>CM035841.1:423517442-425016608 GCA_020510985.1 Pholidichthys leucotaenia | reverse complement strand
TGCATATTTATGCAACCAAGTTATTGTATGTTTTTTTTTAATATTTTATTGTTCCCTTAAAAAGTTCTTAAAAGATTTCAGTTTGCTTTTCAATTGGGTTGTACAGGTTATAGGTCACATTAATGGTGGAAAAAGTTTTGAAATGATTTATCTTGTTCTCATTTTTTACATCACAAAAACCTGGCATTTGAACAGAGGTGTGTAGATTTTTTATATCCATTGTATACAGTATATAATACACAGATGGCCCACAGAGCACTCTGCATTTCAGGTGACTTCACCCATTCCTCACACCATCTACAGTAGGAGGAGGCTGAGGAGTCTCCAAGTGAGGATCAGCAGACTGAGAGACAGCTTCATCCATCAGGCTTTCACAATGCTGAACTCTCTTACAGCTACCTCCTCTGCCCTCTGCCCCCACAAACTATGGACAACATCCCCCACAGTCCCATGACCCACAAACCTGGGACTATATCACTTTAAGGGGAACAGCATAAGGCTATTTCTGGCACCACCCACTTTTCTTATCATTTACTCTATTCAACTAAATGGAACACCTGAGCAAGCAAGGAGTATAATGATCAGAGATGCTACTGACTTAAATAAATATAGATGAACACCGATTAAAAAAATTATGAGTCAATGATAATCCATATTCATACACACGATAAGAATAGTTCTTTTGATACACCATGCCAAAGTACTTTAAAAAAAATAAGCAAAATAAACAAAAACTTATGATCAACTCGAGTAGACATCAATTATCCCCAGCTGGAAGAAGTCATCTGACACAGAGTGAGGAAACTCAAACTCTGAAAATATGCAACTATGCTGAACATAAACCACAAGAGATGGAGAATGATATTGATCCTGATAACCACTTTTTCAATAATATTCACAACCACTGTGAATATTACACTGAAAAGCAATTCAAAAGTCAAGTGCAATTAGATGGTAAACTGTCAATAATACACTTCAACAGCAGAAGTCTTAACAAAAACTTTCCACAGATTCAGGACTATTTAAAACAGCTAGACAGAAAATTTACAGCTATTGCAGTCTCTGAAACCTGGCTTAATGAAGATCAGGCTCCCCTGATGGCAATAGAGGGATATCAGATGTTTTATATTAACAGAACTCAAAAAAAGGGTGGTGGTGTTGCACTGTATATTGATGACCTGTATAGGTGTAAGCTTGTAAATGAAATGTCCTCAGCACTACCAGGGATTTTGGAATGTGTTACTGTTGAGATTGACTTCGACAAAACAAAAAATCTAATCATAAGCTGCATATATAGAACGCCGGGAACTTGCATTGAGACATTCAGAGATAAATTAGTCGAGCTGTACAATAATATTACTAGTAAGAAAATGGTAGCAATTTGTGGAGATTTCAATATTGATCTACTGAATCCACATCAACAAAATGTAGTTACAGAGTTCATGAACTCTATGTACAGTATGAGTCTATATCCCACAATAACACATCCCAGTAGAATCACAGTTCACTCTGCTACACTTATTGACAACCTGTTTGTCAATGTTATTGATAAGAAAATAGAAAGTGGATTATTGATAAATGATATAAGTGACCACTTGCCAACCTTTGCACTTATCCATGGCCACACGGGGCCCAACCCAGAAAAAATTTCAAAATCGTTCAGACACAAATCACCAAATGCAATCAATTCTCTTAAAGAGGACTTGCTGGAGCAAGACTGGACAGAAGTCTATGTATCAGATGTAAATGAAGCCTATGACACATTTATAAACATTGTAACCACTCTTTATGAAAAAAAACTGCCCATTAGTTAAAAAAAAAGCTTAAACACAAATCTGCTGATAAGCCATGGTTAACCAAAGGACTACAAAAGGCGTGTAAAAAGAAAAATTTATTATATAAAGCTTTCCTAAAGAAAAGGACAATAGAAGCCGAGCAGCGGTATAAAACATACAAAAATAAGTTAACATATATAATAAGATGTAGTAAAAGAGACTATTACAGTAAAGAACTGGAGAAAAACAAAGACAATATTAAAAATACATGGACAATACTCAACAGTATCCTTGGAAATAAAAGCAGAAATACAAGCTACCCAACTAATATTCCAAAAAATAATAAAACGACTCAGAGTGTGAATATAGCTTCACCTGCAGATGAATTTAATAATTTTTTTTGTTAACATTGGACCTAAACTGGCCCGAGAAATACCCACTACGGTGCCTACAAGTGATACAATATGCAATAACACTGCTGTAAAAGACTCCATCTTCATAAAGAACACAGGCGAAAGAGAGGTCATTAAAATTGTTAAATCGTTAGGAGACTTCCGGTCTGGACGCCATGGCGACTGCAGCTTAACACTGAAGTTCTCAGACCCAATTCAGGATAACACCTTGAAAATCAAACTTAACGGATTTTTGGAGGAGTGAAAATCAAAAGACAAAATCATCATGTCTAAAGGAAAACAGAAGAAACTGAAATTCTCCAGGCCAGGACACGTATCGGCCGGAGAATCCGAACTGGAAGATCTCCGTTCAGAAGACGAGGAACTGGTGATAGCTAACAAAAGGGTTAGCCTGAAATCACTATTTGAGGAGCTACGACGATTTCGCCGAGATGTTACGGCCGAATTTCGGGAATTCAGAGAAGAATTGAAAAGGACAAACAGCAGAATGGACCAGGCCGAGAACCGAATCTTGGAAACAGAGGATCGAATAAAAGTGCTCGAAGATTCTGTGCTAGACCTACGCAAAAGACAAGCAGCTATAGAGGCTAAGCTAACCGACCAAGAAGGAAAACAAAGAAGAGACAACATAAGAATTCATGGTCTGATAGAAGGAACCGAAAATGGTTTTAACTCAATGGCAGAATGCGTGGAATCCTTACTAAGAGAGAAATTGGATATTCCACAAACCACCGACTTGAAGATAGAAAAGGCACATCGTTCATTAGCCGCTAGGCCGGCGGCGGAAGCGCCCCCACGTTCGGTGTTGGTAAGATTTTCCAATTTCAAAATAAAACAAGAGGTTGTAAGACTGGCCTGGCAGAAAAAAGGATTTATGCACCAGGAGAGAAAAGTCTACGTGGAACACGATTACGCCCCGGAGGTCCTTAAAAAGCGCAGGGAATACAATGACGCGAAAAAGGTGTTAAGAGAGAAGAAATTGCACTTTCAGACACCATTTCCTGCGAAGTTAAGGGTCTTCTACGGCGATGAAACGTGTCTCTATAATTCGGCGGAAGAAGCAACAGCTGACATGGCGAAAAGAGGCCTCCCGGTAACGGTATTTAAACCCCCAGCAGACCCGAGTGCGAAGATCAGAGCTCAAACATGGACAACACAAAGACCTTCAAAATCCACGGACCAGCAGCGGGAAACCCAGCACCAGAGCGTCGCGGATAAACTATCCGTTTTCAGGTTGGAATAGCGACCTTTTTTATTTTTTTTTTTTTTTCCTCTTGAATCAATCCGCACATCCAACCCCCCTCATACAAGGTAACAAACATTAAAGGAGATGCATATTCAGCATGTGGTAAAACATTTCATGGAACAATCATATTATTTGAAACAAATAAGTCTTTGTAATAAAAAAAAAAAAAAAAAAACTTGTTAAAATAGAAATGTGACAATAATCCACATGTTCTCCTCATACTAACAAATACTGTTTTTGCGTGAATGTTTGATGTGATGGGGGTGGGAGGGTGCACACAATTTCACAGGGTTTAGGCATAAAAGGAAAAAAAAAAAAATCATTACAAGTTTGGATTGGGTTCTGAAACTCACGTTAAAAGCATGGGACTACTTTCAGTGGTAAGAGAGGGCCCTCAACACGTAACAGAGTTTGAGGAATTTCCCTCAGAGCCTTCACTCCATCAAGGCTCTTACAGGGTCTTTAAAAAGACCTCAGCTCAGGAAGTTCTTATGACAGCTTTTTGTTTTAAAGTTTTTTACACTATGTTCTTAATGTTTTTCTTGTTTTTAATGTTCTTTCAGTTTCTGAGTAGCACAAAAGAGGGCCACCACACAGTTATACTAAACAAAACAACACAATGGAGAAACAGGGTGTAACCAAAATAATTTCATATAATGTAAAAGGAATCCTGAATCCAGTTAAAAGATCCAAGATTCTAGGCAAAATGAAAAAAGACAAAGCAGGAATAATACTTTTACAAGAAACCCACCTAACAGACGTGGAACACAATAAACTCAGTAGACAAGGGTTTAAAATGATCTCTTCATCTTCATATAAATCAGGGAGGAGGAGGGGAGTAGCGACATTGATATCAACCAAAATTACATTTGAAAAAAAATCAGAACACAAAGATAAAGAAGGGAGATACAGTTTGGTAACTGGGCGGCTAGAGGGAGAAGATATCACCCTGCTGAATGTGTATGCTCCCCCAGGGGCTAACTGGAAATTTTATAAAAATGTATTCGACCTAATGATAACTAAAGCTCAAGGTTTAGTGATATGTGGTGGGGACTTCAATCTTAGACTGAATCCATACTGGGATGCTTCTGGTAATTCCCCACATCAAAATAACACCCAAAACAGGAAGACTCGGATGCTACTAAAAGAATTGGGAATCTGTGACGTGTGGAGGGAACTCAACCCCAGTGTAAAAGACTATACATTTTACTCAACTCCACATTCATCTTACTCAAGGATTGACTATTTTTTTATGTTTAATAGAGACATTGGAAGAGTAAAAACATGTAAAATAGGACTGATGGATCTCTCCGACCACAGTCCGATCTACATGGACTTAAATATCCAAAAATACACAAATAATACATTTTCTTGGAGGTTAAATTCAAATGTCCTGAAAGGACCATTGAAAGATGAATTGGAATCAGATATTCTCAGATATTTGGAAGATAACGATAATGGAGAAGTATCCCCTTTAATACTGTGGGATGCATGTAAAGCTGTAATAAGAGGAAAGATTATTGCAAAACTGGCAACCCAAAAGAAACTAAGACAAGAAAAACTATCCACATTAGAGTCAGAACTTAGGAACCTAGAAAAAGAACACAAAGGCAACACTCATTCTACTGACTCGCTCAAGATTAAGGAAATTAAAAACCAAATAAATGAGATCTACACAATAGAAATCCAGAAGAAACTTACATTTCTGAAAAAAAATACTATGAAGCAGGCAGTAAATCGGCAAAATTGCTAGCCTATAAATTGAGGAAACATCAAACAGAAAGAGCAATCTACAAAATCAGAGACCCGTATCAAAGGAAATAAAATTCAGAATTCAGGATATTCTTAAAAACTTCGAGAATTACTATAAGAACTTATACTCCCACAAAAAACATAAAAACGCATCCGAGGCATTCCTAAACACATTAAACCTTCCCCAACTTACGGAGTCACAAAATAAAACACTACTGTCAGAAATACATCCTAAAGAATTGGAAAAAGCAATTATGAAACTTAAAGCTAACAAATCCCCAGGAGCTGATGGCTATACAGCAGAGTGGTACAAAACCTTTAAACAGCAACTATCTCCTCTCCTCCTGAAAACATTTAATTATGTCCTCCACACAGGGGAAATCCCCCCCTCCTGGAGAGAAGGGGTCATTGCAGTTATACCTAAACCTGAAAAGGATAAACTAGAGTGCTCCAACTACAGACCAATCAGTGTACTAAATCAGGACTATAAGCTTTTTACCATTATCCTTGCCAAAAGGTTAGAAAATATACTGACAGACCTAATTCATTTAGACCAAACAGGTTTTATAAGACAAAGACAGACACAAGACAACATTCGACGCACTTTACACATAATTCATCATATAAAAAAATATAACTTAAATGCAGTCATATTGGGATTAGATGCTGAAAAAGCATTCGATTCGGTTGACTGGTCTTTTCTATATAGAATCTTATCCAGTTTCAATTTTCATAACAACTTCATTAGAACTATACAGGCATTATATAAAAAACCAACAGCTAAAATAAGGATTAACGGTAATTTATCATCATCTTTTGAACTGGAAAGAGGATGTCGTCAGGGCTGCCCCCTGTCTCCACTGCTCTTTGCAATCTTCATAGAACCTCTGAGCCAATGGATAAGACAAAACCAAAAAATTCAAGGTATTACACTTGGTCAGAAGGAACATAAAATAGCACTCTTTGCTGATGACATTTTAATATACCTAGGGCAGCCGGACACTTCTTTACCAGAACTAACCTCAGTTTTTTCAGAGTATGGAGATTTATCGGGGTACAAATTAAATATGCATAAAACCCAAGTTTTAACATTCAACTATGACCCAAATCATTATTCACTAAGCAAACTCAAAACTAACTGGGAGTCGGAATCTATGAAATATCTGGGGGTCAATATCCCGAAACAACTCAACAAAATTATATCACTAAACTATGATCCACTGGTGACAAAAATAAAATCTGACCTAGCAAGATGGAATATGATACCATTCTTGGGTACTGCACAAAGAATTGAAGCAGTCAAAATGAATATACTTCCACGTCTTCTATACCTTTTCCAAACAATACCGGTAGAACCTCCCAAAAAAACATGGCAGGAGCTGGACAGAAGGATCTCAAGATTCATATGGCAGGGCAAGAGACCTAGAATCAGATATAGAACCCTACAGCTAAACAAAGACAAAGGTGGGCTCGCGCTGCCAAATATCAGGGACTACTTTAAAGCCGCACAAATTAAAACTTTAGTAGAGATATGTAACCCAGTCTACACTGCACAATGGAAGGAGATCGAATGCCAAATAACAAGTGACATCCCCCTACAGGCGATAATAGGGAACAATGTCTTACCTAAGCTTTTGAATAACACTAACCCGTGGATAGAGACCCCGCTAAAAATTTGGTTTAAGATAGTCAGAGAGAATCAAACTAAAGAGCCCTATCGACTTCTGCAATGGATCGCCTATGATCAGGACTTTACTCCTAATAAAACAGACACCAGATTTAAAAAGTGGAAGGAGAAAGGGCTGATAAAATATTACGATTTTTTTAAAGGGCAAATCTTAAGAAGTTTTGAAGATTTGAAAAAACAAGGCCTAATAAATCAAGACCTTTACAGGTTCTTCCAGCTTAGACACCACATAAACAATATACTTAAAAAGGAGGTTTTGGAAAGGGCCCAGTCAGGTGTTCTGAAGGTCTTCTTAATGGCATATAAAGGGATCCCAGGGATCAGATACATTTCTAAAATATAACAAGGTCTTCAAGACTTAAAAGGAGACAACACATCTTATATAAAAGAGAGATGGGAAAAAGAGGGGAATTTCACTTTACAACTGGAAATATGGGAAAAGCTAAATAAACAGCAATGGAAAAGTACCTCATCCCTGCAGTGGAGAGAATTTGGATGGAAAAACTTGGCAAGATTTTTCAGAACACCTGCACAAAACAAATTTACCCATAAGGGATTGAACTGTTGGCGCTTGTGTGGTGAAAAGACTGCAAATCATTTTCATGTGTTTTGGTCATGCCCAGTTATCCACCAATATTGGACCAAGGTACAGACAATATTGGGGAAAATATTCAAAATTACAGTTCCCTTTTCTTTTGTAACTTTGTATTTGGGTTTACTACCGGACTCACTGGAAAGACGAGGAGAAAAATACTTATTCAGTGTTTTAATATTGGCAAGCAAAAAAGCTCTAACTAAAAAATGGATGTTGAAGGACTGTCCTACACCTGAAGATTGGACTAACGTGATCCAAGACATTTACTCGATGGAAAAGTTGACATTCGCACTGAGACAGGACATGGATGTGTTCATGAACTTTTGGCAACCCTGGACCGCATATGTGTCTTCCATTAGATCTAATCTTTGACAAATACCATTTCAATAATGGTTCCGCTCTTTGTTCCAAAGCTACTCAGATGCTCTTTTATCTTTATTTACTTACTTTTTCTTTTTGTTTGTTTTTTACTGGTTTGTTTGTTTGTTTTTTTTTGTTATTTGTTTCTTGTTTTTTTTTCTCTTTAATTTCACTTTTTCTTTCACTTTAAAAAAAAAAAAAAAAAGGGGTGTTGTAAGAATTAATCTTCCAATGTTGTCAGATATCAGAAAATAAGGGAACATGTGATGAAAATGTAAACACTGCATTGCTGTAACGACCTGTATACCCTTTACAAAAACTTAAATAAAAAAAAAAAAAATAAATTGTTAAATCGTTCAAAAGTAAAACATCTACGGACTGTGATGGTATTGACATGCTATTAGTCAAAACTGTTATCGAATGCATAGTAAAACCACTGACGTATATCTGTAACCTGTCTCTCCAATCAGGTATATTTCCCAATGCAATGAAAATAGCTAAAGTAATTCCGATATACAAGACGGGCGACAGAGGGGAACTCTCAAACTATAGACCAATTTCACTATTACCGCAATTTTCCAAGATACTTGAAAAAATATTCTATGAGAGAATTGACAACTTCATACTGAAGAATGATTTATTGTGTGAGCAGCAATATGGGTTCAGACACAAGAGGACAACTGCATATGCCCTAATGGAATTTACAGAAAAAATTTCAACAGCCATTGAAAATAAAGAGTATTCAGTTGGAGTATTCCTAGATCTTAAAAAAGCATTTGATACAGTAGATCACAATTTATTATTAAAGAAACTACAAAATTGTGGTATTAGAGGGGTAGCACTGTCCTGGTTAAGTAGTTACTTAAAGAATAGATATCAGTATGTATGTGTTAGCAACAAAAATTCAGAGTTACTGAAGGTCACCTGTGGAGTCCCACAGGGTTCAGTTTTGGGACCATTATTATTCAATATGTATATAAACGATATATGTAAAGTTTCAGAAAAAATGGACTTAATATTGTTTGCCGATGACACTAATCTGCTATGCAGTGGAAACAATTTGGAACAACTTCTGGATACACTCGGAAAGGAATTAGGAAAGCTTAAACTGTGGTTTGATTCAAACAAATTAACGCTCAATTTAAGTAAGACAAAATTTATAGTCTTTAACAACCATCACAACAACCCAGTACCCAAACTCAGTGTAAATGGTGTAGAGATTGAAAGGATATCTGAAACTAAATTTCTTGGAGTAATAATTGATAACAAACTGTGTTGGAAGTCACATATTAATTATATTAAAGGTAAAGTATCCAAATCAATTGCAATATTACACAGAGTGAAATATTTGCTGAATCAACCCACACTATACACCTTGTATCATTCATTAATACTCCCATACATGACATATTGTAATGAAGTATGGGGAAATACATATAAAACAAACATATATCCACTCTTTATGCTTCAAAAGAGAGCTATTAGAATAATAAACAAATCAGCTTACAGGGAACCAACAAACCCACTTTTTCTTAAACAAAAAACTCTCAAGTTGAAAGATCTGGTCGACTTTAAAACCGCAATAATAATGTTCAAAGTGAAGAATTTATCACTGCCCGCAAATATCCAAAAGTTGTTCCAAACAAGGGAGAAACGATATCACTTCAGAGGAACATGTATATTTCAAAAGCCTACAGTGAGAACAACCACCAAGCAACACTGTATTTCAGTGCAAGGAGTCAGATTATGGAACGATTTTGGACCTGAATTAAAATCATGTACAACGCTTGGACAATTTAAACAAAAACTAAAGGAAGAAATACTCCAAACATATTTACAAAATGACATGTAAACTCACATAAGGATTGACATTTCCAGCCTGTATTGTGTTGTAGCTTAGTTTTTTTTTTTTTTTTTTTTTTCTCTGTGACATTTTGTCTTAGATTTGTTTTTGAATAGTAACCGCTTAACTTAGACTAGCTTAGTTTTCTTTTTCTCTCAGTCACATTTTGTCTTAGCTTTGTTTTAAATTGTAATCGCTCTTGTCTTGTTTTCTCTTTTTTCTCTTTTGAATTCTTGGATGGAATATGGGTGGGCAATATAAGCTGCGGCGTCAGCCATCACCCATTTCGGATAACTCACGTGGAATTGTATAGTAGGAGGAGTCTTTGTCTAATTTGACCTTGTTGTTATATTATACAGTGTCTTTTTACCTGTACTGTACTATCCGAAATAAATTCATTCATTCATATAAATATATAAAACTAACCATTCTATTCTACTCAGGACTCAAGGTTGCAAGATACATGACTCTCAAATATTACACTGCCTCCTTTCATGCACTACAATTTTCTATATTGTATATATTGATGTTTGATATTTTTTATGTTATATTTTACTGCACTGAGATTGAGAGAGAAACACAATTTTGATACTCGTATGTCCTGCACATGTGGCAGAATTGATAATAAAGTTGACTGTGACTTTGAATAATGTCCAGATGCTTCCAAATTCAGAGTCTATTTTCCCCACCACAGATGCATACAGTGTGTGTGGAAAGTATTCACAGCACTTCACTTTTTCCACAATTTATTATGTTACAGCCTTATTCCAAAATGGAATAAATTCATTTTTTCCTCAAAATTCTACACACAATACCCCATAATGACAATGTGAAAAAAAAATTGGGGGGGAGATTTTTGCAAATTTATTAAAAATAAAAAAACTCTGAAATCACATGTACATAAGTATTCACAGCTTTTGCTCAATACTTTGTTGATGCACCATTGGCAGCAATTACAGCCTCAAGTCAGGGCTGCACGGTGGCGCAGTGGTTAGCACTGTGGCAGCACAGTTTACCCTCGGCCGGGGGATCGCGGGGATCATGAGATCGTGGGTTCGATTCCTGCCCCCGACCAACAGTGATCTGTGTGGAGTTTGCATGTTCTCCCCGTGTTGCGTGGGTTTACTCCGGGATTTCTCCGGTTTCCTCCCACATACCAAAAACATGCAGGTTAGAGATACGGGGCGCTTGCGCACACAGCGACCGGCAGCTGGTGGCTTGTCACCAGACTGCAAAACAAATCTACCTACGGGTACAAAATAAGTAAAAAAAAAAAAAAAGTCATTTTGAATATGCCACCACAAGCTTGGCTCACCTATCTTTGGGCAGTTTCACCCATTCCTCTTTGCAGCACCTCTCAAGCTCCATCAGGTTGGATGGGAAGCATCGGTGCACAGCCATTTTCAGATCTCACCAGAGATGTTCAATTGGATTCAAGTCTGGGCTCTGACTGAGCCACTCAAGGACATTCACAGAGTTGTCCTGAAGCCACTCCTTTGATATCTTGGCTGTGTGCTTAGGGTCGTTGTCCTGCTGAAAGATGAACCGTCATCCCAATCTGAAGTCAAAAGCACTCTGGAGCAGGTTTTCATCCAGAATGTCTCTGTACATTGCTGCATTCATCTTTCCCTCTATCCTGACTAGTCTCCCAGTTCCTGCCGCTGAAAAACATCCCCACAGCATGATGCTGCCACCACCATGCTTCACTGTAGGGATGGAGTTGGCCTGGTTATGAGCGGTGCCTGGTTTCCTCCAAACATGACGCCTGGCATTCACGCCAAAGAGTTCAATCTTTGTCTCATCAGACCAGAGAATTTTGTTTCTCATAGTCTGAGAGTCATTCAGGTGACTTTTGGCAAACTCCAGGCGGGCTGCCATGTGTCTTTTACTAAGGAGTGGTTTCTGTCTGGTCACTCTACCATACAAGCCTGATTGATGGATTGCTGCAGAGATGGTTGACATCTGGAAGGTTCCCCTCTCTCCACAGAGGAACGCTGGAGCTCTGACAGAGGGACCATCGGGTTCTTGGTCACCTCCCTGACTAAGGCCCTTCTCCCCCAATCACTCAGTTTAGCCGGCTGGCTAGCTCTCGGAAGAGTCCTGGTGGTTCTGAACTTGTTCCATTTATGGATGATGGAGGCCACTGTGCTCATCGGGACCTTCAAAGTCGCAGAAATTTTTCTGTATCCTTCCCTAGATTTGTGCCTCAAGACAATCCTGTCTCAGAGGTCTACAGACAATTCCTTTGACTTCATGATTGGTTTTGTGTTCTGAAATGCACTGTCAGCTGTGGGACCTTATACAGACAGGTGTGTGCCTTTCCAAATCATGTCCAATCAACTGAATTTACCACAGGTGGACTCCAGTTAAGCTGTAGAAACATCTCAAGGATGATCAGTGGAAACAGGATGCACCTGAGGTCAATACTGAGCTTCATGGCAAAGGCTGTGAATACTTCTGTACATGTGATTTCTTAGTTTTTTATTTTTAATAAATTTGCAAAAATCTAAAAAAAAAAAAAACCCAAACTTTTTTCACATTGTCATTATGGGGTATTGTATGTAGAATTTTGAGGAAAAAAAATGAATTTAATCCATTTTGGAATAAGGCTGTAACATAACAAAATGTGGAAAAAGTGAAGCGCTGTGAATACTTTCTGGATGTGCTGTAATACCACATGGTGACACAGCAGTGATTGGCTCTTTGTTACGATGTTTGGTGTTAGCATATGTGATTTTGCTTGGTATGTACGTGAATGTGTGTGACCTAGGCAAACACTTTCACAGTTGGACAGCCTTACTTGTAGTTTTTAAGGTGTTGGTCCGACATAATGACCAATATCTATCGGGCTAATAACATGCTGTTGGACACAGAGAGACTGCATGGATCTCCTTAGATTGTTGTTGGTCAGGCGAGTCGGTACAGTTGGTGACAAAAGCGGAAGCGGAAGGGAGGATGCCAGGCAGCCAGTCATCTTTCTTGCTAGTGCAGGGAACATTGTTCATAAGATTGGTGAACTGGAGGTACTTTTAGATGCTGACACCTGAGTGAGAGAACTCTGTGCACTGATCACAGAATCGTGGCTAAATCTATAGATTCCAGATGCAGCTGGCCAACTGTTCTTTCCACCACTACAAGAAAAGTCACTCTGGTAAGAGCAGAGGGAGAAGTCTGTGCATTTTTGGCCAGACAACATCTCCAGGCGGGCAAAAACCAAGAGAACTGGCTATTGTTTTTTATCACAGCTGGTCATATTCTTATATTACTGACACATGTGGCATTATGTTGTCAGGAAGCACCATTTGTTTATGAGGAGTGCTGTCTCAAAGATAACACAGTGGATAACAACACAATGAACACTTCGACTTTATAGATTATATAGAATTAAAATGGTCACACCCATCCTATTTCACATGTGAAGCCAGGCAAGCTCCTTCTGTTAACAGTAAATTTCCACTTGCCTGTGAAACAAGTTATTTATTGTTGTTGTTACACTATATTGTTAATTATTTAAATTTTGACATTAAGGCCTTAATGTAGAACATTGCAAACAAATGATTAAATCACTACTGGCAACAAGTCAATCGTCTTTTGAAATAAGAAATGAAAAATTAAATCCCCCGTCATGGCATAAAATC
This sequence comes from Pholidichthys leucotaenia, assembly GCA_020510985.1. Taxonomy (NCBI): domain Eukaryota; kingdom Metazoa; phylum Chordata; class Actinopteri; order Cichliformes; family Pholidichthyidae; genus Pholidichthys; species Pholidichthys leucotaenia. Next base: position 425,003,299 of record CM035841.1, on the reverse strand, counting down.
AATTATACTTGATTACATTAGCCATCTGTACAAAAGATTAAAGATTCAAAGGCTTTATTATCATGTGCACAGTTAAGAAATGTTATATTTCCTGAGCAATGAAATTCTGACTTTGTTCTCCGAACGAATGCCAAGGTAACAGGTACAGAAACAGCAATTCTAATAAGGTCATGACACACTAACACAGTAACTCAATCCTAATACTAATGGATGCTAATAACACACACACCAACACACAGTTAGGCAGTTAGGACTACTTAGCACACCTTGATACTAAATACCAAAACTACTGAGTACTAATAACACTATGTACAGTGTGCAAATGAGCATTGTGCAACCTGATGTGAACCTGAGATGGCATAGACCTATGTACAGTGTGCAAATGAGCATTGTGCAATGAGCAGTGCATAATTACAAATTACAAATCAGTACCTGGTGCTAATTTCTGTAACGGTAGTACCAGAAGACTCTGCATGATAAGTAGCAGCAGCGATGATAATTAGCAGCAGAGATGATATGGACATCAGACGGGTGAGATTATATCTACTGTACAGGTCAGCAGCATGCAAATTTAGCAGCCGATGTGTGAATTCCTATATGCAAAGCTGTGTTACGGAGTTTTGGGAGTTTTTATCTGTTCAGGAATCTGATGGCAGTGGGAAAGAAGGAGTTCTTCAGTCTGGTTGTCCTGCATTCCACACTTCTGTACCTCTGGCCTGAGGGTAGAAGTGTGGACAGTCTGTGCTGGGGGTGGGTGGGGTCCCGGAGGATGGCGTCAGCTCTCCTTTGGGCTCTGCGGTGGTAGATGCTCTGCAGAGAGGGGAGTGGAGCCCTGATGATTTTCTCCGCTGTCTTCACCACTCTCTGCAGGCTTTTGCGGTCCAGGGCAGTGGTGCTGCCCTACCACACAGTGATGCAGTTGGTCAGGATGCTCTCGATGATGCAACTGTAGAAATTGTTTAGGATCCTGGAGGACATGCCAAACTTCTTCAGCCTCCTCAGAAAGTACAGTCGCTGTTGAGCTGTCTTAACCAGCTCTGTGGTGTTGTGTGTCCACTTAAGGTCCTCGCTGATGTGGATGCCCAGGTATTTAAAGCTACTCACCCTCTCCACCTCAAGCTTCCGGATGAACAGCGGCCAATGGGGTCTCCTCCTCCCTTTCCTTGTGTCCACTATCATCTCCTTTGTCTTGTCCGTGTTGAGGGTGAGGTTGTTGTCCTCACACCATGACACCACACCAGGTTGGCCACTTCCCTCCTGTAGGATGCTTCGTCATCACCAGTGATGCGTCCTATCACTGCTGTGTCATCCGTGAACTTTAGGGTGATATTATCTTTGTGGGAGGCAACACAGACATGGGTGAAGAAGCTGTAGAGGATGGGGCTGAGAACACAACCCTGTGGGATACTGTGGTGATCCCGAGTTTGGTTCTGCACCAGGCTCAGGTCTCTTGTTTATTTTTTCCTGTGTGTATTTAATTCCATTTTCATTATTATGTCTGTGCTTTTAGTTTGACAGCACCGTGGCAGGACTTCCTGCTGTCAGATCTGCTCATGACCTGTCACGGCTGTCTGCACTTTGTAATTACGTTTGCTCCACACCTGTTGGTAGTTATAGTTTCTGTTCCCTATTTAAGATCGCCAGCTAGACTCAGTCTTCACTGCGATCTCGTCAACGATGACTGGAGTCCCTACTCCCGGCTCCAGTCTCCTTTCTGCGTTTGATTCTATCTTTGCCTCATCACTTGTAAGTTTTCATTCAGCAGCGTCAGGTTCCGCCCCTGCTACTCTTGTATATAGGTGTTTGTGTTCTTTATTTGAGTGTAACGTTTAGTGTATGTGTTTTGCCCCACATGGATCTTTATTTTGGTGTTCTGTTAATAAACAAGCAAAACCCTCTGTTGGCATCTGGCACCTCATTATGCCCTGAAAGGGGCAAACATGACAGAAACCTGTGTTTGTGATGATGCTGGCTGAGGTCCTGTTACCCATCCTGACAGACTGGGGCCTGCCAGTTAGAAAGTCCAGGAGCCAGGCACAGAGGGTGGGGTGCAGGCCAAGTGAAGACAGTTTGTCTGTGAGTTTGTGGGGGATGACCGTGTTGAAGGAGGAGCTGTAGTTGACAAAGAGCATCCTAATGTAGGAGTCTTTATCTTCCAGGTGGGAGCAAGAATAATGGAGTGCTGCAGCGATGGCACCTGAGGTGGACTTGTTGGGCCAGTAGGCGTACTGCAGGGGGTCCAGGGCACCCGGTATGCTGTCCTGAATGAGGGGCAGCACCACTCTCTCGAAGCACTTCATGATGATTGGAGTGAGTGCTACCGGTTTGTAATCATTCAGACAGGTTGGCGGGCTCCTTTTAGGGAGGGGGATGATGGTTGTCGTTTTGAAGCAGGAGGGGACTATGTTCTGGTTGAGGGAGAGGTTGAAGATTGCTGTGAGAACGTCGATCAGCTTGGCAGCGCATGCTCTGAGGGCCTGCCCAGGTATGTTGTCTGGTCCTGTTGCCTTGCGGGGGTTAATATTCCTCCGTGCTTTGTTTACCTGGCCTGGTGAGACTCTTAGTGAGGGGGGAGGGGGGCTGAGTGTGTGTCTCTTCTCTGTGCTGTGGCTGGTGGTCTCGAAGTGGGTGTAAAAGATGTTGAGATCACCCGGCAGGCTGTCTGTAGAGCTAGTGGTGCTGCTGTTGGTCCTCTTGTAGTCTGTGATGTATTGCAGGCCTTGCCACATGTGCCTCGAGTCAGGAGTGGAGTAGAGGCTGTCCATCTTTTTTCTGTACTGCCTCTTGGCTGTTGTTATAGCCTTTCTCAGTCCATACTTTGCAGCTTTGTACGCAACCTCACAGCCTGATTTAAATGCATGAGAGCGAGCATGCAGCATCTGACGTACCTGACTGTTGATCCAGGGCTTCTGGTTGGGGAACTTCCAGACCTGTATGGTGGGTACGATGGTATCAACACATGTGCTGATGTACCCAGTCACGTATTCAGCATAATCCTGTATGTTTACAGAAGAGTCCTCTCGGGTGGCTGCAGCTCTAAACACATCCCATTCTGCGCAGACAAAACAGTCTTGTAGGGTGCTCCCAGTCTCTGGAGTCCAGCGCTTAATTTGCTTAATAACAGGGTTTGTTTCAGCTTTTGTTTGTAGGCTGGGTACATAAACAGTGAGATGTGATCTGACTGTTCAAAGTGGGGGCGGGGTGCTGCTCTGTAGGCGCTACATATGTTGGAATAAACATGATCCAATGTGTTTTTATTGCAGGTGGGAATGTCCACATGCTGGTAATATTTGAGGAGTGCAGTCCGTAAATTGCACTGGTTGAAGTCACCAGCAACAATAAAAACAGCATCAGGATGTTTCGTCTCTACTGTGTTGATAAGGTCATGGAGTTTGTTTAGCGCTACTGTGTAGTTGCTCTGTGGACAAATGTATACAGCGGCCAAAAACACAGCAGTAAATTCCCTCAGTAGATAATAGGGACGGAATTTCAGCAGTAAAAACTCCACGTTGGGCAAGCAGTGCTTGTAGATGGTTTGTACATTTCCGCACCATGAGTGGTTTATAAAAACACCCCCCCCCCCCCCATCCTCGTCTTACCAGATTCTCCTGTTCTGTCTGCCCGGTGTGTTGAATGTGTCTGTAGCTGAATAGCGCTCTCCAGGACTCTATCTGAAAGCCAGGTCTCGCAGAAGATTAGGGCACAGCACTTTCTTGTCTCCCACTGGTCTTCAATCCTTGATCTTAGTTCGTCTAGCTTATTTTCCAAAGACCACACATTTGGCGTTAAGAGACTGAGTAGTGGTGGCCGGTTGGAGCAAGCCTTTAGCCTAGCTTGTAGCCATCCTCTCCTGCCTCATCTTCAGCGCCTTGGGCCCCGCCTTCAACACACTCTCTTGGGGTCAGCATGCTCACGCAGGCTCGGTGCTTCGGGGCCTTCCTGGGGGTGCTGATGGTCACCGTGGAGGTGGACGATGCATTGCAGGTCGGGTGGTATAAAGCCAATAAACTCCGTGTGGCTGCTTGACTTGGTGATATCCAGTAGTGTCTGTCAGTCGCATGTTAGCAGTGCATGACCTCCATACACTGTTGAAAGAACAGCAACTATGCAAAAAAGGAGAAAAGTCGGCATTCGGGAGTGGAACGAGCAAAGACGTTCGCCAGCGGTGGGTGCCATCTTTATGTGGCGCCCAGTCGAGAATATAATAACTTTAAAATCAAAAATTACATTGAATTGTCAATTTGGAGATTTGCGACACCTCTATACTTCACTTTATTTGATACAGTTGAGATCATACTTATATTAAGAATTAATTATAATGAATGACCAGCCCTTGACGTATTAATTATCTGTAAGATTACATAAGATTACTTATAATGTGTAAAATGATTATTTAAATTTTCTTTCGATATGTTTTGAAATCATGGATGGTGATGAGGCTAAGCTGAAATAGAGGGTGCATCTGCTGTAGTTACCTCAACTGTCACCACATTAACTTTAGAATCCTTAAGCCCAATGGACCTGGTAACATGTCCAAGAGAATGTAAATTCACATGTGGTCTTTTGCTGCTATCTGATGGGTTAACTGTGGTACTGCAAATTAAACCATCAATCTGATGTTGTTCTACATCTTGCAAGACTTCCAAAGATGTTTAACATGCACAGTTTACCTTGATTATATTGATTACATTTTTATTTATATTATATTCTTTATTCTTTATATCTATTTTTTGTAGTTATAAAGTACAGTTAGGCCCAGAAATATTTGGACAGTGACACAAGTTTTGTTATTTTAGCTGTTTACGAAAACATATTCAGGATACAATTATATAATCAACATGGGCTTAAAGTGCAGACTCTCAGCAGTAATTTGAGAGTATTCACATCCAAATTGGAGCAAGGGTTTAGGAATTACAGCTCTTTAATACGTAGCCGCCTCTTTTTCAAGGGACCAAAAGTAATTGGACAATTGACTCAGAAGGCTGCAAAAAAAATAACAAGGCTGCATGGGCTCTTCCTTCGTTAACCTGTCATCAATTAAGCAGTTAAAAGGTCTGGAGTTGATTCCAGGTGTGGAGTTTGCATTTGGAAGCTGTTGCTGTGAACACACAACATGCGGTCAAAGGAGCTCTCAATGGAGGTGAAACGGACCATCCTGAGGCTGAAAAAAAAAGAAGAAATCCATCAGAGAGATAGCAAAAATGTTAGGAGTGGCCAAATCAACAGTTTGGTACATTCTGAGAAAAAAAGAGTGCACTGGTTAGCTTGGGAACTCAAAAAGGCCTGGACGTCCACGGAAGACAACAGTGGTGGATGATTGCAGAATCCCTTCACAACATCCACTCAAGTGAAGAACACTCTCCAGGAAGTAGGTGTATCAGTATCTAAGTCTACCATAAAGAGAAGACTTCATGAGAGTAAATACAAAGGATTCACCACAAGAAGCAAACCATTAATCAGCCTCAAAAATAGAAAGGCCAGAATTGACTTTGCCAAAAAACACCTGAAGATGTCACCATGGGATGAGACGCCGTCTCGGCGCTCAGCCCATGTCTCCTCATCCCTGCCTCTCTTTAGGCAGCATCTCTGTCACCATGGGAGGAGATGCCATTTCGGCGCTCAGCCCATGTCTCCTCGTTTCCATCTCTCATTGGACAGCGTCTCAGCTGGCTCCCAGCTGTCAGTATTACGGGAAGGCTGGGGCCAATTAATCCTCATCAGCTGGGGCGCTGCTAATGAGAATAAAAAGGAGCAGCCTCGATCACTCGGGGCTGCGACTTAAAGCACTACAGGCTGAAACCCCTATTCCCGGCGTCAGCCCTTACTCCTCTTGCAGTAACCTTGTGAGTGTTCCCTGCTGTGAGTATTATGCTTTGGTATCCTATTCTCCGGTGCCAGCCCTTTACTCCTGTACCGTTCTACTCGTGAGTTTAACCTGTTTATGAGTAGCTGTGCTTTGGGTCTACAACGACAGTGTTCCTTACCCCGTGTCCTTATCCCTTGTTCCTAACCCTTCCTTATAATAAACATCTCAACTCACTGGCTCGCCCTCGGCTCTTGTTGCGTGGCTCCCTAGAGCCACGTGTAACAGTAAGTCGCAGCCAGACGAGTTTGCCGGCGGCCGTGAGTTTGTGGAACTGTACCTTCCTTGTCCGGGTGTTAGCGCCATTAGCACGCCGTTTCCCAGGAGTCACTCCCGACGCCAGGGCGACGAGCTGAGGTCCATCTCGGGGGCTGTCGACAGGACGCTCTTCACCCTGCACGACGCCTCCAATTTGAGATGCTGGCATCCGGGCCGTGCTGATGATCTCCTGGACTGTCACCCTCTTTCTTTGTTCCATCTCGAGGTCAGTGCCAGGATTGACGCCATGGTCACACAGCGAGAGAAGCTCCGCGGGTTGGATGGAAACCCCGGCAGGACGCCAAAGTGGATGACGTTGCCCCCCGCTTCGGGACCCCGTTCCTGCTGCCATTCCTGCCTGGGAGTCCGCGGGTTGGATGGAAACCCCAGCAGGACGCCGAAGTGGATGACGTTGCCCCCCGCTTCGGGACCCCGTTCCTGCTGCCATTCCAGCCCAGGAGTTCGCGCCACCCAGAGGGCTTCCCCCGTTCTGCATTACGTCACTCGGGATTCCCCCCATGGAGCCGCAGCTGACAGCAGTTACGTCTGGGACCGAGCGGCTGACGCGATTCCCGCTGTGTATCCATTCACCATCTGCAGGCACGTGGCGGCGGCAGTGAGATTGGTGGAGAGGACTCCAGAGCAACAAAGCTTTCCCAAGCTCAATGCCTTCCTCGCCTCGGTCTCTGATCAGGAGCGGCGATTCCTGGGTTCCCCCCTCGCTTCGTCCCCTGGGAGAAGTCGTCGTCACATCGCCAAGTCACCTCAGCATGAACCCCGTTCGGACCCAGTTCTGGGCTGCTGCCAGGACCTCTCCTCCCACGCAGCTGTCACCTTCTCGCCTTGTCAGTGTGGAGATTTCACAGCCTCACTCCCTGAGCCTCATTCCCCCGCTGTCATCCCAGGACATTCGGGCTGGCTCACCGTGGCTGTCACCCCCTCCTCCTTGACGCGTCTCCTGACTACTGTGTGTGTCTGGAACCCCGGCCTGGTGAGCCCTCTCCTGGAGACAACGCGAGCGGTCCCCAGACGATTTCCCAGGGGGTCCTCCGTTATCGCCTGGCGGGGAGAGGAAGAAGCTATGTCCACAACAGCAGGCGCCATCGAACCTCCAGGAGGCAGGCAAGTCTTAGTTTATTTACATCAGTTTTATGATTTGCTCTGTCACACTCCTGGAGGTGGAGTTCGGGGTCCGCAGCTCCCTGAACTCCCACCACCTGCTGTAACCTGTGCCTTTAATCCTGCATCCTCTGTGTCTCTCTCCGCCGAGCGATCCCCGACTCCGGGTCAACGTGGTGGGATAAGGAGAGGGCCTGCGGTTCTGCAGCTACGTTGTGGACGGAGGAGGAGGACTGACTGCTACGTGGCGTCTGCGCCGACGACCAAGCGTCCCCGGGTCTCCACGGAGGTGCGGTTCGGTCCAGCGGGACGAGGTTCTCCTGCCATCATGCTGCGTGGACCGTCGGAGTGGTTACCAACGCGGGAGGAACCTCAAGCTGCGCTGACCATCGTGCTGGCTGAGGGGCCCAACGCAGCTGAATGGGAGCCTGACAACGACCTCCGGATGATGGATCCTGGATCTTCGCAGTCCTGGACGGCGTCGGAACCCGAGATCAGGTGAGTGATCTCCTCTCTTTTCTCCCTCTATTTCTCTGAGCACTTTAGCCTGTCTCTAGGGGGGATGAGCCGGGTGCAGCTGCCCGCTGCATCCAAGCTCGTTTCGCCGGGTTCTGGCGCTGCCGGTGATCCTGATCCCGGTTCTGTTTTTTCTCCCGAGCCTTCTTCCAGGGTCACCGGCGAGGAGTTGCCGTTCCTCGTGATGCTGGAGGGTCCAGGTTCAACGTTGGAGGTCGGTTCTGGTGCAGTGCCGACCCAGTCGGGGTCCGACGCGGGTGCTGCCTTGGCGGTGTCCGACGTGGGTTCGCCTAAGACCCAACTGGGGTCCGACGTGGGTGCTGCGCCAGCGTTGTCCAGGTCAGGTGAGAAGGTGGCTGTTTCCCAGCGGCCTGACGCTCGTTGCCCTCGTCATCGGCTCTCCCCTGTGCCTCGTCCACTGGGACCCGCTTTGACCCTTCGTCCGTCTCAACAGTCCTGGTGGTTGAGTGATGCGGGTCGACAGCCCGACCCGCAAGACTTCTGGTTCGGCGATCTGGTCCAACTCCCTGACGAACTTTGTGCTTCTGGGTGGCCTGGCACGGCTACCGGCGGACTGGTTTCTCGGGATCTGGGTTTGGACTTAGCCGCCCGAACATTTTCCTCCTTCTTTCATATTTAGTGCTGTGTATTGTGTTTTTCCCTTGTTAACCGTACTCAGCATCTTATCCCACTGTTATCCTATGTACCTGTCACTGTTATTCCTCTAGGTGACCCCTCGTATATTTAGCGCTGTGTATTGTGTTTTTTCCCGTATTAACCGTACTCAGCATCTTATCCCATTGTTATCCTATGTACCTGTCACCAGTATTTCCCTAGGTGACCCCCCGTATATTTGGCGTTGTGTATTGTGTTCTCTCCTTATCAACCATACTCAGCATCTTACCTCATTATCCTGTGAACCTGTCACCATTCTCCCTCTAGGGGACCTCCCGTATATTTAGCGCTGTGTATTGTGTTTTCCCCTTATTGACCACACTCAGCTTTTTACCTTATTGTTGTCCTATTATCCTGTCACCGTTATTCCTCTAGGTGACCCCTCGTGTATTTAGTGCTGTGTATTGTGTTCTCTCCTTACTAACCATACCCAGCATCTTATCTCATTGTTCTCCTGTGAACCTGTCACCAGTATTCCCCTAGGTGACCTCCCGTTTATTTAGTGCTGTGTATTCACCATACTCACCATCTTATCTTATTGTTGTCCTGTTACCCTGTCACCGTTACTTTCCTAGGTGTCCTTCTTTGCATATGGTACCGTATATTTTGTTATCTTTCTACTTACCGGTGCACATCATTCCTACTATTTTTGTCCTGGTCTTAGCACGCTTATGTTTCATGGAGTAATGCGTTTTGGTTCCTTTATCAACCATACTCTGTGATCACCTTCCTGTTCTATTTAACGTTGTGTATTGTGTTTGCTATTTATCACTTGTACTCAGCGTTTTTGCTCTGTTACGTTTTGGTGGTTTTTTTTCCTTGCCCTGAGCCACACATTGTTTGTATTTCTGGGTAGTGTGTTACCAGTGTCTGACTCAGTTTTCTCCCCATCTGTGCCCTGGGTTAATTATTCCCTGTTTTGTAACGTATTGTATTTGGGTTTTTTCTTCTCTCTGCCCTGCTACCCTACATTGTCCATTGGGATTTTTTTGTCCTTCCCTTTGCATCTCCCCCTCCGGTCCTGCCCCCCTTCCACCCACCCTAGGTGTGGGGGGGGGGGCTGGGGTGTTCCTGGTCGTTCGGGAGCCCGACCTTGAGGGGGGGGGGCTCTGTCACCATGGGATGAGACGCCATCTCGGCGCTCAGCCCATGTCTCCTCATCCCTGCCTCTCTTTAGGCAGCATCTCTGTCACCATGGGAGGAGACGCCATTTTGGCGCTCAGCCCGTCTCCTCGTTTCCGCCTCTCATTGGACAGCGTCTCAGCTGGCTCCCAGCTGTCAGTATTACGGGACGGCTGGGGCCAATTAATCCTCATCAGCTGGGGCGCTGCTAATGAGAATAAAAAGGAGCAGCCTCGATCACTCGGGGCTGCGACTTAAAGCACTACAGGCTGAAACCCCTATTCCCGGCGTCAGCCCTTACTCCTCTTGCAGTAACCTTGTGAGTGTTCCCTGCTGTGAGTATTATGCTTTGGTATCCTATTCTCCGGTGCCAGCCCTTTACTCCTGTACCGTTCTACTCGTGAGTTTAACCTGTTTATGAGTAGCTGTGCTTTGGGTCTACAACGACCGTGTTCCTTACCCCGTGTCCTTATCCCTTGTTCCTAACCCTTCCTTATAATAAACATCTCAACTCACTGGCTCGCCCTCGGCTCTTATTGCGTGGCTCCCTAGAGCCACGTGTAACAGAAGAAGCCAGCCCAGTTCTGGAAAAGCATTCTTTGGACAGATGAGACTAAGATCAACCTGTACCAGAATGATGGGAAGAAGAAAGTTTGGAGAAGAATTGGAACAGCTCATGATCCAAAGCACACCACATCTTCTGTAAAACATGGTGGAGGCAGTATGATGGCATGGGCATGCATGGCTTCCAATGGCACTGGGTCACTTGTGTTTATTGATGATGTGACAAAAGACAGAAGCAGCCGGATAAATTCTGAAGTGTATAGGGATATACTTTCTGCTCAGATTCAGCCAAATGCAGCAAAGTTGATTGGACGGCGCTTCACAGTACAGATGGACAATGATCCAAAACATACTGCAAAAGCAACCCAGGAGTTTTTTAAAGCAAAGAAGTGGAATATTCTGCAATGGTCAAGTCAATCACCACCTCTCAACCCAATCGAGCATGCATTTTACTTGCTCAAGACAAAACTTAAGGCAGAAAGACCCACAAACAAGCAACAACTGAAGACAGCTGCAGTAAAGGCCTGGCAAAGCATCACAAAGGAGGAAACCCAGCGTTTGGTGATGTCCATGGGTTCCAGACTTCAGGCAGTCATTGCCTGCAAAGGATTCTCAACAAAATATTGAAAAGTAACATTTTACTTAGGGTTATGTTTATTTGTCCAATTACTTTTGAGCCCCTGAAATGAGGAGTGTTTGTATAAAAATAGCTACAATTCCTACATGTTTAATCATATATTTTTGTTCAACCCCTTGAATTAAACCTTAAAGTCTGCACTTCAATTCCGTTGTAGTTGTTTCATTTCAAATCCAATGTGGTGGCATGCAGAGCCCAACTCATGAAGATTGTGTCACTGTCCACATATTTCTGGGCCTAACTGTATATAGCCCACTGATCCATTTTGACCACTTTTCCAGAGGTCTGGATCACGGAGTCAGCAGTCCAAGTAGAGAAGCCCAGACTTCCACCTCCTCCAGCTCCTCAGGGAGGATACCAAGGTGTTCACAGGTCAGCTGGAAGACATAGTCTCTCTAGCGCATCCTGGGTCTGCCCTGTGGTCTCCTCCCAATGAGATATGCCCGAAACTACTCAAGAAGGCATCCTCTTCAGATGCTCAAACCCCCTCAACTATCTCCTTTCAATGTGGAAGAGCAGCGGCTCTACTCTGAATTTCTCCCAGATGACTGAGCTTGTCACTCTATCTCTAAGGGTGAGTCCAGCAATCCTTGTATCCAGGATCTCGTTCTTTCAGTCAGTAGCCAAAGTTCATGATCATAGGTGAGCAATGTTTACTGGTACACCGACAGCTTTGCTTAGAGCTCAGCTCCCTCTTCATCATGACAGACCAGTACGTCTGCATTAGTGAAGATGCTGCTCCGATCCGTCTGTCAATCTCCCGCTCCATTCTCCCCTCTGTCACGGCTGGCCCTCACGAGCCAGCATAAGACGCCACAGTTCAGTAAGTTGCAATTCAGTTCCTTTATTTATAACGCACAGGACTTAGGTGTACAACACAACTTGCCACGCAGGCCTCGTAACACAACACAATATAAATTCACAAAAAAGGTTAGCGGCTAGGGCGTGGGGCACTTGTACGCCGCAAAGGCAGGGAATATAAAACGTGGAACAGGGAGAGAGTTATGGCAGAGACGAGGAGCTCTCGTCCGCCGTAATAAGGAAGGAACGTCAGCGAAGGAGAAGACAATTCCAAATAACGAATCACTTACATGCAGCGGGATACGTTGGGGAACCCAGGGAGCATGTGGTAAGGAGACAGGGGTAAGTCATAAGACTTCTGACGAGACAGCCGCAGAGACCAACTCACTCGCACTGACATTTAAAGCCAGCTGCTCATGACTGGAAACGCGGCGCAGCTGCTCTGACAGCTGAGAGCCCCCGAGCGTCTGGCCAATCAGAGCCCGGGAAGCCCGAGTGACGACACCAGCTGTCAAAACCTGACAGGGATGAGGAATAACCCGAGCGCGGACAAAAGCGCTCGGGATATGACAGAGCCCCTCCCTCTACGCGAACTCCTGGTCGCGCGTAACATCCAGACCCCCCCACCCCACCCCAGGGATGGTGGAGGGGGAAGCAGGCGGAGGGGGAGCAGGGTCGACCCACAACAACAAGGGGACAAGAACATCGGGGAAGGGAGGGAGAGAAAAAAAAAAGGCAAGAACCGTACATAAACGGGGACAATAAGACGAGTTAAAAAAAAGAGAAACCAACACTAGATGGACATCTCTCACATATAACAAAAGACATCAACTACAACCCATGTAACTTGACACACATATCGCCACAAAAAGAAAACCAAGATGAGGATACATAGAATACCAGTCAATACTAAAAGGCAGGGTCAAAGAAATAAAAGAACAGAAAATACCTTCATCTCCAGGCTAAAGTGTACAGAAAATCTTCAAAACCAAAAGACAACACAGGTGCCAAAAGGAACTAGACCCGAGTAAGAGAGTAACATCGAAAATATACAATCATACCCAATAAGAAACAAACGATACTCATGATAACATTCTGTCAAAAGGAAAAGGAAATTCTGCTCAAAAGAGTCACAAATCGGGAGTGCAAGAAACAACCTCAAACAGACATCCCAGAAAAAAAAAACATTAAAAATAGCTACGGCAAGAGAACATATGTCCATTAACGAAAAACAGTTACTTTAAACACGAAGATCAATCCCCAGTGGGGAATTTCAGTCTGAGAGGGGAAAAAAAAAGAAAAACCAGTCACAAGCCAGTGGTGGGGCAAGAGAAGGGGAGGGAAAAAAACCATTGGGGAATAGTGTTAAATAACTCCGCTCAGGAGGCCTCCCAGCACCCAGCATCCAGGCCGCCAGCAAAAGCAGCGGAACGTGCCCTAACGGCTCAGCCAAACCCCAGGCCGAGGGAAACCATGTCTCCGGCGGGCAGACCAGGGCGCCGAAAGAATCATCCTGCTTGTCAGGAAACTGGGCCCGGACGCCAAAAGGACAGAGCCGGTCACCGGGTGGCCGGGCAGTATCGGCCTGCCAACAGAACGGCTGGGGGAAGGTCGGCGAACCGGGCCAGCTGGAATTAACTCCCGCAGTCTCAAAAGCGGGGAAGAAGAGGCCATGGCGAGGACGGGGCATGGCCTGGAAAGCGCTCAGCGGTGGGTCAGCTACACAATCTCCGGAACCTGCCTGGGTCAAAACGACCATGGCGCCAAGCTCCGATTGAGCGAGAGTGGCACCCGCGTCGGAGCCCGATTGGGCCGGAACCTCCATGATGTCAAGCTCCGATCGAGCGAGAGCAGCACCCGTGTCGGACCCCGATTGGGCCGGAACCTCCATGACGTCGAGCTCCGATTGAGCGAGAGCAGCACCCGCGTCGAACCCCGATTGGGCCGGAACCTCCATGACGTCAAGCTCCGATTGGGCGAGAGCAGCACCCGCGTCGGACCCCGATTGGGCCGGAACCTCCATGACGTCAAGCTCCGATCGGGCGAGAGCAGCACCCGCGTCGGACCCCGATTGGGCTGGAACCTGGGGAGAGGCTCAGAGGGACAAAAGGAACCGGGATCAGGATCACCGGCAGCGGCAGGGCCCGGCGAGACAGGCTCAAGCGCAGCAGACGGCTGCACCCGGCTCGCCCCCCCGAGAGACAGGCAATAATGCTCCAGAAAGAAGAGGAGGGATAGAAAATAGAGCACTTGCCTGATCTCGGGTTCTGCCGCCATCCAGGACTTCGATGCTCCGGGTTCAAACGGGAGGAGGTCGTCGTCCGGTTCCCACTCCGTCGTGACGTCATCCGCCCCTGGAGGAGGGGCTCCTGCAGCTTGAGGACCCCCCGACGTCATCGTCCATGCTGGCGGTTCATGAGGCGTGGAGGTGGGGGGCTCTCGGCCCGCTGGACCGGACTGTTCATCTGCGGAGTCCCGGGGACGCTCCGTCATCGGCACAGGCTCCAACCAGTCGTCCAATCTCCTCTGCCCAGAAAATGGCTGCGGGGCTGGGGTCTTCTGCCCGAGGGCCGCAGGCTCACTCCTCGTCTGGCGACGCTCCTCAGAAGTCGAAGCGTGCTCAGCAGGGGGAGACACAGAGGCAGCGGGTTTAATTAACATATTAGCAGGGAGTTGGGGCTTGGGGGGCTGCAAACTCCGAGCCTCACCCCCAGGAGTCAGACAGAACAAATCACTATTAGATGGAAAAAAGTGAACTTGTACTTGCCTGCCTCCCGGAGGGGCGATGGAACCTGCCGTAGGGAACGTCATTCCATCCTCCTCCCACCGGGTGGTGGCCGGAGACTCTCTTGAAGGAGGAGAGGGGGCCACTCGGGATGGTGTAGCCACGCTGTCCACTGGAGCAAAACTTCTCAAACTCCCAGCCGCTGGAGAAGGCGTCGAGGCGGAGGGGGCAACAGCCAAGTCGGGCCGGGCGTGACGCGCTGACAGCTCAACGGGGGAAGCAGGCCCGGGGAGAAAGGCTGCAGGGATCTCATCCTGGTGAGACGCTGGGGAGACAGCAGTGGGATGAATGGGGTCAGCCCAGTGAACCGGAGCGGATTCCGGAAGGGAGTCGCGCTGAGAACGTCTCTGGCCACGGCGCCGACGTCTACGACGGGTCCCGGGTGGTGCAAACTCCAGGACTGGATCGAGGGGAGGATCCGGATTCCAGAGCGGGCAGCGGGAGCTCCGATTACTCCGCCTTTGGCTTCGTTCCTCCTCGATATCCTGGAGCGCCTCGCGGTGGGCGGCGATCTCTTGTCTCTTCACTTGGACGTCCAAGTGGTCGGTGTAGTGGGGAGACAATCGGTCGAGCGTTATCTCAGCGCAGTCCAGGTAATAGTGCACTTTGGATGAGTCGTCAAGGCTGGCGGAAGCGCTGATGAAGTCATCCACCTCCTCCAGCGCCTCAGGCAGCTGGAGCCAGAGATCACTCCACCTTGCAGCCTCCTCCTCTTCGCACATCTGAATTATCTGGCGTTGGGCAGCGATGTCGAGTCTCCTCGCGTCGACCTCGGGGTGACCGTTGTAGCGGGAAGGCAGACGGTCAAGCACCTCCTCAGCCCGGTCTAAATACCACTGTTCATCGGGCTGATAACCGAGGAGAGGAGGGGCGAGGGAGGTGTCTGGATGCCCATAGAGGTCGGAGGCGATAATGAGGATTTCATCTACCTCCTCCAGCGCCTTGGTCAGCAGGACGTGGGAACCCTGAGAACGATTCCGCTGAGTTGGCATATTTCCAACGCCACGTACCTGGACAGGAAGGGGCAAAGTTCCCAGAACGCAACTTACTGAGAACGGCGTCTCCTTCTGGCGGCTGTCTACTGTCACGGCTGGCCCTCACGAGCCAGCATAAGACGCCACAGTTCAGTAAGTTGCAATTCAGTTCCTTTATTTATAACGCACAGGACTTAGGTGTACAACACAACTTGCCACGCAGGCCTTGTAACACAACACAATATAAATTCACAAAAAAGGTTAGCGGCTAGGGCGTGGGGCACTCGTACGCCACAAAGGCAGGGAATATAAAACGTGGAACAGGGAGAGAGTTATGGCAGAGACGAGGAGCTCTCGTCCGCCGTAATAAGGAAGGAACGTCAGCGAAGGAGAAGACAATTCCAAATAACGAATCACTTACATGCAGCGGGATACGTTGGGGAACCCAGGGAGCATGTGGTAAGGAGACAGGGGTAAGTCATAAGACTTCTGACGAGACAGCCGCAGAGACCAACTCACTCGCACTGACATTTAAAGCCAGCTGCTCATGATTGGAAACGCGGCGCAGCTGCTCTGACAGCTGAGAGCCCCCGAGCGTCTGGCCAATCAGAGCCCGGGAAGCCCGAGTGACGACACCAGCTGTCAAAACCTGACAGGGATGAGGAATAACCCGAGCGCGGACAAAAGCGCTCGGGATATGACACCCTCACTTGTGAATAAGATCCGGAGATACTTGAACTCCTCCACTTGGGGCAGGAGCTTGTCCCTGATCTGGAAAGGACAATCCACCCTTTTCTGGCTGAGCACCATGGACTCAGACTCAGAGGTGCTGATTCTCATCCCGGTCACTTCCCACTCAGTAACAGACTGCTCCAGTAAGACCTGTAAGTCATTGCTCAATGAAGCCAACAAGACAACATCATCTGTGAACAGCAGAGACGGGACCCTGTGATCACTGAACATGATACCCTCCATTCCTTGGCTGTGTCTAGAAATCCTGGCCTGATTGGTGACAGAAAGCAGCCCTGATGGAGTCCAACCCTCAATGGGAAAAAGTTTGACTGATTGTTGGCAATATGAACCAAACTCTCGCGATGGTCATATAGGGACCGGACACCTCATAGCAACAAGCACGATACCCCATACTCCCAAAGCATCCCCCACAAGAAACCATGAGGGACACGGTCAAATGCTTTCTCCACATCCACTGAACACATGTAGACTGGTTGGTCAAATTCCCACAAGCCCTTGAGGATCCTTGAGAGGGTGAAGAAGAAGAAGCCAATTTTATTGTCATTCAATCCATACAGCCGATCATGTACAGTAGAACAAAATTACGTTTCTCCTATCTACAATGTTAATCACATCTAGAATCAGGAGGGGCCGCTGCCATGCAAGGTACCGCCACAAACAACTTTTTCCTTCCCCATTCTATTTTTGCTGAGCATCAAGCTGGAAGGCAGGAAGTACCATTTTTTAAAATGGTCTCTGGTATGACCCAGCCGGGGCTTGAACCAATGATCTCCCGGTTGTGGGGTGGATGCCCCATCAACTAGGCCACCACTCCGGTGGTGTTGGTCCAGTGTCCCATGACCCCGACAAAAACCACATTATTCGTTCTAAAACTAAAGTTCAACCAATATATAGTCCAGTTGGGCATTTTATCATTAAAACCTGTGTAGAATCTTTGTGGTAAGGGACAGTTCTGTTTAATTTGGTTCAGTTGCAGTCAAGAAGTTGCCTAACTGATTCAGTGATGTCTCTGCACATAGTCACTGTTGTGACAGTGTTATTATGCCTTGGAGAAATGGAAGCATACGGTAATCGGTTAATGTGTTTGTTTGTGGATGTGTGTGTATATCTATCCGTCTGTCCACCTCTCTATTTCAGCTTGCCTGGTCAAAATTAAGTGGAACTAAAGGCTTGTATCATTGTATTGCCATATTTTCTCAACTTTTAATTTGCCAGAATTCCAAGATAAGGCTTTGTTTTTGAAATAAACACAAATTTAACTCACCTTTAACGTTAATGAAGCCGGGGAAAAGGGTATTGTAATAACTATGCCGGGCCACTAGAGGCAGCAGTGCGACTTTTTTACAGCACAACACAGTGCTTTTTTTTACTGTATGTGGAGCTTAAGTGTTATAAAATAGCGGTTACTGGAAAAAACACGTATTCAGCAACTACACCATTTATTTATCACATCGATTGTTTTCAGTGGTTTTGCTGTTTAGTTTTGCAGAAGAAGGACGAGGTAAAACTTGTTAAAAACTTGTTAAAAACTCCAAGTCCCAACATTCCTCAACCCCAAATGGTTGCAGTGAACTGCGCATGCACCCGGAAACTCCCACCACAGGGAAGTAGTGTGCAATCCACCAATAGTGGGTGAACCAAATGTCCATCTTTTTTGCCCATCTGTTTTCTTCCTCTACTACTAAACAGCAAAAGCTCCTGTTTGTACCTCCATCACTTCCACCATTTAAAACGTCTGCCACCATGCTCTTCTTTTGTTTGGATTGCAGCTGTTCAAATCAGTTTGGTGGCTCTTGGCTGCCGCCGACATTTCACTGAGCATGCGTGTACTCCAAAACTACTTGATGGATCTGGATGAAATTTTTACCAGAGGTGGTCCTTGGGCTAGAGAGAAACCCATAACATTTTGGTGATGATCTGAGAATGCATACCTCCACCAAGGCTCTTACTTTCTCACAGTGTGTTAGCAAGAATACTCCAAAACTACTGGATGGATTTGGATGAAATTTTTTTTACCAGAGGTGGTGCTTGGGCTAGAGAGGAAACCATAACATTTTGGTGATGATCTGAGAATGCATACCTCTGCCAAGGCTGTAGCACCGAGGCATCAGCACCTTGATACTTTCATTAACATTTAAATTAAAAAGCAAAGAATTAGGCAACGATAAAAAAATACTGATTTCTGCTTTGGTTATCACAATTTATTCAGCCATAGTAAAATATACAATGCTAATTATGCTAGAGGAAAATTCTGTTAAGTTTTGCGTATCAGTAGAGACCAAGAATTATGCATGTAGACCTTAGACTTGTGGAGTTATAATTGATTTATTTTGGGTATGTCTGTTTAGCTGAGGAACACCTCATAGGACCCAATGAGGTGTAAGGAGTCTTCTAGTCAAACTCTGATATGTCCAATTTATTCAGAGCCAGAACTTTAAAAAACTCAAAATTTACTTTACCAATGTCGATGGCACATGCTATGGCCAGGGCCACCAGGGCCTCATTCTGCATGATCACATGCTCGCTTGTTGCCATAGAGATCAGGTGCCGAACCCCATCTGCTTTGGCTACTGCATGAACAACTTCCTGTCAGAGAGAGAAATCAGTTCACCCTACTGTTAAGCTCTGAGAGTAAAGGTGTTATTGCGTTATCTGAATATAAACAGACTCACAGGGCTGCGACTGTGTCTGATGAGAGCCGCCAAGAGACGACTGGCTTCACCTCGGACTCCTGCGTGATCTTTGGCTTCGCACCACTCCATAATGCGAGCTAGTAGCATGGCATCTTTTCCCAGCAATAAGGCCGCCTCCTCTAACACACACACAATGCAGCGTAACAGAGAAGAACAAAACACATTTACAGACATTGACATGATGCAAATCAATATTATCAAGAAAGGAGGAGAGTGGGAGAAGAAAAGGCTGCGTGAGATACCTAGCAGATAAACAGGAGCGACGCAGGTGATTTTCTTTAAAACTGAGATTTTGTTTTTATTGGTTTAAAAATGATATAAAAAAACAAAACTTTTGACAATAATTTGGGACCATAAAAAGACCATAGAAAGTACAACTTTTGTTGTACTTTCCCAGTCCTCTGGCAATTCTTCCCTACCACTCAGAGCCTGTATCAACTCCTTCCTGAAGTCTGTGCATCCTCCTTCCTTCTGTAACTTCCCCCATTTAATCGTTGACTCTAACTTCACTCTCCTCTTGCTTTCCAAAGACATCCACCTGTACTTCCACATTTCTCTCCTTAAAACCATACCTAGCCAGCACCTCCTCATCACCTCTATTCGCTCCACCTACATGTCCATTAAAGTCTGCTCCAGTCACCATTTTCTAGCTTCAAACTCATAATCCTGTCTGACTCCCTCTTCACATCTCGGACATTTTTCTCATAGTCTTCCTTCAAGATTACCCCTGCTCCATTAATTTGATGAAATATGAACATCTATGTGGGGGCTGAAAAGTTCATAGGCTGACCATGATGCAGTGGTCAGATTTGACCAAATGAGGTTTATTTTTCAACATTTCAACATCGGTGTTGCAGTGCTTGGATCCTTGTGGTATAGAAGCTCTCTTCTTGATCCTCAAAGACATAACTCCTTCTTAGTCAGCCTATTAACTTTTCAGCCCCCCCAACCCCCCGTAAAGTGTCTTAATTATTTATCATAATAATCCATTCATCAATGTGGTTTCAAATAAACAGTCACCTTGCCCATCCACCATCATGCGCAGTGTACCCAGAAGCTTGAACTGAACTGGCGGCATGTCGGAGCGCAGTAGGGCCTTTATTCTCTCAGTTACACCATCCTCCAGCATCCGCACTTTGTTTGTAGCTGAAAGACACAGATGTCTTTAGAAGTGCATTTTAAAAAAAAATGGAACACCTCATAACATAGCCAATGAATTACTATGAAATTAATGTATATTTTCAGTGAAGTACACTATAAGTTCAGGGTATTTTGTTGTCACCATATACAGTGGTGTGAAAAAGTGTTTGCTCCCTTCCTGATTTCTCATTTTTGTGTATATTTGTCACACTTAAATGTTTCAGATCATCAAACAAATTTAGTGACAAAGATAACACAAGTAAACACAAAATGCAGTTTTTAAATTAAGGTGTTTATTAATAAGGGTAAAAAAAAATCCAAACCTACATGGCCCTGTGTGAAAAAGTGATTGCCCCCCACCTGTTAAACAGAAATTAACTGTGGTTTATCACATCTTTGGAAAGCTGAGTTCAATTTCTCTAGCCACCACCAAGGCCGGAGTGGTGGCCTAGTTGGTAGAGCATCCGTCCTACAACCGAGAGGCTGGGGTTCAAATCCCGGCCGGATCATACCAAAGAGCAGGTAAAAATGGTACTTTCCACCCTCTAGCTTGCTGCTCAGCATAATAGACCGGGAAAAGGCGGGCAGAGAGGAGTGGCGATAGGGGTCGCCACTCCTATAAGCTATAGAAAGGAACACTTGCTCCCGAGGAGACTCAATCAAAAAAAAAAAAAAAGACCTGATTACTGCCACACCTGTTCTCAATTAAGAAACCACTTCAGTAGGACCTGCCTGACAAAGTGAAGTAGACCAAAAGATCCTCAAAAGCTAGACATCATGCTGCGAGCCAAAGAAATTCAGGAACAAATGAGAAACAAAGTAAATGAGATCTATCAGTCTGGAAAAGGTTAAAAAGCCATTTCTAAAGCTTTGGGATTTCAGCGAACCACAGTCAGAGCCATAATCCACTAATGGCAAAAACGTGGAACAATGGCGAACCTTTCCAGGAGTACCCGTCCGACCAAAATTACCCCAAGAGCGCAGCGATGACTCATCCAAGAGGTCACAAAAGACCCCACAACAACATCCAAAGAACTGGAGGCCTCACTTGCTTCCATTAAGGTCAGTGTTCATGACTCCACCATAAGAAAGAGACTGGGCTGTCATGGTCCGAGCGCCGATCGCATCCGCGCTCGGGCCATACATCTTCTCCACCAGGTTTGACAGCAGTGTTACCTCCTTGTTATTTTGTGTTCCTTTCTGTTCTTCAATAAAACTGTGTAAACTCACCGGTGACTTGTGGCGTCTTATGATGGTTCGCAAGGGCCATCCGTGACAGTAGACTGCCGCCAGACTGAGACGCCTGTCGCCGTGAGTTTGCATTATTGGACATTTGTTCTTCCCTGTCTGGGTGACTGCATGTTGGGAGGATGTCATCTTTCAGGTGCAGCGTTCGGCTCCTGGGCTACGAGTTAGCGGAGGCTCTGGACTATGTCGATGGAACACTTTTCACCGCTACGCTGTATGACACCCCCAGCGATATACGCCGGCTCCTGGATCTCACTGAGGACATTCTCAATCACCTTCCTCGTTACTCCAACCACCCGGAAGTCACAGCGAGGAGGCTTGACATCACTTCACAGCGCAAGAGGAGGCATCCTCGCTCCTCGTTTCGGGATCCCGTTCCTGTCCCCGATCCGGCCCAGGAGTTTGTACCATCCTGGGGTGATCCCCGAGTGAACGTGACGTCAGTCGGGATTCCCCCAGAGACGCTACATTTGACAGCTGCTTCCATCAGAGACCATGTAGCAGCTGCTCGCTCAGCCACTCACCCTTCACAAATCATCAAGCATGTGACGGCGGCTGTCAGGTTGGTTGAGAGGAATCCCGAGCTGAGTGATTATCCAGAATTCGCTGACTTGCTCGTCTCCGTTTCTGCACAAGAGTGGTGTTTTCCGGACCTCACCTTCGCTTCAACATCAGCCAGTGAATGTTGGCGCCACACTCCAAACAAACCCTAGCGAGAACCCCGTCTGGATCCGTTTCCGGGTTGTCGGAGGAATTCTGCCTCCCAGCCAACTGCTCCTTCGGCGTCACGACAGGAGGGAATTCCCGCAGCCTCTCCCCCTGGGTCACCTATTCCCGCTGTCCCGTCAGCTCACCGTGCCCGGATCGTCTCGGCTGTCGTCCCCTCCTCTTTGATGTCACCTCCAGCTGGAGAAAGAGTTCTGAGGCCTGCCCCGGTGAAGCCCGTTTGTGGACCATTGCAAGTGGCTCCTCCTCGTCCTCCGGGGGGGCCCTCCGTCACCAACCAGCGGGGATTGGGAGGAACAACATCCACTACAGCTGGCACCATCTATCCTCCAGGAGACAGGCGAGTACAAGTTCACTCTTCTCCACATAATGGTGATTTGCCTTGTCTGACTCCTGGGGGTGGAGTTCGGGGTTCGCAGTCCCCCAGCTCCCACCACCTGCTGTAGCTTCTGTTATTAAACCTGCTGCCTCTGTGTCTCCCTCCGCTGAGTGGTCCTCGACGCCAGGCCAACGTCGCCGGATGAGGAGGGGGTCTGCGGCTCTGGAGAGCCTGGTTCCAGCCCCGCAGCCACGTCATGGGCAGAGGAGGAGAGTGGACTGCACCGTGGAGCCTGTGCTGATGACGAAGCATCCCCAGGTCTCCACAGATGAGCGGTCCGATCCAGCGGGTCGGGGGTCCCCTGCCACCACACCATGCGGGTCGTCGGCGTGGACGTCAGTGCCGGAGGGTCCTCAGGCTGCGGAAACCATCATGCCAGCTGCGGAGCCCGATGTAGCTGAGTGGGAGCCGGAAGACGATCTCCTTCCATCTGAGCCCGGATCGTCGGCGTCCTGGACAGCGGCAGAACCCGAGTACAGGCAAGTGCTCTACTTTGTTTTTCTCCTCTCTATTCTGGAGCATTTTTACCTGTCTGTCGGAGAGATGAGCCCCCCCCCCCGGGGGGGGGGGGCTTGGGTGTCATTGGGCGTTCGGAGCCCGCCCTTGGGGGGGAGGTACTGCCATGGTCCGAGCGCCGATCTCATCCGCGCTCGGGCCATACATCTTCTCCACCAGGTCTGACAGCAGTGTTACCTTCTGGCTCCCCGAGCTCTTATTGTGACAGCGCTCAGAGGGGCTTCCTGCTGTCAAAGCCTGCCAGCTGTGCTGCATTTGCGGCTCATCAGTGGCCCGGCATTTAACCGGGCGCTGGGAGCGGCATAATGCGGCAGTCTCGTCAACTCTACCGTCAACTTGATCATCAGACTTGATCGTCAAACTCCTTTGTCTAATTCTTGCCGTTGTCTGATGCATCGGGCATCCCCCGGCTCAGACGTTGCCTACGTTAATTGTAAGTGTTTCCCTTTGTGCACCTGTTTCTCCGTAGTGTGTTTTAGCCCACCGTGGCTTGTTATTTTGTGTTCCTTTCTGTTCTTCAATAAAACTGTGCAAACTCACCGGTGACTTGTGGCGTCTTATGATGGCTCGCGAGGGCCATCTGTGACATGGGCAAAAATGGCCTGCATGGCAGAGTTCCAAGACGAAAACCACTGCTGAGCAAAAAGCACATAAAGGCTGATCTCAGTTTTGCCAGAAAACAACTTGATGCTCCCCAAGACTTTTGGGAAAATATTCTGTGGACTGACGAGACAAAAGTTGAACTTCTTGGAAGGTGTGTCCCCCATTACATCCGGCGTAAAAGTAACACAGCATTTCAGAAAAGGAACATCATACCAACAGTAAAATATGGTGGTGGTAGTGTGATGTCTGGGGCTGTTTTGCTGCTTCAGGATCTGGAAGACTTGCTGTGGTAAATGGAACCATGAATTCTGCTGTCTACCAAAAAGTCCTGAAGGAGAATGTCTGGCCATCTGTTCGTACCCTCAAGCTGAAGCACACTTGGGTTCTGCAGCAGGACAATGAGCCAAAGCACACCAGCAAGTCCACCTCTGAATGGCTTAAGAAAACAAAATGAAGACTTTGGGGTGGTCTAGTCAAAGTCCTGACCTGAATCCGACTGAAATGCTGTAGCATGACCTTAAAAAGGCGGTTCATGCTCGAAAACCCTCCAATGTGGCTGAATTACAACAATTCTGCAAAGATGAGTGGGCCAAAATTCCTCCACAGCGCTGTAAAAGACTCATTGCCAGTTATCGTAAATGATTGCAGTTGTTACTCTAAGGGTGGCCCAAGCAGTTATTAGGTTTAGGGGGCAATCACTTTTTCATACAGGGCCATGTAGGTTTGGATTTTTTTTACCCATAATAATAAACACCTTCATTTAAAAACTGCATTTTGTGTTTACTTGTGTTATCTTTGTCTAATATTTAAATTTGTTAGATGATCTGAAACATTTAATTGTGACAAACATACAAAAAAATGAGAAACCAGGAAGGGGGAAAACACTTTTTCCACACCACTGTATACACCATATATTCATCATATACATACCCGGTTCTTACCATATAGGTACCCCATAGTTACCTTACAAGGACCCTGTAGTTTCCATGCCTCAGACAAGTTTAGTTGTTTGATTAAATTTTGATGTGTAATACTTTTGAATTTACTTGGTACTTAATGTGTTCTAATTTTGTAATTACCCCAAATTATCTAATGCTTCCTCGGTTCTGGACTGTACAGTTACTTTGCTTGGTTGTATTGTTATCATTATACTAGACAGGAACCCAGATGCAGGATGCAAACATGGACACAGATATGAAGGCAAATGATTTATATTCATTAAACAAATAAGTAGTTACATAACTGAACCCACACCATGGGAATTTATCCTGCAGGGGAGAAGGAGTAGGAGAGTGTAAGCCAACAGAGCAAAGAGGACGGTGAGTTTGTCAATGAATGGAAACGATTACTTTTTTCTAGCAAGACTTGGGCTGGTGAGGGTTATCCATAAGTGGGCAGTGGACCAGAGACGGAACAGTGACCAAAGAGAGCCAACAAGGGGATCCAGGTAGGTTTGACATCCACACAGAGTTTCCATATCCAAGAATGGATTATTTCCAGACAGGTGATCCTGAGACTGAGATGTGGAGGTAAGTGGTTATTTATCAGGTGAGCGTGCATGAAACCAGCAGGCTGGCAGACAGTGAGGTTTTCCGCATGACAACCCTGTGGAGAACTGATCCCAACTGAAACCTCCTAATGGATCCTGATTACCCACAGGTGAGACCAATGGCGTTCATGGTAAATGGCGTTCACTTATATAGCGCTTTTTCTCATCTCTGGATGACCAAAGCGCTTTACAGATCCTGCTATCCACCCATTCACGCACACATTCACACACTGATGGCGGCAGAGCTGCCATACACACATAGGCGCTAGCCTGGCCACCAGGAGCAACTGGGGGTTCAGTACTTGCTCAAGGACACTTCGACATGCAGACTGCAGACAGTGGGAATCGAACCCATGACCCTCCGATCAGTAGTCGGTCACACTACACCTGCGCCACAGCCGCCCCCAATCAACCACCTGCGCACAATCAGCCCTCTTTGGTCCTAGGGAGACAGGTTATGCAACCACATAGACCTAGAATTACAACTAGACTGTGCACGCTCACCTGTCCACTACATGTATATTGGAGTAAAGACACAATTAGAACCCAGTAAGAACCAAATAATTTTAGAGTAATTATAACTGAGAAAAGCAACTTAAGAATACAGCCCAGGAGTCTGTAATTTCAGGGTAATTATAGAAATACAACCCAGTAAGTGTCAGAAAATTTTGAGGTGCTTACAGATAAGATTACTTGAACAATTAAACTTGTCTGAAAAATGGAAACTACAGAGTTCTTGTGTGGTAATTATAGGATACTTAGATGATAAGTGACTGATATGTAAATGGTTTACAACAAAGAACTTTTTTGATAAAAACACAGGTTTTGTTAGCATTGTGGCGCATATGTTGGTTACATATTCCCCACAAATGTGTTGATGTATGTTGATTGTGTGCTTCACGTCTCATGGAACAAAGAGGACTGAGACTCTGGGATTCAGCAGAGGAGTGTGAGATTCTGCCTTTGTTTCCGGGAGACGACCGGGGAAGATTTCCGGGCCACAGAGACTAGAGGACAATGGCGTGAGATCAAAGGGGTTACTTTGGGATTGAGATTAAGTACCATGTGACTGTATGTTTGATTAAACACCATGTGACTGCTGTTTCGTGCCCGGGGTATAAAACCCCTGATGTGAGATGAAAACTTCCTCTTGATTTGCTTTGAGATTTGTTGGAGATGTGCTCTGTGAATAAAGCTGAATCTGAGGAACAAACTCAGCCTCATCCTTGAACACATTCTCCACACTGGTGACCTTACGACTCAGAATGAGCAGAAATAATTCTCCCGAGCGGGGCTCTGCAGAAGCCAGCCTGATGGCTGCCTCCACACTCCGGCTGCCTGACTTCTGGCAGCATAGCCCGCGCTCCTGGTTTAGCGCGGTCGAGGCGCAGTTCAACCTCCGGAGAATCTCGAAGGACGACACGAGATTCTACCATGTTGTGGCGAAGCTGGACAGCCACACAGTTCAGAGGGTGGAAGATCTGGTCAACCTCCCACTGGACAGCGACAGATACGGCGTCTTGAAAGCTGCGCTTATCAGTCATTTCACCCCCTCCATGCAACAGCGAGCAGAGGGGCTCCTGGCATTGACGGAGTCTGAGAATGACAGACCCGTAGACCTGATGGTCAAAATGCTGAGGCTGAAAGACTCCGAGGACTGTGAATTTATCTTCGCCCACCTTTTCCTCCGGACCCTACTGCCAGCGGTGAGAGTTACCCTGGCAGATTCACCCCGGTTGGCCAAGCGAGACTACCATGGGCTGAGCAAGGAGGCGCAGCGACTCGTCGACGCCCACAAGCGGAGCGCAGTTTCGGCTGCAGCAGTGGAGCTAGGAGCAACGCCCGGAGACGGCATGGGGCCAGTGGTTGCACCACCAGACGCGCCGACGACGGCAGCAGTCAGCACCAAGCGACACGGAGCGGGCGACGTCCTGTGCTTCTATCATCGCCGTTTTGCAGAGAGGGCACACAAGTGCCTCCCGCCGTGCCACTTCAAGCGTTCGGGAAACGCCAAGACCAAGGGTCGGTAGCGGCTGCGGCCCTCGGGGAAGAGAACAAGCTGCTTTACCTGACGGATGCACGTTCGGGGGAAACGATTCCTCGTGGACACAGGCTCACAGATGAGCTTCATCATGCCTTCCTACGCGGACCGGCTGATGCCGTCCAAAGTTCCCCGGGTGTCAGTGTCAGCAGCGAACGGCTCAGCTATTAAGACCTTCGGTGAGAGGACTCTGCTTCTGTCTTTGCAGGGTCGTTCATTTGAGTGGACTTTTGTGGTAGCTACAGTCAGTTTCAACATGTTAGGGGCTGATTTTTTGTGCTCACATGGTTTGTTGGTTGATCTTGCTAATAGACATCTGGTTAATGCACTGTCTTTTCACTCTATTCCCTGCACAGCACGAGTGGCACCGCCAACTGCACAAGCCAACGTCACGACTGCGGGTGGTAATTTCCACGCACTCCTCACTCAGTTCCCAACGCTAACAGTCCCAACGTTTTCGGCGACAGTGGCCAAACATGGGGTGGAGCATTATATCACTACCACCGGGCCGCCCGTTTTTGCAAAAGCTCGGTGCCTGGATTCAGCTAAACTGGCCATAGCGCGCGAGGAGTTTGCCAACCTGGAAAAACTGGGCATCATCAGACATTCGAAAAGCCCCTGGGCTTCACCATTGCACATGGTCCCAAAGACTGATGGCTTGTGGCGGCCTTGCGGTGATTTCCGCAGGTTGAATAACGCCACCGCACACGACCGCTACCCGATCCCGCACATTCAAGATTTTTCGGTTCATTTGGCGGGAGCGCGCATTTTTTCTAAAATAGATTTAGTGCGCGGCTACCATCAGGTTCCAGTGCGCGCCCAGGACATACCCAAAACAGCGGTAATAACTCCTTTCGGGCGTTTTGAGTTTTTGCGCATGCCTTTTGGACTCAAGGGGGCCACGCAGATGTTCCAACGCATGATGGACGCGGTGCTGCGCGACCTCCCTTTCGTGTTCGTCTACTTGGATGACATTTTAGTAGCCAGCACGTCCGAAGTTGAACACGAAAACCGCCTCACGGCAGTTTTCCGGAAGCTGGCAGAGCACGGGTTAATAATTAACCCAGCGAAGTGCCAGTTTGGGGTAGAGCAGATTGATTTTTTGGGGCATCGCGTTTCGCCAGAAGGAGCGGTCCCTCTGCCCGATAAAGTGCGCGCAATAACAAATTTTCCCCAACCTCAAACGGTCAAAGTGTTACAGGAGTTTTTGGGAATGGTTAATTTTTATAACCGTTTCCTCCCAACTGCAGCGCGGCTCATGCAACCATTGTATGCGGCACTAAAAAAACAAAAACCCACAAATAAAATCGAATGGTCTCCTGAGCAGGAGCGCGCATTCTCTCAAGTCAAAACAGCGCTGGCAAACGCGGTTTTGTTGGCACTCCCAGTTCCAACAGCCCGCATGGCCCTCACCACTGACGCGTCCGATTTAGCGGTAGGGGCGGTCGTTGAACAGTGGGTAGCGGGGACCTGGCAACCGCTCGCATTTTTCAGCAAAACCTTGCGTGATAGCGAGCGAAAATACAACGCGTTCGACAGGGAGTTGTTGGCCCTACACTTAGCCATCCGCCATTTCCAGTTCTGGCTGGAAGGGCGCCGTTTCACCGCGTTCATGGACCACAAACCGCTGACTTTTGCGATGGCCAAGATTTCTGAACCTTGGTCGGGCCGGCAGCAAAGACAGCTGGCCGTGATATCAGAGTTCACCACCGATATCCAGCACGTCGCAGGTAAACATAATGTAGTGGCAGACTGCCTTTCGCGTGCTGTGCCGGAGCCAGACCACGTGAGGGCAGACTCTGCAGCCATGGCCGCGGGCCAGAGTAGCGACGCGGGAGCGTGCGCAGCCCCGGTCCGCGTGGGGTTAGATTATGCAGCCATGGCCGCGGAGCAGATTAGCGATGTGGACGTGCGCGCGCTCCAGTCTGGCCCAACAGGGTTAAGGCTGGAGCACAGGGTGCTGCAAATGGGTATGCCTCCCCTAATCTGCGATGTCTCCACGGGACAGCCGCGCCCCGTGGTACCAGCTGCGTGGCGCCGCCGTGTTTTTGACTCGATCCATTCTCTGGCCACCTGGGGGTGCGTGCATCAGTCAAGATGGTGGGGGAGAAATTTGTATGGCCGGGGTTGCGCAGACAGGTCAAGGAATGGGCGACAGCCTGCGTAGCGTGTCAGCGAGCCAAAATACACAAGCACACTAGAGCTCCTTTGGAGTCTTTTCACATTCCTGCTAAGCGCTTTGATCACGTGCATGTCGACTTGGTAGGCCCCCTCCCGTCGTCACGGGCACACACATCTTTTGACGATGGTGGATCGCACAACGCGTTGGCCAGAAGCGGTCCCTCTGGCGTCAACCACAGCGGAAGAAGTGTCACGCGCGTTTTTAACAGCTTGGGTAGCGCGTTTTGGAGTCCCGTCGGACATAACGTCAGACAGGGGTCCTCAATTTGTCTCCGAGCTCTGGTCGTCGATGGCCCGCAGCCTAAGGGTGAAGATTCACCGCACTACCGCGTACAACCCCCAGGCTAGCGGTTTATGCGAGCGTTTTCACAGGTCATTGAAAGCGGCCCTCAGAGCGTCACTTACGGATACAAATTGGGTTGACAAGTTACCATGGGTCTTATTGGGGCTGCGTTCTGCACCTAAGGAGGATTTGCAAGCCTCTCCAGCGGAATTAGTTTTTGCACAGCCTTTCCGTTTGCCAGGGGAATTTCTCCCCGATAATCCTGCCCCAAATTGCCTCCCCGCTCAGCTGTTGCAGAGCGGCACAGGATCAAACACGCTTCCTGGCCCGGTTCATCACAGTTTCCCACGCGTTTTTGTGCCAAAGGCTTTAAAAAATGCGGAGTTTGTTTTTGTGAGACATGATGCTTGTCGCCCCAGCCTGCGCCCGCCTTACGATAGGCCGTTCAAGGTGCTGGAAACAGGAGAGAAGCATTTTTTGCTAGATTTGGGAGGCAGAAAAGAATTGATTTGTATTAACAGACTCAAACCCGCTTTTGTGTTGGCGGATGAAGAGGTGCAGTTGGCGAGAGCCCCCCGTCGCGGTAGACCCCCTAGAGGGCATTCTACAGGACTCCCACAGAGATCAACTAACAGTTCTAATCCACAGGTGCAGCAAGCAGCAAAGCCGGTTTTCAGCAGATACGGCAGGAGACTGAGAGTTAGGCAACTGGTGGATTGATGTGTAGTGATGTTATGATGCCATATTTCTCTGGTTATGTTTGTCCCATTTAGACGTTTGGGGGGGTCTTGTGGCGCATTTGTTGGTTACATATTCCCCACAAATGTGTTGATGTATGTTGATTGTGTGCTTCACGTCTCATGGAACAAAGAGGACTGAGACTCTGGGATTCAGCAGAGGAGTGTAAGATTCTGCCTTTGTTTCCGGTAGACGACCGGGGAAGATTTCCGGGCCACAGAGACTAGAGGACAATGGCGTGAGATCAAAGGGGTTACTTTGGGATTGAGATTAAGTACCATGTGACTGTATGTTTGATTAAACACCATGTGACTGCTGTTTCGTGCCCGGGGTATAAAACCCCTGATGTGAGATGAAAACTTCCTCTTGATTTGCTTTGAGATTTGTTGGAGATGTGCTCTGTGAATAAAGCTGAATCTGAAGAACAAACTCAGCCTCATCCTTGAACACATTCTCCACAGCATGAGCTTATACAATAATTATACTCTTACACCAGTACTTACATTGAATAGTACACAGTATTTTCATAGTACTTCAAGGGCTGCTTTATTAAGTGTTACCAAAAAAAAATCCCCTTCAAGATCATCATCTCTTCAACCACTGGACCAACCTCAGCACTGCTGTTATCTCTACATCCCTTGCTGAAAGTTTCTCCCTGTGCATAGATTAGTGATTTTCAACCACTGTTCCATGGCACACCAGTGTGGTGTGATTAATCGGTCCAAAAAATGATTTAGTTGTTGCAAATAATTTGTCATTGTGCATCTGTACCCGCAATGCGGTGGCTCTTCCATGTCAGTGGGTGGCAGTATGAATACAATAAAAAAGATCTTCTTCTTCATGTTTTTAACAGAAGTTCTCATTCAATGTTAGCTTCTGAACTTGTTCAGTGAAGAAGAAAGATTCAAGGTGCGTTCAAACCAAACGTGAAGTGAACATTTCCGTCACTCCACTCATGCAAGCACACCCACCAGACATGGCACCAACACGTGAAAATTTGCTTTGCGGAGAGACATGGCCACCTTCACAACTTCAGCATCTGTGTGGAAATCCTCCTCAAAATGTTGTTATGCTTGAGCTCACACCACCATCCTGAGAGGCACACAGCTGGGAAAATGTCACTGCCTCCTTCAGAAATTGCATCCTGATGTCGCCTGTTCCCAGTACCAAACAAGTGGAACAGTGCCCAGTTTCATGATCTACCAGCCCTCGTTAGAAGATTGGTTGCAGCCTAGCAAGATATTATGGGTGGATACAAACTCATTCATTCATTCATTCATTCATTCATTCATTATTTAACCTCTTGCACTCCGTTGTACCGCGGACGGGCAAGTCTCTGCGTCCTAGAGCGCACGAGGGCGCTCTCGTGTGCCCTCGTTTGCTCTCAGACGCATAATGGAGATGGTGATGTAGGTGGGGATGGCGTCCAAGCGCGCACTGAAAATAAAAGCTGCAGACACAGCCGCGAACAGCTGAACAGGTCAATCAGATGAACAGCGTTCATCTGATTGACCTCTCATTCGACTAATAAGAGCCTTGAATTGGGTTTCTGAAACCTTGAAGAACCAATGACTGAAAACCTAGCAAGAAGGACCCGTCTACCAACGCTGTGAATGCAGTGAGCCAATTGAAGCAGAGAAGTTCGCCAGCTGTTTTTTTTTAGGCTGGGTGAAGACAGACTGCTGCAGCGGATCAAAAAAGGACTTGCAGAAAGAACCGTCACAGACCCAGCAGCACGGAGACCACCCACAAATGCAACCTGTGTGACAGCATTCGCGCATCGGCATGTTCGGCCACAGGCGGTGCTTATTTTGTTTTTGTTCCAGCAGAGTAGACGTTATGATTTACTTCCATGGTCATAGACCGACGGAGGCTGACGACGAAGGCTGAGTGACACACACGCCTTCGCCAGTCTTTTTTTAATTACTACTGTTATTTGTTTTGAAAAATCGTTCGCCAAAAACCGCAATCATGGAAGCACAAAACCGCAATAATGGAATTATGTTTTGATCGGGTCGCGAGACCAGAACCACGAGTGGACCAGCGTCACGTTCGTCTGACAATGAGGAAGAGAAGTTCGCCAGCTACACTGCTGCTGTGAAGAGGTAAGGTGTTATAAGCTAAATTATTCTCTATCCCTGAAAATTGTAATCCAAAATGACTTTTGACCGATCGGTAAATTACAACTGTGCGGCGCATGAAGTCTGAAGTTCATGCGCCGCGGTACACGGTTTGTTCGTCGCGTCCAGACCGTGAACGCCGCCCCCCCCGCTATTCTTCTGTAGCAAGTGGGGGGGAGCCGCGGTGACTGAGCTGCTGTCCCACATCCCACATGAGGCTAATCCGTCATGTAGCGATGGCCGATGTCCATCCTCTGTAGCGGGGTGGGGAGGGACAACCCCCCCCCCCACACACACACACAGACACAGCCCTGAGTGTGACCTTTCATTAGAGCCCAAAATGAAGCTTCTGCATTGAAGCATTCAAAAGTTACAGACGTTTTTCCAAACTGTGCCATTTGGCACAATTTGGCACAGTTCCAAAACGCCTGGGAACAGCCTGAGGAAAAAGCTGTATAATATATTCATTTTTTGTGGTATTGTTACAAAATTTGGACCTCAGCTGGATAACACTTGGTTCTACATTTCTGTTGCATTTTCCAGCCCGGATCTGAAGCTGTGTGTTATTTGCAAGCATTTGTATCCAAAAAAACACCCAGGCCAAATTTATTTTCTTCAAGTTCGCTATGTTTAGATGACTGTAACTCAGTGGCCGGAGCACTTAGAGAGATTATGACTGTTTTGCCAAAAAATTCAAAGTGTTTTCTTTTAAATGAGACCAACCCCATGAAGATGCTACAAAGGGTTGGGTTGAGGAACAGCTTTGGATTTAATTTGGGCACATTATTCTTTGGCGTTTTTAGGGAAATTGACCGGAGTGCAAGGGGTTAAGACAAATTTATGTTAGTTGGCTCAGGCTTGCTTTCCAAGCTAGGAGCTAGCTAGCTAAGATTAGCAATAGTGATGTAAGAGGGAGGGTTAAATGTGGCTCTTAGGCATTTAAAGAGACATGCACTGAAATGAGACGTTCTGAGGAAGGCTGCAAAAGATGATTCATGATGATGCTGCAATAATTAAATAATTAAAGAAAGTTTGATCAAAATATGTCCCAAACATTTCATTAAGACCTGTGGGAGCTGTCAACATGTAGGAAAAGTGCAGTAAATGAGACTTTCAAGATTGTGATTTTCAAAGATAATTAAGGCCTTAATATGGATGAACAAATTTAAGAATTTTAAGGATTTGTGGACAGACACCCTGTAAATAAATAAATAAAGCTTTCATAACCATAGCTTTGTGGGGTCCTTGCAGTCTCAGGGCCCAAAGAAATAGCCTATGTTTGCCTAATGGTTAAATCCACCTCTGCATGTCATTTTGAATACAACATACCAGGTATGGCAAGGTTTCTGAGCGCACTCAGTCCAGCATGTTGAACAGACACATCCCCTTCATCAACATGCTGCTCCAACAGGGTCAGAATGTGAGGAACCACACCAAGGTCCAGCATCTTCACACAGTTACTGTCTGACAGAAACACAGCAGGAAAACAGAGACACTCTTTCAGATCACAGTCATGTCAAAGTGTTTCTACATGTACAACTATCTATTAGTGAGCGATGCTAGTATGAGCCAAATAGGGAAAGGCTTTAGCACAGAAAAAAAAATAATCATATTTTGCAATTTTAAGAGAGTTTTATTTGTGTACAGGCAAAGATCAATTTAGCAACCATCACATTTTTATTTTATCAGAATTATTTAGATTCCATCCATCCATCCATCGTTGCTTATCTGTTGGTCCGGGTCATGAGGACAGCAGTTTGAGCAGAGTAGCTCAGACTTCCGCTCAGTTCCCATAGCACCATGATCCCCATGATTCCTCCTGCAGGTGCTGAGCCCACTGGAGTGTGGACCCATGTGACTCCTTTGGGTACACTGGATCATTGCTGCTACCTGTTCATGAGGAGCTACTGGACAGCTCTTAGTCTGGCCCTTCACCCAGGACCAGTTTGTTTTGGGAGACACTACCAGAGTTAAGTTGCTCCAACAACATAGCTCCCGGGATCATTAGGGCACGCAAACCCCTCCACCACAATAAAGTGGTGATCCACAGAAGGGATTTAGATTATACTCATTAATATTTTTCATGTTATTAACTGTTTTATCCAGCTAACATTACACACACCTGAATGTACTCTCACTGCTTCATGTGAATTGCTAAATGTCATCATTACCAAACCCAGCTAACCACCCAACTGGCCTGCAGACTAGTCTCACTAGGCATTTTGGCAGTGGAATAATCTGTTAGTCTCCACAAAAGACAACTGAACTCAACAACCCATTGTACTTGTATATCATGTAGAACTGCACCAAAACTCCTGCCCAGAGAAGTCTTTGAAAATGCCTTAATAGTTTAACTCCACAATTCAGCTCTACAGTATATACAGTAGTGTGAAAAAGTGTTTGCCCCCTTCCTGATTTCTCATTTTTTTGTGTGTCACACTTAAATGTTTCAGATCATCAAACAAATTTAAATATTAGACAAAGATAACACAGGTAAACACAAAAGGCAGTTTTTAAATGAAGGTGTTTATTATTAAGGGTAAAAAAAATATCCAAACCTACATGGCCCTGTGTGAAAAAGTGATTGCCCCCCCCCAAAAAAAAAACAAAACAAAACATAAATTAACTGTGGTTTATCACATCCTTGGGAAGCTGAGTTCAATTTCTCTAGCCACACCCAGGCCTGATTACTGGCACACCTGTTCCCAATCAAGAGATCACTTATATAGGATCTGCCTGACAAAGTGAAATACACCAAAAGATCCTCAAAAGCTAGACATCATGCTGCAATCCAAAGAAATTCAGGAACAAATGAGAAACAAAGTAATTGAGCTCTATCAGTCCGAAAAAGGTTGTAAAGCCATTTCTAAAGCTTTGGGACTCCAACAAACCACAGTGAGAGCCATTATCCATAAATGGCGAAAACATGGAACAGCGGTAAACCTTCCCAGGAGTGGCCGGCTGACCAAAATTACCCCAAGAGTGCAGCAACGACTCATCCAAGAGGTCACAAAAGACCCCATAACAACATGTAAAGAACTGCAGGCCTCACTTGCCTCAGTTAGGGCCAGTGTTCATGATTCCACCATAAGAAAGAGACTGGACAAAAATGGCCTGCATGGCAGAGTTCCAAGATGAAAACCACTGCTGAGCAAAAAGAACATAAAGGCTTGTCTCAGTGTTGCCAGAACACATCTTGATGATCCCCAAGACTTTTGGGAAAATACTCTGGACTGGCGAGACAAAAGTTGAACTTTTTAGAAGGTGTGTGTCCCATTACATCTGGCGTAAAAGTAACATAGCATTTCAGAAAAGGAACATCATACCAACAGTAAAATACGATGGTGGTAGTGTGATGGTCTGGGGATATTTTGGTGCTTCAGGACCTGGAAGACTTGCTGTGGGAAATGGAACCATGAATTCTGCTGTGTCCCAAAAAATCCCGAAGGAGAATGTCTGACCATCTGTTCATGACCTCAAGCTGAAGCGCACTTGGGTTCTGCAGCAGGGCAATGATCCAAAACGCACCAGCAAGTCCACCTCTGAATGGCTTAAGAAAAACAAAATGAAGACTTTGGAGTGGCCTAGTCAAAGTCCTGACCTCAATCCAACCTTAAAAAGGCAGTTTATGCTTGAAAACCCTCCAGTGTGGCTGAATTACAACAATTCTGCAAAGATGAGTGGGCCAAAATTCCTCCACAGTGCTGTAAAAGACTCATTGCCAGTTATTGCAAATGCTAGATTGCAGTTGCTGCTGCTTAGGGTGGCCCAAACAGTTATTAGGTTTAGGGAGCAATCACTTTTGCACACAGGGCCATGTAGGTTTGGAATTTTTTTCCCTTAATAATAAACACCTTCATTTAAAAACTGCATTTTGTGTTTACTTGTGTTATCTTTGTCTAATATATATATATATTTTAATTTGTTTGGTGATCTGAAACATTTAAATGTGACAAACATACAAAAATGTCATGAGCTGAGCTTGGTTTTCCCCGGCTCGGCCCTGATCTCTCTGTGGGTTGTGGCTTCACTGTTTATGTGCATTTTGTGTGTTCATTTCCTCTTGGCCACTGCTGTTAGTCAGCCTCTGATCTTTTTCCCACGCTTCTGACAGTCTGTCGGTTCTACCACGCCCCCTCGCTCTCCATATTCCACCAGCTGTCCCAGCCCAGGTAATTATCTTTCCCGCGCCTCAGGTGTTCCCAATTGGTGTGACCAGTGGTATTTGGATTTAAGCAGCTCATCGCTAGACAAACGCCATTGGGTCATTGAACAAGTCATCCCTGCTCTTCACAGAGTGATTGTCACGTCAAGGAGGATTTGTTTGCGCTCGCTAGGTGAACTGGACTTTTTGGGACTGCTCCAACCTGTGAGTAAACTGTTAGCGTTTCTTTGTGTGGTTGTGGTTACGCTGTACCAGAGGAGTTCCTTCCCGCAGCACAACTGCTATGCTTAGACAGTGTCCAGTTTGCGTTCCCCCTGAGTTGTTGAGCTACCTGCTGTCTTCTCTGTTCTTCTGAGAGCACCTATATTGCATAGTATTATTTTCCTGTGGCCACAGTACACAGTGGTCTGCCCGCTGGTCGTTTCAGTGTCAGCTATTTTGTGTACATCACAACCTTTTTGTAAGTCTTTATGTTTTGAACTGTTTCATGTCAATAAATGTGTGTTTGGTGAAACCCAGCATTTAAATCCTCACTCTTCCCTCTCTCCACCGTGTGCAACGAAGGGCGCAAGGGGGAGTTTATGACACAAAAAAATGAGAAATCAGGAAGGGGGCAAACACTTTTTCACACCACTGTATTTAAATGCCTTTTGCTATGTTGTTTTTTTTTTTTTGTATTTTGGATACTTTATGGTTCCAAGGTTGTCATAGCCAGGAGCGGCACTGGGGTTAAGCTCCCAGTGCTCATAAAATGCTCCTTACGGCGTGCGTCTCGAAAAGCCTCTGACAACTAAGTCCAACTCCTAGCCTGCCCGTGTGGTTTAGTCTCTAAGCCTGGCGGAACTGCTTTTACTAATAGGAGAAGGGGCGAGGGCGGATCTCTGGCGCCTTAAAACCAGATGCTTCGGGTAGATGGTGGCTCGTCAACCTGGGAAGGTAGCCCATCTAGGGGAAGGTAAACCCTGATTTCAAACCTCCGCTGCCTTGCGGCACACCCGGTCACAGGAAAGGCTTCGGAAGTCAACCCTGAGGAAAAATCCGGAGTCGGAGCCCCTAAGGCAGTTCTCTGTTGTGCTCAACATCGTTCTGGCAGCAACTGCGACGGCGCTGGTGCCAAACTATAGCAGCCCTGCTGTTCCTTTGGATTCATCAGTGACGTGGAGAGGGGGGACATGCTGCATGGGTAACATCTTGTCCTCCATATCTTCCTGCCCAGGCTTGAATCCTACCAACGCCCAACGCTGGAAGGTAGAACACCGGTGCGCATCGGCCTGTTCAGCCACAGGCGGTGCTGTTCCAGCAGAGTAGACGTTTAGGATTCTCTTCCATGGTCATCATAGACCGACGGAGGCCGACGGATACTTTATTGATCCCCAGAGAAATTCAGAGCATCCACCTGGATGGATGAGGCAGCCATGGTATGGTGCCAATCCCTTCACCATTCACACACACATTCACACCTAGGGCCACTTTAGAGTCTCCAATTAACCTAACTTGCATGTTTTTGGCCTGTGGGAGGAAACGTACGTTTACGGATGTAAATGCAGTTTTATGAATGAAAGTGAACCTGCAACTACGTGACTATGATCCTTGGGACAGGAACATCAAACCAAATTAACAACACCTGTGGATGCACACCTTATATATACCCCTTGCGTCCACCCATTCTTTCTCTATCTAATGATTGGGAGGAGCCTGCCTCCACCAATGAAGGACAATGAATGGTTCCAGGTTCACTTTCATTCATAAAACCACGTTTACATCCGTAAACGTACATTTTATTTCATTTCAGTGAACCTGTAACCACGTGGCAACCGTATACCAAATGAGTACTGAGGAGAATCGAGGTGGCGTCACCCACAGGCCGAAGGGGCATAATGCCCCAATCGCGCCATTAAGCACAAACACAATCAGGTGAGTTTTGCTTCTTTACTGTACTTAACTGAGTGTGCACAAGTTAAGCTGGTTCTTACAGGTAACCGGAGCTGAAACAAAAGCCTTTCGAGCACAAGGCACACATGCCGGCTTACACGAGGGAAAGCTAAGATGCAACTTAAGAACCTGCTGCAACCCCCAGAACAGATGAGGGGACGGCTGATGAGGCCAGATTGAGCCTAAAGAAACAGGAACACGTTGACGAAGAAGCCCAACCAGTGGCTGTGCATACATTTTCCAGGGGTGCGCTCCTAAACAACACCCCTGCAGTGGCCAATCCCCATGTCGAGCGAGCCACCAGCCCAACTGATGGTTCCACTCCAACCTGCACATACGTGAAGGCGATCAGGTCGACTATCCAATGGGACAGGCGCTGCAGGCCTGCCCATTGTGGACTCCCCATAGAATACCAAAAACTTGTCTGTAGAGTGGACAGACCTTGTACGGTCAACATAACCTAAAACGCCCTATTGGCACAACTAAGGAGCCTCTCAGCCTCCGAAGAAGTGTGTGGGGGAGGGTAGGAGGCTTGAAGCACAAGAGGGTGGGAAAACAAACCCACTAGTAGCACTTTGGGTTGAAAAGCTGGGTTGGGCTGCAGATGGGCCACTTGATCACCATCAAATCTAAGACATACTGCATCCACAGCAACCGCATTCAATTTATTGACCCTCTTGGCCGAGGCAATTGCCAAGAGAAAGCAGTCTTCCTAGAGATCAGACGAAGGTCAGCAATGGAGAGTGGCTTAAAAGGGGGCATGCACAAAGCCCTTAGAACTGCCTGGAGATCCCAAGTGGGCAGCAAGGACGCTGGGATGGGTAGCTCTGTCTCACGGCCCTCAAACATTGCTTAGCCAAGGAATGTGCCCCAGGCGACAAGCCATCACATTTCTCGTGGGCAGTTGACACTGCTGCCAGGTATCCCCTGATAGCTGACTCCCCCAGCCTCGGTGAAGAGGTACTATAGAAAAAAAAAACAAGATGAAAGAGATGTGACGAGATGTCAAGGGATTCT
Source organism: Pholidichthys leucotaenia (assembly GCA_020510985.1). Lineage (NCBI taxonomy): Eukaryota > Metazoa > Chordata > Actinopteri > Cichliformes > Pholidichthyidae > Pholidichthys > Pholidichthys leucotaenia. The sequence goes on along the minus strand of CM035841.1, from coordinate 424,963,901 downwards.
CACCCTTGGTCTGACACCAGTTCAAAACACTCTCTACATCACACTGCACTGCAGCTGGGTAGATGGACCCGTGAAGCCTGCACGATGTCTATAACCTCCTTCTCTAAGCCAGGTTTACACAATTGCTCCCATTCAAGGGCCATACATGAAGCCTTAGCAGTTGGGGATTCATATGCCAAATCCTGCCCTGTGCCTGTGAGAACACATCCCATCTGATTGGGAGAGGCCAAGAATGGCCCCCCAACATCTCGTGGATGTTCACCATCCATGGTCCCTGTGGCCAATTTGGAGCCATCAAAATTACTTGAACAGACAGTAGCCACACCTTTGTGAGGAAAGCTGGCAGAAGAGGCAATAGTGGAAATGCAACAGTTTCACTGGAGGCCAGGCAACACCCAGAGCATCTGCACCTAGTGGAACTAGCAGGCCATGCATCGAGGCCCGGAGAGCACAGTGGGTGTTCTCCGCCATCACAGACAGGTCTGCTTCTGCCTGGCCAACCGAAGCCAGATCTGCTTGACTATCTCTGGATGCAGTCACCTCTATCCCAAGATGATTATATGCAAAGACTGCTAAGCCGGAGCCCAAAGTCCCTGAACAAACCTGCCCTCCCAGACTGCACCCCAGCCTGTTAAGGAGGTGTCGGTTGTAATGGTCACCCTGTGGCCTTCTTGGCCCAGGGGAACACCATCTCGGACTGCTAAGGAGTGTCTCACCACCTGAGAACCATAAAGCCCTCTTTGGAAAGAACTAGCCTCCTCCTTTTGTCTCTGGGCAAAACCACCTTCTGAAGTGCGAACCACCGCTGAAGGGGACGAGTATGTAAGAGACCCAGTAGCACCACCTGGACAACTGCAGCAAAGAGACCCAAGATCCTCTGGCACTGCTGCACTGACACAGTCCTCTGTGAGATGCAGCTCTTGATGCATTCCCTGATAGTATGCCTTCACTTTGGAGTCAGGGTTGCCCTCATGGCAACTAAATCCAGGGTGAGCTCTAAGTACCCAACAATCCTGGAACCTGGAACCAGGCAGCTTTTCTCAGCATTCAAATGCAACCCAAGTGCCGCCAGGTGAGCCAATATGGGCTCCATATGGCTCCTTGCTATGGCTTCCAATGACACACAAACCACCCAATCATCCAGATAATTGAACTCGAATGCCCTTCTGCCACAGTGGAGCAAGTGCAGCATCCATGCACTTCGTGAACGTCTGAGACGACAGGGACAGACCGAAAGACAGGATGTTGTAACTGAAGGCTTGTCCTGAAGGAACCCTGAGGAACTTCCTGTGGACCGGATTTATGGGAATATGGAAATCAGCATCGTGAAGGTCCACTGTTGTGAACCAGTCACCTGGCCTTATGGGTTGAATGATGTCCTCAGCCTGAGCACCGGACAAGGGAGCACCTTGAGATACCTGCTGAATCGCCTCAAGTCCAAAACAGGACGGAGACCCCCGGTTCGCTTAGTTAGTTAGTTAATTCCCTCCCACAGCACACGGGACACCATACGGTGTATAGGGCGGCGCCTATCTCCGTTTCTCTGACCTTACGCCACACAGCCACTGTAAGTAGTGAAAGCTACAGTGGCGGGGTCAATCCTCTAGTAGCTCTGTGCGTCATGCACCAGTTTGCTTGGAGACAAGAAATAGGAAGTGTAAAAAGCCTCGCCTCTCCTTTCCAGAGCCCATATTACGTTCTTTCCCAGCAGGGCAGAGACCTTGATGCCCAGAACTGCGGAAAGAGTGTCCTTCTTACTTTTGCTTCCAAAACCCCTTGAAGTTGGGGAATGAGATCTGAATTGTAGGCGGTATCCACACTCCAGTGTATCGATCACCCATGGACATGAGGTGCACCGACGCCAACTCATGAGGTGCACTGCGGAGAAGGCTGACGTCAGGGGAAGCGTACCATCAGAGATGCTGGCAGGGCTTGGCAGGACCACGGCCTACATGCTCCCGAGAGCACGAATGTGAGTGCTGCTGAACCTCCACCTGCTGCCAAGAGGCCCTCTGCCTCGGGTGACCTGGGCTCTGAAAGGAACCTGGCTCTGTGAAACAAAGTCTTTGTCAGTTCTCACACCCCTCAAGAGGTCTCTGGACACTCGACCTGGATGGCCCTGGCCAATGAAGGGCTACGTGCGCAGTCTCACCTTCTGCACCTCTTCCAACACCGCCTCTGCTGCAGGCCCAACGACCTCACCAGGTGCTACCGCAGCGTCCAAAACAACAGCCTTGTCCATATCCGCCAATCCAGACTGGCTCAACCACATATGCCGCCGGGCCATCGTCAGCTGGGCCAGGGAGTTCCAAGTGCTGTAGCCTGTGAGCTAGCTCCTTGAATCACACTGTCTACCAACTCTACAAGCTCCGGTAGAAGGTCAGTTCCGTTTTTGACTCTAGGTCCCTTATCAGACCTTCTAAGTACACTAAAAGAAGGGTATTATTGTTTGCCAGCCCAGAGGCCATAGTCACAGACTGATAGGTGCTAGCTACTCACCCATCAGTGGCACAACACTTGCTGTTAGGGTGGTGTATAGACTTGCTGCCCATGGGGGGAGCTTCAGCCAGCAGTGCAACGGGAGAGTTACCTTCAACGCGCCATCCAAGCCCTGCACCACAGCACCACTCAAAATACCGAGTCTAGAACGACGGGCAGCAGCCTTCTTAGACGTGCCCACTAGCTCTGCAGATGTTCCACACAGTCAGGATAACCTGGCAAGGGAACCCACCTCTGGGTTGCAGGACATCTGTCCAAAGCCGAAGCCCTAGATGGAGATGATGGGGGAGGAAGCCCAGCAACTCATGCTGCCCCAGAGAGCCATGCCCTGACAGATATATCATAGGGCTCAGGAAGGTCTTCTCGACCGGAGAGTCACCATCGACTTCATCATCATCCTCAGAGAGACATCCACTCTCCCAATGGTGCCACAGCCATAGCTGATGGTCTTAAGGCCATGGCACTGCATCAGGATGCGGTTTCAGGGCACATATGGGAGCCTGGTGTGGCATACCCCAAAAGCGACGGTGATTTGCAGCCATATGTTCATTGGTCTTGTGCACTTCCTCCAATTGGCTCTGCATGAAATCCACCGCTGGATTGCGTGGCTGGCTTCCTTCAACCCACTTCTGCTTCCTGCCAGCCTTCCCAGTTCCAGCTGGACCACTTGAACCTGGAGGGATGGAGCCCTGGGCTGGTGGCACACCACTGTCTGGGCTAATTCCCTGTCCTTCACTCCCCACAGAAGCCATTATTCCTCCAAGAGAACAATAGGACAGAAAATAAGACAGTTATTATTATTATTAACAGGCCAAAGGGCTGTTCCATGAGGTACAAGCGTGCTAGTCAGAAGACAGCATAGCAATATCAGATTTCAGTTCACACCTGCATGCAGTACCACTCCCCCACAAAAGGTGGAGAGAGTGCACCAAGCATAGGAGTGCTCAGTGCCCAGACAAAGAAGACGCCCCCCCCCCTTTTTGTAAGAAGACGACTGTCAATCGAAAAAAAAACAAAAAAACAATACAGAATTAATGGCAAATTGTACCGTGCTGTTAAACTGTTAAGCAATCCCTGCTTGACGAAGGCAAAATATATCACATATCCCAAGCGGATAAAGCATATCGCATGCTGTTAAGCTGTAAAGCAGTTCTTCTGCCTGAAGAGAAAACCTTAAGCAGATAAGGGTAGTACATACCTCACGCTGTTAAACTGTTAACAGCTCTGGCTGAAAAGAAGGCAAGTGTATATTACACACTTCTAAGCAGCCACAGACAGTGCACATCACGCTGCACAGCCGCTGCAAACCTTCTCTTATTCAGCAGAAAACACAACAATTTTATGACACAGCAATAAGGTACCCAAGGTAAAGCAGCCCAAATAGCACAAAAAACACAATGTTAAACAGACTGGTATAAGCTCTTACCGACCAGGAGGATAGAAATTGCAAGAATGGGTGGATGTAAGGGGTATATATAAGGTGTGCATCCACAGGTGTGGTTAATTTGGTATAATGCTCCTTTCCCAAGGATCATAGTCACGTGGTTAGGCTGCACGGTGGCGCAGTGGTTAGCACTGCGGCAGCACAGTTTACCCTTGGCCGGGGGATTGTGGGGATCGTGGGATTGTGGGTTCGATCCCAGCCCCCGACCAACAGTGATCTGTGTGGAGTTTGCATGTTCTCCCCGTGTTGCGTGGGTTTACTCCGGGATTTCTCCGGTTTCCTCCCACATGCCAAAAACATGCATGTTAGGTTAATTGGCTGTTCTAAATTGTCCCTAGATATCTGTTTCCTATAGGCCCTTAGAACAGAGGGTTAGTATTAATGAAAGCGCTTTGAGTGGTCTTTGTGACTAGAAAAGCGCTATATAAGTGCAGGTTAGTTAGTTAGTTAGGTTACAGGTTCACTGAAATGAAATAAAACTGGAGTACCTGGGGTAAACCCACGCAGAACATGCAAATTCTACACAGAAGGGTCACCGATGGTCAGAGAGTGGGATTGAACCCACGATTATCAGGGGTGGAATTGATCCTGTGACCTTCTTACTGTGCTGCCACAGTGCAAACCACTATGCCACCGAGTTGCCCGGTGGGCAGTATATCTATATTATAATAATTGTGTTGTGAAGAAAAATGCAAAATTCATTTCACAAGGACTTTAATCATGATTCTCTTTTCACATTTTACATACAGTATATCTCACCATTTCGGGCAAAGTTGGCTATGGCGAGGGCTCCAGACAGCTGCAGCTGGGTGTTGGAGCTTTGCAGCCAAGAGAGAACATCCTGATAGACCAGACCTGATCCTTCACCAAAGCACTTCTGCATAGACTCATCTGACACACACAAGCACATACATTATCCTTTAATCACAGAGAGCACTGACATTAACATCTCATGATACTTTAACAAATAAATACAACACTGGTCCCCTCAAAAGGTAAGTTACAATATTGTTAAAAAATGAGGCTACCCTATGAATATCTGATGATAAAATGACTGCTGGAATGGAGAGATATGGTCCTGACTTCACAATTGTCATGGATAACTGTTGTGCAAGTACTGCATGGGATTTATGCAGCCACTGCAGGACAGTCGTAGGTGCAAAAAAATGCAGTGAATCTCAGTGAGTTTTGGCCCCAAATTCACCGGGAGTTCATGTGACATCCGTGCAGTATTCATGCAATATATCCAAATCTACCAAGTCAGTGTGATTCCAAGTGAAAATTGTTATCTCTATTGTCTCTTTATCTCTAACTAGACAGCTGTCACAGTCCAGTGAGATGCTTCCTTAAAGCAGAAAATGAGGAAGCCCATACAACATGACAATGACTCAGAACATTTCAATAAATTTGCCAAGGGCTTCCATAAAAAGAAAGAAATGGAGAGTTTTAAGATGGCCCAGTCAGAGCCTGGATCTACTCCCACTGAGATGCTGAGGGAGGTGTTTAACAGGCAGTGCCAGCAAGAAACCCCTCAGACCTCACACAGCTGAAAGAACTCATGGACCAGTGGAGAACTTTCTTTCATTACAATGTCAGAGACTGGAAGATGCTTACGAGAAATGGCTCACTGAGGTTATTTCAACCAAAAGGGGAAAATAGAAGCTAGGTAATAAGTTTAACGTTTTCTTGATCATCTTTATCAATAGATCTAATTTGAAGATCATATATATTGATATGTTTGTACCTCTTAACAGAGAACTAAATATTTTCAGTTTTCTCTTTTCTAGTTATACTGTATAAATTATAGAAGAGAACAATGGTGTCATTTGAACTGACCAATGGCCCATACATAATGTGCTACTACTTTATACTGTATCTACATTCACACATCTGTATACACATTTATTCTGAAGTTTGATGTAATTTGATTTACCTAAAGGAAACTGTAACCAGGTTAAAGAAGTGACATACTAACAAAACTTCTCAAAAACACAAATAGAGTAATAAGCACCCCACAGAGTCGCTCACCTCCTAAAAGCAGGGACACAATGAGGTTGGAGGCAATCTTGATGCTACAGAGGTCGTGGGGGTCAGAACCTCCCTGCAGACCACGAATCATCTCTGATAACACCTCTGGTACTCCTGACTCTGCAAACTGCAACTTCAGGGTGTCTGGGGGGACAACACAACATCTTTAGTTTCTTCTTTGAAATTACGACCACCAAAGATTTAGATTTTTATGCATTATCAGATATTGACTCTCTGGCCTAACTGGAGTTAGCCTCCAGGCTAGTTAGCATTTTTTAACCAGCTGCTTTGAAAACTTGAGCCAAATTAAGATGGGTTTTACCGTGAAACTGTTTTTCAGGACTGATCCAGTTTCACTCGTTATCCTGGGCCACCATGCATACAGACAGTGTTAAAGGACTCTATGCTCTGGCAGCCCAGGATGTTTTCACCTATCTTTTAACCATATGGTATGCTCCTCTCATGGTATGCTCCTCTCGATCTGTCAGCCTACGTCAGCTTCTTTGAAATTTAATCAATTAATTAATTAATTAATATTTTTTTAATTTATTTGAACATCAAGACAAAAATTTAAACACAAGGAATCAAACCCCCCGAAAAATATAAACATAACAGAAAAAAATGCCTTGTTCAAAAGGAGTGGGAAGAAGCCGACGCTTATATAGTCCCACCCCTTCTCCATTACCAATAACTTATATCATTCTAGTCATTATCCATCCCATAATTACATTCATTATACAATACCATAATATATAATGCATCTTATAATTAAATTATGCAATAGAAATTATACAACAATATACAACAAAATACAACAATGATAGTTTATAGTGACAATAATACCAACATCTAATAATAACTGTAATAATAATAAGTAATGTGGCCGGGAGGTTGGCAGTTCGGGTCCCGCTCTCCCTGGCCATCCTGCTGTTGTGTCCCTGGGTGGGGCACTTTACCCGTCTTGCCTCCAGTGTCCGTGGCACCGGGTATGGGTGTCTATGGTTGTTCGATGGTGGTTGGCGTTGGCACGGGTTGGTGGCCGCATTTCTGTCGGTCTGTCCCGGAGTGGCTGTGGCAGCAGGGGTAGCCTACCGCAGTCGACGTCTGTATGGGGTGGATGGGTGATGGGCTTGCTGTGGGTGCTTTGGGGTGTCGCTTGACATGTGGAGTGCCATATGGATCTGATCCATTATTCTTTATTCTTATTGTTATGTACTGTATTTTTGTATTTGTGCATACAGGGTGTGTACAAGAAGCGTAAGAGTAAGTGTGGCTGCCTCATCATGCCCGTGGTGCTGGTGAGCACTGGGGTACAACATTGGTGGGTCCTTGGTTGCATGACCTGGTGCCACTCGTCCTTGGATGGGATCTGGGGGCAGTGGATGGCTTCCAGAGCCAGTTTGGGAGCTGGCTTCTGGGGGAGCAGGAGGTGGGCTGTCTTTGGAACCGCCTTCCTCTCAGTCTTTACCCCTCCCCCCCAATTCTGGGTGGATCATACATCTTACTGGATACACTTAGGGTTTTGAGGTGAGGGTGTGTCGTATGGGGTCAGTGAAGAGGATCCCTCTGTCTACTGCGCTGTGGGGCCACCATCACCTCTAATTTTAATTACACTGTAGTGAGGGCTTGGGGGGATGGGGGCTCTGCTGCCATTGCAATGGGTAGTGGTGGGCGGTGGTGCCCTATCATACTATCCCCCAATGTTAACTGCACTTTGGTAGTTCATACACCTGCACCCAATCCCACCACACAACTAGCACTCACCCATCACAATTTGCACATGGGGGGTGGCTGGGGGTCCGGGGGCCTGGCTGGTGACCTGGGACCCATCATGTCATCATCATGTCATCATGTCATCATCCCTGGGCGTTACCACGAGTAAATAGGTGCGAGCAAGGAAGTGAGTAAGTGAGTGAGCAAGTGAGTAAGTGAGCGTGAGGGAGTGATGAGTAGTGATGGTAATGGTGGTGGTGGGTCGAATTTTTGTGGCGCTTTGCTTGTCGGGTGGCATTTCAGAGCACTTGCCATGGGTTTGTTGATCATTCACTTCGGGTGGCCACTGGCGGTGGTGGGCTGCTTCTGTGACTGCAGCTGCCCTGGGGTGGGCTGGCGGTGGTCTGTGCTGCCGGCCTCCTCAGCCGCTTCCGGGTATTGGTGTGCGTTCATGCCTGGTGTCATGGGTGCTGGGGATAGGGTGGGTGGGGTGTCTTGCCCAGGGGCACAGCGGCAGGGTGGCTGGGGGGGGCGGGGTTCAGGCCGCTGGTGCTCTGGTTGTTAGATGGCCTGCCCTGTCTCATGGGCCACTGTCAAGGCACCGCTGTCATTCGCTCACCCTCAAAGGAGCGGTGAGTGAGTGAGAGTTGGTGGGTAATGGTCTTTGATTGGATTTGTGTGGTGCTTTGCATGTTGGGTGGCATCTCAGAGAGCTTGTGGTGGGTCCATTATTCATTTGCTCGGGGTGGACATTGGTGATGGTGGACTGCTTCTGCGGCCACAGTTGCCCTGGGGTGGGCTGGCGGGAGAGTGGCTGCTGGTCTGTGCTGGCGGCCTCTCCAGCCGCTACCGGGCATTAGTGCATGTCCGTGCCCACTGCATCAGCACGGCGGTTGCCCTTATCATTAAGTGATAATGAGTGTGATTGAGTGTTTAAGAGAGAGCACGAGTAAATGTGAGTGAGTCAGAGTGTGAATGAGAGTGTATACAAGAGTGAGTATGAGTGGAAGGAAGCATGTGTGAGGGCGCATGACTGTGAGGGCAAGTGGGAATGGGAGCGAGACTGAACAAGTATGGGAGTGGGTGAGAGTGAATGAGTGTGGGAGTGTGAGTGTAAGATTGTGTGAAGGAGAGGATGAGTGAGTGTGTGTGGCTCCCTTCCACTGGGGAGGGCTGGACCCTCATGGGGCTTCCCGCACCTTGCTGCCGCTTTCCTTGGGCGTGGGGGCCTGGAGGCTCCTGGGCATGTGTCTGGGGTGCTGGGGTGGGTGCGGGTCCTCTGTGTGTCTGTGTGTGTGTGTGTGTGTGGGGGGGGGGGGGTGATTGGGAGTGCCTGCACCAGGGGCGTGGGCCAGCCTCAGACCAGAGGGGGAAAGGGGAGGCATTGGCATTTTGGGGCCTGGGGCCTGGGGGGCTGGTGTTGGCCCCGCTGGGGGGCGGGAGTGCACCGTGCCGGCTGCTTGGCAGCCCGGCCTCCTCCAGCCGTCCCTCCTGGGGCAGATGCCTGGCTGTCCTGGAGCTCGGTGGCTTTAAGACATTTGTGCTTTGTGGAGGTTGATGACACTTGCTTGCTCTGGGTTTTCGTGGGGGATGAGTGCTGCTGTGGCCTGCCACCCTCTTTGTATGTTTCCTGGCAAACCACACACATGCAAACACATACAGTATGCCTCTCTGTTCTTTTACAGGTGCAGATACCAGACTTCTGATGAGAAGAAGAAACAGTTTGTCTTCTATTTGTTACAGTTGTGTCAGTCTGCTCGGTTTCGCTGTTTGTTCCTCTCTTTCCCCCCTCCCCTTCCACCCCTCCCTTCCCCATTCCCCCCGTGAGGTCCATCATAAGTAAAACAATTTAAACAATTGAAAGTTATTACAAGAGGAGTCTATAAATAATATTTATATACAGTACATATGAGCAAAGCTCCTTTTGGCAGAGTAAATCTGTTTGGCACAATAGGAGAAGCAGATTTCTGTTCTGCTCACCTAGCTGCTTAACAGGACAGGGGGAAAAAGTCTTCTTATCACCAGATTTATTTGGTTTAATAAAGCACTGGCTACTGTTAGCCTTGTGGGATGTGGATGGGAGCAATCACAGATCCTGCTACTTGAAGGAGGAGGAGGAAAAGTGAAAAGTGTCACCATGGGGTGAGACGCCGGCTCGGCGCTCAGCCCATGCTCCTTTTATCCCTGCCTCTCATTGGGCAGTGCCTCAGCTGGTTCCCAGCTGTCAGTGTCACGGGACGGCTGGGGCCAATTAATCCTCATCAGCTGGGGCGCTGTTAATGAGTATAAAGAGGAGCAGCTTCGATTATTCGGGGCTGCGACATAAGCACTGCTAGGCTGAAGCCCCTTCGTCTGGTGTCAGCCTCAACTCCCCTTGCAGCATTCCGGTGTTTGTATCCCGCTGTGAGTATGCACGTCTTGTTACCCCCACGTCCGGTACGAGCTACCTACCCCTGCGCTGTGCAGCCTGAGAATGTACGTCTGTATGAGTGTCTGTGCTCTCCTCATCCCTTATCCCTTACCCAGAATAAAACATCTCGACTCACTGGCTTGTCCCTGGCTCTGATTGCCCGGCTCCCTAGAGCCGGATATGACAGTATGTCGCAGCCAGAAGAGTTACCGGCGGCCGTGAGTCGCCGTGGAAATGTACCTTTCTGTCCGGGTGTCAGCGCTGCTAGCATGCCGTTTCCCAGGAGTCACTTCCGGCGCCAGGGCGACGAGCTGAGGTCCATCTCGGAGGCTGTCGACGGGACATTCTTCACCCTGCACGACGCCTCCAACGCGAGTCGCTGGTATCCGGGCCGTGCTGAGGAACTCCTGGACTGTCACCCTCACTCTCTGTACCATCTGGAGGACAGTGCCAGGATAGACGCTTCAGGTACACAGCGAGAGAAGCTCCACGGGGTGGATGGAAATCCCGGCAGGGAGTCGAAGTGGGCGACGTCTTTCCCCGCTTCGGAGTCCCGTTCCTGCCGCTATTCCAGTCCGGGAGTTCGCGCCAACCAGAGGACTTCCCCCGACCTGCGCCACGTCACTCGGGATTCCCTTCGAGGAGCCGCAGCTGACAGCAGTTATGTCCGGGGTCGAGTGGCTGTCGCGAGCTCTACTGTGTTTCCTGTCACCACCTTCAGGCATGTGGCGGCGGCAGTGAGATTGATGGTGAGGACTTCAGGGCTACGAAGCCTTCCCGTGCTCGACGCCTTCCTCGTCTCGATCTCCGATCTGGAGCGGCGAATCCTGGGTTTCCCCCTCGCTTCGTCCCCTGGGAGTAGTCGTCGTCACATCGCCGAGTCACCTCTGCACGAACCTCGTCCGGATCCAGTTCTGGGTCATCGTCAGGACCGTTCCTCCCACGCAGCTGTCATCCCTTCGCCTCGTCAGTGTGGAGATTCTACAGCCTCGTCCCCTGAGCCTCGTTCCCCCGCTGTCATTCCTGGACATTCGGGCTGGCTCACCCCGGCTGTTTCCCCCTCCTCCTCGACGCGCTTCCTGACCGCTGTGTGTGCCTGGAATCCCGGCCTGGTGAGCTCTCTGCTGGAGACAACGCGAGCGATCCTCAGACGAATTCCCGGGGGGTCCTCCGTTATCGCCGGGCGGGGAGAGGAAGAAGCAGAATCCACTACAGCAGGCGATACTCAACCTCCAGGGGGCAGGCAAGTCATTGTTTTTTCACACCTGCTTAATGATTTGCTCTGTCACATCCCTGGAGGAGAAGTTCAGGGTTCGCAGCTCCCTGAACTCTCCCCACCTGCTGTAACCTGTATGCCTAATCACGCATCCTCTGTGTCTCTCTCCGCCGAGCGGTCCCCGGCTCCGGGTCAACGTGGTGGGATATGGAGAGGGCCTGTGGTTCCGCAGCTACATTGCGGACGGAGGAGGGGGACTGACTGCTGCGTGGAGTCTACGCCGACGACTGAGCGTCCCTGGGTCTCCACGGAGGAGCGGTTCGGTCCAGCGGGACGAGATTCTTCTGGCTTCACGCCGAGTGGGTCGTCGGCGGGGTTACCTGCGCTGGAGGGATCTCAAGCTGCGCTGACCATCGTGCTGGCTGCGGGGCCCGACGCGGCTGGATGGGAGCCTGACAACGACCTCCTGACGACGGATCCTGGATCTTCGCAGTCCTGGACGGCGTCAGAACCCGAGATCAGGCGAGTGCTCTCCTTTCTTTTCTTTCTTTTTATCTTTGAGCACTTCAGCCTATCTCCAGGGGAGACGAGCAGGGTGCAGCCGTCCGCTGCGTCTGAGCTCGTCTCGCCGGGTTCTGGCGCTGCCGGTGATCCTGATCCCGGTTCTGTTTTCTCTTCTGAGCCTTCTTCCAGGGTCACCGGCGAGGAGTTGCTGTTCCTCGTGGTGCTGGAGGGTCCGGGTTCAACGTTGGAGGTCGGTTCTGGTGCAGTGTCCAACGTGGGTTCGCCCGAGACCCAATCGGGGTCCAACGTGGGTTCGCCTGAGGCCCGATCGGGGTCCGACGTGGGTGCTGCCCCAGTGTTGTCCAGGTCCGGTGAGGAGGTGGCCGTTTCCCTGAGGCCCGCCGCCCTCGTCATCGGCTCTCCCCTGAGCCTCTTCCACCGGGATCCGCTCTGACCCTTCGTCCGTCTCAACGGTCCTGGTGGTTGAGTGATGCGGGTCGACGACCCGACCCGCAAAACTTTCGGTTCGCCGATCTGGTTTCCCCCCACTGGTCTGTGTTTGCCTTTGGGCGGCCTGGTTCGGCAGCCGTTGGACTAGATTCCTGGGATCTGGGCCCAGAGTTCGCCGTCCGAACATTTCTCTTCCCCGGGTTGCCAACTGGACAATGGGCGGGGAGATTACCAGAACAATTCCGGCCGTTTTGGACTCTGCCTGCCGTCTCCTCGGGTGTCCTTTACTTCTTTTATTATTATTGAGGTCACTCGGGTGTAGTTTCTTTGTCCATTAGGGGAATATATGTTTTTGTGCTGTGTTTTTTTTTAACCATACTCAGCATTTTTATCGTATTGTTATCCTGTTACCCTGTCACCTTTTTTTCACTCTTGGTGACTCACCTTATGTATCGCGCTGTGTATTGCATTTTCTTATCTTTACTCAGCGTTTTCATTCATCCTTACCTTAGCCTTGGCCTCGTCGGTGCATCATGGAGTATGCGTGTGGTTTCCTGTTCAACCATACTCTGTGATCACCCCATTCTGTCTTATTATCCTCGTGGGGGGCCTTCCCTGGCCCCGACTTTAACATTGACTGTGTTTGTTATTGTTTGAAGTAATGCGTTTCATTCCCACTTAACTGTACTTCATTATTACCCATTTGTCCTTGTCACCTCTGTTTCTTTAGGTGATCTTTTATATATTCAGTGCTGTGTGTTTTGTTTTCTTTAGTATCCATGCACAGCGTTTTTCATCATTTTTTGTCCTGACCTTTGTCTTGTTGGTGCATTATGGAGTAGTGTGTTTTGTTCCCCTTAACTATACTCTGTGATTGCTTTATTCATTCCTGCCACCTTTTTGGTGGGTTTTTGGTTTTCTTTTTTTTGCCCCGATCTATACGTTATTTGTATGCTGTCTGTAGTCGTATTTGGTATTTTCCCTACCTGTGTCCTAACTCAGTTTTCTCCCTAACTGTGCTCTGGGTTAATCCTTTTCCCTGTGTTGTAGGGTATTGTATTTGGGTTTTTTTTTCTCTGCCCTGCTGCCCTACATTGGTCTATTGTTTTTTTTTGTCCTTCCCTTTGCATCTTCCCCTCCGGTCCTGCCTCCCTTCCGCCCACCCTAGGTGGGGAGGGGGGGGGGGGGGGGCTGGGATGTTCCTGGTCGTTCGGGAGCCCGACCGTGAGGGGGAGGCTCTGTCACCATGGGGTGAGACGCCGGCTCGGCGCTCAGCCCATGCTCCTTTTATCCCTGCCTCTCATTGGGCAGTGCCTCAGCTGGTTCCCAGCTGTCAGTGTCACGGGACGGCTGGGGCCAATTAATCCTCATCAGCTGGGGCGCTGTTAATGAGTATAAAGAGGAGCAGCTTCGATTATTCGGGGCTGCGACATAAGCACTGCTAGGCTGAAGCCCCTTCGTCTGGTGTCAGCCTCAACTCCCCTTGCAGCATTCCAGTGTTTGTATCCCGCTGTGAGTATGCACGTCTTGTTACCCCCACGTCCGGTACGAGCTACCTACCCCTGCGCTGTGCAGCCTGAGAATGTACGTCTGTATGAGTGTCTGTGCTCTCCTCATCCCTTATCCCTTACCCAGAATAAAACATCTCGACTCACTGGCTTGTCCCTGGCTCTGATTGCCCGGCTCCCTAGAGCCGGATATGACAAAAAGATTTTGACACAAAACTCTAAAGGTGTGTTCAGACCAAACGTGAAGCAAATTTTTTGCACGGGGCGAATACATGTAAAGTTAATGTAAACATGTGGAAGACGCAATAACATCCGCGCATCCGAGGGATAGCACTAATAGTAATGGCCTTGAGATTCTGCTGTCACCGGAATAAAAGTATCAACAATGGAGAGTAAACTAGTTTGAAAATGAGACTGACACTCACCTGGAGACAGACAGACTGGGAGCTCAGCAGCTGAATGGGAATGTCGGAGTTATTTACCCATGGACTCCTGCCATGGATGTGCTAATAAGGCTAACAGGCCAGCAATGTAAACAACCATCATCCAGGTGAAATTTTTGAGGCAGGGACAATTTTTTCAGGTGAGACCACCGTGGGATAACGGAAACCTTTTTTTCCCCCTTGTCCTGTCAAGCAGCTAGGCAAGCAGAACAGAAATCTGCTTCCCTTATTGTGCCAAACAGATCGCCAAATCGAGCTTTGTACAGCACATATATATGTACTGTATGTTATTTATAAACTCCTCTTGTAATAACTTTTAATACTTTATTTAAATTGTTTTACCTATAAAGGACCCGACCGGGGGATGGGGGGGGGGAGAAAAGGGAGAGGAACAGACAAAGAAGACAAACAGACTAATACAACTGAAACAAACAGAAGACAAACTGTTTCTTCTACTGAAAAGGTCTCATCACAAGTTTGGTTTCTGCACCTGTTGAAGGAGAGACATGTGTGTGTGTGTGTGTGTGTGTGTATGAGAGTGTGTGCAAAATAAGTGTGTGCGTGTGAGTGGTTTGCCAGGAAACACACGAAGAGGATGGCAGGTCACAGCACCCCCACCCCCACCCCGAGCAAGCAAGGACTGGACCGGCCAGTCGCTGGCCAGGTGCTGGCCACTCCCGGGTAACTCCCGGGCCCCAGGCACCAGAAGGCTAGTGCCCCCCCCCCAGTACGAACCCCCCCCAGACACCCCCACAGTGGGCCCGCCCCCACCCCAGTGCTGCCGACACATCCTGGGAACCCCCATGCCCAAGGAGGTTGGCAGCAAGGCACAGGAGCCCCATGGGGGGCCAGACCCCCGTCCAAGCCAAGGGAGCTCATGCAGCCACCCCCTCAATCTAGCACCCCCCGACCAGCACACACACCCATTCTCACACCCTCATGCTCTCATACACATCCACTCGCACCCACACACACTCACTCACTCTCACTCGCCCCCTCCCCACACAATCCCACACTCGCACTCCCAGCCCCACCCACTCTTTCCCACTCCTGTACCCGCTCAATTTCGCTCCCACTCCCACTTGCTCTCAGAGTCGCCCGCACCCACTCATGATCACCCATACATACACTCTCACTCGCCCTCTCCCCACACAATCCCACACTCGCACTCCCAGCCCCACCCACTCTTTCCCACTCCTGTACCCGCTCAATTTCACTCCCACTCGCTCTCAGAGTCGCCCGCACCCACTCATGCTCACCCATACATACACTCTCACTCGCGCTCTGGCTCACTCACATCCACTCGTGCTCTCCCCCACACACTCACCCACACTCATTCACCCTTATTACTTAGGGTGGCCGCGGCGCAGATGTAGCGCCCAATATGCACCAACGCCCAGCAGCGGCTGGGGAGACCGCTGGTGTGGACCAGCAGCCACACCCCCGTCGACCTGTCCCAGGGCAGCTGTGGCCACAGAAGCAGACCACTACCACCAACAGCCATCCAGAGCGAATGATCAACAAACCCAGGCCAAGTGCTCCGAGATGCCACCCGACATGGATAACAGAAACCTAAGCATGACAGTGTTTTGGGGATTTCCACAGCAGGTTGAACACAACTGCAGAAGTTATAAAGGCAACTCTGCCCATCTGCAACTCACTCAGACGGTGAATTCACGTCTATTTTCGTGTTTACCTTGAGTTAAAATGTACAGTATTTGTGCTGCTCAAAAAATTTGCCCATTTGCATTTGGTCTGAAAGCACCTTAAGATAATAAAATGAGTTTTTGTAGAAAAAAAAGGCATACCATTTTAGACAATGTAGATTTGATTTTATCAGGATTTATAGCAGGGAAAAAAGTATTAACACATCAATATTTTTCTCATTAAACACATTTCTGATGGAGCCATTGACCTGAGATTTTCACCAGATATCAGCAACAACCCAAGTAATCCATCCATGCAAAGAAATCAAAGCAACTGTGTTCACAAAAACAAGTTATATTTAATAAAGTGGAATGACACAGGGAATAAGTATTGAACACATGAAGAAAAACAGGTGCAAAAAGGCATAGAAAGTGAAGAAACCAGCTGAAATCCATCAGAATTAAGGAAGCCATCCCATCCCCCATCAGTGAAAATTAATTTCAGCCGGTTAAATCCTGATTGATATCCTTTAAAAAGGTCTGTGAATATCAGATTGTCACACAAAAAAGAAATCATGATGGGTAGAAGCAAAGAGCTCTTTCTAGACCTTTGCAACCTTATTGTTCCATCTACTGCTTAATCCTTTTCAGGTCGCAGGGGGCTGGAGCCTATCCCAGCATCTTTGGCCGAGAGGCAGGGTACACTCTGGACAGATCGCCAGTCCATCGCAGGGCCAACACGATGAGACAGACAGCCATTCACTCTCACATTCATACCTAAGGATAATTTAGAATCCCCAATTGATCCCAATTAACCTAATCTGCATGTCTTTGGCCTGTGGGAGAAAACGGGAGTATCCGGGGTAAACCTACGCAGACACGGGGACAACATGCAAACTCCACACAGAAGGGTTACCGATGGTCTGGGGGTGGGATCGAACCCACGACAGTCAGGGGTGGAATCGATCCCGTGACCTTCTTACTGTGCTGCCACAGTGCTAACCACTGTGCCACTGTGCTGCCTTATTGTTGCAAAACATAATGATGGCATTGGTTACAGGTGCATTTCTAAACTGTTGAATATTCCAGTCAGCACTGTTGGAGTCATCACTCAGAAGTGGAAAGAACATCTTTTTACCATAAACTGGCCACGACCAGGACCTCCTCAAGATTTCTGACAGAGGCGTCAAAATAATTATCAGAAGAGTTATCCAAGAGCCAAAGACCACTCATGAAGAGCTCCAGAAAGACCTGGAGTTAGAAGGTACTGCTGTTTCAATGAAAACAATAAGTAATGCACTCAACCGACATGGGCTCTATGCTCACTCACCTCGCAACACTCCATTGCTGAAGAAAAAGCATGTTGAAGCTCATTTAAAGTTTGCCGCACAACATTTGGGCAAGCCAGTAAAATACTGGGAGAATATAGTCTGGTCAGATGAGACCAAAATTGAACTTTTTAGATGCCACAACACACAGCATGTTTGGAGGAGAAATGGCACTGCACATCAGCCCCAAAACACCATAGGTCAAGGTGTGGGGGTGTTTTTCAGTACAAGGTACAGGCAGACTGTTATGTATGGTAAAATACCTGGGTGAAGGATGAGGCAAGATGACTTGGCAAACACAGCTGTATTGTTGGAACAGTAGATGTGGTAACACGGCAGGCACCTGGCAGAGGGCACCTGTCAAAGAGGCTGCAATATAGATGCCCTCTGCCTTAAATAGGGCAGTGTGGTGACGTTATGGGAAGTGCACGTCACCACACTGCACTTCACAATAAGGTGCTGATTATTGTATATCATATTCTCCCCCACCCTTTAGAAAAGTCCAAAACCACAGACACAATTGAACCCCCCCCCCCCTCCCAAATTTGGGACCCCAATCACGTCCTAAAATAATGCAACCTAAACAACCTAAAATAGGGCTGATGGGTGGACTACCGTACACCCCGCACGGAGGGGTGGATTATTCTGCCACCCATACCTAAAGAAAAAGCCCATAATCAAACTAAAATCACTCACCGTGCTCCTAAATGAAAACAATAAACATAGAAAATAATCCCATATCATAACATACATATACAAAACACCAGAACTATAAACGACCATTATTTACAGCACAGTCCCTTGGGTGGGAGAGGTAGAACCGGCATGGGGGGGCCAGGGCAGCCCATCAGCAAGCACGCCCCTGGAAGCAGCAGACCTCAGGGACGATGGATGAACTTCTGGACGATGGAGCCCGGCTCCTTCACCACCAACACCAGCTCCCGTCCAGCCTCGTTACCTGGAGCCTCTTCCCAGACACGCCGAAGCTGATTGATGTACCTCGATGAGCCATCGGGCAACTTGAAATATGCTGCGCCCAGCTTAGCCACTATGTGCAGACACCCTTGATGTTTTGCTGGCTGTTGTTTGGCCCATCTTCGCTGTGGATGTTCTTCACCCCTTACCCAAACCAAGTCCAAAACCCTCAGTGGGACCCGGCTCGGCCTGACGTGGTGCTGCTGAGCATGTGGTACCTCCATGCTCGTCGATCTGGCCCCGTCCTCTTCTAAAATCGTCGTAGCAGTCACCATCGTAGCTGCAGACCCTCCATCCCCCTGCAGCCAAGCTCCAGAGGCATCTGGGGCTAGCACATTGGTATCATTCGCAGACTCAGGCACCTCGCCGCCATGCTCGGTACCCCCATCTACCGTATCCCTATGCCAGCACTGAGACTCTCCTAACCTGAGTGAAGCTGGTCCTGCTTGACCACCATGGTGTCCGTTAGCTCTTCGTCCCACACAACATCCTCATTGACCACGGGAACTGGAGGGTTCCATTGGCCACAACCCAACCATTTGTTCCCGGCATTATCTTTTATGGTGAAACCCAGTCCGTAAAATAAATCACAGCCTATGATGTTATCACCTCGCACTGTCACATGGAACGTGAAGCCAACCATCTTCACAGACTTGTACAGGACAGTTAACTCCAAAGTCCCAACCGTGCACAGCCTGCCACCTCCATAACTATACAACGGTGCCGGGTTACCTCTAATCCTGTAGTGGGGGAAAAACTTCCTCACCATGGCCCAATTCAGCAACGACCCCTCCGCTCCCATGTCAAGCAGCAGTGGCACCTCCATGCCGTCTAATTCCACTGTGCAATACGTGTACCCGTTTGTACTGGGGGACTCCGTATGGATGGTCGTTGGGGGGTGGGCAGAGTGATGTCTTCCGTGGGCTCTCCGGGTCAGATGCACGGCACACTCTAGCATAATGATTCAAGTGTCCACATCTGCTACAACATTTTCCCCTAGCCAGGTAGTCCTTAGCCTTATTGTGGTGCATTGCAGACCCACAACCCTTACACAGGGGTTTTCCTGTGGCAGACCTTCGGCTGGCAGCACTGGCTTCAGCAGCATCGTCGTCCAAGCTATCCTCACTATCCGAGTCCGCAACATTTGCCGCTGCAGGAGGTTCCGGTGGCTGCTGTGACTGGCGCCAGGTTAGCTCCGAAGCTAGCCTCTGTGCGGCCTCCAGCTGAAGAGCTAGTTCGACAGCTCTGGCTAATGTCATTGGGCACCGTGAGTAGCCTAGCCTGCAATGCGGCACTGCACGTGTGCTCCGCAAGCTGGTCACGTACCATTTCATCTTCCAATGGCTCAAAATGACACTCGCTAGCTAGCTACTTCAAGTTGGCGACAAACTGATGAATAGGCTCACTTACCTGCTGATGTCGCTGCTGAAAACGGATCCTCTGGACAGTCATGCTATCCGGGGTGTGAAAATGGTTTGCTAGCAGCTCCACAACGTCTTCAAAAGAGTCCGAAGCTCCAAGTGTGCGCAGGACTCACTGGCCTTCAATACCCAGGCTATGAACAAGAAGAGCACGTGCTTTTAACTTGTCGAGCTTACCGAGGTCCAGCGTGGTGATGTAGTTCTGGAAGGCCTCAAACCATATGGGCCAAGGCACCGGTGGTTCACCCGGCAGCTCAAGAAAGGGGCAAAGTGGTGTGATACACGCCTCCATGAGTTAATCCTCGATCGCCAAATGTTATGTATAGTATGGTAAAATACCTGGGTAAAGGATGAGGCAAGATGACTTGGCGAACACAGCTTCATTGTTGGAACAGTAGATACGGTAACACGGCAGGCACCTGGCAGAGGGCACCGGTCAAAGAGGCTGCAATATGGATGCCCTCTGCCTTAAATAGGGCAGTGCGGTGACGTGACGGGAAGTGCACGTCACCACACTGCACTTCACAATAAGGTGCTGATTACTGTACATAATACAGACTTCATATAATTGAAGGAAAGATGAATGGACAAATGTACAGAGACATCCTTTATAAGAATCTGTTGCCATCTGCCAAGATGCTGAAGATGAAACGAGGGTGGACATTCCAGCAAGACAATGATCCCAAACACTTAGCCAAGGAAACTCAACTGGTTCCATAGAAGGAAAACAAAGCTGCTAGAATGGCCCAGTCATTCACCTGACCTGGATCCAATTGAAAATCTATGGAACAAACTTAAGATCAGAGTTCATAGAAGACACCCATGGAACCTTCAAGATTTGAAGACAGTTTGTGTGGAAGAATGGACTTGACATGGTTGTTGACCCAGTGAGCAGACTTGGACACCTTGGACATGACACTACCTCATGCTCCTCGCTCCCACAGTAAAGACACAACCCCAGCTCGCGGCGGCGCTGTTTCTCTGCCGGAGGTAATTTGGACTGTCCCACTACCATAGGTTCTGGGGTTTCCTGGGAATCAGAGGGAGGCAAAGCCGAGGGGAAGGCCGAGGGGAGTGGCGATATTGGGCACCCGAGCGACTGGAAGACCTACGTTCCGCTGCCCGCTCCCATAATCTGTTAACAAGGCTGATGGCTAAGGAGATTAATTCAGTGAGCCTATCAGGTTTCTCTAAGCGGGCCAACTTGTCCCGCAGGCTAGAGCTAAGACTCTTAACAAAAATGCTGCAGAGCGAGGCATCTTCCCACCCCACCTCAGTAGCCACCACCCGGAAATCGACAGCGTAGTTTGCCACTGACTGAGTTCCCTGTCTAAGATTAAGCAGCTGGGAGGTAAGCACATTATCACGGCCTGAGTGATCAAACACCTCCTTAAACTCACAGACAAACTGATTATAAGTAATGCTGGCATAGTTTGCCCTAGCCATGACGGCGTAGTCCCAAGCTAGTGCTCGCCCCTCTAACAGATTAATAATGTAGCCTATCTGGCTGTGGTCTGTGGAAAAATCCCCGGGCGCCTGCTGAAACACTATCTCGCATTGCATGATAAAACCCCAAGCCTCCCCTAATTTTCCACTGAAATGGGAAGGAGTGGGAATGGGGGTTAGCCGAGGAGAAGGGCCCAGTCCGGATGGGGAGCTAGCGGGAGCCGAGGAGCTACTAGGGACCGAGAGAGCCGGAGGAAACGTCTGTGGCCCTGCCAGACGATACAACTGGTCCATTAAACGAGTTAACTGTGTCAGAATGATCTGCCGTTGATAAGCTAACTGATCTACTTGGGTCTTGAGGTTGTCAACCTTGCGCGTTAGCGCGCTGTCAGCTGGGTCATTTTGGCGTAGTCGTACTGACATGGTTGTTGACCCAGTGAGCAGACTCGGACACCAGAGTAGATACAATTATATTTATTAACAACAATATTGTCCAGGGTGTACCCTGCCTCTCGCCCAAAGATGCTGGGATAGGCTCCAGCCCCCCCGCGACCCGAAAAGGATTAAGCGGAAGAAGACGAATGAATGAATATTGTAAATGTAAGTGTGTGGGTGTGTGCTCTTGCTGCAGCTGGGGGAGAGCAGAACGCCATATGACCTGGCAACCTTAGGAACAAACAGAGGCAGGGCTGTTAGTGGCAATACAGGTGGTGATGTGCAGGTTAATCTTGAGCTCTTGAGCTTCTTGTTTGCAGAGATGCTGTGACGCTCACGTTTAGCTCGGCGGCTACGGCCAGGAGGACAGCGTCCACAGAACCAGTTGCAGCGTGTAGGTGGTGGAGGTGTGTCTGGTGAGGGTGGGAGGCTCGGTCTGCCACCAGGGAGGAGAGAGGTCCGCCGCCACGGAGCTCCACCTGTGCACAGGGGACTGAGATAGGATTTGAGAGGTTAAGCAAAGGCTTACTTGCGTGGTAGAGGTTTTCTTCCAGATGCAGGCAGGCAGAAGGTTGGAAGCTGGGACGGAAGCAGGCTGTGGCTAGGATCTCTGGAATCTTTGAAGAAGGCGTGTGTGGTCTCAAGGAGTAAGACAGACGACTCCGCATAGATCCCAGGGCAGCGTGGATTAAATAGCCCCGAGCGTGATGAGGAACAGGTGTGTGCGCAGCTGAGGAGGATGAGCAGCTAGCACAGACCATTAAAATCACTAAAACCACTAAAATCACTCCTGAGCAATGCCTGCACCTAGTTTCTACATACAGGAGGTGTCTGGAAGCTGTTATTACCGTCAAAGGCTTTTCTACTAAATACTAAATACATTTCACCAAGCGTGTTCTATACTTATTCCCTGTGTCATTCCACTTTATTAAATATAACTTGTTTTGTGAACACATTTGCCTTGATTTCTTTGTATATACAGTATGGATTACTTGGGCTGTTATGATATCTGGTGAAAATCTCAGGTCAATGGCTCCATCAGAAATATGTTTAATGAGAAAAATGTTGGCATGCTCAATACTTATTTTCCCCGCTGTATATCCACTGGAGTGTGTCTTTCAAATCAAATCAAATCAAATCAGCCTTTATTGTCATATTGCTGTACATACAACTGTAGTGCAGGCAAGATGAAATTGCGTTTCTCTCGGCATCCATATAAGTAAAAAGAACATAATTCAAGACACACTCACACACACCCTCACCCCCCCACCCCAACACAGCCATTCACACTTCCCTGAGACATACTTGAAAACTAACCAGAACTATAATATACAAATAATATACTTAATGTCCATAGGTGCAGTAGTATGTATGAGAGATTCCGGATCAATTGTTCAGCATCCTAACAGCTTGTGGAAGGAAGCTGTTAATCAGTCTGGTGGTTCTGCCTCTGATGCTCTGGAATCGTTTGCCAGATGGCAGAAGTTCAAAGTGTTTATGCAGAGGGTGAGAACGGTCCTTGACAATGTTCAGTGCCCTGCTCCTACAACGGTTCTGAAAAAGTTCTTGGACAGAGGGGAGGGAGACTCCAATTACCTTCTCAGCTCCCTTAACTATCCTCTGCAGGGCTTTTTTGTCTGTCATACTGCAGCTGGAGTACCATGTTGCAATGCAGTACGTCAGAACACTCTCCACCACACCTCTGTAGAAGGTCCTGAGGATGCAGATGGGGAGAGAGGCCTGTTTGAGTTTCCTCAAGAAGTGCAGTCTCTGCTGGGCCCGCTTCCTGATCCCCAAGGAATTCTTACTCCAGGTCAGGCCCTGCGAGATCTACACTCCGAGGAATTTGATGTTCTCTACTCTCTCCACTAAACGGCCGCCGATGCTAAGAGGGACGTGTTCAGGCTGTGACCGCCGGAAGTCGATAATCATCTCCTTCGTTTTGTCCACGTTGAGCACCAGATTGTTCTCCCTGCACCAGCCCTCCAGGTCTCTCACTTCTTCCCTGTACATTGAGGCCTCATCCCTCTGAATAAGTCCCACCACCGTGGTGTCGTCTGCAAACTTAATGATCTGGTTCCCCTCGTGTCTGGATACACAGTCATGTGTTAGAAGTGTAAACAACAGTGGACTGAGTACGCAGCCTTGAGGGGATCCGGTGCTCAGCGTGATAGAGTTGGAGATGTTATTTCCAACCCGGACAGACTGAGGTCTCTCAGTCAGGAAATCCAGGATCCAGAGACGTGGCGGTGTTCAGACCAAGAAGGAGTAATTTCTCTATCAGTCTCTGGGGAATAATGGTGTTGAATGCTGAACTGAAATCAATGTACAGGAGTCTGGCGTAGGTGTCTTTCTGATCCAGGTGGGTGATGACAGAGTGCAGGGTGGTGACTATAGCATCCTCCGTAGAGCAGTTTGAAAAATATGCAAACTGGAGCGGGTCATGTGATGCAGGGAGGCAGGCTGTGATGTGTGGTTTGACAAGCCGTTCAAAACACTTCATCACAATTGGTGTCAGTGCAACAGGACGATAGTCATTTAGACAGGACACAGCTGGTTTCTTTGCCACCGGTACTATGGTAGAGGTCTTAAAGCATCTGGGAATGATGGCCTGACTCAGGGAGATGTTATAAATGTCAGTCAGGACATCCGCCAACTCGCTCACGCAGTCTCGGAGCACACGTCCCGGGATGTTGTCCGGACCTGCAGCTTTACGTGGGTTGACCCTGGTTAGGGTCCTCCATGTGTCTGCTGGGTTGATGGTGATAGCTGGCCCAACCGATGGTGGAGATGGGCCAGCCCTCCCTCTGATTGTTGGTTTGATGCTTCAAAACGTGCAAAGAAGTTGTTGAGCCTGTCTGGAAGCGAAGCGTCTTCATCATCGACCCCCTGCCTAGACTTATAGTCCGTCAGTGCCCGAACTCCCTGCCACATCCGCTTGGTGTTCCTAGTGTCACAGAGGTGTCCCTGGATTTTCTCCGCATAGGCGTGCTTCACTGTCTTAATTCCCTTTGAGAGCGCAGACCTGGTTGAGCGGAGGGCGATCCTGTCCTTCGCTCTGAAGGCTGCATCTCTGGCTGTGAGCAGCGAGTGCACCTCTGCAGTCATCCAGGGCTTATGGTTGCCCCGTGCAGTGATGGTCTTCACTATAGTGACATCCTCTGTGCACTTCGTGATGTAGCTGGTGACTGTTTCAGCATACTCCTCCACATCTGTCTTGTCTTCCTGGGAGGCTGCTATTTTGAAGACCTCCCAGTCTGTGTGCAGAAAACAGTCTTTCAGTGCTGAGGTTGCACTCTCTGGCCAAATCCTGATTTGTTTCACTACTGGCCTCTGCGCTTCAGTAAAGGTTTGTAGGCAGGCACCAGCATCACGGATATGTGGTCAGAATGGCCGAGGTGGAGGCGAGGTGTTGCCTTATAAGCATCTGTGTTTGTGTACACCAAGTCCAACATATTCTCTCCTGTGGTCTTAAAGTCTACACATTGTTTAAACTTGGGGAACACAGTCTTTAAACTGGTGTGGTTAAAATCCCCCGCAACCACCACAAAACTGTCCGGGTGTGAAGTTTGAATTTCACTAATAGCATCATGCAGCTCTCCGAGTGTGTGGAGAGCGTGAAAAGATGAGGCTGAGTTTATTTCTCAAATCAGATTTATTCACTTGTCTCCAACATCCTCCAAACAGAAAAAAAGAGACACATCCTCCCACATCTGTCCTTTTTATACCCGGGACATCAAAGTACACAGTCACATTGTCTTTAAATCCCAAGACACAATACATTGTCCTCCAGGTCTTCTCCCCTCCACCTAAAACCCTGGTGGTCAGGAAATCTCTCAAGGCCATCTCTAAAGATCACATTTCGCACCCTCCTGTTATCCCCAGGAGACCCAGACCTATTGTTCATTCTGAGATGTGAGGTAACAGTAATATACATATGCAGCCTAAGCAACTCACATATGTGTGCCACATGACCCCCCCCCCCCCCAAACGTCTAAGATGAAACAATACAACACAGTCTGCATATCATGATAAAATCACAAACATCAGTCCACGTGCTGTTTGGGCTTCAATCGTCTTCCGAACTTGCTGTAAGCGGGCTTTACCACTCCCGCGGCGCCATCCTGCTGTGAATCTGCTATCTGAGGATGAGAACTGTTAGTCAATCCCCGTGGGAGCTCTGGGGAATGCTCCCTGGGAGGTCTGCCGCGTTGAGGAGCCCTCGCCAACTGCACAGCTTCGTCAGCCATCACAAAAGCGGGTTTGAGTCGGTCTATGCCAATTGTTTCCCTTCTGCCCCCCAAATCTAGCACAAAGTGCTTATCACCTGTTTCCAGCACTCTAAATGGGCCATCATAAGGCGGTCGCAGGGTTGGGCGATGAGCATTGTGTCTGACAAAAACAAACTCCGCATTTTTTAAAGCCTTAGGTACAAAAACGCGCGGAAAACTGTGATGAACGGGGCCAGGAAGCGTGCTGGCTCCCGTGTCGCTCAGTAACCGCTGAGCAGGGGGGCACTCTGGCGCAGGATTATCTGGGAGAAACTCCTGGGCAGCCGGAGTGGCTGCGCAAACACCAACTCAGCTGGGGAGGCTTTTAAGTCCTCTTTAGGTGCAGAACGCAACCCCAATAAAACCCATGGTAGCCTGTTTACCCAATTTGCATCCGTAAGCGACGCTCTGAGGGCTGCTTTCAATGACCTATGGAAACGTTCGCATAAACCATTAGCCTGGGGGTGGTACGCGGTAGTGCGGTGGATCGTTACCCCCAGGCTGCGGGCCATCGCTGACCAAAGCTCGGAAACAAATTGAGGACCTCTGTCGGACGTAATATCCGACGGAACTCCAAAACGCGCTACCCAAGCCGTTAAAAACGTGCGCGCCACCTCCTCGGCTGTGGTTGATGCCAGTGGGACCACTTCAGGCCAACGCATGGTGCGGTCCACCATTGTCAAAAGATGTGTGCACCCCTGTAACGGCGGGAGGGGGCCTACGAGGTCGACATGCACATGATCGAACCTCTTAGCCGGGATGTGAAACAGCTCTAAGGGGGCTTTAGTGTGTTTGTGTATTTTGGCTCCCTGGCAAGCCATGCAGGCTCTTGCCCACTCCTTAACGTGCTTGCGCAGGCTCGGCCACACAAACTTCTCTCCTACCATTTTGACCGACGCGCACACCCCCAGGTGCGCCAGAGAATGAATCGAGTCAAAAACGCGGCGGCGCCACGCGGTTGGCACCACCGGACGCGGTCGTCCGGTGGAGACATTGCAGATTAGGGGGGGCATACCATCTTGCAGCACCCTGCTCTCCAGCCTTAACCCTGTTGGTCCAGACTGGAGTGTGCACACATCCGCATCGCTAACCTGATCCGCGGCCATGGCTGCATAATCTATCCCCACGCGGACTGGGGCCGCGCGTACTTCCGCGCCGCTAGCCTGCTCTGCGGCCATGGCAGTATAATCTACCCCTACGCGGACTGGAGCAGTTACGGCGCGCAAGAGACAGTCTGCCACTACATTAAGTTTACCCGCTACGTGTTGAATATCGGTAGTAAACTCTGAGATTGCAGCCAGCTGCCTCTGCAGCCGGCCTGACCACGGCTCTGAAACCTTGGCCATCGTGAAAGTCAGTGGCTTGTGGTCGACGAACGCAGTGAAACGATGACCTTCCAGCCAGAACTGGAAGTGGCGAATGGCCAAGTGGAGCGCTAACAACTCCCTGTCGAACGTGCTGTATTTTCGCTCGGTATCGTGCAAAGTCCTGCTGAAAAAGGCAAGCGGCTGCCAAGCCCCGGCAACATGCTGCTCTACTACCGCCCCTATGGCCACGTCTGACGCGTCAGTAGTGAGCGCTATGCGGGCCGTTGGGTCTGGATGTGCTAACAACGCAGCGTTTGCCAGGGCTGTTTCGACCTCCGAGAATGCGCGCTCCCGCTCCGGGGACCATTCGATTGTATTTGTGGGTCTTTGTTTTTTTAGCGTGGCATACAGTGGTTGCATGAGCTGCGCTGTGCGGGGGAGGAAACGGTTATAAAAATTCACCGTTCCCAAAAACTCCTGTAATGCTTTGACCGTTTGTGGCTGGGGAAAATTTGTTACTGCGCGCATTTTGTCCGGCAGTGGAACTGCTCCTTCTGGAGAGACGCGGTGCCCCAAAAAATCAATCTGCGTCACCCCGAACTGACACTTCGCTGGGTTGATTATTAACCTGTGCTCTCCCAACCTCCGGAAAACTGCCGTGAGGTGTTTTTCGTGTTCCTCTTCGGACGCGCTGGCTACCAAAATGTCGTCCAGGTAGACGAACACAAAAGGGAGATCGCGCAACACCGCGTCCATCATGCGTTGGAACGTCTGCGCAGCGCCTTTAAGCCCGAACGGCATGCGCAAAAACTCGAAAAGGCCAAACGGAGTTATTACCGCTGTTTTGGGTATGTCCTCAGCGCGTACTGGGACTTGATGGTACCCGCGGACCAAGTCTATTTTAGAAAAAATGCGCGCCCCCGCCAGATGAACGGAAAAATCTTAGATATGCGGGATTGGGTAGCGGTCGTGCGCTGTAGCGTTGTTCAACCTGCGGAAATCACTGCAAGGTCGCCACGAACCGTCAGCTTTAGGGACCATGTGAAGTGGGGAAGCCCATGGGCTGTTCGAACGCCGGATGATGCCCAACTTTTCAAGGTTGGCGAACTCCTCGCGCGCTATGGTCAGTTTAGCTGCATCCAAGCGCCGAGCTTTTGCAAAAACGGGGGGACCGGCGGTAGTAATAAAATATTCCACTCCGTGTTTAGCGATGGCTGCTGAAAATGTGGGAACCGTGAGTGCTGGAAACTGAGTGAGGAGCGTGTGGAACTTACCGCTTGCCGTAGCGACGTTGGCTTGTGCTGTGGGCGGGGTCACTCGGGCTGCACAGGGAATAGAGTAAAAAGAGAGTGCATTAACCAAGCGTCTATTGGGAAGATCAACCAACAACCCATGTGAGCACAGAAAATCAGCCCCTAACATGTTGAAGCTCACCGCAGCTATAATAAAAGTCCACTCAAATGTACGGCCTTGCAGGGACAGAAGCAGAGTCTTCTCACCGAAGGTCTTAATGCTCAAGCCGTTCGCTGCCGATGCTCCGTGACTCCCGGGGCCTGCCAGCCGGTCAGCATAGGTTGGCATGATGAAGCTCACTTGGGAGCCTGTGTCCACGAGGAATTGCCTCCCCGAACGCGCATCCGTCAAGTAGAGCAGCTTGTTCTGTTTACCGAGGGCCGCGGCTGCTACCGACCCTCGGCTCTGGCGTTTCCCGAGCTCTTGAACTGACACGGTGGTATACACTTGCGTGCCCTCTCTGCAAAGCGATGATGGTAGAAACAGAGGTCATCTCCTCCGCGATGTTTGGCCTTCACCGCCGCCGTTGCTGGTGGGTCTGCTGCCGCCGCCTCTGGCCACCTCCCATCTCCGGCCCTCGCGTCGAGTCCTGTCGCTGCTGCGGTGGCCGCGCACTGTCTGCTGGCGTTGAGAATCCGTTGTGCCTCCTGGGCCAGCACGCGGAAGTCCCGCTGGGCCAACAACGGTGAACCGGCCAGGGTCGCTCTCGTGGCCGACGGTAGGGTTCTCAGGAAAATGTGGGTGAAGAGAAGGTCGTCTCCATCTGAGCCCCTCAGCCTCAGCATGTCTTCCATCAGGTTGACAGGTGTGCTGTCTCCCAAGTCGTTCAGGGCCAGGAGTCTCTCCGCTCTTTCCTGGACTGAGGGAGTGAAACGCTGGATGAGCGCAGCCTTCAACCTGCTGTATTTGTCTTCGGCCGGTGGGCGCTGCACCAGGCTCTGCACATGTCGAGCCATGCGGTTGTCGAGCTTGGCGATAACGTGGTAGAATTTTGTGTCATCTGCCGTTATTCCCCGGAGAGCGAACTGAGCTTCGGCCAAGAGGAACCAGGAGTCCGGGTTGTCCTGCCAGAAATCTGGTAGTTTGACTGAGACTGCGTTTGCCTGGCTGGTTCCTGGCGAGTCCGGCTTGGGGGAATTTCTTTCGTCCATGAGACGTCTTAAGGTCACCAGTGTGGAGAGCGTGAAAAGATGAGGCTGAGTTTATTTCTCAAATCAGATTTATTCACTTGTCTCCAACATCCTCCAAACAGAAAAAAAGAGACACATCCTCCCACATCTGTCCTTTTTATACCCGGGACATCAAAGTACACAGTCACATTGTCTTTAAATCCCAAGACACAATACATCGTCCTCCAGGTCTTCTCCCCTCCACCTAAAACCCTGGTGGTCAGGAAATCTCTCAAGGGCATCTCTAAAGATCACATTTCGCACCCTCCTGTTATCCCCAGGAGACCCAGACCTATTGTTCATTCTGAGACGTGAGGTAACAGTAATATACATATGCAGCCTAAGCAACTCACATATGTGTGCCACAAGTGCCTCTTTAGCATTAGCTTTAGCGTTAGCGCTTGGCGCTATGTAAACAGCAGCTACAAACACGTTGGTGAATTCCCTCGGCAGATAAAATGGGCGACAATTTACAATAAGAAACTCTGCCAATGGAGAGCAGTGTTCAGATACTAACGTGGCGTTAACGCACCAGTTCTTGTTAACATAGATGCATAGCTCCCCCCCTCCCCCACGGCTCTTACCGGAGCTCACAGTTACTCTGTCTGTTACTCTGGGTTCTCTCAGCAAACCTAGCCCGTCTAGCTTGTTGTCGAGGGAGCGGATATTAGAGAGAAGGAGCGACAGTACTGCTGGTCTGGAGGGGTTAGCCTTTAGCCTAGCATGAATCCCGGCCCTTTTTCCTCACTTTTGTTTGCGTTCGCTCCGCTCACGCCTCCTCCTTTCCCGGGTAGCCTCCAGTGGAGACTCCGACAGAATTCCATGCTGGCGTAGAATGTCCAAGTCACAACCGAGCGCCGTGATTCTTGCAGCGTGCAGTACCTTGATGTTTAATAAGATCTCACGGTTGTAAGTTTTACAGAATGTACGTCTAGGATGATCAAAACTCTCATACTCGCTGATGCCAAGAGGGGCCGCTGCGTCCATGTGCACTGCCATCGTCTTATTAATGAAATGTCTGTGATATACTTTTAGGCTTTAAATATTGCAGGCTACATTTTCCACCCAGCTTAAGTACACTTCTCTAAAATGACCAAGTTAAGTGCATGTTTCTTTAAATGCTAAACAGCATAATTCATCCCACCCTTCCTCTATTGTCATTGCTGAGATCTGTGGTTAATGCTAACGTTAAATGGTTAGCTAATAGTTTTGCTTGTCAACACAGCCTGAGCTAACCAGTGTAAAATTGGCTGAATGTGAGAGTGTAAAAGCTCGAATAATATGACCGGTCACTGGGGTGGAATAAGCACAGAAGCAATCCTGAATGAGTGAATGGGTAGGTCTGTTAATCACGGCTAACTGCCACTGGCTGAAAAGCCATCCAAGCCAGGGTATAATAAACTATAGGAAGGTAAAATAAGTTATACGGTGAAGCACTGGAAGATGATCCTACTGGTATCACAAATGTATAGTGGAGTAAGATTATATAGAAAATGTCTATCTGTGGGGAGACTTGAATAACGAAACCGAATTGTCTTCCATTTCAGTTTATTCAAGAAATCATTCCACTGTCTGCTCTTATTCTTGAGCAGCGAACAAAGAGGGTGAACACACCAAAGTTCTCTCATTTAAACATTCTCACATCAAACCATTTCCCTCGCGGGGGAAATCACACATCTATATCAAAGTCTCTTTATTCACATTCATTAGCCTTTTATTTACATAACTCCCCCTTCTCTCCTCTCGAGCCTCAGTGGTCAGGAAGTCTTCTGTCCCCTGTCCTCCGCAGGGGGTCCAGGCTCTGTGGCTCCGCACCGCAGGGGGCTGGCTCTCCTTCATCGTGAGGTTAAATCACATATGCAGTGTCCAACATATACATGTCTCACAACACAGCCATATAACCCCCCCCCCAAACGATGAAGAACAGACTAATTCCCAAAATTTAATAGCACCTTACTCACTACTGAATAATCAACACCAACATTCAGTCTGTGTGCCGCTTGGGCTTCAGCCGTCTGCCGAATCTGCTGTGCGTTGGCCCCGCCTTGCCTGCGGTGCTGTTCTGCTTCGGGTCTGTTGACTGAGGAAGAGAGTGGTTAATTGCCCTCTGCGGGGGCCTGCCTCGTCGAGGCGCCACCGCGACCGGTACAGAAACGTCCTTCATGACAAAAGCAGGTTTCAGTCTGTCAATGCTGACTGTCTCTTTTCTGTCTCCAAAATCTAGCACAAATTGCTTATCACCTGCCTCCAGCACTCGAAATGGCCCTTCGTAAGGTGGTTTGAGCGTTGCTTTAAGGGCTTCGCGCCTGACAAAAACGAAATCGGCATTTTTCAAAGCCTTGGGGACGAAAACTCGTGGAAAAGCGTGATGAACCGGACCCGGGAGCGTGTCTGCCCCCGTGCCGACTAACGGTCCCAGAGCAGAGAGAGGTGGGGGCTCTGGGTGCTCTGGTAAAAACTCGCCCGGCAGCCTCAGAGTTTGTGCGAATACCAGCTCCGCTGGGGAGGCGTCTAAGTCCTCTTTAGGCGCAGAACGCAACCCTAATAAAACCCATGGAAGTTTATTTACCCAATCTGCATCCGTGAGCGACGCTCTGAGTGCTGCCTTCAAAGACCTATGAAAACGCTCGCATAAACCATTAGCCTGAGGGTGGTAAGCCGTAGTGCGGTGAATTTTGGCTCCTAAGCCGTTGGCCATCGCTGACCACAGCTCAGAGATGAATTGCGGTCCTCTATCGGACGTAATGTCCGACGGAACCCCGAAGCGCGCCACCCAAGCCGTTAAAAAAACGCGAGCCACCTCCGCGGCCGTGGTCGTCGCAAGTGGGACCACTTCCGGCCAACGTGTGGTGCGGTCCACCATTGTCAAAAGATACGTGAACCCCTGTGATGCCGGTAGGGGGCCCACAAGGTCGACGTGCACATGGTCGAACCTTCTGGCCGGAATGCGGAACGGTTCTAACGGGGCTCTTGTGTGCCTGTGAATTTTGGCCCGTTGACAGGAAATGCAGGTTTTTGCCCATTCCTTCACGTGCTTGCGCAGGCACGGCCAAACAAACTTTTCCGCCACTAGTTTCACCGACGCGCGCACCCCCGGGTGCGCCAGTGAGTGGACCGAGTCAAAAACACGGCGGCGCCACGTGGCCGGAACCACCGGACGCGGGCGCCCCGTCGACATGTCGCAGATCAGGGGGGGCATACCGGTTTGTAAACACTTGCTCTCCAGCCTCAACCCTGTTGGTCCAGACTGGAGCGAGCGCACGTCTGCGTCCGCCCCCTGGTCCGCTGCCATGGCTGCGTAATCTATACCCACGTGCACCGGGGCTGCGCGCGCCACCGTGCCGCTCTCCTGCGGCGCGGTCACGGTGGCCCGTTCTGCCTCTGCGCGTGTTGGGGTCGTGAACGCGCGTGAGAGACAATCCGCTACTACATTGAATTTGCCCGCGACGTGCCTAATGTCAGTGGTAAATTCCGAGATTGCGGCCAGCTGCCTCTGCTGCCTGCCGGACCACGGATCTGAAATTTTGGCCATGGCGTATGTGAGCGGCTTGTGGTCCACATAAGCGGTGAAGCACCGTCCTTCCAGCCAGAACTGGAAATGACGAATAGCCAAATGCAGCGCCAACAGTTCTCTGTCAAACGCGCTGTATTTTCGTTCAGCTGCGCTTAAAGATTTGCTAAAGAAAGCCAAAGGCTGCCAAACTCCGGCTACCTGTTGCTCAATAACGGCCCCTATGGCTAAATCTGAAGCATCTGTCGTCAGCGCGATACGTGCTGCAGGGTCTGGGTGGGCCAGGAGCGCAGCGTCAGCCAAGGCTTTTTTAACCTCTGTGAACGCGCGCTCCCGCTCCGGGGACCATTCGACCGCCTGGGTCGGCTTTTGTTTTTTGAGCGCGGCATATAACGGTTGCATGATTTGAGCTGCGTGGGGCAGGAACCGGTTATAAAAATTCACCATCCCCAAGAATTCCTGTAGTGATTTGACCGTTTGTGGACGGGGAAAATCCGCTACCGCGCGTACTTTCTCTGGTAACGGAACCGCTCCCTCCGGGGAGACGCGGTGACCCAAAAAATCAATCCGCTCAACGCCGAACTGGCACTTGGCTGGGTTAACTATTAAGCCGTGCTCTCCTAGCCTCCTAAAAACTGCTGTGAGGTGCGTTTCGTGTTCGTCCTCTGAAGTACTCGCGACCAAAATGTCGTCGAGGTACACAAACACGAAAGGGAGATCGCGTAACACGGCATCCATCATCCGCTGAAATGTTTGCGCCGCCCCTTTGAGACCAAACGGCATGCGTAAAAATTCGAAAAGTCCGAACGGGGTTATTACCGCTGTTTTAGGAATGTCCTCCGGTTGGACCGGGACTTGGTGATAGCCGCGAACTAGATCAATCTTTGAAAAAATGCGCGCCCCCGCCAGGTGCACCGAAAAATCCTGAATGTGCGGGATGGGATAACGATCGTGTGCCGTAGCGTTGTTTAGCCTGCGGTAATCCCCGCACGGTCTCCAGGAGCCATCGGCTTTCGGTACCATGTGCAGCGGCGAAGCCCACGGGCTCTTCGACCTACGAACGATGCCCAGCCTCTCCAGGCTGGCGAACTCCTCGCGCGCAATGGTGAGCTTAACTGCATCCAAGCGCCGAGCTTTTGCAAACACGGGAGGACCAGAAGTGGGGATAAAGTGTTTCACCCCGTGCTTCGCGACCGTCGCTGAAAAAGTGGGCACAGTGAGCGCTGGAAATTGGGTGAGGAGTGTGTGAAACTTACCACCTGCTGTAGCGACGTGGGTCTGTACTGGTGGCGGGGACACTCGAGCTGAACAGGGGAGAGAGTAAAAAGAGAGTGCATTTACCAGCCGTCTATTAGCAAGATCAACTAACAGATTGTGTGAACACAAAAAATCCGCGCCCAACATGTTGAAACTCACCGCCGCTATTACAAAAGTCCATTCATATATGCGGCCATGTAAGCATAAAGGCAAGGTCCTTCTCCCGTAGGTGTTGATGTTCGAGCCATTTGCCGCTGTAGCTCCGTCACCGTGGGGTCCAGCCACCCGGTCCGCGTATGTTGGGGTGATGAAGCTCACTTGTGCTCCGGTGTCAATGAGGAACACTCGTCCGGAGCGCGCATCCGTGATGTAGAGCAGCTTGTTGCGTTCTCCGAGGGTCGAAGCTGCTAGCGACCCCCGGTCTTGCCGTTTCCCGAACTCCTGAAGATGCAGGGCGGCACACACCTGCGTGCCTTCTCTGCGAACCTCCGATGGTAAAAGCAGAGATCTTCTCCTCCGCTGTGTCGTGCCCGCGCCTCTGCCGCCGGGCTATTGGCTCCCCCTCGTCGCGGCCGTGTTGCCGCCGTCGTCGGCCAGTCTGGTTCTGCCGCCTCTGGCTCCCCGCTGTCTCGGGTCGCTGCTGTGGTTGCTTGCCCGCCGCAGGCGTCCAGGATCCCATCTGCCTCCTGGGCCAGCTCCCGGAACTCCTCCAGGGTGTGACACTTTTTGCCGGCCAGCGTGCTTCTCGCATGCGCCGGGAGGTTGGAGAGGAAGATGAACTGAAAAATGAAATCATCGTTGTCCAACCCTCTCAGCTGTATCATCTCCTCCATCAGGGCGCTCGGCCTGTGTCCACCTTGGTCTAGCAAAGACAGGATCCTCCTCGCCCTCACTTCAGCCGAGGGGGTGAAAAACTTGATGAGGGTGGATTTCAGCTTGCCGTACCTGTCGGTCGCGGGTGGCTGCTCCACCAAGCTTTGCACGCACCGAGCTGTGCTGTTGTCCAGTTTAGCGATGACATGGTGGAACTTAGTGTCATCCACCGTTACTCCTGCGAGCGCGAACTGCGACTCTGCTTGCAGAAACCACGACCGTGGGTTATCCTGCCAGAAATCAGGCAGCTTAACGGCCACTGCGCTCGCCAGCTCTGAGCGCTGTGAGTCCGGGACCCTGAGAATTTCTTTGTTCATTCTCAACGTCGTCAGTCACCAATGTGGGGAGACTTGAATAACGAAACCGAATTGTCTTCCATTTCAGTTTATTCAAGAAATCATTCCACTGTCTGCTCTTATTCTTGAGCAGCGAACAAAGAGGGTGAACACACCAAAGTTCTCTCATTTAAACATTCTCACATCAAACCATTTCCCTCGCGGGGGAAATCACACATCTATATCAAAGTCTCTTTATTCACATTCATTAGCCTTTTATTTACATAACTCCCCCTTCTCTCCTCTCGAGCCTCAGTGGTCAGGAAGTCTTCTGTCCCCTGTCCTCCGCAGGGGGTCCAGGCTCTGTGGCTCCGCACCGCAGGGGGCTGGCTCTCCTTCATCGTGAGGTTAAATCACATATGCAGTGTCCAACATATACATGTCTCACAACACAGCCATATATCCACCTTATTCCTAGGCCCCATGATGCCTTGTGTGAATTATGGTAGCAACTTCCGGTACTAGCTTAGAACATATGGTTGTCACTGAAATGGGACACTTTTCCTTGTTAAAAAAGACAATGACTTCGGCATCAGAAATGCGGGAACATGGCCTCTTGCCCCTCAAAACAGTAATATAATCATACCACTTCCCACAACTATCGAGGGATGGGAAGATGGCCTTATAAAGTGGCCTTGTAGACAGTAGCTCCGTTAGTTAGCGCCGCTGCTAAGATGCTAATGCTGTAAACAAATGACCCATGCTGGTAAAATGAGTCACTTTGAGGACATTTTCAAAACTGATGCAATGTTATTTTCATATTCTGTATTGAAAGATCCTCAAAATGATATTTAATTTGTAGGAAGTACACAAAAACGGACCAAGAAAAAAGACGATTTGTTTATATTTTGGCTAGGTTGAAAATTTGCATTCGATCGGTCGGGAGTTACTTCTTCCACAAAAACACAAGTATTTTTAGAAAGTACCATTTCTAAGCTTTCTAAGCAGACACTCATGGAAGTTTTCCTGGGACTTTGTCGCTACCAAACAAAGAAAGGGTCATGATTTATGATTTCTCCTGCCTGTACTCATAATGACGTGGTGCGCATTCCGACCAGCACGTCTCCAATGCAATAAAGTTGGCTGCATTTTGTTAAAATATGTTGGACATAATCAAATTTACCTTAGAGCAGACGTACGCCACAACGCCGTACTCGGATGTCGTCTGTCACCGTGTGGTGAGAAGCCTCCATTTATCCGGTCTGGCACAACCATGAACACCAGCAAGTACCAGAACTACGCAAAAACATTCAAAAAATACAAAAACTAGAAGAGCTGAAATTAGCTGCCACTTGAGTGCAAAATAAGTATGTGGACTATACATTAAAATGAATTTGAAAAACTTTTAAAAATGCTATTTTAAATGCCTCTGCTACTCCACTCTTACTGACTGATTTAACACTACGTCAGCCGAAACCAGAAGCTCCGCCCTTAATTGTTCCTACAGCAGCACTCCCAGCAATAAGGTGGATAAAAACCCAGTGCAATCAACGAGCTAAACTAACATTAGCAGTTTAACCACTTGCACTCCGTTGTTCCGCGGGCGGGCAAGTCTCGTGCGCATGACGCATGATAAGGATATTGATGGTGGTGGTGTAGGTGGTGTGGCCTCCAAGCACCACTGAAAAAAAAATCTGTAAACACAGCCACGAACAGATTAGTTCATCTGATTGACCTCTCATTCGACTAATAAGAGCCTTGAATTGGGTTTCTGAAACCTTGAAGAACCAATGAATGAAAACCTAGGAAGGAGGACCCGCCTCCCAACGCTTTGAATGCAGTGAGCCAATTGAAGCAGAGAAGTTCGTGAACTGTTTTTTTTTAAGGCTGGGTGAAGACTGGCTGCTGCAGCGGATCAAAAAAGGACACAGGAAGAGCCCCAGAGACCCAGCAGCATGGAGACCATCCACAAATGCAACCTGTGTGACAGGGAGTGCCATTCGTGGATCGGCATGTTCGGCCACAGGCGGTGCTTATTTTGTATTGGTTCCAGCAGAGTAGACGCTATGATTTCTTCCATGGTCATTATAGACCGACGGAGGCTGACGACGAAGGCTGAGTGACACACACGCCTTCGCCAGTCTTTTTTTAATTACTACTGTTATTTGTTTTGAAAAATCGTTCGCCAAAAACCACAATCATGGAAGCACAAAACCGCAATAATGGAATTATGTTTTGATCGAGTCGCGAGACCAGAACCAGAGCGGACCAGCGTTGCGTTCGTCTCACAATGAGGAAGACAAGTTCGGCAAGACTCTGCTGTGAAGCGGTAAGGTGTTATAAGCTAAATTATTCTCTATCCCTGAAAATTGTAATCCAAAATGACTTTTGACTGATCAGTAAATTACAGCTGTGCGGTTCACGAAGTCTGAAGTTCGTGCGCCGCGGTACAAGGGGTTGCTCGCAGTGTACAGGCTGTGAACGCCCCCCCCCACCCCCGCTATTCTTCTGCAGCGAGGGGGGGGGGCCGCGGTGACTGCACTGCTGTCCTACATCACCACATAAGGCTAATCCGTTGTGTAGCGATGGCTAAAGTCCATCCTCTGTAGCGAGAGGGGGGGGGACAACCCCCCCCCCACACACACAGTAGCGAGGGGGGGGGGGAGCCGCTGTGACAGCGTTGCTGTGGAAACATGCAACGAGTGTAATCTGTCATGTAGCGAGGGCTGAACTCTGTCCTTGGTAGCGGGGGGGGGACGACCCCCCCCCCACACACACACAGACACAGCCCTGAGTGTAACCTTTCCTTTGAGCCTAAAATGAAGCTTCTACATTGAATCATTCAAAAGTTACAGACGTTTTTCCAAACTGTGCCATTTGGCACAATTTGGCACAGTTCCAAAACGCCTGGGAACAGCCTGAGAACAAAGCTGTGTAAAATATTCATTTTTTTGTGGTATTGTTACCAAATTTGGATCTCAGCTGGATAACACTTGGTTCTACATTTCTGTTGCATTTTCCAGCCGGATCGGACAGCTGTGTGTTATTTACAAGCATTTGTATCAAAAAAAACACTGTGTCCAAATTTTTTTTCTTCAAGTTCAGTATGTTTAGATGACTGTAACTCAGTGGCCGGAGCACGTAGAGAGATTATGTTTTTTTTGCCAAAAAATTCAAAGTGTTTTCTTTTAAATGAGACCAACCCCATGAAGA
This sequence comes from Pholidichthys leucotaenia, assembly GCA_020510985.1. Taxonomy (NCBI): domain Eukaryota; kingdom Metazoa; phylum Chordata; class Actinopteri; order Cichliformes; family Pholidichthyidae; genus Pholidichthys; species Pholidichthys leucotaenia. The sequence goes on along the minus strand of CM035841.1, from coordinate 424,925,266 downwards.
TGCTGCAAAGGGTTGAAGAACAGCTTTCGATTTACTTTGGGCACGTTATTTTTTGGCATTTTTAGGAAAATTGCCCGGAGTGCAAGTGGTTAATCTGACAGGTTATTCCTGCTGAAATTTAACAACATAAGTCAGAATGATGCAAAATATATAATTGGCTGTGGATTATTTACCTGCACCAAGGAGGTAATGCTTTCATCTGTGTTGATTTGTTTGTTGGTTTGTTTTTCTGTCAGCAGGATTACGCAAAAACTGTTGGATGAATTTGGATGAAATTTTCACCAAAGGTGGTCCTTGAGCTAGAGAGGAACCCACTACATTTTGGAGGTGATCCATGACTGCATACGTCCGCCAAGGCTGCAGAAATCTTTCTTCACTGAAAAAAATCCCATCGCACCTCACCAGTCTAATATGTTTTAAAATGACCCATGTATTACAGCCTGTCTAATAGCAGTTTAATCTTGTAATTTGTTCATACAAAGTGTGAAATGTGGTGTGATTACATACAAAGGCAATGGAAAGATGTGAACACACATGCATTTGCTCCAGGCAACGTGAATTATGAATTGGGTTTTGTTCAACTCGGGCCAGGAGTTTGCTTGATGCTCGGTCATGATGGCCATTGGGCGGTGGTGCTCCGCCATTGTCAGGACAGTGAATTAGTTTGAAAATGAGATAGCCACTTACTAGAGATGTTGCTTGGATGTGTGTGTTATGGCCCTCCAGCAGGCCTTCACTTGACTTCACTTCACTTCACTTCACTTCACTTCACTCCATGCTCACTCAGCAGCGTTGCCAGACATATGATAATTATCGTATTTGTAAGATAATTTTGCCCTCTGTATGATGAATAATTCCTAAAATTCCCTTCATTACATGGCTAAGTTAATACATTAGCAAACACAAACAGGATACGGTTCCTGCGCATACATACTATGCTTGTTTTTATGCATCATCTCACGTGCACAAGCTGCATGGAAAAGAAGACGGAAGACTCGCATCGCAGTAGCAGAGAGGCTGCCTCAGATGGGGGTTAGTAATGGGATCCATAGCTCACAGAAACATACTGAGTCAGGCTAAAAAGATTGGTTAGAAATAGTTGTAGAAAAAAATCAAGGTTTCTCCTTCATTTATCAGAGGCATTTTAGTAGTAGTTTAGGTGGATTGATGTTTATTCCTAATGTATAAACAGAGTACGTCTCAAAATATTGTAACGTCGGGGCCATTTTTAGGTGGGCAGGGATTTCCCAGCATGCTTTGCCAGTTGAAAACGTTACTGTGTGTGTGTATTAAATGTGTTATTACTGAGTTATACTGCTGGGTCATTAGAACTGCGTTATAATGACCCAGCAGTGTTTAGCAGGATTAGGGCAAGATGTATCATGTGTGTGTAACCATGATTCAAACAGGGGTCTGGGAGAATGACCTCCCCTCCTGTCTGTGCTCAGAACCAGGTTGGGGGTCGGGGGGGTGTAAATAAAGCCATTCATCACAACCATCTTGCTCCTCTTTCTTTGTGTGAATCCCGCAAACGTCACACTGGTGTCAGGAGTGGGGATGGAGCAAGATGAGGATCCAGGCGGAGGTCCAACGGCCGGAGCGGTTCATCGCTCGGCTGGGAACGGAGCGTAGAGCTGAGACGCTGGCCCCTGGAGTGGATCGCAGCGATGGACGGAGCAGCGGACTCGATGGGACTGCTCTGCCTTTTTCAAGGCAGAACGGGCCGAGCAAAGCAAACCAGCCCTGTTTCCCGCCCTTTTCAGGGCAGGACGGGCTGGCGATTCCAGAGCAATTAGGAGCAGCGATTGACCGGGAGGTGACCATCCCATCCGTCCAGCAGTGGGCCAAGATTCCAGCCACAACGGCGAGAACCTGTTGGATGACCACCAGGCCCAGGTCGAGTTGGCTGCCGCGCTGAACGACTGGTCATCGGAGGAAACCTCCGTGCTGAGAGCGAGTGGGAGGAGGAGCTACGGCAGATCCCGGCAACGTGTGCACGAAGGAGACAGCGGCGGCGACATGAGGAAGGGGGGCTTCCGCTGCACAGAGCCAGGGTACATCGCATGGTACTGCCCCGCACACAGCGCACAAGAAACTGGCCCCTCACCGACGTTAAATTAGAGCGAGGTGGCATGGATGGAGAAAAAGCCGCCTCCTGCAGATGCTCCCCCTGGCGGTGACTTCACAGAGGCCTTTGGAGCGCAGCAGCAGTGGAGCGAGCAGGACAGATCCGGTCTTTTCCCGGGCTCGGCAGGGGCTGGACGCCTGGACACGGGCCAGCGGCCGCCTGGGAGGTCCTGGCAGCGGTGGGAGTCATGGGACTCCCGCTGCCAGAGGAGGAACTGTGCGTGTCCTACTGCCACCCGCAGATGCTTTCCCTTTCGGTGATGTCACGGAGGCCCTGGGCGCAGCAGCGACGCAGCGGAGCGAGCAGGACGGAGATCCGGCCATTTTTCCAGGAGCGGCAAGGGCTGGATGCATGGACGCGGGCCAGCGGCCGCCTGGGAGACCTGGCAGCGGTGGGAGTCGGCCGGAGCGGGCATGGGACTCCCGCTGCCACGGAAGGGACTGTGCGTGGTCCTACAGAGGCAGTCAGATGTGTCCATCCGCCCGCTGGTGGCCAAACCGGAACCCTACCCCAACCAGATACTCCGACCGAGACTCAAATGGACACTGGATGGCCCGTGCATGCCGCCCCGGCACCAGGCTGACTCGCGTTGGATTTCTGAAAGTGGACTTTGAATTTTCTGGGGACAGAAACCAGTCCGGGAAGGGGGGGGGGCAATGTAACGTCGGGGCCATGTTAAGGGGGGCAGGGATTTCCCAGCATGCTTTGCCAGTTGAAAACATTACTGTGTGTGTATTAAATGTGTTATTACTGAGTTATACTGCTGTGTCATTATAACTGCGTTTTAATGACCCAGCAGTGTTTAGCAGGATTAGGGCAAGATGTATCATGTGTGTGTAACCATGATTGAAACGGAGGTCTGGGAGGATGACCTCCCCTCCTGTCTGTGCTCAGAACCAGGTTGGGGGTCGGGGGGGTGTAAATAAAGCCATTCATCACAACCATCTTGCTCCTCTTTCTTTGTGTGAATCCCGCAAACGTCACAATATTTATGAGGCAGGGCTTTGATACATGACGATTCAACAGAAGCCATATAGAAGATAATTACGTATGCTTGATATTCTGGGCTGTTCAGTGCAGGCCAGGGGCTCATCCTGTACTCCACACAGGTAGAGGTGCTTTTTTTTCACCTGATCTGTTAGATTATTTAAAGGTAAAACTGCATTATAGGCCATAATACACATGATTTGTGACAATGTGTTACTGACGCAGATGGTCCTGAGCCACGTCAGAATGAAAACTGGGTGTGTATGATAATTTTCCTCAAAATACGATAATTCTAAGCCACTGGTACGATACGTCAACATTTCCCATCTGGCAACACTGTCAGTCAGAGCTCCTCCGCTGTCCCCACTCTGCTCAGGTGAGTGAGATCACACCTGGCTTCACCTGACAATCAGCAGCAACAGCATATAAGCTGAAAAAAAAACCTGCTTTGGCTGGCATTTACCATCTTGCCACCAGTCAGGCAGCATCTCTGGGTGATTGTGGGGTTTCTGTTGGGTGGGAGTTTTCTTTTATTTTTCCCCTTTAGTTTGTATTGTTTCATTTTGCCATATTTTAATTAAACCCCCAATTTTCCCACTTCCATATTCCTTCCCTTTTAACCCAGCAACAATTTCAATTGTTGCTTCCCCTCATCCCCTAGTTCCACATGGGGAATGGAACGGCACACTCCCACGAAGGGGGGTCATTTCACGGCATACGTGCGTTTCTCTTCACAGCACCGGTGGACCTCAGTGGCATTTGTGCACAACAATGACAAGCTGTTTGCAATTTTTTTTGGACCAATTAAGAAGCAAAATTAGACAATTTCCCACAGGACCCTGAACAAACCGTGAACTGAAAAACATAACTAAGGGCGGCAGCCTGCTGCTGTTCATGCCCATCGTGACAGAATTATCTTTGAACAGGAATGTCTACAGCGGTGAATAGAATTTAGTGAAAATAGACATAAAAATTGAGGTTGCGCCCAATAGCACTGCTGGATTAACTATGCAAAGTTAAATTTCCTTAGCCAAAAAAAGGCCAGAATGACATGAGATGTACAGTATAACATATATAAAACAGCTGTGAACATGGGCATTTAGCAGGATGACTAAAATATATAGAAAGTAGCCATAAAAAATGTGGTGTGGTGGTACGGGTGGGGGATTCTCCACCCAGAGAAGGCAGCTGGGGAAAGGGGGAACAATGGACTGAAGGAGGAAGTGTCACCTGGGGTATCAGATGGGACAGTAAAGACTATTCACCCCCCATGGAGAGGAGAGAACGCCGGAGCCGCTGGAAGAAAGAGGGTGTGAGCAGCGGTGCCGGCGTAATGTTATGTTAATGTGCCACACAAGTCTTTGTTCCAAACAATATATTATGGTCAAAAATTTCGGGTCTCAGTGCATGGAATTAAGGGTATAAAAGGAGAATGCACAGAGACCCGGGAGAGCTTTTTCTGTACTGAATATTGGAGAAGGAATAAAGTTCTTGTGTTGTCCAGCTCGTTGCCTCGCCTACTTTCTTTCTCCACATTGGTGACCCCAAGATGTGCCACGGACAGCGAGCCGAGCGCCACCCCGGAGACTACCTCGAGGGAGAGCACCAGTGCCATGTGTGCTGTCTCAGTCAAGCTCCCAGACTTCTGGCTTCACAGCCCGACCGCGTGGTTCCTGCACATAGAAGCCCAGTTTGCACTCCGTGGGATAACAACGGACGACACAAAATATTACTATGTGGTCGCTGCGCTGGATGCGCGCACCACACAACAGGTGACGAGCCTGCTCCAGAAGCCGCCGGCCCAGGAGAAATATGAAGCGCTCAAGCGGATGCTACTCCAGCACTATACCCTGTCTGACAGTGAGGGGACAGAGAGACTCCTAACACGTTCAGAGTTAGGTGACAGATCAGTCGTGGAACTCACTGAGAGCATGTTGGGGGAAGAATGATGAATCTTTCCTGTTCGCCCACTTGTTCCTCAGGAACCTACCTGCTACAGTGATGTGCTACTGTTGCGATCCTGGCCAACTCGCCGCTGCTGGTGGCCAAGGACTACCGCACCCTGGCGCAGGAAGCAGACCACATCATTTTAGCAACCAGAGCTCTCAGCGAGCATGCAGTGGCACTGGCATTCATGAGGGACTCCAGCAAGATTGAGGAGCCGTTGGTGGTAGCTGGGACCGACGCCAAAGGACGCAGGAATGGGGCGATCTATTCCTATCATCGACGTTTCAGCTCAGATGCCCGATGCTGTTTGCCGCCATGCCAGTTCAAGAAGCCGGGAAGATGGCATGTTCGGCACTCAGTTGCAGCTGCAACTGCTGGCGACAGGAACAAGCTGCTTTATGTCACGGATACACGTTCGGGGGAGACAGTTTCTGGTGGACTCCGGCTCCTAGAAGAGCCTCATCCTGCCAGTAAACGCAGACAGGGTGGCAGGAGGCAGCGGTCCCGAGGTCACGGCCACCAACGGATCCACCATCAGGACTTTTGGCAAACAGACGCTGACGATATGCTTGCATGGATGCAATTTTCAGTGACTTTGTGGTAGCTGCATGTTCTGCCTCCATTTTAGGCGCAGATTTTTTATGTGCTTATGGGTTGTTAGTCGATGTTGCTAATAGGCGATTAGTGGATGCTGTCGCTTTTACCTCACTGCCCTGCACAGCTCGGGGAGCTGGGTCAACAACGCTGGCTAACGTTATAGCTCCAGGGCGTAAGTACCAACATTTGCCGCCATCAGTGTGTGAATGTGTGTGTGAATGGGTGGATAGCAGGATCTGTAAAGCGCTTTGGTCATCTAGTGATGAGAATAAAAGCGCTATATAAGTGAATGCCATTTACCATTTACCATTTACTCGCACAGTTCCTAGCACTCACGGTCCCAACTTTTTCGGCTACAATAACAAAACACGGGGCTGAATATTTTATAACTACAAAAGGCCTGCTGGTGTTCGCACGACCTCAGCACCTGGACGTGGCTAAACTGGCCAGTGCGCGCGAGGAGTTTGCCAACTTAGAGCAGTTAGGCATCGTCAGGCATTCCAACAGCCTGTGGGCATCCCTGCTTCACATGGTCCCTAAGGCCGATGGGTCGTGGCGACTGTGCGGTGATTTCTGGCGCTTGAACAACGCCATGGAACACGATCGGTATCCTATCCCGCACATCCAGGATTTTTCCGTGCACCTGGCCGGGGTGCGTGTTTTTCCCAAAGTGGATCTGGTCCGCGGTTACCACCAGGTCCCGGTGTGTGCAGAAAATGTTCCAAAAACAGCGGTAATAACTCCTTTCGGCCTTTTTGAGTTTTTATGCATGCCATTCGGATTAAAAGGCAGGGCACAGACTTTCCAGAGAATGATGGATGCAGTGCTTCGTGACTTATCATTCGTTTTTGTCTACTTAGATGACATTCTGGTAGCTAGCGCGTCCGAGGAGGAGCACATCGCCCATCTCAAGATGGTTTTCCAGAGATTGGAAGCGCACAGGCTGATAGTTAACTCGGCGAAGTGCCAGTTCGGTGTGCCAGTGATTGATTTTTTGGGCTACTGCATTTCGCCAGAGGGCGCTATTCCGTTACCGGATAAGGTGCGTGCTGTGTCGGACTTTCCGTGCCCGCAGGCCATGAGGGCACTACAGGAGTTTTTGGGAATGGTTAATTTTTATAACCGTTTCCTTCCCCGGGAAGCCCAGCTGATGCAGCCGTTGTATGCCTCACTAAAAAAAAAAAAGAAGCCCGCGGAAACCATTGACTGGACTCCCGAGCGAGTCCAGGCTTTCGCAAATGCCAAAACAGCGCTTGCGGATGCCGCATTGCTAACCCATCCAGCTCTGTCGGCACAGATAGTGCTCACTACGGACGCATCTGATGTTGCCATAGGAGCAGTGGTAGAGCAGTACGTCTCTGGTGCTTGGCAGCAGCTCGCATTTTTCAGTCGAACTTTGCGCGACAACGAACGCAAATACAGCACATTCAGCAGAGAGTTGGCTCTACACCTGGCGATGCACCATTTCCAGTTTTGGCTAGACGGGCACGAGTTCACCGCGTTCGTGGACCATAAGTCGCTGACATACATGATGTCCAAGGTCTCAGAACCATGGTTGGCCCGGCAGCAACGGCATTTGGCCGCGATCTCGGAGTTTATGACTGACATTCAACACGTTGCCGGTAAGCTCAACGTCGTGGCCGATTGTCTGTCGCCCGCGTTAATCTCCCCGGTATACATGGGAGCAGATTACCCTGTTATGGCCGCGGAGCAAGGTGGGGACCCGGACATTTGCGCGATTCAGTCGGCACCTACTGGGTTAAGGCTGGAGAGCAGGGTGGTGCAAGAAGGGTGCCCTCCCTTGCTCTGCGACATCTCCACTGGCTGTCCGTGCCCGGTGGTTCCGAGCTCTTGGCACCATTGAGTCAGTCCACTCTCTTTCGCATCCGGGCATGCACGCTTTGGTGAAGCTAGAGGGGGCGAAGTTCATCTGGCCGCATTTGCACAAGGACGTAGAAGAGTGGGCTGCAGCTTCCGTCGTGTGCCAGCAGGCCACAGTGCACAAGCACACCAGAGCCCCCCTTGAGCCCTTCCAAATCCCAGCCAGGAGGTTCGACCATGTCCACGTGGATTTGGTGGGACCCCTCCCACCGTCACAAGGTTTCACGCACCTTTTGACCATCGTGGACCACACCACGTGCTGGCCTGAAGGGGTTCTACTGGCTTCTACCACGTCCGCGGAAGTAGCTCGTGCCTTTTTGTCGGCTTGGGTTGCACGGTTCAGATCCCCATCGGATATCACTTCCGACAGGGGCCCGCAATTCATTTTGGAACTCTGGTCCGCGATGGCCCAGAGACTGGGGGTCAAAATTCACCACACTACAGCGTACAACTCCCAAGCTAACGGGTTATGTGAGCGTTTTCATGGGTCGCTCATGGCAGCATTCAGAGCTCTGCTCACGGTTACAAACTGGGCCGATCGTCTTCCCTGGGTTCTTTTGGGGTTATGCTCCACACCTAAGGAGGATTTGGTAGCCTCCCTGGCAGAACTCGTTTTTCTCAGCCACTGCATATCCCTGAGAGTTTTTACCGGAAAACCCCACACCCGAGGCTGATCTGCCCATGCAATTTTTTGCACAGTATGGAGGCGTTTAACGTACCAGGTCCAGCCCACCATTGTTTTCCCCGCTCTTTCGTCCCCAAGAGTTTACAGAATGCCAGCTTTGTTTTTGTCAGGCATGATGCGTACCGGACCCCACTGCGCCCACCATGCGATGGACCGTTCAGGGTGTTGGAGCCTGGGGCGAAGCATTTTGTGTTAGACTTGGGGGGGGCGTAGGGAGACCATCTGCATCGACAGGCTGAAGCCCTCTTTTGTGTTGGCAGACGAGCAGGTGGTGTTGGCCCAGGCTCCCCAGTGCGGACGCCTGCCGTTGGCGGCCCCGCAAGTTGGTGTTCTCTCGGTAGGGACCTGTGCCTGCGAAGCTGATGTGTTTTGCCCCCCCTCCCTTTTTTCTTCCACAGACTGACGTGCCCTCCTGTACACCTCGCCAGCAGTGTGTTTCAATTGGATCGCGACCCCCTGCTACAGCTGCTATGGGTGCCGGCTCAAGCCCAAAGGACGGGGGGGTTAGTGCCCCTTCTGGGTGTTTGGGGGGAGCTGTGTGGTGGCACGGGTGGGAGATTCTCCACCCAGAGAAGGCAGCTGGGGAAAGGGGGAACAATGGACTGAAGGAGGAAGTGTCACCGGGGGGTCTCAGTCGGGACAGTAAACACTATTCACCCCCCGGGGAGAGGAGAGAACGCCGGAGCCGCTGGAAGAAGAAGGGGGTGAGAAGTGGTGCTGGCGTGATGTTACGTTAATGTGCCACACAGGTCTTTGTTCCAAACAATGTATTATGGTCGGAAGTTCCGGGTCTCAATGCATGGAATTAAAGTTATAAAAGGAGAATGTACAGAGACCCGGGAGAACTTTTTCTGTACTGAATGTTGGAGAAGAAATAAAGTTCTTGTGTTGTCCAGCTCGTTGCTTCGCCTGCTTCCTTTTTTAACAGTGGTTGCTTTATTTATTAGAGGTCCAAGGACAAAGGTGAAGCCTAGGTGGTGTTTTTCTATAGGTAGCCACTCAGGACACCCAAATTGATGTGCAAAGCTCCTCAAGTCCTGTGCAGACCAGCTGTGTGGGATTGTGACGTATATCTTCAACATGAGCCTGAAACTGGGGAGGGTACCACAGCTGTGGAAAACATCTTGTGTGGTACCTGTACCAAAAACTTCCCACCCCAAAGACCTGAACAGCTACAGACCGGTGGCCTTGACGTCCCACTTGATGAAGACCCTGGAGAGACTGCTCCTTGCTCACCTCCGCCCCCTGGTGGAACCAGCGATGGATCCACTCCAGTTCGCCTACCAGCATGGCATTGGGGTGGAGGACGCGGTGATCTTCCTCCTTCACCGTTCTCTGTCCCACCTGGAGAAGCCCGGGAATATGGTGAGGATCATGTTCTTTGACTTCTCCAGTGCTTTCAACACCATCCAACCGATGATCCTGAAGGACAAGCTGCTGCGCGCAGGGGTGGACCAGCACCTGTCATCATGGATCCTGGACTACCTCACGAACCGGCCTCAGTTTGTGAGAACCCGGGACTGTGTGTCCGACACGATCATCAGTAGCACGGGGGCCCCCCAGGGAACGGTGCTGGCTCCCTTCCTGTTCACTCTTTATACTGCGGACTTCTCACACAACACAACACACTGCCATCTACAGAAGTTCTCTGATGACTCTGCGATCGTTGGCCTCATCTCCAATGGAGATGAAGCTGAGTACAGAGGGCTTATCCAGGACTTCGTGGACTGGTGCCATCGGAACTGCCTCCAGATCAACGCGAGGAAAACTAAGGAGCTGGTGGTGGACTGCCGCAGGCATGGGCAGCCCCTCACAGTACCAGTAAATATACAGGGAACAGACATCGAGATGGTGACATCCTATAAGTACCTGGGTATTCATCTGAACAATAAACTAGACTGGTCACACAATACTGATGCACTCTACAAGAAGGGACAGCGCAGGCTGTTCCTGCTGAGGAGACTCAGGTCTTTTGGTGTACAAGGGGCGCTGCTGAAGACATTCTATGACACGGTGGTGGCATCAGCCATCACTTTTGGAGTGGTCTGCTGGGGCAGTGGCATTACTGCAGCCGATAGGAAGAGACTGAACAAACTGATTAAGAAAGCTAGCTCTGTCCTGGGGCAGCGCCTTGATCCGATGGAGGAGATAGGAGAGAGAAGGACGGTGGCTAAACTGTCATCTCTGCTGGAGTCCGAGTTCCACCCTATGCAGGACATACTGAATGCACTGAGGAGCTCATTTAGCAGCAGACTACATCATCCCAGGTGCACAACCGAGAGGTTTCGTAGGTCCTTCCTACCAACGGCTGTCAGACTGTACAACCTAAGCAGGGCTGCTCGCAGAGATAGCAAAAAGACGTAACAAACTAATAGTTTTTTGAATGCAAAAGATGCAATAGACTTACACAATGGTCCCCTCCGGCATACAACTAGGAACATACCGGTCGCTATGGAGGGTGAGAATATGTATGGGCACATAAACATACCATGTAGGATAACTAAGTAGACGGTTATGCTGTTTCATTCCATCTAGCAACAATGCTCTGCACTGTGTGTGTTTATATATTTACATATTTATTCCATCTAGCTACAATGCTCTGCACTGTGTGTCTGTGTGTGTGTGTATATATATATATTTTATAGTAATACGTACATATGTATATTAGCTGCTCTTGCTTGCTTGTTTTTTTCTTGCCTTCTGATTGTTGCTCTGAGTGTTGCTATCCCTGTGCTGTTGCAATCCTGGAATTTCCCCGTCGTGGGACTAATAAAGGCTTATCTTATCTTATCTTATCTTATCAAAAGCACTGAAAGAGTAACATTTTTATCACGTTTCATTCAGTACTATGCATGTCTCACCACTCTCTCCCAGCGACCCTAGTATTTCCAAGATGACATGACGTCGCTCTGCATCAGGAGCACGTTTCAGCTGAACAGTCAGCACACCTGCCACATCCAGCTCTGCCAGGGCCTCCCTTGCAGAATCTACAAATACAATAGCCTTTAAGTACAGATGATACTGGAGGTAAATAATTTAGCTATGTTACCACAGAAGTGGCAATTATAGTTAAATGAGAATAGTTTATATAATGTTAGCCAACTGTCTGGGACAAGCTTTGGTAGCTATAGTATATCCTGGCTGTCATCAGTGTGCAAGCTGTAATTGGCCTTACGTTTTAAGCCCACTGTGATGCAGTAAGCTGGGGAGGAACTGAAGCATGAAGGCAAAGAGAGCTTTAGCACAAATATGAATCAATTAAAAACTGTCATGTCTCATTACTGAGATGAAGTGATTCAGATAAAAACAATCAGTGAATAATCACCCATGTCTGCTAGGTTGCAGAGGGCCAGCAGGCAGACGTTGACCAGCGGGTCATTCTCTGGATACTCCTTCATGATGGACACCAGTCTGGGGATTACACCATTCTGGACTAACTGGTCCTGCTGGTATGCTGTGTAGGAGGAAATATAGGGTGTTTAGAGACAGAGTGACACTTAATTTAATGCAGTGATCATAAGCTGGATTTAACCACTTTTAAAACAATGTCTCATGGGTACCAATTCAAGAAAATGAATCATTTTGAGAGGTTATGACAAATTTAGCACAGATGAAGATGACAGAAGGTCTGCGGTGAGCATGGAGGTGTGTAGAATTAAAGTAAGAAGGAAATTAATAGACCTGGATGAAATATAAATAGCAAATAATTACAGTAGATTTTGTGAAAAATTGTGTAAATATGATGCATATGGTTATGTAAACAATGATGAATTATGATTCTTCATTACAATGGCCTACAAAATGCTTAAGTGAGAGTCAGTCCTTGATCTGAGATAACCCCACAGAGAGCGAGTGAGGGCAGGGACAATCCTCTGTCTCACACACACACACACACACACACACACACACACACACACACACACACACACACACACACACACTGCTGTGCAGCTGGACAGGAACTGGGGCGAGTAGGAGGTGTGGCCACAGTCCTGGATGCCTCTTCTGTTGCCAAGAATACAGTGTGTGTGTATATATAATATGCACACACACACTACTCACAAAAAGTTAAGAGATATTTGGCTTTTGGGTGAAATTTATGGAAAGTGTAAAAGTTCAAACTACAGTGATATTATATCATGAAAGTAAGAAATTTTAGTAGAAGCACGCAATGGTGAGTTCCTCATCTCAAACAATTTATTGAAACAAAAGCCAACAACAGTGGTGGGTATACCACAACAAAAAATGTCAATGTCTCAATAACTTGTCATGTGCCCTTGAGCATCAATTACAGCTTGACAATGACGTCTCATGCTGTTTACAAGTCGACTTATTGTCTGCTGAAGCATGGCATTCCACTTTTCTTGCAGGACGGCCCTCAGGTCATTGAAGTTGTAGGGTGCAGGGTTATGAACCTCTATATGGCGACTTAGCTGATCCCATAGGTTTTCTATGGAATTCAGGTCTGGAGAAAGTGCAGGCCACTCTATTTGAGGTACCCCAGCCTCCAGCAGTCGTTCCCTAATGATGTGACCTCAATGAGCTGGAGCATTGTCATCCATGAAGATGAAATTAGGCCTGTTTTGTTCATGCAGGGGCACAATGACTGGATTAATGATGTTAATCAGGTAGTATCGGCTTGTCACTGTACCATTCACAAGGTGTAGGGCAGTTCTGTATTGACTAGACACACCTGCCCAGACTGTAATACCACCACCACCAAAGGCTCGTCTGGTGACAACAGTGACTGATGCATAGTGCTCTCCTTGACATCTCCAACATCGCTGTTGGCCATCATTTGCAACTTGCTGATGACACTCTGTGACACTCTAAGCTCAGTGGCCACTTCCCTCTGAGAACATCCTGTTTGAAGCCTCGCAATGGCGAGGTACTGTTGATTAGGTGTTGTCTTGGTCTCATGATGTCAAAATGTGAACAGCAAGATGATGAGGACTGTTTAAATACCAATTCCAATTGAACCAGAAAATTTATTGGGCGATTCATGGATCAAACACTTGATTTGCCGTTAAGCAGAACAGAAAGTTATGCAAAAAGTACTAAAACACTGAACAGTTGGACATGTGCATTCAAAGGGTTAGAGAAGGTCAGATTAAGTTCACCTGTAAAGGTTATCGTGCATTTTAGGTTCATGCTGAAATTTCGCCCAAAAACTGAATATCCCTAACTTTTTGTGAGTAGTGTGTGTGTGTATAGTCATGTGAAAAAAATAGGATACCTCATTAAATATTCAGTTCTTTATTAAGAAATGTTCACCTATGTCTAGCTTTGTTTTTGTTTTTATTTGCATTTTTTTAATATTTATTTTAGCCATTTTAAGTGGGAATGAATGTGGGGGTGTCCTAAAAAAGATGGGGGGGGGGCGTTATCCTAACTTATTCCTCACTATTTGTTTAAAATTATAGTATACAGAAAATTTGAAAAAAAAAGCCTTTAATTCATTTTTAAGTGTTTAGTTGTATTACATGAATTTCCCAGTATTTTAAACACTGATATTAAATATCCATATGTCCAAATATGTTAAAAAAAACACACACACACAGGCTTATACAGGATATCCTATTTTTTCATGACTCTCTCTCTCTCTCTCTCTCTCTCTCTATATATATATATATATATATATATATATATCAAGCCTCCTCGTGCACTTTTATGCAGCGCACAGAGGAGGAGAAGGAAGAATGGGATTTACATGCAGGATTCACCACAACACATTTATTAAATTTATTAAACACAAAAGCAAACACCAGCCCAAACGGTGAAGATTTACAAAAATAAACAGAATCACTTACAGTTGGCATTCGAGGCCGACATCGCCCATTGAACGTATGGAGAGGAAACGTGTTAACCACGGTTGCGCCCCAGGGCTGACATCGCTTCAAGGGGCGCAACAGAACCACGGCTGTGTGGAGGGGCTAACACGTCGTGACAGTGTTGACAATAATTGCTGACTGACAACACGGCAGATAATGCAAACATAACATGAATAGCCTGGGGTAGACTTAGAGTACACCAGGACGCTCTACTGTAGCTGGAGGAAGAAACTGGGCTACGCTAAACAGTTCGTACTCATAGCCAGGAGCAGTCCAAAAAGTCCAAGTAACCAACAAACATACACCAACAACAGCTACACTGAGAAGAATGGTGACAGTGAAGCTTTCCCTCAAAAGACAGTTCAACCGTGCGGCGATTAACGTCCGTATAGCAATGCGCAATGGTCCAGCAGTGTTTGACTGGCAAGAGCCACCTAAGTACAAACACTGCTGGAATGACAAATTGGACACACCTGGGCGAGGCGTGGGAACGATAATTACCGGGGCGAATCAGCTGGCTGTCAAAGAGAATGAGGGCGTGGTCGGTCCGGCGAATGTTAGACAGCGCCCACCAGAAAGTGGGTCAAAAGACGCTGCCTGACAACCCCCGGCCAGAGTGGCGGCTACAGGCATGGGAAGGAAAAAGAACACAGACATAAAAACAACAAGAACTCAGAAGGTAGCAGTACATAAACCCCGATGCCTGAGCCACAGAGAACGGTCAGAACCGAGCCTACAGGAAAACACCGGCTCGGTTTGTGACATATGTTTGTGACATATGTTTGTGACATATATATGTGTGTGTGTGTGTGTGTGTGTGTGTGTGTATGGTGGCCTAGAGGTAGGGCATCTGCCACACAACCAGAATTTGTGGATTCAAATCCCGGCCAGGATTTACCAAACACCATGTAAAAATGGTACTTTCTGCCTTCTAGCTTGGTGCTGAGCAAAAACAGAATGAAGGAAGGAAAGTTGGTTACCTAGCCACAGGGGGAGCACAAGCCAGTGTCCTCCCTGTGCCAGTCCTAAGCCCGGATAAATGGGCAGGATTGCATCAGGAAGGGCATCCAGCGTACAAATCCTTGCCAAATTCAATTCAATTCAATTCAACTTTATTTATATAGCGCCATTTCACAACAACAGTCATCTCATAGCACTATAGTCATCTCATAGCACTATCAAATCAACATGTAAATCATTGCAATATGAGGTATATGCCGTGGTGACCCCAAAAGTGAGCAGCCAAAAAAGAAAAACAAAAAATAAAATTATATGTATATCTATAAATACATTCATTTCACTAATGAAAAAGCTGAATAATAAAATGCAATGAAAACTTATGTCAGAGAAAATTCTTCACCACAATATGCAACCAAATGTACCGATACAACAAATATATTCGGTATGTTGCCCAGCCCTAGTTGATTGCCTGATTCTGTATTTGTAGGGAGTTCCTATGGTGGTAACGTTTGAGTACAGGGCAGTTACTGAAACCCTAAAGGTTGACCTGAAGCCAGTCACTCTCCACAACCCTTAGAGAAACACTTCATTGTCATCAAAAATCGTGCAGACAGCACTGTTAGCCACACTCACAGTTGTCAAAGCAGATGCGTCCAATGGCTCTGCCGGTGTTCAGCAGCATTTCCTGGTTATCACTATTCAGATGTGGAACCAGCACCTTGACCAGGCCTGCCTCGATGCACGGCTCCCTGACTGACGCTGCAAAACATACAGAGACACACAACACTTAACTTCCTAAACTCTGTCGGTTTCACACAGGTTGAGCTGCCCATCAGCTGCCATCGTAGTCACGATCCATCACGATCATGACACTGACATCACTGACAGCTGTGTGGCAACTTATAAACCTTGCTACAGTTACCTGGTAATAAGCTGAACAAACAGATTCACATTTTGTGAAAGAAAAGCATCTTTGACTGAAAGAAAAGAAATGATTGACTAAAACTTTGAGCAAATATCACATTTAAAGCTGGATAGGTCAGTGGCAACACTTTTTATGCCGAAAATGCATATCACTTGTACATTTGATGACATATCACAAAGATTGTTTTGTATTGTTTGACAGCTGGACAGTGTAGCAGTACTTTACCTTCTCTAGCCATTTCTGCCACCACCAGAGCCACCTGACAGCTCAGAGGGCTCTTTCTCCGTAAAACCTGAGCCATTGTGAGGAGAATCCCACTCTTTGCAACCTCTACAGCAGCATCTTTCTCTGTGAACACACAAAGCCAGTTGTCCAGATTAGGAACGGCATTATTAGCACTTTTTCTAGTCACAAAGATCACTCAAAGCGCTTAACTAGTAGCTACTCTAAGGGTCTATCAGAGACAGAATCCTAGGGACAATTTAGAATCACCAGTTATCCAAACATGCCTGTCTTTCGACTGTGGGAGGAAACTGGAGATCCTGGAGTAAACCCACACAGCACATGGAGACCATGCAAACTCCACACGGAAAAGTTCCCACCCTTGCCAGCCTGGGGATTTGAGCCTGAAACCTTGTAGCTGTGAGGCAACGGTGCTATCCACTGTACCCCCGTGCTGCCATTTAGCTAGGTTATGTATGTAGCAGACCAAATGTGTTCTCGCTGGTAGTTTCAGTTGATTATTGTAATACTGGACCACGCCCACACCTTAAGTTATTTCTTTATCTATTTTGGACTTCTCATTATTGTAATAATTCTGTTCTGGGTTGTGTTTAAGTACTCTTTGTTTCATTCTTATATAGCTTAGGTTTCAGTGTTCCCAGTTTATACTTCCCAAATATTCTCAATTTATTTCTTGTCTTAACCTCACGTAGTTTATTCTCCCTGGTAGTGTCAATAATAGTTCCTGTGCTATCCTTGTGTTTTCTGTCATTTTGACATTACAAGTGTGTGTGTGTGTGTGTGGGGGGGGGGGGCGCTGAAAAGTTCATAGGCTGAAAGTTCATAGTGGTCAAATTTGACCAAATGTGGTTTATCTGACTGTCCGCCCCCACTTCGGACAAACAAATCCAGTTATTAAGCTAATTAAGTGCTGGACTCCAGAGACTGAGAACATCCAGCAAGACTGTTTTTCCTGCACAGACTGGGATGTGTTTAAAGCTGCAGCCACTCAAGAGGACTCTTCTGTTAACATACAGGACTACGCTGAATACGTGACTGGGTACATCAGCACGTGCGCTGATTCCATTGTACCCACCATACAGGTCAGGAAGTTCCCCAACCAGAAGCCCTGGATCAACAGTCAGGTATGTCAGATGCTGCGTGCTCGCTCTCATGCATTTAAATCAGGCTGTGAGGCTGAGTGCAAAGCTGCAAAGTATGGACTGAGGAAGGCTATAACAACAACCAAGAGGCAGTACAGAGAAAGGCTGGACAACCTGTACTCCACTCCTGATCCGGGGCGCATGTGGGAAGGCCTGCAACACATCACAGACTACAAGAGGACCAACAGCAGCACCACTAGATCTACAGACAGCCTGCTGGATGATCTCAACATCTTTTACACCCACTTCGAGACCACCAGCCACAGCACAGAGAAGAGACACACACTCACTCACCACCACCACCACCCCCACATTAATAGTGTCACCAGACCAGGTAAACAAAGCACTAAGGAATACTAACCCCCACAAGGCAGCAGGACCAGACAAAATCCCTGGGTGGGCCCTCAGAGCATGCACTGCAGAGCTGACTGATGTTCTCACAGTAATCTTCAACCTCTCCCTCAACCAGAACATAGTCCCCTCCTGCTTCAAAACAACAACCATCATCCCCCTCCCTAAAAGGAGCCCGCCAACCTGTCTGAATGATTACAGACCGGTAGCACTCACTCCAATCATCATGAAGTGCTTTGAGAGAGTGGTACTGCCCCTCATTCAGGACAGCATACCGGGCACCCTGGACCCCCTGCAGTACGCCTACCGGCCCAACAGGTCCACCTCAGATGCCATCGCTGCAGCACTCCATTATTCTCTCTCCCACTTGGAAGATAAAGACTCCTACATCAGGATGCTCTTTGTTGACTACAGCTCTGCCTTCAACACGGTCATCCCCCACAAACTCACCAACAAACTGTCTTCACTTGGCCTGCACCCCACCCTCTGTGACTGGCTACTGGACTTTCTAACTGGCAGGCCCCAGTCTGTCAGGATGGGTAACAGGACCTCAGCCAGCATCATCACAAACACAGGTGTCCCCCAGGGTTGTGTTCTCAGCCCCATCCTCTACAGCCTCTTCACCCATGACTGTGTTGCCTCCCACAAAGATAACATCATCCTAAAGTTTGCGGATGACACAGCAGTGATAGGACGCATCACTGGTGACGACGAAGCATCCTACAGGAGGGAGGTGGCCAACCTGGTGTCATGGTGTGAGGACAACAATCTCACCCTCAACACGGATAAGACAAAGGAAATGATAGTGGACATGAGGAAAGGGAGGAGACCCTATCGGCCACTGTTCATCTGGAAGCTTGAGGTGGAGAGGGTGCACAGCTTTAAATATCTAGGCCTCCACATTAGCGAGGACCTTAAGTGGACACACAACACCACAGAGCTGGTCAAGGGAGCTCAACAGCGACTGTACTTTCTGAGGAGGCTGAAGAAGTTCGGCATGTCCTCCAGGATCCTCAACAATTTCTACAGCTGCATCATCAAGAGCATCCTGACCAATGGCATGACTGTGTGGTACGGAAACACCACTGCCCTGGAGCGCAAACACCTGCAGAGAGTGGTGAAGACAGCGGAGAAGATCATCAGGACTCCACTCCCCTCTCTGCAGAGCATCTACCACCGCAGAGTCCAAAAGAGAGCTGATGCCATCCTCTGGGACCCCACCCACCCCCAACACAGACTGTTCGCACTTCTACCCTCAGGCTGGAGGTACAGAAGTGTGAAATGCAGGACAACCAGACAGAAAAACTCCTTCTTTCCCACTGCCATCAGACTCATGAATAGACAATAACTCCCAAAACTCTGTAACACAGCTTTGCTTATAGGAACTCACACACCGGCTGCTAAATTTGCACACTGCTCACCTGTACAGTAGATATAGTATCACCTGTCTGATGTCCATATCATCTCTGCTGCTACTCATCAATAATTTGTAATTATACACTGCTTGTTGCACAATGCTCATTTGCACACTGTACATAAGTCTGTGCCATCTCAGGTTCACATCAGGTTGCACACTGCTCATTTGCACACTGTACATAGGTTCATGCCATCTCAGGTTCACATCATCTCTGATATCAATGTACCACTATCACTTTAGTCATCCGGTGGCTTTCATTTTCATTCCTCTACTGCCTAATTGTGTGTTGGTGTATGTGTCTTAGCATCCATCAGTACTAGGATTGCGTTACTATGTTAGTTCAGGTTCAGGTTCAGGTTCAGGTTGCTTTATTTGTACCCCGCTCCTCGGAGTGACATGGCATATTCTGTAACTGACATGGTTCTTTGACCCAGAGACAAGACACAGACCTCGAATTGATACAATAAGGTTTATTACAGCAAGAATGTGTATGTTGGTGCGTGAGAGTGTAGGCAGGAGCAGCAGGGACAGAGCGGCACACTGTACGACCCAGCAACCCTAAAGACACACAGAGAGGAATAGTTAGTGAGCATCATAGCTGGAGTTAAACAGTTACACTGTTGCTTACTGTGGGAGCAGATGGTGATAGGCTCAGGTTCAGCACAACGGCTTCAGCCAGGAAGACAGTGTCCTTCGGTCGGGAGTGCAGCTCCTGCAGGTGAGTGTCTGGGGAGTTTGACGATGAAGGAGGGAAGGGAGAATCCGCCGCCACGGACTCCGCCTGTGCACAGGGGACTAGAAGACAGGGTGAGTTGAGGATTGCGCTTACGTGGATGGTTGGAGGGATTCTCCGGCGAGGAACGAAGCAGGCTTTTGATGAGAACACGACGAGTAGAAGGAGCTGGCGATGAAGCTCCTCTGGAGTGCAGTGAGGCATCTCCGCACCGCTAGTCAGGGCAGCGTGGTATAAGTAGGCCAGCCGTAGTGGGAACCAGGTGAGCACGCAGCTGGGAATGATTAGTAGAGCAGGCCATGACAGTAACAGCATTACCTGTTGTTCCATTATGATTTATCCTTGTATCCTGATCCCTCCATTCATCCACTGTGCACTCTACATTAGTTTACGTCAAATAGGTTCCTTTTGTCTTCTTTTAATTATTTATCTTTTGTTCATATAAAAGTCAAAAAATAAAATAGAAAGATGTCTTTACCTTCTTTACATGTTTCAACTGCACTGCAGCCTTTGCCTTTTATATCTACATTAGTTTATTATTCTTGTGTTCAAAGTTTAAATAAGTTTGTGTTTCAGCCCTCCTGGTGTGTTTTGTCTCTTATTTGTTAATAAATGTTGTGTGACTGCATACTGCCTGCATTTGGGTCCTCTCTGTCAGCTTTGCTCACCAGTAATTAGAATAATTATGTAATGAAAGACCAGAACATCAATGATGGAGTAGCTCATTGTTGCCTAACAAAATCACCCACAGTCAGGGCATGGTCAGATCTCCTCACCGCTGACCTTGACTTTAAGCACATCCTAGATACAGACCCATCTAGCATGTACTTAACGTCAAGGCCATTGGCCTAGGAGGACGTTTTTTTGTGAAATTATAAATGCTCAGATGTCCTGACCTTTGACAATGAGCTTAGGCTGCGTGTCCACCAAACGTGTTTTTTCTGCTCCGCTCTGGGCGACTGTTTTCTATTTATTCTCTATGTAGTCCAGCGTTTACAGCACTGAGCGCCCTTGGCGCTGAAACGCTTTGAGCAGTGGCCGTTTTTGTCGCGGTGCTCAGGGTGCTCAGCGTTGAAAAAGTTAAATTTTTCAGACTGCAGCTGATCTCGTCAGTCAGACCTTTTTAAGTAGCCAATCAGAATAAGGAAGGGCGGGACATAGGATGCCGATACAGTCTCTACTCAAACTCCTGTTTTCCGTGTCATCATATTTTGCATCCAGAGCTGCTAGAATACATTTCCTGTCCATTGTTATTTAGAGACTGCTATTAAAAATCAGTAGAAAGTCTGACCATAGGAAAAGCAGAAGTGCTGAGCTGAGAGTGACAAGCTGTTGCTGGGATACAGGGCATAGACTTTTTTTTTTCCAGAGTGCAGCGCACAAATGTTGAAAAAAAAAAAACCTCTCAGGGCGGTCGGGCAACAAAAAATGCATTTGGTGGACACGCAGCCTTAACCTTGATCTCAACCTGGATGCAGGCCTACCTGAGGGTCATTGTGAGTGAGTTTGGTGAGAATCAAGGTAATTGCCTATCAGGAGTAGTGATTTTTCTAAAACCATGAAAGTGCCCAGATCTCCTGACCTCTGACCTTGACATTGACCTTAAGCACAACCTGGTTGGAGACTCTCGTGACGATCCTTGTGAGTGAGTTTGGTGACCACTGGAGCAACCCTAAGGAGCAGCAATTTTCATGAAATCACCTCAGTGCCCAGATGTCCTGACCTTTGACCTTGACCACTGCCTGGATGCAGACCCACTTGATGATCATTTTAAGTGAGTTTGGTGAGCATCAGGGCAAATGCCTAGGAGTAGCAATTCCTGTGAAATGTGGACAAATGGACGGATGGATGGATGGATGCCATCGCATTAGCTCTGTTCAGCTTCACAGGAATAAGCTAAAAATGAAAAGAAAATTTAAATAAGGTCATAAAGTGAGATGAGGTTCAGCATCTCTGTGTGCAGCCACTACAAGACTTTCACACTTCGTACTGTAGAATTGTTTAGGTGACACAAGTCATCACATGAACACACATACAGTCATGTGAAAAAATTAGGACACCCTGTATAAGCCTGTGTTGTTGTTTTTTTTAACATATTTGAACATATGGATAGTTAATATCAATGTTAAAAATACTGGGAGATTCATGTAACACAATTAAACAATTAAAAATGAATTAAAGACTTTTGTCAAATTTTCTGTAAAATATAATTCTAAACAAATAGCGAGGAGTAAGTTAGGATACCCCCCATCTTTTTTAGGACACCCCCACATTCATTCCCACTTAAAATGGCTAAAATAAATGTTAAAAAATGCAAATACAAAACAAGGTTAGACATAGATATATGAACATTTCTTAATAAAGAACTTTCTTTGTAAAGAATTCTTTCTTTATAATTCTTATTTTATATATATATATATATATATATATATATATATATATATATATATATATAAATTTATTAATCCTTTATTAATTATTTGTTAAAGAATTTAAAGGGGTGTCCAAATTTTTTCACGACTGTATAAGTCAACAGTGTCAAAAATACTGAGTCACACCTGCATGCATAACTTTATATATGCAAAGGAAAGGTTTAAAATGCCAAATAAGTGTATTTTACATGTAAAGTATTAAAAATATTAGAGAACATCTGGTAAATGATAAAACAGAGCTTTTTTTCAGAGTTGGGTCACATCAGCAGCAGTGTGTTGGGTTCTTTCATTGTCCCACCCTGCAGTATGGCAGCAGTCCTGCACACTGCTCTTTGTGGTAGCGAATAGGAGGTGGCCCATCCAGTGACAGATCAATGGTTTCATGACACACGGGGATCCTCACACTCTCAGTAAAATGAATGGAAATGAACCTAGGAGGGTGGAAATCCTTCCAGTCTGCTCCGGTTCTCATGTCACAACCAAATTAAAACCATACTGGGACATACTAGAGATACTGGGACCACGGCTAACCCTACAAGTGAAAAGATTGTGTTATTTTGTAGTTTTTCTATTGGTAGTCACTCCAAATTTCCCCTTTTTGATGCAAAAGCACTAAAAAAGTATAATTCCCATGATAAAGTGAAATGGGCCTCTGATATCCAGTCAGCAGCAGGCCTGCACCACCCTTCACTTACATTGTTTTTTTTGTTTAGCACAGTTCCCTCCTGTGCTGACAGCTGAGAGAAAGTCTTTGCAGCTCTGCTCTCAGCCATGTGTGTGTGTGACTGGAGGGCGGGTCAGGTTTCCCCACAGGCAGAGTCATTTCTCGCAATGTGAGCTGCTGTTTCTCTTTTTTTTTTTAAAAAGAGTATAGTTATAGGTTAATTTAGGTGTAGGCCTACAGTTTGAAGCAGTAACCCCTGATCAGGATTGCGCTTTCACTAAAGGCTGTCCAAGTGTGTGATGGTAGCTGCCATTCAGTTGGTAAGCAGGCTCTGTGCATTTTAAAAATTATTTAAACGTTTGTTGTTAATAGTTTAAGAGCAGCAACAAAATATGTATAGAAACTGATAGACTGTTCATTGAATTTAGGATGTTTTCCGATTGAACACGGTGGGGCTCCATTGCTGGAAGCCAGGTGCAGATGGGCTGTCTGGCTGACAAATGTGTTGCAAACAGAAATGGAATTGTCCTGCTATTTAGCTCCATGTGGGGCCAAATCGGAGCCTGCGGACTGCTGACTGCTCTGTAGGCTCCAGCCTCATGAGAGCCTCACTTAGGTATTCTGATGGCAGCAGTCAGCGTGGAGTGTTATCAGAGTGGAGGGGAAAAAGGAGATGAGACCTGTCATCACCGGCTGAGGCTGCCTATGTGTTGGGGAAAGAGGTGTGGATACATTCAAAAACTGTGTTCGCTCACTTGAAAAAACATTCTGCCAACTCTTTTTAGTTGCCATTTCAAATACACTCACATAAATATAAATTTAAGAAGGTGAAAAAATAAAAAGGTGAACATCGCAGTTGTTGTGGTTGCTTGTGAAGCTCAGCGGTTCCCTCATCAGTAGAGAGCAGTGGTGGACCCTCAGGGCCAGCAAAGCCTTCTCTGCTGGCCTAAACACTATCAGTTACATTTACAACCTTTACAACAGATTTGTTCCACGAGTGTCATGGTTTAATAAGCTGACAGCTCACGTGCACGATGCGACAGCACAGGAAAATAACCACACGAAGGGGCACGCTTGAAAGTTTATTAATTTTCAAAATAAGCTCACAGCTAAGGAAACAGTCAGTCGCCAGAGGAATCCACCTGCGGAGAGAAGACGAGAGCTGTGAGAGGAGAAACAGAGTAAGGGGAAATGGGTGAGCAAAATTGCCACTTACTTGGGTTCCGGGGAAGGACCGACAGGACCCCAGCGGGAAATAGACGAACCAGTAGGGTGGGGGGAATGAGCTGATGGTGCCTGACCGGGTGGAGGTTGGAAGCTGAGGAATGGTGGAGATGTGGCAGGAGAGCGTGCGCAGTCCTGGAGACACACCTGCAGAAGGAGAGGAGAAACAAGATGAGACAATGTGTCAACACTTGCCAAATAATACTTGCTTGTCCGTTGACAGGCAGTATACCCAGAAGAGCCAGAGTTGAATGCGTGGAGAGAGCCTCCTTAAGTACGCTGGCTGATGAGCGGGCACAGGTGCGTCTTCTGCCTCAGGTGCAGTGATGAATTAGTGAAAGTGAGACAGGACGGGAGGGGCGTGCTGTCGCTGCCCATGACAGGGCCCCCCCTTCTAGGAGCACCTCCTGGTGGTCCAGAGAGCTTCTCTGGGTGAGCTTGGTGGAACGCCAGGAGCATTTCTTTGCCCAGGACTTGTGCAGACGGGACCCAGGAGCATTCCTCCGGACCGTAGCCCTCCCAATCAACCAGGTACTGCCAACCCTGGCCACGATGGCGAACATCCAGGATCCAGTGGACCGTGTAGGCGGGGTGGCCATCGATGATCTGGGGAGGAGGGATCGGCTTCTGGGGTGGGGGTGGGGGGCAAAGATGGCTGACCGAGAGGGGCTTGATGTGTGAAACATGGAAAGTCGGGTTCACCCGCAGGGTCGGCGGCAATTTAAGCTGAACCGACGCATCATTGATCACACGCGAGATGACATAGGGGCCCAGGAAGCGGGTGGACAGCTTCTTAGATTTCTCCTTGAGAGGGATCTGGCTTGCCGCTAGCCAGACCTGCTGACCCATGATGTACTTGGGGGCGGGCACCCGCTTCCTGTCAGTTGCAGCCCAAGTGCATTCAGTGGAACGGGCAAGGGTGGCCCAGGTGGCTCTCCAGACACGCTGGCAGCGACAGGCATGGACCCCCATGGATGGAACCGCGACCTCCCTCTTGGCCATGGGGAGAAGTGGCGGCGTGTACCCCAGGGATTCCTCAAACGGGGTGAGTCCGATGGTGGCGGAGACGGCCAAGTTCAGTGTGTATTCCACCCAGGTCAGGTGTGAGCTCCAGGAGGACGGGTTGTCGGCTGCTACACAGCACAGGATGGCCCCCAAGTACTGGTTGGCTCACTCCGCCTGCCCGTTGTTCTGGGCGTGGTTCTCTGAGGAGAGGCTCACAGTCATGCCCAGAGTCCGGCAGAAAGCCCTCCAGACCTGAGATGTAAACTGTGGACCCCTGTCAGACACAATGTCCATGGGGATACCGTGGATCCTGATAACATGGTCGGTGAGGAGGACCGCCATCTCCAAGGCCGAGGGGAGCTTCAGGAGGGCAACCAGATGTACAGCCTTAGAGTAGTGATCCACTATGGTGAGGAATACCATCTTACCATGGGAGGAGGGAAGTCTGGTAATGAAGTCAACGGCAATGTGAGACCACGGATGACCAGGGGTGGGGAGGGGATGGAAGAGACCGGATGGGGGAGAGGAGTCCGATTTCCCCCGGACGTAGGTCTGACAGGCTTTGACATACTCCCATACGTCCCGCCGCAGCGTGGGCCACCAGAACACTTGCTGGATGAGGTCCACTGTCCGGGTGATCCCAGGATAGCATGCAAAGCGGCTGGTGTAACCCCACTGGATGACATCTCTGCAGAGGGTGGCCGGCATGTACAGACGGTTCTGGGGGCACCCTACTGGCACAGGCTCCTGGGACTGGGACTGGGCCTGGCAGACTTTCTGCTTGATATTCCAAGTAAGGGCTCCAAGGACACAAGAAGGCGGTATGATGGTTTGGGGGGGGGGCGCTACCTTCTTGGAATTAAACTGGCACGATAGCGCGTCCAGTTTGGTGTTCCAAGCACCAGGCCGGTACGTGATGGAAAAGTTGAACTTCTGAAAAAAACAGGGCCCAATGGGCCTGCCTGGCATTAAGTCAGCGGATCGATCATAAATACTCAAGGTTTTTATGATCAGTCCACACGACGATGGGGTGAATAGCTCCCTCTAACCAATACCTCTATTCCTCCAATGCCAACTTAATGGCCATCAGCTCTCTGTCCCCCACGACCTAACTCCTCTTGGCCGGCGTAAGCCAATGAGAGAAATACGCACACAGGCGGCGCTTCTGATTGGAGGGCATGCGCTGCGACAGCACAGCGCCCACCCCCGAATCAGATGCGTCCATCTCGAGGACAAACTGCAGCTGCGTGTTGACCTGAGCCAAGATTGGTGTTTCTGCTTTAATTTAGCAAACGCCTATTCAGCTGCCTTGGTCCAGCTAAAGGGGACTTTAACAGAGGTCAGCTGCATCAAGCAGTGCCACCCCACTGTAGCTCCAGATGAACCGGCGATAAAAGTTTGCGAACCCGAGGAAGCGTTGAAGCTGCCTACGGGAGTGGGGAGTTGGCCAATCGAGCACTGCCCTCACCTTGACTGGGTCGGCAATCAGTTTCCCTTCAGCCACTATGACGCCCAAGAAGGTGGTCATGCTTGTGGTGAACTCACACTTTTCAGCCTTGATGTAGAGCTGGCTCTCCAAGAGCCATTGTAGGACGGCCCTGACATGGGCTTCGTGTTCCTCTGGCGAGCGGGAGAAAATCAAAATATCATCCAAATAGACAAAGACGAATTGATAGAGCATATTGCGGAGGATGTCATTAATTAGGCGCTGGAAGACGGCGGGGGCATTGGTGAGCTCAAATGGCATCACCAAATACTCAAATTGCCCCTGGTGGGTTTTAAACACCGTCTTCTATTTGTCCCCTTCGCGAATGCGGATCAGGTGGTACACATTTCTTAAATCTAACTTGGTGAAAACCCGTGAGCACTGAAGGAGCTCATACGCGGAATTAATCAAAGGCAGAGGGTATTCATCTTTGGTAGTAATAGTGTTGCGCTCCCGGTAGTCGATGCACGGGCACAACAAGCCATCCTTCTTTCCGATGAGGAAGAACCCAGCTCCAGGCAGAGCCGAAGATGGCCGAATGAGGCTGGCATTCAGCGACTCTTTAATGTACTTCTCCAGCGCCTCCCTCTCCGGACCAGAAATTCTATATAGCTAGCTGGACGGCAGCTTCTCCCCCGGGATGAGGTCTATAGTGCAATCATAAGAGCGATGAGGCGGTTTGCTCTCGATTTGCTAAAGACCTCCCCCAAATTGTGGTATGCCCAGGGAACGAGGCTGAGGTCCGGCGGCTCGACCGGAAGGAGGGAGATGGACAGAGATGGGGAACACTCCGCTGAATGCATACAATTTGTCATACAAAATGGGCTCCAGGAGGAGATCGCATTTTGTCCCCAGTTAATAATCGGAATGTGCCTCCAGAGCCAAGGATTGCCAAGAACCATTGGGGAAGATGAATTTGGGAGAACCAGAAATGAGAGTTCCTCCCGATGGCTCACAGGAGCTCGGCGAACAACGCCATATACCAGCGTGCTTCAGTGTTCTTCAGCATTCTTCAGCGTGCTATTAACTTAGACAAAACTGAGCCATAACTGATTCACGTACCCCAGCGTATTCTCCAAATTTTTCATACGTTTTGCAAACGCCGCACAAATCGTCTAGGTGTGACAGGACCTTAACCACGGCAGCAGCGAGGCACCAAAGCACAGCTGCCAGCTGGACAAGCAACAGCACTTTTAAACCTTTGGGGAATAAAAGAGTGGATCTGCAGCTCAACGAACAAATGTGCATGGAAATGGAGCTCTACAATGAAAAAGTAAAGATTTTTAAAACTATAATTTTATAGTTAACGTCATCTTTAACATGCTTTGTGGGACGGCCCTATAGGCTATTTTTATGGTGCTTGGTATGAATGGCACTTAAATCGGGTAGATCACCACTGAAGGCCTAGTTGTAAAATACATGGTTTGCCACTGGTAGAGATATTATAACATTGTGGTTATACTGACAGCCCTATATACAGCTCTGGAAAAAAAAAACAAGAGACCACTGCAAAATCTTTCCTAAATGATTGTTTATGCATCTATTGTAACCATTCAGTTTGAGTATCTGTTGAATTCCAACACAAGGACACCTCAATATACTTAAGGAGGTACTGATTAGGTGATCATCTAAGCACGGTTAGATGCATGAAAGCTGAGAATAAAAATCAGACTTATTTCACAAATAAAGATTTCTGAGTTCTTCATAAGTTAAAACTTAAGTATTTCAGTGTTTAAGAATGAACATGAACTTGTTTTCTTTGCATTATTTGATCTAAAAACAACATATTTACCTCCGCCAAGGAGGTTATGTTTTTGCCTGGGTTTGTTTGTTTGTCTGTCTGTTTGCGTGACCAACATAACTCAAAAAGTTATTGACAGATTTTGATGAAATTTTCAGGAAATGTCCGAACTGGGACAAGGAAGAAATGATCAGATTTTGGGAGTGATCCAGATCACCGTCTGGATCCAGGAATTTTATAAAGGATTCTTTATCATGGGGAGATAGGGCTATTTGAGCATATGCATATGTAGCTCCACAATAACTAGTCAGGATGATTGGAAAAAAATATACAGAATAATAAGTTCCCAAGTCCAGCAATTAAATTTTTAAGTAGATCACAGCATAGGGGACTGAGCTGCCTTGGCGGAGGTCTGCGCTCTCCGAGTGCTTTTCTAATTTTTGTTGTTTTGGACAGCTGTCATTTTCTGTAAATAAGTGCTCTGAATGATGATATTTTGACTTACAGTTTGGGTGAGCTGTTTTAGTGATAATTTTGCAGTGGTCTCTTTGGACTCTTAAGTTATCTTCCAGAACTGTATACTGTGTATATGCATATACTGTATATAATCTCAAATGCATGTAATGTGTGCATACACATATTCCTCCTACACCAGTGAACATTTGCATTGATTCCATTCCAGAGACTACCTCTACCATCTGTTTTAAAGTTGGGGAAATATTCTGTTCTGCAGAACAGAAGGGAGTGATTAGACTTATTAAGCGTTCCAGACTTCAGGGGTCAAACCTCGGTCAACACGGAACAGGCACTACAGCGTGAGAAGACCCTTACAGCCAATAGGACTGAGATTGTAGTGGAACTTGTTATGTATGGAAATACCTGGGTGAAGGAAGAGGCAGGATGATGGTTGGCGAACACAGCTTTTTTGAACTATCTACAAGAGCAGTCACACATTATGCACCAGCAGGAGGCATCCGGCCAAGAGGCCCTAAGATGGACGTCCTCTGGTATTTATAGGGCGGTGCAGTGACGTGACAGGAAGTGCACGTCACTACACTGCACTTCACAATAAGGTGCCAGAACCCAACATCACATTCCTTCCACCCCTTAGAAAAGTGTAAAACCACACACGCAATTAAGACCCTCTCCAATTTGGGACCTGAATCACGCACTAAGATAACAAAAACCGATGTACTAATATGGCCTAACACATTCACACAACGTAACTAAAATAGGGCTGACGGGTGGACTACTGTGCAGCCCGCACGGCGCGGTGGATTATTCTGCCACCAAATTAAACTAAAAGTCTTCATTTAAACTAAAAATTACAGCCGTGCTCCTAACTAAAAACAAAACACAGAATAATTCCATATCATAACATGCATGCCAAAAAACAAAAACAAAAAAAACAGAACTATAAATAAAGTGCTACCACACAGTCATTTGGGTGAAAAAGAAAGGAACTTGTATGGGGGGGATCCAGGGCAGCCCCTCAGAAGGTGCGCTCCTGGAGACCGCAGACCTCCGGAGCGATGGCCGACCCTCTGGATGACGGAGCCTGGATCCCACACCGCAATCACCAACTTCCGTCCAGCCTCGCCCCTGGAGCGTCTTCCCAGGCATGCCAAAACTGATTGGCGTGCCTTGACAAGCCGTCGGATAACCTGAAGCACGCTGCGCCCAGCTTAGCCACAATGTTCAGACACCCTCGATGATTTGCTGGCTGTTGCTTCGCCCATCTTTGCCGTGGACATCCTTCATCCCGAACCCGAACCAAGTCCATAACCCAGAGTGGGATTTTACTCGGCCTGATGTGCTACTGCTGAGCATGTGGTAACTCCATGCTCGTCGGTCTGGCCCCGTACTCTTCTATAAACATTGTAGTGTTCACCGTCATAGCTGCAGACCCCCCATCCAACTGTGACCAAGAACCGTAGGCATCTGGGGCTAGCATGGTGTTGCTCATCAGCATGGGACCCTGAGCAAGAACTGGTCAACTTGAAAGCGAGGGTGCCCATTAGCTCTTCGTACCGTTCGCTCAAAGTGACCGTCGGGGTGAACAAGGTGATTTCTCCCTTGGGTTCCCAGGGTAAAACAAACAGCACACCCTGGCGTAATGATTCCAGCGTCCACATCTACCACAACGTTTTCCTCTTGCCGGTCATTTCTTAGCTTTATGGCGGTGCATCGCGGACCCACAACCCCTGCAACAGGAGTTTCCCGGGGCAGAACTTTGGCTGGCAGCATTGACTTCCCAAAAATCTTCATCCGAGCTATCCTCACTATCAGGGTCTTCAA
This sequence comes from Pholidichthys leucotaenia, assembly GCA_020510985.1. Taxonomy (NCBI): domain Eukaryota; kingdom Metazoa; phylum Chordata; class Actinopteri; order Cichliformes; family Pholidichthyidae; genus Pholidichthys; species Pholidichthys leucotaenia. Next base: position 424,894,589 of record CM035841.1, on the reverse strand, counting down.
CATTAGCTGAGGCAAGCGGCTCCGGCTGCTTTTGTAGCTGGCACCAATTTAGCTCCACAGCTAGCTTAACAACGGCTTCCCACCGGAGAGCTAGCTCCATTGCTTTAGTTAACATTGTCATTAGGCTCCATTAATAGCCTAGCATGCAGCTCAGTATTACATGTGTGTTCTGTTAGTTGATCGCGTACCATTTCATCTTCAAGCGGTCCAAAACGACACTCGCTAGCTAGCTGCTTCAAGTCAATGACATATTGGCGGATAGGCTCACCTACCTGCTGACATCGCTGCTGAAAAAGAATCCCCCAGACCGTCACGTTGTCTGGGGTGGAGAAATGTTTAGCTAGCAGATTCACAATGTCCTCACATGAGTCTGCCGTGCCGAGCATCCATAGGACCCTCTGGACCTCCATACCCAGGTTGTTAACCCTTTAACATCCCAGATTAAACGGACGGGTCACGCGCCCCCAGTAGCGCAGCGCAGCAGCTGCACGTGTCAACTTATTGACGTCCCCCAGCTATACTGAGAATTTGTACTAATCTCTATTGATCTGACAGCTTAGAAGGTGGCGGACACACGCCGAAGGAGTCATGGCTGACATGGAATATAGCAAAGAAGGAGAAATCCTCTTTATTCTTCTTCCTTTTTCCGCTTTGAGCTCACACACCAATGTGTATGCCTTCACGATTTGTCATTCCTGCAGCGATGATGACGGAAACTGCAAGAAACGGGAAAACTAGCCCTGTAATACAAACGAAATTCACGTGGGATAATCATAAGTGTTTGTAGATGTAGTACACGGGTGTAAATTACTAAATAAACGTGTTACATCGAGGTTGATGTAACAAAAAACTGAGCTCCCCATACCAAGATGGCGGCGCCCACGGGCAGCATGGATTCCCACAGGAAAAATGCACCAAACAGAAAAATAGCCACGTAATACAAATGAAATTCATGTGGGGTAATCATAAGAGTTTGTAGATGTGGTGCACGGTGTTAATGGCTGAGCAAACAGAAACATCGGCTACGATGGACAAAAACAGACTGGTCACGTGTGCAGGCGAGCCCCCCTCCCGGCAACAGGTAAGAGAGAAATATGTTTTGTTTTTTTTTGACATTTTATTGACATTCTGGTTCATATATTTTGAAGATTAGATAAAAACATACTCCTGTAGACAAATCAGCATAAAAAAACCGGACCATTCTTTATGTAAATGTGTCCAAAGTCCACTTTTGACCGAGTTATGTAATTTATATAGCTGCCGCAACATAATGCAAATTAGATGCGTAAATTTATTCCTATCTGAAACTTTGGATCATATTCTACATCTTTCTAATTGACAGTAAGCCATTATCTCTTGTAACTTTTAAGTTACAGCCTTGGAAATCTGAACTATTTTATTGACAAAATTTTTTACCACTCTTGACCACTAGGGGGGGGGGGCCTTGAGTTGCCTTGCATTGCTCCAGGCGCCAAATGGCACCTAGGGCAGTTAAAGGGTTAATGAGAAGCCTCCGCTCTCTCACCTTATCGAGTTCGCCGAGGCCCAGCGCCATAATATACATCTGATAGGCCTCCCACCAATGCGGCCATGAAACCGGTGGTTCGCCTGGGAGCTGGAGAAAGGGACGAAGTGGGGTGATGCACGGCCATGAGTTAATCCTTGATCGCCAAATGTTATGTATGGAAATACTTGGGTGAAGGATGAGGGTGAAGGATGAGGCAGGGTGATGGTTGGCGAACACAGCTTTACTGAACTATGTACAAGAACAGTCACACGGTGTGCACCAGCAGGAGGCATCCGGCCACGAGCCCCTAAGATGGACGTCCTCTAGTATTTATAGGGCAGTGCAGTGATGTGACAGGAAGTGCACGTCACTACACCACACTTCACAATAAGGTGCTGGAACCCAACATCACAGAACTGAAAGTAGATCTTGTTTATTTGTGACATTAAAAACCCACTGATGCATTTTTCTATTGTTAAAACTCACAAAAACAGCATTATGCACAATGTGGGACCTTTGAAACAGGAGATCATGCTTGTACGTGTGAGTGGGTGTTTTGTGTCTTACTCTTTTCCAGCAAAGCAGCCAGCACTGTATCCAAATGAGGCTTAAGCTCTTCTTCAATCAGCTCTGTACTCACGCTGATAGCCTTTAATGCCTCACTAAGAGAGTCTGCAACACACACATCAACAACACAACAACCAAAATAACTTTGATTATCTCGCCAGCAGTAATTCAGCTATTCACACAAGTCCTATAAGGAACAGCCATGTATGTGTTGAGTTTAAAGATCAGATGCAGTGAAGCAAAACACAGACATAGTGATGTACTGTTGTGTACTGTACTGGAGTATATTTTTTTGTTTGGAAAATCAATCATGCATATCGGCTCTGGGATCCAAGCTACTGACGCACTAAATTATGCAACTGTAACCAAGCATTTTAAAGAACGTGAATACAAAATAAGATAAGGTAGCACTTTGTAATGCTGCCCACAATTACAAGGTAAAAACAATAAATAGCAGAAAAAGCAGTGGAAAAACAGGTACTGGGGAAAAAAAACATAGTAAAAACAGAGTAAGAGGTGAGTACTGGGGCACAGGCTTTAACCTGATGTAATTGCTTTTCAAATACCAGTAAAAATTTCCAAAACAGGTAAAAAATAGGATGAGTATTCAAAGAAAATAGAGTGAAAATGGGAGGGGGGAGGGCAAGGAAAACAGAGTAAAATAAAAGTGTAGTACTGGGAAGAAAAACATAGGGAAAACAAGGCAGTGTTGTGTATGTAAATAGGCTGTATTACTAAGATGGCGGCTGGGTTGGACATAGGCTAGACCAGGGTGGCTAACTACTGGCTGGCGGTGGTGGCGCCACCCAAGGTATAAAGGAAATGGTTGGAAGAGGCTCTGCGTCTTTCATCGTGGAGCCACCTGGCATGCAGGTGAGTGTCGTAAGCCTTTTTATGCATATGATGCTCTTTGTAATAAAGCTCCATAAACTATATTAACTGTGTGCTTGCTTTTCCCCAACTATGGACACAACATTTGGCGACGAGGTAAAAGCGGGAATGGAGGCCCCAGGCAGGCCGCCCATGCCGTGGCCTCATTGGTTCACTGCTTTTACCAACTTCCTTGTGGTTTTGATCCTCAGCGAGCGTGAGAGGCTTCGCACGAGGGCTGTGTTAGTCCATAAGTTGGGTACCGAGGAGCGGGGAGTGTTGGAGAGCCTGGGGGGATGGGGGGGGGCAGATAGCTTCGTTGGTGTTGTGGAGTTTCCAGGAGAGTTGACATTAGCCACGGCTATCAAGCTCGCCCAGCGGTTTGAGGCAGCAGAGACCATCGTGAGACGCCTTCCTGAAGAGGCTTTTCTGGGTGAGGATGAGTCTTGCGCTAAGGCACTGTTTTGGGACCCTTGTGACGGCGAATGCGGAGAGAAAGATTTTGCCTCCGTGGTCAGGATAAGGTCTGCTTCAGTTAAGCCAAAGTGTTATGGGTGTGGGTCCACTGTTCACCACTGTAAGGCCAGTGTGTGCCCGGCGAAAGGAAAGTGTTGTGGTAAGTGCGGTGTTTTGAACCACTTTGCCAGGGTGTGCAAAAACTTCATACACAGGAGCTGTAGGGGTGAACCAGGTGCTGCGCAGAAGACTCCAACAGTAGCGCATGCCGTCTCCCCAGAGACGACAGGGAGGATCAGCTGCACCGTCACGCTAGATGGTGTCGAGATCCCGCTTTTGGTGGATGCTGGAGTGGTGATTTCCATCCTGGAATTGGAGACCATGGAGAGACTGTTTCCCCACCAGCAGATTAGAAGGCGATGTGAAGAGTTTTATGGTCATGGACGGAACAGGCTGGCTATTTTGGGCTATGTAGAAATGGAGGCCTGGTATAAGGACAGTGTAGCACCCAGTGTTCGCATCAACGCTCTGGCATCTGGTGTTAATGTTATGGGTTGTATCCTATTTTACAGTCTTGGGTTCTCCGTTGCTGATGTTTCGGGTGAAGAATGGTCTGGATGTGGACTGTGGGACCGGCCTGTTTCAGTCGTGGAGGGTGCTAAGGTGTGGGATTCAGACTGGTTTGACAAAGTGACAGAGGGAGAGCACACACTGTGCCATGCGGAGCCGTCTCAGGCTGGACCCGATGCCGTCACGCAGGCTGCCCTGGACGAGGGTGCTGGACAGCACACCGGACCCCTGATGAGGCTTGTGAGGACAAGGTGCCAACACCTGAAGAAAAAGGGGCTAGACCGCGGAGCGTGGTGATCGTAAAGCACTCCCAGCAACGGCCTGCCAGGAGGAGACTGAAACAAGCCCACGAGCCGGAGTGATTGGTGACGAAGGCCTGTTGCAGGATTGATGATCTGGATGAAAGGAAGAGGGCTCCCTCGAAGACCAAGGTTGATGCTCAAGTACAACGGGATCACAGTCCATGCGAGCAGCAGGACGACCAGAGACGGTCTGCCATGGATAACACAGACCGGGTCTACGAGTCGACCGGATTGTTGATGGAGACCAGTCAGACCCAAAATCACCGGAGGAAAAAGACACGGGCTTCCCTGCGGGTCGCAGACATGGTGCGGCCCAGGGTTGAGGCACGGATGAGAGGTGATCACCGTTTGCGCGAGCGGCGCGACGAGAGGAGATGGTTCCGGGTGGAGGCTGCTCGGAGTGACGGTTATCTGCACTTGTCTGACCAGACCTGGAGGCATCCGAACGAACTGCGCCAAGTGGAGGAGAAGAAGCGGCGCAGTGGGAGCCCTGATGTCAAGAAACGGTGGTGGCTGTGGAAGGACCCGTCTAAGGACTGAGAGTGTTATGTCTTAATTTTCTGTTTGTGTGCTTTTGCTCTAGTCCTGATATGTTTGTTTTACTGCTGGTATGGTACCCCGATCTAAATTATTAAAAAAAAAAAAAAGTGAGAAGTGGGGTGTTTTGTGGCACTTGGGAGTTAAATTTTATTTTAAGGGGCCTGAATTGTGAATGTGGGATCTTATAGGCTCAATGTCAGTAATTTAATGGCTATATTGGAATTGAATTTTACAAATGTGCTACTTTTATGCCCAAGTTTGGGGTGGTGGGGTGTGTTTACTCCGTTTAACATGTTTATTTGTGCAAATTTACATACCCAACGGTTGATGTGTGATAAGATGTACCCAGTGTGGGGGTGAGTGTTGGGGGAGGGGGGGCGCCAGTGGCCATTAAATATTTTTTTAAAATATTAAAGTGGCCATTAAATATTGTTTTGTATGTCTTTTATGTGGAGCTGTTCCAGGATTATTTTAGATACACGGCTTTGTTTTGCATGTTTGGTGGCAGAATAATCCGCCCAGCCGTGTGGGGGTGCTGGTAGTCTACCTGGCCCCCCAGCCTAGTTGTGTGCATGGATAGGTTGTTTATTTGTTTCTGTAATTGTTTTGTTTTAGTGTGTGAGTTGGGAAGCAAATTGGGGAGGGCTATCTGTGCGTTTGGCATTTTTTTTGAAGGGGAGGGGAATGTTGTGTATGTAAATAGGCTGTATTACTAAGATGGCAGCCGGGTTGGACATGGGCTAGACCCGGGTGGCTAACTACCGGCTTCCGCTGGTGACGCCACCCGAGGTATAAAGGAAGTGGGCGGAAGGGGCTGTGCCTCTTTCATCGTGGAGCCACCTGGCATACAGGCGAGTGCTGTAAGCCTGTTTATGTATGTGACGCTCTTTGTAATAAAGCTGCGTAAACTACATTAACTGTGTGTTTGCTTTTACCCAACTATGGACACAACAGGCAGTACTGGGGAAAAAACAAGAAAAAAACAGGGTAAGAACACTGAAAAAAGAGTAAAAATGGAAAATCTATCTGTGAATGCAAGATATCTCTGTTTGTGTGTGTGTGTGTTCCTCAGATATCTCCCAAACCGTTTGTCAGACTGGCCTCAGATTTTATAAGTGCTTTGCTGACGTTACAAGGGTGTGCATCCCCAAGTATGGAGTTGCTCAGTGAAAATATGTAATTTTTATCAGTAAAAGTTTAGTCACCACTCTGTCACCACTGTGTGTGTGTGTGTGTGTGTGCGCGCGCGCTGCAGGCAGCAGAGCTCTGTAGGGTTTTTCCTGTGAACAAATGCTACAAATATGCCATTATAGGGTAGCTCCAAGTTAGAAACCCGTTCAAGTATTCCCTTTATCACTGGATCGTAATTTTGTCAGCTCCTACTGCACAACAACTTCAATTTTTTTTTTTTTTCTGGGGGTGGGGGGGTGAAACCGTCAGACAAGCAAGCACACAGTAACGGCACATTTACTGGATGCTGCAAATTCCTTTTTCCCTTTAAACAGCACACACTGAGTCCTGGCCGCTGCATAGCTCTAAAGGATAATTCAGCATATTGATGGCTGAAATGCAGAACCTCGTATCAGCAGGATTTTCTGATTTGCGGATTTCACTTTGGATGATGACAACAAGGAAGGCTGCTCATATCTGTCTGCAAGACAGTCCCGCCCTTTATTGTGACAGAAAATTATTCTGATGAAAAAAAATAGCATAGCATTCTACAAGAAAAAAAAGTTTTTTTGTAGTTTTCTCAAAAAAGTGCATTTTTCAGATAGGAGGTTTTGTGTTGTGGCCATCGATATGTGAAGAACACGGGGGTGGGGGGTGGGGGGCAGCCAGACCAGCTTGTTGCAGTCCTTCCCAGGGAGCCAAGCCCAGCCTGCCCGATTAACAGGATGGAGTCTTGGCTGCTGCTTCACCCATGCCACCGCTGTTCTTTGTGGCACCATGGGTTCAACAGAGTGCTCCTCCTGGTGCACAGCTATCTAAAAATCAAAAGTTAATAATACCACCATGATTGTGGAGCGGAATGGCCAGATCAATTGCATATCATATGCAGACACATATGCATGCTTTGACTAAATGACAACTGTGACAAAAACCACCCAAATAACAAAATAAATCATTTTTTATTTACTGACAAATGGGCAACACTGATGCAACAGTTGCAGCACATTGCAGTCATTCTTCGGAGTATAATAATGTTGGGTGTTTTGTACTCATAATATTGCTAAAATATAAAATGATGCACTACAATGGGTCTCAAATATTTGTAAACGTGTCCTGTTACAGTACTGCATGAGTTTATTGACAATAAACTATAAACTACACATATAAACTAAAACAATTATCATGGTGACTGAACAATTCCCATTACCCAAAGTGCAATATACAACAATTATGAATATGTCATAAAAGATCACACAAATAAGTCTGACAAACAAATAAACAAGGGTTCTTAAACAGTCGCTAATACTGAATGTCCCATTCATTTTCAATATTTCTGTAATTAATATTTACACAGTCAAATAAATCTTAGTGCCATTTACTCCCTTTTATATTTGACAAAGTCTAACGTGATTGCCCACATGTAGGCTACACCTCTTTGTATTCTACTTTCAAACACAGCCTACATTTGGGCTACCTGCTTCAGACAGGAATACTTGCTTTCTACGAGCATGCACTAGTACCAGAAAACATGGTAAAAGCTCAGTAAATAATGGGGGGATAAAAGGAGACTTGCCTTGTTTTTTCCTTGTTTTACTGGTTTTCTATTTTCCTGTATTTGCACAGTTTTGTTTTTTTTTTACCATGCTTTCTCCTTGTACTTCCCCTGTTTTTACTGTGTTTTTCCCTTCTTTTATTTTGTTTGTTTTTTTGTACTTTCACTGTAATTTACAGGCTGCATTATAAAGTGCAACCAAAGCTAATTAACAAAATCATATTTAAAACTAGAGATTAGTTTAAACAACAAATCTAATGCCACAACAAAGCTTCTTCTTTAGAACGCTCCCCTCTCTCTTCTCTCCATATGGTCTTTCCTCTCACCTATTTCATTAGTAGTAGATTAGTTTAATACACAAATATAACAGCCTGACTCACATTTAACATAAATATTATAAATATTATAAATACACAAATATAACAGCCTGACTCACATTTAACACATATAACATAACTCACATTTGCCTATTTCAGGCCTTCCTCCCTCCGTCACTCACTATAAACAAACACATTTATTCCTTCCCTTCATTCACTCTCACTTTGCAGACAATTAATTCATACATGAGTACATTCTTGTTTATTTTTCAGCCAGTTTTTAACATTTTTAGTGAATGTTTTAAAGTCCGTTATTATTTTAATTTCATCTAAAACTTGAGCAAACAGAAAGGCGTCACTGTGACCGAGCATTTCATACATTACAAAGAGAGACGTGTGCTGGCACAGTGGCTGGTTATGACATTTGAGTGGAAGAGTTTAAGGAAGATTCCTGACACGAGAACAAAAGTGTGACGAAGCTCACTGCCTCATCTTTGATTCAGTATTCAACAGAGGTCATATTCACAAAGCTGCTGAGGAAGAGAGTGTGTGCGTGCGTGTGCGTTTGTGTGTGTGTGTGTGTGTGTGTGTGTGTGCGTAAATTAAAAATCAGGTCCCTGTGATCTATAATCATTACATTTTAAGCTCATATAGTAACATGTCATATAGTAACCATCCATTCTTCCTTCAATTCTGATCATTTTCACAGTCCCTGAACATGAGAAAACATCCCTTCCGCATGATGCTGCCACCACCATGCCTCACAGTGGGGTGCTGAGTTTGTGCCAGACATAGTGTTCAGTTTTATTCTCATATGACCAGAGTATCTTCTTTCGCATGTTTGGGGAATTCTGTCATTGTTTTTTCTTTAAGTCATGACCTGTCCCTGGCCCCTCTTCCATAAAACTCTGTGGCGTGTGTGGCTTATAGTGGTCCTATGGACACATACTCCAGTCTCTGCAGTAGAGCTGTCCAGCTCCTTCAGGGTTATCTATGGCCTCTTGGTTGCTTCTCTGATTAATTCCCTCCTTACCCGGTCCATGAGTTTTGATGAGCGTCCCTTTATTGGCATGTTTGTAGTGCCATACTCTTTTTATTTTCTAATAATGGATTTGATGGTACTACGTGGGATGGTCAAAGGTTGGGAAACATTTTATAATACAATACATCCAAGGAGATGGGCGGTTAAGCCCAACTAGTGGTGTCCCAGCGGAGGTTTAAACTCACAACCTCCTGGACTGGAGTCCGGAATTCTACTTGTGTCACCAAGAGGGTTAGAGCTGAAGCCAAACTGGTGATGTCCAAATGGGGGCTGCCGTCTGACAGCAGTGGTATCTGGAGAATGGGACTAATACATCACCAGTAAATCCTGACAACAATGCCAATTATGACCAAGAGGATGGCAAGCTAACCAGGAATGCTTTGTATTGACTCTATTACAGTTGCAGTGAACCCCCGCAGAGCTGCTGGTCCAGATGGCATCCCAGGAGCAGTGGACAAAGCATGTGCAGACCAGCTGGCAGGGATCTTCACCAAGTTGATCAACTTCTGCCTGATGCATGCCACCGTTGCCTCCTGCCTTAAGACCTCCACCATCATCCCCATCCTCAAAAAGGCTTCAATTGACAGCCCGAACGACTCCAGACCCATAGCACTCACATCTGTAGTCATGAAATATTTTGAGTGACTGGCGTCCCAGCACATCAGTGAGTGTCTTCCCCCCTCCTTTGACCCCCATCAGTTCACCTACAGGGAGAACCGGTCTACGGAAGACGCCATTGCCTCCACTCTCCACAGAGTGCTGAGCCACCTGGAGAACCAAAGGAGCTACGTGAGGGTGCTTTTTGTGGACTGCACCTCAGCTTTTAACTCCATCATCCTGGACATCCTGATCAACAAACTGCACCTCCTCCAGATCCTCCCCCCCACACACACACACACACGCCTGCTCCTGGATAAAGAACTGTCTCACCAATCACCCACAAACAGTCAGACTTGGCCCCCACCACTTCTCCACATTGTCCCTCAGTACCGGCTCTCCCAAAGGCTGCGTGTTAAGCCCTCTGCTGTACTCCCTGTGCACCTTTGACTGTATTCCAACTCACCCAACCACCGTCATCATGAAATACGCGGATGACACCGCCTTAGTTGGGCTCATCACCGACGACGATGAGAAGGAATACAGGGCGGAGGTAGAGAATCTGCTGCTGTGGTGCCAAGCAAACAACCTGAAACTGAATATCCAAAAAACCAAAGAACTCATACTGGACTTCAGGAAGAACAGACAGGACCCCCCCCCCCCCCCCCCATAAATGGTGACCGCGTGGAAAAAATCACCGCCTTCAGGTTCCTGGGCACCCACATCTCCTCTGATCTCTCCTGGACTGTCAACTCCAAGGCTCTGGTGAAGAAAGCCCAGCAGCAGCTGCACTTCCTCCATGTCCTGAGGAAGCACAACTTGGACCAGAAGCTGCTGCTGGCCTTCTATGGCTGCTAAGTAGAGCGCATGCTCATCTACTGTCTGGGTGTGTGGTACGCCGACTCCACGGCCGAGAATAGGAAGGCTGTGCAGAGGGTCATCAACACCGCCCAAAAAATTATCGGCGGCCCTCTGCCCTCCCTGGAAGACATCTCCAGATCCTCCTGTCTCAGAAGGATCAAGGCCATCACAGGAGACCCCCTCACATCCTGTCCACCACCTGTTTGACCTGCTTCCCTCTGGACGACGGTTCAGATCGATCATGTCCCACACAGTCAGAGGCCCCACCCCCTCCCTCTGAATGCTCACATGCACAGAACTGAGGACCTTTTAATTATCACTATAACTCACCTGTCTTTGCACTCCTCACTTTCATGTATATTGACCCATCCGTGAAATCACTACTGTACGTATTTTCCATAATCCTTGGGCCATTTTACTCAATTATGTGTTCTTCACTCTGCACTCTTATGTACACAGTTCCACCCAAGAAGCCACTACCGTACCTGTGTATATACCAATGAGCTATTTGTTATTTTGACTTTTATTTGTACCTTAATCGTATGGTTAATCGTGTGTTCTGTAACTGTTTTATTTCAAATTCTTCTCACTTACTTTATTGCGCAGTAGCTTGGTGGAGCACCCACAATTTCGTTGTGCTGTACAGCTGTACAATGACAATAAAGCCTGTTCTATTCTGTTCTACAGTGGTATGAAAAAGTATTTGCCCCTTCGTGATTTTTAATATTTTTGCATATTTGTCACAATAATAATGCATCAGATTTATATAACGCTTTTCATAGACGCTCAAAGATGCTTTACATCCATCCATCCATCCATCTTCTACCGCTTATCTGGGTATCCGGGTTACGGGGGCATCAGTCCAGGCAGAGTAGCCCAGACTTCTGCCCAGTTCACATAGCACCATGATCCCTGTGATCCCTCCTGCAGGTGGTGAGCCCACTTTACAATGGATACATTAGTCATTCCCTCCACAGACAATGGTAGTGGTAAGCTTCTGCTGTAGCAACAGCTGCCCTGGGCCAGACTGATGGAAACGTGGCTGCCAATCCACGCCAAAGGCCTCTCTGACCACTACCGAACATTTATACACATTCATTCCTAGTGCCATCGACACTGGAGGCAAGGTGGGTAAAGTGTCTTGCCCAGGGACACAATGGCAGGATGTCTGGGGAGAGCGGGATTCAAACCGCCAACCCTCCAGTTATTAGACAACCCGCTCTACCTCCTGAGCCACTGCCACCCACATTTCCCTTCTTCATTCCATTTTTGCTGAGCACCAAGCTGGAGGGCAGGAAGTTCCATTTTTTTTATATGGTTTTTGGCATGACCCAGCTGGGACTTGAACCCCGACCTCCCGGTTGTGGGGCGGATGCTCACTCACGTAAATGTTTCAGATCAAAAAAATTTAATATTAGACAAAGATAACACAAATAAATACAAAATGTGGTTTTTAAATGATGATTTCATTTATTAAGAGAAAAAAGCTATCCAAACCTACCTGGCCCTTTGTGAAAAAGTAATTGCCCCCTAATCCTAATAACTGGTTGTGCCGCCCTTGGCAGCAACAACTGCAATCAAGTGTTTGCAATAACTGGCAATGAGTCTTTTCCATCGCTGTTGAGGAATTTTGGCCCACTCTTCTTTGCAGAATTGTTTTAATTCAGCCACACTGGAGGGCTTGATCTTGAGGTAACAAACTGATGGTCGGACATTCTCCATCAGGATTTTCTGGTAGAGAGCAGAATTTATGGTTCCATCATTTATGGCAAGTTGTCCAGGTCCTGAAGCAACAAAATAGCCCCCAACCATCACACTACCACCACCATGTTTGACTGTTGGTATGATGTTCTTTTTATGAAATGCTGTGTTAGTTTTACACGGGACATACAACTTCCAGAAAGTTCAACTCTTGTCTCATAAGTCCACAGAATATTTCCCCAAAAGTCTTGGGGATCATCAAGATGTTTTATTGGCAAATGTGAGACAAGCCTTTGTGTTGTTTTTGGTCAGCAGTGGTTTGGGCCTTGGAACTCTCCCATGGATGCCATTTTTGCCCAGTCACTTTCTTATTGTTGAATCATGGACCAGTGTCCAAAGAGAGGCAAGTGAGACCTGCAGTTCTTTAGATGTTCTTTTGGAGTTTTTTTCTCCTCATCTGTTGTTGAACTTATTTAGATTGCAGCATGAGGTGTTGTTTTTAAAGATCTTTTAGCCTACTTCACTTTGTCAGACACGTTCTATTAAAGTGATTTCTTGATTCAGCAGGTCTGGCAGTAATCAGGCCTGGGTGTGGGTAGTGGGCAAAAACGTTTTTCCACATAGGGCCAGGTAGGTTTGGATAACTTTTTTCCCCCCTTAACAATCATAATTTAAAAGCTGCATTTTGTATTTACTCTGGTTATCTTTGTCTAATATTAAAAATTTGTTTGATCTGAAACATTTAGGTGTGACAAATGTGCAAAAATATAAGAAATCAAATACTTTTGCACAGCCCTGAACATGTTCTTCTCCACATCTCCCCCTTTCCCCTCAGAGCAGCTGTATATAAGCTGAGCTCATTTGACACTTTAATGGTCCATGTGTGGATCCTTTTTGTCTCATTATTTGGCTTCTGAAGGTAATGTATGGGGTTTCACGCAAAGGGTGAATACATATGCAGGCACCACTTTTCAGTTTTGTGCTTTTAAGAATTATGTGAAACATCTTTTTGAAAAATTTTACTTCATTAATCTGGAGTATTTTGTGTAGGTTCATTACAAAAAAAAAATTAAAAATCAATTTAAACTCCAGGTTGTAAGGCAACAGAATAGTGAGAATGCCAAAGGGAGGTGAATGCTTCCATGAGGCACTGTAACCACCTGTGCTTAAAACAAAGGTCACATGACACTAGCAGTCATCACTGAACAGAAGTCAGTGACATGGTGTAATTTGTTTGTGTGTGTGTGTGTGTGTGTGTGTGTGTGTGTGCGTGTGCGTGTGTTCCAACCATATCCTTGCCAGCTGAGTGTTTTGTTGTTTTGTGCACATTGTAACTGGCTCTCTAAAGACAGATCCAGTCATCTGTTGTTTATCAAACATTGTTCTCTGAATGCCATCTGTCAGCCACCCTACTGGGCATCCCTTCGCTCATGATGTCTGTTTACATCAGTGTTCACACCCTACAACAGATACTTGTGCATCTCGGTAAATCAGAATGTTGTGAAATGTGAAAAATGTTGTTTTATTTTTTCAACATGATTAAAAAAGGTGAACTGTCATATATTCAATATTCATTACAGGTAATATTTCTGACCATTTTGATTTATTTTTAACATAAAATTCTAATAAAATGAGCTGCACTAGTACGCATTCTGAACCTTTCCAGATTGAGAAGCCCATCTCTGGCATTGACAGCACTGTTTTGGATCACGCAAAAACTACCTGATGGGTTTGGATGAAATTTTCACCAGAGGTGGCCCATGGGCCACAGATGAAGCTATTAGATTTTTGGAGGTGATCCATGAGGACATACCTCCACCAAGGCCCAATCTCACAATATACGGACAGATGGAGGGATGGACAGACAAATGGAGTGAGGGAGCCTTGGCAGAGATAGGCACTCTCTGAGTGTCCTCTGATTTATTTTAGCAATATTACACTAGAGGGAGTATGTGGTATCATGAATATAGTAACTGCATCGCCGCAGTTACTACAGTGGTGAGAAAAAGTGTTTGCCCCCTTCCTGATTTCTCTTTTTTTGTATGTTTGTCACACTTAAATGTTTCAGATCATCAAACAAATTTAAATATTAGACAAAGATAACACAAGTAAGCACAAAATGCATTTTTTAAATGAAGGTGTTTTTTATTTAGGGAAAAAAAATCCAAACCTACATGGCCCTGTGTGAAAAAGTGATTGCCCCCTAAACCTAATAACTGGTTGTGTCATGATTTGCCCCTCAGGGCAGAGAGAGAGACAGACCCACATGCCAACTGCAGTTTGTGGCATTTATTGAAAACAAACACAAAGTTCCAAAGTGCAACAAAGCAAAAATCCAAACAGATAACGAGGAAAACTTACTGACTTGGAAGAACTCAAGACAAAACTCACCAGAGCAGGGTTAGGGCTCTGGTGGCAAGGAGGAAGAGAATCTTAAGACTGCCGCAAAAATGAAATGAAAAAGCAGTCCTTAAATAGGGTCAGAACCAATAACACAAGTGAAGACAAGTGTGGGATCACATGAGCGGGCAAAAAGGTAATAATGGTAAATGATTGGGATCAGCTGGAGATAACGAGGGGAGAGCGCACTGGCTGACAACTGACAGGGCTACGCCCACACGGAGCACCAACCAGGAAATGCCCTGACAGCTGTCAGCTGCAATAATAAGGAATTAGAATAAAATAGTACAAGTACAAAAACAAGTACAAACTGAGAAATAGATACCAATAAATACAGGATCAGAACGTAGTAAACGAAGACATAAACAGGAAAACAAGCAGGGATAACAAACCCCAAAAGGCACAAAAATACAACAAATCATCACTCTTTTAAAGCAAGAAATCTCTCTGTGTGTGTCTGTCACGTTTATAGGACATCATAGGACTGCCTATGATCTCTGCCTGATCGTCATAGGACGTCCTATGAACTCAGGCATCATAGGACTTGCGATGCCATCATAGAGATATTCGCTGTGGAGAGCGTGAAATGAAGAGGCTGAATTATTCTCTCAATTCAGGTTTATTGGCGATCTCACATCTCCAGCATGCTCTAAACAGCAAAAAAGAGAGCGAACTCCCCCAAACCCCCACTTTTATACCTGGGACATCAAAGAACAGAATCACATTGTCATCAAACCCCCCATCGACAATAATTCTCCCCCCAAGTCCCTTCGTCCTCCATCTGACCCCAGGAGGTCAGGAAGTCCTCTCAGAGTCCTCACCAAAGGCACCTCCACCTCCTGCTGTTATCCCCAGGAGGTCCAGACGTATTGTTCCTTCAAAGACGTGAGGTCACAAAATACACATGCAGTCCTAAGCATCTCACTCCCTGTGCTATGCATATGCAGTCAAAATATGTGAGCCACATTCGCGATGCTGTCACATAGATAAATGTATCTTTATGATGTCATATAGACCATCACTCATGATGCCTAGACTAATGTGTCTTTATGATGTCATATGGCTCAAAATTGGCAAGGTGAATAAGTCACAGGGCCAGTCTTTACAGCGCGTTCGTGTTTTCTGCACAAGATTTCTGCAGCCATGGCCAATTCTATGTTGCCGCGAGCAGAGTTGCCAGATCAAGCAGTCTTCGTATTGTTGCTCAAGATTAAGAAACTAAGCAAAAGCGTTACTTTCTCAGCAATGTCGTTTTTAAAGACGATGCCTAGACTAATGTGTCTTTATGATGTCATATGGCTCAAAATTGGCAAGGTGAATAAGTCACAGGACCACTCTTTACAGCGCGTTCTTGTTTTCTGCACAACAGATTTCTGCAGCCATGGCCAATCCTACGTTGCTGCGAGCAGAGTTGCCAGATCAAGCAGTCTTCGTATTGTTGCTCAAGATGAAGAAACTAAGCAAAAACGTCGCTTTCTCAGCAATGTTGTTTTTAAAGAGGTGCTGACACAATAAAAATGTGTAACCTTGAAGAATGCCAGTCTACACTACAAATGTGTAAAATGCCAAGCAAAGTGCTGATTTTCTCCGGGTGCTCCGGTTTCTTGGTTTCTACGGGCATGCATGGGCCTTCCTGAACAGGTTCAAAAGCCACTTTTTTGCTCAGATCTATTTTCATGATCCTGCCCATGAACTGGAATTACAATGCACCTATCCCTCAACCAGTGGTCTAAACGAAGAAGAAGAAAACCCACCAGATGGAGAGCAATAGAATGAGGAGAACTGCTGCACGTCAGAAAAGATGCCATGAACGTGAAACACCTCAGGTTCCAGCAGTACGCCGCAGGCATGACTGTGAACAATACAGCCCTCTGAGACAGGAGGAGACCCTTCAGCAACGGGCATGCAGAAATACTTGCTTACACTTGGTTTCTACGGGCATGGACGGGTATGCACTGGTATATATATTTATACAGAGAAAAAGCCACGAGACTGCGCATGGCGGAACCTCCAGTGCTCAGCTCGTGACAGGTTGGGCCACCCTTAGCAGCAGCAACTGCAATCAAGCGTTTGCAATAACTAGCAATGAGTCTTTTACAGAGCTGTGGAAGAATTTGGGCCCACTCATCTTTGCAGAACTGTTGTTATTCAGCCACATTGGAGGGTTTTTGAGCATGAACCGCCTTTTTAAGGTCATGCCACAGCCTCTTAATTGGATTCAGGTCAGGACTTTGACTAGGCCACTCCAAAGTCTTCATTTCGTTCTTCTTAAGCCATTCAGAGGTGGACTTGCTGGTGTGTTTTGGATCATTGCCCTGTTGCAGAACTCAACTGAGCTTCAGCTTGAGGTCACAAACAGATGGCCGGACATTCTCCTTCAGGATTTTTTGGTAGACAGCAGAATTCATGGTTCCATTTACCACAGCAAGTCTTCCAGGTCCTGAAGCAGCAAAACATCCCCAGTCCATCACATTACCACCACCATATTTTACTGTTGGTATGATGTTCCTTCTCTGAAATGCTGTATTACTTTTATGGCAGATGTAATGGGACACACACCTGTGATGGCTCTCTCCAGCTGATTATGATCCACAGCTGTGAACACACCTGTTCTCCATCACTGTCAGGCTATTTAACCCACTCTGCCCTCAGATCGGCGCGGAGACGTCTGATCTCTTTGGCTCACTGAGACTACTCTCGTCTTTGCCTATCTCCAGAGATTTCTCAGCCCTCGTCGTTTTCCCAGAGTCATCCCTCGCTTCCTATTCTCCTGGAAGGAGCAACTCTCTTCAACCAAGTAAGCCATTCTACTACTCACTTTTTCCTCGCTCATCCCCTGTGCACAGGCAGAGTTCCGTGGTGGCAGAATCCTTCCTCCTTGGCGGCGGACCGAGCCCCATCTCCGTTTCCAGCTGTACTGTGACGACAGGCGCTGTCCTCCTGGCTGGAGCCTATGGACCAGCCTGAGCACAACACCATCCCAGCAAACAGTAAGTCCTTGTCATTCTCGCATGTTTCCACCTGGGCATTACTGACGTCTGCTGTCGTCCTCTCTGCTCTGTCCATAGGGTTGCCAGGTTGCACGGCGCTCTGCTCACCCCCAGCTGCCACGTCATCACTGATTCACACACAAACACATACATGCACGCACACACCAGTTAACACAATAAAAGATAATTGAATCTATCCTTGAGCTTGTGTCTGTTTACTGGGTCTATACATCATGTCAGTACGGCTCCACCAAAATGACCCAGTAGACAGCGCGCTAGCGCACCGAGTTAACAACTTAGAAGCTCGGGTAGATCAGTTAGCTTACCAGCAACAGGTTATTTTTTCCCAGCTGGTCCAAATTAATGGTAGACTGGATGGTTTGACAGGTTCACAGTTCCCTCCACCAGCCTCAAGTAGCACTTCTGCTCCCACTAGCTCACCACCTAGCCAGGTTTTCCCTTCCCGGTAAACACCTGCTCCCACTCCCACTCGCTTTAGCGGTAAGCTAGGGGAGGCTAGGGGTTTTCTGCTTCAATGTGAGATAGTGTTCCAGCGTGTGCCTGGGGATTTCCCCAGATCACAGTCGTATCGGCTACATAGCTAACCTATTGGAAGGGCGAGCGTTAGCCTGGGCTTATGCTGTGATGGCTAGGGCAAGCTATGCTAATCTAACTTATAGCCAATTCATCAGCAAATTTAATGAGGTGTTCGATCATTCGGACCGTGACAGTGTGCTTACCACCCGACTATTTAATTTAAAACAGGGTAGCAGGTCTGTAGCGGACTATGCCGTAGCTTTCCGGGTGGTGGCTGCGGAGGTAGGTTGGGAGGACACCTTGTTGTGTGGCATTTTTGTCAAGAGCCTTAGTCCTTGCTTGCGGGATGAGCTGGCCTGCTTAGAAAGACCAGATAGGTTAACCAAGCTTATCTCCTTTGCTATTAGCCTCGATAACAGGCTGAGGGAGAGGGCGGCCGAGCGCAGGACTTCCGGTCGCTCTGGTTCCCAGTTTCATCGCTCCCTACAGCCCCCTCTATTGGCCCTGCCTTCCCTAGATTCCTCGGATGAGCCAGAACCTATGGCAGTAGGGTCATCCAAGCTTTCTTTGGCGGAGAAACAGCACCGCCGGGAGTTAGGGTTATGTCTCTACTGCGGCAGTGAGGAGCATGAGGTAGTGTCCTGTCCCATTCAGCCAAAAGAGGGAGTCTGTGCGTCGCAGAAGGGGGACTCACGGACTCTCCTCAGTTAAATCCCCTCACAAAATTCCTTCTGTCCATTAGGTTCATACACAATCACAGGGAGATTGTCACTCAGGCCTTGATTGATTTGGGGGCTGAGCAGAGTTTCATCTCGGGGGAACTGGCTACCCGATTGGGACTCCCGTGTCATCCCTTGAAGACCCCCCTCCAACTTATTGCCCTGTCCAAAGCTCCCATGGCAGTAGTATCCAAGCAGACAGCCCCAGTGTCAGTCATCGTATCTGAGAACCATTGGGAGGAGCTCAGGCTGTTTGTGTTGCCGGTTTCCTCCTCTCCAGTTATCCTGGGCTATCCCTGGCTTCGGCTTCACAACCCCACAATCGACTGGTGCACGGGGAGCGTGGTTTCGTGGAGCGCTTTCTGTTTGAGTGCCTGTCTGCAGTCCGTTGCCTGCTCGCCGTCCATGCCCCTGTCTTCTCCTGCCACTCCTCTTCCTGATCTGTCCAGGGTTCCCCCGGAGTATCACGACCTGGGGGCCGCATTCAGTAAGTCCAAAGCACTGTCTCCCCACCACCACCACCAACACCGCCCAAATGACTGCGTCATCAGTCTTCGGGCTGGAGCCTTGCTGCCGTTGAGCCATCTCTACAGCTTGTCAGCTCCAGAGCAGGAGGCGATGGAGTCTTACATTAAGGAATCGCTTGACTCTGGCATCATCCGTTCTTCGTCTTCAGCAGTGGGGGCAGGATTTTTTTTTGTTTGAAAGAAGGACGGCTCCCTCAGGCCGTGTATTGACTTCCGTGCCCTGAATAACATCACCATCAAGGACAAGTATACTCTCCCCCTGATGGACACAGCGTTTGATTCTCTCTGGGGGGCCTCCTGGTTTACCAAATTGGACCTTCGCAACACTTATCATCTGGTGCAGATCAGGGAGGGTGATGAGTGGAAGACTGGCTTTCGGACCCCTAGTGGGCATTTCGAGTACTTGGTGACGCCGTTCAGGCTGATCAATGCCCCTACCGTCTTCCAGTGCCTGATTAATGACGTTTTGAGGGATTTCCTGGGTTTGTTCGTCTTCGTGTACCTGGATGACATCCTGATCTTCTCGCAGTCCTTAGACGAGCATTGGGTACACGTGAGGTGGGTTCTGCAGCGGCTTCTGGAAAACACACTTTATGTGAAGGCCTAGAAGTGCGAGTTTCACGTTCCCCAAACGTCGTTTCTTGGCTTCATCATCTCTCATAATCAGATCATCCCTGACCCCGGCAAGGTAAGAGCGGTGGTAGATTGGCCCACCCCCACCTCCAGGAAGCAGCTCCAACAATTCCTGGGGTTCGCCAATTTCTACCGCCGCTTTATCCAAAACTACAGCATCACTGCTCTTCCTTTGACCCGCCTCATTTCCCCCAAAAGTGGCCTTTCATTGGTCAGAAGAAGCTGAAGCGACGTTCTCCACATTAAAAATCTCAGTTCTCATCTTCTCCTATTCTGACACAGGTGGATCCCACCCTTCAATGCCTGGTGGAGGTGGATGCCTCGGACTCTGGGGTTGGAGCCGTGCTGTCCCAGCACTCTCCAGTCGATGGTGAGATCCGCCCCTGTGTGTTCTTCTCCCGCCGTCTGTCCTCAGCAGAGCGTAACTATGACATCGGTGACAGGGAGCTCCTGGCGGTCAAGCTCGCCCTGGAGGAGTGGCATCACCTGTTGGAGAAAACATTGTATTTTCCTCCAGAAGACTCCTCACCACCATTGTTATGTCTGGAAACAGGGACAGCGGAGACAATGGCTGTGTGCTGAACAGTGGCTTTATTAATAAAGCTAGTAGCACATGGAGCAGTACAACAATAGCTAATAGCTAGCAACAAAAGGGACAGGCTAGTAGCAGGCTAGAGGCAGAGCACCAAAGACATGGGCTGCCGCCGTCACTCTCTTATTAATAAGCATGGCATGATGACGTCACCCGTGCCTGCGCCATTACATCCGTGCCATGTACTGCTGTTATAACATTATATAGCACCACTGCCATGGCATCGGTAAGCTAAGCTAATGCTAGTGGCCTTGTCTGCTGTTTTGGAAAGCTTAGTTGGGTAGAAAACTAAGCCAAAAAAATTTACAGAAAAGGCCAGAATGACACAAGATACAATACATTATTGACTGTGATTTAAAGAACCAGTGGGAACACAGATGTCTAATAGGGTGACTAGATTTTACAAAAGAAGAGCCATAATAAATCTGGTCAGTTTGCTGAGCTAACAGTAACACTTGTACGAGGGCTGCTTATTAAAGAGTTCCCCTGACCTACATGTATAATAACACAGGGTTACAAAAATAAATTATTTGTAAGTTGTTTGTGTTTTTTCAACTGATATAAGACAATTTTGCACCGCTGAATCCGAAAATGACATCCGTTTCTCTCGATCAGGTGCTAAGTAAAAACCTGTACTTACTTAGTACTGTGCATGTACTTACCTTTATATAAAGGTGAGTACATGTAGATTGAATGTTACATCATCATTGTTCAAAATTCATAGAATTTCAAGACATAAAAAAGAATTTTGCATTATATAAAGCAAAAATACTCATACATGTAAACAAAAACGTATAAAACAACATGTGGCCATAATTCAAAAAGTTGACCTGATTGAGCAAAACCAATGTGATTTTTGGATTCAGCACATCAAAATTGTCCTAAATCAGCTAAAAAAAACCTTAGACAATAAATTTGGTGTTGACCAGTGAATCCATACTTCTATAAGGTCACGTGGTAATTTGCAGCTCTGAACTCCTAAGAGTTTCTCTTTTCAGGTGCTAAGGTGGAGTAAGGTGTGATAATGGAGCCAGTTGAATGCAGAGCGGTCATCAGGTTTCTGTACTTGAGAAGCTGTACACCATGGGAGACGTTCAATGTAAGTGAAAGAGACTTATGGGGAGAATACACCATTGTATGACGTAGTCAAGTACTGGTATCGACACTTCAAGTGGGGTCGTATATCGGTGGAAATGGCTCCCATTCCTGGGTGATCACTGTGGACAACTAGCCCAAGATATCAAGATCAGTGTGGGGTCTGAGGGGGGAAAAAAATCATGCATGACCATTTGCACATGTGAAAGTTGTCTGCACGATGGATTTCCCCGGTTGCTCACACTTTTCCAGAAGTAGGAACAAGTCACATGCTCCATAAACCAGGATGACATCTTCTATAGACTAATTGCATAGAGACTAAAACCCAGTCAAAGCATTATGACTTAAAACCTCTGAAGGCAGGTGACCAACCCTCTGTGGCCAAGGTCATGCTCATGTTCTTTTGGGACCAGCATGGAGTACTGGTGATGGATTTCCTGGCAAAGGGTACCACAATTACCAAGACTTACTATGCTTCACTGCTGCAGAAATTGTGGAAGGCCATCAAAACCGAGAGGTGTGGTATGCTGACCAAAGGTGCCTGCTTTCTACAAGACAACACCCCGGTTCACAACTCAAACAGAAGCACATGGTCCTGCAGGTGTGAAATCTTTCCTCACCCCCCCCGCCCCCCCTTACACTCCCAACCTCACACCATCTGACTTCCACCGCTTTTCAACCAGGAATTCATTTTTGCCTGGTAAGCATTTCTAAAATGATGAAACATTGATTTCGGGGGTCATGTCATGGCTTCTGACACAACCTGCAGACTTCTACAGGTGAGATCTTTGCAGCTACATAAAGCGATAAGAGAAGTGTGTGACCCTTGGTGGTACCTATGTAGAGAACAGTGTTGGGCAAGTTACTAAAAAATAGCAACTAATTAAAGTTACTAGTTACTTCTTTTCAAAAGTAATTGAGTTACTTTACCAAATACTGCATGATTAAAGTAATAGTTACTTGGAAAATAACTTTCACATTATTTTTAAATGCATACTTAAATCATCTTGCACACATACTAGCAAGAAAAGCTTGGAGTGAGATTTAGTGGAAATTGTGCAAGGGGGAGACTGGAGCATGGGGTGGAGTGAGCGTGCAGGTGCACAATGCACATAAACAATTATTTTTTTCAAGGCATACACTTCTTTACCTCAGAATAAGTTTTAGAACATGTTCAGTCTGTTTTATCCTGCCTTGAGAGGTCTTATTGTGGGAAAAATCAACACAATATTGCCATTAATTTCCTTATTTTGGAGTTAGAAATAGGGTTTGTGGAGTGACAGAGAGGGAAAAAGAGTCCGAATAACTCCAAAACAGTGAGAGTTGGCAACACTGCATAAAGCTGTCCATGCTTATGTTACCTTTATGATATGGATTTAATCGGATGTGCAGTGATCCAAAGAAAATGTCCATTATCCACAGCCCAAATGTCTGCTGTGACAGAGACATGATCCAGTTCCTCAAATTCCTTTTGGAGATCAAAATCCATTTTTGAATAATCTTTATCCAGGTAGCAAGTAAATGCATTTTAAATTCAGTGGACCACAGTCCAGCTGTCTGATGGACAGTCACCGTTTGTATCACATCTTCTCTGATGTTCTTCTTCTTCAGTTCTCTGATGACTCTGCGATCGTTGGCCTCATCTCCAATGGAGATGAAGCTGAGTACAGAGGGCTTATCCAGGACTTCGTGGACTGGTGCCATCGGAACTGCCTCCAGATCAACGCGAGGAAAACTAAGGAGCTGGTGGTGGACTGCCGCAGGCATGGGCAGCCCCTCACAGTACCAGTAAATATACAGGGAACAGACATCGAGATGGTGACATCCTATAAGTACCTGGGTATTCATCTGAACAATAAACTAGACTGGTCACACAATACTGATGCACTCTACAAGAAGGGACAGCGCAGGCTGTTCCTGCTGAGGAGACTCAGGTCTTTTGGTGTACAAGGGGCGCTGCTGAAGTCATTCTATGACACGGTGGTGGCATCAGCCATCACTTTTGGAGTGGTCTGCTGGGGCAGTGGCATTACTGCAGCCGATAGGAAGAGACTGAACAAACTGATTAAGAAAGCTAGCTCTGTCCTGGGGCAGCGCCTTGATCCGATGGAGGAGATAGGAGAGAGAAGGACGGTGGCTAAACTGTCATCTCTGCTGGAGTCCGAGTTCCACCCTATGCAGGACATACTGAATGCACTGAGGAGCTCATTTAGCAGCAGACTACATCATCCCAGGTGCACAACCGAGAGGTTTCGTAGGTCCTTCCTACCAACGGCTGTCAGACTGTACAACCTAAGCAGGGCTGCTCGCAGAGATAGCAAAAAGACGTAACAAACTAATAGTTTTTTGAATGCAAAAGATGCAATAGACTTACACAATGGTCCCCTCCGGCATACAACTAGGAACATACCGGTCGCTATGGAGGGTGAGAATATGTATGGGCACATAATCATACCATGTAGGATAACTAAGTAGACGGTTATGCTGTTTCATTCCATCTAGCAACAATGCTCTCCACTGTGTGTGTTTATATATTTGCATATTTATTCCATCTAGCTACAATGCTCAGCACTGGGTGTGTTTATATATTTATATATCTACATATTATTCCATCTAGCTACATTGCTCCGCACTGTGTGTGTTTATATACTTGCATATTTATTCCACCTAGCTGCAATGCTCCGTACTGTGGGTGTTTATATATTTACATATTTATGCCATCTAGCTACAATGCTCTGCACTGTGTGTTCATATATTCATATATTTATTCCATCCAGCTACAATGCTCTGCACTGTGTGTCTGTGTGTGTGTGTATATATATATATTTTATAGTAATACGTACATATGTTTATTAGCTGCTCTTGCTTGCTTGTTTTTTTTCTTGCCTTCTGATTGTTGCTCTGAGTGTTGCTATCCCTGTGCTGTTGCAATCCTGGAATTTCCCCGTTGTGGGACTAATAAAGGCTTATCTTATCTTATCTTATCTTATCTTATCTTCAGTCTGTAACGACCGGTGTTGGGACGCATTACTGTAACGCCACTACTTTTGCAGTAACGTGCTGTGTAACGAAATTACTCTTTAAAAATTCAGTAATGCATTACAGTTACTGAAATTTGATCAGATGTGTTACTCGCGTTACTCGTTTTATTAATATGGATAGATATTTTAGCGCAAACAGATAATCACACAACTTGCAGTTGCTAGACACCCTCCTCATCAGCTGCCAACTGATGATGAATACACAGTTTTGGTGGCTATTGACAGGACAACTGCCATCCCCAGCGCCTCAAGCCACTGGAGGTTGTCATGCCAAAGGCAAAGGCAAGCAAATAAATATAAACTGACTCTACCGTAACTGACACAGCCGTCACACAGTCTCCTCTGCGGGTCTGTTTCCTGTCCCGCCCCAGTTCACATCACAACCAGGTGGGGAGAAATGCCGTGGCAGTGGCGACTTCTCATATCGGGCCCTGATCACCTGTTGTCCGAGTGGTATGTAGCCCCTAACAGCTCCTACCTCTGTGGTTAAATATGAGTATTTTTTGAGCAAGAAGCTCGTATTTAATGTCTGCATTAAATGCATTTAACATTTTCTTACCCACAGAGAAAAAGTGACAGTGATTTGTTGCAGTAAAGAACAGCTTCTTCTAAGCGATGACCTTTCGTTTATCTGTGCTTTCTATTTTATTTTTTCTCATTCATTTACATGCTGTTGTGATCTGCAACTATTTCATGGAAGTAATCCTCTAAATATGCATTTTTAATGGGCTGGTCAAACATATGGCTCGTGGGCCGAAAACGGCCCACCAGGGGGTCCAACAATTTTCTCTGTGAATTCACACCTTTATTTCTAGAAAATTTCTTACTTTCTACTGATTACAATAGTTTTTGTAAATATGAGACTTTTTTCTCTGAAAGATGAGACTTTTTTTCTCATCAGTTTTTTTTCTTCTTTTTTTCTGATGAGAACAAGGGGCCCTTGATCTTGCTGTGTGTGCAAGATGATTTAAGTATGCATTTAAAAGTAACGTGAAAGTTACTTTTCCAAGTAACTAGTTACTTTAATCATGCAGTAACTCAAAAGTAACTCAGTTACTTTTGAAAAGAAGTAACTAGTAACTGTAACTAGTTACTATTTTTTAGTAACTTGTCCAACACTGGTAACAACATATCTGGCAATCAGTTGGTTTAATTCCTGCAGGTCACAATTTGTCCAGATGCATACCTGTGCTCGAAGTCCAGCTGTGGCTGATCAGATAGTAGATCCACTTCACGGTGTTGTTAGCATAAGTAGCCGTTACTTAGCACTAGCTTTGTTGGTGTTTTCAGGCACCTCTGAAGATTGCAGTAGGTCTCAACCGGCACATAGCTTGCAACCCACCAATATGCTTTTGTCCTTAAACACGACAAATGCAAAATAATCTATTTCCACAAAAACAAAGTAGCTTCATCTTTTCCTTTGCTCAGTAATGAAGACTCAATCTCTCTGCAACAGTTCATGTCGACTGACGGCTACATTTCAGCTACGGTAGGGTCAGTTTGTATATTCATTTATTTGCGCTAAAAGATAACCCTTATCCCACACTGGGGGAAAATAATTTGCTACAGCAGCACAGAGATCAAAAAAGGAAAAACAGAAAACCAGAGAATAATATACAATAAAAAAAACTACTAAAATACAAGATCAATAATATTTAAAATATGTACAAATTGTACTATATGCATCAGTGTATTTATTCTATGCGTATATTGTACAGTCTGACTGCTGTTGGGATGAAGGACCTATGGTTATGTTCAGTCCTACACAGTGGCTGTAACAATCTACTGCTAAAGAAGCTGCTCTCCACAGACTCATGTAGGGGATGAGACATGTTGTCCTCCTCTCCCTCACCACCTCAATGGAATCCAGGGGACCAGCCAGAGCAGAACTCGCCCTCTTGATTAATCTGTTCAAATGTTTCCTGTCCCCCTCCACGCTGCCGCTACCCCAGCAAACAAGTACATAAAAAATTGCAGAGGCCACCACAGTGATGTAAAAAGTCCTTAGTAATGACCAGTAAACCCCAAATGACCTCAGTCTGCCCAACAGACGGAGCCGACTTTGGCCCTTTTTGTTCAGAGCTTGGGTGTTGTCTGTCCAGTCCAATTTGTTATTGAGGAGAACACCCAGGAATTTGTAAGTATCCACCACCTCAATGTCTAGACCGTGGATATTTACCAGTGCGCTTGTTGATGGTTTCCTCCTAAAGTCGACCACCATCTCCTTTCTCTTGCTGGAGTTGATGTGAAGGTGGTTGAGTTCACACCAGATGATGAAATCAGAGATGACCCTCCTGTACTCCAGATCAAGAGTATCTATCCATATTAGTAAAATGAGTAACAAGTAATGCATCTGATCAAACTTCAGCAACTGTAACGCATTACTGAATTTTTAAACAGTAATTTCGTTACACAGCACGTTACTGCAAAAGTAGTGGCGTTACTCCCAACACTGGTAGAGAATGATTAATAACTGCCAAGTTTTGTTCCTCTCAGTCCATGAAAAATGAGCCAGGCGACATCTTTAATGAGTAGTTATCATAACACTGTTGGTTGGTGGGTTTATACTCACAGAGGGTCTCTCCCACCAACTTGTGGTGCTTCAGAGAAAATATGACCAAAATATGTATCAAATTTGACCAATCAAATAAACAACCTGTTATGTCTGAGAAATGACGGAGAAAGAGGCGAGTCTTCATGCAGCAACTAACTAACTTCATTACACAGAACTTGGGGTTTATATACAGAGTGGGCCGCGCCCGCCTGACGTCACCCTGTGGGTGGGCACGGCATCCCAGAGATACACATCTCACACACCACATCCCCCCCTCAAAAAAAAAGTATCAAGCACACAGGAAACCCACCCAAATTTGGTAACCCGAATCACACACTAAGAAAACATGGGGAATAGCGTGTTGCATTATAACAAACCGATCACATTCACACAGAACAACTCAAAATCGGACCATGTCTCTTTAGAATACACAATAATCCCATTTTATACGTACATTCACTCCCTCACATACACATCAGCTATATACAAAGTGCACATTTTCCAAATATGTACATAAATATTTACATTAAATACATGTCTCAAGTGACCCCAATGTCTCGGGCCAGCCACCATCTTCTAGTCTGCCACGGAGGACCTGGGCAACCCCATGGCATATGCGCACCCAGTCGTCGTCCACCCCCAACGTCAAAGTCCCCTCCCTGGCAAAAATGTCTCTAAGCGGAGGCCCAAGACAGCCCCATGGCGTCTGTACACCTGGCCGTCGGCGCTTCTTCCCTCTGGGCCCGCCATGCTGATGTTTGGTGCACCGCCTCTCCATGCCTGCCAAGCCGCTCCGCTGCGCTGTCTCTGCAACCAGCTGCTGCCGTTCTTCCCCGGGGCCTTCAGCCTGCCTGGCCCCACTTGCCCGCTTCTGGCGTGGGCACCCCATTCTTAAAGGCCACCCCGGGGGTCCCGGCGTGCTGTCCAGCACCCTCGTCCAGGGCAGCCCGGGAACCGGCATCGGGTCCATCCCGAGGCGGTGTCGTGCGGCGCCAAACGTGCTCTCCCCCTGTATGGCCTCCAGCGGAGGGGGTAACTCCTGCTGCGCCACCTCTCCGCCGTTGTTGGTCGAGCCTAAGTTGGGCTCTACCTATCTTCGCTCCAGCTCTTGTCGTTCACTTTCGGGGCTCATGGTGTCGTCTTCACCGGCATCGTTCTGCATCGTTCTGCAGTCCAGACACCCTGACGCAGCTCTCGACTCCCTCGTTCCACGTGTCTCGCTGCTTAGCCTCCATATTCGGCTCCTGCTCACCTCCGGAACATGCACCACCACCCTCATCGGGCCCGCTCACTGACCTGGGCTCCTCACCGCTGCATTCGGTGCTCTCGGTGTTTGTACTCTGCTGCGCTGTCACCGTGTCTTGCGGCTGCTGCTCCTCCTCGGGACACACACCATCACCCTCATCGGGCCCGCTCACTGACCTGGGCTCCTCACTAATGCTTCCCGTGCTCTCGGTGTTGGTGCTCTGCTGTGCTGTCACCGCATCCCGTGGCTGCTGCTCCTCCCCGGGCCACGTGTTTTGTCGTGTAGTCGCCATATTCGGCTGTTGCTCACCTCCGGGGCCATCAG
This sequence comes from Pholidichthys leucotaenia, assembly GCA_020510985.1. NCBI lineage: Eukaryota > Metazoa > Chordata > Actinopteri > Cichliformes > Pholidichthyidae > Pholidichthys > Pholidichthys leucotaenia. The sequence continues at coordinate 424,865,879 of CM035841.1, read as the reverse complement.
CCTGCCTGGGCTCACTCGCCCGCTGCGCAGCCTCCACAAATGGCTGTCGCTGCTCACCTCCGGGGCTCTTGACGCCATCCTCACCGGTCACGTCCTCCGACACCGGTTCCTGGCCATTGTTCCCAGCACTCACGGTCTCTGTGCTCCATTGTGCCGTTACCGCGTCTCGCTGCCCAGTTAGCCCGCGAACCTCCGCTCTCGGCGGGAAATCGCACGTGGTCGGCCCCACGCTAGCCTTAGCCACTAGCTCATGCTGGATCACAGACTCTCTCTGCTCCACCAAGGCCAGAACTTCCTCCAACGACGGCGGCACCTTAGCCGTCATCAGCATGTACCTCAGCCAAATGTCGCTGGTGCCATGGGCCAATTTGTCCCTCACCATGCCGTCTTCCAAAACCCCAAACCTGCACTTCTTAGCCAGGCTATGGAGCCTCTCCAGAAACGATGGAAAGGACTCGCCCGTCTGCTGGCTAAGGCACATGAATTTGCCTCGTCTCCTGTAGATAGTGTAAAATGTCCTCGCATGCATAATCCATAATTCCAAATAACACTGATTTACCTCGTCGCCAAATGTTATATCTGAGAAATGACGGAGAAAGAGGTGAGTCTTCATGCACCAACTAATAAGCTTCATTACACAGAACTTGTGGTTTATATACAGAGTGGGCCCTGCCCGCCTGACGTCACCCTGTGGGTGGGCACGGCATCCCAGACACACACATCTCACACACCCCACAACCCACTAGGACATCATTTTAAGGTTGCCAACAGTTTTTCTTGTCACCAAAGAATTTTGAACATGTTAAAAAAATTTTGTGAATGCGTTTGCAAAATAGTTGTAAACGTTTGCCCACAGCTGTAAATGGTTGCAGCACGTGTTGCTACAGTTCTTTTTTGGTTTGCTAAACCGTTAAGACTAGCAACTATTTAAGAACCTTCATAGCAACACTGTTTGCAACTTTAAAATCTGTGTGCAAACTGTTTTGCAACTTTTACGAACCTCAACGAAAACCAAAAAGCACAGCATTTGCTACTCCTCACTGCTCCTCGAGATACTAGCGTGATTTTCGCCAACATTCATCAGAAAAGTTGGCAAATCCAAAAATTGCAACATTCTTCAGCATTCACCGCTCCATGAGATACTACCCTTAGGAAGTGGTTGTAGCTTAGTTGTTTGATTAGAGCAGTTTACCCAGTGACATCCCCATCATTTGTTCCACTACCTGAATGGAATATGCCCGTTTAGAAGCTACTAAAACACACAATACAGTGCACTGCAGCCAGACACACAAACACACACAGTGAGTGCAGATGGTAATCACCTCAGCTAATCCCTTGTAAGTCAAATGAAAATAGCCTGAGTGGAGGGGGCTCTCGGCCAGACACATCCTACTACGTCAGGATCTAACCCTTGTCCTCCTGCATGGTGAGGTGCTGTGAGAAACTAGCACACGGCACATTTCACCCTCACTGTGTCATGACAGAGTCCCCAGAGAGCTTTAATATCCACTTCAACCACATATTCCCAGGTAAATAAAAGAGCAGTCTAGCAATTTATTGATCCCATCACTGTGAAGTGCACACGCTCATCTTTAAACCTGTGCAATAATCATGGCATGTCCTTACGGTGCACATGCAAACCAACTTCATTCATGCTGTGTTGTTGAGGCAGTGGACGATGCCTGACACGAGCAGGTAAGAAGCCACGTTCTCTGTTTGGGAGTTCTGTGCCTCAGCTTAAAATGCATGACAGTGCCTGGCTACTGGGTAGTGTGTGTCTGTGCATAGTCATACAGTCTCACAGCTTAGAGACACAAACCGCTTGCTGCTCCTGGGGCTGAGTGAGTCTGAGGAGTGGTGCAACTCCAGGCCTTGCACCAAAATATCTGAAAATATGGCATACAGTATGATGCAGTGCAAAAATCGAAGCTTGGTCTCTGTGTTGTAAAGCTAACAACACAGAGACTGCTATCTTCTACCTATCAATCCATCCATCTGTTCCTCACATGCACACTGAAGGATGGGAGATATGTAGTTACTCACCAGTGTCTGTCATGGCTGCTGGTCGGCAGGCTCTCAACTGGCTGGCTCACTGCCTCTTGCCTTCTTGTACTGTGAGTGCTTGTGTGTGTGTCTGTGTGTGTGTGTGGGGGGGGGGACTGTGTGTGTCTGTGTATGTGTAGGATTGTGGCCAGTAGAGGAGTGGCCCTCCCTTCTTAAGGTCAGGTGTTCCCTGCCTCTCACTGCTCCTCTCCATTCGAGCTTGCTCTCATAATCCCATTACCCACCCTGTCTGTTGTTCTCCGTCTTCCTCCCCCTTTCTCTCTCTCCATCACTACCCCTCCTCTCTGTTTCCACTGCGCTTGCGTTTTCCCTCTCTGTTCATTTGCTGTCTGTTTCTGCCTCACTCTTTGACTCTCTCACTCTCTCTCACAGTTAAAGTCATAATGTAAGCTTTATTGTTAGGAAAAACTGAGTTTGTACATCATTTTCAAATATTTACTAAATGCACTTGTTTTCAAAAATGCTTTTTTAAAAAAGGAAAAATTCTTTTGTAATTTTCAAGACATGACAGCAGCAATCTTGCAGAAGTTCTTTTAACTGGTACATGTTGACATATTTGGCTAGAGAGATCCAGATGCAGACACGGAGACAGTCTATTAAAGGTTAAGACTGATAGATAGATGTACTTTATTGATCCCAAACTGGGAAATTACAGTGTAACAGCAGTATGACAGTAGACAACCAAACAACAGAAACACACGCATGACAAAGGGATTACCCATGGAAAGTAAACCTAACGCTACTATAAAGACCTATATACCTCATAGCTGGATATATGGTGACCCGTGTAAACACATGAATCATACCTGCTGCACAATGCAGGACTATCAGGAGCAGAGTGAAATGTGAGGCACCAATTAGACTGTAAAGTGCAGTATGGTAGCATAGTTATGACCAGAATACAACATCATAGTGAGTTATTGTACAGTGAAATGGCACGTGGCAGGAAAGATTTCCTGTACCTGGCCGTTCAACAGCAAAGCTGTAGTAGTCTACTGGAGAAAGTGCTCCGCTGTCTGTCCAGTGTGTGGTGGAGGGGGTGATCAGGATTGTCCATGATGAACTGCAGTTTATTTAGTGTCCTCTTCTCCACCACTGTCTCAAAGGTCTCGAGCCTGAGACCAATTACAAAGCCAGCCTTCTTGATAATCTTGTCAAGTCTGTTGGTGTCTCTGGCCCTGATACTGCTACCCCAACAGACAGCAGCAAAGAAGATGGCGCTGGCGACAACGGTCTGGTAGAAAAGCTCCAGCATCCTGCTGCACACGTTGCAGGATCTCAGCTTCCTCAGGAAGTAGAGTCTGCTCATCCCCTTCTTGTATGCAGCATCGGTGTCGGATCTCCAGTCCAGCCCGTTGCAGATCCTGACACCCAGATATTTGTAGTGCTCAACCACCCCCACATCCTCCCCCCTAATCTGCAATGGCTGAAAAGGCATCCTGTTCTTCTTGAAGTCAATCACCATCTCTCTGGACTTGCTGACATTCAGCCTCAGGTGATTCTGCTCTGTCCACTCCACAAATCTGTCTACCAGTGCCCTGCACTCCCCCTCTTATACACCCCACAACAGCTGAGTCATCAGAGAATTTCTGCAGGTTGCATGACTCAGTGTTGTACTGAAAGTCAGTAGCGTATAAGCTGAAGAGAAAAGGAGAAAGCACAGTCCCCTGTGGAGCTCCTGTATCACTAACTACCATGTCAGACAAGACACTGCCCAGCTGCACAAACTGTGGCCTGCCTGTCAGGTAGTCAGTAATCCAGGAGATCACAGAGCTGTTGACCCCCGTCACTCACAGCTTCTCACCCAGCAGCAGTGGCTGGATGGTGTTAAAGGCACTGGAGAAATCAAAAAATCGTGATTCTCACAGTGTCTCCTCCGCTATACAGGTGCAGATGGGCTCGTTGCAGCAGATAGATGACAGCGTCTTCAACTCCTAAATGGGGCTGGTATGCAAACTGCAGAGGGTCCAGCCACGTCTTCACCTGCGGCCTCAGGTGGGCTAAGACCAGTCTCTCTAGGACCTTCATCACATGAGATGTGAGGGCAACTGGTCAATAGTCATTCAGGTCCGATGGCGATGACTTCTTGGGGACAGGAACCAGGCAGGATAGGATGTCTTCCACAGCAACGGTACTCTGTCCAGACTCAGGCTCAGGTTGTACAGGTGTTTCAGTACCGCAGCTAGCTGGTTGATATAGGTCCTCAGGATCCTGGAGGAGATGCCATCAGGGCCCGCTGTCTTCCGGACAGACGGAGTCTCTCCAGCTGTTTCTCAACGGGGGCCTGGTGTCCCCCGAGGAGGGGGTGGGGGTGGGGGGGGGTGGAGAGAGGTCCTGCGCAGGAGGGTGGGAGGGAGGGTCGTGTGGGGGTCTGGCTGTGTTGTGGGGGTGACAGACGGTGAGTTGAACCTATTAAAAAACAGATTCAGTTCCTCAGCTCTCTCCTGGCTCCCAGATGGCTGCCTGACTCTCCCCTTGCACCCAGTTATTTGTTTCATTCCCACCCACACATCTTTAGCATTGTTTTGCCTGAGTTTATTCTCCAACTTCCTGCTATAATTGTCTTTGCACCTCCTCAGCATCTCTCTCAGCTCATGCTGCACTCCCCTTAGCTTCTCCTTGTCTCCGAACCTAAAAGCTTTCTTCTTTTTGTTCAGAAGTGCTTTCAGGTCACTCGTGACCCATGGTCTGTTGTTGGAAAAGCAGTGTACGGTCTGAGCTGGCATGGTCGTGTCTTCACAGAATCTGATGTATTCTGTGATGCAGTTGGTCATACTGTCTATGTCCACTCCATGTGGTTCACAGAGTACGCCCCAGTCGGTCGTCTCAAAGCAGTCCTGTAGTGCATCAGCAGCCTCCTGTGTCCACCTCCTCACAGTCTGTGTATAAGCGGGTTGCCTTTGCACAAGGGGAACATACTTGGGTGTTAACATGACCATGCAGTGATCCGATTTGCCAATGGGGGGTAGAGCTGTGGCACTATATGCATCTCTGACATTGGCATACAGTAAATCCATTGTTTTCACAATTATATCATATAACCGACACACACCCACCATGTTCTGTGCGGGGGGAGGAGGTGGGGGTCTTCCCCCACCCCTGTTGCCCTGTCTTGCTGGGGGCGTGGGGGCCTGGTGGGAAGCCTGGGACCTATCATGTTGTAAAAATCCCTGGATGCTACTAATATACTGTATAGATACAACCAAAGAAGTGACGGGGGGCTGAATATGAGTTTAAGTGTGAGTGAGAGGGTGATGAATGGAGGTGGTGATGGTGGGTCGGTTTTGTGCGGCGCTTTGCATGCCGGGTGGCATCTTGGGGCGCCTGCGGTGGTCTGCTGATTGTTCACTCAGAAGGGTGCCGGGGGGTGGGGGTCTGCTTCTTGGCCTGTGCCGGTGGCCTCCCTGGTCACTGCCGGGCACTGGTGCATGTTCAGGCTCGCTGCATCTGCTTCGCAGCCGGCTTTTGAAATAAAGGTGAATGAGGAGTGAATTTAAGTGGGTACTGGAGTGAGAGAGAATGGGTCGGTCTGGCTGAGTGAGAGGGGTGTGCATGGGAACATGTGGGTGTGAAGGTATGGGGAGGGGTGTGCCTGCGAGTCGGGAGGGGCTGGATTAGGGGGGTAGTGCCTCTCGGCAATGTGGGCTCACCTGGGCGAGGAGACTTCTTTGGACGTGGGGGTCCCCGGGGTGTGTGGCCGAGGCGCTGGGGCGGGGCCGCTGTGGGGGTACCTGGGGGGGCTCGCGCCGGGGGGCACTGGCTGGTCTCTGTCCTGGGGGGTGGGGTCGCTGGCCTCCTGGTGCCTGGGGCCCGGGGGCGGATGTTGGCCCCGCTGGGGGGGGTGGGGGTCGGGCGGGTCCAGGGGTGTGGGTTCACCGCGCCGGCCACCAGGCGGCCTGCCCTCTCTTGATCGTCTCTCCGGGGGTGGATGCTTGGCTTTCCTGGGGCTTGCTGACCTCGGGGATGGGGGTTGGTGGCGCTGCCTTGCCTGCTTGGGGTCCTCGGGGGGAGGGCTGCTGCGACCGGCCCTCCGCTCGTATGTTTCCTGACAAACCACTCACATGCACACACTTATTTTGCGCACGTTCTCATATATAGGCACACAGACATACATGTACAAGTGTCTCTCCTTTAACAGGTGCAGAAACCAGACTCGTGTTGAGACATCTCCGGTGGAAGAAGCAGTTTGTCTTTTGTTTGTTTTAGTTGTCTTTTTTTTTTTTTTTTTGTCTGTTCCCCTCCCTTTTCTTTCCCCCCTTCACACACTTCCTTTCCCTCTTCCCCATCCTGTTGGGTCTTCCATGGGTAAAACAATTAAAATAAAGGATTAAAAGTTATTACAGGAGGAGTTTACAACAATATACAGTGCAAAGTTAGGCACTGTATAGGCTCCTCTTGGTAAAGTAAATCTGTTTTGGCACAGTAGGGTGACAGATCCCTGTTCTGTTTGCCTAGCTGCCTGACAGGACAAGGGGAAAAAAAAAATCCATTGTTTTGTTTTCTCTGGTGGGACAGTCAACAAACTGGTAAAAGTTTGGTAATGTTTTTCCCGGCGAGACATGATTAAAATCACCCGTGATGGCCATAAATGTGTCTGGGTGCTTCTCCAGTAATGTGGCCATACTGGAGCTGATGACGTCATAGGCCACCGCTGCATCAGCTGACGGAGTGACGTAGATGATAATTACTAAGGCACTCTTCATTTCTCGTGGCATATAATAAGGTCGCCCATATGTACACACATTTGGCGGCTCTGCTCTTAATAAGGTCACATACTCACAGCCAGCAGTTCGATGTCCGGGCTGCAGCTCTTTTCCTTCATATAAATGTGTCCAGGATTACACCACCTTTCATTCACAAGAAGTGAATGACATCATTTGCATAATATTGCCAAGATTAGGAGCATCTTGTCTCAGAGTGATGCTGAGAAACTGATCCACGCTTTTGTTAGCTCGAGATTAGATTATTGTAACTCTTTATTATCAGGTTGTCCCAAAACATCTTTAAAAAGTCTTCAGTTGATCCAAAATGCTGCAGCAAGAGTTTTAACAGGTACTAGAAAGAGAGATCATATCTCTCCGGTTCTGGCCTCCTTTCACTGGCTTCCCATAGAGTTTAGAATTAAGTTTAAAATCCTTCTTCTTACTTACAAAGCTCTAAACAATCAGGCCCCTTTTTATTTAAAAGATCTGATACTACCTTATAATCCTAACAGAGCACTACGCTCCCAAAATGCAGGATTACTTGTAATACCTAGAATCTCCAAAATTACAATGGGAGGCGGGAGCCTTCAGGTATCAAGCTCCTCTCCTGTGGAACCAGCTGCCAATCTGGATTTGGGAGTCAGACTCGATCTCTGTTTTTAAGAAGAGGGTTAAAACCTTCCTTTTTGATATAGCCTACAATTAGGGAGGGATCATGTGTCTCTGAACCCTCCCTTAGTTATACTGCTATTAGGTTTAGACAGCCGGGGGACCTCCAATAATGCACTGGGCTTCACTCCTTTCTTCACTCTGAATGAATTATTTTTTTTTTTTGCTGGTCATTAACATCTGTTTGTTCTCTCCCATAGATTGAGTCCCCATCGTGCTGTTTGCTCTCTACATGCCGCCATTAGTGTGTGAACGTGTGTGTGAATTGGTGGATAGCAGGATCTGTAAAGCACTTTGGTCATCTAGAGATGAGGATAAAAGTGCTATATTGTGGTGACATTTATTGTTGGTCTCACACACAAATTTGATCTTTTAATGTGAAGGCGGAGTTTTTCCGTTTTGGACGGAGAGAGAAAGAATAAAAGGAGGAAGTGGAAAAATATAAATAAAGTTTTACCAGACAGACTTACGCGTGTTCCATCTGTTTTTCTGCAACTTCTATATTGGTGACCCCGACGTTTGAAGAATGTTTGTTCAAGCGACCTCTTCTGATATCGCCGCTCCACGGCTGCACGGTGGCGCAGTGGTTTAGCACTGTGGCAGCACAGTTTACCCTCGGCCGGGGGATCGCGGGGATCATGAAATCGTGGGTTCGATCCCAGCCCCCGACCAACAGTGAGCTGTGTGGAATTTGCATGTTCTCCCCGTGTTGCGTGGGTTTACTCCGGGATTTCTCCGGTTTCCTCTCGCATACCAAAAACATGTAGGTTTAGGGCGCTCGCGCACGCAGCGACCGGCAGCCGGTGGCTTGTCACCAGACTGCAAACCAAATCTACCTACAGGTACAAATAAGTAACAAAAAAAAAAAAAAAAAAAAAAATTGCCGCCACGGCGTTTGTATCCACCGCGGCTCCCGCACCGGCTGTTTTCGCGGCTACCATTAAATTACCGGACTTTTGGCAGCACGACCCGGAGCCCTGGTTTCAGCATGTCGAGGCTCAGTTCCATCTGTGCGGAGTGGCCACAGATGACACGAAGTATTTCCATGTTGTCGCAGCTTTGGATTCTGCCACTACTGATGGGACTGTTCCGGGACCCGCCTCATGCTGACAGGAACGTCACTCTGAAGAGGGCTCTTCTGCAGCTGTACCAGCTCTCTGATACAGAGTGAGCTGATTGTCTTCTGTCTATGACTGGTTTGGTGGACAGCAAACCTTCCGAGCTGATGGAGAATATATTGGCACTTCTTGGTTCAGGAGACAGCTCATTTCTGTTCACCCACCTGTTTCTGCGTCAGCTTCCACCTCCAGTGCGCACTGTCCTGGCCAGCTCGCCCCTCATTCATACTAAGGATTACTGGGGTTTAGCTGAAGAAGCGGACAGGCTTTTGCTGGCTTCTCGTCATTTGTCGGTGCATGCATGGCTGCCTGGGCAGTCTGATAGAGAAGTCTCGGTGGATGTGGCCGTATTTTCGGATCACCGTAAGAAAGAGAGCAGCCTGTGTTTCTACCACCGCCGTTTTGGACCGAAGGCTCAGCGCTGTATTCCACCGTGCTCTTTCCAGCCACAGCGAAACGAGAAGGCTGGTGCTCGCTAGCAGCTGCGTGCAACGGCACCAACAATAAGCTGCTTGTTATTGAGGACTGCGCTGCTGGACGTCGCTTTTTGGTGGATTCAGGAGCGCAACGGAGCATCGTTCCCCCCTCTTCGGCTGACGTCATGGGATATGGACACGGACCTCCACTGCACGCTGCTAATGGTACTCCTATTTGCACCTTTGGCACCAGGTTCATTACTGTATGTTTTAACGGTCGTGAATTTAGTTGGGACTTTGTGGTAGCATCTGTAGCAGTCCCTATCCTTGGTGCAGATTTTTTGTGTGCTTACAGACTGTTGGTTGATGTAGCTAACAGACGTTTGATTGATGCTGTGTCTTTTGATTCCTATCCATGTACACTGGGTGAGGCTGGTCCACTGCTTGCTAACATGCTCGCCTCAGGAGACAGGTACCAGCGCCTTCTCTCTGAGTTTCCTGCGCTCACTGTGCCTACGTTTTCTGCGGCAGTAGCCAAACATGGGGTTGAGCATTATATTACTACTGTGGGTCCACCTGTTTTTGCCCGCGCACGCCATCTGGATGCTGCTAAGTTAGCCATTGCTAGAGATGAGTTTGCCAATATGGAGCGGTTGGGTATTGTGCGCCATTCCGACAGTCCGTGGGCCTCTCCCCTCCACATGGTCCCTAAGTCAGATGGGGGTTGGCGCCCTTGTGGAGATTTTAGGTGCCTTAACAACGATACTACCAACGACAGGTACCCAATCCCCCATATCCAAGATTTTTCTTCACGTCTGGCAGGGACTGTCATTTTTTCTAAAGTGGATTTAGTACGTGGTTATCATCAGGTGCCTGTCCATCCCCAGGACGTCCCCAAGACAGCAGTGATCACTCCATTTGGACTGTTCGAGTTCTTGAGAATGCCATTCGGCCTTAAGGGTGCTGCACAGACGTTTCAACGGCTTATGGACTCTGTGTTACGGGACATTCCTTTCCTGTTTGTATACCTAGATGATATACTGGTGGCGAGCGCTTCGGTGGAGGAACATGTGTCGCACCTTCGTCAGCTCTTCAGGCGCCTCTGTGACCATGGACTGATAGTGAATCCCACGAAGTGTCAGTTTGGGCTCTCAGAACTTGAGTTCTTGGGGCACAAGGTATCCCAGCAGGGTGCCGTACCCCTCCCAGCTAAAGTCGAAGCGGTTTTAGCTTTGCCGCGCCCCTCCTCTGTCAAGCCCCTACAGGAGTTTTTGGGCATGGTCAATTTTTACAACCGTTTTATACCTCATGCTGCCCATATTATGTGCCCGCTGTATGAGGCCTTGAAGGGTAAGAGGGGTAATCAGGACATTGAGTGGACCCATGAGAGGTTATGTGCTTTTGACAGGGCTAAAGCGGCGCTGGCTGATGCTGCCTTGTTGGCTCATCCAGACCCCACGGCCGCCATTGCTCTTACCACCGATGCATCCGATTATGCTGTCGGAGCAGTTTGTGAGCAGTGGGTGGGCAATTCCTGGGAACCTCTAGCCTTTTTCAGTAGACAGTTACGCGAGTCAGAAAGGAAGTACAGCACTTTTGACAGGGAGCTGTTGGCCCTTTTCTTGACGACAAGGCATTTCAGGTTTCTCTTGGAGGGCCGTAAATTTACCGCTTTTGTGGACCATAAACCCCTCACGTTTGCCATGGCCAAGTCCACTGAACTTTGGTCAGCTCGGCAACAACGGCAGCTTTCGGCTATTTCCGAGTTCACTACTGACATTCAGCATGTGGCTGGTAAGACCGACTTGGTGGCGGACTGCCTTTCCCGTGCCCCAGTTGCTGCTGTTCATTTGGGCATGGACTATGCTGAGATGGCTGCTGATCAGTTGTTGGACCTGGAGGCGCAGGTGCTTCGTTCCACTGAGTCCAGTTTGCAGTTGGAGGATGTCTGCTTTCAAGACAGTGGCGCCACTCTTCTGTGTGACACTACATTGGGAAAACCACGACCTTTGGTGCCTGTGGCTTGGCGTCGTCGTGTTTTTGACGCTGTTCACTCTTTGTCGCATCCTGGGGTTAAGGCTTCAGTTAAGTTGGTGAGCACCAAGTTTGTATGGCCGGGTCTTAGAAAGGATGTGAAGACTTGGACGACAACCTGTGTGGCGTGCCAGCGTGCTAAGGTGCAGCGCCACATAAAGGCTCCATTGGGGCCTTTTTGGATTCCGGAGCGACGTTTTGATCATGTTCAGGTGGACCTGGTCGGCCCTCTTCCTCCGTCTCGTGGTTTTACTCACCTCTTCACTATGGTGGACCGGACTACGTGGTGGCCGGAGGTAGTTCCCCTGGCATCAACTACGGCGTCTGATGTTGCCCGGGCATTTATCTCCTCTTGGGTGTCCTGTTTTAGTGTTCCCTTGGACGTTACCTCTGACAGGGGCCCGCAATTTACCTCCGAACTTTGGAATGAAGTAGCCGGTAGTTTGGGGGTTAAACTCCATCGGACCACAGCATACCATCCACAAGCTAATGGGCTATGCGAGCGGTTTCATCGGACTATGAAAGCGGCCCTTCGTGCGTCATTAGTGGATAGTGGATGGGTGGACAGATTACCGTGGGTTTTGTTGGGTTTGCGTTCAGCCCCCAAAGAAGACCTGCACTCCTCTTCTGCTGAGTTGGTCCTCGGCCAGACCTTGAGGGTTCCTGGGGAGTTCCTTCCTACCAGTCCAGGGTTAGGTCCCAGTATGGTTAAGAGGCCTAAGTGTCGGGAGGAAGCCAGGGCTTTTGCTCCCGTGGCTGTGCACCACTGTCTTCCTCAGTCTTATGTCCCTGACAGCCTTATGTCGGCTAAATATGTTTTTGTCCGGCACGATGCCCATTGTTCTCCTCTGCAGGCACCTTATGATGGCCCTTTTCGGGTGTTAGAAACAGGCCATAAGGATTTTTTGGTTGAGTTGGGGACTTGTCAGGATCGGATTTCGGTGGATCGTTTGAAGCCCGCTCATGTCCTTTGTGATGATGAGGTTGAGCTAGCCCACCCGGCTCGGCGGGGCGCCCTCCCAACCCCGTGCCTGAGGTTGTGTCTGCTCCGGTTACAGTTGCGCCCCCTAGGACTGCGCAGTGCAGTCGTCGGGGCAGAATAATTAGGTTGCCTAAGAGGTTCTCTTGAGTTATTTTCTTTTTTGAATTTTGTTCATGCTGTTTTAGTTTGTTTTTTGTCAGCATGTTTATTTATGTTTTTATTTGTGTGTTCTGGGGGGGCCTGTGTGGTGACATTTATTGTTGGTCTCACACACAAATTTGATCTTTTAGTGTGAAGGCGCAGTTTTTCCGTTTTGGACAGAGAGAGAAAGAATAAAAGGAGGAAGTGGAAAAATATAAATAAAGTTTTACCAGACAGACTTACGCGTTCTGTCTGTTTTTCTGCAACTTCTATAATATAAGTGAATGCGATTTACCATTTTACCATTTACATGTCTGTTCTTTTCATCTTCTCTATCCCCTCACCTCCCAGCCAGTCACAGCAGATGACTGCCCCTCCCTCAGCCTGGTTCTGCTGTTTCTTCCTGTTAAAAGGGAGTTTTTCCTCTCCACCGTCGCCAAGCGCTTGCTTACAGGGGATCGCCTGTTTGCTGGGGTTTTTCTGCAACTGTGGGGGTTTCCCCTCCAGTTGAAAGTACTATGAGATGACTGTTGTTGTGAAATGGTGCTATATAAATAAAGTTGATGTAACATTATATGAATTAATGATTATGATCAGGTATAAAAATTATTTAATTTATATTAATGTTTTGGAACCTGAGATGAATTCTCAGTTCATACACACAGGAAAAATTGATAGGGGCACCAGCTTCCTTTTTTATTAATTTCACTTTATACCTGTTTAATCCCTCAATAAATCAATTAATAATCAGTCTTAAAATTTTAGTGAATTCGATACTGGGAACTTAAACCAGACTCAGAATGAAATAAATTCCCAAAAACTTCTCTCATTTTCACATATTTATTAAATGAAATGATGATTAAAAAACATTGCAGTGATTTCATTAACCATAAAATTAAACTTGTAAATGATAGATTAACAATGTCAACATTTGCAGACCCAGGGTTAACTGTGAAATTAATTTAGATCAGTTTGAAGTTAACAGATTATGGAAAACATAACACAAATTTATGTGGAAAATTAAACTAATCATATGAAAAGTTCTGGATTACCCTTTAAGAAAATGAAAATGGGATTTTAGTGAAAAGAAAGGTTATATTAGTTGCTCTTTAATTTTGAATCTGATTAGATATCAAATTATTATCGAACCTCAGGCGTTTAATTCAGCAGATGAATAAAATTTTCAGCTCACGTGACTGGCGTGATGGTTGAAATTGAAGAATCCTTCCGTCGTCCTTGTGAAGCTTTCGTGTATGTTAAGATAAGATAAGATAAGATAAGCCTTTATTAGTCCCACAATGGGGAAATTCCAGGATTGCAACAGCACAGGGATAGCAACACTCAGAGCAACAATCAAGAAGACAAGAAAAACAAGAGCAGCGAATATACATACTGTATGTACATATAAATATATAAACACACAGTGCGGAGCATTGTAGCTAGATGGAATAAACAGCATAACCGTCTGCTTAGTTATCCTACATAGTATGAATATGTACCCATACATATTGTCACCCTCCGTAGCGACCGATATTGTCCTAGTTGTATACTGGAGGGGACCATTGTGTAAGTCTATTGCGTCTTTTGCATTCAATACTATTAGGTTGTCATGTTTTTGTTGCTATCTCTGCGAGCAGCCCTGCTTAGGTTATACAGTCTGACAGCCGTAGGTAGGAAGGACCTGCGAAACCTCTCAGTTGCGCACCTAGGATGATGTAGTCTGCTGCTAAATGAGCTCCTCAGTGCTTTCAGTATGTCCTGCATAGGGTGGGACTCGGACTCCAGCAGAGATGACAGTTTAGCCACCATCCTTCTCTCTCCCATCTCCTCCACTGGGTCAAGGTGCTGCCCCAGGACAGAGCTAGCTTTCTTGATCAGTTTGTTCAGTCTCTTCCCATCGGCTGCTGTAATGCCATGGCAAGTGTGATCTGTCAAAGTCTGAGGTGACCTTCCTAGGCCACGTGATCTCCGCCAGCGGCATCAGTCCAGACCCGAGCAAGACGGAGGCTGTGAGGGAAATGCCTGAGCCAAAAACAGTGAGTGAACTAAGATCTTTCCTTGGAATGGTAAACCAGCTAGGCAAGTTTATGTTAGGGAGTAAGACCTACTTGCTAGTAGTGGACTACATGTCAAGATATGTGGAGATTGCCCTGCTAACTCCCACAAGATCTAATGATGTGATCCACCACCTTAAGTCAATCTTTGCACGTCATGGAATCTGTGAGACCCTGGTGACAGACAATGGGCCACAATTCTCTGGAGCAGCTTTTGCAGCATTTGCAAAGCTGTACGGGTTCCAGCATGTAACCAGCAGCCCAAAATATCCCCAGGGCAATGCTGAAGCGGAACGTGCAGTGCAGACAGTGAAGGGGCTTTTGAAGAAGTCAGATGACCCTTATCTTGCTTTACTGGCCTACAGGGCTACCCCTCTCCAAAATGGGTATAGCCCAGCTCAACTGCTCATGGGAAGGCGGCTTCGTACAACTGTGCCTATTCTTCCTGCGTTGTTGAGTCCTGCTCTTCCGGATAGAAATGCTGTTATGCTGAAAGAAGGGAAGAGGAAAACAAAGGATGCACAACACTACAACCTGAGACACCGTGCAAAGCATCTCAACAGACTCACTCCAGGACAGGATGTGTGGGTGACCGATCAAGGAGCAGCAGGTGCTGTCATCGGACATCACACCACACCGCGCTCTTATCTGGTGGAGGGACCCCATGGGACCATCAGGCGAAACCGTCGTCATCTCATCCCCTGGAACTCCTCATCGGAGCAGAGCAACGGTGCTGCAGCAGAGCAGTTCCCGGAAGGTGTTCCAGAACAACCTTCAGCAGAACAACCGACAGCAACATCATCACAGCAGAACGTTCCTGAACCACCATCTACTCCTACTCTTAGAACCAGGTCTGGAAGAGCGGTTGTAAAACCAACCCGGTTGGACTTATAAACAATTATGAAGATTGAACGTTTGAAAATAATAGTGGGAAAAAAAAGGGTTGCAAATGTATTGCACTATTTTTCTGATTTTGCACTCGTTTATATATAAATGTTCAAGTTCATAGTTTAGAGTGAGGACAGAACAGTACAGGGTTTAGGATGGAAGTATTGTACTTGATTTTGCACATATTGTTCAGTGCTAAGGGTAAACTGCAGTGTGACTGTTGTGTGTGTGAATGGTATTAGGTAGGACCAGATCTTCCAGCCACAGAGGCAGAATAATCCTCTAAGGTCTGTTGAATCAATGGCAGTCTACCCATTGATACTAGAAAGGGGAGATGTGGTGTAATTGAGTTATTTAGAAAGAACTACAAAGTCGCGCAGGGATGACGTCACGGGGGCGACTGGCGGGAGAGTGACAGACTAGCAGCGAGGTTGACATTTGGTGCAATAAAAAGTGACGTTACAAACTACAGTTGGACTCACGCAGTGTTTTAATAACACGACAGCCTCTCGACGAGAATGTTCACAGTCCTTTATTGATATGTCTGGGTAGCGATCAGTCACAAAATCTAAACGCGTACATCTCATTTGTGTGCATAAGTGGAGAGCCTTGGCTAGTAGTACATCTGCAAATTCTGCAAACGTTTCACACTTTGCGTTGCAGGACTGAATGAGGGCCATTCCATCAACCAACAAGGCTGAATTAGCAGGAATTGTCTTTTCCTCCTCGATCAAATGACAAACACACGTTCGCACGCGTGTCGCCATGTTCGATCCTCTCCTCTACTCGTATTCAGGTCAAATCGTCGACACTGTACATTGCAATGGCAGCAACGGTTCGAGGTTGAAAAATAGCGCCCGCACGCGGCAAGTCACGGAAGGGGAATTACGTGATTAAAGCGTCGATTTTCTTTAATTAATTTCTCATTAACGTACAAACAGTGCAAATGTGGACAGGTAAAATATCATTTAATATAGTCTAAACTACTTAAAACCGAGAGATAAAGTTGCCACTGCAAAGTTAAGACGAAACTGCACGCCAGAGGTTTTGGCCCATGGCCTAAGAAACAGTGGATCCGTCCGCTGGCTCAGGAGACATCTGGGCGATCTACGTGTCTGTGATGGATCAAGGTGTCGCCAAAACAGAAAAATTAGCAAGAGAGTCAGATAATAAATAGAAATAGGAAGAAATTGATCTGCTGCTGCAAAAAGGCAGCCTACTCGTGTGGCGTCGGAAGTGACCCATTAAGGGGAAATATCTTCCCCCCAGATATTTCAGGGTCCATAGTTCGACCATTATAGTCAAGCGGTCAACAAGACTGGATTTTGACTGTATGACTTACAGTTGTAGCTTAGGTCGAGACAAGATGGTGATGATGTTTCTTCAGGGTTTGGTAAAGAGGCTGCGCGTCCTACTTTCTTCTTCGTTGGCAAGCGGCTTCCCAGAGTAATTCGATAATTAAAAATATCCCATCCGATAGCAAATCAAAAGAGTTTCAGACTTTAGATAAAAGAACTTCTGGTGTGGGAATGGTCAACAAAAATTTATAAAAATAAAGTCAAGATTAAAACTTAAATTAAAATTAAGATGGTGGTTTTACAGAAAGTTCAACAGGAAAAGTTAAAACTCTAATCCTAGACGTTTATTTTTATAACTCCTAATTAGAATTGAGCTCAAGAAAAAGAATTAATTCCTAGGCGCTTAAAGAACATTAAGATACAAAGAGGTTACAAAGAAAAACAGGATACTTCAGGCTCTGTGATCATAGAAGAGAAACATGTGGGATAAGTCCCTTTGTTCTCCCGAAAAAGTTCTCTGCTACATAGGCAGACGCGAAAACAGAACAATGGGCAAGAGACAAAAGAGTAATAGCGTAAAGAGGGCTGAAGTGATGACGCAGCTCCCTTTTATCTGTGGAGAATTTTTGTGGGCCTCAGTGATTGACAGGAGCCCCAACCAATAGGCTTCCTTTGTGGGCGGGCTTTATGAACTTTAGTCCAATGAGCAAACAGTCTTTCATCTGAACCTAGAGAGAGCTGTTGTCAAGCAAAGATTTGGCTGCTGGCAGTCACATGATTTGAGATGCCTTCACAAATTCTAATACACAAGTTTCAGTACTGCAATATTCCTCTATACATTTATGTATAACTCTAACCTACAGTATTTCGGTGTTCATGCAACTTGTGCCCAGTGCTTATAAATTAACATGCAGGAATAAACATTCATTTAAACATTTTAACATGCACATATCTGAATCAAGGATTAATATATACTGCTCAAAAAAATTAAAGGAACACTTTTTAATCTGAGTAAGCTGGACTAGCCTGCCACAATTTCTTCACTTTAAGTTCTGGAGTGTTTTCATTTCCATCAAAAGACATGGCATCTTTTCATTCTTAACACATTATCCAGTCCATATCAGTGTAGATATCCAGCTTATTTTTTCCCATTAAAATCTGATGTGTTTTCAAAGTGTTCCTTTAATTTTTTTGAGCAGTGTATTTCAAATCCAACAGACTGTCCACATCAAACAGAGGGTCCATTTACTTTTCCTGGGGTCCTGGAAAAAGAAGAGAAATGTTGAGAAGTGAGTCCTAACGAAGATGTGGTAAAAAAGGTTTGCTGGTTAAATCCGGCATGTCCCAGAGTTGCCAGTAGGGGCAATGTTGAGCTGTGGATATTTGTAGTGACCATATGGGCGTACTCCAGGGTTCTGTTCTATGTCTCCACCGTTTATTGGGCCATAAAGTCAAAACAGGAAGTGCATTAGGGTGAATTCCTTAGACTGGTTTTAACAAAGGAATGTGAGTTCAATTGTGGCCTGGGGTAAGAGAGCAGTTCCTGTCTGTCCTTTTCCTGGGTGAAACAACGTCTTTAAGCTGAAGAATAATTCTTATTGATGGGCCAAAGTGAGATGATGCTACATTGAATTGAATTGAAGAAGTGCCATCCCTCCTCCCCTCTTTTTTTCCTGCTACTTACCACATCTCTGTTCCCTCGTATAGTCTTGAAGCCAGGTATCGCTACGTTAACATCCGGGATCTGTGAGTGTAGCCACGTCTCTGTGAAACACATGATACTACACTCACAATACTCCTTTTGCGTCGTGACCAGCACTGTAAGCTCATCTGTTTTGTTTCCGAGCAATCGCATGTTCCCAGTGATGACCATCAGTACAGCCGGCTTATGCTTCCTCCTCCTCCTCCTCCTCCTCCTCACCTTAGTTCCAGCCCTTTGCCCGCGGCGTCTCCTCTTTAGTTCATCCAGGATAAAGGGCTTCACTCTGGGCAGCAGTGCTGACATCCTCAGCGCAATCAGCTGGTCGCACATGTAAACAATGTGTGAGCCCCCCTGGTTGATCTCCATTGCTCGAGGAAGAGAAAAAACTAAGAGAAAGACCAGGCTAAAATAGAAAAAAACTTGGTCCAGTCTTAATCCAAATCTTCCTACCGAGCCCTGGTTAATAAGAGACACACTATATACAGGAATAAGCATATAGAAAAACAAAGACACGAGACAGTTGCTGCTGGTACAGCTGCCCTGCCTCCGGCACCATTAAAAAAAAAATCATTAATTATTACGCAATGATTTATTGAATTCGAGAATGAGCATGAAAGGAGAGAATCTGGCAACCCTACAGAGAAGCAGAGGAGAAACAATGGCAAGTATGGTGAATGAGAAAAAGATGGATGAATGCATGTTATAAATTTGTTTCTTACACAGAGAAGCTTCATAGTGAAGGAGGACACGGAGAGGGTTGGAGTTACATTGGAAGATGCAAGGGATAGGGTGAGATGGGGGCAGATTTTTTTTTTTTTTTTAGATTTAGTATACTTTATTGATCCCCAAAGGGGAAATTGAGGGTCATCCACCACCTGGATGGATGAAGCAGCCATGGTATGGCGCTATCCCTTAACCATTCACACAAACATTCACACCTAGGGCCACTTTAGAGTCTCCAATTAACCTAACCTGCATGTTTTTGGCATGTGGGAGGAAACTGGAGAAATCCCGGGGTAAACCCACGCATACACGGGGAGAACATGCCAACTCCACACAGATCACTGTTGGTCGGGGGCTGGGATCGAACCCACGATCCCATGATCCCCATGATCCCCCGGCCAAGGGTAAACTGTGCTGCCGCAGTGCTAACCACTGCGCCACCGTGCAGCCCCAGTGATGATCCACTGTGGCGACCCCTAAAGGAAGCAGCTGAAAAAGAAGAAGAAGAAGAAGCATTGTGAATGGTCCCTTTACAAATAAAATAAAATAAATAAATAAAATACTTACAATCATGGACGGCATTAGGCCTTTTTTTTCATTAGGCCTTTTTTAGGGGTGCTGTAGCACCTTTAAATTTAAACTCACCACCCCCTAAAAATTGGACTGAGAAAAGTTGTGATTACACAATTTTAGTTTGTCTTTGACAAGCTGAAATAACATCAAAAACATATTCAGTAGTTTGTTGTTTAAACTTTTTAAAAATGAAAATGAAAACACCCCCCAGCATGCAAATGGTATGATCCCTCCTGTCACACACACATTCTCTCCCCTGTACCTGCACGTGCTGTGGTATAGCCCTGGCGGGCACACACAGAAAGGTCTCTCCCTATCCCAACTGCAGGAGGCTGCTGCAGCTTTCTACAGGTACGAAACAAACTCACAATGATGTATGATGCCAGCCTCTGTTGGAATATTTTACAACATTATGAACAGTTTTGGGTCTGTCTGAATTTATTCAGTAAGAGTATGATGTATACCTGCAAACATTTAAGTTTCAGAGTATGTGCGGTTTTCACCTGGGGTGAAAATAGGCTATTAATAGGCTATAAATCCAACATCGCTACTGACTTCTGATGTTCTATCAACAACCGCTTCAGTGCTCTGGCCACAGACAAAGTGGGCGACTGGGAGATTTTCAAGAAAAACATCACCCAGTCTACCCGCAATGCCCTAGGATGTTCACAGTCTTCCCCAAAACAACCTTGGATCTCTCGGCAGACTCTGGACATCATTGACCGTCGCTGAGAGGTCCGCCTCCGAGGCGACCTGATGGAGTACCGCAGATTAAACCATCTACACAATATGGCCATCAGAGAGGACAAAGAGAGGTACTTGTCGGAAGAAGCAAAGCGCTTGGAGTCAGCGGCCAGAAATAACATGAGCCGCATGTTCAGTATGCTCCATCAAGCACTCAACGGCCCACACACCAAGACAGCCCAGGTGAAGGACATCAGCGGCAATCTCATCACCACTGAGACAGACTGCTTGGAGTGCTGGAAAGAGCACTTCAGTCACCTCCTGCATCATCCTCCTGTTCCCGTTGACCCCAGTCTCTTAGCCACTGCCAATGCCACTGCTTCCATTTCTGCAGAACCAATCTAGTCACCCCTGAAGAAGTGCGGCTGCCCTGACCAAGATAAACAGCAAGAAAGCCCCTGGAATTTGTGCTATAACCATCAAAATGCTGAAGATGGGCAGAAATTGCATCATCCAGTGGCTCACCCACATTATCAATCATGGTTGGGTGACAGAGCAGCTCCCCAGTGATTGGACCAGGGGCATCATCCTCTCCTTCTGGAAGACAAAGGGTGACAAATTTGTCTGCAGCAATCACAGAGACATCACCCTTTTGTCCATTCCTGGTAAGCTCTTCACCAGGATCCTCCTCAGTTGTGCCCTTCCAGCCGTCAGAGGTGGCCATCGCCCTCAGCAGGCAGGCTTCATGCCCAACTGCTCAACCTCAGACCATGTCTCTGCTATTCACCTATTAATAGACAAGGCCTATGAATTCCACAAGGACCACCATCTCTATATAGCCTTTATACTGTAGATCTTAAGGTTGCCTTCAACACCATAGACCACGCTTCTCTTTGGAGTATCCTGCAGACCCTCCGAGCCCCACCCAAGATCGTAGCCCTGTTTAAGCGGCTCTACAGAAGCTTGTAGAGCTGTGTCCACAAAGAGGCAGCAAAGCTGGGACTTCAGGGGAGCTGGACAAGGACTAAGCTGATGCATGTCGGCAATCGACCGGACCCACTCCCATTACAGCTTGGGAATGATGCCGTCAAGTTTGTCAATTCCTTCCTGTATCTGGGCTCCACAGTGACCAACAACGGGAACATGAAACCAGAGATCAACCACAGACGTCGCCTCGCTGCATCAGCCCTGCAGGCACTATGGAAACCTCTCTGGTGCCATCATCCAATCTCCCAAAAGACGAAGCTCCGCATATACAATGCATCAGTCCTCTCCATCCTACTCTATGGGTCAGAGACATGGCCACTGAATAAGACTCTGGCCTCGAGAGTGGATGGGTTTGATAGTCGGGCCCTCAGAACCATTGAAGACATCCGGTAGCCCCAACACACTTCTAATGATGCACTCCGAGCCTGCACACATCAGCCTGCAGCATCCCACTTTATTACACAGCAGCATATCCACTGGTTTGGCCATGTCCTCCGCCTCCCACCAGAACACCTGACAAAAGCCATCCTCATGTTCGACCCCAGGGCCTCAGGGTGGAAAAGACCTCAGGGCAAGCCACGCACCAGATGGTTCGATGTGGTGGAGAGAGACCTCCAACAGCTCAGAGTACCTGTTGACGACACAGAGAAGCTGGCCCAAAACCGGCAATGTTGGCACGCACTGGTTAACCTGACTGGCTCTACACATGGTGATGGCCACCAGCCCTCACCCCGCAGGAGTAGTAAGCAGTAGGCTATAAATAGCCTATAATATAACAGAAAATACTGCATTTTTGCTCTTTTTATTTTTGAGTTTTAATTTATGAGGAAAACCTCACAAATTTATGAGAGTAAAGTCTCAAATGTACAAGAAAAAAACCCTAAATTAGCACTAAATACAAATTATGAGGAAAAAGTTGATTTAAATGGGAAAAAAGCTTTCAAATTTACAAGGAAAAAGTTGTAAATTTAGAATAAAACTGCCACAAATTCAGGAGAAAAACCTCAAACTGTGAGACTAAAGTCACATTTCAGTAACTTCTTAACTATGTATTTTGGGGTAATAACTCTTATGTATAGTTGAGTGATAATATACAGAGATAACCTACATTGTGTAAAGTTTCAGGCTACTCTACCACCTAAATTAGAGATTGTTTAGAAATTGTTTTTAATTGAAAATGTGGAAATTTTTTATGTGAATTTGGAGAGGTCTCATAAATTACCTACTTTTTCCTCTGATTATTTTTATTCTTTTTAAATTATAGACCTTTTAAGAAACTTCATGAAATTTGAAACTTCGTGAAAAATTTTTGCTCATGGATTGACTTTTTTTTTTCTTGAATTTGTGATTTTTGCATCATAAACTGGCATCTTTTATTCTTTGACTTTTTGCCTCAATAATTTTCCCTCCTCTTTTCATTGATTTTTCCTTGATTTTTTTTTAATTATTGCAAATGAGCTACATACATTTCACTTGTGATTTTCTGACCTTTGTCTCAACAATTTATTAATTTTCTTTTTCTTAATGAATTCATTATATCTTTTAAACAACTTCCTGTGTTTACATTCTCAGTGACTAATTGTACATATGTTTAGTTTTAGTTTGATATTTATTTGAAAGGGACATGACTAATACTAATGAACATTAGTATTAGTAATACAAGTATACTTACATTTGTATTACATAATACAAATGTAAGTATACCAGATTTACCAATACTTCTAATTTGCCTCTGTAGTCCCCCGGCGGGTCACAAAAACACACAAACAAACAGTCATACACAAGAAGAACATCTGCAATGAAACTGTACAAAGTGGATATGTGCAAGAGTTAAGGTGCTGCAAAACAAAAACATTCAAATGTCACACAAGTGAAGTGCTGTGTACAGTATGTATACACATATGTAGTGTGTGAACTGGGGATGTGTGTAAATAACGAAGCGTTCGTTGTTCGGTGTAAGACGGCTCAAGGCTCGCTTATTTCAGACATTATAAATGGTGACGAGGGTAAAACCCTCACTCATTGAGCCAGTGAAACCTTTCCTCACCTCACCGGGAGAACCACCAATTCCACGGCACTGCTCGTTCAATACGTTTGTAAATTATGTCATCGCAAGCGGTCTGGATGACGCTGATGATGAGAAGCTAAAGAACGTGCTGGCTGTCAGTCTAAGTGAACAAAGGTGGCGCGTGCTCTGCACTCTGGGCCAAGCAGTCATTCGGCAAATGCGTGGCTCTGATGGAGAAATATTACAGCGACATGAGCAACGTTACAGCCTGAAGACCTGCCTTCTTCCACCACAAACAACATGCGGGTGAGTCTTGGCGAGCACATACGCCTTTGGGCCTTTAGAAGATGAGCTAACCTGTGACAAGCTAGCAGATGGCATGAACAACGAGTGGCTAAGAGAAAAGCTAATGTTAACAGTGAACAATCTCAAGCTAAGCCAAGTAGTGACAATGGTGAGCCAGATGGAGGTAGCCACCCAGCTAGCGGAAGTTAACGACATCTAGCCAATAGGCCCCTCAACTGGCCCCGTGGGAGCAGGCTGTTAGCAACACCATTAGCCGCCCCAAACACACAACCACGGGGCGACACGAAGAGGCTGAGCAGAACACGGACCAAGGCGAGTGGCCATCGTGTGCCGACTGCGGTTCATCTAAACACTAAGCCCACTCACCCACTTGCCTGGCTAGAGGGAAGAGACGTTACCGCTGCAAACAAGCTAACCACTTTGCCAAGGTCTGCTGCTCAAGCCCCGTGAAAAACAAAGTCTGCCCACCGGACCCAGCCACGGTCTGCATGGTGGGTGCTAGAAATTGGCTGCTCAAATGGCACACCATCCAGCTGGACACCGTCAACATGCTGCTTTTACTGGACTCAGGTGCTTCACGGTCCCTACTAAACGTAGCCACAGTCAGAAAGCTCTTCTCCAAAAAGACCATTACAGTGAAGGTGGACGATCTGTTTGGATATGGGCATGCCAAGATTGGCATGGTAGGAACAATTGATGTTTCAGTGACTTGTGGCCTGAAAACAACCCCGTCGTTCACGTTTCAGGTAACACGCCAAGAGGCCAACCTGCTGGGGATTGACCTGTTAGGCGAGTTGGGGTTTTCCATCACAGACCTAACGGGCGCTGTCGTCCTAATGGTCTCATCATCCTGGCAGCGCTGCTGGCCGGCACTCTTTACGGAACTAGGGTGCATTGCTGATGTAGCGTTAACCCTTTTGGTTCCAATCCATAAAATCATTCTTTGCTGAAGAAAATTGTTTCAACTCAAATGTCTGGTCATGAACTGCTTCTATCACCCAAGGACCAGAGCTGTAACACTATCCATCGGCCATAAAGTGGATGTTAATCCCTTCTCCAGGACTTAGTCATTCTCCCTTTTCTGCTCTTTGGCAAATGAATGCCGCTAAAGACAGATTTATGGTTGATATAATCCAGGCTTGGGAGTCAAGCTTCCTCATTAACCAAACAGACAGTTTTACCGTGCCATCTGGTGGATGACACAGGAATATTTAATATTTTTTTTCCTCTCTCTGAAATGGAATTTCTGCAGTCATGAACAATAAATTAATTCATATTCTTTCTCTCAAAACAGCATTCGCTACTGAATACATGGTTGAACTCTGGAATGGACAATTGTGCTTTCAAATGCTTTTATTGATATGAGTTGATATTTGGTGCTTTATTTTCAGGAAGAAATTAATTTCTGCATGCTTACTATTGCAAAGTAATCACAGTTACAATGTAGAGACATTGTATGTTCCCTTATTATTGAGTAGAATTAGTCACTAAAGTTTAAGGAATTTATGCTTTATTCAGAGGGTCTCACTCCTCATATCAAATGTCTCTCCCCCTCCTCTTTCTGCTGGGAGACCCACAAAGCCCTGAACTTTGAAATGACCAATGGGCCTCCAAGCTCCCTTGCATTTCCTTGTTTTAGGTCGAGTTTATGACTTCTGCTGGAAAAAGAAGCAATGTAATTGGGCCAGCTCAGGTTTCATGAAAATCAGTGAAATTCTGCCACACCCGGAAAAAATCTTCCCTTTGTTTGTCTTCCCTTTGAGCATTTTCTGCTCACCCAATTCTTTTCCTTTTTTCAAGTAGGCCCAGACTTCCCATGCTCTGTGAAAATTCTTCTTCTTTTCTTTAAAGTTCACTTTTCCTTATTTTAATCCTTTTCTTTAAATTACCGAGCAAGAAGATTTTTTTTTTAAGCTTAAACCAACTCATTCCAGCCACAATACATTGGAAGAAATGGATCTGTGGCGTGTTCTTGTTCCAATTTGACTTTCTGATGCGACTTTGTAGCCAGCCTGCTGAAGAACCAGCCCCTTTGTGATCTCGGGAGTAGGCCATAACCGTGGTAAAGAGCCTTCTGCCGGTCTTCCAACAGAACACATGCCGGTCCAGTTAAAACAGAATCCAATGGACTGCCTGCTACCCGCTAGGACACAATGATTCTGCTTGGCTGATGGTCTGTTGTTTAATTTAAACTTAATTCTTCAGAATATTCCTGGTATAAGTTCTTTAAACTTAATTTCCTGCAAACCCCCATCAGAATTTCAAAATGCATTTTGTCCTTTCATTAATTTACGTTCTTTTTCAGAGTAACACCACATTTCTATTTTTTTAAACAGTTTAATCATCATTTTCTTCATAAAATTGCATCCACTTTTCTTATCCAATGCTGTTTTATGGCTTTCCAATTTCCAGTATACTGACAAGTTAAACTAGGGTTCTTTGGTTCCACAAACGTTTGATTCACATGTGATGCTCAGTAATTCAATAACAGTCTATGATGCCCATAATACATGTGGAATTCTCTGTTTTAAAGTTATCCAAATGTGTTAACCTATTCTGACATTTCTTATTAAACTATTGAAAGACATATGGAAGTTATTGTTTGATTTCATGTCCATCTTCTTGATTACCAGCAAACAAGAACTCACAAGGTTTTTTTTTTTTGTTTTTTTTTTTAAGACTGATTCATAATTGGTACAAATAAAGAATTGTTAATAAAATTGTCCGTTATCTGAACTGGTGCCCTACGTGGACGTGGTTGTGTAATAGTAGAAAATTTTCATCTCTACTCGCATTCATATTTACATTAATACTTGTACTGTGGGACTCACATATGCATATATGTATATCATTGTATGATTCATACGTATACCACCTTAGGCTTCACATCTGAGACGGAACAAAGGACTGAGCCGCTCTGGAGATAACACGAGGATGTGAAAGTCTAGTCTTTGGCAGGCAAGGAGACAGCCTGGGGGGTTTTCGCCCAGCGGCCAGAGACTGAAGGTGGGGGGTGTTAAGATCGGGAGGAAGTTACATTGTTACTGGGGATTAAGTGCCATGTGACTGTGTGTTTTAATGTCCTGGTATAAAGGGGACAGTTGTTGGGGGATTCACTTTCTTTTTCTGTTTTTTTGGATGATGTTGGAGAATGTGAATAAACCTGACTTGTGAAATAAACTCAGCCTCGTCCTTCCAAATTCTCTACACTGGTGACCCTAAGACGTATCATGAGCGGAGGAGATTCCCCCGAGCCGGGCTCGTCAGGATCCAGCCAGGCGAACGCAGCCACAGTCAAGCTACCAGACTTCTGGCAAGATAACCCGTGCTCCTGGTTCCACTTGGCCGAAGCACAGTTCGCCCTCCGGGGGATAACGGCAGATGACACGAAATTCTACCACGTCATTGCCAAGCTCGACAACCGCACGGCTTGACATGTGCAGAGCCTGTTGAAGCGCCCACCGGCCGACGACAAATATGGCGGGTTGAAGGCTGCGCTCATCCGGCGTTTCACTCTCTCAGTCCAGGAGAGAGCTGAGAGGCTCCTGGCTCTGAACGACTTGGGAGATAGCACGCCCGTCGACCTGATGGAGGACATGCTGAGGCTGAGGGGCTCAGACGACGACGACTTCCTTTTCACCCACATTTTCCTGAGAACCCTACCGTCGGCCACGAGAGCGACCCTGGCCAGTTCACCGTTGTTGGCCCAGCGGGACTTCCGCGCGCTGGCCCAGGAGGCACAGCGGATTCTCAACGCCAGCAGACAGCGCGCGGCCACCGCAGCAGTGATGGAACTCGGCGCGACGGCCGGAGATGGCAGGGGGCCAGAGGCGGCGGTAGCAGACCCACCGGCAACGGCGGCGGCGAGGGCCAGGGATCGCGGACGAGACAACCTCTGTTTCTACCATCGCCGCTTCACAGAGAGGGCGCGCAAGTGTATACCACCGTGCCAGTTCAAGAGCTCGGGAAGCGCCAAAGCCAGGGGTCGGTAGCAGCCGCGGCCCTCGGGGAAGAGAACAAGCTGCTCTACTTGACGGATGCGCGTTCGGGGAAGCAATTCCTCGTGGACACAGGTTCCCAAGTGAGTTTCATCATGCCTACCTACGCTGACCGGCTGGTGGGCCCCGGAAGTCACGGAGCATCAGCAGCGAACGGCTTGAGGATTAAGACCTTTGGTGAGAGGACTCTGCTTCTGTCCCCACACGGCCGTACATTTGAGTGGACTTTTGTTATAGCTGAAGTGAGCTTCAATATGTTAGGGGCTGATTTTCTGTGCTCACATGGTTTGTTTGTTGATCTTGCTAATAGGCGCCTGGTTAATGCACTCTCTTTTAATTCTATTCCCTGTGCAGCCCGAGTGACCCCACCCACAGCACAAGCCAACATCGCAACGGCAAGCGGTAAGTTCCACACACTGCTCACTCAGTTCCCAGCACTCATGGTTCCCACATTTTCAGCTGCAGTCGCCAAACACGGGGTGGAGCATTTTATTACTACCACCGGACTGCCCGTTTTTGCAAAAGCTCGGCGCTTGGATGCAGCTAAACTGACCATAGCGCGTGAGGAGTTCGCCAACCTGGAAAAGTTGGGCATCATCAGGCGTTCGAAAAGCCCATGGGCTTCCCCACTGCCCATGGTCCCTAAAGCTGACGGCTCGTGGCGACCTTGCGGGGATTTCCGCAGGTTGAATAATGCTACAGCGCACAACCGCTACCCAATCCCGCATATCCAAGATTTTTCAGTCCATTTGGCGGGGGCGCGCGTTTTTTCTAAGATAGACTTAGTCCGCGGGTACCACCAAGTCCCAGTGCGTGCTGAGGACATACCCAAAACAGCGGTAATAACCCCGTTTGGCCTATTCGAGTTTTTGCGCATGCCGTTTGGGCTTAAAGGCGCGGTGCAGACGTTTCAACGCATGATGGACGCGGTGTTGCGCAATCTCCCCTTCGTGTTTGTCTACCTGGATGACATATTGGTAGCCAGCGCGTCCGAAGACGAACATGAAAATCACCTCACGGCAGTTTTCCGGAGGTTGGGAGAACACGGGTTAATAATCAACCCAGTGAAGTGTCAGTTCGGGGTGACGCAGATTGATTTTTTGGGGCACTGCGTCTCTCCAGAAGGAGCGGTTCCTCTGCCTGACAAAGAGCGTGCAGTAACAAATTTTTCCCAGCCACAAATGGTTAAAGCGTTACAGGAGTTTTGGGGAATGGTGAATTTTTATAACCGTTTCCTCCCCCGCGTGGCGCAGCTCATGCAACCATTGTATGCCGCGCTAAAAAAGCAAAAACCCACAAATAAAATCGAATGGTCTCCGGAGCGAGAGCGAGCATTCTCGGAGGTCAAAACAGCCCTGGCAAACGCTGCGTTGTTGGCACATCCAGACCCAATGGCCCGCATAGCACTCACTACTGACGCGTCAGATGTGGCCATAGGGGTGGTCGTGGAGCAGTATGTAGCTGGGGCTTGGCAGCCGCTTGCCTTTTTCAGCAGGACCTTGTGCGATAGCGAGCGAAAATACAGCGCATTCGACAGGAAGTTGTTAGCTCTCCACTTGGCCATTCGCCACTTCCAGTTCTGGTTGGAGGGACGCCGTTTCACCGCGTTCGTCGACCACAAGCCACTGACTTTCGCGATGGCCAAGGTTTCAGAACCGTGGTCAGGCCGGCAGCAGAGGCAGCTGGCTGCAATCTCAGAGTTTACTACAGATATTCAGCATGTAGCGGGTAAACTAAATGTAGTGGCAGACTGTCTCGCGCGCGCCGTAGCGACTCCAGTCCGCATAGGGATAGATTATGCAGCCATGGCCGCGGAGCAGACTAGCAGCGCGAAAGTCCACGCGGCCCCAGTCCGCGTAGGGATAGATTACGCAGCCATGGCCGCGGATCAAGTTAGCGACGCAGACGTGCGCTTGCTCCAGTCTGGACCAACAGGGTTAAGGCTGGAGAACAGGGTGCTGCAAGATGGTATGCCCCCCCTAATCTGCGATGTCTCCACTGGACGACCGCGCCCGGTGGTGCCGACTGCGTGGCGCCGCTGTGTTTTTGACTCGATTCATCCTCTGGCGCACCCGGGGGTGCGCGCATCGGTCAAAATGGTAGGAGAGAAATTTGTATGGCCGAGCCTGCGCAAGCAAGTTAGAGAGTGGGCGGCAGCCTGCTTGGCTTGTCAACGAGCCAAGGTACACAAACACACGAGAGCTCCCTTGGAGCCGTTTCACATCCCGGCTAAGAGGTTCGACCACATTCACGTGGACCTCGTAGGCCCCCTCCTGCCGTCGCAGGGGTGCACACACCTTCTGACAATGGTAGATCGCACCACGCGCTGGCCCGAAGTGGTCCCACTGTCATCAACCACAGCTGAGGAGGTGGCGCGCGCGTTTTTAACGGCATGGGTAGCGCGCTTTGGAGTTCCATCGGACATTACGTCCGACAGAGGTCCTCAATTTGTTTCCGAGCTTTGGTCAGTGATGGCCCGCAGCCTGGGGGTAAAGATCCACCGTACTACCGCGTACAACCCACAGGCTAATGGGTTATGCGAACGTTTCCATAGGTCATTGAAGGCGGCCCTCAGAGCGTCGCTTACAGATGCAAATTGGGTGGACAGGCTACCATGGGTTTTATTGGGGTTGTGTGCCGCACCTAAAGAGGACTTAGAAGCCTCCCCAGCTGAGTTAGTTTTGGTGCAGCCACTCCGGCTACCCGGGGAATTTCTCCCAGATAATCCTGCGCCAGAATGTTTCCCGGCTCAGCGGTTGCAGGGTGGCACGGAAGCGGGCATGCTTCCAGGCCCCGTTCACCACAGTTTTCCGCGCGTTTTTGTGCCTAAGGCTCTAAAAAATGCGGAGTTTGTTTTTGTCAGACATGATGCGCATCGCCCGCCGTTGCGACCGCCTTATGATGGACCATTTAGAGTGCTGGAAACAGGGGATAAGCATTTTTTGCTAGATTTGGGGGGCAGGAAAGAAAAGATTGGCATAAACAGACTCAAACCCGCCTTTGTGTTGGCTGACGAGGATGTGCTGTTGGCTACGGCTCCTCGGTGCGGCAGACCCCCTAAGAAGCATTCACCAGAACACCCACAGGGATTGACTAACAGTTCTCATCCCCAGACAGCAGCTCCCCAGCAGGAGGGCGCCGCGAAGGTGGTAAAGCCCGCTTGCAGCAGGTATGGGAGGAGACTGAGGCCCAAGCGACACGTGGACTGATGTGTAATAATTTTACCATGACTTGCAGACTGTTGTCTTGTTACGTTGTTCCATCTTAGATGTTTGGGGGGGTCATGTGGGACTCACATATGCACATATGTATATCATTGTATGATTCATACGTATACCACCTTAGGCTTCACATCTGAGACGGAACAAAGGACTGAGCCGCTCTGGAGATAACACAAGGATGTGAAAGTCTAGTCTTTGGCAGGCAAAGAGACAGCCTGGGGGTTTTTCGCCCAGCGGCCAGAGACTGAAGGTGGGGGGTGTTAAGATCGGGAGGAAGTTACATTGTTACTGGGGATTAAGTGCCATGCGACTGTGTGTTTTGATGTCCTGGTATAAAGGGGACAGTTGTTGGGGGATTCACTTTCTTTTTCTGTTTTTTGGATGATGTTGGAGAATGTGAATAAACCTGACTTGTGAAATAAACTCAGCCTCGTCCTTCCACATTCTCTACAGTACCAACAATAAAACACCTATAAAACCCATAAATCCACTACACCGTTTTTTACCACCAACCATTCATTAACCCAGAAGAGGCACCAAAAATTCAACCGCTCTACCAACTGCCCCTCGCCCTACAAGATGACATTACGATGGAGCTTAAGAAACTTCTGGACACTGGCATCATTGTGAGGGTCGACGCATCCCTGTGGATTTCAAACATCATCGTGGCAAAGAAAAAATTCGGACAGCATACGGCCATGCATCAACCTCCGGATGGTTAACACGGCAATCATCCCGGATAAATATCCCTTGCCCATGACGGAGGAGTTAACAGTGATCTTCAGCAGTTCAAAAATTTTCGAGAAGCTGGACCTACACCAAGCTGCTTTCAGAAAATTATGGCCACCATCCTCGCTGGCTTTGAGGGAGTAGTGGTGTATCTGGCTGACATTGTGGTGCATGGCACGTCACCGGCCACCCACAACGCCCGCCTTGAGAAGATCTTGGAGGTACTGTCAAACCACGACGTCACACTCAACGAAGAGAAATGCATCTTTGCAGTGGACAGTGTTGAGTTTGTGGGATTTTCACTGACCGCTGAGGGCCTGAGCCCCCTGCATTCGCAAGTGGAAGCAGTCCTGCAGCTATCCAAGCCTACAACCCCCAAGCAAATCTTATCTTTTCTGGGCATGCCGAATTTCTACAGATACTTTATCCCTCGCTACTCTGAAATGATAGAACCACTGCGTGCCCTCCTGAAACAGGACACGCCGTGGAAGTGGACTCAGGCATGCTCAGCCGCCATCAAATGACTGAAGTCACAGCTCACCTCCCCACCTGTGCTAGCCCACTTCGACCTACAAAGCCCTACCTTTGTGACGTGCGACACATCTGGCTCTGCAGTATGAGCCATCCTGTTACAGCTTCGAAGTGGAATGGAACACCCAGTGGCGTTCACATCGAGGTCACTACACCGGCCAAACATGAGATGAGATGAGATTCAACTTTATTGTCATTACACATGTATGAATACAAGGTAACGAAACGTGACTTGGCATTTGGGCACGCTCTGCAGAGCGCATCCAAGGCCGGGGCAGCCGCTAGGCGGCAGTCATAGTGGTGATAAAGAAAAGGGAAGGGATATGGAATGACACAGTAGGCGAGAGAAAAAAACATGTTTAGCAAAATGGCGCTCAGTGAGTGAGCGAAATTTTGATTGCAGGAAAAAAAACCCTCAATGCACATTTAGCAGACAACAGAACCAAAAGTCAGAGAGGATCAGTGAATGAATGGATGTAATTCAGTATATGTGAATCAGTGTGTTCGTGTATGTTGAATGCAGGTGGGTGTTTATCAGTTACTGGAGGCAGCAAATCTCTCCCAGCCGAGATGTTATGTCTTAGTGTCTGAAACTTGGAAGCATGTCCTTGAGGCATGGCAGATGGAAATTTCCTGAGCCAGTCACTGTCCTTGAGAGTTCAGATTGCAGCACACCAGAATGTTTATGAAGAGAAGCACAATCTTCTGTTTTGTCTTAATCCAGGAGGAAAATAGTCAACAGGGCACTGAATTCAAGGTCTGATAACACAGATCACTCAGAGCATAGAATTTACAACTCTTGCAATCCCGTGTTCATAATTTCCATACATAGGCTTTAAATCCATTCTTGGAGGGCACCAAAACGACTCCAGATGTTTCCCTTCTAAACATGGGAAGCATGTCCGGCAGAGTCCATCTCTCTACAGTGCATGCCAGATGGTAATTTCCATGTTAGTCTTGCCGTTAGTTAGTGCTCTCCCCCGTCTAGTGGAATTGTTGAAGAAGCAGCTACGCCGGGACCGCTTTGATTAGCTCTTCTAGTTAAATTTTCGATACACCAGGAAAACTCCAGAGCCAATCAGCAGAAAAATCCTGTGATCGTGCCAAACCAGATAGATGTTTCCACATCATCAGTCGAATCATGCAGACACATGTGTTCCAATCCATGGGTCTCTCCATAGGGGCTCCCCCTGGCCCAAATTTATGTAAAAAGTTGTTAATTTTATTAAAGCCGCTCACCAAATCCATTTTTTTCATTTGGATCAAGATTCAGCCAGAAGAACAGCGACGCAGACAAGACAGCAAGCTGGGATTCTCAGTTAGGGAGGGTGGAGGAGGGTGAAAGAGGGAGCAGAAGAAAAAGCGACCGTTCTCTCTGAAGGGCAGGAAGAAAAGATGCATAAATGCATTGTATAAAACATAAGTATTCGTTGGGGGATGTACCTGTACGGATGACACTTCACGCTACGAATGGATCACAGGGCCCTCACAGCATTGCTGGAAACGTCTGGGTCGGGACACAATCCTCTGCACATCTACAGGTGGACTGAAAGACTGTGAGCATATAACTTCACTAACCAGTTCATGCCAGGCAGAGAGAATGTAGTGGCGGACCTCTTGTCCCGAGCCACACCTAAATAACCTGAACGGTGACGAGACCGCCTGGAGACAGAGCTGATCAACATGTTGCACGGGCCTCTTCAGAACATAGTTTCTCTCCAGGAGCTCCAGGCAGCATCAGAACAGGACCTGACCCTAACACAGCTGTGTTCTTTCATCCGTGAGGGCCTGCAGAGGCACCAGGGAAGATGACACCGTTTCACAGAGTCAAGGACGATCTGGCGTGCTGGAACGATGCCTGTGTGGCAAGAGGACACTGCACAATAATTCCTGAAGTGCTAAAAGGCCACATCTCAACCATGCTGCACAAGGGTCACCTGGGCGTGGTCAGAGTGAAACAACAGTGCAAAGGCTCGGTCTGGTGGCCGGGCATCAACAAAGACATAGAAAATATGGTAAAGGTCTGTGTGCCCTGCCTGGAAAGCGGAAAAACCGGAGTACCCCCGCCACTGCAGCCGCTACCATACCCAGCAGCCCCCTGGAAACATATTCAACTGGACATACAGTATCTCACAAAAGTGAGTACATCCCTCATATTTTTGTAAATATTGTGACGTCTGCAGGGTTCACACAAAGAAAATGGAGCAGATGGCTGTGATCAACCAGATTTATTTTGTACACCCCAACCCCAACTTGCTTCTGTGCTACAGAGTGGAGTGGAGGTCATTCTCCCAGACCTCCGTTTCAATCATGGTTACACACACAGATACATCTTGCCCTAATCCTGCTAAACACTGCTGGGTCATTATAATGCAGTTATAATGACACAGCAGTGTAACTCAGAAATAACACATTTAACACACACAGTAACGTTTCAAACTGGCAAAGCATGCTGGGAAATTCACTTAACATGGCCCCAACGTTACACTGCCCCCCCCCTGGACTGGTTTCTGTCCCCAGAAAAATTAAAGTCCAATTTAAAAGTCCAATACAAACTCATCCAGGTGTCGGGGCGGTCTTCGGCGCCGGTGGCCAACACGTACAGGCCCCCTAGTGTCCATCTGGGTCTCGGTCGGGGTATCGGGCCGGGATGGAAGCTCCGGTTCATCCACCAGCGGTGCAGATGGCCGATACGGGGCGAGACAGTCACGATGAAGGACCACAACCCAGTCCCTTTTTCTAAGCCTCACCCTGTACACCACATCTGACAGTCTCTCCAGGACCACGCATGGCCCCGACCAATGGCTCGCCAGCTTCGGTGATCGTCCTCTCTTCCTCTCAGGGCAGAAAACCCAGACTCGATCTCCCGGTGCAAAGTCCCTCCCCTGGCAGCGGGAGTCGTACGCTCGCTTCTGCCGACCCCCTGCCGCTGCCAGGGCCTCTCGAGCCAGCTCGTGCACCGTGTGGAGACGTTCTTTCAAACAAAAAAAATAATCTAATCCAGGTTTTCCTTCCACCTCCGGCTCAGGGGGGCAACCGAATACCAAATCCACCGGTGTGCGCAGCTCGCGTCCAAACATGAGCGCCGCAGGGGTGCACCGGGTAGATTCCTGAGCAGCCGTCCGGTACGCCCACAAAACAAAAGGCAGGTGCAGGTCCCAGTCTCGCTGTCGCTGGTCCACTAGGATAGCAAGCTGGGTGGTGAGGGTCCGGTTGAATCGTTCGACCAGGCCGTCGCTCTGTGGATGCAGTGGGGTGGTCCGGGTCTTCCGGATGCCCAGCCGTTTGCAGACCTCTCCGAAGACCTCCGCCTCGAAGTTCCGACCCTGATCGCTGTGCAGCTCCTCCGGTGCGCCAAACCGACAGAACATTTCATCCACCAGCTTTGATGCCATCGTAGCGGCGCTCTGATCCGGGACCGCGTACGCCTCTGGCCACTTAGTGAAATAATCCATCGCGACCAGCACGTAGCGGTTCCCCTGGTCCGTGGTCGGGAAAGGGCCCAGGATGTCCACTCCCACTCGCTCCATCGGTGCTCCCACCCGGTACTGCTGCAGGGGAGCGTGGGATCGCTGAGTTGGTCCCTTCTGAGCTGTGCATGTGTCGCAGCGATGAACATGGAGCTCCACGTCCTGATGACAGCCGGGCCAGTAGAACCGGGCCCGAAGGCGCTGCAGCATCTTTGTCACCCCGAAGTGGCCCGCTCCTACTGCCCCATGAACCAGCTGGAGTACTTTGGGCCGGAGTCGACGAGGAACCAGCAGCTGCCAAATGTGCCGCTGCCCAGCTGGAGTCTGCCACTGCCGATACACCACGCCCTCATGACAGCGGAGGTTGGCCCACTGGGAGTGTAGGGCCTTAGTCTCTGGGTCCAGCGGTGACACAACCTCCCAGGCGGGCCGCTGTCCTGCGTCCAGCCACTGCCGAACCCGCGAAATGACCGGGTCTCTGTCCTGCTCACTCTGCAGCTGCTGCGTGCCAAAAACCTCTGTGACGTCATCGCCGGGGAGAACTGCCTGATCATCTGAGGAGGGGCTGTGCATCGCTGCATGATTCCTGCTCGCAGCGGCTCGGAGAGCGGCAGCCCGTGGGGCGATTTGGTCCCGATCTTCAGCCCGTTGGCAGTGACGACACTCCTCTGTCGCGCAGGGGCGCCGAGACAGCGCGTCAGCGTTGGCATGGAGGCGGCCTGCCCGATGCACAATCTGGAAATTATAATCCTGCAGTGCCTCCAGCCACCTTGCCAACTGTCCATCCGGTTCTTTGAAATTTAACAACCAGGTCAGGGAAGCGTGGTCCGTCCTGAGCTGGAACCTCCCACCGTACACATACGGGCGGAAATGACGCAGTCCTTGAATGACAGCCAGCAGCTCTCTGCGAGTCACACAGTAATTTCTCTCGGCTCTGCTGAGAGTGCGGCTGAAGTAAGCGACTGCCTGCTCTCCATGCTCTCCCTCCTGGGATAGCACCGCCCCGATGCCCTGGTTGCTGGCGTCCGTGTCCACAATGAAAGGGCGGCTCGGGTCAGGATACCGCAGGACGGGGGCTCTGATGAGCGCTGCGCGAAGCTGGCAGAAAGCAGCAGCACAGCTGTCACTCCACTGGAACGGGTGTCCTTTCTGCGTCAGCTGATGCAGCGGGCTGGCAATGGTGGCGAAGTCTTTCACAAACTTCCTATAATAGGAGGCCAATCCAAGAAAACTCCTCAGTTCTCCAACGTTCCGCGGCACTGGCCAGTCTCTCACTGTTGCCACTTTTTCCGGGTCGGTGGCGACCCCCGCTGTGCTGACGACGTGGCCCAAAAAGGTGGTCTCTCGCCGGAACAGGTGGCATTTCCTAGGGTGTAACCGTAGCCCCGCCTGCTGGATGGCTCCCAGCACCTCTCGGAGATTTGACAGGGCGCTGTCAAAATCAGCTGCATGCACCAGCAGGTCATCCAGGTAAACAACGCAGCGGCTCCTGGGCACGTGAGCCAGCACTCGCTCCATCAAGCGCTCAAAGGTGGCCGGAGCGTTGCAGAGTCCAAACGGCATCACTTTAAACTGGTACAGTCCCTGCCCGATGGAGAAGGCTGTTTTTTGGCGGGCCTCGGGTGACAGCTCTACCTGCCAATAGCCGCTGCGTAGATCCAGCGAGCTGAACCAGCTGGAGCCTGCGATGTGGTCCAGCGCGTCATCGATGCGGGGCAGGAGGTAGGAATCTTTCCTGGTGGCATCGTTCAGGCGTCGGTAATCCACACAGAACCGCCACGACCCGTCCTTCTTCTTGACCAGCACCACAGGCGCTGCCCAGGGGCTACTGGAAGGCTCAATAACATCTGCCTCCAGCATTTCTCGCACTTTTTGTTCCGCCGCTGCCCGCCTTGAAAAGGGCAGCCGGCGTGGGTGGAGTCGAATCGGCCTGGCCTCACCGGTGTCGATCTCGTGCTGCACCAACCCGGTCCGGCCGCATTCCTCATCCTTCGCAGCGAAAACACCCACGTAATAGTCCAATAGCTCCCGCAGCTGGCGTCTCTGTTCCGGGTCCAGCCCGCTGCAGCTCCGCTGAAATAATTCCTCCACCGCCTGCTGCGTCTCTGCTGACACGTTGGCCCCTCCCCTTGCTGTCCCTGTGTGTGCTCGTGCTCCCTCTGTCCGTGCTGGTGACATCATCGTGTCCAGTCCTCGCGGTGGCCTGCCTGGTCCGGTCTGTCTTGGCGATCCCTCGATTGCGCGGGCCCCCGCGTCCCTTCTCTGGGTTCTGCTGTGGAGCGTGATGGTCCGGTTTCCCAGCTGGAGGGAAGGTCCGGCGGTGTCGATCTTGGCACGCCAGGCTGTGAGCAGGTCTAATCCAATAATACAGGGGTCTTGGATGTCAGCCAGCCAGAACGGGTGTCTTATGTTCTGACCGGCCACCCCCACCACCAGCACTCTCCGCCCCTTCAGTCGGGCGCGCTCACCGGTAGCTGTGGTGACGCAGCGCTCGGTGGGTTCCCACCCCCGCGGAGCCGTCTTGCTCGTGCCCGGCAGTACGCCCGGTCGAACCAAGGAGATTGTAGAGCCGGTGTCAATCAGGGCCCGGATCGACGTCTTCCCCAAGCTGCACTGTAGATAGATCCCTGGAGAGTGTCCAACTCGGCCCACGCGCGGTGCCGGCTCCTCGGGGGAAACATCTGCTGGAGGTGGCCTGTCCCCGTTCACGCCACCTCGCTCTAGTTTAACGCCGGCGAGGGGCCGGTTTGTCGTGGGGTGGGTGCGGGGCAGTATCGCGCGATGTGTCCCATCTCTCCGCAGCGGAAGCACCCTTCCTCGCGCCGCCGAGGCCATCTTCTCCGTGGACGCGCCGCCGTGGTCTGCCGTAATTCCTCCTCCTCCCCCTCGCTCTCCATCGTAGCCTGGTAGGTTCTTCGGCTGTGCGTTGCTGCTTCAGCGGTGCGATTTATTAGCGGCTCTGCCCGCTCTGCTTCTGCCACTGCAGTCTTCCAGTCGCTCGCGGCGTGGAGCCGTACGTGGCTCTGGAGCTGGGCCGGGCGGAGACCTTGGATGAAACTCCGGAGGGCGAGCTTCTCTACTGCCTCCGGCGCGAAATCTGGGTAGCTGCGCCGGGTTAACAGCCATATGTCTGCAGCATAGGCTCCTAGTTTCTCCTGGTGGTTCCGGTGGCGGCGGGTCAGTTGTTCTTGGGCGTGCTCAGCGTCCGCTATTCTCCCAAATCGTCTCTGGAGCGCCCCTTGTAGTGCTGGCCAGCTGTGGTGCTCCTCGGGCCGGAGATCAGAGAGCGTGCAGAGGGCTTTCCCTTCCAAGGCCAGCGCAACCTGTACGGCGGTTTCCTCTGGTGACCAGCCGTTCAGCGCCGCAGTCAGCTCGACCTGTGTCAGGTAGTCATCTAATGTGGCTTCGCCGTTGAAACGGGGAATCTTGGCCCACTGTCGAACAGGTGGGGTGGTCGTTTCCTGATCGATCGCCACCCTTGATCGCCGTGGGGTCGCCAGCCCGTGCTGTCCTGAGAAGGGTGGAACGTTTGCTCTGTTCTGCCCGCTCTCTCTTGAAAAAGACAGGAGGCGGGGTGCGCTGGCCCCGTCAGGTCCGCCGCTTCGTTCGT
The DNA here is from genome assembly GCA_020510985.1 of Pholidichthys leucotaenia. Taxonomy (NCBI): domain Eukaryota; kingdom Metazoa; phylum Chordata; class Actinopteri; order Cichliformes; family Pholidichthyidae; genus Pholidichthys; species Pholidichthys leucotaenia. The sequence goes on along the minus strand of CM035841.1, from coordinate 424,826,970 downwards.
CCCGGCTCCAGGCTCCCGGTGGTGGTGTCTCGTCATCCATCATCAGCTGAGCAATGGCCTGCTCCAGCTGCCGGATCTCCATTCTGATCGCTTCCATTTGCTCCATGCCCACTCCTGACACCAGTGTGACGTCTGCAAGGTTCACACAAAGAAAATGGAGCAGATGGCTGTGATCAACCAGATTTATTTTGTACACCCCAACCCCAACTTGCTTCTGTGCTACAGAGTGGAGTGGAGGTCATTCTCCCAGACCTCCGTTTCAATCATGGTTACACACACAGATACATCTTGCCCTAATCCTGCTAAACACTGCTGGGTCATTATAATGCAGTTATAATGACACAGCAGTGTAACTCAGAAATAACACATTTAACACACACAGTAACGTTTCAAACTGGCAAAGCATGCTGGGAAATTCACTTAACATGGCCCCAACGTTACAATATATTATTATATCTTTTCATGGGACAACACTGAAGATATGGCACGTCAGTGTACAGCTTGTATAACTGTAAATTTGCTGTCCCCTCAAAATAACTCAACACACAGCCATTAATGTCTAAATCACTGGCAACAAAAGTGAGTACACCCCTAAGTGAAAATGTCCAAATTAAATTAAACTAGAAAAGCACTCGGAGAGCGCAGACCTCCGCCAAGAGCAACAGTTCCCCCCCCCCCCCAGTATTGTGATTTATACCATAAATATTCTACACTAATTTTGTTATTGTTCTTTCCCTGTATCATGTGTTTCTGTATGTCATATGATTGGTGAAGAAAACCAAAAAAATGTTATTTGAACTACACAAATACAATTTATTTAATTTAACAAGCGATACAACATGTACAAGTCTTTAGTTGGAGAATACATTCATGAAATTTATTCCTAATAATAAATTCTGGATATTGAAAAGCTACCATTAACATAATTTTTCTAACTTCGTTTCTTTCCAGGAAATTAAAAATATGTACATATACGTAGTGTAGAATAGAACAATATTAACTGCAATCTTCTTTTAAAAAAAAACATAACCTTCTGGTGGAGGTAATAAGAAAAAATCAATAAAATAAAACTAAGGTTGACGAGCTTCAATAGCATTTGGGGATAGCCCCTCATCAGAATCAGAATCAGAATCAGAATCAGAATGAACTTTATTGCCAAGCACGTTTACAAGGAAACACAAGTAAACATACGAGGAATTTGACTTGACATTGGGCGCGCTAGATAAGCGCATCCCAATGACGCGGCAGCCATGCAAGGCGCCTGTCATACAGTGGGGGGTAAAGAGGGGTAGGGGGGTAGGGGGTAGGGAAACACAATGGGCAGAGAGAAAAAAGCATTGTTAATCAAAATAAAGCTCATTATATGACCAAAATTGTGATTACCTAGAAAAAAAACTCTCTAATGCACATATAAATTAGCAGACAATAGATCACACAAAACAAGAGTTGAGAGAATCAGTGTATGTTTATATATCAGTGAATGTATCAGTCCTGTAATGTTGTATGCAGTGTAGTGTAGGTGTGTCAATCGCTAGTGAACAGCAGAGGGCGCCTCCTGACAGTGGATGGATGTTAATCATTTGATCTATAAGCAAGTCCAGAGTCTCTCTCTCTTGCTTGCAGGTGGCGAGTTGAAGACACATGGTACACTGTCCTTGAGGGTCCAGTCTGTTGAAACAACAGCGATTGTGTCGATTGTTTGGGTTAGCCACTTCTTCAGCCTTATCCTTCATCGAGGAGGAATGTAAACAGGGGCACCAAAACACAAGGTCAAATCTGCACAGTGCACTCAGAGAATAGAATTTTCCTCTCTTCATTCTGTGCTTAAATTTCATACAGGCTTGAATCATGCTTTAGAATCATTCTCTGGAGAGCGCTCAGCGATCCCCAGATGTTATCCACCTACCGAAACATAGGTAAACATGTCCAAGAGAGTCCATTCTCTCTTCAATGCATGCCAGGTGGTAAATTCCATGTTAATCCTATTTACCGCTGTCAGTCAGTGCCCCCCCCCAGCTGGACGAATTGTTGAATTTGTTGAGGGAGCTACGCCGGGGTCCGCATTTGATTAGCTCACCCAAATATAATTTCGATACACCAGGAACTCCAGGGCCAAACAGAAAATCCTGTGATCATTTCAATCTTCAGTCGAATCACACAGACACATGAATTCCAATACCATGAGTCTTCGTTGGGTTCTCCCTGACCCGATCTTCTTCTTTTAAAGTGGTGACAATCGCATATAAGCCACTTTTCCAGATCCATAATTTCCATTTGGATTAAGATTCAGCCAGAAGAAGAGCGAAAGACACAGACATCGCAAGCAGGGAATATTAGAGGAGAGGAGAGGAGAGGAGGAGAGGAAAAGCGTCTGCTCTCTCTAAGAGCCGGAAGAAGACTCATCCTGTGTATGCTGCTGTGTACTGTCTCTGTCTTTAGCACGGCGAGAAGCAGCAGCCTGTGGGCTCTCATTCAGTCTATGCTGCATTTTAGCGGCTCTGTCATAAGCTCAACGAGCCTGTGGACTCTCATTCAGTGTATGCTGCATTTTAGCGGCTCTGTCACAAGCTCGACGAGCTTCAATATGTAGTTCAGTGCTTCCTGCTGGCGGAAGCATTGAACTACACATTACCTCCGGGCCCTATCTCACAATGTTAAAGAATCCTTTAAAAAATTCCTGGATCCAGACGGTGATCCGGATCATCCCCAAAATTTAATCAGTTCTTCCTTGTACCATTTCCAACAACGCCTGAAAGTTTCATCGAAATCCGTCCAAAACTTTTTGAGTTATCTTGCTAACCAACAGACAGACAGACAGACAGACAAACGCCGGCAAAAACATAACCTCCTGGCCTGCGGCCTGGTGGAGGTAATTAAAATTAAATCACCCTTTATTGTCATTCAACTGTACAACCAATCATGTACAGTAGAACGAGATTGTGTTTTACCTATCTACAGTGTTAATCACACACACCCCAAGTGTAGAATCAGAGGGCCGCTGCCATGCAAGGCGCCACCACAGATTTCCCTCCTCCATTCCGTTATTGCTGAGCACCAAGCTGGACGGCAGGAAGTCCCACTTTTATATGGTCTTCGGCATGACCCGGCCGGGATTTGAACCCCTGCCTCCCGGGTGTGGGGCGGATGCTCTACCAACTGAGCCACCACTCCGGTATGCCCAATTAGCCATTTTCCCTCTCTGGTGTCATGTGACTCGTTAGTGTTACAAGTCTCAGGTGTGAATGGGGAGCAGGTGTGTTAAATTTGGTGTTATCGCTCTCACACTCTCTCATACTGCTCACTGGAAGTTCAACATGGCACCTCATGGCAAAGAACTCTCTGAGGAGCTGAAAAAAGAATTGCTGCTCTACATAAAGATGGCCTAGGTTATAAGAAGATTGCCAACACCCTGAAACTGAGCTGTAGCACGGTGGCCAAGACCATACAACGGTTTAACAGGACAGGTTCCACTCAAAACAGGCCTTGCTATGGTCGATCAAAGAAGTTGAATGCACATGATCACCATCATATCCAGAAGTTGTCTTTTAAAAATAAACGTATGAGTAACTGCCAGCATTGCTGCAGAGGTTGAAGGGGCGGAGGGTCAACCTGTCAGTGCTCAGACCATACGCCGCACACTGCATCAAATTGGTCTGCATGGCTGTTGTCCCAGAAGGAAGCCCCTTTTAAAGATGATGCACAAGAAAGCCCGCAAACAGTTTGCTGAAGACAAGCAGACTAAGTACATGGATTGCTAGAACCTTGTCCTGTGGTCTGATGATACCAAGATAAACTTATTTGGTTTAGATAGTGTCAAGCGTGTGTGGCGGCAACCAGGTGAGGAGTACAAAGACAAGTGTGTCTTGCCTGCAGGCAAACATGGTGATGGGACTGTCATGGTTTGGGGCTACATGAGTGCTGCCGGCACTGGGGAGCTACAGTTCATTGAGGGAACCATGAATGCCAACATGTACTGTGACATACTGAAGCAGAGCATGATCCCCTCCCTTCGGCAACTGGGCCACAGGGCAGTATTCCAACATGATAACGACCCCAAACACACTTCCAAGATGACCACTACCTTGCTAAAGAAACTGAGGGTAAAGGTGAAGGACTGGCCAAGCATGTCTCCAGACCTAAACCCTATTGAGCAGCTGTGGGGGATCCTCAAACAGAAGGTGGAGCAGCGCAAAGTCTCTTAACATCCACCAGCTCTGTGATGTCATCATGGAAGAGTGGAAGAGGATTCCAGTAGCAACCTGTGAAGCTCTAGTGAACTCCATGCCCATGGGAGTTAAGGCAGTGCTGGAAAATAATGGTGGCCACACAAAATATTGACACTGGGAAAAATTTGGACATTTTCACTTAGGAGTGTACTCACTTTTGTTGCCAGCGGTTTAGACATCAATGGCTGTGTGTTGAGTTATTTTGAGGGGACAACAAAGTTACACTGTTATACAAGCTGTACACTGACTACTTTACATTGTATCAACGTGTCATATCTTTGGTGTTGTCCCATGAAAAGATATAATAGAATATTTGCAAAAATGTGAGGGGTGTACTCACTTTTGTGAGATACTGAATGTGGTGAAATACATGCTGCTCCTGTGCACCAACAGTTTCTGCTGGTAGCCTATGACCTCCACTCAAAATAGCCAGAGGTTATGCCCACCGGCTCGGTCATAACTGATGTGGTCACTGACTTCCTCACCTCCCTCTTTGCTCGCTGGGGTGCACCAGATGCCATTACGACGGACAACGGACCACAATTCATCTCGGCGGGTTTTGAAGCATTCATGAGTGACAGAGGTATCAAACACATAAAGACCACATTCTACCATTCACAAGCAAACGGTGGTGGGGGAGGGGGGTGAGGTAGAAAGATTCACACAAACTCCTACAGAACTGGCTCAGAGCACATCTGGCAGATGGACTCCAACTCTCGGCTGCAGTACAGAGTACCCTGTTGCACTATAGAGCAACACCTCACACCATGACGGGCTGCTCACCGGCAGTATTGATGTTGGGATGTGAAATGTGCCTTCGCTTGGACCGCCTATGCCCCCCAGAGGAAGCCATTCCAGCAGAAAAGCCACCACTGAGGGGAAGGGTGGTCAAGCAGCAAGGACAGATGAAACTATGGTTTGACAGCGAATGCCGGGTGAGGCAGCCCGGACTCACAGGCATGTCAGGCGCCCTAGCCACACCCACAAGCTGCAGTCATTTTGGACAGCGCCGTTGCAGATCACAGCACAGTTGGGCCCAAACATGTTCTGCCTCTGTGATGGGCCACGCTGGCACACCAGCCACTTTTGAAAATCTCCACTGGCTCCAACCCCAAATCAGAGAACGGCCAAAGACACGATGGATCTGGGTTGGGACTTTGCTGACGCGGAACCAGCGAACCCCAGGAGTGTTCGCCAGAGCCGACAATGGTGCTGCAGCCCGGGCGACGCTTGACCAGAGTCTGGCAGAGACCCTGATATCTGAAGGACTTTATAGTGGACTTTTGATCAGTTAGGGTGTGATCGGTCAAGAAAGTGGCAGAATAACCCACTCCATCACGCAGGTACCCTGGCAGTCTACCCAGGTGCTCAGTTAGGCGGTGGAAAACGGTGTAAGAGGAGGGAGCTTCGGCACCCAAGGATGGGAACGGATGTCCGGATTCACGTCCAACAACGCTGCGGCAGCCTCTCAGTGCTTCACAGCGTCCTTTGATTTGGAGCAGCTTCGCACAGTGGCTGCACAGTCCAGTACCTGGATAACAACTCGAAGCTGCTCCATCCTCCACTTCTTCTCAATTTTCCTCCTCTTTTCTCCGCCTGCTGGGTCCTGGATTGGTGGTGTCCTTCTGCCATGGTTACCCCTCCAGGGCAAAGGAGAGGAGGACCCATTTGCAAGGCGGATTTGATAAACCAGTAGTTTATTAATAAACAGAAAACAAAACTGTGCGTGGGCAGAACTTAAATACAAAACAGGCAGGCTTTAAACACAACAGGTTACTCACTGAGAAACAGGAGTGTGTGTGAGAAGCCAACATTCACAAGGACACCACAAAGAGCATAGACTGAATGACGCATAAAAAGACAGGAGTGCAATCAGGACAACACAAAACAGGTGAGTATCATCAAGGGCAAACAGACAGCCCAGGATGAACGGGGCTGTAAAGACAAAGATCGGTGACGGGGCCTAGCGGAGGAGCCACCCAGCCAGACGGCAGCGAGCTGCGGTGATCGGCCACCGATCGGCAGCGGTGATCGGTGGATTTCAGCTGCGCCGGCGGTGTGCGGCATAACTGGCGGTGACGGGGCCCAGCGGAGGAGCCACCCAGCCAGACGGCGACGAGTGGCGGTGATCGGTGGATCTTGGCTGCGCCGGCGGTGTGCGGCATAACTGGCCAGGTAGACTAACTAACTAACTAACTAACCTGCACTTATATAGCGCTTTTCTAGTCACAAAGACCACTCAAAGCGCTTTCATTAATACTAACCCTCTATTCTAAGGGCCTATAGGAAACAAATATCTAGGGACAATTTAGAACAGCCAATTAACCTAACATGCATGTTTTTGGCATGTGGGAGGAAACCGGAGAAATCCCGGAGTAAACCCACGCAACACGGGGAGAACATGCAAACTCCACACAGATCACTGTTGGTCGGGGGCTGGGATCGAACCCATGATCCCACGATCCCCACAATCCCCTGGCCAAGGGTAAACTGTGCTGCCGCAGTGCTAACCACTGCGCCACCGTGCAGCAGGCGGCGGCGATAGAAGGCGGTGATCTGCGGAGCTGTACAGTGTCACTTGGCGGAGAAGCTGCGCAGGAGCTCCATTGCGACAGATCCAGTAGCGGCCGAGCTAGTTGAGGCCTAGCCGGATTCCCTGTTTATTTCTATTCACAGGTCAGTAAAATGCCACCCAAAAAAGAGGAAATGGAAGAAATTAAAAAATCTCTGAACTTTGTGTTAGAAGAATTGGCCAAAATGTCTAACCAACAGGCCAAAATAATAAACCTAATAGAAGAGGTACAAGCTCTACATTCAATAATAAAAGAAAAAGATAAAAAAATTATGGACCTGGAGCAACACGGGCGTCTTTTGGAGCAACGCTTCGAGGATCTTGAACAAGGTTCTCGCATTGATGACATAGTTATAAGTGGACTAGACATCAGATATCAGTCGTACGCCCATGCCGCTACAGGACTGAGTGGTGAACATGCTTCCATAAGTGAATCAATGTCCTTAGAAAACCAAGTGCTTCAGTTCCTTAATGATAAAGACATTAAGGTAGAAGCCAATGCGATCTCAGCCTGTTATGCTTTACCGAAGAAAGATAACAAAACAAAGAAATCAATTGTGATGCGCTTTGTGAACAGGAGGGTGAAAAATGACATACTGAGACAGGCCAGAAAGCTAAAGGAAACTCAAGTTTACCTAAATGAACACCTGACAAAAAAAAACGCTGAATTAGCACGGCAGGCACGGATGCTAAAAAAACAAAATAAGATACAGACAACATGGACAAGAAATTGTAGAATTTGGATTAAACTAAATGGTACACTTGAGCAAGCAAGGAGTATAATGATCAAAGATGCTACTGACTTAGATAAATACAAATGAACACTGACTATGAAACACAGAGTGAGGAAACTCAAACTCTAAAACTATGCCACTATGCTGAGCATAAACCACAAGAGATGGAGAATGATATTGATCCTGATAACCACTTTTTCCAATAATATTCATAACCACTGTGAATATTACACTGAAAAGCAATTCAAAAGTCAAGTGCAAATAGATGGTAAACTGTCAATAATACACTTCAATAGCAGAAGTCTCAACAAAAACTTCTCACAGATTCAGGACTATTTAAAACAGCTAGACAGAAAATTCACAGCTATTGCAGTCTCTGAAACTTGGCTTAATGAAGATCAGGCCCCCCTGATGGCAATAGAGGGATATCAGATGTTTTACATTAACAGATCTCAAAAAAAGGGTGGTGGTGTTGCACTGTATATTGATGACCTATATAGATGTAAGCTTGTAAATGAAATGTCCTCAGCACTACCAGGGCTTCTGGAATGTGTCACTGTTGAGATTGACCTAGACAAAACAAAAAATCTAATCATAAGCTGCATATGACGTCCCACTTGACGTCCCACTTGATGAAGACCCTGGAGAGACTGCTCCTTGCTCACCTCCGCCCCCTGGTGGAACCAGCGATGGATCCACTCCAGTTCGCCTACCAGCATGGCATTGGGGTGGAGGATGCGGTGATCTTCCTCCTTCACCGTTCTCTGTCCCACCTGGAGAAGCCCGGGAATATGGTGAGGATCATGTTCTTTGACTTCTCCAGTGCTTTCAACACCATCCAACCGATGATCCTGAAGGACAAGCTGCTGCAAGCAGGGGTGGACCAGCACCTGTCATCATGGATCCTGGACTACCTCACGAACCGGCCTCAGTTTGTGAGAACCCGGGACTGTGTGTCCGACACGATCATCAGTAGCACGGGGGCCCCCCAGGGAACGGTGCTGGCTCCCTTCCTGTTCACTCTTTATACTGCAGACTTCTCACACAACACAACACACTGCCATCTACAGAAGTTCTCTGATGACTCTGCGATCGTTGGCCTCATCTCCAATGGAGATGAAGCTGAGTACAGAGGGCTTATCCAGGACTTCGTGGACTGGTGCCATCGGAACTGCCTCCAGATCAACGCGAGGAAAACTAAGGAGCTGGTGGTGGACTGCCGCAGGCATGGGCAGCCCCTCACAGCACCAGTAAATATACAGGGAACAGACATCGAGATGGTGACATCCTATAAGTACCTGGGTGTTCATCTGAACAATAAACTAGACTTATCCTTTTTTTTTTTTTTTTTCCTTTGAAAGACAAAAGTAAAATAGAAAGATGTCTTTACCTTCTTTTACTTTTGTCTTTCAAAGGAAAAAAAAAAAAAAAAAGGATAAATAATTGAAAGAAGACAAAATGAACTTGTTTGACGTAATAAACTAGACTGGTCACACAATACTGACGCACTCTACAAGAAGGGACAGCGCAGGCTGTTCCTGCTGAGGAGACTCAGGTCTTTTGGTGTACAAGGGGCGCTGCTGAAGTCATTCTATGACACGGTGGTGGCATCAGCCATCACTTTTGGAGTGGTCTGCTGGGGCAGTGGCATTACTGCAGCCGATAGGAAGAGACTGAACAAACTGATTAAGAAAGCTAGCTCTGTCCTGGGGCAGCGCCTTGATCCGATGGAGGAGATAGGAGAGAGAAGGACGGTGGCTAAACTGTCATCTCTGCTGGAGTCCGAGTTCCACCCTATGCAGGACATACTGGATGCACTGAGGAGCTCATTTAGCAGCAGACTACATCATCCCAGGTGCACAACCGAGAGGTTTCGTAGGTCCTTCCTACCAACGGCTGTCAGACTGTACAACCTAAGCAGGGCTGCTCGCAGAGATAGCAAAAAGACGTAACAAACTAATAGTTTTTTGAATGCAAAAGATGCAATAGACTTACAGAATGGTCCCCTCCGGCATACAACTAGGAACATACCGGTCGCTATGGAGGGTGAGAATATGTATGGGCACATAATCATACCATGTAGGATAACTAAGTAGACAGTTATGCTGTTTCATCCCATCTAGCAACAATGCTCTGCACTGTGTGTGTTTATATATTTACATATTTATTCCATCTAGCGACAATGCTCCGCACTGTGTGTGTTTATATACTTGCATATTTATTCCACCTAGCTGCAATGCTCCGTACTGTGGGTGTTTATATATTCATATATTTATTCCATCCAGCTACAATGCTCTGCACTGTGTGTCTGTGTGTGTGTGTATATATTTATTTTATAGTAATATGTACATATGTATATTAGCTGCTCTTGCTTGCTTGTTTTTTTCTTGCCTTCTGATTGTTGCTCTGAGTGTTGCTATCCCTGTGCTGTTGCAATCCTGGAATTTCCCCGTTGTGGGACTAATAAAGGCTTATCTTATCTTATCTTATCTTATATATAGAACGCAGGGAACTTGCATTGAGACATTCAGAGATAAATTAGTCGAGCTGTACAATAATATTACTAGTAAGAAAATGGTAGCAATTTGTGGAGATTTCAATATTGATTTACTAAATCCATATCAACAAAATGTAATTACAGAGTTCATGAATTCTATGTACAGCATGAGTCTATATCCCACAATAACACATCCCAGTAGAATCACTGTTCACTCTGCTACACTTATTGACAACCTGTTTGTCAATGTTCTCGATAAGAAAATAGAAAGTGGATTATTGATAAATGATATAAGCGACCACTTGCCAACCTTTGCGCTTATCCATGGCCACATGGGGCCCAACGCAGAAAAAATTTCAAAATCGTTCAGACACAAATCACCAAATGCAATCAGTTCTTTTAAAGAGGACTTGCTGAAGCAAGACTGGACAGAAGTCTATGTATCAGATGTAAATGAAGCCTATGACACATTTATAAACATTGTAACCACTCTTTATGAAAAAAACTGCCCATTAGTAAAAAAAAAGCTTAAACACAAATTTGCTGACAAACCATGGTTAACCAAAGGACTACAAAAGGCGTGTAAAAAGAAAAATTTATTATATAAAGCTTTCATAAAGAAAAGGACAAAAGAAACAGAGCAATGGTATAAAACATACAAAAATAAATTAACATATATAATAAGATGTAGTAAAAGAGACCATTACAGTAAAGAACTGGAAAAAAACAAAGACAATATTAAAAATACATGGACAATAATCAACAGTATCCTTGGAAATAAAAGCAGAAATACTAGCTACCCAACTAATATTCCAAAAAATAATAAAACGACTCCGAGTGTGAATATAGATTCACCTGCAGATGAATTTAATAATTTTTTTGTTAACATTGGACCTAAACTGGCCCGAGAAATACCCACTATGGTGCCTACAAGTGATACAATATGCAATAACACTGCTGTAAAAGACACCATCTTCATAAAGAACACAGACGAAAGAGAGGTCATTGAAATTGTTAAATCGTTCAAAAGTAAAACATCTACTGACTGTGATGGTATTGATATGCTACTAGTCAAAACTGTTATCGAATGCATAGTAAAACCACTGACGTATATCTGCAACCTGTCTCTCCAATCAGGTATATTTCCCAATGCAATAAAAATAGCTAAAGTAATTCCGATATACAAGACGGGCGACAGAGGGGAATTCTCAAACTACAGACCAATTTCACTATTACCGCAATTTTCCAAGATACTTGAAAAAATATTCTATGAGAGAATTGACAACTTCATACTGAAGAATGATTTATTGTGTGAGCAGTAATATTGGTTCAGACACAAAAGGACAACTGCATATGCCCTAATGGAATTTACAGAAAAAATATCAACAGCCATTGAAAATAAAGAGTATTCAGTTGGAGTATTCCTGGATCTTAAAAAAGCATTTGATACAGTAGATCACAATCTATTATTAAAGAAACTACAAAACTGTGGTATAAGAGGGGTAGCACTGTCCTGGTTAAGTAGTTACTTAAAGAATAGATATCAGTATGTATGTGTTAGCAACAAAAACTCAGAGTTACTGAAGGTCACCTGTGGAGTCCCACAGGGTTCAGTTTTGGGACCATTATTATTCAATATGTATATAAACGATATATATGCCCATCCAGGGACAAGAGTTGCAAATTAGCTAATAGCTATACACTCTATGTGCAACACATCAGATTGATTGTCTTTGATTAATTGTCTATGTTTATTGCACTGTCCCTGTCAAATAAACTAATCTACTACTACTACATGTATAGTTTCAGAAAAAATGGACTTAATATTGTTTGCTGATGACACTAATCTGCTATGCAGTGGAAACAATTTGGAACAACTTCTGGATACACTCGGAAAAGAATTAGGAAAGTTTAAACTGTGGTTTGATTCAAACAAATTAACGCTCAATTTAAGTAAGACAAAATTTATAGTCTTTAACAACCATCACAACAACCCAGTACCCAAACTCAGTGTAAATGGTGTAGAGATTGAAAGGGTATCTGAAACTAAATTCCTTGGAGTAATAATTGATAACAAACTGTGTTGGAAGTCACATATTAATTATATTAAAGGTAAAGTATCCAAATCAATTGCAATATTACACAGAGTGAAAAATTTGCTGAATCAACCCACACTATACACCTTGTATCATTCATTAATACTCCCATACATGACATATTGTAATGAAGTATGGGGAAATACATATAAAACAAACATATATCCACTCTTTATGCTTCAAAAGAGAGCTATTAGAATAATCAACAAAGCAGCTTACAGGGAACCAACAAACCCACTTTTTCTTAAACAAAAAACTCTCAAGTTGAAAGATCTGGTTGACTTTAAAACCGCAATAATAATGTTCAAAGTGAAGAATTTATCACTGCCCGCAAATATCCAAAAGTTGTTCCAAACAAGGGAGAAACGATATCACTTCAGAGGAACATGTATATTTCAAAAGCCTACAGTGAGAACAACCACCAAGCAACACTGTATTTCAGTACAAGGAGTCAGATTATGGAACGATTTTGGACCTGAATTAAAATCATGTACAACGCTTGGACAATTTAAACAAAAACTAAAGGAAGAAATACTCCAAACATATTTACAAGACGACATGTAAACTCACATAAGGATTGACATTTCCAGCCTGTGTTGTGTTGTAGCTTAGTTTTTCTTTTTTTCTTTTTTTCTCTGTGACATTATGTCTTAGATTTGTTTTTGAATAGTAACCGCTTAATTTAGACTAGCTCAGTTTTCTTTTTTCTCTCAGTCACATTTTGTCTTAGCCTTGTTTTAAATTGTAATCGCTCTTGTCTTGTTTTTCTCTTTTTCTCCTTTGAATTCTTGGATGGAATATGGGTGGGCAATATAAGCTGCGGCTTCAGCCATCACCCATTTCGGATAACTCACGTGGAATTGTATAGTAGAAGGAGTCTTTGTCTAATTTGACCTTGTTGTTATATTATACAGTTTCTTTTAACCTGTAATGTACTATCCGAAATAAATAAATAAATTCAATTCAAATAAATAAATTCAAAGACAGAAGTGCACATGAACATGGCAAAGAGCACACAGGACAACAGTAGGTGGACAGATACACACACACACACACACACACACACACACACACACACAGACTCAAGACCAAACGGGATGACACAGAAGGCAGAGACAGGGGGCTCAGGGGAACACAGAGGGCAAGTGATACAAAATAATCATCATACAAAATCACAGTTGTATAAACAAAACATGGTCTTGATCCTGAGATCAAACCCACATTCATGACAGCCACAAGCTCTGAGTTAACTCACCCAGGTAAGCCTGTAAACCTGATTTCTGGATCAGGGCCCAAGAGTGTGACAAAATTGACCTCACTATGTAATTTGGACAGCAGGTGGAGCTCTTGTACCTAGTCAGCAGAAGTGTCATCATCACCGCCTCTGTTCTATCATCCTGACACGGACACAATAGAGGCATGATGGTATAGTTCTACAAAAAAAAAAGGTCATGTTTCCAGCCTGGTATGATAATAGTTTCGTGAAATTGTTACCTTAAAAACTGTGAAAAGCCCTAGTCTTTTGAACATTAATTTTGTAGTTTGTAAGTCTTCACAAAAATCATTAAGTCATTTGAATCAGGGGGCTCAAAACTTTTCAGGCTTTACATGACATCTTACACTTTTGTATTAGAGGTCCCATTTACTGCACTTTTTTCCACATGCTAACAGCTCCCCAGGTGGGGAGGTGAGCTTTGAGAGGGGAACTGCCGTAATTGTGTTTGGTGACATGTATAGTAAAAGACAAGTAGATGTAATCCACTAAGCAGTTCCACAAAAACTAAATATTACTTTTTTATTGTACGACAACTGACAACTTTAATCACGTGGAAAATTATCTTTTAAACTGACAAAGATTGTATGTGTAACTAGTGGCAAAATTCTATTGAGATCAAAAGATAATTTCTCTCTTGCCATTCATTTCAATGGAGATTTTTTCTGATTTAAGGTCCCATATGCTTTTTTTCCCCTTGTCCTGTCAAGCATCTAGGTGAGCTGAACAGAAATCTACTTCCTTTACTGTGCCAAACAGATTTACTTTGCCAAAAATGAGCTTTATACAGTACATACAGTAGTGTGAAAAAGTGTTTGCCCCCTTCCTGATTTCTCATTTTTTTGTGTCACACTTAAATGTTTCAGATCAAACAAATTTAAATATTATACAAAGATAACACTAGTAAACACAGAATGCAGTATTTAAATGAAGGTGTTTATTGTTAAGGAAAAAAAAATCCACACCTACATGTCCCTGTGTGAAAAAGTGATTGCCTCCTAAACCGAATAACTGGTTGGGCCACCCTTAGCAGCAACAGCTGTCATGATTCAGAGCAAGTGAGGCTCAAACGCAGAGCTGCCAGAATGAACACTCAGACACAGATGTAAAAGTTCACCAGTTTATTGTAAAAATAAAACCAAACACACAAATCTAAATAAAAGTGCATCAATAAAGAAAAGCACAAAGCAAAAACACACAATTAAATTTAATACAAAAACCGGTGACACTGGAGCGCACACAGCCTACGGGAAAACAGCAGAAAGAGATGATTAGGGACAGAATCTCCACAAGAGGAGAATAAAATAGGGAGAACACTCTTACTGCTATGAGCAGAGGAACCCAGCGGGGAACTCCTGCGTGGGTCCAGGGAAACAGGGGGGAAGATGGTTGACCTGGGTGGACATCTGCTGTCTTCTGATCAGGCAAGCGTGATCAGCCCCGGAGTACACACTGCGAAGATGGCAGCAAACCTGAGAGGGAAGGAAGCCACGGGGAGTGAAAACATAGATCAACTGAGAGAAAATAATGCAATGAGGCTTAGATTCCTCGGTGGCAAACCTAACGATCCAGCAATGCTGGTCCATTAGGAAGCAGCAGGTGTGTAATCATGCAGATGCAGGTAATACTCCAGAGCCAGGAAGACAGGAACAGGAGAGGAGGGGGAGCACGCTCGCCTGCTCATCACAACAACTGCAATCAAGCGTTTGCGATAACTGGCAATGAGTCTTTTACAGCACTGTGGAGGAATTTTGGCCCACTCACCTTTGCAGAATTGTTCTAATTCAGCCACATTCGAGGGTTTTCAAGCATGAATTGTCTTTTTAAGGTCATGCCACAGCATCTCAATGAGATTCAGGTCAGGACTTTGACTAGGCTGCTCCAAAGTCTTCATTTTGTTTTTCTTAAGCCATTCAGAGGTGGACTTGCTGGTGTGTTTTGGATCATTGTCTGCTGTAGAACCCAAGTGCACTTCAGCTTGAGGTCAAAAACAAATGGCTGGACATTCTCCTTCAGGATTTTTTGGTAGACAGCAGAATTCATAGTTCCATTTATCACAGCAAGTCTTCCAGATCCTGAAGCAGCAAAGCGGCCCCATCACACTACCACCACCATATTTTACTGTTAGTTTGATGTTCCTTTTCTGAAATACTGTGTTACTTATACACAGGATGTAGTGGGACACACACCTCCCAGAAAGTTCAGCTTTTGTCTTGTCAATCCACAGAGTATTTTCCCAAAAGTCTTGGGGATCATCAAGATGTTTTCTGGCAAAACTGAGATGAGCCTTTATGTCTTTTTGCTCAGCAGTGGTTTTTGTCTTGGAACTCTGCCATGCAGACCATTTTTGCCCAGTCTCTTTCAGGTGGAGTCATGAATGCTGACCTTTACTGAGGCAAGTGAAGCCTGCACTTCTTTGGGTGTTGTTGTGGGGTCTTTTGTGACCTCTTGGATGAGTCATCGCTGTGCTCTTGTGGTAATTTAGGTCAGTAAACCCCTCCTGGAAAGGTTCACTACTTTTCCATATTTTCGCCATTTGTGGATAATGGCTCTCACTGTGGTTCGCTGGAGTCCCAAAGCTTTAGAAATGGCTTTATAACCTTTTCCAGAATGACAGATCTCAATTACTTTGTTTCTCATTTGTTCCTGAATTTCTTTGGATCACAGCATGGTGTCTAGTTTTTGAGGATATTTTGGTCTACTTCAATTTGTCAGGCAAGTCCTATTTAAGTGATGTGGTGGGTGTGGCTAGAGAAATTAAACTCAGCTTTCCAAAGATGTGATAAACCACAGTTTATTTATGTTTTAACGGGGGGGGGGGGGTCACTTTTTCACACAGGCCATGCAGGTTTGGATTTTTTTCTACCTTTAATAATAAACACCTTCATTTAAAAACTGCATTTTGTGTTTACTTCTGTTATCTTTGTCTAATATTTAAATTTGTCTGATCATCTAAAACATTTAAGTGTGACAAACATACAAAAAATATGATAAATCAGGAAGGGGCAAACACTTTTTCACACCACTGTATACTATATACAGTATGTACTGTATATTGTTTATAAACTCCTCCTATAGTAACTTTTAATACTTGATTTAAACTGTTTTACCCATGAAGGGCCCAATGGGGGAACTGGGAAAGGAGGGGTGGGGGGGTGGAAAGAAAAGGGAGAGGAACAGACAAAGAAGACAGACTAATACAACTGAAACAAAGAGAAGACAGACTGTTTCTTCTACTGAAAAGGTCTCAACATGCATCTGGTATCTGCACCTGTTAAAGGAGGGACATATGTGTGTGTGCATACGTGTGCATGTGTATGAGAGTGTGTGCATGGAGTGCATGAGTGGTTTGCCAGGAAACATAGGAAGAGGGGAGCCGATCAAAGCAACCCCCCTTCCCCCCCGGAAACCCCAAGCAAGCAGGACAATGCCACCAACCCCCAGAGAGCACAAATGTCCTGAGGCCAACAAGCCCCAGGATAGCCAGGTATCCACCCCAAGGGGGGCGGCTGAGGGAGGCCGGGCCGCAAAGCGGCTGGTGCGGCAGACCCACGATCCCAGACTGACCCCCCCCTCTCCCAGCAGGGCCAACGGCAGCCATCCAGCCACAGGTGACAGGAGGACAGTATTCCCATCCCCAGGGCCGGAGACCGGAGCCCACCCCAGACACCCCCACAGTGGGCCCGCCCCCACCCCAGCACCACTGCCGCACACCCCAGGGACCCCCACGCCCCATGCCCAAAGAAGGTGGCAGCAAGGCACAGGGGCCCCATGGGGGGCAGGGCCCCCCCCATCCAGGAGAGCCCACGCAGCTAGGAGGTGCTACCCCCTCAATCCAGCACCCCACAACCAGCACACACACCCATTCCCATGCACTCACACCCTCATGCTCTCATACACACCCACAGGCACTCACTCACTCTCACTCACCCTCCCCCCACACAATCCCACACTCACACTCCCGGACCCACCCACTCTCTTCCACTCCTGTGCCTGCTCAATCTTGCTCCCACTCCCACTCGCCCTCAGAGTTACCCGCACCCACTCACGCTCACCCATGCACACACTCTCACTCGCGCTCTGACCCACTCACATCTTCTTGTGTTCTCCCCCCACACACTCACCCACAGTCATTTACCCTTACTACTTGGGGCAGCCACAGCGCAGATGCAGCGAGCAAGAACATGCACCAGTGCCTGGCAGCGGCTGGGGAGACGGGCGAGGGCCAGCAGCCACACCCCCATTGACCTGCCCCAAGGCGGCCGCGGCCACAGAAGCAGGCCACCACCCCCAACGCCCACCCAAAGCGCCTGATCAGTGGACCACCACAAGTGCTCCAAGATGCTACTCAACATGAAAGCACCACACAAAACCAACTTCACCATCTCCACTCATCACTCCCTCACTCTCGCTTACTCTCTTGTTCAATCGCTGTCTCACTCCCTTGCTTGCACGTATTCATTCGGCAGCACCCAAGGATTTTGACAACATGACGGGCCCCAGGCCTCCTGCCTGGCCGCCTGGCCCCCAGGCCCCCGGCAGGAGAAGGGCAGCAGGTGTGGGGGAAGACCCCCGTCCTCCATCCCCCATGCATGAATCATGATGGGTGTGTGTTAGTTGTGTGGTGTGATTGTGTGTAGGTGTGTAAACTACAAGAGTGCAGTTAAAATTGGGGGGATGGTGGTTGGAGCACCGCTAGCCACTGCTATAGGCAGTGGGGCTCCCATCCCCCCAAGCCCTCAGTGTCTATAATGCAATTGAAATTGAGGTGAGGTTGGCCCCACTGCACAGCAGACAGAGGAACTCAAGTAGGTTCATTTTGTCTTCTTTTAATTATTTATCTTTTGTTCTTATTAAAGACAAGAATAGAAAGGAGATGTCTTTACCTTCTTAACATGTTTCGACTGTACACTGCAGCCTTCGTCAGACTCTTGTGACAAAGACTCTTCTGACTCTTCACACTCATCACTCCCTCACTCTCACTTACTCTCTTGTTCAATCGCTGTCTCACTCCCTTGCTTGCACCTATTCATTCGGCAGACTCTTCTGACGAAGGCTGCAGTGTACAGTCGAAACATGTTAAGAAGGTAAAGACATCTCCTTTCTATTCTTGTCTTTAATAAGAACAAAAGATAAATAAGCAGACAGAGGGATCCTCTTCACCAACACAGTACGGCACACCCCCACCCCAAAAACCTAAGAGTATCCAATAAGATGAATGTTCCACCCAGAATCAGGGGGAGGGGGGGAGAGGTAAGACTGGAAGGGAGGCGGTCCAAAAGGGAGCCCCCCCCCCCAAAGCCAGCTCGCAAAATGGCTCAGGAGGCCACCCACTGCCCCCAGATCCCAACCCAGGGCGAGGGCCGCCAGGCAAAGCAACCCAGGACCCGCCAGCATCGCCCCCCCAGTGCTCTCAGTACCACAGGCACGATGGAGCAGCCACACCCATGCCCACTCCCACACATCTTGCACACTCGAACACACACAACAACAATAATGAATAATGGGCCAGTCCCATAAGGCACCCCACAGGTGAAGCGACACCCCAGAGCACCCACCGCAAGCCCACCAACCACCCACCCCAGACACACGCCGACAGCGGCAGGCCGTCTCGCAGCCACAGCTGCCCTGGGGCAAACCTATGGCAACACGGCCGCCAACCTGCACCAACGGGCCAACCGGTCACCCCTGAGCACCCACACACACCCACACCCAGCGCCAAGGACACCGGAGGCCACAGTGGTGAACCTGAGGGTCAGCAGTCAGAGCAGCTGTGAAGATAGCAGGCTGGAAGCTAAATAAGAATATTACGTTTACTGTTCATGCCAGAAACTGCTACTGTATTTCAATAAATTAATGTTTGGAAAAAAATCGTTTTTTGCAAGATTACGTAAAAAACTCTTAAAATTCATTATATAAGTGTGAAACATTCCGAACCGTTCTGATTTAATATTCATAATTATGCTTTTACTTTTGGAAATTTTGATATGTTCACCTGCTATTGCACACCATTGTGTAACTATACATGCATTCAATTAATAAAATCTGTTACTCCAGCATTTTTCTCTATGCTCCTAATTTTATTCTTGTGCTTCTGTATTTTTATGCCTTGGCGCAAAGGCAATGTAGGCATATGGTAATCACTCTGTGTGTCTCTGTCTGTCTGTCTGTCTGTTAGCAGACCCATTCAAAATCAGCTGGAACTAAAGGCTTGTATCATTGTATCACTATATTTTCTCGACTTTTAATTTCCCACAATTTCCAGATAAGGCTTTGTTTTCAAAATAAACACAAATTTAATTCACCTTTACCATCAAGCAGCTGCAAAAAAAGGTATTGTAATATTCGTTCCATCTAGCTACAATACTCCGCACTGTGTGTTTATATACTCATATATTTATTCCATCCAGCTACAATGCTCCGCACTGTGTTTATATATTTATATATCTATCCCATCTAGCTACAATGCTCCGCACTGTGTCTATATATGTATACAGTATATTTATATGTACATATGTATACTCGCTGCTCTTGTTTTTTCTCTTGCCTTCTGATTGTTGCTCTGAGTGTTGCTATCCCTGTGCTGTTGCAATCCTGGAATTTCCCCATTGTGGGACTAATAAAGGCTTATCTTATCTTAACTATGCCTGCCCACTAGAAGTGACAGTGTGACTTTTTTACAGCCCCCCATGCTACCATGCCACAGGCACCAAGGAATCAGCACCTTGGTGCTTTCATTTTTTCAGTAACCGCTATTTTATAACCGCTATTTATCTCTCAGCTAGAGATCGACTGTGACAGAAGTCATCCATGTGCTGTAAAAAAAAGTCACACTTCCGCCTCTAGTGGCCTGCTATAGTTATTACAATACCATTTTCCCGGCTTCATTGACGTAAAAGTGAGTTAAATTTGTGTTTATTTCAAAAACAAAATCTTATCTCGAAATTTTGGCAAATTAAAAATCGAGAAAATATGGTCATACAATGATACGAGCCTTTAGTTGCATTTAATTTTGACTGTGTGAACTGACTCCAAAAGTCAGTCAGCTTTTTGGAGTCTGTGACTGGGGTGCTAGAGGGTGCTCCTCTTGGAGACTCCATTGTCCTACTGGGGGACTTCAATGCGCACGTGGGCAACGACAGTGAAACCTGGAGGGGGGTGATTGGGAGGAACGGCCGGCCCGATCTGAACCCGAGTGGTGTTCAGTTATTGGACTTCTGTGCTAACCACAGTCTGTCCATAATGAACACCATGTTCAAGCATAAGGGTGTCCATATGTGCACCTGGCACCAGGACACCCTAGGTCGCAGGTCGATGATCGATTTTGTTATCGTATCATCAGACCTGCGACCGTATGTCTTGGACACCCGAGTAAAGAGAGGTGCAGAGCTGTCAACTGATCACTACCTGGTGGTGAGTTGGATCTGATGGCAGGGGAGGAAGCCATTCAGACCTGGTAGACCCAAACGTATAGTGAGGGTGTGCTGGGAGCGTCTGGCTGAGGCCCCTGTCTGGCAACTCCCACCTCCGGAAGAACTTCAACCACATTCCGAGGGAGTCTGGAGACATGGAGTCTGAATGGGCCATGTTCTCCACCTCTGTTGTTGAAGCGGCAGCCCAGAGCTGCGGCCGCAAGGTTGTCGGTGCATCTCGTGGTGGCAACCCCCGAACCAAGTGGTGGACACCAGTGGTGAGGGGGGCCATTAAGCTGAAGAAGGAGTCCTATCAAGCTTGGTTGGCTTGTGGGACTCCCGAAGCAGCTGAGGTGTACCGGCAGGCCAAGCGGAGTGCAGTTCGGGTGGTTGCTGAAGCAAAAACCCGGGTATGGGAGGAGTTCGGTGAGGCCATGGAACAAGACTTTCGGTTGGCCTCAAAGAGATTCTGGCAAACTGTCCAGCGGCTCAGGAGGGGAAAGCAGCTCCCCGTCCACACTGTGTATGGTGCGGATTGGACACTGTTGACTTCAACTGGGGACATCGTCGGGCGGTGGAAGGAATACTTCGAGGATCTCCTCAATCCCACTGATATGCCTTCCACAGTGGAAGCAGGGTTTGGGGACGAGGGGGATGACTTACCTATCACAGGGGCTGAGGTCACCAAGGTGGTTAAAAATCTCCTTGGTGGCCGGGCCCCGGGGGTGGACGAGATTCGCCCTGAGTACCTCAAGGCCCTAGATGTTGTTGGGTTGTCATGGTTGACACGCCTCTGCAACATTGCGTGGAGGTCGGGGGCAGTGCCTTTGGCATGGCAAACCGGGGTGGTGGTTCCTCTCTTTAAGAAAGGGGACCGGAGGGTGTGCTCCAACTTTAGAGGGATCACACTCCTCAGCCTCCCTGGGAAGGTCTATGCCAAGGTACTGGAGAGGAGAGTCCGGACGTTGGTCGAACCTCGGATTCAGGAGGAGCAATGTGGTTTTCGTCCTGGCCGTGGCACATCGGACCAGCTCTTTACCCTCTCGAGAATTCTTGAGGGTTTGTGGGAGTTTGCCCAACCAGTTTACATGTGTTTTGTGGACTTGGAGAAGGCATTTGACTGCGTCCCTTGTGGATTTTTGTGGGGGGTGCTTCGGGAGTATGGGGTATCGGGCTTGTTGTTACGAGCTATTCGGTCTCTGTACGACCGTTGTGAGAGTTTGGTTCGTATTGCCAACACTCGGTCGGAGTCATTCCCAGTGAGAGTTGGACTCCGCCAGGGCTGCCCTTTGTCACCGATCCTGTTCATAATTTTTATGGACAGGATTTCTAGGCGCAGCCAGGGAATGGAGGGTGTCATGCTTGGTGACCACAGGATCTCATCTCTGTTGTTTGCAGATGATGTTATCCTGTTGGCTTCATCCAGCAATGACCTACAGCTCTTGCTGGGACGGTTTGCTGCTGAGTGTGAAGCGGCTGGGATGAGAATCAGCACCTCCAAGTCCGAGTCCATGGTCCTCAGCCGGAAAAAGATGGATTGTCCTCTCCGGGTTGGGGACAGGCTCCTGCCCCAAGTGGAGGAGTTTAAGTATCTTGGAGTGTTGTTCACGAGTGAGGGGAGAATGGTGCGAGAGATTAACAGACGGATTGGAGCAGCATCTGCAGTAATGCGGACGTTGTACCGGTCTGTTGTGGTGAATAGGGAGCTTAGTTCTAAGGCAAAGCTGTCGATTTACCAGTCAATCTACGTTCCTACTGTCACCTATGGTCACGAGCTTTGGGTAATGACCGAAAGAATGAGATCGCGGATACAAGCGGCTGAAATGAGCTTTCTCCGTAGGATTGCTGGACTCACCCTCAGAGATAGGGTAAGGAGCTCAGTCATCCGGGAGAGGCTCAGAGTAGAACCGCTGCTCCTCCACATTGAAAGGAGTCAGTTGAGGTGGTATGGGCATCTGATTAGGATGCCTCCTGGACGCCTCCCACTTGAGGTGTTTCAGGCACGTCCCACTGGGAGGAGACCCCGGGGCAGACCCAGGACTCGGTGGAGAGACTATGTCTCCCAGCTGGTCTGGGAACGCCTTGGTATCCCCTCTGAAGAGCTGGAGCAGGTGGCTGGGGAGAGGGAAGTCTGGGCTTCTCTGCTTGAACTGCTGCCTCCGCGACCCAGACCTCCGGAAAAGCGGTAGAAGATGGATGGATGGATGGGTGAACTGAAAAGCTGGTAACAGACAGACAGACGGACAGATACAACCACACACACACAGACCACATTAACTGATAACTGATTACTGTATGCCCCTTTTTCACTGAGGCATAATTAGTTGATGGTTTGGACACAGTCTGGTAACCTGAGAAGCCACAGCTGAGTTTTTTTTTCCAGTATGTGTACACTTTGAGGAGCACACACTGCCACTTCAGTGTGTGCTCCTCTCCAGCTAACATTATTACAGAGGGAGACAATCTAATTTAGCTCAGGTTCAGTCAGTGTGTTCAGTCATGGGCTGAAGAGCTCAATTCATTTATTACTTTGCACACTTTTCTATTCTCCGTTGAGCAGTTAAAGTGTCTGGTCACAAAAGCCATCAGAAGGATCTTCAAAGAAACAGCCTTTTGATCAAATATTGATCTGTTCAGTGTAACACATCAAGTGGACGTGTCTTAAAGGGGACATACTGTGTTTTTTTAAAACATGTTTTTTTGAAAACATGTTGAAATAGTTCCCAGAGGTGCAAATGAAATGTCTGTGACATGCTTTGGTCCAAACACCACAAAGTTTAAACAGTGGAGCACAATTTTCCACACTCTGTTTCAGTCCATGTTTATTTAATGTTAGTGTCCCAGTTCCCCCCAACCCCCATCCCCCTTTGCCACTGCTGAGATCAGTGGTTTATGTCGTGATAATGTAACCTGGTTAATTTCAGCTGTCTAGCACAATATCCAGTAGTAAATCAGTGTTTTTCAACCAGAGCCGCTGCACACCAGGGTGCTGTAAGAGATCGGCAGGTGATGCAACAGGCTCTCATGATGAATGTTCGAACAAGGATACAGGTTACCCCGCCTGGTATGGGGTTACTGGGGCCCCACCCTGGAGCCAGGCCTGGGGGAGGGGCTCGATGGCTAGCACCTGGTGGCCAGATTTCTGCCCATGGGACCTGGCCGGGTTCAGCCCAAAGGAGTTACATGGGTCCGCCTTCCAGTGGGCTCACCACCTGCAGGAGGGATCATGGGGGTCCAGTGCTATGTGGATCAGGTGGCGGTCGAAGGCAGAGACCTTGGCGGTCTGATCCCAGGCTTCCTAAACTGTCTTTTGGGATGTGGAATGTCACCTCTCTGGTGGGGAAGGAGCCTGAACTGGTGCATGAGGTTGAGAGATACCGGCTAGATATAGTCGGCCTCACCTCAACACACAGCTCCTCTCCTGGAGAGGGGCTAGAGCTTGGCCTACTCTGGAGTTGCCCCGGGAGAAAGACAATGAGCAAGGGTGAGTTTTCTTGTATCCGCCCACTTTGCGGCCTCTATATTGGAGTTTTCCCTGGTGGATGAAAAGGTTGTTTCCCTGTGCCTTCAGGTTGGGAAATGTCCTGACCATTATTTGTGCCTATGGACCAAATGATAGTTCAGAGTACCCACCCTTTTTGGAGTCTCTGACTGGGGTGCTGGAGGGTGCTGGAGCACCATCATTGTCCTACTGGGGAACTTCAATGCGCACGTGGGCAATGACAGTGAAACCTGGAGGGGAGTGATGGGGAGCAACGGCCTGCCCGATCTGAACCCAAGTGGTGTTCAGTTATTGGACTTCTGTGCTAACCACAGTTTGTCCATAACGAACACCATGTTCAAGCATAAGGGTGTCCATATGTGCACCTGGCACCAGGACACCCTAGGTCGTAGGTCGATGATCAATTTTGTTGTCGTGTCATCAGACCTGTGACTGTATGTCTTGGACATTTGGGTAAAGAGAGGTGCATAGCTGTCAACTGATCACCACCTGGTGAAGAGTTGGATCCAATGGCCAGGGAGGATGCCATTCAGACCTGGTAGATCCAAACATACAGTGAGGGTGTACTGGGAATGTCTGGTTGAGGCCTCTGTACGAGAGGACTTCAACTCCCACCTCTGGAAGAACTCTGGTCACATTCCGAGGGAGTCTGGAGACATGGAGTCTGAATGGGCTATGTTCTCCACCTCCATTGTTGAAGCAGCTGCCCAGAGCTGTGGTCGCAAGGTTGTCGGTGCATCTTATAGTGGCAACCCCCGAACCAAGTGGTGGACACCAGTGGTGAGGGGGGCCATTAAGTTGAAGAAGGAGTCCTATCAAGCTTGGTTAGCTTGTGGGACTCCCGAAGCAGCTGAGGTGTACCGGCAGGCCAAGCGGAGTGCAGCTTGGGTGGTTGCTGAAGCAAAAACTGTGTGTAGGAGGAGTTCGGTGAGGCAATGGAACAAGACCTTCATCAGCCTCGAAAAGATTCTGGCAAACTGTCCCGCGGCTCAGGAGGGGGAAGCAGCTCCTTGTCCACGCTATGTATGGTGAGGATGGGGTGCTGCTGACTTCAACTGGGGATATCATCGGGTGGTGGAAGGAATACTTCGAGGATCTCCTCAATCCCACTGATACGCCTTCCACAGAGGAAGCAGGGCTTGTGGACGAGCAGGATGACTCGCCCATCACAGGGGCTGAGGTTGCCAAGGTGGTTAAAAAGCTCCTTGGTGGCCGGGCCCTGGGGGTGGACGAGATTTGCACCGACTACCTCAAGGCCCTGGATGTTGTAGGGCTGTCATGGTTGACACGCTTCTGCAACACTGCGTGGAGGTCGGCGACAGTGCCTTTGGCATGGCAAACTGGGGTGGTGGTTCCTCTCTTTAAGAAAGGGGACTGGAGGGTGTGCTCCAACTTTAGAGGGATCACACTCCTCAGCCTCCCTGGGAAGGTCTCTGCTAGGGTTATTCAATTACAAAATCTGTTGGGCGACAATCTGAAATCAAGACATGTAACTGGGCTACACATGTTCAGCGATCTGTTGAATGACAAATTTCAGATCAACAAAGATCAATATGATGAAAAATACACACTTTTTATTCATTGTCTTGGTTTTAAATGTGAGCTTGGTACATGACAAAGGCACATCAAAAGTGCATAAAAACACAATAACAGTGCTGGGGTAGTAGTAGAAATATTTTTTTTCTCTTGAACAACAATTAAATAAATAGAATGAAAAAAAATCTGTAAATAACCATTTTGGTCACATCTTACTCAGACATATCTCAGAGTACATAAAAACTCAATGTGCACTGTTAGTAGCATTAACATTTGTTTCCCTTCTGAAATAAAATATACTACATCCTGGTCATAACTGACCTTGGCACATCACAAAGTGCATTTAGCTGAATAAAAAATGAACTGTCATACACTTCAGTGCACAACCCCCCCAAGAAAAGATTGATAACATTAGCAAACATTGCACATCCACCAGTGTGTGTTGTTGGTTTTTTTTTAATCACCACATATGTGAGTAGGAACCTCTTTTATCAGTCAACCAAAAATTTCTAGTAGAGTTAAGGGTACAAAGAGCACTCACTGAAAAACTTGAGTAATGACTTCAGTCTTGAAGGTTTGAGGTTTTTCCTCCAAAATTTATAACAATTTTCTTATAGTTTTCTACTTTTCTCTGTAAATTTATCTAAATTTGAAACCATTTTCCTCAAATTTGTAATTTCCTGTTGTAAAATTGACTTTTCTTGTACATTTGAGACTTTGTTATAATATTTATTATATTTCATATATATATATATATATATATATATATATATATATATATA
Source organism: Pholidichthys leucotaenia (assembly GCA_020510985.1). Taxonomy (NCBI): domain Eukaryota; kingdom Metazoa; phylum Chordata; class Actinopteri; order Cichliformes; family Pholidichthyidae; genus Pholidichthys; species Pholidichthys leucotaenia. The sequence continues at coordinate 424,800,340 of CM035841.1, read as the reverse complement.
TATATATATATATATACGTATATACTGTATATATATACAGTATATACGTATATATATATATATATATAGTGGGCACATATGTGGTTTCCATATGCTTCACATGCTTGTTACTGTATGCTTATTGCTTACTGCACGTCTCAGAGGAGTTGCAGGAGGATGCAAAGTCTGGCCTTTTGTATGTAGAGAGACGGCCATGAAGGATTTCCTGACCACCAGGACTGCAGGTGGAGACCACCAGGATTTCAGGTGGAGACAGGAGACCTGAAGGGGGGTGTGTTGTGATTTGGGATGTAAAGACAATGCGACTGTTTACTTTGATGTCCTGGGGTATAAAAGGGGAGCTTTGGGGGCATGTCTCTCGCTTGTCTGTTTTTGGATGTTGGAGAATGTGGTTGTGAATAAAACTGATTTTGAGTAATAAAGTCAGCCTCGTCTTTCCACACAATCTCCACACTGGTGACCCTACGACGTATCATGAGCGGAGACGAATCTCCCGAGGTAGACTCGCCAGGAGCCAGCCAGACGAGTGCAGCCACAGTCCACCTACCGGACTTCTGGCCGAACAATCCGCGCTCCTGGTTTAGCGCAGTCGAGGCACAGTTCCACCTCCGGAGGATTTCGGTGGACAACACAAAGTTCTACCATGTGGTTGCAAAGCTGGACAACCACACAGCCCAGTGGGTGGCGAACCTGATCAACCACCCGCCGGACAGCGACAAGTACAGTGCGTTGAAGGCTGCACTCATTCACTACTTCACCCCTTCGGTGCAGGAGCGAGCAGAGAGGCTCCTAGCGCTGACTGAATTTGAGGGCGACAGACCTGCAGACCTCATGGGGAAGATGTTGAGTTTGAGAGACTCCGAAGATGATAACTTCATTTTCACCCACCTCTTCCTCAGAACCCTGCCGTCAGAGGTGAGAGTGACCCTGGCCAGCTCACCGCTGCTGGCCCGACGAGACTACCACGAGCTGGGCCAGGAGGCGCAGCGACTCGTTGACGCCAGTAAACGATGCGCGGCTGCGGCAGCGGGGCCAGGCGCAGCGGCCGGAGATGGCAGGGGGCCAGAGGCTGCAGCACCAGACTCACCGACGGCGGTGGCGACAAGGGCCGGGAAACACGGAGCGGACGACGTCCTTTGCTTCTACCATCGCCGTTTCGCAGAGAGGGCACGCAAGTGCATTCCACCTTGCCACTTCAAGCGCTCGGGAAACGCCAAGACCAGGGGTCGGTAGTGGCTGTGGCCCTCGGAGAGGAGAACAAGCTGCTCTACTTGAAGGATGCGCGCTCGGGGAGGCACTTCCTCGTGGACACGGGCTCCCAGCTGAGTTTCATCACACCTTCCTACACTGACCGGCTGGCGCCTTCCAGCGGTCCCCGGGTGTCAGCAGCGAACGGCTCGGCGATTAAGACCTTCGGTGAGAGGACTCTACTTCTGTCTCTACACGGCCGCACTTTCGAATGGACTTTCGTCATAGCGGCAGTCAATTTCAACATGTTAGGGGCTGATTTTTTGTGCTCACATAGTTTTTTGGTCGATCTTGTTAACAGACGCCTGGTTAATGCACTCTCTTTTTCTTCTATTCCCTGTACAGCTCGAGTGGCCCCGCCAACAGCACAAGCCAACGCCACAGCTGCAGGTGGTAAGTTCCACACACTCCTCACTCAGTTCCCAGCACTCACGGTCCCAACATTTTCGGCAACAGTGGCTAAACACGGGGTGGAACATTTTATTACTACCACCGGACCGCCCGTTTTCGCAAAAGCTCGGCGCTTGGATTCAGCTAAACTGACCATAGCGCGCGAGGAGTTCACCAACCTGGAGAGGTTGGGCATCATCAGGCGTTCGAAGAGCCCATGGGCCTCACCGCTTCACATGGTCCCGAAAGCTGATGGCTCGTGGTGGCCTTGTGGTGATTTCCGCAGGCTGAACAACGCTACAGCGCACGACCGCTACCCGATCCCACACATCCAAGAGTTTTCAGTTCATTTGGCGGGGGCGCGCGTTTTTTCTAAAATAGACTTGGTACGCGGTTACCACCAGGTCCCAGTGCGTGCGGAGGACATACCCAAAACAGCGGTAATAACTCCCTTCGGGCTTTTTGAGTTTTTGTGCATGCCGTTTGGGCTTAAGGGCGCTGCGCAGACATTCCAACGCATGATGGACGCGGTTCTGCGCGACCTCCCTTTCGTGTTCGTCTACCTGGATGACATACTGGTAGCCAGCGCGTCCGAAGACGAACACGAAAACCACCTCACAGCAGTTTTCCGGAGGTTGGCAGAGCACGGGTTAATAATTAATCCGGTGAAGTGTCAGTTCAGGGTGACGCAGATTGATTTTTTGGGCCATCGCGTCTCCCCAGAGGGAGCGGTCCCTCTGCCTGACAAAGTGCGCGCAGTAACAAATTTTCCCCAGCCACAAACGGTCAAAGCGTTACAGGAGTTTTGGGGAATGGTAAATTTTTATAACCGTTTCCTCCCCCGCGCAGCGCAGCTCATGCAACCATTGTATGCTGCACTAAAAAAACAAAAACCCACAAATAAAGTCGAATGGTCTCCGGAGTGAGAGTGCGCATTTTCCGAAGTCAAAACAGCTCTGGCAAACGCTGCGTTGTTAGCACATCCAGTCCCAACGGCCCGCATGGCGCTCACTACTGACGCGTCAGATGTGGCCATAGGGGCGGTCGTGGAACAGTTTGTAGCTGGAGCCTGGCAGCCGCTCGCCTTTTTCAGTAAGACCCTGCGCGACAGCGAACGAAAATACAGCGCATTCGACAGCGAGTTGTTAGCTCTCCACTTGGCCATTCGCCACTTCCAGTTCTGGCTGGAAGGACGCCGTTTCACCGCGTTCGTCGACCACAAGCCGCTGACTTTTGCGATGGCCAAGATTTCAGAACCTTGGTCGGGCCGGCAGCAGAGACAGCTGGCCGCGATTTCGGAGTTTACTACCGATATCCAGCATGTGGCGGGTAAACTTAATGTAGTGGCGGACTGCCTCTCGCGCGCCGTGGGGGCTCCCGTCCGCGCGGAGGTAGATCCTGCAGCCATGGCCGCGGAGCAGGTTAGCGACGCGGAAGTGCGCGCGACCCCAGTCCGCGTGGGGATAGATTACACAGCCATGGCCGCAGAGCAGGGTAGCGACACGGATGTGCACGCGCTCCAGTCTGGACCAACAGGGTTAAGGCTGGAGAGCAGGGTGCTGCAAGACGGTATGCCCCCCCTAATCTGCAATGTCTCCACTGGGCGACCGCGTCCGGTAGTTCCAGCCACGTGGCGCCGCCGCGTTTTTGACTTGATCCATTCTCTGGCGCACCCGGGAGCGGTAAATTGGTAGGAGAGAAATTTGTGTGGCCGAGCCTGCGCAAACAAGTTAGAGAGTGGGCGGCAGCCTACACAGCCTGCCAGCGGGCCAAGGTTCATAGGCACACGAGAGCTTCCTTGGAGCCGTTTCACATCCCGGCTAAAAGGTTTGATCATGTCCACGTGGACCTCGTAGGCCCCCTCCCGCCCTCACATGGGTACACACATCTTATGACAATGGTTGACCGCACCACGCGCTGGCCAGAAGTGGTCCCGCTTTCGTCAACCACGGCTGAGGAGGTAGCGCGCGCGTTTTTAACGGCATGGGTAGCGCGTTTTGGAGTCCCGTCGGACATTACGTCTGACAGAGGCCCACAGTTTGTTTCCGAACTTTGGTCAGCGATGTCCCGCAGCCTGGGGGCAACGATCCACCGCACGACTGCGTATAACCCACAGGCTAACGGGTTGTGCGAACGTTTTCACAGGTCATTGAAGGCGGCCCTCAGAGCGTCGCTTACGGATACAAATTGGGTGGACAAGCTACCATGGGTTTTATTGGGGTTGCGTTCTGCACCTAAAGAGGATTTAGAAGCCTCCCCAGCTGAGCTAGTGTTTGCACAGCCACTTCGGCTGCCCGGGGAATTTCTCCCAGATAATCCTGCGCCAGAGTGCTCCCCAGTTCAGCGGTTACAGAATAGCGCGGGCCCGGGCACGCTACCTGGCCCCGTTCACCACAGTTTTCCGCGTGTTTTTGTGCCTAAGGCTTTGAAAAATGCGGAGTTTGTTTTTGTCAGACATGACGCTCATCATCCGCCCTTGCGCCCACCTTATGACGGACCATATAGAGTGTTGGAAACAGGGGATAAGCATTTTTTGCTAGATTTGGGGGGCAGAAAAGAAAGGATTGGCATTAACAGGCTCAAACCCGCTTTTGTGTTAGCTGACGAAGCTGTGCAGTTGGCGAAGGCTCCTCGGCGTGGCAGACCCCCTAGAGAGCATTCCCCAGAACACCCACAGAGGTTGACTAACAGCTCTCATCCCCAGGCAACAGATCCACAGCGGGAAGACGCCATGGAAGTGATACAGCCTGCTTTTAGCAGATATGGGAGAAGGTTGAGACCTAAGCGGCATTTGGACTGATATATGTCACGCCGCGCCATTCATCAGCGGCGCCACCTGCTCATGCACCTGCTACTCGTCAGCGGCGAAGGATAAAAGCCGCCTCGCCCTGAGCGTCGGCCTGAAGCCGTAGACTTCATTCCTCTTTCATGGGCTTCTACCACATTCTCTTCAGCATCCTTATCTCCGGTAAGAAAATCGCTTACCTCATCTCTCCAGTCTGCTCCCCTGTGCACAGGTGGATTCCTCGGCGGCGGACTATCCCGTCCCTCGTCTCTCCTCGCTGCTGCACCGAGCCCTGCAGGTGGCTGTCTCCCGGGCTTCCATCCTTGAAGCGCCAGTCATCTGTCCCAACAAGTAAGCTTCTCTCCCTCGCCTATTCTCCTCCTGTGTTGGTGTGTGCTCATCACCCTGTGTCTGATTTCTCCCATAGGGTTGCCGGCTGAACGGTCTCCTGCCTCTGGGTCCGAAGCAGACGCCACCACCAACACATTAACATTCCGCAGACACGCACCCAAACATCCCTGTTGTTAATAAATGGTTTGAACTACTCTGAGCCTGTGTGTGTGCGTCTCCTGAGCCGAACGTTATGTCAGTACGGCTTCAGCAGAGCGGCTCGGCAGACGGCGGGCTCGCACACCGGGTTACCATCCTCGAGGCTCGGGTGGATCAGATTGTTTATCAGCAACAGGTGGTTCTTAATCAATTATTAGAACTAACTAACCGATTGAACCGCTTGGACCCCCAACAGCCGTTCCTCCCGACTCGCCAGGGTGGCGCGGCTCCTGCTGTTCCAGCGGCCGTCCAGCCGGCTCCAGTGGCACCGGTTCGGCTCACGCCGATTCCGACCCCCGCCCGCTTTAGCGGTAAGCTCGGCGGAGCGCGGGGGTTCATTATGCAGTGTGAGTCCGTGTTCCACCGTGTGCCCGGAGATTTTCCCTCGGATCACAGCCGAATTGGTTACATAGGGAATCTTCTGGAGGGGCGTGCGTTAACTTGGACCTACGCCGTAATGGCGAGGCCCAGTTATGCCACCCTCACCTATGACCAATTCGTGAGGCGCTTTCTGGAGGTCTTTGACCATTCTCAAACCGAAACGGTCCAGGTCGATCGGCTTCTCGCTCTCCAGCAGGGAAGCCGGTCGGCAGCGGACCACTCGGTCGACTTCCGGGTAGCGGCGGAGGAATTGGGCTGGGAGGAACGCTCCCTCTGTGGCCTGTTCCTCCGCAGCCTCAATAGTGATCTGAGGGATGAACTGGCTGGTCGGGATATCCCTGGGACGCTAGCGGAGCTGACGTCCTTAGCGATAAGTTTGGATAACAGGCTGCGCGAGCGCTCCTCGGGGCGGAGGTCATCTTCTTCTCGCCTTCGTGGAGCCTCGCCGCACCTGTTCCAAGCTCGCCCCCTGGCGGCGCCGCCAGCATCGCGCCCCGAGGAGTCGGAGCCGATGGTGACGGGCTGGACTAAACTTTCCCCTGTGGAGAAACAACGCCGCCGTGAGTTGGGCCTCTGCATGTATTGCGGAGGCGACCAACACACCGTGGAGCGTTGTCCACGGAAAGCCAGTCGGTGGGGTCCGCGAGTCACTGTTGGAAGCCTCGCGGATGTCAATCGGTTAGGATCACTCACTCAATTGAAGCTGCCCATCCGTTTCTGCCATAACCCCACTGGGCACCTCACCCACGCACTGGTGGATTCGGGCGCAGAAGGCAGCTTCATTTCACAAAGCCTGGCAACCCGATTGGGCATCCGCTGCCAGGCACTCAACACTCCCATCTCCCTAATCCACCTCTCCCGTGCCACCCTCGGGAGAGTGACACATCAAACTGTCCCCCTACCGGTCATCATCTCGGGAAACCACCGGGAGGAGATGACCTTTTACGTCCTTCCCAACTCTGTGTCGCCCGTCATCCTGGGGTATCCCTGGCTCCGCCTTCACAATCCGGTCCTGGATTGGAAATCAGCTGGGATATCGGCATGGAGTACGTTCTGTATGGGCACCTGCCTTCAGTCCGCTGCCTGCTCTCCGTCCGCTCCTCCCCCTGCGACGGACGCTGCACCCCCGGACCTGTCTCTGGTGCCCCCAGAATTTCACGACCTGGGTATGGTGTTCAGCAAAGCGAAAGCTATGTCTCTCCCCCCTCATCGGCCCTATGACTGCGCCGTCAACCTCCGCCAGGGGGCTCCCTTACCTTCTGGTCGCCTTTACAGCCTGTCTGCGCCGGAGAAGGAGACGATGAACGCCTACCTGAAGGAGTCATTAAGTGCTGGGATTATCCGCCCATCATCGTCACCCGTGGGGGCAGGGTTCTTCTTCGTGGGAAAGAAGGATGGGTCCCTCCGCCCTTGTATCGACTACCGGGCCCTCAATAATATCACGGAGAAGGACCGTTACACCCTGCCTCTCATGGACACTGCTTTCCACTCCCTCCAGGGGGCGACCTGGTTCACCAAGCTGGACCTACGCAGCGCTTACCACCTCGTCCGGATCCGGGAGGGAGATGAGTGGAAAACGGCCTTCCGTACCCCGAACGGCCACTTTGAATACCTGGTGATGCCGTTCGGGTTGACCAACGCTCCTGCAGTCTTCCAGCGCCTCATTAATGACGTCCTCCGGGACTTCATTGGCCTTTTCGTGTTCGTCTACCTGGACGATATTCTCATCTTCTCCAAGTCCAGGGATGAGCACCAGGTCCACGTGAGGCGGGTCCTCCAAAGGCTGCTGGAGAATCGTCTGTACGTTAAGGCAGAAAAGTGTGAATTTTACGCCAGGAGTACGTCCTTCCTGGGGTTCATCATCGCCCACGATAAGGTGCTCCCCGACCCAGAGAAGGTAAAGGCGGTGGTGGAATGGCCCACACCTGCATCCCGGAAACAGGTGCAGCAATTTGTTGGCTTCGCCAATTTCTACCGCCGCTTTGTCCCCAACTTCAGTGCCATCGTTGGACCACTGACCCGCCTCACGTCCCCGAAGGTCCCGTTCCGGTGGACCGAAGAGGTCGCTGCCGCCTTTGAGGCGCTGAAGGCGGAATTCTCCTCCTCCCGGGTCCTTCGCCAGGTCGACCCCGCGCTGCAGTACATTGTAGAGGTAGACGCTTCGGACACGGGAGTGGGAGCAGTGCTGTCCCAGCGGTCGCCGGACGATGGCGCCAAGCGACCGTGCGCCTTCTTCTCCCGGCGCTTGTCCCCGGCGGAGAGAAACTACGATGTGGGGGACAGAGAGCTCTTGGCCATCAAGCTCGCCCTGCAGGAGTGGCGCCACTGGTTAGAGGGGGCGAACCTGCCGTTTGTGGTCCTCACGGACCACAAGAACTTGGAATACTTACAATCTGCCAAGCGCCTGAACGCCCGCCAGGCGCGCTGGTCCCTGTTCTTCGCCAGGTTCCAATTTTCCATCACCTTCAGGCCTGGCTCTAAGAACGTCCTGCCTGACGCCCTCTCCAGGCAGTTCGCCCCCGTGGAGTCGGAGGAGGCGCCCCACTCCATCCTGCCCAGGTCGTGCGTCGTGGGAGCCATCTCGTGGGACATCGAGAGCAAGATCCGGAAGGCACAGGAGGTGGAACCTGACCCTGGCGGCGGACCGGAGGGGAGGCTGTTCGTGCCATCCGCGGTCCGAGGAGAGGTCATCCACTGGCTCCACACCTCCAAGCTCACCTGTCACCCTGGCACCTCCCGGATGATAGATCTCCTCCAACGGTCCTTTTGGTGGCCAGGCCTGCGGAGGGATGCAGCCCGCTACGCCCGGGCTTGCCCAATCTGTGCCACCTGCAAGTCGGGAAATGCCCCTCCAGCGGGTCTGCTCCAGCCCCTGCCCGTCCCTGGCAGGCCCTGGTCGCACATCGCACTGGATTTCGTCACCGGACTCCCCGTCTCCAACTCCTATGACACCATCCTGACCATCGTGGACCGCTTCTCCAAGGCCGTGCACTTCGTCCCCCTGCGAGGCCTCCCTACTGCCCTGGAGACGGCGGACCTCCTCGTCCAACACGTGGTCAGGCTGCATGGGATTCCGGTGGACGTGGTCTCGGACCGGGGCCCCCAGTTTTCATCTGAGGTTTGGAGGTCTTTCTGCAACGCCATCGGAGCCAAGGTGAGCCTCTCCTCCGGCCATCACCCCCAATCCAACGGGCAGTGTGAGAGGACCAACCAGGAGCTGGAGGCTGCGCTCCGCTGTGTGTCCAGATCCAAACCCACGTCCTGGAGCAACCATCTTGCCTGGGTTGAATATGCCCACAACACCGCTCGCTCTTCTGCTACAGGGATGTCCCCCTTCAAAGCGTCCCTGGGTTACGACCCCCCGCTGTTTCCGGAGCAGGAGTGTGAAGTAACTGTCCCGTCAGTTAGGGCCCATCTCAGGCAGTTCCGCTCCACCTGGACTGCCGCGCGCAATGCGCTATTACGCACAGCGGAGCGCAACAGGACTGTGGCGGACCGGCGTAGGAGACCTGCCCCGGCATACAGAGTTGGGCAGCTTGTTTACATTTCCACCCAGGACGTCACTCTAAAAGGCGAGAGGAGAAAGCTGGCACAGCGCTTCATGGGTCCCTACCCCATCACCCGGATCATCAACCCGGTGGCTGTGCGTGTGGCTATTCCCCCCTCCCTCCGCATTCATCCTACTTTCCACGTATCGAAGGTGAAACTGGCGGTTACTGACCCCCTTTGCCCTCCTCCTGCAGCGCAACCCGCGCCCCGGATGATTGGTGGCCATCCGGCCTGGTCCGCCTCCTCCATCCTGGACTCCCGGCGCCGGGGTCGTGGGTTGCAATACTTGGTGGACTGGGAGGGCTATGGGCCCGAGCATCGACAGTGGGTGCCCCCGTCGTTTGTGTTGGACCCATCGCTCATCGCGGACTTCCACCGAGCGCACCCGGATAAGCCATCGCCAGGAGGCGCTGCTAGAGGGGGGAGTACTGTCACGCCGCGCCATTCATCAGCGGCGCCACCTGCTCATGCACCTGCTACTCGTCAGCGGCGAAGGATAAAAGCCGCCTCGCCCTGAGCGTCGGCCTGAAGCCGTAGACTTCATTCCTCTTTCATGGGCTTCTACCACATTCTCTTCAGCATCCTTATCTCCGGTAAGAAAATCGCTTACCTCATCTCTCCAGTCTGCTCCCCTGTGCACAGGTGGATTCCTCGGCGGCGGACTATCCCGTCCCTCGTCTCTCCTCGCTGCTGCACCGAGCCCTGCAGGTGGCTGTCTCCCGGGCTTCCATCCTTGAAGCGCCAGTCATCTGTCCCAACAAGTAAGCTTCTCTCCCTCGCCTATTCTCCTCCTGTGTTGGTGTGTGCTCATCACCCTGTGTCTGATTTCTCCCATAGGGTTGCCGGCTGAACGGTCTCCTGCCTCTGGGTCCGAAGCAGACGCCACCACCAACACATTAACATTCCGCAGACACGCACCCAAACATCCCTGCTGTTAATAAACGGTTTGAACTACTCTGAGCCTGTGTGTGTGCGTCTCCTGAGCCGAACGTTATGTCAATATATAGTGATTTTATTATGGCATGCAATCTGTGGTGATGTTGTTCCATCTTAGACGTTTGGGGGGGGGGGGTCATGTGGGCACATATGTGGTTTCCATATGCTTCACATGTTTGTTACTGTATGCTTATTGTTTACTGCACGTCTCAGAGGAACAAAAGGTCTGAACCTCCTAGGGGTTGCAGGAGGATGCGAAGTCTGGCCTTTTGTATGTAGAGTGACGGCCATGAAGGATTTCCTGACCACCAGGACTTCAGGTGGAGACAGGAGACCTGAAGGGGGGTGCGTTGTGATTTGGGATGTAAAGACAATGCGACTGTTTACTTTGATGTCCTGGGGTATAAAAGGGGAGCTTTGGGGGCATGTCTCTCTCTTGTCTGTTTTTGGATGTTGGAGAATGTGGTTGTGAATAAAACTGATTTTGAGTAATAAAGTCAGCCTCGTCTTTCCACACAATCTCCACTATACGTATATATATATATATATATATATTTATTTATTTTTTTAAGTAAAATTACTGTTTTTATAAATAAATTTGAAACAGACTGTGGTAAAATTTTGACTTTTTTTCCTTATACAATTTACACTTTTGACCATAGGTTTGATGAGCCAGATCAGAACAATGATTTAACTTTGATTTCAAAGAAAAAAATATTAATAAAATTGTATTTAATGGAATAAATTAACTTAAATGACCAAAGATGCAGCTATTTCTGTTATAATATTTTTATATATTTTTAGTTTTTTAGAATTCTCCTCACCACCCAGACAGCAGAAAAAACCTCCCTTGTTTTGAAATCCAAATGTTGGCATGTTTAGTTTGTCTGAAGGCTGTGGACAGATTAAAGTCATTGACTTTGTGAATTTTGGTCATCTTAACTTCCCAGGTACATAATATCTGGCTAATGGACAGTGTAGTAAAATTTTGACTTTTCTATGGATGGATGGATGAATATTGTTGTAACTGAAGTCAATCCTAAGCAATTCAGTCACGCTTGCCTTTCTCGACATACAGTATGAAGTCTCACCACACGCTTGCTAAGCGACTTTTCATTATTGCTCCCATTTCCAGTGGGTTAAAACCACCATAAATGCTTCCACTGCTTACATATCTCTTCTGCTTTTTTCTACGTTTAAAGTACTTTAATAAGCTCATGTTTCTCTCAGACAGCAACGCTAGAAATCCTCTCTGCCTGCTGGCTACTGATTGGAATGCTCACGTGGGCGGGGCACTTCTGAACTCCGCGTGGATGACGGTCATGCCTGTTGTTCATGTGCACGCTTGCGGACCATTCCTTCATATTTTTTTTCTAAATTTATATTTTCTTGGTGTGGTCTGGGCCACTTGGAAGTTGGTTCTGGGCCGCATGTGGCCCGCGAGCCGCTAATTGAATCGGCCTGGTCTATGCCAAGGTATTGGAGAGGACAGTCCGGCCGCTGGTTGGACCTCGGATTCAAGAGGAGCAATGTGGTTTTCGTCCTGGCCATGGTACATCGGATCAACTCTTTACCCTCTCAAGAATCCTCGAGGGTTTGTGGAAGTTTGCCCAACCAGTTTACATGTGTTTTGTGGACTTGGAGAAGGCATTCAACTGCGTCCCTCGTGTTTTTTTGTGGAGGGTGCTTTGGGAGTATGGGATATTGAGCTTGTTGTTACGAGCTATCTGGTCCCTATACGACCATTGTGAGAGTTTGGTTCGTATTGCCAACACTTGGTCGGACTCATTCCCAGTGAGAGTTGGACTCTGCCAGGGCTGTCCTTTGTCACCAATCCTGTTCATAATTTTTATGGACAGGATTTCTAGGTGCAGCCAGGGAACGGAGGGTATCATGCTTGGTGACCACAGGATCTCATCTCTGTTGTTTGCAGATGATGTTATCCTGTTTGCTTCATCCAGCAATGACCTACAGGTGTTTCTGGGACGGTTTGCCGCTGAGTGTGAAGTGGCTGGGATGAGATTCAGCACCTCCAAGTCCAAATCCATGGTCCTCAGCAGGAAAAAGGTGGATTGTCCTCTCCAGGTTGGGGACAAGCTCCTGCCCCAAGTGGAGGAGTTTAAGTTTCTCTGGGTCTTATTCATGAGTGAGGGGAGAATGGAGCGAGAGACTGACAAACGGATTGGGGCAGTATCTGCAGTGATGCAGATGTTGTACTGGTCTGTTGTGGTGAAGGGGGAGCTTAGCTCTAAGGCAAAGCTGTCAATTTACCAGTCAGTCTACGTTCCTACCCTCACCTATGATCACGAACTTTGGGTACTGACTGAAAGAATGAGGTTGCAGATACAAGCGGCTGAAATGAGCTTTCTTCGTAGGATTGCTGGACTCACCCTTAGAGATAGGGTGAGGAACTCAATCATCCAGAAGAGGCTCAGAGTAGAACCACTGCTCTTCCACATTGAAAGGAGCCAGTTGAGGTGGTATGGGCATCTGATCAGGATGCCTCCTGGACGCCTCCCACTTGAGGTGTTTTGGACATGTCCCACTGGGAGGAGACCCCGGGGCAAACCCAGGACTCACTGAAGAGACTACATCTCCCAGCTGGTCTGGGACCGTCTTGGTATCCTCTCTGAAGAACTGAAGCAGGTAGCTGGGGAGAGGGGAGAGGGAAGTCTGGGCTTCTCTGCTTGAACTGCTGCCTCTGTGATCCAGACCTCCGGAAAAGCGGCCAGCGGGGGGGAGGAGGGGGAGTATAGTGTAGTGCAGTATAGAACAATAGATCTATTTTATAGTTTAGTTTACAATTGTTGACACACGGAAGAAATCAAGCCATCAAGCAGATTTTTCACCTGAGTTGAGCGAGGTCCAACTCATGCAGACGTGAGTTCACGTGTTTGCAGCTTTGAGTAAGTATAATTTGTAACGTTTTTGGTTGATGGTGTGCCGTGGGATTTTTTTCAGTTTAAAGAAATTATAAAAGGTTGAAAAACACTGATCTTGACAACGCAAAATTGGCTGAATGTGAGGGTGTAAAAACCAAAATAAAACATCACTGGGGACAGGGGTGTGTGATTCGAACTTCTGATAAGACAGGACCAGTTTCTGGGTACAATAAGCATGGAATCAACCATACCAGAATCATTAGCTAAGCTAGGATTACAGGGCCAAAGTATATCGAAAAATAAGACAGAATGACACAAGATATATAATCATCTGTGAATTAATGAACAAGCTGGGAACATGGACGTCTCGTGGGGTGAACAGAATATATAGAAAAAAGCCATGAAAACCACAGTCACCTCACTAAACTAAGTCACTAGCAGCACTATAAGTATGTGGGTTCTGACTGGGAATGCGAAACGTCATTAAAATAGGCAGAAATAAACCCAGAGGGGGGTATCATTTGAATGATCTCTGATTCTCACGCCAAAACCGGAGGTAAATCCCAATGTCTCACTGAATAGCAGTGAACAAGACCAAACTCTACCATAAGAAAGTAACAGGGCTGTGCTATTTTCTGAGATAATCTGATTTCATTTTTACTTATTTTTTGTAGTCACTCTCGATACCCACATGCCCCCCTGGACTTCCGTATTGTCTCCCCCACTACCCGGGAACCTCTCTGGCTTGCCATCACCAGTAGAATGCTCTCCTAAACTGAGCAAACCCAGTCATCCAATCATAATCAGTTATACCACCTTTTTACTCCTCTCCTTCTCCCCTGCAGGCTAAAACCCCACAGTACAGGTCTCTCGTTAATACAACTTACCTGTTTAGTAAGTATGCCCCCTTTGCCTTGATTCCTGCCTTCGTGTGTTTGTGTCCTGCATTTGGGTCCCCGTCGAGTGTGAATATGGCATCTTCACTGTGTTTGTTAATGTTGTGAATAAATACACAAATAAAACTGAAATAATTCACATGTAATCAGATGCCTGCCTTTGACAAATGGTTTGTCATTGGGGTAAATAAAGGCCATGGCCACTCTTTGAGAAAAAGCTCACCTGTGACCTTTTCAAGCCACAGTCAACATGCAGATCTTTCCACTGCTTTATGTAACCTTCAGACATCTGTTTTCACTTGAAGCACATCTGTCCTGCGTTGGTCAGAAATTCCAGATGGATTAAGCCAGGGATCTATGAAGAACTTTTTGTCATGCGGCAATTTCTGTTAAGCTAGCAACCTGCTGTTGTCCCTCTTTAGGTTTTTTTTTTTTCCTTTTAGCTGTATGTTCTTTTCTATTTTCTTGCTCTATAATGTGTGAGGGATTGTGATGCCATCTGTTAAAGCAGGCATCACATTGGCCAGTCATTCAGGAACCATTAATGGCTGCAGCAAATATGAATAAATCCTGTACCCATCTGTCATTATGTATCTGGGTAGTTTTTGAGTACCAGCAGAGTTAGTACTCATCTCATTTAGTTTGTTACAAGCATGTCAACATCCTCATTCCCACTCTAAACAATGTGATTGACTGAGACTGAAACAACAGCATTTCTTCAAATGTCAAAGAATACTTGAAGTTGATCAAGCAAAATGTCGAAGGTTTCCTATAATGCCCAATAAAGGCAATTTATACTAAAGTTAGACTGAGCAATTTCATTGGACAATAAATATTCTAGGAGTTATTATTCCACAATAACCTTCAGATGCTTCACCAGAAACAGATCACTCCACTTCAGCAGTGTTCTAATAAACTTTATTACATTACAGTAATAATAATAGATTAGATTTATATGGCACTTCACATGTCAAATGACATCTCTAAGCACTTACAGTGAGCCCATTATTCATTCACTCCAGACAGACATTGATGGTGGTGAGCTACTTCTGGAGCCACAGCTGCCCTGGGGCAGACTGATGGAAACATGGCTGCCAATCTACACCAAAGGCCTCTCCGACCACTTATACACATTCATACCCAGTGTCATGGACACTGAAAGCAAGGTGGATAAAGTGTCTTGCCCAGGAACACAATGGCAGGATGACTGGGGAAAGCGGGATTTGAACCCTCAATCGTCTGGTTATTGGATGACCTGCTCTGCTTTCTGAGCTACTGCTGCCTCTAACAGTAACTGCTGGTGGCTTCTTATAATGTGTGAGAATAATAATGGCTGTGTTGTGGACCTTAATTTCGACAGTGATGCACTGCTTGGCAAGGGACAGACCTTTGCTTTGTTTGCCCAGTGCCTTGTAAACATCCAGATGAAGAAAGCAATCATGTCCGCTCCATGTTTTCAAATGTCGCATCTGCTTCCAACAGAGTAGACGAGCTTAAGTTGGATTTATCATCCCAAACCGTAATATATGCCTATGTGGTGATAGAATATTTCATCTGAAGGTACCATGAGGAAGGGGCAAAGTGCACAGAATCTAATGTAGGAATGGCAAAAAGCTAAACCTCAAGTAGGAACCCGTCAGCACAGCTATTAAGCTAATTAATAGTAGGCAAGATAACAAGAGAAAGGTGACCCAGTAAACTGACTCCAGAGGAGGACTGGGTGTGTACTGTATATACAGTGGTATGAAAAAGTGTTTGCCCCCTTCCCGATTTCTCATTTTTTTGTATGTTTGTCACACTTACTATAAATGTTTCAGATCATCATACAAATTAAAATATTAGACTGTGGTGAACACTCAATGGACCTGTTGGACCGGTTCTGTGACTCGCATTTTAGGTCAGAACAAAGGCAGGAATCTTAGCCTTGTTATGCAAGGCTGGAGACTGTGGGGGGTTGATTAAAGGATGCATGGGAGACAGTGGAGGTGATATAATGGAGTGAAATGCATTGTGACTGTCTTTATTATGCAAGGTGGTGAAATGCATTGTGACTGTCTTTATTATGCAAGGTGGTCTATGTGACATGTGATTTATGAGGTGTGAAGTCCCTGATATTTAAGGGCGAGAGTTGACTGTTTCATTCTCTTTGCTCTGCTTTTAAATGATAGAGATGTGAATAAAGCTGACTCTGAGAAAGAACACTGCCTCATCATTTTCGTATCTTCCACACTGGTGACCTAGACGTAGCATGCAACAAGAAGAGAATTTCCCGGGGCCAGACTCATCGGGAGCCCCCGGCCAAGCGTATGCCGCTACGGTCCAACTACCGGACTTTTGGCAAGACAACCCGCGCTCCTGGTTCCACTTGGTGGAGGCACAGTTCGCCCTCCGGAGGATAACGGTAGATGACACGAAGTTCTACCATGTGGTTGCAAAGCTCGATAACCGCACGGCTCAGCATGTGGAGAGCCTACTGGAGCAGCCACCAGCCAGTGACAGATACGGCGCGTTGAAGGCTGCACTCATCCGGCGCTTCACTCTCTCAGTCGAGGAGAGAGCAGAGAGACTCCTGGCGCTGAACGACTTGGGAGATTGCACGCCCATTGACTTGATGGAGAACATGCTGAGGTTGAAGGGCTCAGACGATGACCACTTCATCTTCACCCACATTTTCCTCAGGACCCTACCATCAGCTACGAGAGCGGCCCTGGCCAGTTCGCCGTTGTTGGCCCAGCGGGACTTCCGCACGCTGGCCCAGGAGGCGCATCGGATTCTCAATGCCAGCAAACAGCGCGCGACCACCGCGGCGGCGACGGAGTTCAGCGTGGCGGCCGGAGATGGCAGGGAGCCAGAGACGGCGGTAGCAGAATCACCGACGACAGTGGCGGCGGGGGCCAAGGATCGCGGAGGAGACACCCTCTGTTTCTACCATCGCCGCTTTGCAGAGAAGGCACGCAAATGTATACCACCGTGCCAATTCAAGCGCTCGGGAAACGCCAAGACTGGGGGTCGGTAGCAGCTGCGACCCTCGGGGAGGAGAACAAGCTGCTCTACTTGAAGGACGCACGCTCCGGGAGGCATTTCCTCGTGGACACAGGCTCCCAGTTGAGTTTCATCACACCTTCCTACGCTGACCGGCTGGCAGGTTCCAGAGGTCCCGGGGTGGCAGCAGCGAACGGCTCGGAGATTAAGACCTTTGGTGAGAGGAATCTGTTTCTGTCTCTACACGGCCGTACATTTGAGTGGACTTGTCATAGCAGCAGTGAATTTCAATATGTTGGGGGCTGATTTTCTGTGCTCACATGGTTTGTTGGTTGATCTCGCTAACAGGCGCCTGGTTAATGCACTTTCTTTTGATTCTATCCCCTCTACAGTGCAAGTGGCACCGCCAACAGCACAAGCCAACGTCACAGCAGCAGGCGGTAAGTTCCACACACTGCTCACTCAGTTCCCAGCACTCACGGTTCCCACATTTTCGGCAACAGTCGCTAAGCACGGGGTGGAGCATTTTATTACCACTACCGGACCGCCCGTTTTTGCAAAAGCTCGGCGCTTGGACGCAGTTAAACTGGCCATAGCGCGCCAGGAGTTCGCCAACCTGGAGAAGTTGGGCATTATCCGACGTTCAAACAGTCTGTGGGCTTCCCCCCTACATATGGTCCCGAAAGCTGATGGATCATGGCGCCCTTGCGGGGATTTCCGCAGGTTAAACAACGCTACAGCGCACGACCGCTACCCAATCCCACATATCCAAGATTTTTCCGTTCATTTGGCAGGGGCGCGCATTTTTTCTAAAATAGACTTGGTCCGCGGTTACCACCAAGTCCCAGTACGCGCTGAGTACATACCCAAAACAGCGGTAATAACTCCGTTTGGTTTATTCGAGTTTTTACACATGCCATTTGGACTTAAAGGGGCTGCTCAGACGTTCCAACGCATGATGGACGCGGTGCTTCGCGATCTCCCTTTCGTGTTCGTCTACCTGGATGATATTTTAGTAGCCAGCGCGTCCGAAGACGAACACGAAAAACACCTGGCGACAGTTTTCCGAAGGTTGGGAGATCACGGGTTAATAATCAACCCAGCGAAGTGCCAGTTCGGGGTGGCGCAGATCGATTTTTTAGGACACCGCGTCTCCCCCGAAGGAGCAGTTCCGCTGCCTGACAAAGTGCGCGCTGTGGCAAATTTTCCCCGGCCGCAGACAGTCAGGGCGTTGCAGGAGTTTTTGGGAATGGTGAATTTTTATAACCGTTTTCTCCCCCGCACGGCGCAACTCATGCAGCCGCTCTATGCCGCGCTCAAAAGAAAGAAACCCGCGGATAAGATCGAGTGGTCCCCGGAGCGGGACCAAGCGTTCTCGGAGGTGAAAGCAGCCTTGGCAAAGGCTGCGTTGTTGGCACACCCAGACCCAACGGCCCGCATAGCGCTCACCACTGACGCGTCAGATGTGGCCATAGGGGCGGTCGTGGAGCAACATGTAACCGGGGTTTGGCAGCCCCTCGCATTTTTCAGCAGGACCTTGCGCGATAGCGAACGTAAATACAGCGCGTTCGACAGGGAGCTGCTCGCTCTCCATTTGGCCATCCGTCACTTTCAGTTCTGGCTGGAAGGACGCGCTTTCACCGCGTTCGTTGATTACAAACCGCTAACATTCGCGATGGCCAAGGTCTCCGAATCGTGGTCAGGCCGGCAGCAGAGACAGCTGGCCGCGATATCAGAGTTTACCACTGATATTCAGCATGTGGCAGGCAAACTCAATGTAGTGGCGGATTGCCTCTCGCGCGCCGTGGCGGCTCCAGTCAGCGTAGGGGTAGATTATGCAGCCATGGCCGCGGAGCAGGTTAATGACGCGGACGTGCGCGCGCTCCAGTCTGGACCAACAGGGTTAAGGCTGGAGAACAGGGTGCTGCAAGACGGTATGCCCCCCCCCTAATCTGCGATGTCTCCACTGGACGGCCGCGTCCAGTAGTACCGGCCGCATGGCCCCACCGCGTTTTTGACTCGATTCATTCTTTGGCGACCCTGGAGTGCGCGCGTCGGTCAAAATGGTGGGAGAGAAATTTGTGTGGCTGAGCCTCCGCAAACAGGTTAAAGAGTGGGCAGCAGCCTGCATGGCGTGTCAACAAGCCAAAGTACACAGGCACACGAGGGCTCCTTTGGAACAGTTTCACATTCCGGCCAAGAGGTTCGATCACATTCATGTGGACCTCGTTGGACCCCTCCCGCTGTCACAGGGGTGCACACATCTTCTGACAATGGTGGACCGCACCACGCGCTGGCCTGAAGTGGTCCCGCTGGCATCAACCACGGCCGAGGAAGTGGCGCGCGCGTTTTTAACAGCTTGGGTGGCACGCTTCGGCGTTCCGTCGGACATTACGTCCGACAGAGGCCCTCAATTTGTTTCCAAGCTTTGGTCGACAATGGCCCGCAGCCTGGGTGTCACAATTCACCGCACAACCGCATACAATCCGCAGGCTAACGGGTTATGCGAACATTTTCATAGGTCATTGAAAGCGGCTCTCAGAGCGTCACTGACGGATTCAAATTGGGTTGACAAGTTACCATGGGTGTTATTGGGGTTGCGTTGGGCACCTAAAGAGGACTTAGAAGCCTCACCAGTGGAGCTCGTGTTTGCGCAGCCACTCCGGCTGCCTGGGGAGTTTCTCCCAGATAACCCTGCGCCAAACGCCTCCCCGTCTCAGCTGTTGCGGAGTAACATAGAATCAAGCACGCTGCCTGGCCCCGCGCACCACAGTTTTCCGCACGTTTTTGTGCCTAAAACTTTGAAGAACGCAGAGTTTGTTTTTGTTAGACATGACGCGCATCGAACCCCGCTGCGACCGTCTTACGTCTTACGACCATTCAGAGTGCTAGAAACAGGGGACAAGCAGTTTTTGCTAGATTTGGGGGGTAGGAAAGAGAAAATTGGCATAGACAGACTTAAACCCGCTTTTGTGGTGGCAGATGAGGAAGTGCTGTTGGCAAAGGCCCCGCGGTGAGGTAGACCACCACAGAGGGTTTCACACAGTAATGGTTCCCAAAGTAATGTTTCCCCAGAACACCCGCAGAGACTGACAAAGGGTTTCCGCCCCCAGACGGCAAACCCCCAGCATGACAGCGCCGCAGAGACGGTGAACCCCAGCTACAGCAGATTCGGCAGGAGGCTGAAGCCTATCCAGCATGTGGACTGATGTGTATTGATGCTATCACGGCATGCATGTGGTTATCTTCTGGTTGTTCTGTGTTTCTAAAATGCTGGGGGGGCTTGTGTGGTGAACACTCAATGGACCTGTTGGACCGGTTCTGTGACTCGCATTTTAGGTCAGAACAAAGGCAGGAATCTTAGCCTTGTTATGCAAGGCTGGAGACTGTGGGGGGTCGATTAAAGGATGCATGGGAGACAGTGGAGGTGATATAATGGAGTGAAATGCATTGTGACTGTCTTTATTATGCAAGGTGGTGAAATGCTTTGTGACTGTCTTTATTATGCAAGGTGGTCTGTGTGACATGTGATTTATGAGGTGTGAAGTCCCTGATATTTAAGGGCAAGAGTTGATTGTTTCATTCTCTTTGCTCTGCTTTTAAATGATGGAGATGTGAATAAAGCTGACTCTGAGAAAGAACACTGCCTCGTCATTTTCACATCTTCCACAAGACAAAGATAACACAAGTAAACACAAAATGCAGTTTTTAAATGAAGGTGTTTATTATTAAGGGGAAAAAATCCAAACCTACATGGTCCTGTGTGAAAAAGTGATTGCCCCGTACGCCTAATAACTGGTTGGGCCACCCTTAGCAGCAACAACTGCAATCGAGTGTTTGCAATAACTGGCAATGAGTCTTTTTACAGCACTGTGGAGGAATTTTGGCCCACTCATCTTTGCAGAATTTTTATAATTCAGCCACATTGGAAGGTTTTTCAGCATGAACCACCTCTTTAAGGTCATGCCACAGCATCTCAATGAGATTCAGGTCAGGACTTTGACTACGCCACTCCAAAGTCTTCATTTTGTTTTTCTTAAGCCATTCAGAGGTGGACTTGCTGGTGTGTTTTGGATCATTGTCCTGCTGCAGAACCCAAGTGCGCTTCAGCTTGAGGTCATGAACAGATGGCTGGACATTCTCCTTCAGGATCTTTTGGTAGACAGCAGGATTCATGGTTCCATTTACCAAAGCAAGTCTTCCAGGTCCTGAAGCAGCAAAACAGCCCCAGACCATCACATTACCACCACCATATTTTACTGTTAGTTTGATGTTCCTTTTCTGAAATGCTGTGTTACTTATACACCGGATGTAGTGGGACACACACCTTCCAGAAAGTTCAGCCTTTGTCTCGTCAATCCACAGAGTATTTTCCCAAAAGTCTTGGGGATCATCAAGATGTTTTCTGGCAACACTGAGGTGAGCCTTTATGCTCTTTTGGCTCAGCAGTGGTTTTCATCTTGGAGCTCTGCCATGCAGGCCATTTTTGCCCAGTCTCTTTCTTATGGTGGAGTCATGAATACTGACCTTAACCGAGGCAAGTGAGTCCTGCAGTTCTTTGTATGTTGTTGTGGGGTCTTTTGTGATCTCTTGGATGAGTCTATGCTGCGCTCTTGAAGTAATTTTGGTCGGCCGGCCACTCCTGGGTGTGGTGATCCAAGCACGGAGCAGATCCGTGCTTAAGTCACTCAGTATTTTCCCTTATTCTTTGTATTTCTAGTCCTGGTTAGTATTATTTGTAATATTATTTCCTGGTGCTTTTACTGTGACAGTGCTGCGGCCAGACTTCAGGCTGTCAAACCGGCTTGCGGGCTGCCACAGCTGATTACTATTCTGTAATTATGTTTTTCTCCTCACCTGTTGGTCATTAGACTTTGCACTATTTAATATCACAGTGGAGATTCATTCTTCGCTGCGAACTCACACCCATTCAGGCTGGAGTCCCCACGTCCGACTCCAGTCTCAGCGTCAGGTTTCGTCCTCACTGTTTAAAGTGTAAGTGTCTCTTTGACCCTTTGTATCTGTTTAGTTATTTTGACCCTTCGTGGTCGAGTGTCATAGTTTATGTGTTTTGTCCCTCGAGGCTCTTTATTTTGTACTTTGTAATAAAAACAACAAAACTCACTGTTGGCAGTTGGTGTCTCATCTTTGCTCTGCAAACGGCAAATCATGACAGGAGATCGTAGCCAAACGAGGTGCCAGCCTAAGTGAGTTTTTGTTTTTGGCTCTGAATTTTTCCCTTACCGGGTGCCAGCGCTTCTTGTTCGGGGGGAGGTTATGGCATCTTTCAGGATGTGGTATCCTATGAGCCTGGGTTTTGAGCTCGTCCAGACTCTGATGGAGATCGATGACCTCCTGGCCAACGTACGCCCATATTTGACTCCCAAGCACACACTATGGTACCGGGACCTCGCGGAGGCTACTGTTAAACGTCACCCTCGCCTTGCCGAGCATGCTGAGGGCAGGGAGAGGATGGCTGGACTTGCAGCGCTTCAGCAGAAATATCATGAGCTGGTGAAGAATTCCAGCAGGAGGCCGAAGACGGAACAGATGGCAAAGAATTCCCGCTCCTCGCCCCAGGATCAGGTTCCTGCTATGCTCCCAGCCCCTGTTTCTGTTTCGCCGAAGAGCCGTCTTCCAGCGCAGCGGAGGAGGAAGGCAGCTGGGGGTCCCAGCAAAGATGAGCAGTGGGCAGCTGAACTCATCAGGGGCCGTGTGGCTGAAGCTCGCTCTGCCTACTACCCCGGTGAACTTCTGAAGAGCGTGGTGGCAGCTGTTAGACTGGTGGGGTCAAACCCCGGACTAAATAATTATCCTGAGTACGCCGAGCTACTGGCCTCAGTTTCAGCACAGCAGCGGTGTTTCCCCAATTTGAATTTAGCTTCGCCTCCAGCCAGAAGACGTCGTCGCCCTGCACAGAACTCATCTCCTCCCTGGGACACGGTCGTTCCAAAGGGGAGGGAGTCTAATAACCGGGTCAATTCTCTGTGAGGTTCCCGTTTGGGTGCAGCTACAGGGTCGCCAGAAAGACTCTGTCTCCCAGCCAGCTGTTTTTTCCTTGCCACAGCAGAGAGGTGTGACAGCAGCTTCAGCCTCCGGGTCTTCATTTTCAGCTGTTCCGCCAGCTCCCCTACCCCGGACTGCCTCAGATGCTCCTCCCTCCTCCATGGTGCCTATTCCAGCTGCTGCAAGACCTGTTGTGCCCTCTCCGGTCTGATCCATCACCGATCCTGGAGGGGCAGCTCCTCCGTGTCTCTCCAAGGGATCTGCCATCACCTTGTCTACGGGAGAGGGAAGAATCAAGCCCATTGCAGCAGGAACCACCAAACCCCAGGGAGACAGGCAAGTGCTTTTTCATTCATTCTCTCAATTTGATGAAGTACCTTGTCTGATTCCTGCGGGTGGGGCCCAGGCCATGCAGTCCACTGAGCCCCCACCACCTGCTGCAGCCACTGAAATTGAACTTGCTGCCTCTATGTCTCCTCCTATTCCCTGTGAGTGTCTGCTGGAGCCAGGGTTAGACCGCCGGATGGAGGAGAAACCTGCGGCCCTGGAGAACCTGGTTCCAACCCAGCAGCCTAGTCACAGACAGAGGAGGAGGGCTGTCAGTCAATTGGAACCTGAGCCGACGATGAAGCATCCCTGGGTCTCCAGTGAGCAGCTCCCAGCTCCAGCAAGTGACCAATCTCCTGCCGCCACGCTGAGTGAGCCATCGGCGTGGGTTACAGCGCCAGGGGGTTCCAGGACTGCCAAGACCATTATGCCGACTGCGGAGGCTGCTGCAGCCGAGTGAGAGCCTGAACTCAACCTCCTGATTAAGCCTGGATCGTTGGAGTCCTGGATGGCGTCGGAGCTTGAGATCAGGCAAGTGCTCTTTTTTGTCTTCCTATTTTCTGTATTAGAGCACTCTTGCCTGTCTCTTGGGGAGGAGAGACGGGTGCAGCCGATCGCTGCATCCGAGCTCGCCTCACTGGGCTCCACCGCTGCCGGTGATCCTGATCCTGTGTTTTTCTCTGTCTCGGAGCCTTCTTCCAGGGTCACCGGAGATGATCCAGCGCCACCCGCCGTTTCCATGGGTATGGGGTGGTCTCTCGAGGTCATCCCAGATGCAGTGCTGGCTCAGATGGAGTCCACAGAGGGTGCAGCATTGTCCCTACTGGGGTCCACCGCGGGGGCTTTAGGGCTCCTGTCAGAAGTCGTGGTGGGAGCTGCAGATCCTCCACTGCCTGACATCGTTGTGGTCCCCCCACTCCACCTTTTTCCCCCCTTTTCCCCCTTCTTTCCTCCACCAGATGCCATTGGGATCCTCTTCATCTGGTCCGGCTTCTTGCCTCCTGATGGAAAGCCGTCTCCGGGTTCACCCCTCCGATCCTGGTGGCTTAAAGACGCTGGCTGACCACCCAAGAGACTTAATTACTGGAGCTGGGATTTTGGTCGGCCGCCTGAATGTTTTCCCTCTATTTGGAGTCAGGATGCCAGTAGGCCACCAGAATGGCCTTTCTGCCTTACATGCCGGTATTCCTTGTAGTTCATTCACTGTATTTTTCTTGCTTTTTGATAAATTTTTTGTATAAATGCCTCTGAGTTTAAGATATATTTTTTTTAGTTTGCCTTGTAGCAGGGTTACTTGTGCTTATATTTTTTGTATTTGCAGCCTATGGTTACTTTGCTCTTTGGCATTTCTGTAAAAAAGAAAAAGAGAAAAAAGAAAAGAAAGGGAGGAGGTCTCATTTTGTATTCATAGTATTGTAGCTAGCCATCTGTATTGATAGTGTTGGGCTACGCATATCTTTGTGTTTGGACTTTTTTTGATTTTTACCGTTGGCATTTCTGTAAGAAGGGGAAGAAGAAAAGGAGATGTATTTGGATGATATTCTTGAGTTCATGAATTTCTTTTTTTTGGGGGGGGGGGTCTTTGTCCTTTATTCTCTGAGTGTTTGGTTGTGTCTCTTTTGATCTTGAAGTGGTGTACTCAACTATTTCCCTTTGGAAATCAAGTAATTGTGTTATTTTGGTAAAGTTGTACCCCTTGATGCATTTCTTGAATTTTTTTTTTTTTTTGAGTATTTTGCTGTTTAGCTTTTCTCAGTATTCTCCATTTTTTGTGTCATGCCCTCCTGGCGTGTATTCCCCCTCCACTCCTCCCGTGGTTGAGCTAATAGTTTTTCTGGTTGGCGGGGGTCCCTTTTTTCCTGGGTGTCACAGTGGGACGCCTGGAATGCGTCCCTTAAACGGGGGGGGGGGGGACGCACAGTGGTGATCTGAGTGCGGAGCAGATCCGCACTCGAGTCACTCAGTATTTTCCCTTATTCTTTGCATTTCTAGTCCTGGTTAGTATTATTTGTAATATTATTTCCTGGTGCTTTTACTGTGACAGCGCCGTGGCCAGACTTCTGGCTGTCAAACCGGCTTGCGGGCTGCCACAGGTGATTGCTATTCTGTGATTTCATTTTTCTCCCCACCTGTTGGTCATTAGACTTTGCACTATTTAATATCACAGTGGAGATTCATTCTTCGCTGCAATCTCACACCCATTCAGGCTGGAGTCCCCACGTCCGGCTCCAGTCTCAGCGTCAGGTTTTGCCCTCGCTGTTTAAAGTGTAAGCGTGCCATGTTCTGGGTCGTGACCCTGAGCATGATTGTTGGCTGTGGGTTAATTATTACTTGTTCATTTCCAGCTGGCAGATTGAGCTGCCTCTCCGCCAGTCCCACAGCCACGCATCCCTCTCACCAGGCATCCACCAGCAGTAG
The DNA here is from genome assembly GCA_020510985.1 of Pholidichthys leucotaenia. NCBI lineage: Eukaryota > Metazoa > Chordata > Actinopteri > Cichliformes > Pholidichthyidae > Pholidichthys > Pholidichthys leucotaenia. Next base: position 424,774,991 of record CM035841.1, on the reverse strand, counting down.
GTTCACCACTTTCTCGCTCACACACTCATGCACACACACACACATCCACACACATTCATTTTCATTTGTATACTCGCATACACGCATCCATACCCGAGTTCAATTAGTCACGCACCTGTTGCCACATGGCTGGTCTGCCTGCTGTCATTAATGCTGTGCATAAATAGCACATAGCAGGGCAGCGAGTCCAGCCGATGTGGCAGCTTTATTGTGTCAACGAGTGGACATCCAGACTCGCTAGGGTTGGTTCTTTCCCTGGACTTAAAGTGTGTTGTTTCTCCAGAGTCTTGCGACTCCGACGCCTACTAAATCTTCCTTTGTGCCTTTCCCTCCGCTCCAGCTTGTTCGAGCGCGTGAGGTACACATGGAACTACCGAGCTTGTAGCAGGGTGTCTTTCCGTACTGTGACTGTTTTGGACTGTTGTACATTTTCACCCATTGTAAATAAACACATTACTTGCTCTGCATTTCGGGCTCACTGCCAATTTATATGTTTATATTTATATGTCATGTTCGCTGCGCTTTCACAAAGCCGAACATGACAAAGTGCCTCTTTGACTCTTTGTATCCGTTTAGTTATTTTGACCCTTCGTGGTCGAGTATCATAGTTTATGTGTTTTGCCCCTCGAGGCTCTTTAGTTTGTACTTAAAAACAAAACTCACTGTTGGCAGTTGGCGTCTCATCTTTGCCCTGCAAAGTGCAAATCATGACACTGGGAAGGTTCACCACTGTTCCATGTTTTCGCCATTTGTGGATAATGGCTCTCACTGTGGTTTGCTGGAGTCCCAAAGCTTTAGAAATGGCTTTATAGCCTTTTCCAGACTGATAGATCTCAATTACTTTGTTTCTCATTTGTTCCTGAATTTCTTTGGATTGCAGCATGACGCTTTTGAGGATCTTTTGGTCTACTTCACTTTGTCAGGCAGGTCCTATTCAAGTGATTTCTTGATTGAGAACAGGTGTGGCAGTAATCAGGCCTGGGTGTGGCTAGAGAAATTGAACTCAGCTTTCCAAAGATGTGTAAACCACAGTTAATTTATGTTTTAACAGGGGGGCAATCACTTTTTCACACAGGGCCATGTAGGTTTGGATTATTTTTACCCTTAATAATAAACACCATTTAAAAACTGCATTTTGTGTTTACTTGTTACCTTTATTCTCATATTTAAATTTGTTTGATGATCTGAAAAATTTAAGTGTGACAAACATACAAAAAAAAGAGAAATCAGGAAGAAAACACTTTTTCATACCACTGTATGTCATAGGGGGCTGAGAATAGTTAAAAACAAACTATTCAGGTTCTTTAAGACCAAGGGAAGAGACACAGGAAGAAACAAAGGGAAAAACTTAAAATTTGGTCCAACAAAAGAATTTATTACATCAAGTATTTACAAAAACATCCATGGATCATCACCTTCTTGTGGTGGAAGGGTTTGGGTGTTCTAATGAAGCCAGGAGCTATGTTGTCAGGGACAACTTGCCCCTGTTAGGGTCTCCCAAGACAAATTGGTCCTGGGTGAAGGGCCAGACCAAGAGTGGTCGAGTGGATCCCCTGAAAAGGTAACAGCAATGATCCAGTGTAGCCAAAGGAGCCACATGGCTTCGATCTCCAGCGGGCTCACCACCTACAGGAGGGATGATGGAGATCATGGTGCTATGAGAACTGGAGGACAATCTGGGCTACTCTACTTGGAGTGCTACACCCACAACCCGGACCTCTGGATTGGCAGAAGAAAATGGATGAATCTACAAATGCCCACTGCAATAAAATTGTTAGGATTCCTGTCTGCACTGTTCATCTCTTGCTCATTCTCCTCTGATTAAACTCTCCCTGTGGTTGATTACACCACCAGTTGCCTGTTGAGGGAGGCCCTATATACGGGGCGCTCTCCTGTCATTCTGCCTGGTTACACTGGACTGCCTTCCTGCCTGTCTGTTTTTGCCTCTGACTTCTGCCCTAGGACTATGAACCTGCCTGCCTGTTTGGACTTGTCTGCTTGGATTTGATTCCCATACTTCTGACCTCTGCCTGCCTGACCCCTGTTTCTGCCTCATGGTTTGGATTACTAGCCTACCTTGGGTTGTGCACATCCCCCCACTACCAGTAAGTCGACTTACCTCTTTTTCCCCACGGTTCCTTTACTCCTCTCCCCAGCTCACAGGCCTGATCAGCCTGCCATGTTTCCCCAGTGGTGTATCCTCTGTGGCCCTGTTCCCTGGATTCCCATTCTACTTCCAGTCACCCAGGAAAGGTGAACTCCTCAACACTCTGCCCCGCTCGAAAGACTGTAAGAAATATTATTCAATTAATTCCCAGAATTCATCCTTTAGCTCCCCTTTGTTTGTATGCTCACCTTTGTGTTTCTCTTCCCCTCTCCAGGGTTGCCAGACCACCGTCACATCCTTTCATCCGCCCGGTTAAATAAACAATAATTGTTTTAAAATTATTCAAACGGTCTCTTCCGTGTTTGCTTTTGAGTCTGAGATTATTTCTTCATGTCATGGAGTGCTACCCCCACAACCTGGACCACTGGATAAGCGGAAGAAAATGGATGGATGAATCTACAAATGCCCGCTGCAATAAAATACTAAAACTAAGACCGACGAAATAAAATGAAGTTAAAATACTTTCTAAAAACTAAGCTAAAACAAGACCATCAATGATGGAGTAGCTCATTCCAGCCTGATGAAATTATCCCGGGAGTGCTCAGATCTCCTGATCACTGACCTTGACTTTAAGCACAGCCTAGATACAAACCCATCTAGAATGTGCATAATGTCACGATACTGAGCATGGGTGGAGAGCTTCCAAAGCATCAGAGGGATCTCATTGTTCAAAGGTATCAGTCAGGAGAAGGGTACAAAAGAATTTTCAAGGCATTAAATATACCATGGAACACAGTGAAGACAGTCATCATCAAGTGGAGAAAATATGGCACAACAGTGACATTACCAAGAACTGGACGTCCCTCCAAAATTCATGAAAAGAGGAGAAGAAAACTGGTCAGGGAGACTGCCAAGAGGCTGGCAGCAACATTGAAGGAGCTGCAAGAATTTCTGGCAACTACTGGCTGTTTAGTACATATGACAACAATCTCCCGTCTTCTTCATATGTCTGGGCTACGGGATAGGGTGGCAAGACGGAAGCCTTATCTTACGAAGGAAAGCATCCAACCCCGGCTACATTTTGCAAAAAAACATTTGAAATCTCCCAAATGCATGTGGGAAAATGTGATAGATAGATAGATACAGTGGGGCAAAAAAGTATTTAGTCAGCCACCAATTGTGTAAGTTCTCTCACTTAAAAGATGAGAGAGGTCTCCAATTTTCATCATAGGTATACCTCAACTATGAGAGACAAAATGAGAAAAAAAAAAATCCAGAAAATCACATTGAAGGATTTTTAATGAATTAATTGGTAAATTCCTCGGTAAAATAAGTATTTGGTCAACAACAAAAGTTCATCTCAATACTTTGTTGTATACCCTTTGTTGGCAATGACAGAGGTCAAACGTTTTCTGTAAGTCTTCACAAGGTTTTCACACACTGTTGCTGGTATTTTGGCCCATTCCTCTATGCAGATCTCCTCTAGAGCAATGATATTTTGGGGCTGTCGCTGGGCAACACGGACTTTCAACTCCCTCCAAAGATTTTCTATGGGGTTGAGATCTGGAGACTGGCTAGGCCACTCCACGACCTTGAAATGCTTCTTACGAAGCCACTCCTTCATTGCCCGGGCGGTGTGTTTGGGATCATTGTCATGCTGAAAGACCCAGCCATGTTTCATCTTCAATGTCCTTGCTGATGGAAGGAGGTTTTCACTCAAAATCTCACGATACATGGCCCCATTCATTCTTTCCTTTACACAGATCAGTCGTCCTGGTCCCTTTGCAGAAAAACAGCCCCAAAGCATGATGTTTCCATCCCCATGCTTCACAGTAAGTATGGTGTTCTTTCTCCTCCAAACACGACAAGTTGAGTTTTTACCAAAAAGTTATGACATTCTCCCAGTCCTCTTCTGGATCATCCAAATGCTCTCTAGCATACTTCAGACGGGCCTGGACGTGTACTGGCTTAAGCAGGGGGACACGTCTGGCACTGCAGGATTTGAGTCCCTGGCGGCGTAGTGTATTACTGATGGTAGCCTTTGTTACTTTGGTCCCAGCTCTCTGCAGGTCATTGACTAGGTCCCCCCGTGTGGTTCTGGGATTTTTGCTCACCGTTCTCGGGATCACTTTGACCCTACAGGGTGAGATCTTGCGTGGAGCCCCAGATCGAGGGAGATTATCAGTGATCTTGTATGTCCTCCATTTTCTAATAATTGCTCCCACAGTTGATTTCTTCACACCAAGCTGCTTACCTATTGCAGATTCAGTCTTCCCAGCCTGGTGCAGGTCTACAATTTTGTTTCTGGCGTCCTTTGACAGCTCTTTGGTCTTGGCCATAGTGGAGTTTGGAGTCTGACTGTTTGAGGTTGTGGACAGGTGTCTTTTATACTGATAATGAGTTCAAACAGGTGCCATTAATACAGGTAACGAGTGGAGGACAGAGGAGCCTCTTAAAGAAGAAGTTACATGTCTGTGAGAGCCAGAAATCTTGCTTGTTTGTAGGTGACCAAATACTTATTTTACCGAGGAATTTCAATGTAATGTAATTTTCTGGATTTTTTTTTTCTCATTTTGTCTCTCATAGTTGAGGTATACCTATGATGAAAATTGGAGACCTCTCTCATCTTTTAAGTGGGAGAACTTGCACAATTGGTGGCTGACTAAATACTCTTTTGCCCCACTGTAGATAGATAGATAGATAGATAGATAGATAGATAGATAGATAGATAGATAGATAGATAGATAGATAGATAGATAGATAGATAGATAGAAGTACTTTATTGATCCCAAACTGGGAAGTTACAGTGTAACAGCAGCATGACACAGACAACCCAACCAACAAAAAAACATACAGCATAATAGAAAAGGAGTTTCCCAGGGAAGTAAAGTAAAAATGCTTAGATAACTTTATATACAACATAGGCTACTACTAGGTTAAATAGATGATGATCTTTATGAGTCTACGGATAGTGTTGACTGTACAGAGAAGAATTATAAGGCACAGGGTGAAAAACGAGGTATCAAATAGACTGTAATGTGCAGTATGGCAGCATTGTTATGACCAAAATTTGACATTAGAGTGAGTTATTGTACAGTGAAATGGCATGTGGCAGGAAAGATTTCCTGTACCTGACCGTTTGGCAGCGAAGCTGTAGCAGTCTGCTGAAGAAAGTGCTCCGGTGACTGTCCAGTGTGTGGTGGAGGGGGTGATCAGGATTGTCTATGATGGATCGCAGTTTGTTCAATGGTCCAGTGAAACCAAGGTTGAACTTTTTGGCCATAATTCCAAAAGGTGTATTTGGTGCAAACACAACACTACTCATCACCAAAAAAACACCATACCTACAGTGAAGCGTGGTGGTGGCAGCATCATGCTTTGGGGCTGATTTTATTCAGCTGGAACTGGGGCCTTAGTCAAATTAGAGTGAATTATGAACAGTTCCAAATACCAGTCAGTGTTGGCACAAAACCTTCAGGCTTCTGCTAGAAAGCTGAAGATGAAGAGGAACTTCATCTTTCAGCACGACAATGACCCAAAGCACACATCCATATCGATAAAAGAATGGCTTCGCCAGAAGAAGATTAAGTTTTAGAATGGCCCAGCCAGCCATTTGAACAGGGGTGTGTAGACTTTTTATATCCACTGTTGGCATATATATAGCACTTTTCTAGTGAGGCGGCAATGGCTCAGGAGATAGAGCGGGTCGTCCAATAACCAGAGGGTTGGTGGTTCGAATCCCACTCTCCCCAGCCATCCTGCCGTTGTGTCCCTGGACAAGACACTTTACCTACCTTGCCTCCAGTGTCCATGACACTGGATATGAATGTGTATAAGAGGTCGGAGAGGCCGTTAGCACTAATTGGCAGCCATGTTTCTGTCAGTCTGCCCCAGGGTAGCTGTGGCTATAGAAGTAGCTTACCACTATCAGTGACTGTCTGGAATGAATGAATAATGTATCCATTGTAAAAGCGTCTTTGAGTGTCCATGAAAAAGCGCTATATAAATCCGATGCATTATTATTATAAAACATAATCACTGTTTTATAACATAAAAATCTAATCACTGTTTATGATCTACTGAATAAAACATGCACATCATATCCCTCAATGATTTATTATACCATTTTTTGCATTTATTTTTTTCTACAGATGATGGCTTCTGGGGGGGGGTTTAACAAATTTTGCCCTGTGAAGTGTGTATTACGTACGTATGTGCTGGTGCATCTCAGTAAATTAAAAGGTCATGATTTACAATTTATTTTAAAAACTATAACCAATATTACCAAATTCATTCCAAAAGATTTGAAATATTTCCCTTTATAATGAACATATCAGAGTTTATATTTTTTTAGTTATATTAAATGTAACTTTCAGACTGTTTTAATTTACTAAGAAGCATTAGTAGACTGTTTTAACGGGAAAATACATTGTGAGCTGCTTCATCTGTTGCATGTTAAACAGCCCTTTCTATAGTGCCCTGGCAATTCAGGCAAACCCAGTATTATCTCGGCTCCTTCTTGTGCTACTTGAGGCAGACCAAATGGCCCTGCAAACAACGTGGATCATTGGTGGACATTTGAATAGTAAACGCGGATAAACAATGAAGTAGGTGTCACCATTACCACATCCCATCATAGCAACAGAGAGTGAAAATGAATCAGGAGGCTGTCTGTCATTGTTCTGACAGATTATTAATTTTGAAGCTGCAGCAGACAACTGTGTGTGCTACAATTACACAAAAATCACAGCGGCTAAGAGTGAGAAGTTTCTTTTAAGAGAATTTTTTTCAGTTGCTCCTACAGAGCCTCCAGCTGCTCTGACCATCTCAGGCCGCTGTGGAGCTGAATACCAGTCTGTTCTGTTAGTCCAAGCTGGGCTTCCCTACTGCTGTGTGTTGAAACGTAAATACCTTTACCTCAGTGGTAACTTGGGTCCAGTCTGCTTTCCCCTCTTGTGGTGTGCTGAAGGCACCGGGGATGGGTTTTTACTCTCATGCAGTCTTTTTCCTTGCTCCGGTCCATTTCTCCACCCTGCTGATTTGAAGCAGGCAGGTGGATTAGATCTTCAAGCTCATGCATCAATGTACCCGGAAGGACGAGGCATTCCACGCTGCACAACACATGCGCTTTGGGGCTTGGTGTCTTCTTCTGTCCTTTTTTCCTTTTGTTTTGGTTGAAAGGCGGCAAAGGTTGATCGTCTGCACCCCCACCTGGACAGGAACACTACTACACTACAGAGAATAAACTCCCATTGAAAAACACTGCAGAGTTATCAATTAATTGACAACTAATTTAATTTAGTCGACTAAATTCTTATTGACAATTAATCAAAAGTCGAGTAATCATGAATATCCCTAGCCCAGATCTTCTGACCTTTGACAATGACCTTGACCTCAACCTGGATGCAGACCCTCCCGATGATCCTTGTGAGTGAGTTTGGTGAATACTGGGGCAATTGCCTAGGAGGAGTAATGATTTTTCTGAAATCACATAAGTGCTGAGATCTCCTGACCTTTGAGCTTGACCTTGAGCACAACTTGGATGCAGACCCACCTGAGGATCACTGTGAGTTTGGTGAGCATTGGGGCTAATAGGAGCACTAGTGATTGCCGTAAAATGTGGATGAACAGATGGACGGACAGACAACAGATGCCATGTCATGGCATTAGCTCCTTTCAGCTTCACCGGAATGAACTAAAGACTAAAACTGGGCAAAAAAAATATGATAAAAGTCGATAAAAGCTAAGGGGAGGATCCACTCACCAGAGCCTACTCCATCTACCACTATGACGCTGGATGTCCACAGGCAACCTGTGAGGGGGAAGACACTTTTATTTATTTAATGGTTTATTTAGCAGGGACAGTGCACATTAACAGTTTTGTAAATGTGCCAGAATTAGCCAAAAGGCTATTTTTCATCTGTAGTCCCTACCAACACATGCCAGTATGCTCACATTCTATATCTATATCATCATTGTCATCATCATCATCATCATCATCATCATCATTGTCAAAGAGTGCTGCTAACTGGGAACCAGATACTTAAGGCCAAGGCAAAACTGCTCACTCTGCCTCTTTCTTTCATTCGCCCGTAGCATCCCAGTCCCTCTGTACAGATGTGTCCTCCCCAAATGTTGGTGTCGTGGTGATAATGGGCTGCTACTCCTCCTCCTTCTCCTCCTCCTCCTCCTCAGGCCTGCCGTCCAGCTCAATGTGCCACTCTTACATTTTTCTCTGTGACCAACAGCATGCTCTCCTTCTGGACAGTCATGACACCTTTTATGCTGCATCCAGTCACAGCCCCAACAGCACACACATGTTGGGCCAATGTTGGCAACTTCACATCAGAAATACATCTTATAGAGCTCATTTGCACATTGGCAGGATGTTGGCTAGCCATCCCCATGGGGCAGGGACAGCAGCACCCTCATCCCTAGCCTTGGGTAGTATAGTGACACTGCCGGTTGCAGCTGTGTCAGCGTCTGTTTCACGTGAAGAATGTCTTGTACTTTTTGTTTCAAATCAGCCACAATTTAATTTTGGGAGAAAATTTGGTGGATACATTTTTTGAACATGTTCAAAATTCCTGTGACACCAGAGCAAGGCCCTGTGACTCACGAGATGGAACTTTTGGAGAGATTTTGGAAACTTTCTCGTGAATGCAGTTCTCCAACTAGTTGCAAGCTATCACAGCCCAGTGAGATTCTATCTTTAGGAATGGTTAACCGGGTATAATCAGTAGGAAGTATGTTTCTCGGCAAAGCAGTTGCCACTGTGTATAAATCCAATATTACACCTGTGGTTGTGCGGTATCAATGAAAATATAAGTGCAGTGATATATTGATATAGCACTCCCTCTCATGTAATCTCTCGCATCTCTTATACAACATTATAAGATAAGATAAGATAAGATAAGCCTTTATTAGTCCCACAATGGGGGACTATATATTATCTATCCATCCATCCATCTTCTTCCGCTTAATCCTTTTCAGGTCACGGGGGGGCTGGAGCCTATCCCAGTATCTTTGGCCAAGAGGCAGGGTACACCCTGGACAGATCGCCAGTCCATTGCAGGGCCAACACAGAGAGACAGACAATCATTCACTCGCACATTCATAACTAAGGAGAATTTAGAATCCCCAGTTGATGCCAGTTAACCTAACTTGCATGTTTTTGGCATATGGGAGGAAACTGGAGAAATCCCAGCGTAAACCCACACAGACACAGGGAGAACATGCAAAGTCCACACAGATCACTGTTGGTCGGGGGCTGGAATCAAACCCAGGATCCCCAGGCCAAGGGTGAGTTGCTGTGCTGACGCAGAGCTAACCACTCCTCCACCGCGCTGCCCACGTTATGCATTATACATTATATATTACCAGCTGCTGTGCTTTTATACAGGTAATATAAATCATTTTTATTCAGCTCCTCTGAAGCATACAGAAGCATAATACACACTAATGTTCTGCTAAATAAAAAAAAATTATCCTCATTTGTCAGCTGAACATCAAGGGACATTCTGTATTTGATTTTATGCAAGAACACTCCATACCATCTGAGAATCAAATGTTCCCTTGCTGTGGCACATACTGTATGTCCTTGAATATTGATGAGTATTGTGGTTTGTTTAAGTTGAAGTGATGCAACACTGCTGGTGTGTGGAGACAAGGATGGGCAATTCTCAGAGAAAAATTCTGCTACTCTCCAGACAGCATGCTATTCATTAGCTAATGGCAAAGTGGGGACAATCGATTCAGTTTGTCAGACAGAGTTGCCTTTTCACCAGACAGCCCTTGAGTACCCTTTGGCTTCAAAATACTTCCCACAATAAATATAGCCTTGCAACACACATTTTTAAAATGTGATTATAAAATCAAAGGCAGAGCTTCCTCCTTGTACCCAGGACCAAGTTACCAAGTGTGAAACGAAGCGCAGAACAAACTCAAGATATACATCACCCTTTCTCTTTTGTTCCATAACCTACAAATTATACCCAGTAGGTGATCTGAGGGGGGCGAAGGGGGATGCTATCCCCCTTGCTAGTAAAATGACCCCAAATCACCCCCCTTGTTAACTTGCCAACCCCAACCCCATTCATAGGAATAATGGGGGGGGGGGGGGGCAGAGAGGATATTGCCCCTGCCAACCTGGAAAGAAGAGAAAATTCTCCCCCAATATCATCATAAACCTTTCTATATCATGTCACATAACTGAATAACAATACTTTGAACAGCCAATCTAAGCAGGTATGAAAAAAAAAAATCATATATTTTCAAGTTTTTCTCACAGATTTGCAACTTTTTTTCTCAAAAAATTGTGCCTTCTTTCTCATAAGTTTGCGGCTTTTTTCTTAAAAAATGACATTTTTCATAGATTTGCATTTTTTCTTGTAGATTTGCAACTTTGTCCCTCATAAATCTACATGCTTTTTTCCCTATAAAGGTACATTTTTTTCTGAAAAAATTGGAACTTTTTTCTCAAAAATTTGCAACTTTTTCTTTTAGATTTGCAATGCTCATCTGCATGACAGTTAAATGTTTATTTTGTATAATTAAATTGTAATTTGCAACTTTTTAAAAAGAAATTAGCATCTTTTATCTTTACACTTTTCTTCTTGAAAATTTGTATCTAATTTACATTTATAAATTTGTAACTGAAGCTAAAGTGGTGAATACCCCCATACCCCTTGTTAAAAAATGATAAATTGCCTACTACCTTACAATAAGCAAAAATATGAAGAATACATTTAAACTTGAACAAGCTAACCTAACTGTCACATAACATTTCCAAAACAGCAGCTGTAAACTCTAATTAAACATATATCCAGAAAAAGCCAATGCTTTATCCAGGGATTTTAGCTAAATATCTGCCCTTTATTCCAAAAATCATAGAAAGAGTTGTCGCTTAGCAATGTGATTGAGGCTGCAGCTAACAACTATTTTATGGCTTGGGTAATCACCCACTCTAATCGAAGATTACTCGAGTAATCTGATACTTTTTTGAAAGAAATTTGCATTGACCAACATTTGTGGAACGTTCTTTCCTAAAGAGCAGTAGTAATTTTACCAAACACTCAGTAAAACAGGTATGTAGGAGTCAAGAATTGAGGAGACTGGATAATTTTCCAGAATCTGCTTTAATTCTCATCCATCCTACGTCCTTTCTCGATCGGAGTGAAAAGAGACAGGACGCAGTCACACACATACATTTATACACTCATCTTTAACAATACATCACACAAAAGTCACAATACTCAGCTACATCCTTTCATCTGTAATAGAACACCCAGAGTCCTTCTGTTCTCCTTTCCGACCCCCAAAGGTCAGGCCGGGTAATCTTCTCCTCTCTCCTGAGTCCCCAGGGGGTGCAGACACGTCTTCCTCTCGAGGTGTGAAGTCAATACACATGGCTAGCTCAAAGTCTCTCTTGGCTGAATTCAGCCAGCCACATGTGAGTCACATAAGTTATAATTATGGGCTCCACATCACTCCCCCCTTCCACGCGAAAGACTGGGCACCCACATATAGTCATACAACAGTCATCCAGCACGTCACCCCCCCCAACAGAATCTCACAGCAACCTAAACAACCTGATCAAAAAACACATCATTCTGCATGCAGCTTAGGTTTCAATCTTCTCCCGAATCTGCTGTATGCAGGTCTCCTGCTCTGTGTTGGGCCGTCCTGCTGTGCATCTGTGGAGTGAGGGGGAGAAGGGTTATTTGCCCCTCATGGGGGGTCCCGGGGCCGCCCCTTTCGGAGGCCTGCCGTGTCAAGGCGCGCCCACCGGCCGTACAGACTCGTTATGCAACACAAAAGCAGGTTTTAATCTATCGATACTGATCGTCTCCCTCCTGCCCCCCAAATCTAGCACAAAATATTTCTCCCCGGTTTCCAGCACTCGAAATGGACCGTCGTAAGGTGGGCGGAGGCTATGCCGCTGCGCATCGTGCCTGACAAAAACAAACTCTGCGTCTCGTAAAGCCTGGGGCACGAACACACGCGGGAAAGAGTGATGAGTGGGGCCCGGGAGCATTTCTGCTCCTGTGTTACTCAGAGACCCCCGGATCGGGGGGGGGCCCTGGTGTCGTGTGGTCGGGTAAAAACTCGCCTGGCAACCTGAGCGGTTGTGCAAAGACCAATTCTGCTGGTGAGGCATCTAGATCCTCCTTGGGTGCCGAACGCAACCCCAATAAAACCCATAGTAGTTTGTTTACCCAATCTGTGTCTGTCAGTGACGCTCTGAGGGCTGCCTTCAAAGACCTGTGAAAACGCTCGCATAAACCGTTGGCCTGGAGATGATAAGCGGTCGTGCGGTATACCGCCGCTCCTAAGCCGCTGGCCACTGCTGACCACAGTTCCGACGCAAATTGAGGTCCCCTATCAGACGTAATATCTGACGGGACCCCAAACCGCGCCACCCAGGCTGTTAAAAAAGCGCGTGCCACCTCTGCCGCTGTGGTCGATGTTAACGGGACCACTTCCGGCCAACGAGTGGTTCGGTCCACCATCGTTAAGAGATGTGTGAACCCTTGTGATGTGGGTAGGGGGCCCACGAGGTCCACGTGCACATGATCGAACCTTTTAGCCGGAATATGGAACGGTTCTAAGGGCGCTTTAGTGTGCCTGTGAATTTTAGCCCGCTGGCAAGCCATGCAGGTTTTAGCCCACTCTTTCACGTGCTTGCGCAGGCTCGGCCAAACAAACTTCTCCGCCACCATTTTCACCGAAGCGCGCATCCCTGGGTGCGCTAGGGAGTGCACGGCGTCAAAAACGCGACGGCGCCACGCGGCTGGCACCACCGGGCGCGGTCGCCCTGTGGATACATCGCAGATAAGAGGGGGGAAACCGGTTTGTAGATTTCTGTGTTCCAGCCTTAACCCTGTTGGTCCAGACAGGAGCGCGCGCACGTCCGCGTCCTCGCTCTGCTCCGCCGCCATGGCTGTATAATCTATTCCCAGGTAGACCGGAGCCGCGCGCGTGTCCGCGCTGTTACCGCACTCTTGGTAAGCAGTCGCGCAATCCGTTTCCGCGTGGACGGGTGCTGTTACTGCGCGTGACAGACAGTCTGCCACCACATTGATTTTACCGGCTACGTGCTGAATATCGGTGGTAAATTCAGAAATTGCGGCCAGCTGCCTCTGCTGCCACCCTGACCATGGTTCTGAAGTTTTGGACATCGCAAAAGTGAGCGGTTTGTGGTCGACAAACGCGGTGAAACACCGCCCTTCCAGCCAGAACTGGAAATGTCGAATGGCTAAGTGGAGCGCCAGGAGTTCCCTGTCAAATGCGCTGTATTTCCGCTCGGGCTCGCGCAGAGACCTGCTGAAAAAGGCGAGAGGTTGCCAAACTCCGGCGACCTGCTGCTCTACCACGGCCCCTATCGCTACCTCTGACGCGTCTGTGGTTAGCGCTATGCGAGCCGCCGGGTCTGGGTGCGCCAGCAGTTCTGCGTCAGCGAGTGCTTTTTTTACCGCTGTGAACGCGCGCTCCCGCTCCAGGGACCACTCGATCACATTGGCAGGCTTCTGTTTTTTTAAGCGCAGTGTATAACGGCTGCATGAGTTGAGCTGCACGGGGTATGAAACGGTTATAAAAATTCACCATCCCCAAAAATTCCTGCAACGCTTTCACTGTCTGTGGCTGGGGAAACTCAGCCACCGCACGCACTTTTGCCGGCAGAGGAACTGCTCCCTCTGGTGAGACACGGTGCCCCAGAAAATCAATTTGCGCTGTGCCAAACTGGCACTTGGCCGGGTTGATTATCAACCCGTGTGCTTCCAACTTTTGAAAAACTGTAGTGAGGTGTTTCTCGTGTTCCTCCTCTGAGGCGCTGGCTACTAAAATATCATCCAATTAGACAAAAACAAACGGAAGGTCGCGCAGCACTGCGTCCATCATCCGTTGAAAGGTTTGCACGGCGCCTTTAAGGCCAAAAGGCATGCGTAAAAACTCAAAAAGTCCGAACGGGGTTATTACCGCTGTTTTGGGAATATCCTCTGGTCGAACTGGGACCTGATGATAACCGCGGACCAGGTCTATTTTAGAAAAAATGCACGCTTTTGCCAGGTGCACTGAGAAATCCTGGATATGTGGAATCGGGTAGCGATCCTGAGCTGTGGCATTGTTCAACCTGCGATAATCACCGCAAGGTCTCCACGAGCCGTCAGCTTTAGGCACCATATGCAGGGGGGAAGCCCAAGCGGACTTCGAGCAGCGAATTATGGCCAACCTTTCTAGGTTGGCGAACTCCTCCTGTGCCACGGAGAGCTTAGCTGCATCCAAGCGCCGAGCTTTAGCAAAAACTGGTGGGCCACTCATGGTTATGAAGTGCTCCACCCCATGTTTCGCCACCTTAGCTGAAAAAGTGGGAACTGTGAGTGCTGGAAACTGGTGTAGAAGGGTGTGAAACTTACCACCTGCTGTGGCGACGTTGGTCTGTACTGGCGGCAGACACACCCGAGCTGCACAAGGGATAGAACAGAAAGAGAGTGCATTTACTCGGCGTTTGTTGGCCAGATCAACTAACAAACCATGTGAACACAGAAAATCAGCACCTAACATATTGAAGCTCACTGCCGCTACGATGAAGGTCCACTCGTAAGCGTGGCCGTGGAAGGACAGAGAAAAGGTTCTCTCTCCGTAAGTCTTGATGCTGGAGCCGTTGGCCGCTGTTGCTCCGTCTCCGCGGGGTCCAGCCACCCGATCTGCATAAGTTGCAGTGATGAAGCTCCTCTGGGCTCCGGTGTAAACGAGGAATTGCCGCCCGGAGCCCGCATCTGTCAAATAAAGCAGCTTGTTCCATTCGCCGAGAGTGGAAGCTGCTAATGACTCCCGGCCCAGTCGTTTCCCCGCTTTTTGAAACTGCAAGGCGGGATGCATCTGTGCGCCTTCTCGGCGAAGCGACGGTGGTAATAGCAGGGGTTGTCATGCCCCCTGGCTCGGGATCTCGTCGCCGCCGTCGTCGCTGGGGTGGGAACTGCTGACTCTGGCTCCACACTGCCCCCGGCCGTCGTGCCGAGGTCTGCCGCTGCCACGGAGGTCTCTTGCTCGTCGCAGGCGTTGAGGAGCCGCTCCGCCTCCTGGGCCAGCTCGCGGAAGTCCTGCTAGTTCACACACCGTCTGCTGGACAGGGAACCTCTCGTGTGCGCTGGGAGGGTTCTCAGGAAAATATGCTTGAAAAGGAACGCGTCGTTGTCCGTCCCGATCATCTGTAGCATGTCCTCCATGAGGACAGTCGGCCTGCGTCCACCTCTGTCGCGCAGGTCCAGTAGCTACCTGGCTCTTGCCTCCGCCGACGGCACGAAGCTCCTGATGAGGGTGGCTTTCAGCGCGTCGTATTTGCCGGCAGCGGGTGGTTGCTGCACCAGGCTCCGCACACACCGAGCCGTGCGGCTGTCGAGCGTCGCGATGACATTATGGAATTTAATGTCATCCGCTGAAACTCCCCCGAGCAGGAACCGCGACTCCACATGCTGGAACCACGAGTGCGGGTCGTTTTGCCAGAACTTGGGGAGCTTAATCAGTCTTGTGCCCCTGCTGGCATTCCCCGGTGAATCCGGGTCTGAGTGGCTGTCTCCCAGCTCTTCCATATCGATCACGAGGCTGTCCTCCAGCCTCGGCGTGCTCAGATTCATGCGTAGGTCACCAATTGTAGGAGTCAAGAATTGAGGAGACTGGATAATTTTCCAGAATCTGCTTTAATTCTCATCCATCCTACGTCCTCTCTCGATCGGAGTGAAAAGAGACAGGACGCAGTCACACACATACATTTATACATTTATCTCACACAATACATCACACAAAAGTCTCAATACTCAGCTACATCCTTTCATCTGTAATAGAACACCCAGAGTCCTTCTGTTCTCCTCTCTGACCCCCAAAAGGTCAGGCCGGGTAATCTTCTCCTCTCTCCTGAGTCCCCAGGGGGTGCAGACACATCGTCCTCTTGAGGTGTGAAGTCAATACACATGGCTAGCTCAAAGTCTCTCTTGGCTGAATTCAGCCAGCCACATGTGAGTCACATAAGTTATAATTATGGGCTCCACAGGTACATATTTATTGCAATGCTTATTGCAACATTTATTGCATAGAACGTAACTTTAAATGGTACATTACACCATAAACCCTTACCCTTACCATCCATTAGCGGACACCATTGGCATCCGGATGCTAACGGTGGTGGCTATATGTTCTTTGGTCATATAAGCATAATTAACATAGCTGACTACATTCTATTCATCTTAATTTTAAATCTCAAGTACGTACTTTGTCTCGGGTGCACTGGTTATGTATGATGTGGGATGCTTTCTGCCAAGACACTGTAACATCCAACGTTGTAGCATGCTAGCTCGCCACTCGGCTTTACCATATGCACACTGCACAATGTTTTCCTTCAATTTGAGCTTGAAATGATTCCAGACTTGAGATACTTTGTCATTTTTAAAAATTTTCTTTATCTTTGCTGGCCCGTCACTATGCCACTCTGCCATGGCGCCATTAAACAAATTTGCATTTTGTTTAGGTTGTCATAATTGGTCCCTCCACAGCAGAGAGACAGACCCACTG
This sequence comes from Pholidichthys leucotaenia, assembly GCA_020510985.1. Classification (NCBI taxonomy): domain Eukaryota; kingdom Metazoa; phylum Chordata; class Actinopteri; order Cichliformes; family Pholidichthyidae; genus Pholidichthys; species Pholidichthys leucotaenia. Next base: position 424,758,316 of record CM035841.1, on the reverse strand, counting down.
AAACCCACAATGACCTGCATAGTGACGTTGGTTATCAAAAAATCCAGAACAGTCCACAAACATAAAAATACAAAAAAAGTAAATTACAAGAGTGGCGCTCCAGAGAAGGGAACGCTCTGGAGGAGATGAGAGATGAGTAGTCCTTGGACATAAGACATTAGACAATGCTGCAGGCTGAGCAGGCAGGTGGTCTAATTACCCAACTGTTCACAGCTGGGAAACAGACTGTGAACAGCAAGTGGGAGTGTCTGAGAGAGGAGAGCACATACTGTAAGTGTCAAAAAAACAAAATATATACAGAAAACTGACAACATAATAATAACAAACATAAAAAACTCAGAAATTACTTGAGTCTGAGCTCAGAGGAAAAATTAGAGCTCAGGCTCATGACATAGGTCGCGTGACCTGAAGAAGGTTGCACCAGAAGAAGGTCATATAGACTGGAAGTGCTATATTAAACGACACGTCGACGCATAAATTTTGGATTGAGAATTTTTTGTATCCAAATTATTTGAAATTATTCGAGTAATCATTGTAACCTTAAATGTGATCGTGATCAAATGTGATCATTTGAAGAGAAACAGCTTATTTTTTAAAATTATGTTTATGGGTTTCAAATTCATCATAGCACTGAAACACAAAAAAGGTCTTCTTTTAGCATCTGGTCATTGTCATGGGAGCCCCTCCGGGGTGAAGAAGGTGAAGACCCAAACACCAGGTGAATTTGGTAAACCGTAGTTTTTTTTTGTTTGTTTGTTTGTTTTTTGTAACTTTGATTTTTATTCATTTTTCATCATACATATTACATTCAGATCACAGTCTCTATATTTAAAAAAAAGGAGCTAGAGGAAGAAAAAAAAAGAAAAGGGGGGGCGGGCAAATGTTGGAGCATCAAGTTTTTAGTTTCTATCTCTTAATTCTTCTGGTTTTTCAGTGTCTTTGGTTATTCTTTCAATTTCTGTCTCGTTGTTGCACTTTGTAGTGTGTCCATTTCCACCATTTTTTTTCATATTGTCCTTTTTGCATTCTTTGTCGATATGTTAGTTTTTCCATTAAACGTATATCCTCAACAATGTCAGTCCATTGCTCTTGATCAGGAAGAACTTCTGATCGCCATTTTCTTGTGATTGTTTTTTGACATGCAATCAGCAAGATTTTAACTAGATATCTGTCCTCAGCCTGTATAACATTGTCTCTTTTAAGATCACATAAATACATCAAGTTACAGTTCATTGGTATATTATATCCTAATATCCTCTGTATTGTCACATGTATAGATTTCCAGAATGACGAGATTTTGCAGCATTTCCAAAACATATGTGAGTGGTCTGCATTTTGAGCCCCACAGCCCCTCCAGCATAAAGATTGGGTATTTGAATATTTTCTTTGAATCTGTGGTGTAATGAAAAAGTGAATCAGGTTTTTCCATCCAAATTCCCTCTATGTCCTTGAACTTGTTGATGTGTGTTGTGTTTTCCATATTTCTTGCCAGTTTTCTTCTGTTATGTTTAAATTTAGCGCTTTCTCCCATTTCTCCTTTATATAGTTACTTGAATGTTTGTTTGCCGTAAGTTTCTGATATAGCTTTGAAATAATTCTTATTTTATTTCCTGCATACGAGCTTAAAATGAATTGTATAATCTCGCTCACATCTGTGTGGAGGTTATGTCTAATCTTCCTCATATAATAATCTCTCATCTGCAGATATAAGATAAGATAAGATAAGCCTTTATTAGTCCCACAATGGGGAAATTCCAGGATTGCAACAGCACAGGGACAGCAACACTCAGAGCAACAATCAGGAGGCAAGAAAAAAAACACAAAAAAAACGCAAGAGCAGCTAATATACATATGTACATATTACTATAAATATATATATATACACACAGACACACAGTGCAGAGCATTGTAGCTGGAGGGAATAAATATATGAGTATATAAACACACAGTGCGGAGCATTGTAGCTAGATGGAATAATATGTAGATATATAAACACCCACAGTACGGAGCATTGCAGCTAGGTGGAATAAATATATAGATATATAAATATAAACACACCCAGTGCAGAGCATTGTAGCTAGATGGAATAAATATGTAAATATATAAACACACACAGTGCAGAGCATTGTTGCTAGATGGGATGAAACAGCACAACCGTCTACTTAGTTATCCTACATGGTATGATTATGTGCCCATACATATTCTCACCCTCCATAGCGACCGGTATTTTCCTAGTTGTATGCCAGAGGGGACCATTGTGTAAGTCTATTGCAAGTCTGACAGCCGTTGATAGGAAGGACCTGCGAAACCTCTCGGTTGTGCACCTGGGATGATGTAGTCTGCTGCTAAATGAGCTCCTCAGTGCATTCAGTATGTCCTGCATAGGGTGGAACTCGGACTCCAGCAGAGATGACAGTTTAGCCACCGTCCTTCTCTCTCCTATCTCCTCCACCGGGTCAAGGCGCTGCCCCAGGACAGAGCTAGCTTTCTTGATCAGTTTGTTCAGTCTCTTCCTATCGGCTGCAGTAATGCCACTGCCCCAGCAGACCACTCCAAAAGTGATGGCTGATGCCACCACCGTGTCATAGAATGTCTTCAGCAGCGCCCCTTGTACACCAAAAGACCTGAGTCTCCTCAGTAGGAACAGCCTGCGCTGTCCCTTCTTGTAGAGTGCGTCAGTGTTGTGTGACCAGTCTAGTTTATTGTTCAGATGAACACCCAGGTACTTGTAGGATGTCACCATCTCGATGTCTGTTCCCTGTATATTTACTGGTGCTGTGAGGGGTTGCCCATGCCTGCGGCAGTCCACCACCAGCTCCTTAGTTTTCCTCACGTTGATCTGGAGGCAGTTCCGATGGCACCAGTCCACGAAGTCCTGGATAAGCCCTCTGTACTCAGCTTCATCTCCATTGGAGATGAGGCCAACGATCGCAGAGTCATCAGAGAACTTCTGTAGATGGCAGTGTGTTGTGTTGTGTGAGAAGTCCGCAGTATAAAGAGTGAACAGGAAGGGAGCCAACACCGTTTCCTGGGGGGCCCCCGTGCTACCGATGATCGTGTCGGACACACAGTCCAGGGTTCTCACAAACTGAGGCCGGTTCATGAGGTAGTCCAGTATCCATGATGACAGGTGCTGGTCCACCCCTGCGCGCAGCAGCTTGTCCTTCAGGATCATCGGTTGGATGGTGTTGAAAGCACTGGAGAAGTCAAAGAACATGATCCTCACCATATTCCCGGGCTTCTCCAGGTGGGACAGAGAACAGTGAAGGAGGAAGATCACCGCATCCTCCACCCCAATGCCATGCTGGTAGGCGAACTGGAGTGGCTCCATCGCTGGTTCCACCAGGGGGCGGAGGTGAGCAAGGAGCGGTCTCTCCAGGGTCTTCATCAAGTGGGACGTTAAGGCCACCGGTCTGTAGCTGTTCAGGTCTTTGGGGTGGGAAGTTTTTGGTACAGGTACCACACAAGATGTTTTCCACAGCTGTGGTACCCTCCCCAGCTTCAGGCTCAGGTTGAAGATGTACGCCACAATCCCACACAGCTGGTCTGCACAGGACTTGAGGAGCTTTGCGCTGATGCCATCCAGTCCCGTCGCCTTCCTCGCCTTGATCTTCCTCAGCTCCGTCCTCACCTGGGTCTTGGTCAGGGTCAGGATGGGGGGCTGTGTGTTGGGAGTGGGAGGGTGTTGGTGGAGTGGGGAGTGGGCAGCAGGACTTGATGTCTTTAGAGGCAGCAGTGGTTGTTGTGCAGTCAGGGGGGAGGGCGGTTGGTCAAACCTATTGAAAAACAGATTCAGATTGTTCGCCCATTCCCTGCCCCCCGTGGCCTGGGGGGAGGTATTCTGGAGCCCAGAGATGGTTTTGAGGTTTCTCCAGACCCCGCTGATGTCGCTCTGTTGCATCTTGTCCTCCATCTTCTTCCTGAAGCTGTCCTTGCCTTCTCTGATCTTTCTCCTCAGCTCCCTCTGTACGGACTTCAGCATCTCCCTGTTCCCCGACCTGAAGATCCTCTTCTTCTGTCTCAGAAGTGTTTTTATCTCAGGGTTGATCCAGGGTTTGTTGTTTGAGCAACACCGTATGGTCTTGGTGGGAACGGATTTGTCCACACAGAAGCTGAGGTAGCCCGTGAAGGTGTGAGTGAGGCCATCGATGTCCTCACCATGTGGATCGCAGAGCTGCTTCCAGGCGGTGGTTTCAAAACAGCCCTTTAGAGTGTCCATTGCCTCCTCAGACCATAATTTCACTGTGCGCATGGCCAGAGGTTGTCTGTGCACCAGGGGTTTGTACACCGGCCGGAGATGAACCAAGTTGTGATCCGATCTCCCGAGTGGGGGGAGTTGTGATGAGGTGTATGCCTCCTTAATGTTTGCGTAGAATAAGTCCAGTGTTTTATTGTCTCTAGTGTGGCATATGACATACTGGGTAAACGTGGGTAGAATGGGAGATAGTGAAAAATGGTTGAAATCGCCTGAGATGAGGAGAAGAGCATCTGGGTGTTCTGTCTGCAGCCTGCTGGTTACTGAATGGATGATGTCACGCGCTGTCCCAGCGTTCGCCGTCGGATTTGCATAAACAACAATGCAGATCACGTGTGAGTATTTTCTCGGGAGATATGTAGGCCGCATGCTAACAGCTAGCAACTCAATGTCTTTGCTGCAGTGTCGTTGTTTAACAGTGATATGTCCCGGTCTGCACCAGTTGTTGTTAACATACATTATCACTCCACCGCCCCTTGCTTTGCCACTGTCTGGTGTTCGGTCTGCCCGTATCATGTGGAAACCCTCCAGCTCAATGTTAGCATCTACTGCTAGTTCAGTTAGCCACGTCTCAGAAAACAAAAGGAGAGAGCATTCCCAGTATATGCTATCGTAGCGAGAGATAGCCACTAGCTCATCTACCTTTCCCAGTAACGACTGTACATTCCCCATGACAATAGATGGAAGCGAGGGTCTGTACCTTATATTTTTTGTCCTCCGCCTTACTCCAGCCCAGCAGCCGCGGCGTTTTCACCTCAGTTCTCTCGGTATGTTGAGTTTTTCCATTAGCACCGGGTGGCGGTTGAGTGCTAGCAGCTCTTCCCCGCTGTATCGTCTCCTGCTATAAACATACATGCTATAAACTGCTATAAACAGTGGCTCCGTCCACCGGCTCAGGAGACATTTGGGACGATCTGTGTGTCCGTGATATAAATGGAGTGGGAAAAAAAAAAAAAAAAACGGATCAAAAAGAGAGAGGGAGGGAAAAAAAGACTCAGAATTGAGCCGCTGTTGCAAAGGGCGGCCGACTCGTGTGGCGCCGGATCAAAAAAAAAAAAAAAAAATCTAAAGAATATCTAAAGATATCTAAAGAATTCAGATTTTTCTAGTTTAAATTTTCTTCTCATGTTTACAAAACTCCCGAAATCTTTTTTTCCGATATTGCCCCATGCTGTGATTCCCTTGTTCACCAGATTTTTGTATCCCCTATCTTGCTTTGCCGGTTCAAACTGACTGTCAAATGCTACCCATTTCAATAGTTTAATGTCCTCCTTTATGTTATACTTTTGTACTATTTTATACCACAGTTCCAAAGTAAATTTAGTGATTGGGTCTATTTGTTTGATTTGCTTATATGCATCCTTATCTCCTATTATGCTTTGTACTGGGAGTCCCTCAATTTCCTTTTCCATTTCTTTCCATTTTGCCTCATATCCTCCGTCGCACCAACATATGATATATCTTATTTGTGCTGAGTAGTAATATTCCTTTAGACTCGGTAGGCCCATGCCTCCTTTCTCTTTTGGTAACTGGAGAGTTTTATATTTCACTCTTGGCTTTTTACCTCCCCAAACAAATCTCGATATCATCCTGTCCCACTTTGAGAACTGGGCACCAGGAATCTCTGTTGGTAGAGCCTGGAAGAGGTAAAGCAGTCTAGGTTGTATGCTGATTTTGACTGTCTTAATTTTTGAATTCAGATCCATATTTAAGATTGACCATCTATCAATATCTTTTTTTATTTCTTGTTCTAACCTATCATAGTTTGCTTTATAGATTTTGCTTAAATCTTTAGGTATGTTCACTCCAAGGTATTTTATTTGTTTTTGTTTCCAGTTTAGTTTGATCTTATCAGTTATCTGGTTTAAAGGGTTATAGTGGAATGTCAGTATTTGTGTTTTTGTTATGTTTATCTTGTATCCTGATAATTTTCCAAAATTTTCTATCAAGTCCATCATTTCCATTATTGATTCATCTGGTTGTTCAAGGTAAACTATAATATCGTCTGCAAATAGCCCAATCTTGTGTTCCGCCCCCTTTATTGTTACACCTTTTAATTTCTTATTTTGTAGCATCGCTTGAGCCAGTGGCTCTATGAACAGAGCAAACAAGGTGGGCGATAGGCAGCATCCCTGCCTAGTTGATCTTTGTATATTTACTTTGTCTGTTAAGCTACCGTTTATCTTGATTCTTGCCACAGGTTTTTGATACAGTGTCTTTATGCATTGCACTGACTTTTCGTTAAATCCAAAGCGTTCCAGCACATTATATAGGAACATTCAATTAACCCTATCAAATGCTTTTTCTGCGTCTAAACTCATTATTACTGCGCTTTTCTTTTCTTTATGTATTTGATTAATTATGTGTAATGTTCTCCTGATATTGTCATGTGTTTGGCGTCCCTCTATGAAACCAGTTTGATCATCCTCTATCAATTCCGTCAAGAATGTCTTTATTCGTTTACAGATAATTGTTGTATATATTTTATAATCCACATTTAATAAAGAGATTGGCCTATAGTTTCCGCATTGTTCCCTATCTTTCCCTGGCTTTAAAATAACTGAAATAATGGCTTTGTTCCATGATGGAGGTATTTTGTTGTTGTTTAATGTCCAATTAAATGACTTTAGGAGCTGTGGCGTGAGTTCTTCTATAAACAGTTTATAAAACTCAGAGGGGTATCCATCACTACCTGGTGATTTACTGTTTTTAAGTGACTTAATCACATCTTTAATCTCTTGTGTTGTTATTTCTGCTGTTAGCTTTTCATTTTGTTGGTTTCCTATTGATGGCAAGTCCAATGTGCATAGAAATTTTTTAATATCCTTAACATTTGTCTCTTCAGGTTGCGAGTATAGTTCTTGATAGAATTTATGGAATATTTCTTCGATGTTTTCTGGGGTAACTGTGGTTTTATTTGTGATGGGGTCCTTAATCTTATATACATTATTCACTGTTTGTTGTTTTCTTAACCGTTTTGCCAGCAGTTTTGTGGCCTTTGGTCCCGTTTCATAATATTTTTGTTTTAAATATCTATTTTTCCTTTCGATTTCATCTGTTTGTATTTCTTTTATCTTTATTTTTTCTTTCTTAATTTCTTGATATATTTTTGGGTCATTTGTGCTTTGATGTTTACGTTCTAATTCCCCCAGTCTCTCACATCTTTGTTCATATGATTCCAGTTTAGACTTTTTTGCTTTTCCTTATTCAACAATTAATTTACCTCTTAACACGGCTTTTAGTGCATCCCATAGTATTGTTGGGTCCACTTCTTCATTATCATTCTCCTCGATATACTCATTTATGTTTACCTTTATTCTTTCTTTCATTTTCTCATCATTTAACAGTCCTACATTTAGTTTCCATGTTGTTTGTCGTTTTCTATTGTTGTATATTTCCATGTATATAGGATTATGATCTGATATTTCTGCCCCTCCAATCCGACAATTTCTCACCCTGTGTCTGTCACCTTCATTCATAAGGAAGTAATCTATTCTAGAGTGTACTTTATGGACTGCTGAATAATGTGTATAGTCTTTTTCGAGTGGGTGCAGGTCCCTCCATATGCCTACCATACCCATTTCTGCCAGTGAGGTTCTTATGAACTTTGTTACATGTTTTTTTGTCTTCTTAACACTTGTTGTGTCAACTTCATGATCCATGACGGCATTTAAGTCTCCTCCACAAATTAGGACTCCTTCACTGTGTGTTGCTATGAGATCAAACAGTTGTTGAAAAAAACCCTTGTCACTTTCTGGTGGGGCATAAATGTTCACTAATGTGATCTGCATACCATCTATTCTTCCCTTTATTATTACATACCTGCCTTCTTTATCCTGGATTTCTTGTTCATATTCAAATTGTATTTTATTTGAAATTAGTATCATAACCCCCCTTTTAGTTCCTCCCTTAAATGAACTGTAGTAGGAGTTCTTATAGCCAAATCTTTTTAGTTTCTCATGTTCTGTCTTGCTCAAATGTGTCTCTTGCATAAATATAATTTCGGCTTTTTCCTTCTTGAATTTTCTTATTATTCTTTCCCTTTTAACAGGTGAGTTCAGACCATTCACGTTTAATGTCATTATCTTAAGATTTTTAACCATATTCATGTTTTTCCATTTTTTTAACTTGTGCTCCTAACCCCTTTAACAACAAAACTAACATATATTTGTACAAAAACATATTAACGAATCTCGACCTCCGTACTTTGGGCCTTTCTTCTGCCCGCAGGTCCCTGTTGGAGGGTGGAGGGATTGTCCTCACCGAGTGAGGGGCCCTCCCTAGACCTCTAGTTGCTATCCAAGTAATAGTCATTAGTCTAGAAATGTCCAACAAAAATCACTTAAACCTCTCCTAGCCGTTTGTTTCTCTTTTACCTTGTCTTCTTGGCCTTCATTTCTTCTGTGCTCTTCTTAATCTTTGTTATAATCTAGGCTTTCCGTTGAAAGCCTTGCAGTTTTTCTTGGGCCCGGTGCGCCACGTCTGTCTCCCGCCTTCTGCCGCTCACTCGCCTCCACTCCGGCTGTCGCGATGCGTTCAGTGCCGCCGCTGCTCCAGCCGCTTCCTCCGGTACGCTCACCACAAAGCCTCGCTCCGTCATGTCCCGCGCTGCCTCTCTGGCCGTGTTTTAGGTTTTCACGCCGTCCTCCCAATGAATCCTCATCTTCGTTAGCGGCGTTTGGAATCTAATTTTTTTCTCTTTCAGCATTTTTTTAATGTTGGCATATTTCTTTCGCTGCTGGACAATTTCTGTCGGGTAGTCATGGTCAAAGAATATCTGTTTGTCGCCGATTCGTATCTTTTTTTTTCCACGCTTGTTTCAGGATTCTTTCCTTTACGTCGTATTTTAGAAAGTTTACCACAACTGACCTGGGTGTAGAGTTTGAATTCAGGTACTGTGACAAGGCTCTGTGCGCTCGTTGGATCTGCAGGTCTGTTTCATTGGGCAGCTCAAGCTCTTTTTTTAAGAATTGATCCATGAATTTCGTCATCGAGTTGCCTTCAGTGCCCTCCGGAATCCCGAAGATGCGTATATTGCTCCGTCTGGACCTGCTCTCCAGGTCGGTTATTTTTTCCTGCATCCTCTGTGTTTGTGCCGTCAGGGTCTGCAGCCGCTCACTTGCCTTGGTCCTCCAGTCTTCCAACTCTGATATTCGAGCCTGTGCTTCTGCCAAACACGCCCGTTGAGTGCGCAGTTCCTCCATGTTTTCAGCTAGCTTGCGTTCCATTTCTTTTCGGAGGCCCATAATTTCCTCCTTCATCTCTTTTTTCAGATCTTCCTTAAGAGCCGTTAAATCCTGTTGGAGTTGTCGCTTGAAGTCTTTTATGTCTTTACTTATATTGGCGAAGCCAGTGTTCATAATATCGAGTTTGGCGTCCTCCATTTTCTCTGCTGTAGTCACCTCGGTTTTTTGGGCCTTGTGTTCAGCGATTTCTCCTGCGTTGTTGAAGAGGGATTCTTTAGTTTTACCCTGCTTTTGTCCGTGCGCCCGGCTTCTTCGTGTTTTCATCCCTTGGTTTATTGTTCCATTTATGTCGAGTTGGCCATTTATCAAAGATTTTAAATCCGACTAGGGAGAGCTCTCTGTTTAAGCGTTATGTCTCTCTGCCATCTTCCCGGAAGTCGGTAAACCGTAGTTTTAATGTGCAAGCCGAACAAAAATGCAAGCTAGGCTTGGCAAACAGGCTGACAGGACAAGACAGGCAGAAGCGTGTGTGAGACACCAAGTAGACTCAAGGTCGTCACACCAGGTGATGGACGGCGATAATTAAATAAGGCTGGCTTGTTACTAAAACAGAAACAGATGTGGACAATCAAGAAGTCAGCACTGCTCTGACTAAGGTGGAAACAAACAGAAACAATGTCAAAGTAAAAGGCCAAACCAGAACTGAGGAAAACCATGATGATGAAAATAATAATGCTATGAAACCAGGAACTGAGGACAAGACATGGATACGTAAAACAAGAACATGATAATAATAATGATAATAATAATGATAATAAATACAGAAAATTTCAACATACAGAACTTAAAGTGAGGATGTGGCTTCAACCCACGCCCTGACAGTTCCCCCCTCCCAAGGGGCGGCTTCCAGACAATCCCTCAAATTAACACCAACAAACAGAAACCAAAAAATCCTCCCAGGGTGGTTGGTGGGGGTACAAGGCCAGGCAGGTCAAAAACAATTCTTTAACACCCCCCCCACACACACACACACACACAGAGTACAAACCCCAATACACAATCTTGTGGACCCACCCCAAGTCCAAAGTCTCAAAACGGATCAGGTGGTCTGCCAGCATCCCAAGACTACAAAAAAGTCTGAAATGGAGCATTGCGTGGCCTGTCCAAGTCAATAGACCACCAGACGGAGGAACCCGGCACGTCAGGTTGCCCGCCAAAGTCCAAGGACCACCAGACGGATGGACACGGCACACTGGGTGGCCCAACAAAGTCCAAGGGCCACCAGATGGACAGACACAGCACCACGGGGGTGCCAACTCCAGGAGCCCCCAACACAGGAGCCAACAACCTGGAATCTTTAGACTCAGGAGATGACAATATGGAACCCTTAAACTCTGGAAATGATGATATAGAAACTTTAAACTCAGGAAATGACCACCCAGAACCTCCAAACTTAGGGGATGACATGGGAGCTTCTTACTGTGAAGAAAACACAGCAAGAGCCTCTTGCTCTGGTGACAACAAATGGTAAATGGCATTCACGTATATAGCGCTTTTTTCTCATCTCTGGATGACCAAAGCGCTTTACAGATCCTGCTATCCACCCATTCACACACACATTCACACACTGATGGTGGCAGAGCTGCCATACACACACAGGCGCTAGCCTGGCCACCTGGAGCAACTGGGGGTTCAATGTCTTGCTCAAGGACACTTCGATATGCAGACTTCAGACAGAGCGGGAATCGAACCCATGACCCTCCGATCAGTAGTCGGTCACACTACACCTGTGCCACAGTCGCCCCCCAACAACAACACAGGAGTCCCTCGCTCCGAAGAAAACAATATAGGGGTTCCAAACCCAGAAGATAACATGACGGTCTTTTGCTCAGGAGCTAATAACACAAGAGTTTCTAGTTCTGGAGAGAGCACCTGAGGGGCCTTAGGCACAGGGGCCAACAGTAGCCAAGAAGGGGCAACCCCAGGGGGCAAAGGTGGAGTTGACTGCTCAGACGGCCCAGGTGGAGCAGACTGCTCACCCTCTTGAATGACGGGTGGAGCAGACCGCTTGCCCTCTTGGACTGAGATGGTTGGAGCAGACTGCTCGCCCTCAGGAACTGCGACAGGTGGAGTGGACTGCTTGCCCTCAGGAACTGCAATGGGTGGAGCGGACTGCTCGCCCTCAGGAACTGCGATGGGTGGAGTGGACTGCCCACCCCCAGGACGCACAATGGGCGAAGCGGACTGCCCGCCCCCAGAAAAGTGGGTGGAATGGGCCGCTTGACCCCCGGAACAACGGATGGAGTGGACTGCTCGACCTCTTGGATGACGGGTGGAGCGGACTGCTTTACCTCTTGGACAATGATTGGGGCAGACTGGGTAACATCTGGAACGATGGGTGGAGGTCCCCTGACTTCTGGACCAGCAACTGGAGGTATTCTGACCTTTGAAGCAATGGCTGGAGGTCTCCTGACTCCTGAAACAATGGCTGGAGGTCTCCTGACTCCTGAAGCAATGGCTGAAGGTCTCCTGACTCCTGAAGCAATGACTGGAGGTCTCCTGACCCCTGAAGCAACGGTCGGAGGTCTCCTGACCTCTGAAGCAATGGCTGGAGGTCTCCTGACCTCTGAAGCAATGGCTGGAGGTCTCCCGACCTCTGAAGCAACAGCTGGAGGTCTCCTGACCTCTGAAGCAATGGCTGGAGGTCTCCTGACCTCTGAAGCAACAGTTGGAGCGTGGTCCTCCTGCGACCCCATCCTCAACACTGCTACCTCAGACGATGGAGGAAAACAGGAGGTCAGTGAGGTGACACCACAGTCATTAGCAGCAGAGACTGGTGGGGATGACTCAGCAGATGGTTGAATGTGCACTTGGGTCTCCTCAACAGGAGTAAGACAAATCTTTTCAAAAGTGGTGTTTAAACATAAGTGAAAAGGTACTTGCCTTAACTCATGGTCTCCTTCTGCTGGGGTGATCACCTCTGGATCAAAAGCTGGAATAGGATGAGCTACAGTTGGAACAGGTTCTGGAGCTGGGAGGTGCTGTGGAGCAGGTAGTGAGGCTGGGAGGCACCGTGGAGCTGGTACAGGAACTGGGAGGAACTGTGGAGCAGGTACTGAAGCTAGGAAGCGCTGTGGAGTTGGTACATCCATTTCCCGCTGGTTCCAACCCAGCTTGGACACATGCTCTGGAAGGAGCCATGGCTTGTAGTCTAGCATAAGCTCCTTCTGGGCGAACACAGCCTGTCGGCGCTCCTCCTGCTCCTCCTCGTCACCTCCATACAGGGATTCCAATGCCACAGCCCCAATCTGGCAAACCACTGGATCCTCAGGAACTGCGGGCTTGTCCCAGATAATCCAGTTACCACCCAGTATTGGCAGACACTCAGAAAAAATATGAGAGGACACAGGATATATAGGTGAGGATGGAGGGATGGAAACAGCGGTGACAGAAATGACGGCAGATAATAGTGGAGAGAGCTCAGCAGTGGTAGTAATTAACTGCTGCTGAGCCCCTTCACCAGGACCAGAACGAGACCTTTCTGTGGCAGATGTTAAAAAATGGAAAGCTACTTGTCTCTGTTCCCACTCTGCCACTGCGGGGAAGTCAATGAGTCCTCCTGGGAAATGCTGGAGCTCATCTGACATCTGAGCCGGATGTATGTGACGTCGAGAGGAGTGGCGTCTCCCATAGCCTTTCTTCCACCCGGTCCCGCCAAACACCAACAGAGATTCAAAAACCTCTTCATCCTCGGCAGCTGACTCCGCAGGGAATAACAGTGGCGGGGGGGGGGGGGGGCTGGCTCTGGCGAGGAGGAGACGGTGGGAAACAGTGGTAGCGGAGGGAGGGTGAGGTTGTGTACCCAGCGGTGACAGCGCATGCTCGGTCTGACTGTGAGCAGATTGGCGACTCCACCCCAGCAAAGCATCTTATCCTCATGGGAAGAACTGCTTCGAGCGCCAGTGGCCATGTCCTCAATCATCACCACTACCTCCAGCTCATCCTGATTCCACTTTTTTCTCCTCCTTTGATCGCCCGCTGGGTCCTGGAAGGGCGGCGACCTTCTGTCATGGTAGTCCCTCCGGGGCGAAGAAGATGAGGATCCAAACGCCAAGCAAATTTGATAAACCATAGTTTTAATGTGCAAGCTGAACAAAAAACGCAAGCTAGACTCGCAAACAGGCTGACAGGACAAGACAGGCAAAAGCACATGTGAGACGCCAAGTAGACTCAAGTTCGTTGCACCAGGTGATGGGTGGTGGTCATTTAAAAAGGTTGGCTTGATTACTAAAACAGAAACAGATGTGGATAATCAAGAAGTCAACACGGCTCTGGCTAAGGTGGAAATAAACAGAAACATTGTCAAAGTAAAAGCCCAAACCAGAACTGAGGAAAACCATGACGAAAATAATAATGTTATAAAACCAGAAACTGAGGACAAGACATGGATACATAAAACAAGAACATGATAATAATAATAATAATAATAATAATAATAATAATAATTGACATAACGCACGGCTCAGGAGACGCACACACACAGGCTCAGAGTAGTTCAAATAGTTTATTAGCAACAAGAGTGAATGGATGTGTGTCTGCGAGATGTAGATGTGTTGGTGGCGGCGTCTGCTTCGGGCACAGAGGCAGGAGACCGTACAGCCGGACAACCCTATGGGAAAAGCACAAGGAGAAGGGTGACGGGCACACACCAACACAGGAGATATGATAGCGAGAGAAGAGCTTACTTGGATGGGATAGATGGCTGGCACAGCAAGGGACGAGACCCGGTAGACAGCCACCTGCAGGGCCCGGTGCAGCAGCGAGGAGATGGAGACGGAGAGGAAAAGTCCGCCGCCGGGAAATCCACCTGTGCACAGGGGAGCAGACTTCAAAGGGAAAAGGTAAGGGCTTCTTACCGAAATGATGGCTGAAGAGGTAGTAGTACTCACAGCAATGATGATGAGCGGAATCTGACGGCTACAGGCCGAAGCTCAGGGCGAGGCGGCTTATATCCCTCGCCGCTGATGATGAACAGGTGCGCGAGCAGGTGGCGCCGCTGATGAGTGGCGCGGCGTGACAGTACTTCCCCCTCTAGCAGCTCCTCCTGGCGATGGCTTCTCTGGGTGCGCTCGGTGGAAATCAGCGATGAGCGATGGGTCCAACACGAACGACGAGGGTACCCACTGTCGATGTTCAGGCCCATAGCCCTCCCAGTCCACCAAGTACTGCAACCCACGACCCCGGCGCCGGGAGTCCAGGATGGAGGAGACGGACCAGGCCGGATGGCCATCAATCATCCGGGGCACGGGTTGCACCGCAGGAGGAGGGCAAAGGGGGTCGGAGACTGCCAGCTTCACCTTGGACACGTGGAAGGTGGGATGGATGCGGAGGGAGGGGGGAATAGCCACACGCACAGCCACCGGGTTGACGATCCTGGTGATGGGGTAGGGTCCCATAAAGCGCTGTGCCAGCTTCCTCCTCTCGCCTTTTAATGTCACGTCCTGGGTCGACACGTAGACTTGTTGCCCAACTCTGTATGCCGGGGCAGGTCTTCTGTGCCGGTCCGCCACGGCTCTGTTGCGCTCCGCCGTGCGTAAAAGCGCATTACGCGCTGACGCCCAGATGGAGCGGAACTGCCTGAGATGCGCCCTTACTGAGGGGACAGTTACCTCACTCTCCTGCGCCGGGAACAGCGGGGGGTCGTAACCCAGGGACGCCTTAAAGGGAGACATCCCTGTAGCAGAAGAGCGAGGGGTGTTATGGGCGTATTCAACCCAGGCAAGATGGTGACTCCAGGACGTGGGTTTGGATGCCGTTACACAGCGGAGCGCAGCCTCCAGCTCCTGGTTGGTCCGCTCACACTGCCCGTTGGATTGGGGGTGATGGCCGGAGGAGAGGCTCACCTTGGCTCCTATGGCGTTGCAAAACGATCTCCAAACCTCAGAGGAAAATTGGGGGCCCCGGTCCGAGACCACGTCCACCGGAATCCCGTGCAGCCTGACCACGTGTTGGATGAGGAGGTCCGCCGTCTCCAGGGCAGTTGGGAGACCTCGTAGGGGGACGAAGTGCACGGCCTTGGAGAAGCGGTCAACGATGGTCAGGATGGTGTCATAGGTGTTCGAGACTGGGAGTCCGGTGACGAAGTCCAGGGCGATATGCGACCAGGGCCTGCCAGAGACGGGCAGAGGCTGGAGCAAACCCGCTGGAGGGGCATTACCCGACTTGTTGGTGGCACATACTGGACAGGCCCGGGCATAGCGGGCAGTATCCCTCCGCAGGCCCGGCCACCGGAAGGACCGCTGGAGGAGGTCAATCATCCGGGAGGAGCCAGGGTGACAGGTGAGCTTGGAAGTGTGTAACCAGTGGATGACCTCTCCTCGAACCGTGGATGGCACAAACAGCCTCCCCTCCGGTCCGCCGCCAGGGTCAGGTTCCACTTCCTGCGCCTTCCGGATCTTGCTCTCAATGTCCCAAGTGACGGCTCCCACGACGCGCGACCTGGGTAGGATGGTGTGAACCGTGTCCTCCGACTCCTCAGGGGCGAATTGCCTAGAGAGGGCGTCGGGCAGGCCGTTCTTGGAGCCAGGCCTGAAGGTGATGGTGAACTGGAACCTGGCGAAGAACAAGGACCAGCGCGCCTGGCGGGCATTCAGGCGCCTGGCAGATCTGAGGTATTCCAAGTTCTTGTGGTCCGTCAGGACCACGAACGGCAGGTCCGCCCCCTCTAGCCAGTGACGCCACTCCTCTAGCGTGAGCTTGATGGCGAGGAGCTCTCTGTCACCCACGTCGTAATTCCTCTCCGCCGGGGACAAGCGCTGGGAGAAGAAGGCGCAGGGCCGCTTGATACCGTCGTCTGGTGACCGCTGGGATAGCACCACCCCCACTCCTGTGTCCGAAGCGTCCACTTCCACGATGCATTGCAGCGCGGGGTTGACTTGGCTCAGGACCCGGGAGGAGGAGAACTCCGCCTTCAGCGCCTGAAAAGCAGCTGCGGCCTCTTCGGTCCACCGGAACGGAACCTTAGGGGACGTGAGGCGGGTCAGCGGGCCGACGATGGTGCCAAAGTTTGGGACGAAGCGGCGGTAGAAGTTCGCAAATCCAATGAACTGTTGCACCTGCTTCCATGATGCAGGTGTAGGCCATTCCACCACCGCCTTCACCTTCTCTGGGTCTGGAAGCACCTGGTCATGAGAGATGATGAATCCCAGGAAGGATGTTGTTCTGGCGAAAAATTCACACTTCTCAGCCTTCACGTATAGCCGATTCTCCAGCAGTCTTTGGAGGACCCGCCTCACGTGGACCTGGTGCTCGTCCCTGGACTTGGAGAAGATGAGTATATCATCCAGGTAGACGAACACAAAGAGGCCGATGAAATCCCGGAGGACGTCATTGATGAGGCGCTGAAAGACGGCTGGAGTGTTGGTCAGCCCCAACGGCATGACTAGGTATTCGAAATGGCCGTTCGGGGTACGGAAGGCTGTTTTCCACTCATCTCCCTCCCGGATCCGGACGAAGTGGTACGTGCTGCGTAAATCCAGCTTGGTGAACCAAGTCGCCCCCTGGAGGGAGTGGAAAGCGGTGTCCATGAGGGGCAGGGTGTAACGATCCTTCTCCGTGATGTCATTAAGAGCACGGTAGTCTATGCAAGGACGAAGGGATCCGTCCTTCTTGCCAACGAAGAAGAATCCCGCCCCCACGGGTGAAGACGATGGGCGGATTATCCCAGCACTCAGCGACTCCTTAAGGTATGTATTCATCGTCTCCTTCTCTGGCGACGACAGACTGTAGAGCCGTCCAGAAGGTAAGGGCGCCCCCTGGCGGAGATTGATGGCGCAGTCGTAAGGCCGATGAGGAGGGAGAGACATCGCCTTGGATTTGCTGAATACCATACCCAGGTCGTGAAATTCTGGTGGCACCAGGGACAGGTCCGGGGGTGCAGCGTCCGTCGGAGGGGAAGAAGTGGACGGACAGCAGGCAGCGGACTGAAGACAGGTGCCCATACAGAAGGTGCTCCATGCCGACACCCTGGCGGACTTCCAATCCAGGACAGGGTTGTGGAGGCGTAGCCAGGGATACCCCAGGATGACGGGCGACACAGAGTTGGGCAGGACGAAAAAGGTCATCTCCTCCTGGTGGTTTCCTGAGATAATTACCGGAACGGGGATGGTCTGGTGTGTAACTCTCCCAAGGGAGGCACGAGAGAGATTGACCAGGGAGATTGGGTTTCTAAGTGCCTGGCAGCGGATGCCCAGTTGGGTTGCCAGACTTTGTGAAATAAAGCTGCCTTCTGCGCCCGAATCCACCAGTACGTGGGTGAAATGCCCAGTGGGGTTGTGGCAGAAACGGATGGGCAGCTTTAATTGGGTGAGAGTATTTAACCGGTTGACATCCGTGAGGCCCCCTACAGTGACTCGCGGACCCCGCCGACTGGCTTTCTGTGGGCAAAGCTTCACCGTGTGTTGGTCATCTCCGCAATACATGCAGAGATCCAACTCACGGCGGCGTTGTTTCTCCGCAAGGGAAAGCTTTGTCCAGCCCGTCACCATCGGCTCCGACTCCTCGGGGCACGATGGTGGCGGCGCCACCAGGGAGCGAGCTTGGAACAGGCGCGGCGAGACTCCACGAGGGCGAGAAGAAGATGACTTCCGTCCCGAGGAGCGCTCGCGCAGCCTGTTGTCCAAACTAATCGCTAAGGATATCCCGTCCAGCTAGCTCATCCCTCAGATCATCATTGAGACTGCGGAGGAAGAGGCCACAGAGGGAGCGTTCCTCCCAGCCCAATTCCTCCGCCGCTACCTGGAAGTCGACGGCGTAGTCCGCTGCCAACCGGCTTCCCTGCTGGAGGGCGAGAAGCCGATCGACTTGGAGCGTCTCGGTAGGAGTATGGTCAAAGACCTCCAGGAAGCGTCTCACGAACTGGTCATATGTGAGGGTGGCATAACTGGGCCTCGCCATTACGGCGTAGGTCCAAGTTAATGCTCGCCCCTCCAGGAGATTCCCGATATAACCAATTCGGCTATGATGTGAGGGAAAGTCCCCGGGCACCCGGTGGAAAACGGACTCACACTGCATAATAAACCCCCGCGCTCCGCCGAGCTTACCGCTTAAGCGGGCGGGGGTTGGAATGGGTGTGAGCCGAACCGGTGCACCCGGAGCCTGCTGGACGGCCACTGGCGCAGCAGGAGCCGCGCCACCCTGACGAGCCGGGGGGAACGGCTGTTGGGGGTCCAAGCGGCCCAACCGGTTAGTGATATTGATCAACTGATTAAAAACCACCTGTTGCTGATAGACAACTTGATCCACTCGAGCCTCGAGAGTGGAAAGCCGGTGTGCGAGCCCGCCGTCTGCCGAGCCGCTCTGCTGAAGCCGTACTGACATAACGCACGGCTCAGGAGACGCACACACACAGGCTCAGAGTAGTTCAAATAGTTTATTAGCAACAGGAGTGAATGGATGTGTGTCTGCGAGATGTAGATGTGTTGGTGGCGGCGTCTGCTTCGGGCACAGAGGCAGGAGACCGTACAGCTGGACAACCCTATGGGAAAAGCACAAGGAGAAGGGTGACGGGCACACACCAACACAGGAGATATGATAGCGAGAGAAGAGCTTACTTGGATGGGATAGATGGCTGGCACAGCAAGGGACGAGACCCGGTAGACAGCCACCTGCAGGGCCCGGTGCAGCAGCGAGGAGATGGAGACGGAGAGGAAAAGTCCGCCGCCGGGAAATCCACCTGTGCACAGGGGAGCAGACTTCAAAGGGAAAAGGTAAGGGCTTCTTACCGAAATGATGGCTGAAGAGGTAGTAGTACTCACAGCAATGATGATGAGCGGAATCTGATGGCTTCAGGCCGAAGCTCAGGGCGAGGCGGCTTATATCCCTCGCCGCTGATGATGAACAGGTGCGTGAGCAGGTGGCGCCGCTGATGAGCGGCGCGGCATGACAATAATAAACACAGAACATCTCAACATACAAAACTTAAAGCGAGGACGTGGCCCACACTCTGACAGTCATGGGCTTATCTCTTATTTAATAGAGCAATTTTTTGATACGACTGATCATAGTATCCTACTTTACAGAATGAAATCTGAAAATTCTTTGCAGTGGTTTGAATCATGTTTATCCAACATAGTGTAAGGCTGTGTGTCCTCTGGGAGCATATTTTCCCCTGCTGGGAGCACCTGTCTTCTGTTCATTTTCTATGAAGTTGAACATTTAATGCACTCAGTGCCCCTGGTGCAACAATGTTCTCAGATGTTTTTTTTGTTGTTGCACCCACAGTGCTTAAAGCTGAGTGACAGGTCAAGTGGTTGCTAAGATATAGGGCAGAGACCTTTTTTAAGAGAGCCTTAAAGCACCCAGAAAAATAGGTCCGGAGCATTTTTACACCCTTGGTGGACACACAACCTCAAACATCACAGCTCCATTATTAGGTAAACTTACCTCATTCAAGTCAAATTGATTTGATAAATTTTGAATACTGAACTCAAGCTTATATGCTTTCAGACATTAAATTTAGAATGACAATGCTTACTTTATGTCATGGTGGCCGCTGGGCCGTCATCATCATCATCATCAGCTGCGCACACACCGGCAGGTGGTAATCAGCGGGCTTTAAAAGCCAGAACCGCAGACTGCTCGGCACGGAGTTGTCTGTCGCCTTTGCCCAGCAATGCGTCGAGGATACGACCTCAAGCCAAAGCCAAAGCCAAGACATCACGTCAAGCCAAGTCAAGTAAGCAACCTCAGCACTCATCCTCTCCTAGCCTTTTCCCCTGTGCACAGGTGGACCTCCCTGGCGGCGGACTAACCTCCCCAGCTGACGGGACGCCATCTCCTCCACCTCAGAGTTCCTCCTCACCTCCGCTATGTCGAGCACCACGAGCACCATGCCGCACGGACCATGCCGCACGGGCACTCGGAGCCAGCAGGATTCTCTCTGTGGTGCCTGCAAGTAAGCATCACAAGCTTCAGGTCTCTCATCCCAGCGAACAGTAGTAATTGTTTGTGCTTGTGTGTTCCAGGGTTGCCAGGTCGCCGTAGGATACGCTCAGCTCCAGTGACCAGACAGCCACGCACTCACTCACTCACTCACTCACCAAACACACATTACATTAATAAAGAATAATTGTCTTATAGCTACTCGTGTCAGCGTCTGTCTCCTGGGTCCCTAACCATGTCAGTACGACTCCATCCAGATGACCCAGCTGACAGCGCGCTGTCGCGCCGCCTAAACACTCTTAGCGCCCGAGTAGATATGATTTCACACCAGCAGACAGTAATGCTAAATCAATTAACTCAGGCTAACAGCCGGCTGGACCGCCTGGAAGGACACCAGGTGTTCCCCCCGGCAACCGGGGCATCTCCAGCCCCCATAGCCGCTCCTACTAGCCAAGCTAATCCACCACCTTTACATCGTCTCACTCCCGTGCCAACCCCCGCCCGCTTTAGTGGAAAGCTCGGGGAAGCGCGAGGGTTTTTATTCCAATGTGAGTCAGTGTTTCTCCGCGTCCTGGGGGACTTTGCCACTGACCAAAGCAAAATAGGGTATATCTCCAACCTGCTGGGGGGTAGGGCCTTAGACTGGGCTTATACAATTATGGCTAAACCAAATTATCCTTTTTTGACTTACCAGCAGTTCGTGGCAGAGTTCATGGAAGTGTTTGATCATACAGACCGGGGCGCGGTGTTAACCGAACGGCTGCTAAGTCTTCTGCAGGGCAGTAGATCTGCCGCCGATTACGCCATTGACTTCCGGGTGTTAGCCGCTGAGATTGGGTGGGGGGAGCCAGCGCTTTGTGGTATCTTCCTCCGCAGTCTTAGCTCTGAGTTGAAAGATGAGCTAGCGGCACGGGACAAACCAGACAGGTTAGGGGAGTTAATTTCCCTCACCATCAGCTTGGATAGTAGGCTAAGGGAGCGAGCGGCCGAACGGCGGACAGCTTCCCGTTCGAGTAAACCCCGCCCTCGCTCCGCTAGGTCACCTCTCCTTGCTCTGCCCTCGCCAGAGGAACTTCCGGAGCAGGAGGATATGGTTATAGGGCAATCGGGAGTTTCAGCGGCTGAAAGACAGCGCCGCAGGGATCTGGGCCTATGTTTTTATTGTGGCAATGGGTCTCATGGGGTTGCTGAATGCCCGAACCGGTTAAAAGGGGAGGTCCGTGGATCACAGTAGGGGGATTCACGGACGAGAACCAGAAAAAGCCCCTCACTAGTTGCCGCATCCCCATTAGGCTACTCCACAAACATAAAGAACATTCCACACATGCCTTAGTTGACTCTGGAGCTGAGCAAAACTTCATCTCCAGAGACCTGGCAACCCAGATGGGCCTCAGCTGTCAACCTCCATGCCCTCCTGTCAATCTCGTCACGTTGTCCAAGACGTCACTGACATCTGTTTCCCATCAGACAGCCCCTGTGTCAATAATAGTCTCTGGGAATCACCGGGAGGAAATTCGGTTCTTGGTATTACCCATCTCCTCCTCCCCCGTCATCCTGGGGTACCCCTGGCTTCAGGTTCAGGTTCAGGTTCAAGTTACTTTATTTGTACCCGTAGGTAGATTTGTTTTGCAGTTGGTGACATCCATATTTACAAGCCACTAATTACATTCAACATAGACACAAACACAGGCACACATCTTACAAAATAGGTAAATATAAAATATGTACAATATAATTTTTATAGCTTGTTCAACTCTTTGACAGCAGCAGGGACAAAGCTGTTTTTGTAGCGCTGGGTTCTACTTTTTGGGACAGCAAACCTCCGTCTGGAGGGAAGAAGCTGAAAGTTGCAGTGCAAAGGGTGGGAGTCATCATTTAAAATCGAGTCGGCCATCCTCTGTACTTGTCTGGTGTACAGGGATGTCAGGCTCAGCTGTGACTCACCAAGCAAACGACTGGACCATCTGACTACCTGATCCAAGGATTTCCTCTGTTTCAGTTTTATCTGACCAAACCATGACATTAAAGAAAAGGATAAAACAGATTCAATAAAAGCCCGATAGAACATAGTCATTATGGTTCGGTCAATTTGGAAGCGTGCAAGTTTCCTCAAACAATGCAAATTTTGCTGACCCTTTTTGCACACCCTTTCACAGTTCACCTCAAAGTTCAATCCACTATCAATAATTGTCCCAAGATATTTGTACGATTGTACACATTCGGTGGTCTGGCCTTTTAGTATGGTGACTTTGTGCCTGGGAGTTTTCCTCCTAAAGTCAATAATCATATCTTTCGTTTTTGTTGTATTCAGCTGCAGGTAGGAATCCTCACACCAGTGAACAAAGTCATCAACTACTGGGCCGTGGCCACTCTCACCATCCTGGAGGAGACTGACAATGACTGAGTCATCAGCATACTTTATAATGTGTCTGTTGTCATGTCTGCTCCGACACATGTTTGTGTACAGGATGAAGAGTAGTGGTGACAACACACACCCCTGAGGAGAGCCAGTAGAAGAGCACTTTAGGTCAGACAATGTGCCATTGACCCTTACTCTCTGCGTCCTGTTGGTTAAGAAATCCAGAATCCAACCCACCAGATTATTGCTTAAATCAAATTGTTGCAGGAGCCTTTCAACTAAAATATGAGGTTGGATTGTATTAAAGGCAGAAGAAAAGTCCACAAATAAAAGCCTGGCGTGTGTCCCATTAAAATCCAGATGTTTAAAAAGCATGTCAAACAGAGTGACAGTGGCATCCTCCACTCCTCTGTGAGGCCTATAGGCAAACTGCAGAGGATCCAATGCATGTTCAGTCTGCCTTAGGACCTCACATCTGACCAGTTTTTCAAAAATTTTCATTAAAATTGAAATTTTAATGAAATGAAATGGCTTCACAACCCCAACTTTGACTGGCAAGCTGGGAGTATTACTGCTTGGAGTTCTTTCTGTTTGAGTGCCTGCCTCCAATCTGCGGCGTGTGCTCCTTCGGTCTCGGTGCCTCCTCCTTCAACGCCACCCCTGGACCTGTCCAAGGTACCAGAAGTCTACCACGACCTGGGAGCGGTGTTCAGCAAGTCACGGGCGCTGTCCCTTCCCCCTCACCGTCCTTATGACTGTGCGATCAACCTCAGGGCAGGGGCCCCTCTCCCGGCGAGCCGCCTATACAGCCTGTCCGCCCCGGAGCGCGAGGCTATGGATACATATATCAAGGAGTCTCTGGCTTCCGGAATTATTCATCCTTCGTCCTCGGCCGTGGGTGCAGGTTTCTTCTTTGTGGGAAAGAAGGACGGTTCACTGCGCCCCTGCATCGACTTCCGGGGGCTCAACGAAATTACAGTTAAGGACAAATATACATTGCCATTGATGAACACAGCCTTTGACTCTCTCCAGGGGGCATCCTGGTTTACGAAGTTGGACCTGCGGAACGCCTACCACCTGGTGCGCATCAGAGAGGGCGATGAATGGAAGACAGCTTTCCGGACCCCAAGCGGCCACTTCGAATATCTGGTGATGCCATTTGGGTTAACCAACGCTCCGGCCGTGTTCCAGCGCCTGATAAATGACGTCCTCCGGGATTTCCTCAACTTCTTCGTGTTCGTCTACCTCGATGACATCCTCATCTTCTCACGCACGTTGGAGGAGCACCAGGCGCATGTGCGACGGGTCCTGCAGTGCCTCCTGGAGAACCAGCTGTTCGTCAAGGCTGAAAAGTGCGAATTTCACACTGATAAGACCTCCTTTCTTGGGTTTATTATCGCCCGGAATCAGGTGCTCCCCGACCCGGCCAAAGTCAAGGCGGTGGTGGATTGGCCCACGCCCACGTCCAGGAAACAGCTACAGGGGTTCCTGGGTTTCGCCAATTTCTACCGTCGGTTCGTGCCGAATTTTGGGAACATCGCCCGCCCCCTGACTGCTCTCACGTCCCCTAAGGTGCCTTTTCGTCGGAGTGAGGAGGCTGCCATGGCGTTCGGGAGACTGAAGGAGGAGTTCGCTTCGGCCCGCGTTCTGACCCAGGTGGACCCGGAGCTGCAGTGCCTTGTGGAGGTGGACACCTCGGATTCGGGAGTTGGGGCCGTTCTCTCCCAGCGTTCTCCGGTGGATGGCAGGATCCGACCATGTGCATACTTCTCCCACCGCCTGACTCCTGCAGAGAGAAATTACTGCATTGGAGACAGGGAGCTGCTGGCCGTGAAACTCGCCCTGGAGGAGTGGAGACACTGGCTGGAGGGGGCTGTCCAGCCGTTCATCGTTTGGACTGACCATCGTAACCTTGAGTACCTCAGGACGGCCAAGCGATTGAACGCACGCCAGGCCCGCTGGTCTCTTTTCTTCAGCCAGTTTAATTTCACCATCACCTACCGGCCAGGGAGCAAGAATGGCAAGCCTGACGCCCTCTCGAGGCAGTTTGACGCACCGTCCACCGAAGAGCAGGAGGTGACCATCCTGCCATCCTCTTGTGTGGTGGGTGCATTGTCTTGGGAGATCCGCGATAAGGTCAGAAGAGCGCAGGAGATGGAGCCTGATCCGGGTGGGGGCCCCCCGGGCGGTCTGTTCGTCCCTCTTTCTGTCAGAAGTCAGGTAATCGAATGGGGCCATGCGTCCAAGCTGGCGTGCCATCCGGGAGTGGGCCGAACCACCGACCTTCTCCAGAGGGCCTTTTGGTGGCCAGGGTTGAGGAAGGATGTCAACAATTATGTCCGGGCCTGGTCGCCGCAGGATACGCTCAGCTCCAGTGACCAGAGAGCCACGCACTCACTCACTCACTCACCAAACACACATTACATTAATAAAGAATAATTGTCTTATATCTACTCGTGTCAGCGTCTGTCTCCTGGGTCCCTAACCATGTCACTTTAAAATTAAGTTGTTTCATTTATTTATTTTCAGTAAAATCCTCCCATACTTTGGAAACTGTTGGCCTTCTCCGTGATTTTCTCTCCATGTTGCCATGATGCATTCTTCACTGGAACAGTTGAACTGAACATTTCCATGGCATGCATATAAACTTTAAAATTAAACGATTCATCAAAAATGTGCGTTGACAAATTTTTATGATCAGCGTTATCGACAATGTCAACTAATCGTTGTAGACCTAAAGATAAAGACAAAGCCTCCTGAGCAACCCACAGCCCCAGCAGAGCATGAATGCCCCGAGGCCACTAAACCCCAGGACAGCGAGGCACCCCCACCAGGAGGAAGGGAGGGGGTAAATGGCCAGACAGCCAGGGCCAGCACACAGCAGCCCCGGGCCAGACGGTCCTCCTGTGCCCCCCAGTGGGTTCCGGCTGCTGATCCTGTGCTCCAGGTACCACCCTCTGCTCCCGCTGGGGACCTGCCGGGTGCCCCCCAGTCACCCCCCCCCCCCCCCTCAAAGTGGACCTGTACCCACCCCAGGGCCCCAGACACATTCCCCAGGAGCCGTCAGGCACCCATCCCCAAGTGAGGAGATAGCGAGCAGCGGGTGAGAACTCGCTTTCTGATTCTACATTCCCACCTCTACTCACTGTAGTTCATCCACTGGGCACAAACATCCAGGTTTTCTTGCCATTCCACCCAGGTGTGAGGAGGACCTCCTCACTCCTGAAACGGTCATTGTGTTGACTCTCATTAAAGTAACATTCAGCCAAAAATTGATTTTTTTTTTTCTGTTAAAATGTCTGTAACATGTTTTATGACTTACAAGGCATGTTGTAATACTTTGAGTCAGCTGGCTTGGATAGCTGGAGAAAAGTCTGTTTTCTCTTTTTCTCTTTTGAATTCTTGGATGGAATATGGGTGGGCAATATAAGCTGCGGCTTCAGCCATCACCCATTTCGGATAACTTACGTTGAATTGTATAATCAGAGGAGTCATTGTCTAATTTGACCTTGTTGTTATATTATTCAGTTTCTTTTAACCTGTACTGTACTATCCGAAATAAATTCATTCATTCATTCATTCATTCATTCATTCAAAAGACCATCAGACACAAATGGTTTTGGGTTCTCACTAGTGCCAATTTAATTAAACAAGCTCATGGAGTGACAATCACTTTGCATAACTTCTAAGACATCTGTAATGATCCCGGGCGTGGGTCTGCCCCGTGCTCGAGTCACTTATTATTTTCCCTTTTCTGTCTGCTTATTCTTGTTTATTATGGGGATTATTTTGTGCTTTTATTTTGACAGCGCCGCAGCGGCACTTCCGCCTGTCAGGCTGCGGGCGCTTAATTCTTCATTATTTGGCTCGCCTGTTTGTGGTTTGATTTTGTACTATTTAAGATCACAGTGGAGATTCATTCCTCGCTGCGATCTCACACCCACTCAGGCTGGAGTCCCCACGTCCGGCTCCAGTCTCTTTCCAGCGTTAGGTTTCGCCCTCGCTGTATTTAAGTGACTCTTTGATTCTCTGTATCAGTTATTTTGACCCGTCGAGGTCATGTGTTATAGTTTATGTGTTTTGCCCCTTGAGGCGCGTTATTTTCGTCATTTGACAAATGACAAATTGTTACACCAATTGCCCATGAAGTTATCTCTCCCCCACCGCCGAACCAAATGCCCTTGTTCAGTCACGTGTAGACACAGACACATGACCACCATCAGACAGTGACAGCAGTACTTAATATTTGGAAGAATTTAAAGCTATTCAAACTCACCATTGCTGCCAAAAACTGCCTTCGTTGTTTCATAGTCGAAGTCTGTTGCAATCAATTATTTTTTGACATTTAATTATTCACCCAAGCTCATTATGAAACAGAATAAACACCTGCTTCCTACACATCAGCTGTATCCCTGCAACTGTCCTGGAAAATGCTGAGGAAAACCTCTGTTTTGAAATGTGATTATTTTTTAGAGCTTCTACTTATTCTCCACAGTTATATGAATATGACTTTAGATTTGACAAAGAAAAAAGTAACTATAGCCTCTATTTTTTGTCACCACAGGTTGAGATGCCGTCTCGGCACTCAGCCCATGTTTTCCCATTGAGCAGCGTCTCAGCAGGCTCCCAGCTGCCAGCATTACGGACGACTGGGGCCAATTAGTCCTCATCAGCTGGGGCGCTGCCAATGAGGATAAATAGGAGCAGCCTCGATGACTCGGGGCTGCGACATAAACACATTGCTAAGCTGAAGCCCCTTCGTCTGGCGTCAGCTTATACTCCTCTTGCAGCATTCCTGTGTTTGTTTCCCGCTGTGAGTATGTACGTCTTGTTACCCCCACGTCCGGTACGAGCTGCTTACCTCTGCGCTGTGCAACCTGTGAGTGTACCTCTGCAAGAGTATCTGTGCTCTCCTCATCCCTTATCCCTTACCCAAAATAAACCATCACGACTCACTGGCTTGTCCCTGGCTCTGATTGCCCGGCTCCCTAGAGCCGGATATGACAGTATGTCGCAGACAGAAGAGTTACCGGCGGCCGTGAGTCGCCGTGGAAATGTACCTTTCTGTCCAGGTGTCAGCGCTGCTAGCATGCCGTTTCCCAGGAGTCACTTCCGGCGCCAGGGCGACGAGCTGAGGTCCATCTCGGAGGCTGTCGACGGGACGCTCTTCACCCTGCACGACGCCTCCAACGCGAGACGCTGGCATCCGGGCCGTGCTGAGGAATTCCTGGGCTGTCACCCTCATTCTGTGTTCCATCTGGAGGACAGCGCCAGGATAGACGCTGCAGGTACACAGCGAGAGAAGCTCCACGGGGTGGATGGAAATCCCGGCAGGAAGTCGAAGTGGGCGACGCCTTTCCCCGCTTCGGAGTCCCGTTCCTGCCGTTATTCCAGTCCGGGAGTTCGCGCCAACCAGAGGGCTTTCCCCGACCTGCGCCACGTCACTCGGGATTCCCTTCAAGGAGCTGCAGCTGACAGCAGTTATGTCCGGGGTCGAGTGGCTGTCGCGAGCTCTACTGTGTTTCCTGCCACCACCTTCTGGCATGTGGCGGCGGCAGTGAGATTGATGGTGAGGACTTCAGGGCTACGAAGCTTTCCCGTGCTCGGCGCCTTCCTCGCCTCGATCTCTGATCTGGAGCGGCGAATCCTGGGTTTCCCCCTCGCTTCGTCCCCTGGGAATAGCCACCATCACATCGCCGAGTCACCTCTGCACGAACCTCGTCCGGATCCAGTTCTGGGTCATCGTCAGGACCGTTCCTCCCACGCAGCTGTCATCCCTTCGCCTCGTCAGTGTGGAGATTCTACAGCCTCGTCCCCTGAGCCTCGTTCCCCCGCTGTCATTCCTGGACATTTGGGCTGGCTCACCCCGGCTGTTTCCCCCTCCTCCTCGACGCGCTTCCTGACCGCTGTGTGTGCCTGGAATCCCGGCCTGGTGAGCTCTCTGCTGGAGACAACGCGAGCAATCCTCAGACGAATCCCCGGGGGGTCCTCCGTTATCGCCGGGCGGGGAGAGGAAGAAGCAGAATCCACTACAGCAGGCGATACTCAACCTCCAGGGGGCAGGCAAGTCATTGTTTTTTCACACCTGCTTAATGATTTGCTCTGTCACATCCCTGGAGGAGAAGTTCAGGGTTCGCAGCTCCCTGAACTCTCCCCACCTGCTGTAACCTGTATGCCTAATCCCGCATCCTCTGTCTCTCTCCGCCGAGCGGTCCCCGGCTCCGGGTCAACGTGGTGGGATATGGAGAGGGCCTGTGGTTCCGCAGCTACATTGCGGACGGAGGAGGGGGACTGACTGCTGCGTGGAGTCTACGCCGACGATTGAGCGTCCCCGGGTCTCCACGGAGGAGCGGTTCGGTCCAACGGGACGAGATTCTTCTGGCTTCACGTCGAGTGGATCGTCGGCGGGGTCACCGGAGCTGGAGGAATCTCAAGCTGTGCTGACCATCGTGCTGGCTGCGGGGCCCGACGCGGCTGGATGGGAGCCTGACAACGACCTGATGACGGATCCTGGATCTTCGCAGTCCTGGACGGCGTCAGAACCCGAGATCAGGCGAGTGCTCTCCTTTCTTTTCTCTTTATCTTTGAGCACTTCAGCCTATCTCCAGGGGAGACGAGCAGGGTGCAGCCGCCCGCTGCGTCTGAGCTCGTCTCGCCGGGTTCTGGCGCTGCCGGTGATCCTGATCCCGGTTCTGTTTTCTCTTCTGAGCCTTCTTCCAGGGTCACCGGCGAGGAGTTGCTGTTCCTCGTGGTGCTGGAGGGTCCGGGTTCAACGTTGGAGGTCGGTTCTGGTGCAGTGTCCAACGTGGGTTCGCCTGAGGCCCGATCGGGGTCCGACATGGGTGCTGCCCCAGTATTGTCCAGGTCCAGTGAGGAGGTGGCCGTTTCCCTGCGGCCTGACGCCCGCCGCCCTCGTCGTCGGCTCTCCCCTGAGCCTCTTCCACCGGGATCCGCTCTGATCCTTCGCCCGTCTCAACGGTCCTGGTGGTTGAGTGATGCGGGTCGACGACCCGACCCACAGAACTTTCGGTTCGGTGATCTGGTTCCCCCCACTGGTCTGTTTCCCTCTGGGCAGCCTGGTTCGGCTGCCGGTGGACTGGATTCCTGGGATCTGGGTCCGGAGTTCGCCGTCCAAACATTTCTCTTCCCCTGATTCGCCAGCTGGACAATGGGCGGGGAGATCTCCGGAGCCATCTCGGCCATTTTTGGACTCTGCCTGCCATTCACCTCGGGTGTCACTTTTTCTTTTGTTATTAAGGTCACTCGGGTGTAATGTTTTGTCCTGTTGGTGGATTCGTTTTTATAGTGCTGTTTTCCATCGCTCATGCTCAGCATTTTACTTTTTGTGCCATGTTTTTAGCCTCGTTTTTTCATTGTAGAGTTATGTTTTGTTTCCTTTCAGACCATGCTCTGCAGTTGTCACTTTCATTTCTTTAGGTGACTGTGGGTATTTATATATTCGTGTGTGGGTTTTTCTTTGCCTGCACTCAGTATTTCTTCTTTATGTCCTGTTTGTTCATTATAGAGTCATGTGCCTTGTTTTCCGTAACACCATGCTCTAACTGTCCATTTGTTCCAGTCACCTTCACTTTTCTTGGTGACTGTGTACTTATATTGGTGCTGTGTATTGTTTCCCCTTTTTTTGACCATACTCAGCATTTTTGCCCTGTACCTTTTTGGTGTTTTTTTTTTTTTTCCTTGCTCTGGGTCACGCATTGTTGGTACTCTGAGTAGTGTGTAACCGGCGTGCTGACCCAGTTCTTCTCCCCATCTGTACTTGGGTTAATTATTCCCTGTTTTGTCAGTGTTGTATTTGGGTTTTTTTTCCCACTACCCTACATTGCCCCATTGGTGTTGTCCTTCCCTTGGCTTCTTCCCCTCTGGTCCTGCCTCCCTTCCTCCCACCCTAGGTGGGGTGGGGGGGGCTGGGATGTTCCTGGTCGTTCAGGAGCCCGACCTTGAGGGGGGGGCTCTGTCACCACGGGTTGAGATGCCATCTCGGCACTCAGCCCATGTTTTCCCATTGAGCAGCGTCTCAGCAGGCTCCCAGCTGCCAGCATTACGGACGGCTGGGGCCAATTAGTCCTCATCAGCTGGGGCGCTGCCAATGAGGATAAATAGGAGCAGCCTCGATGACTCGGGGCTGCGACATAAACACATTGCTAAGCTGAAGCCCCTTCGTCTGGTGTCAGCTTATACTCCTCTTGCAGCATTCCTGTGTTTGTATCCCGCTGTGAGTATGTACGTCTTGTTACCCCCACGTCCGGTACGAGCTGCTTACCTCTGCGCTGTGCAACCTGTGAGTGTACCTCTGCATGAGTATCTGTGCTCTCCTCATCCCTTACCCAAAATAAACCATCACGACTCACTGGCTTGTCCCTGGCTCTGATTGCCCGGCTCCCTAGAGCCGGATATGACATTTTTTTTCTTGTGAAGGTATACATTTTTTCCAGTTTCAGTATTTTTCCCACAAATTTACAGCTTCTTTCTAGTAAATTTCTGACTTTTTTCCCACTAATATACATTTTCCACATAAATTTAACACTGTTTCCCCATAAATTTAAGACCGTTTTCCTCATCCTTTCTCTTTTTTTTTTTTTTTTCTGGCAAAAGATGATCTATTTTACTTTAAGGCCATCAGTCACTGCTGTTGTAATGTAGCCCTGAAGGGCTATCCCCTGCCTCCGGGGTAGTTTGCAACCACTACCCCTTGTTACCTGGTTTCAAGGGCAAAGGGATAGGGGAGCAACAGCAGCCTATGTGAAAATCTAGTTCTCAGAATTAACCAGTAAATGCACACCAGGATGCTCAATTAGTAGCTGACTCTCTCTCTCCCTCTCCCTTTTTTACATATTGCCAAAAGTACGTCGGGCCTGAGCCCTACTGGCCATACCGATTCCACGAGCCATGACTTCAACTGCTACCCATTCCCAGTAAACTGTGTTCTAGCATTGCTTGGTTGTTTTTTTTTCCACTGGTCTCCCTCTTTCTTTTTCCACAGCCACCCATTTTGTAGCCCTGCCCGAACTTCCCTAGACACTTGAAACTGCTAACTTGAAAGACGGGGTTTGTCACCTACTCTTATTGATATGTTAGACCAACAGTAAAAACATAGGCTAGACCAAGAGACAAACATCTTTTATGCAGCATGCTTGTAGTTTGTTTATACTCAGTGTAAAACATGACACAATTACATACAAAGTCAATGGACAGACAAACACATTTACTGTTGCTCCAGGTGATGCAAGTGCACGTGAGTTCACATCTGCACAAGTTCGACTCTATTCAACTTGGGCTAGGAGTCTGCTTAATGTTTGGTCATGATGGCCATTTGGCATTGGTGTTTCACCATTGGAGATGTATCTTATCAAATACACGCTCCTGTGAAGGGGGTTCTTTTCACGGCAGATGTTCTTTTCTTGGCACAACACCAGCAGTCCTCAGTGGTGATTGTATCCTCCGATTGTTTGGTGCTGGGGGTGACTGACGTCAGGATGCGGAAAATGCGGTTTCTGGGGGTGGGAGTGATATTTTCCCGTCCAGATAGCATTGTGGGCTCAGGCATGGGGGTGGGTTTTTTTGGAGAGAGAGGAGAAAAAAAGAGGAAGAAGACTGAATCCATTTGTGTCATGGAGGAGCCACTGCAGACACCAGTGCACAACTATGGCAAGGCAAGTTTATTTGTATAGCACATTTCGTGTACAAGACAATTCATAGTGCTTTACATAAAAACATTAACGCATTACAGCAAGTTGCAAAAGGAATCTACACATCAGAAGGTCTCGAGCCGCCTTTCCTCTTTTTTATACGTGAAAAAAAAAACACGGACAATGTTTGACTAATCCAAATAGCTTTAGGTTTTGTCAGTCCCTTTAAAGAGCCTCAAACTCCTTTTATCAGAGGGCCTCTAACCCACTCCTTTTCTTTTATGAGGGGGGCCTCAAACCCACTCCTCAGGGGTCTCAAACCCTCCCTTAAAGTTTTAACATATATTTTACAAAAACAAGAATTTAAAAGCAAACTAAAAAGTAAATTAAAGAGAAACAAAAACAGGCTAAAATAGAATACGACAGAAATAAAAGTTACAGTACATTGTGGACTACTGAAAGGCCGCGGCAAATAGAGTTTTTAACCTGGATTTAAAGCAGCTGAGAGTTTCAGCAGCCCTGATTCTTTCTAGGAGTCTGTTCCATATGTGAGGGGCATAAAAACTCAACGCTCCTTCACTGTCTTTGGTTCTAACTCTGGGCACAGGTAGTAGGCCTGACCCTGATGATCTATGGCAAGTTGTTTACAATGTTTTGGCCCAATTAAAGGGGACCTGTGGTGGTCGTCTAAATGCATTCAACTTGAAAACATTAGGCAAAGTATTCGTTATTTGGTTAAATAATTATTGCCAGCCATATACCACCAGAGAAATATGCAAATACGACCACAGGCATGGCCAGCCAATGAAAACTCTGAGCGCAGCCATGACACGTGCGGATGTGACGTCACTTCGTTGATACTCAACAGTCAATGCTCCGCCTGTATGAGAGACTAGGGTGCTGTTGTGAGTGTTTTTATTCTATTATGGCTGAATTGTCGGACTCTGAGGAAGAATTTGTCCAACATGGCTACAGGTTTGAGCCAGAAAGGTCTTCTGAGGGTTAAAGTGACGAAGTGGTCCTCACACACAACGCAATTTCTGACTGGCGCCTAGCGGCTGCCCCGGCCTTAGATGCGCTCTGCAGAGCGTGCCCAAATGCCAAGTCACGTTTCGTTACCTTGTATACATGTGTAATGACAATAAAGTTGAATCTCATCTCAATCTCATCTCAATTTCGTCTGAAAGGATTCGTCTGTGCCCTGTTCCGAGATTGCGCAATTGCTTTTCCGCTCCGATCTTCTGACAAGGTGAGCTGGGTTTGGGTACACAAAAGAAGTGTTTATCTTTGTTTTTTCGCTTATTATTGAGACATCCAAAGGCTTTACATTCCGCCATGTTGCGATATCCATATCGCATTGTATGTTTTTGTTGTAACAAGAGCGCCGAGTGTCTGCTGCTCTGTATTTAGTTTTAGAATCATCGGCCGTCTTGCGGCCGTTACGAGCTCAGATCAGACGAGACGACCCGTTGAATTTAAGCATTTATTTATTTATTTTCTACTCGTTTTAGTTCTGCATTTAATATGAACCCTGAGTTTGAAATAAACGTTTGAATTTGAATATCCCGAAAGCCACTGCTCATCCGGGCACTCCAGGCTCAGCCAATACTGATCCAGATCGCGGTGTCAACGAAATTACGTCATAGGAAGCGTCCTGGCAGGCCATGTAGCCGCTAGTATGGCTGTACCCATGTTTTGCTGACATAGCTGAACCAGCACATCAGCAATGGATTTATATCAAATTGCTTTGAACATGAATTTCAACTTAAACTTGAACTAGAACGTCAGACAGGGGCTCAATATAATATCTTTTTTTTCACGACCACCACAGGTACGCTTTAAGAAGGAAACTTAGACAATTTCCTACAGAACCCAGAATGCTCTTTCACAGAACATCTGAGTTAAGAAAAAGGAAAAGGATGTAAAAATTGTGAAACGGGTGCAATTATATTAGCACTATGCATTTAACACAAGATGATCACAAAGATCAAGTGGATCCCAGATTCATTACATGTATGTATCTTAGCAATGGAAGAGAACTGCAATCCACTGTTGGCTGACTGTATTGCTGTGCTGGGCTTCCACCTCAGTCTGACTCCTCATCACAATGAATTATCACTTTAGCACACACACTTTACACACCACTCTGTTTATCCTGTCTGCGACTGACAGCTGTGGTTGTTGAACCAGCTCTCAGCAGGGAGATGCACGTGCACGTGCGCACGCGCACACACACACACACACACACACACACACACCACCAGCAGCTGTTGCTTTCCCTAGACCTTGCGACCCCATCAATTATTCACTTCTAAATGGTTGTCAGTCTCTGTCTTCTTCTTGCACACACAAAATCAAATATTACTGTAAGGTTTTGGCACTCTCTAATGTCAATATATGTATTTATACAACAGTTAGTTCTGACCAAGCAATGTGATTGGACAACTGGGATTCCAGGAGTTACTATATGCCCAATAATCACAATCAGACTCTTCACCAGATATGTATCACTGTTTCAGTGGTTTTCCAGTAATTATTAATTACAGTAAATGTCAGTGGGTTTGTATAATGTGAGAATTATAGCGTGTTGTAGGTGAAAAGAATTTAACCCTCAGGGACCTTTAAGCACATTTTACACGCTTTTCATTCTTTATTTTTTGATAACTTTTGCTGTGTTCATGCATATGGCAAGGATTTTGGAAAGATTGTGTATTTTTATTTGATCTTATTTCCTCCTCAACTCTTAAAGTCTAAAATACACTGTGTACAACCAGTTGTTGCACTCACTGTTAAGTGCAAAAAATGTGCCATATAAATCTATTCAAACTGCAATTTTTGATCTCACTGCCATTAAAGCACAATAAATTAAGTTAATCCCTTCCACAGCATGTGGGACACCATGTGGTGTATGGGGCAGCGCCTATCTCTGTTTCACTGACCCAAGGCCACACAGCTAAGTAGTGAAAGCTACAGTGGGGGGTCAGTCCTCTATGTGTTAACTTTCCTTTGCCCATTCTGTTATGCTGAAGGCCCTGTCACACCTTGACGATTTAGGCAGCCTTTGCCAAACATATAAAAATTGGTCTAAAATGCTGGCAAAAGCCGAAATTTTTACTTTTGGCCGTATGCATCGCATATCCATATGTGCACCGTGGGCTTTTTTTGTCTTTGTAATCATAATATTGATTACTTATGGTCAATATTCTGAATTCAATGATTTTTTTGCTCCTTCCTATTGTATGATTTCTTATCTGTACCATCCTATTGGCAGGCGCGTCCCCGATGCAGCCGTGTCACTGGAAATGCAGGTTCATTTTCTGTGTCAAGTCAAATTCTCTCGTATGTTATCAGTGATCTGTTAATGTACTTGGCAATAAATCGTTTTCTGATTCTGATTCTGATTCATAACGAGTTGGACATATACATAACTTATTAGTAACTTATATAGAATATTTCCGTAACTTATGAATAACTTAAACCAACTAATGCTCAGTGTGTTCCCGACATTCACAACTTATGCGCAACAATAGTCGAACTTCTGCATAGCGCGGTCATGCTAAACTGCCATAGCCTCCCAATCCATGAATCCTAGGGGTGTAAGAGATCATCTCTGTTCAACGGAAATGATTCTTCCCTCCAAAGACCACAGCGGGGTGGGGGTGGGGGGGCGTGAGCGACCTGGCAGAACTGTCAAATCTGTCAGGTCAGTCACGCCTAAAACAGCTGAGGTGACATGTCAGGAACATCAGATAACAGTTGACACAACCTGGCTCAAAGGCACGCGAAATGATGGTGATAAAAACAAAAGTTTATTTTCAATAAAGTGAAAAAACAAGATAATGCATGGAGTGTGCTTTTGCCGGGAGGTGCAGCCAACAGCAAAGTGTGATTTATCTTGGAAAAGAGCTGAGCTCTGCGCTTTGGGTGATCAGCTGATTGGATCCTCCTGCTCTGGTGTGCTGACATTTTGGCATATCTATCAGAATAGCACTGGACACCTGATGGTACAGACTGCAATCAAAGGTAAAAAACACGGGGGAGGGCTAAACAGCGATTTGGATCTTTATCCTGTAGCTTGAAAATGCTTGGACACATCCCCGACAGGACCCGTTATACGAACAAGTACGTGTGTTTAGTTCTGTGTGTGTGTGTGTATGCGCTGCAGGCAGAGCTCTGTTTGGGTTTTTCCTCTGAACCAACAATGCAAATACGCCATTATAGGGTAGCTGTAAGTTAGAAATCCATTCAGCAAGTTACTCATAGGTTCAAAGAACATTACCCATATGTTAGAAATAATTTTGGGGTACGCAAGACATCTTGGCGGTGGCCTCCGTCGGTCTATGATGACCATGGAAGAGAATCCTAAACGTCTACTCTGCTGGAACAGGCCGATGCGCACCGGTGTTCTACCTTCCAGCGTTGGGCGTTGGTAGGATTCAAGCCTGGGCAGGAAGATATGGAGGACAAGATGTTACCCATGTAGCATGTCCCCTCTCTCCACGTCACTGATGAATCCAAAGGAACAGCAGGGCTGCTATAGTTTGGCACCAGCGCCGTCGCAGGAGCTGCCAGAATGATGTTGAGCACAACAGAGAACTGCCTTAGGGGCTCCGACTCCGGATTTTTCCTCAAGGTTGACTCCCGAAGCCTTTCCCGTGACCGGGTGTACCGCAAGGCAGCGGAGGTTTGAAATCAGGGTTTACCTTCCCCTAGATGGGCTACCTTCCCAGGTTGACGAGCCACCATCTACCCGAAACGCAAGACATCTATCTCGACGTATTTTGACTTTTGAATAACTTGTGAGTCGCTTACAAGTAACGTGTGTAAACGAACGCAAAACTTCCCTACAACTTCTGCTCCCTGAATGCGGGATGTATCAGCCATATGCTGGATACATTGGAAATATTTTAGAGGAGCTCATCGTATACCAGCCTGCTCTTAACTCAGCCATAACTGATTTCACATACACCAGCATATTCTCCAAATTTTTCATATGTTTTGCAAACGCTGCCTAAATCATCTAGGTGTGACGGGGCCTTGAGCACCAAGCTGAAAGGTGGAAAGTACAATTTTTGTATGGTCTTTGGTATGACCCAGCCGGGATTTGAACCCACAACCTTCCAGTTGTGGGTTCAAATGATGATCTACCAACTAGGCCACCACTCCGGTATGTAAAGCACAAAACATGCATTTTATTATCTGGGTGTCAGTCTGGTGCCTTGGAATTAATGCCTTTTACTACTCTCCAGATGGCACCATTTTTTGACCATATTTGGCATATGGAGAAAAAACATGCTATTTCCACTAGATGGCACTGTCACAACCCCGCTTGCTGCTAACCAGTGACACATCAGACTGTAACACAAATAAATTGAATTTGCATGTAATATATTGGAAATAATTCTTTTTTTTCAGTTTTTTTCCATCTAAAAACATGGTGGCATCATGACAAAAATCTGGCATTTAAAGGGTTAAAATCTTTAAAAAATTAATAAATATTTGATCTCAATAATTAGGTCAGATCTAGGTGGAAAAAATAGCTCAACGAAAGTAGAATATAATAATATTTTATAGCTACCCTATGAAAAGCACATTTTTTGTGCTTAGCAGTACAAGTGTAACTAATATTTGAAGGGTCCCTGAGGGTTAAATGTTGGCTCACTTTTATAATTGTTATCCTGGAATTTATGTAAACACTTCACAGTGGACAGTGAACCCACACAGCGTAAAGCACTT
Organism: Pholidichthys leucotaenia; assembly: GCA_020510985.1. NCBI lineage: Eukaryota > Metazoa > Chordata > Actinopteri > Cichliformes > Pholidichthyidae > Pholidichthys > Pholidichthys leucotaenia. Next base: position 424,720,192 of record CM035841.1, on the reverse strand, counting down.
TTCTGACTTCATCTATAGATGTTTATAGGAAGACAGCAAAGAAAATGTTAACTAAAGTGGAGATATCCATTGGGCACTTGCTAACTGGCAGGCTACTCAACTAAAGACACCAGACCGATGGACTCAGTTGGGCAACAGCAAATTTCACTGAACATGTGTGTAAAATGAAAATAAAGCTATAAGATTCTCTATTGTGCTCATTGTTAGTGTTAGTAAACGACATTCATGAGTAGCAGCTGGGAATTAGCAGCAGCAGCCTGATGGTCCTCTGGTCCCTGTTCCTCAGCCTGTTGGTTCTCAGGCTCCTCAGGGTGGCAGTCTGCTGCGCCTGTGGTCTCCTGCTCTATGGCAGCAACACTGGCAGTGGCAGATTCCAGTCCAAGCTCCTTTCAGGTCAATATTCTCCAACAAACTCTTTAGTTCACAGCATACTTTTTGCCTGTTAACATTCTTGCATGAGTTGTCAAAGAATTTGTTTTTGACTTTTTTCAGTGCCTTCAGTATGGTAGGAATAGTCTTGGTTTTGACTGTGAACTTCAGAGACGACAATTGTTATTTACTCTTGTAAATATTTATTTATTTATTTTTATTTTATTTGACAGGGACAGTGCAATAAACATAGACAATCAAATGACAATCAATCTAATGTGTTGCACAAAGAGTGTATAGCTATTAGCTAATCTGCAACTCTTGTCCCTGGATGGGCTTTAGAAAGAAGAAACAGGTAAAAAGAAAGAAGGATAAGGAAAAGAAAAAATGAAAACAGAATAAACAATAACCACATACATCAATGCAAACAAGATTATAAATACACAATATAAAAACCTGGTTCACATTTGCCTGTTACAGGCCTCCCTCCCTTCGTCACTCACTATAAACAAACACATTCATTCCTTCCCTTCATTCACTCTCACCCTGCAGACAACCATTTCATACATGGGTACATTCTTGTTTATTTTTCAGCCAGTTTTTAACCTTTGTAGTAAATGTTTTAAAGTCCGTTATTATTTTAATTTCATTTGGCATTGTGTTCCAGATGTGACTGCCCTTTATAGAGAAAGCTGTTTGTCCAAATGTGGTTCTGCGGTGGGATATTTTACAGTTATTGTTAACAGAACTCCTGGTGGCTCTGCTGCCGTCCTGTCTTTGGATGAAACCAGCAAGTGGCTCTGGCACTGATTTATGGAAACATTTGAAAATTAATTTCAGAAAACAGATGTCAGTGAAACTCTCAAAACTCAATAGATTGTATTTTTTTTTTTAAATATAACAGTGATGCCACCTAATGGGCTTTTTATCCAAGATTTTTAGAGTTTGATTATATAATTAATCTATATGTTTTATTGTAGAAGGAGCTGCTTGAGCCCAGACTGTCAAACAGTATGATATATGAGAAAAAACCATTGAATGCATATACAGTACAGCTGCTTGGTATGGTATGTAATATCTAATTAATTTAAAGCAGTTCAGATTTTTTTTTACTGTTTTAGAAATTTTCTTTATATGAAGATTAAATTTGAATTGAGGATCTAGTACAATGCCAAGGTATTTGAATTCTGTAACTAAACTGATGTTTTGATCATGTATATTAACTTTAAAATGTTGCAGGTTACATTTTTTGATTGAAAAGCACATTGAAACTGTTTTCTGAAGGTTCAGCAATAGATGGTTCTGGAAGAGCCACTCTTGGACATCAACAAATAGTGAGACTCTAAGACATCTTGGCTTTAAATTGTTTTCATGCTCATAAAGTTACCTTTTTCTTTGCCTGTAAGGACCAGTCACACACAGGAGGATTCCTGTGAAATCATTCATGAAAGCTCTGCAAGGAGCAAGTTCTGACTTTCTTCATTATGCTTCATGAATTGAACGACTGATGATGAATATGCACTTCAGGCAACTGGAGTGGTCTGTTATCCACCCCTTTTGGACACTAATATCAATGTTGCCATATTGCTAAAGGATCTGTCCCTTTATGTCTAGCAATGATATTGAACAGAAATCTTATAGGCTTTTTGAATCCATCATGAAGGAGCTTAATTCAGCTAGTGTCCATACTTCAGGCTGGTGCTTTGTTTTTCCAAACAAATCTACTCAGCCTCCAGAGGTGATAGGTAATCTTTAGACAATTCTTGGAGATCCATTTGGTTAAGCCTGAAGGGCCAGGACCCGAGTTGCTTCTTTCTTTCTAAATCACTGCCTTTGCTTCCTCAATGTTGATGTCTGTTGAATTAAAAGCTACTTTGGGATGAGGAATTTCAGTAGACAATGGAGTCATTCAAGGCCCACTAAACTAGGTTTGGAGGTTTTTTTCCCTTAATGGTGAACACCTTCGTTTAAAAGCTGCATTTTGTGTTTATTTGTGTTATCTTTTTTTTCCGTTTTTTTTTTTTTCCGGTTCCGGTTCCGCCGGACCGGCGGCGCCACACGAGTCGGCTGCCTGTTGCAACAGCCTTTTCTTTTTATCTTCCTTCTTCTTTCTACACCTTTCACTCTGTATATATATCACGGACGCACGGATCGCCCCGGGGGTCTCCCGGGTCGGCGGACGGAGCCACGGTTTGCAGCGGGAGACGTTACAGCGGGGAGGAGCTAGTGCTAGCTAGCACTTGGCCGCCGCCCGGTGCTAATGGGAAACTCGACATACCGGGAGCTGTAGCGAAAACGATTCGGGTGCCGGGCTGGAGTTTAGGCGGCGTGAAAGAAATATAAGACAGAATAATAAAGAGCGATGGCAAGAATCAAGCAGACCGCCCGTAAAATCTACTGGAGGAAGAAGCCCCCCCCCCCCCTCCCCAGGAGACAGCTAGCCACCAGGGCTGCTCGGAGAGGCGCTCTGGCCACCGGCAGAGTGAAGAGGCCTCGCCGTCACAGGCCCGTGGCTCTGAGAGAGATCCGTCGCTGCCAGAAATCCACGGAGCTGCTCATCCGTAAGCTGCCCGTCCAGCGCCTGGTGAGGGAGATCGCTCAGGACTTCAAGACCGTCCTGCGTTTCCTGAGCTTCGCCGTCATGGCTCTGCAGGAGACCAGCGAGGCCCACCTGGTGGGTCTCTTCTTCGCTAAGGAGGCCACCATCATGCCCAAACACTTCCAGCTGGCCCGCTGCATCCGCGGAGAGAGAGCTTAGACTTTCTGCTGCACATTCACCAGCCATAATGCTCTGCACTGTGTGTCTATATACGTATATATACATTTATAGTAATATGGACATATGTTTACTAGATGTTGTTTTTTTCTTGCCTTCTGATTGTTGCTCTGAGTGTTGCTATCCCTATGCTGTTGCAATCCTGGAATTTCCCCATTGTGGGACTAATAAAGGCTTATCTTATCGTAACTATAGGGATCAGTGTGAGATTCCTCGATTGTTTCCTATACTCTTTTTTTCAGCAATCTACTGTAGACATGCACAAGAGATGAGATGCAAACATATATTATAGGCCGGAGAAAAAAGCTTCCCTGGCCTTTCTTTTTTCATTGTGCTTTCTCTGAAGATTTCTGCCTTCTTTCAGTGAAACAGTCTTGAACACGGTGTCTTCTCTTGAGGTAAACCTCCGTCTTGCCTGCAAAGCTCACTGCTCTTTCCAAACTCCTGACATCGCTAGCTGCCTCCTACCTTGCTCTGCTTGGTGCTTGCTTCTTCCAGGCTGCTCTTTGAGACTAAATTGTCCTTTGCGGTTTCCATCCTCAACATTGGTCAAATAAAAGAAATCATTACAGTGTCACCCTTCAGAAACTCCTTGATGATTCCATCAATGTCTTCATTAAGCTTTTTCTATTTAATATCTGATGGAGGTGACAAATTTAGTTGTGACCTTTTGTTGATGATGTCCTTTACTTTTGGAGCTGAGGTGCTCATACTATGAGCTTCAGCCTTGGAGTCCTGAGAGCTGTGACTGGCTCCTTTGTTCTGAATTTCCTGTGTCTGTGTAGTGCTCTGCTCAGCCTTAGTTTTTGTCTGCACTTGGTTTCCCCATTCTTAAACTTCAGGATGTTGTTAATGTTTTTAAAATTTAAAAAAAATGTAGTGATCTAGGTTTTTGCACACTCACATTCTCAATCAATGCATTATCTACACAAATTATTACCTGACTCAGCTAAGCTGCACTGGTTACTGCCACCTGCTTCTAATCAGCTCTTGGGTATGCATATGGGCTCATTTCCATCAGTCCTTGTGGGACTGTCAGACTGCTCACCATGCTGTTTCTAGAAGTTCAATTCAATTCAATTCAACTTTATTTATATAGCGCCATTTCACAACAACAGTCATCTCATAGCACTATCAACTGAAGGGGGGACCCCCACAGTTGCAGAAAGACCCCAGCAATCAGGCGATCCCCTGTAAGCAAGCACTTGGCGACGGTGGAGAGGAAAAACTCCCTTTTAACAGGAAGAAACCTCCAGCAGAACCAGGCTCAGGGAGGGGCAGTCATCTGCTGCGACTGGCTGGGGGGTGAGGGGATAGAGAAGAAGAAAAGAACAGACATGTAGAGAGCAAACAGCACGATGGGGACTCAATCTATGGGAGAGAACAAACAAATGTTAATGACCAGCAAAAAAAAAAATATTTCATAGAGAGTGAGGAAAGGAGTGAGGCCCAGTGCATTACTGGAGGTCCCCCGGCTGACTAAACCTATTAGCAGCATAACTAAGGGAGGGTTCAGAAACACATGATCCCTCCCTAATTGTAGGCTATATCAAAAAGGTAGGTTTTAGCCCTATTCTTAAAAACAGAGATCGAGTCTGACTCCCGAATCCAGATTGGCAGCTGATTCCACAGGAGAGGAGCTTGATAACTGAAGGCTCTGCCTCCCATTGTACTTTTGGAGATTCTAGGTATTACAAGTAATCCTGCATTTTGGGAGCGTAGTGCTCTGTTAGGATGATACGGTAGTATCAGATCTTTTAAATAAAAAGGAGCCTGATTGTTTAAAGCTTTGTAAGTAAGAAGAAGGATTTTAAACTTAATTCTAAACTCTATGGGAAGCCAATGAAGGGAGGCCAGAACCGGAGAGATATGATCTCTCTTTCTAGTACCTGTTAAAACTCTTGCTGCAGCATTTTGGATCAGCTGAAGACTTTTTAAAGATGTTTTAGGACAGCCTGATAATAAAGAATTACAATAATCTAATCTCGAGCTAACAAAAGCGTGGATCAGCTTCTCAGCATCACTCTGAGACAAGATGCTCCTAATCTTGGCAATATTACGCAAATGATAGAAGGCAGTCTTAGAAACAAATTTAATATGTGAATTGAAGGACAAATCCTGATCAAAAATAACTCCAAGGTTCCTCACAGAGCTATTAAGAGAAAGAGTAACTGCATCCAAACTGAAAGTTTGATTTGGAAAGGAATTTCTAAGGTTTTTTGGACCAACAAGAATGACTTCAGTCTTATCTGAATTTAATAGCAGGAAATTACAAGTCATCCAAGCTTTGATTTCCTTAAGACAAGCTTCTAACTTGGCTAATTGATTAGTATCATCTGGCTTCATTGACAGGTATAATTGTGTGTCATCTGCATAACAATGAAAATGTATACAGTGCTTTCTAATAATGTTGCCTAACGGAAGCATATATAAACTAAAAAGAGTAGGGCCTAGCACAGATCCCTGTGGAACTCCATGACTAAGCTTTGAGCTGAAAGAAAACTCATCATTTACATGAACAAACTGGAACCTATCAGATAAATAAGATCTAAACCACTGCAACGAAGTTCCATTAAGTCCAACATAGTGTTCTAATCTATCAAGTAGAATATTATGATCAATAGTATCAAAAGCTGCACTAAGATCTAAAAGGACAAGTACAGAAACTAGTCCATTATCAAATGCAATGAGGAGGTCGTTAGTGACCTTCGCTAAGGCTGTTTCAGTACTATGATGGATTCTAAACCCAGATTGAAACTCTTCAAGTAAACCATTTCCCTGCAGGTGGTCAAATAATTGCGTAGCAACAACTCTTTCTAAGATTTTTGAAATGAAAGGGAGATTAGAGATTGGTCTATAGTTAGCTAAAGCTCCTGGATCTAGCGTTGGCTTTTTGAGTAAGGGTTTAATTACAGCTGTTTTAAAAGCCTGCGGTACATGGCCTAAAGTTAATGAAGAATTGATTATATGAAGAATAAAGCTACCAATAAGTGGGAAGACTTCTTTAAATAACCTGGTAGGAATAGGGTCTAAAAGACAAGTTGAAGGTTTGGATGAGGAAACTATTTTGTCTAACTCACAAAGGTCGATTGGAGTAAACTCATCAAGACAGACATCAATAGAAGGAGCTGTAATAGTTACAGTATTTAAGTTAACTGTGGGAAGAATCTGATTGATTTTATCTCTGATGGATGAAATTTTATTATTGAAAAAGTTCATAAAGTCCTGACTAGTAAGCTCTAAGGGGATGCTAGGATTGACAGAGTCCTGACTCTTTGTCAACCTGGCTACAGTACTGAAAAGAAACCTGGGATTATTCTTGTTCTCTTCTATTAATGCAGAGTAATAACTCGTTCCAGCTTTTCTAAGAGATTTTTTATAAATTAAAAGATGATTTCTCCAAGCTAAATAGATTTCATCTAAATTAGTAGAGCGCCATTTTCTTTCTAATTGACGAGTCTTCTGTTTTAAGCTACGAGTTTCTGTGTTGAACCAAGGAGTTAAAAATCTCTGATTAGACTTTTTCTTTTTTAAGGGGGCTACCAAGTCTAGAGCCTGATGCAGAGAAGCTGAAACACTATCCACCATGTTATCAATTACAGAAGGAGCAAGCTGTCTATAGCTTATTTCCGTTGTGTTGACACATGGCATAGAGGAAACAATCTGCATAAATTTGGAAACAGCATCATCTGAGAGGCATCTACTGTGATAATATTTTTCTTTAGGAGCCAAATAGTCAGAAATAGTAAAATCAAAGGTTAACAGACAATGGTCTGACAGTACAGGGTTATGAGGAGACACTACAAGATTTTCTATTTCTATGCCATATGTCAGAACAAGGTCCAATGTATGGTGGAGGTAATGAGTAGAATTTCCTACTTTCTGAGAAAACCCAATCGAGTCTAATATTGAATTAAAAGCCACATTAAGGCAGTCACTATCTACATCCACATGTATATTAAAGTCCCCTACTATAATTATTCTATCAGATTTCAGCACTAAATCAGCTAAGAAATCAGCAAATTCGGATAAAAATTCTGAATAGGTTGATGGGGGACGATAAACTATGGCAAATAAAATTGGGTTTAACCTGAAATTGCTAAAGTGCCCAACACTGAGGACCAGGCCCTCAAAGGAATTATAACATGTTTTTTGCTTTACATTAACTAGTAATTTGGAATGGTAAATTGTTGCTACTCCTCCTCCACGACCAGAACTTCTGGGATTTTGACAGTTTAAATAACCAGAGGGAGTTGATTCATTTAAACCAACATAATCCTCTTGCCCTAACCAAGTCTCTGTAAGGGAAATTAAATCAATCTGATGATCAAGTAACAGATCATGGACTAACAGAGACTTGGGAGTTAGAGACCTAATATTTAATAAACCACATTTAATTTTTAAATTATGAGGAGGAACAGAGGCCAAATCATTCAATTTAGAGGCTTTATGTTTAATTTGAGTTTTACCAATATTTTGCTTTATCACTTTGGGATGCTTATACATTATATTTTTATTTACTTTGGAGGGAGCAGACAACGATTCTCTGATGGGGAAGACAGGGGCTAAGCTGAGGGGTGGCGGATGAAGAGGAGCTGCAGAGAGGCGTGTAAGACTGCGACTCTGCTTCCTGGTCCCAACTCTGAGTAGTCATGGTTTTGGAAATTTGGATAAAAAAGATGCCAGATTGTTAGATAAATGAGAAGCACCATCCAAAGTGGGATGAATGCTGTCTTGTCTCATAAGACCAGGTTTTCCCCAAAAAGAGCTCCAATTGTCAATGTAGCCCACGTCATTTTTAGGAGTTCTTCCCCGAGTTCTTCCCCGAGTGTGCGCTCCTGAACAATGTGCCTCTCCTTTTATCCAACAAACCTGGTAACTATACTAAACCAACCTTCTATCTGTCACACAACAGCCTCACCCTCCTCTCATCTCAGGATTCTCTTTACTCTCCTGAGGCAGATTCTGGATACCTGTGTGCGGACTTCCTACCTTCGTCAGTTGATTGCCAAACCAACCTGTTCCATCATCACTCCAACTGTAAGGCTCGAGCAAGTTTCAATATTATCTTCACCTTTAAATCCCTGGGCCCAGGATATCACATCTCTCACCTGCACTCAACTCTTTTACCTACCGTCATCACTGGAGCAGGAGCTGGAGAAAATGAACAAATACTTTGTGCTGGATTTTTGTATTTACCATTAAAAACCCCTTTTATCTGTTGAATAAAAAAGCTGTAATCCAAGAGATGCATTTTAGTACATTTCAGCAGAGCAGATGGAAGAGCTTCTCTCTGAGTGTCTGAGGAAGTCTCTTTTGTACACTAGCCAGCTGTGAGTTAACCTTGGGTCCAGGAAGCAACAAAGGGGAGCCTCTTCTGTGTGTAGGGGGGAAGGGGGAGCACAGTGGAGAGATGAGGATAAAATGCTGTGCCTGTGAATCAGCCTGTGTCTTGGGATATCTGGGACGAAGTGTAATTTAAAAATATGTAATGAAAAACTCTTTCACAACTTACCATCCAGTACAGCACCTGTAAAAATAAGAACAGCAACAAACAGGGGTGTGAGCACCAGCTGCTCCAGTTTCATTGTTTGTCAATACAACCATTTACCGTTTGCTTGAGCGTGTTGTCTGTGTGATGTCTGCACATTGTGTTACAGTTCGGTGGTAACTGGACCCAAATGCTGGACGTGAGTTGACAGTGTTTATTGGGAGCTGGTCTGCCAGACGCAGCTCGAGGGCTTAACAGAAAATAAATGCAGCTCGGAAGCTGCAACAAAAGCTAAGGCAAAAACAGGATACAGGACAGACAGGACAAGGCTGGATCCGAGACAAGGCAGAAGCATGTAATCACGCTAACATGACAAAGGAACCAGAGCAGAACAGAGGTGGAACAGAACTTAGACAAGGGGGCATTCAACAAAACACAGAACAGGTGGGGAGATCAATCGTGACTGATAACTGATGCATGAGGAAAACAGAGGTGACAGGACGGGTGGGGCTGTACACACAACCACAGATGGAGGACGCACAGAAACATGAACAGAGGATCAGAGGGGAGACAAGACCATGGCACATAGTGATGATGATAATAATAATAATAACTTGAATTAGGAGAGGAAACCAACAGAGAAAAGAATATACAAAACATAATAATAATAATAACCACAATCCACAGAGAAATAATAAAGATGAACTCAAAGTGAGGGTGTGGGCTGGGGCCCCTGCCCTGAAGACAAGATAATACAAATTATAAATTAGGAAGAGGGCATGAGATCCAGCTCACGACCTGAAACATTGGGTCTATTATTACAAAATATGTCAAAATTCCTCTGAGCTCATGTTTAAATGGTGCATCCAAACTTGTAAAATATTTGCATTTTCGTAGACTCAGAAATTACTCTGTGTGTGTGTGTGCTTTGTGTTTGTTGGCATGCTTCTGTTACAAAGTCATTTGATTTAGCATACCCTGATAATTGTCAAGAATCCACAACCACCTCCGAGCTGTATCTGCTTGTCCTTGATAACATAAGATAAGATACAGTAAGCCTTTATTAGTCCCACAATGGGGAAATTCCAGGATTGCAACAGTACAGGGATAGCAACACTCAGAGCAATAATTCAGAAGATAAGAGAATAAGAGCAGTGAATACACATATGTACACAGAAATTTACACAGTGCAGAGCATTGTAGCTCAATGGAATAAACAGCATAACAGTCTATCCAGTTACCCCGCATACTATGAATATGTGCCCATACAATATATTTCATATTTGAGTTACCCTAGTTGTCACCCTCTATAGCGATTGATATTGTCCTAGTTGTATAATGGAGGGGACCATTATTGTGCAAGTTTGTTACGTTTTGTGCATTCAATACGTCCTCTACGAGCAGCGCTGGTTAGATTATAAAGTCTGACAGCCATAAGTAGGAAGGACCTGCGAAACCTCTCAGTCGCAGACCTAGGATGGTACAGCCTAATGCTAAATGAGCTCCTCAGTGCGTTCAGCGTGTCCTGCATGGGGTGGGACTCTGACTCCAGCAGAGATGACAGCTTAGCCACCATCCATTCTGATGACATGACATTCTACGCCAGCATGGAATTCTGGCGGAGTCCCCGCTGGAAGCTACCCGAGAGAGGAGAAAGCGCAGACGGTGTGAATGCAAGCAAAAGCGTGGAAAAAGGGCTGGGATCCATGCTAGGCTAAAGGCTAACCCCTCCAGACCAGCAGTACCATCGCTCCTTCTCTCTAACGTCCGGTCCCTCGACAACAAGCTGGACGAGCTGCGTCTGCTGAGAGAAACCCAGAGAGAGTGGAGGGACTGCTGTGTGCTTGTGTTCACGGAGACATGGCTCCACGAAAACATCCCTGATGAGGCCATTCAACAGGAAGATATGGCAATGTTCCGAGCCGACAGAGAAACAGCGAGCTCCGGTAAGAGCCGTGGGGGTGGGCTATGCATCTATGTTAACAAGAACTGGTGCATTAATGCCACGATAGTGTCTAAACACTGCTCTCCGTTGGTGGGGTTCCTTATTTTAAATTGTCGGCCATATTATTTGCCGAGGGAATTCAGCAACATGTTTGTAGCGGCTGTTTACATAGCGCCGAGCGCTAACGCTAACGCTAATGCTAAGAAGGCACTCGGGGAACTACACGATGCTATTAGCGAAATCTAAACTTCACATCCAGACAGTTTTGTGGTGGTTGCGGGGGATTTTAACCACACCAGCTTAAAGACTGTGCTCCCCAAGTTTAAACAATGTGTAGACTTTAAGACCAGAGGAGAGAATATGTTGGACTTAGTGTACACAAACACAGATGCATATAAGGCGATACCCTGCCCCCACCTCGGCCTTTCTGACCACATATCCGTGATGCTGGTGCCTGTCTACAAACCTTTATTGAAGCGCAGCAGGCCAGCAGTGAAACAAATCAGGATTTGGCCAGAGAGTGCAACCTCTGCACTGAAAGACTGTTTTCTGCACACACCCTGGGAGGTCTTCAAAATAGCAGCCCCCCAGGAAGACAAGACAGATGTGGAGGAGTATGCTGAAACGGTCACCAGCTACATTGCGAAGTGCACAGAGGATGTCACTACAGTGAAGACCATCACTATGTGGGGTAACCATAAGCCCTGGATGACTGCAGAGGTGTGCTCGCTGCTTACAGCCAGAGATGCAGCCTTCAGAGCGAAGGACAGGATCGCCCTCCGCTCAGCCAGGTCTGCGCTCTCAAAGGGAATTAAGGCAGTGAAGCGCGCCTATGCGGAGAAAATCCAGGGACACCTATGTGACACTAGGAACACCAAGCAGATGTGGCAGGGAGTTCGGATACTGACAGGCTATAAGTCTAGGCAGGGGGTCGATGATGACGACGCTTCGCTTCCAGACGGGCTCAACAACTTCTTTGCACGTTTTGAAGCATCAAACCCGACAACCAGAGGGAGGGCTGGCCCACCCCCACCATCGGTCGGACCAGCTTTTACCATCAACACAGCAGACACACGGAGGACCCTAACCAGAGTCAACCCACGTAAAGCTGCAGGTCCGGACAACATCCCGGGATGTGTGCTCCGAGACTGCGCGAGCGAGTTGGCGGATGTCCTGACTGACATTTATAACATCTCCCTGAGTCAGGCCATCGTTCCCAGATGCTTTAAGACCTCTATCATTGTACCGGTGGCAAAGAAACCAGTTGTGTCCTGTTTGAATGACTATCATCCTGTTGCACTGACACCAATTGTGATGAAGTGTTTTGAACAGCTTGTCAAACCACACATCACAGCCTGCCTCCTTGCATCACACGACCCGCTCCAGTTTGCATATCGTTCAAACTGCTCCACGGAGGATACTATAGTCACCACCCTACACTCTGTCATCACCCACCTGGACCAGAAAGACACCTACGCCAGACTCCTGTACATTGATTTCAGTTCGGCATTCAACACCATTATTCCCCAGAGACTGATGGAGAAATTACTCCTTCTTGGTCTGAACACCGCCACATGTCTCTGGATCCTGGATTTCCTGACTGAGAGACCTCAGTCTGTCCGGGTTGGAAACAACATCTCCAACTCTGTCGCGCTGAGCACCGGATCCCCTCAAGGCTGCGTACTCAGTCCACTGTTGTTTACACTTCTAGCACATGAAAGTGTATCCAGACATGAGGGGAACCAGATTATTAAGTTTGCAGACGACACCACGGTGGTGGGACTTATTCAGAGGGATGATGAATCAATGTACAGGGAAGAAGTGAGAGACCTGGAGGGTCGGTGCAGGGAGAACAATCTGGTGCTCAACGTGGACTCAAACAGGCCTCTCTCCCCATCTGCATCCTCAGGACCTTCTACAGAGGCATGGTGGAGAGTGTTCTGATGTACTGCATTGCTACATGGTACTCCAGCTGTAGTATGTCAGACAAAAAAGCCCTGCAGAGGATAGTCAAGGGAGCTGAGAGGGTAATTGGAGTCTCCCTCCCCTCTGTCCAAGAACTTTTTCAGAACCGTTGTAGGAGCAGGGCACTGAACATTGTCAAGGACCATTCTCACCCTCTGCATAAACACTTTGAACTTCTTCCATCTGGTAAACGATTCCGGAGCATCAGAGGCAGAACCACCAGACTGACTAACAGCTTCCTTCCACAAGCTGTCCGGATGCTGAACAGTTGACCCGGAATCTCTCATACACACTACTGCACGTACAGACATTATGTATATTATTTGTATATTATAGTTAGTTAGTTTTTCCCAAGTATGTCTCAGAGATGTGTGAATGGATGGGGGGGTCGGGGGGTGAAGATATGTGTGAGTGTGTCTTAAATCATGCTGCTTCTATTTAAATGGATGCCGAGAGAAACGCAATTCCATCTTGCCTGCACTACAGTTGTATGTACAGCAATATGACAATAAAGTTTGATTTGATTTGATCCTCCCCTCTCCTATCTCCTCCACTGGGTCGAGGCTCCGCCCCAGTACAGAGCTAACTTTTTGATCAGTCTATTCAGTCTCTTCCTGTTGGTTGCCATGATGCCGTTGCCCCAGCAGACCACTCCAAATGTGATGGCTGATGCCACCACCGAATCGTAGAAGGTCTTCAGGAGCACCCGTTGTGCACCAAAAGACCTGAGCCTCCTCAGGATGAACAGCCTGCGCTGTCTCTTCTTGTAGAGTGCGTCAGTATTGTGTGACCAGTCCAGTTTATTGTTCAGATGAACACCCAGGTACTTGTAGGATGTCACCATCTCAATGTCTGTTCCTTGGATATTTACCAATGCTGTGGGGGGTTGTCCTCGCGTGCGGCAGTCCACCACCAGTTCCTTAGTTTTCCTTCTCCTTGATGTCTTGCGGTAAGACAAAAGAATAATTCTATATTGACAGGTGATTCCTCTGGCAAATACAACATATTTTACAAGAGGATTACCAAAACTATTTGATTAGATCAACATGTCCTGAATGTGTTACGGCCTGACTCACCTGGATTCAGCAATAAACAGCTAATTGTTTGTGATGCAGCCTTTGAGTTTATCTTAAACAGCTAGTGTGTGTGATTATCTTGTCAATAAGCATCTGTCCTCCTTTTCCCACCTGTTGTGCATAAAAAGCTATCATAGTCATTAATGTTTTGCACATGCTCCTGGGTTTGAGGAATGAGACAGTGTCAAACACCTTGACCCGTAAATGAACGTGCAGAGACAAAGAATATCTGATAGCTTCTGGGCAAACTGTGGCAGGAACATGCCAGACAGCTGAGCCATGTGCTTACCTCAGCAAAAACAGTGGGATAGATACAGGAGAAATGGTATTCAACGTGCATTCATATAAACCTACTTATATGAATGCACTTAACAAAAAAAAGCATGTTATGTCTTAACATGTTTATTTAAAGCAATAACTATATCTGTATGTTTGATGAATTCTTAACAATTGACTCTCTGGCTTCTTTTGTTTATTATGGTTTTAGCATTGTATATCTATTTGACCATAAATCTTCACTATTTTGGTTCAGTTTTTTTATGCATTTTTAACTGTAGCTGAGATAGTGCACACTCAGCTGGTGAACAATGAAAGACAGCATTTCTTTATGACTGCTGCTTGTGATATTGAATTTGACTGACTGTGAACTTTGAAAAAATCTAAATTTTCCTCATGTTTCCTGTAGAAACATGACAAATCACCTCAAAAGACGAGTGGCATAGTGTCTGTGTGAGTGTTCTTTCCCCTCTGAAGCCTGATATTATGAAGCTTAGCCTGAATGAGTCTGGCATGATACTGGCTGTTCATGCTGGTTTTGCACACTGTGAACCAGGCAGGTGTTAGGACTTGTTGTGCATTCTCTCTGACTGTCATGTTGATGTAGGCCAAGTACCAGGTCAATATGGTGTTAAGGACTTGTATACACTACTATTCCCTGAACTGAAATGTGCTTAAAAGGTACATGTGGGTAGTTTATATTTCTTTAACACATTCACATTTAAGAGAAATCTTTAAAAAAAAAAAATGGGGTGAGGAAAGTTAAAAACTTGTGAAAACAAAGTTGTCATTTTATGAAGAGTAAAAAGTGCACACTTTCTCACCTCTGCCATCTCTGCTGATTACCTGATGATGTCCAGCAGCACCAATTAACCACCTGCTTACCATCTTTCTAAGTGGGCAGGTCTTCTTCCTCCTCTGTGATTGCTGGACTCTTCATGTCAGCGGTGTGGTGCAACTCCTGAAACCTCTGCTGTGCCTACATCCTCCATCATTGGAGCTTGTAAGCCATTAAACTCAATAACCTTCTCCTACCTTCCTCAGGATCTCTCACACCTATTCTCCTCCCCCGCAGACTTGGAATCTTTTCTTGGGCAGAACAGTCTTATCTGGAAAACCTCCCTCAATCACCAAATAAAGGCCTGTACATACACTGCAAGAACAAAGAAATTCTTTTTCTTGAGGTGGCAAGAACAAAGTTCTTTCTGGCAAGGAAATTTTATACTTCACAAGAAACTCAAGTGCAGAACTCCTGGGAAATTCAAATTGACAAAATGACACAATATTTGATGGACACCACACAAGAAAAAAGTTCTGCCACGTGAACGTGCTAAGAAGAATCTGCAAGAACTCCCAAACCAGGGCTGCAAGAACAAAATCATGTCTATGAGAGAGAACAAATTTCTCTGTTCTTGCAGAGTATGTAAAGGCCTTAAGTCTTGAGCTCAATTTATCATCATCCTATCCCCCTTAAGTCCTCGGGTCTGGAGCACACTCTCCTGCTTCCCTGAGACTCCAAACCTTACCGAAGCCATTACCGGATCCATTTCTTACCCTGTAAAGACAGGCAGCCAAACTGTGAAGTACTCACCGTGTCATTCTGTTCCTGCAAGAGAAAAACATTATCAAATCACATTAACCTGTCAATATTCAGCATACTCACCATTTTCGCTCTTCTTCCTCTGCAGGGTTGCCAGTTCTTCACAAATGCTCCTAATCTGTTCACTTTTCTTTTTTTTTTTTAATTTAACCAAGCAGGAGAGATTAAGAACACATTTTTTTTTTAACAACTGTGGCCACGCAGAGAACATACAAACTCCACACAGAAAGATCACCATTGGTCAGCGGGTGGGATCGAACCCGAGATCCCATGGCAAAGGGCGAGTTGCTGTGCTGCCACAGTGCTAACCACTGCGCCACCATGCTGCACTAAACACTTGCTTTGCACAACCTACAGACTCCTCTCAGTGTCTGTATTGGGGTCCATATTACTCTTAATGTCAGTTATGAGTCAGAGTTTAAAATTTGTGACAGGAATTCACAAATTTATCACAAATGTTGCAAATTTATAGGAAATAAAGTATTTAAGGATCTTCAAAAATGAAGAAAAATGTTACAAAATGTACAAGGAAATGTAACAAATTTATAAGAGAAAATTTGACAGTAGAACTTCACAACTTGAGAGCAACGAAAGTACTCTTCGATTAAATACTTTCTTACGCTTAAGTTTTTTTTTTCTTGGTGATTACTCTTACTTATATTTGAGTAACTAATATAAGGTAATGCTACTTTTACTTGAGTATAACTTGTGAATTCCCTCATGGATCAGCACCTTATCATGGGGGGGGGGGGGGGCGTCGGGATCCCAGGAGCTACAGTGGGGAAAATAAGTATTTGATCCCCTGTTGAATTTGTAAGTTTACCCCCTTACAAAGAAATGAACAGTCTATAATTTTTATGGTAGGTTTATTTTAACAGAGAGAGAGAGACAGAAGATCAACAAAAAAGTTCAGAAAAAAATATTAAATAAGAGTTCTAAATAAATTTGCATTTGATCAAAGGAAATAAGTATTTGATCCCCAAGCAAAATGTGACTTTGGCTGCATTCATACCAGGATAGTCCAGGGTTCTCAGTTCGATTGCGTGGGGAATGCCGAGAATTTTCACACCTTTGTTTGGTTTGCATTCACACTGCGGCGGACCAAACTGCCTGGACAACGACACGCAGTTACAACAACTGTTCGTTTGGAGCACTGTAGCTGAAACCACCACTGATCAGGAAGAAAAATCTCTGAAAAAAAGAAAAATCCAATTCATCGACTGGCCAGGACTAAAAACGGAAATCTATTCCCTTCAGTCAGGTTGTTTGTCCACCACAAACGAGACATTTTTTAACTTTGCTAATCAGCTCCTCCAGTCCACATAATGGCGATTACGTTCCGCAGCCCAGAGAAGAGCAGCTCGGGTGGCTCTCCAGAGCCGACGGCTTTGTCGTGAACTTACCCCTGCCTGTCTCTCGACCCTGTGCCTGCCTGCTGAATTTGAATTGTCTGCCTTTTCTGATCTAGCCTGCTGAGCTCTGACCCCTGCCTACCACCCAGGGATAACGCGCATCCTGTCCTCTCGCCAGCGCTACACCACATTCCAAATTATTATGCAAATGATATTTGTCTCTGATTTCCCTAAATAACTGATACATATGACAGTCAGTGTAATTTTCAAGTCATCAACTGTTAGAGCATAATTCAAATTTTATTGAACAAACCTCCCAATGATAACTATTTTTTTGCAAAAATAAAAACCTGAGGCAGCACGGTAGCACAGTGGTTAGCACTGTGGCAGCACAGCAAAAAGGTCATGGGATCAATTCCAGTCCCAGACCTTGAGTGACCCTCCAGTGTGGAGTTTGCATGTTCTCCCCGTGTGTGCGTGGGTTTACTCCAGGTACTCCAGTTTCCTCCCACAAGCCAAAGACATGCAGGTTAGGTTAATTGGCATCAACTGGGGATTCTAAATTGTCCTTAAGTATGGATGTGAGAGTGAATGGTTGTCTGTCTCTGTCATGTTGACTGAATGGTCAGCTCAAGTGCAGGGTGCGGCACCAAAGGAAAACACTTGACACAGGAGAAAACGTTTGATTTTTTATTAAATTTCAAAAGGAGCTCTGTTAGAGAAACCATCATTCACCAGGGGAACAAACAGCCTGTGGAGGAGAGATGAAGGTGGGGTGGACACGGAGCGTCCGTGGAAGCTGGAGTCGGACAGTGGAGTCGTTAATAACATCAGTGATGGGGAACGGGCCGAGGAAGCGAGGTGAGAGCTTCCTGGACTCCGCCTTCAGTGATATCTGTTCTGCAGACAACCAAACCTGCTGTCCAACTCTGTATTCTGGTGCTGTGCTCCTCCGGTCCACATAATGGCGATGAAGTTCCGCAGTCCGGAGAAGAGCAGCTCGGGTGGCTCTCCAGAGCCAACAGCAGCGGCGAACGTGAGGCCCCATGGACGGCACTGCGACTTCTCTCTCTGGAATAGGAAGTGGGGGGGGGGGGGGGTATCCCACGGAGGCCTCAAACGGCGTGAGTCCCATAGCAGTGGAGACAGCGGAGTTATGTGCATACTCCACCCAGGTCAGATGCATGGTCCAAGAGGAGGGGTTGTCGGCTGTTACGCACCTGTTGGTGGCTTCCAGGGATTGGTTGGCATGCTTAGCCTGCCCATTGCTCTGAGGGTGGTATCCAGAGGTGAGACTGACTGTGGTTCTGAGGGACCGGCAGAAAGACTTACAAACCCGGGCGATGAATTGGGGATCCTGGTCAGACACTATGTCCATAGGGATTCCATGGAGCCAGATAACATGGGTGGAGACCAGTTCAGCAGTTTCAGCGGCAGACAGCAACTTGGGGAGGGGTACCAGATGGATGGCTTTGAAAAATCTGTCTACAATAGTGAGGATGACCATTTTACCGCGGGAGGGAGGAAGTCCAGTGATAAAGTCAAGTGCGATATGAGACCAGGGTCGGCTAGGGATGGGGAGGGGATGCAGAAGGCCAGCGGGGGGTGTGGAGCTAGACTTATTGCAGGTGCAGGTCTGGCAGGCTTTGATGTATTCCTGCACATCCCTCCGCAGTGCTGGCCATCAGAACACTCGCAGGATCAGGTCTATAATGCGAATCACCCCAGGGTGGCAAGCAAAGTGACTGGTGTGGCCCCACTGGATGACATCACTGTAGAGGGTGGCAGGGACAAGCAGGCGGTTCCCGGGGCATCATGCTGGTACAGGCTCCGCTCGATCTCCCAGGTAAGGGCTCCAAGGACACACGAAGGCGGGACAATAGGCTGGGAGAGGGATGGGGGGGGCAGAAGGGTTGGAGCAGAACTGTCTGGAGAGAGCATCCAGTTTGACATTGCATGAACCAGGCCCGTAAGTAATAGTGAAGTTAAATCGGAGGAAGAATAAGGCCCAGCGGGCCTGCCTGGCATTAAGTCGGAGGGCCACCCGCAGGTACTCCAGGTTCTTGTGGTCGGTCCACACGACTATAGGATGGATCGCTTCCTCCAGCCAATGCCTCTACTCCTCCAGGGCCAATTTAATGGCTAGGAGCTCTCGATCCCTGATGTCATAGTTCCTCTTGGCTGGGATGAGCCGCCAAGAGAAAAACGTGCACGGGTGGAGCTTCTGATTGGAGGCCGAGTGCTGTGAAAGGACAGCGTCCACCCCGTGTCTGAAGCATCCACCTCCAGGGTAAATTGGAGCTGAGGGTCAACCTGAGCCAAGATGGGTGTTTTTGAGAACAAGCCCTTTAATTTAGAAAAAGCCTGCTCAACTGCCTCGGACCAGATGAATTGCACCTTAACGGAGGTCAGCTGCATAAGAGGCTGTGCTACCCCACTGTAGTTCCTGATGAATCTCCCATAAAAATTCACGAACCCCAAGAAGCGCTGAAGCGCCTTGCGGGAGTGAGGTGTAGGCCAATCCAATACAGCCTTCACCTTAGCTGGGTTGGCTCTCAGCGCTCCCTCCGCCACAATAAATCCAAGGAAGGAAGTGGAGCTGGTGGAAAACTCACACTTTTCTGCCTTCACATAGAGTTGATTTTCTAAGAACCGTTGTAACACGGCTCTAACATGGACCTGGTGTTCCTCTGGCGTGCAAGAAAAAATCTAAATGTCATCTAAGTACACAAAAACAAATTGATTCACCATATCACAGAGGACGTCGTCAATAAGGGGTTTGAAGACAGCAGGGGCGTTGGATAGCCCAAAGGGTGTGACTAAATATTCAAACTGCCCCAGATGAGTTTTGAAAGCCGTCTTCCACTTGTCCCTCTCAGGAATACAGATTAGGTAATATGCGTTACGCAAATCAAGTTTGACTCACCGCTCTGATGGCAGCAACCTGGAGAAGAAGAAGACAGTGATAAGGCAAAGGAATCCTTAAATCACTGATTACTTGCTTGTTTGAGCTTTTATCAGCAGTATACCCAAACGAGACAGAGTTGAATCGTTGAAGAGTCAGTCCTTATAAACGCTGGCTAGGCAGAGGCAGCAGGTGCATCTAATCTCCCAGGTGTGCTGATTACCTGAGAGGCAGGAGAAATGGGATGGAGGGGGCGAGCGCTCACCAGGATATGACAGTCTCTCTGTGTTGGCCCTGTGATGGACTGGCGATCTGTCCAGGCTGTACCCTGCCTCTCGCCCAAAGATGCTGGGATAGGCTCCAGCCCCCTATGACCCAAAAAGGATTAAGCGGTAGAAGATGGATGGATAGATGGAATAAAAAAAACTCAAAATGCACTATTCTAAATTATTATGCACAACAGAGTTTCAAAACATTTTCAGTTCTTTACAACATATTGGTTGTAAAGAACTGAAAATGGTCATTTGTTGAATTTGCAGCATTAGGAGGTCATACTGTATTTACTGAAATCAAAAGTTATTTCAATCAAAAACATGACCAAGTTACATGCTAACATCGGACCCCTTCTTTGATATAACCTTAGCAATTCTTGCATCAATTGAACTTGAGTTTTTTGAGAGTTTCTGCTTGAATTTCTTTGCAAGATGCCAGAATAACCTTCCACAGCTGCTATTTTGATATGAACTGCCTCCCACCCTCATAGATGGAGGAGGAGCTACGTGAGGATGCTCTTTGTAGACTACAGCTCAGCTTTCAACACCATCATCCCGGACACCCTGATCAACAAACTGCACCTCCTCCAGATCCCCCACCCTATCCCCAACCTACTCCTGGATAAAAAAACTTTCTCACCAACTGCCCACAAACAGTCAGACTTGGCCCCACCACTCCTCCACACTCTCTTAACCCCAACTCCCCCAAGGACTGCATGTTAAGCACCCTATTGTACTCCCTGTACACCTTTGACTGTATTCCAATCCACCCAACCACTGTCATTGTGAAATACGCGGATGACACCACCTTGGTTGGGCTCATCACCAATGACGATGAGAAGGCATACAGGGCGGAGGTAGAGAATCTGCTGCTATGGTGCCAAGCAAACAACCTGAAACTGAATGTCCAAAAAACCAAAGAACTCATACTGGACTTCAGGAAGAACAGACAGGACCCCCCCCCCCCCCGTCCTCATAAATGGTGACTGTGTAGAAAACGTCCCTGCCTTCAGGTTCCTGGGCCCCCACATTTCCTCTGACCTTTCCTGGATTGTCAACACCACAACAACCTGGACCAACCTGGACCAGCAGCTGCTGCTGGCCTTCTACCCGCTGCCCAGTGGAGAGTGTGCTCACCTACTGTTTGGGTATGTGGTACACTGGCTCCATGGCCGAGAACAGTAAGGCTGTGCAGAGGGTCATTAACACCACCCAATAAGTTATCACCGCCCCTCTGCCCTCCCTGGAAGACATCTCCAGATCCTCCTGTCTCAGAAGGATCAAGGCCTTCACAGGAGACCCCTCACATCCCACCCAAAACCTGTTTGCCCTGCTTCCCTCTGGACGACGGTTCAGATTGATCAGGTCTCACATCTCCAGCCTGACAAACAGTTTCTTCCCCTGGGCCATCCGAACTGCAAACAGTCAGAGTCCCCCCAAACGTTCACATGCTTAGAACTGAGAACTTTTTAATTATCACAATAACTCACCTGTCTTTGCACTCCACACTTTCATGTTCATTGACCCATCCGTGATACCACTACTGTGTATATTTTCCATAATCCTTGGGCCATTTTACTCAATTGTGTGTTCAATTATGTGTCTGCACTCTGCACTCTTACCCACGTAGCCACTACCAGACCTTTATATATTTCCATAATCCTGGGCCATTGTTATTTTCATTGTATCTTTATTTTTATTTTACGTTTATTTCAGTTGTGACAAAGTCAAAGTCAAAGTCAAAGTACCTTTATTGATCTCCTTTAGGAGAGATTTGTCTTGGACAAAAGAATACATAAAAAAAGGCAAAATAGGAGGACTTCTGGGAAGATGGCGGAGAGACATAACGCTTAAACAGAGAGCTCTCCCTAGTCGGATTAAAAATCATTGGTAAATGGCCAACTCGACATAAATGGATCAATAAACCAAGGGATGAAAACACGAAGAAGCTGGGCACACGGACAAAAGCAGGGTAAAATTAAAGAATCCCTCTTCAACAATGCAGGAGAAATCGCTGAACACGAGGCCCAAAAAAACGAGGTGACTACAGCAGAGAAAATGGAGGACGCCAGGCTCGATACTATGAACACTGGCATCGCCAATATAGGTGAAGACATAAAAGACTTCAAGCGACAACTCCAACAGGATTTAGCGGCTCTTAAGGAAGAGCTGAAAAAAGAGATGGAGGAAATTATGGGTCTCCGAAGAGAAATGGAGCACAAGCTAGCTGAAAACATGGAGGAGCTACGCACTCAACGGGCATGTATGACAGAAGCACAGGCTCGAATATCGGAGTTGGAAGACTGGAAGACCGAGGCAAGCGAGCGGCTGCAGACCCTGACGGCACAAACACAGAGGATGCAGGAAAAAATAACCGACCTGGAGAGCAGGTCCAGGCGGAGCAATATACGCATCTTCGGGATTCCGGAGGGCATTGAAGGCAACTCGATGACGAAATTCATGGATCATTTCTTAAAAAAAGAGCTTGAGCTGCCCGATGAAACGGACCTGCACATCCAACGAGCATACAGAGCCTCGGCACAGAACCCGAATCCAAACTCTACACCCAGGTCAGTTGTGGTAAACTTTCTGAAATACGACATAAAGGAAAGAATCCTGACACAAGCGTGGAAAAAAAAAGATACGAGTCGGCGACAAACAGATATTCTTTGACCATGACTACCCAACAGAAATTGTGCAGCAGCGAAAGAAATATGCCAACTGTAGAAGAGCTCGGAATGACGAGGCGATGTGACTTATAAACCAAAGTTTATTATCAGCTTTGCTCCTCTAACAAGTCTCATCTGGTGCAGCAGCAGAAGAAGTAAGAGAGCGAACACATTCGGCTCTGTGTACTTATACTCACACACAACAAAAGACATGCATACAAAGCTGACATCCCCCATTAACTTAATTATCCTCCTTTGTCTCCGTACCCCTCCACCTGGCCCTGGGAGGTCAGGGCGACCTATCTGGTCTCCACCGCAGTGCCTCGGATGCTCTTTGATCTTCACTGGCGGTTGAGACCCTTTGTCCTGTTCTGAGGTGTGAAGTCGCTTTACATATGTAATCACCAAACATTCTCACATGCTTATACATATGTAGGTTATGGGATATATGATTAATATAGACCACACCAACATTAAAAAAAATGCTGAAAGAGAAAAAAAGAGAAAAAAATTAGAACGCCGCTAACGAAGATGAGAATTCATTGGGAGGACGGCATGAAGACCTACAACACGGCCAGAGAGGCAGCGCGGGACATGACGGAGCGAGGCTTTGTGGTGAGCGTACTGGAGGAAGCGGCTGGGGCAGCGGCGGCACTGAACGCATCGCGACAGCCGGAGTGGAGGCGAGTGAGCGGCAGAAGACGGGAGACGGACGTAGCGCTCTGGGCCCAAGAAAAACTGCAAGGCTTCAACGGAAAGCCGAGATCATAACAAAGATTAAGAAGGACACAGAAGAAATGAAGGCCAAGAAGACAAGGTAAAAGAGAAACAAACGGCTAGGAGAGGTTTAAGTGACTTTTGTTGGACATTTCTAGACTAATGACTATTACTTGGATAGTAAATACAGGTCTAGGGAGGGCCCCTCACTCGGTGAGGACAATCCCTCCACCCACCAACAGGGACCAGTGGGCAGAAGAAAGGCCCAAAGTACGGAGGTCGAGATTTGTTAATGTGTTTTTGAACAAATATGTGTTAGTTTTGTTGTTAAAGGGGTTAGGAGCACAAGTTAAAAAAACGGAAAAACATGAATATGGGTAAAAATCTTAAGATAATGACACTAAACGTGAATGGTCTGAACTCACCTGTTAAAAGGGAAAGAATAATAAGAAAATTCAAGAAGGAAAAAGCCGAAATTATATTTATGCAAGAGACACATTTGAGCAAGACAGAACATGAGAAACTAAAAAGATTTGGCTATAAGAACTCCTACTACAGTTCATTTAAGGGAGGAACTAAAAGGGGGGTTATGACACTAATTTCAAATAAAATACAATTTGAATGTGAACAAGAAATCCAGGATAAAGAAGGCAGGTATGTAATAATAAAGGGAAGAATAGATGGTATGCAGATCACATTAGCGAACATCTATGCCCCACCAGAAAGTGACAAGGGTTTTTTTCAACAACTGTTTGATCTCATAGCAACACACAGTGAAGGAGTCCTAATTTGTGGAGGAGACTTAAATGCCGTCATGGATCATGAAGTTGACACAACAAGTGTTAAGACAAAAAAACATGTAACAAAGTTCATAAGAACCTCACTGGCAGAAATGGGTATGGTAGGCATATGGAGGGACCTGCACCCACTCGAAAAAGACTATACACATTATTCAGCAGTCCATAAAGTACACTCTAGAATAGATTACTTCCTTATGAATGAAGGTGACAGACACAAGGTGAAAAATTGTCGGATTGGAGGGGCAGAAATATCAGATCATAATCCTATATACATGGAAATATATTTAAACAATAGAAAACGACAAACAACATGGAAACTTAATGTAGGACTATTAAATGATGAGAAAATGAAAGAAAGAATAAAAGTAAACATAAATGAGTATATCGAGGAGAATGATAATGAAGAAGTGGACCCAACAATACTATGGGATGCACTAAAAGCCGTGTTAAGAGGTAAATTAATTGTTGAATCAGGAAAAGCAAATAAGTCTGAACTGGAAACATATGAACAAAAATGTGAGAAACTGAGGGAATTAGAACGTAAACATCAAAGCACAAATGACCCAAAAATATATCAAGAAATTAAGGAAGAAAAAATAGATATTTAAAACAAAAACATTATGAAACGGGGCCAAAGGCCACAAAACTGCTGGCAAAACGGTTAAGAAAACAACAAACAGTGAATAATGTATATAAGATTAAGGACCCCATCACAAATAAAGCCACAGTTAACCCAGAAAACATCGAAGAAATATTCCATAATTTCTATCAAGAACTATACTCGCAACCTGAAGAGACAAACGTTAAAGATATTAAAAAATTTCTATGCACATTGGACTTGCCATCAATAGGAAACCAACAAAATGAAAAGCTAACAGCAGAAATAACAACACAAGAGATTAAAGATGTGATTAAGTCACTTAAAAACGGTAAATCACCAGGTAGTGATGGATACCCCTCTGAGTTTTATAAACTGTTTATAGAAGAACTCACGCCACAACTCCTAAAGTCATTTAATTGGACATTAAACAACAACAAAATACCTCCATCATGGAACGAAGCCATTATTTCAGTTATTTTAAAGCCAGGGAAAGATAGGGAACAATGCGGAAACTATAGGCCAATCTCTTTATTAAATGTGGATTATAAAATATATACAACAATTATCTGTAAACGAATAAAGACATTCTCGACGGAACTGATAGAGGATGATCAAACTGGTTTCATAGAGGGACGCCAAACACATGATAATATCAGGAGAACAATACATATAATTAATCAAATACATAAAGAAAAGAAAAGCGCAGTAATAATGAGTTTAGACGCAGAAAAAGCATTTGATAGGGTTAATTGGATGTCCCTATATAATGTGCTGGAACGCTTTGGATTTAACGAAAAATCAGTACAATGCATAAAGACACTGTATCAAAAACCTGTGGCAAGAATCAAGATAAACGGTAGCTTAACAGACAAAGTAAATATACAAAGATCAACTAGGCAGGGATGCTGCCTATCACCCACCTTGTTTGCTCTCTTCATAGAACCACTGGCTCAAGCGATGCGACAAAATAAGAAATTAAAAGGTGTAACAATAAAGGGAGCGGAACACAAGATTGGGCTATTTGCAGACGATATTATAGTTTACCTTGAACAACCAGATGAATCAATAATGGAAATGATGAACTTGATAGAAAATTTTGGAAAATTATCAGGATACAAGATAAACATAACAAAAACACAAATACTGACATTCCACTATAACCCTTTAAACCAGATAACTGATAAGATCAAACTAAACTGGAAACAAAAAGAAATAAAATACCTTGGAGTGAGCATACCTAAAGATCTAAGCAAAATCTATAAAGCAAACTATGATTGTCATATCCGGCTCTAGGGAGCCGGGCAATCAGAGCCAGGGACAAGCCAGTGAGTCGAGATGTTTTATTCTGGGTAAGGGATAAGGGATGAGGAGAGCACAGACACTCATACAGACGTACATTCTCAGGCTGCACAGCGCAGGGGTAGGTAGCTTGTACCGGACGTGGGGGTAACAAGACGTGCATACTCACAGCGGGATACAAACACCGGAATGCTGCAAGGGGAGTTGAGGCTGACACCAGACGAAGGGGCTTCAGCCTAGCAGTGCTTATGTCGCAGCCCCGAGTCGTCGAGGCTGCTCCTATTTATCCTCATTGGCAGCGCCCCAGCTGATGAAGACTAATTGGCCCCAGCCGTCCATAATGCTGCCAGCTGGGGGCCAGCTGAGACGCTGCTCAATGGGAGGCAGGGATGAGGGAAAACATGGGCTCAGTGCCGAGACGGCATCTCAACCCATGGTGACAGAGCCCCTCCCTCAAGGTCGGGCTCCTGAACGACCAGGAACATCCCAGCCCCCCCCCCCCCCCACCTAGGGTGGGAGGAAGGGAGGCGGACCGGAGGGGAAGAAGCCAAGGGAAGGACAACACCAATGGGGCAATGTAGGGTAGCGGGAAAGAAAAACCCAAATACAATACTGACAAAACAGAATAATTAACCCAGGTACAGATGGGGAGAAGAACTGGGTCAGCACGCCGGTTACATACTACCCAGAGAGTACCAACCATGCGTGACCCAGAGCAAGAAAAAAAAAAGAACCACCAAAAAGGTACAGGGCAAAAAATGCTGAGTATGGTCAAATAAAGGGAAAACACAATACACAGCACCAATATAAGTACATACACACAGTCACCAAGAAAAGTGAGGGTGACTGGAACAAATGGACAATTACAGAGCATGGTGTTACGGAAAACAAGGCACATGACTCTATAATGAACCAACAGGGCATAAAAAAGAAATACTGAGTGCAGGCAAAGAAAAACCCACACACATGAATATATAAATACCCACAGTCACCTAAAGAAATGAAAGTGACTGGAATGAATGGGCAACTGCAGAGTATGGTCTGAAAGGGAACAAAACATAACTCTACAATGCAAAAACGAGACTAAAAACATGGTACAAAAAATAAAATGCTGGGTACGAGGGAAGGAAAACGCACAGCACTATAAATACACATCCACCAACAGGACAGACATTACACCCAAGTGACCTTAATAACGATAAAAGAAAAAGTGACACCCGAGGTGTATGGCAGGCAGAGTCCAAAAATAGCCGAGATGGCTCCGGAGATCTCCCCGCCCATTGTCCAGCTGGCGAATCAGGGGAAGAGAAATGTTCGGACGGCGAACTCTGGACCCAGATCCCAGGAATCCAGTCCAACGGCTGCCGAACCAGGCCGCCCAAAGGCAAACACAGACCAGTGGGGGGAAACCAGATCGCCGAACCGAAAGTTTTGCGGGTCGGGTCGTCGACCCGCATCACTCAACCACCAGGACCGTTGAGACGGACGAAGGGTCAGAGCGGATCCCGGTGGAAGAGGCTCAGGGGAGAGCCGATGACGAGGGCGGCGGGCCTCAGGGAAACGGCCACCTCCTCACCGGACCTGGACAACACTGGGGCAGCACCCACGTCGGACCCCGATCGGGCCTCAGGCGAACCCACGTTGGACCCCGATTGGGTCTCAGGCGAACCCACGTTGGACACTGCACCAGAACCGACCTCCAACGTTGAACCCGGACCCTCCAGCACCACGAGGAACAGCAACTCCTCGCCGGTGACCCTGGAAGAAGGCTCAGAAGAGAAAACAGAACCGGGATCAGGATCACCGGCAGCGCCAGAACCCGGCGAGACGAGCTCAGACGCAGCGGGCGGCTGCACCCTGCTCGTCTCCCCTGGAGATAGGCTGAAGTGCTCAAAGATAAAAAGAGAGAAAAGAAAGGAGAGCACTCGCCTGATCTCGGGTTCTGACGCCGTCCAGGACTGCGAAGATCCAGGATCCGTCGTCAGGAGGTCGTTGTCAGGCTCCCATCTAGCCGCGTCGGGCCCCGCAGCCAGCACGATGGTCAGCGCAGCTTGAGATCCCTCCAGCTCAGGTAACCCCGCCGACGACCCACTCGGCGTGAAGCCAGAAGAATCTCGTCCCGCTGGACCGAACCGCTCCTCCGTGGAGACCCAGGGACGCTCAGTCGTCAGCGTAGACTCCACGCAGCAGTCAGTCCCCCTCCTCCGTCCGCAATGTAGCTGCGGAACCACAGGCCCTCTCCATATCCCACCACGTTGACCCGGAGCCGGGGACCGCTCGGCGGAGAGAGACACAGAGGATGCGGGATTAGGAATACAGGTTACAGCAGGTGGGGAGAGTTCAGGGAGCTGCGAACCCTGAACTTCTCCTCCAGGGATGTGACAGAGCAAATCATTAAGCAGGTGTGAAAAAACAATGACTTGCCTGCCCCCTGGAGGTTGAGTATCGCCTGCTGTAGTGGAATCTGCTTCTTCCTCTCCCCGCCCGGCGATAACGGAGGACCCCCCGGGAGTTAGTCTGAGGATCGCTCGCGTTGTCTCCAGCAGAGAGCTCACCAGGCCGGGATTCCAGGCACACACAGCGGTCAGGAAGCGCGTCGAGGAGGAGGGGGAAACAGCCGGGGTGAGCCAGCCCGAATGTCCAGGAATGACAGCGGGGGAACGAGGCTCAGGGGACGAGGCTGTAGAATCTCCACACTGATGAGGCGAAGGGATGACAGCTGCGTGGGAGGAACGGTCCTGACGATGACCCAGAACTGGATCCGGACGAGGTTCGTGCAGAGGTGACTCGGCGATGTGATGACGACTACTCCCAGGGAACGAAGCGAGGGGGAGACCCAGGATTCGCCGCTCCAGATCGGAGATCGAGACGAGGGAGGCGTCGAGCACGGGAAAGCTTCGTAGCCCTGAAGTCCTCACCATCAATCTCACTGCCGCCGCCACATGCCTGAAGGTGGTGACAGGAAACACAGTAGAGCTCGCGACAGCCACTCGACCCCGGACATAACTGCTGTCAGCTGCGGCTCCTTGAAGGGAATCCCGAGTGACGTGACGCAGGTCGGGGGAAGTCCTCTGGTTGGCGCGAACTCCCGGACTGGAATAGCGGCAGGAACGGGACTCCGAAGCGGGGAAAGACGTCGCCCACTTCGACTCCCTGCCGGGATTTCCATCCACCCCGTGGAGCTTCTCTTGCTGTGTACCTGCAGCGTCTATCCTGGCACTGTCCTCCAGATGGTACAGAGAGTGAGGGTGACAGTCCAGGAGTTCCTCAGCACGGCCCGGATGCCAGCGTCTCGCGTTGGAGGCGTCGTGCAGGGTGAAGAACGTCCCGTCGACAGCCTCCGAGATGGACCTCAGCTCGTCGCCCTGGCGCCGGAAGTGACTCCTGGGAAACGGCATGCTAGCAGCGCTGACACCCGGACAGAAAGGTACATTTCCACAGCGACTCACGGCCGCCGGCAACTCTTCTGGCTGCGACATACTGTCATATCCGGCTCTAGGGAGCCGGGCAATCAGAGCCAGGGACAAGCCAGTGAGTCGAGATGTTTTATTCTGGGTAAGGGATAAGGGATGAGGAGAGCACAGACACTCATACAGACGTACATTCTCAGGCTGCACAGCGCAGGGGTAGGTAGCTTGTACCGGACGTGGGGGTAACAAGACGTGCATACTCACAGCGGGATACAAACACCGGAATGCTGCAAGGGGAGTTGAGGCTGACACCAGACGAAGGGGCTTCAGCCTAGCAGTGCTTATGTCGCAGCCCCGAGTCGTCGAGGCTGCTCCTATTTATCCTCATTGGCAGCGCCCCAGCTGATGAAGACTAATTGGCCCCAGCCGTCCATAATGCTGCCAGCTGGGGGCCAGCTGAGACGCTGCTCAATGGGAGGCAGGGATGAGGGAAAACATGGGCTCAGTGCCGAGACGGCATCTCAACCCATGGTGACAATGATAGGTTGGAACAAGAAATAAAAAAAGATATTGATAGATGGTCAATCTTAAATATGGATCTGAATTCAAAAATTAAGACAGTCAAAATCAGCATACAACCTAGACTGCTTTACCTCTTCCAGGCTCTACCAGCAGAGATTCCTGGTGCCCAGTTCTCAAAGTGGGACAGGATGATATCGAGATTTGTTTGGGGAGGTAAAAAGCCAAGAGTGAAATATAAAACTCTCCAGTTACCAAAAGAGAAAGGAGGCATGGGCCTACCGAGTCTAAAGGAATATTACTACTCAGCACAAATAAGATATATCATATGTTGGTGCGACGGAGGATATGAGGCAAAATGGAAAGAAATGGAAAAGGAAATTGAGGGACTCCCAGTACAAAGCATAATAGGAGATAAGGATTCATATAAGCAAATCAAACAAATAGACCCAATCACTAAATTTACTTTGGAACTGTGGTATAAAATAGTACAAAAGTATAATATAAAGGAGGACATAAAACTATTGAAATGGGTAGCATTTGACAGTCAGTTTGAACCGGCAAAGCAAGATAGGGGATACAAAAATCTGGTGAACAAGGGAATCACAGCATGGGGCAATATCGGAAAAAAAGATTTCGGGAGTTTTGTAAACATGAGAAGAAAATTTAAACTAGAAAAATCGGAATTCTTCAGATATCTGCAGATGAGAGATTATTATATGAGGAAGATTAGGCATAACCTCCACACAGATGTGAGCGAGATTATACAATTCATTTTAAGCTCATATGCAGGAAATAAAATAAGAATTATTTCAAAGCTATATCAGAAACTTACAGCAAACAAACATTCAAGTAACTATATAAAGGAGAAATGGGAGAAAGAGCTAAATTTAAACATAACAGAAGAAAACTGGCAAGAAATATGGAAAACACAACACACATCAACAAGTTCAAGGACATGGAGGGAATTTGGATGGAAAAACCTGATTCGCTATTTCATTACACCACAGATTCAAAGAAAATATACAAATACCCAATCTATATGCTGGAGGGGCTGTGGGGCTCAAAATGCAGACCACTCACATGTTTTGGAAATGCTGCAAAATCTCATCATTCTGGAAATCTATACATGTGACAATACAGAGGATATTAGGATATAATATACCAATGAACTGTAACTTGATGTATTTATGTGATCTTAAAAGAGACAATGTTATACAGGCTGAGGACAGATATCTAGTTAAAATCTTGCTGACTGCATGTAAAAAAACAATCACAAGAAAATGGCGATCAGAAGTTCTTCCTGACCAAGAGCAATGGACTGGCATTGTTGAGGATATACGTTTGATGGAAAAACTAACATATCGACAAAGAATGCAAGAAGGACAATATGAAAAAAAATGGCGGAAATGGACACACTACAAAGTGCAACAACGAGACAGAAATTGAAAGAATAACCAAAGACACTGGAAAAACCAGAAGAATTAAGAGATGGAAACTAAAAACATGATGCTTCAACATTTGTACCCCCCCCCTTTTTTTCCTTTTTTTTTCTTTCTTCCTCTAGCTCCTTTTTTTTTTTTTTTCTTTTTTTTTTTTCTTTAAGTTTTTGTAAAGGGTATACAGGTCGTTACAGCAATGCATTGTTTACATTTTCATCACATGTTCCCTTATTTTCTGATATCTGACAACATTGGAAGATTAATTCTTACAACACCCCTTTTTTTTTTTTTAAGTGAAAGAAAAAGTGAAATTAAAGAGAAAAAAAACAAAAAAAACAAAAAACAAAAAAAACAAACAAACCAGCAAAAAAACAAACAAAAAGAAAAAGTAAGTAAATAAAGATAAAAGAGCATCTGAGTAGCATTGGAACAAAGAGCGGAACCATTATTGAAATGGTATTTGTCAAAGATTAGATCTAATGGAAGACACATATGCGATCCAGGGTTGCCAAAAGTTCATGAACCCATCCATGTCCTGTCTCAGTGCGAATGTCAACTTTTCCATCGAGTAAATGTCTTGGATCACGTTAGTCCAATCTTCAGGTGTAGGACAGTCCTTCAACATCCATTTTTTAGTTAGAGCTTTTTTGCTTGCCAATATTAAAACAGAAGACTCGTCAATTAGAAAGAAAATGGCGCTCTACTAATTTAGATGAAATCTATTTAGCTT
The DNA here is from genome assembly GCA_020510985.1 of Pholidichthys leucotaenia. Taxonomy (NCBI): domain Eukaryota; kingdom Metazoa; phylum Chordata; class Actinopteri; order Cichliformes; family Pholidichthyidae; genus Pholidichthys; species Pholidichthys leucotaenia. The sequence continues at coordinate 424,687,978 of CM035841.1, read as the reverse complement.
GGAGAAATCATCTTTTAATTTATAAAAAATCTCTTAGAAAAGCTAGAACGAGTTATTACTCTGCATTAATAGAAGAGAACAAGAATAATCCCAGGTTTCTTTTCAGTACTGTAGCCAGGTTGACAAAGAGTCAGGACTCTGTCAATCCTAGCATCCCCTTAGAGCTTACTAGTCAGGACTTTATGAACTTTTTCAATAATAAAATTTCATCCATCAGAGATAAAATCAATCAGATTCTTCCCACAGTTAACTTAAATACTGTAACTACTACAACTCCTTCTATTGATGTCTGTCTTGATGAGTTTTCTCCAATCGACCTTTGTGAGTTAGACAAAATAGTTTCCTCATCCAAACCTTCAACTTGTCTTTTAGACCCTATTCCTACCAGGTTATTTAAAGAAGTCTTCCCACTTATTGGTAGCTTTATTCTTCATATAATCAATTCTTCATTAACTTTAGGCCATGTACCGCAGGCTTTTAAAATGGCTGTAATTAAACCCTTACTCAAAAAGCCAACGCTAGATCCAGGAGCTTTAGCTAACTATAGACCAATCTCTAATCTCCCTTTCATTTCAAAAATCTTAGAAAGAGTTGTTGCTACGCAATTATTTGACCACCTGCAGGGAAATGGTTTACTTGAGGAGTTTCAATCTGGGTTTAGAATCCATCATAGTACTGAAACAGCCTTAGCGAAGGTCACTAACGACCTCCTCATTGCATCTGATAATGGACTAGTTTCTGTACTTGTCCTTTTAGATCTTAGTGCAGCTTTTGATACTATTGATCATAATATTCTACTTGATAGATTAGAACACTATGTTGGACTTAATGGAACTTCGTTGCAGTGGTTTAGATCTTATTTATCTGATAGGTTCCAGTTTGTTCATGTAAATGATGAGTTTTCTTTCAGCTCAAAGCTTAGTCATGGAGTTCCACAGGGATCTGTGCTAGGCCCTACTCTTTTTAGTTTATATATGCTTCCGTTAGGCAACATTATTAGAAAGCACTGTATACATTTTCATTGTTATGCAGATGACACACAATTATACCTGTCAATGAAGCCAGATGATACTAATCAATTAGCCAAGTTAGAAGCTTGTCTTAAGGAAATCAAAGCTTGGATGACTTGTAATTTTCTGCTATTAAATTCAGATAAGACTGAAGTCATTCTTGTTGGTCCAAAAAACCTTAGAAATTCTTTTCCAAATCAAACTTTCAGTTTGGATGCGGCTACTCTTTCTCTTAATAGCTCTGTGAGGAACCTTGGAGTTATTTTTGATCAGGATTTGTCCTTCAATTCACATATTAAATTTGTTTCTAAGACTGCCTTCTATCATTTGCGTAATATTGCCAAGATTAGGAGCATCTTGTCTCAGAGTGATGCTGAGAAGCTGATCCACGCTTTTGTTAGCTCGAGATTAGATTATTGTAATTCTTTATTATCAGGCTGTCCTAAAACATCTTTAAAAAGTCTTCAGCTGATCCAAAATGCTGCAGCAAGAGTTTTAACAGGTACTAGAAAGAGAGATCATATCTCTCCGGTTCTGGCCTCCCTTCATTGGCTTCCCATAGAGTTTAGAATTAAGTTTAAAATCCTTCTTCTTACTTACAAAGCTCTAAACAATCAGGCTCCTTTTTATTTAAAAGATCTGATACTACCGTATCATCCTAACAGAGCACTACGCTCCCAAAATGCAGGATTACTTGTAATACCGAGAATCTCCAAAAGTACAATGGGAGGCAGAGCCTTCAGTTATCAAGCTCCTCTCCTGTGGAATCAGCTGCCAATCTGGATTCGGGAGTCAGACTCGATCTCTGTTTTTAAGAATAGGGCTAAAACCTACCTTTTTGATATAGCCTACAATTAGGGAGGGATCATGTGTTTCTGAACCCTCCCTTAGTTATGCTGCTAATAGGTTTAGTCAGCCGGGGGACCTCCAGTAATGCACTGGGCCTCACTCCTTTCCTCACTCTCTATGAAATTTTTTTTTTTTTTTTTTTTTGCTGGTCATTAACATTTGTTTGTTCTCTCCCATAGATTGAGTCCCCATCGTGCTGTTTGCTCTCTACATGTCTGTTCTTTTCTTCTTCTCTATCCCCTCACCCCCCAGCCAGTCGCAGCAGATGACTGCCCCTCCCTGAGCCTGGTTCTGCTGGAGGTTTCTTCCTGTTAAAAGGGAGTTTTTCCTCTCCACCGTCGCCAAGTGCTTGCTTACAGGGGATCGCCTGATTGCTGGGGTCTTTCTGCAACTGTGGGGGTCCCCCCTACAGTTGATAGTGCTATGAGATGACTGTTGTTGTGAAATGGCGCTATATAAATAAAGTTGAATTGAATTGAATTGAATTGAATTAAAACATTGAATAAGTATTTTTCTCCTCGTCTTTCCAGTGAGTCCGGTAGTAAACCCAAATACAAAGTTACAAAAGAAAAGGGAACTGTTATTTTGAATATTTTCCCCAATATTGTCTGTACATTGGTCCAATATTGGTGGATAACTGGGCATGACCAAAACACATGAAAATGATTTGCAGTCTTTTCACCACACAAGCGCCAACAGTTCAATCCCTTATGGGTAAATTTGTTTTGTGCAGGTGTTCTGAAAAATCTTACCAAGTTTTTCCATCCAAATTCTCTCCACTGCAGGGATGAGGTACTTTTCCATTGCTGTTTATTTAGCTTTTCCCATATTTCCAGTTGTAAAGTGAAATTCCCCTCTTTTTCCCATCTCTCTTTTATATAAGATGTGTTGTCTCCTTTTAAGTCTTGAAGACCTTGGTATATTTTAGAAATGTATCTGATCCCTGGGATCCCTTTATATGCCATTAAGAAGACCTTCAGAACACCTGACTGGGCCCTTTCCAAAACCTCCTTTTTAAGTATATTGTTTATGTGGTGTCTAAGCTGGAAGAACCTGTAAAGGTCTTGATTTATTAGGCCTTGTTTTTTCAAATCTTCAAAACTTCTTAAGATTTGCCCTTTAAAAAAATCGTAATATTTTATCAGCCCTTTCTCCTTCCACTTTTTAAATCTGGTGTCTGTTTTATTAGGAGTAAAGTCCTGATCATAGGCAATCCATTGCAGAAGTCGATAGGGCTCTTTAGTTTGATTCTCTCTGACTATCTTAAACCAAATTTTTAGCGGGGTCTCTATCCACGGGTTAGTGTTATTCAAAAGTTTAGGTAAGGCATTGTTCCCTATCATCGCCTGTAGGGGGATGTCACTTGTTATTTGGCATTCGATCTCCTTCCATTGTGCAGTGTAGACTGGGTTACATATCTCTACTAAAGTTTTAATTTGTGCGGCTTTAAAGTAGTCCCTGATATTTGGCAGCGCGAGCCCACCTTTGTCTTTGTTTAGCTGTAGGGTTCTATATCTGATTCTAGGTCTCTTGCCCTGCCATATGAATCTTGAGATCCTTCTGTCCAGCTCCTGCCATGTTTTTTTGGGAGGTTCTACCGGTATTGTTTGGAAAAGGTATAGAAGACGTGGAAGTATATTCATTTTGACTGCTTCAATTCTTTGTGCAGTACCCAAGAATGGTATCATATTCCATCTTGCTAGGTCAGATTTTATTTTTGTCACCAGTGGATCATAGTTTAGTGATATAATTTTGTTGAGTTGTTTCGGGATATTGACCCCCAGATATATCATAGATTCCGACTCCCAGTTAGTTTTGAGTTTGCTTAGTGAATAATGATTTGGGTCATAGTTGAATGTTAAAACTTGGGTTTTATGCATGTTTAATTTGTACCCCGATAAATCTCCATACTCTGAAAAAACTGAGGTTAGTTCTGGTAAAGAAGTGTCCGGCTGCCCTAGGTATATTAAAATGTCATCAGCAAAGAGTGCTATTTTATGTTCCTTCTGACCAAGTGTAATACCTTGAATTTTTTGGTTTTGTCTTATCCATTGGCTCAGAGGTTCTATGAAGATTGCAAAGAGCAGTGGAGACAGGGGGCAGCCCTGACGACATCCTCTTTCCAGTTCAAAAGATGATGATAAATTACCGTTAATCCTTATTTTAGCTGTTGGTTTTTTATATAATGCCTGTATAGTTCTAATGAAGTTGTTATGAAAATTGAAACTGGATAAGATTCTATATAGAAAAGACCAGTCAACCGAATCGAATGCTTTTTCAGCATCTAATCCCAATATGACTGCATTTAAGTTATATTTTTTTATATGATGAATTATGTGTAAAGTGCGTCGAATGTTGTCTTGTGTCTGTCTTTGTCTTATAAAACCTGTTTGGTCTAAATGAATTAGGTCTGTCAGTATATTTTCTAACCTTTTGGCAAGGATAATGGTAAAAAGCTTATAGTCCTGATTTAGTACACTGATTGGTCTGTAGTTGGAGCACTCTAGTTTATCCTTTTCAGGTTTAGGTATAACTGCAATGACCCCTTCTCTCCAGGAGGGGGGGATTTCCCCTGTGTGGAGGACATAATTAAATGTTTTCAGGAGGAGAGGAGATAGTTGCTGTTTAAAGGTTTTGTACCACTCTGCTGTATAGCCATCAGCTCCTGGGGATTTGTTAGCTTTAAGTTTCATAATTGCTTTTTCCAATTCTTTAGGATGTATTTCTGACAGTAGTGTTTTATTTTGTGACTCCGTAAGTTGGGGAAGGTTTAATGTGTTTAGGAATGCCTCGGGTGCGTTTTTATGTTTTTTGTGGGAGTATAAGTTCTTATAGTAATTCTCGAAGCTTTTAAGAATATCCTGAATTCGGAATTTTATTTCCTTTGATACTGGGTCTCTGATTTTGTAGATTGCTCTTTCTGTTTGATGTTTCCTCAATTTATAGGCTAGCAATTTTGCCGATTTACTGCCTGCTTCATAGTATTTTTGTTTCAAAAATGTAAGTTTCTTCTGGATTTCTATTGTGTAGATCTCATTTATTTGATTTTTAATTTCCTTAATCTTGAGCAAGTCAGTAGAATGAGTGTTGCCTTTGTGTTCTTTTTCTAGGTTCCTAAGTTCTGACTCTAATGTGGATAGTTTTTCTTGTCTTAGTTTCTTTTGGGTTGCCAGTTTTGCAATAATCTTTCCTCTTATTACAGCTTTGCATGCATCCCACAGTATTAAAGGGGATACTTCTCCATTATCGTTATCTTCCAAATATCTGAGAATATCTGATTCCAATTCATCTTTCAATGGTCCTTTCAGGACATTTGAATTTAACCTCCAAGAAAATGTATTATTTGTGTATTTTTGGATATTTAAGTCCATGTAGATCGGACTGTGGTCAGAGAGATCCATCAGTCCTATTTTACATGTTTTTACTCTTCCAATGTCTCTATTAAACATAAAAAAATAGTCAATCCTTGAGTAAGATGAATGTGGAGTTGAGTAAAATGTATAGTCTTTTACACTGGGGTTGAGTTCCCTCCACACGTCACAGATTCCCATTTCTTTTAGTAGCATCCGAGTCTTCCTGTTTTGGGTGTTATTTTGATGTGGAGAATTACCAGAAGCATCCCAGTATGGATTCAGTCTAAGATTGAAGTCCCCACCACATATCACTAAACCTTGAGCTTTAGTTATCATTAGGTCGAATACATTTTTATAAAATTTCCAGTTAGCCCCTGGGGGAGCATACACATTCAGCAGGGTGATATCTTCTCCCTCTAGCCGCCCAGTTACCAAACTGTATCTCCCTTCTTTATCTTTGTGTTCTGATTTTTTTTCAAATGTAATTTTGGTTGATATCAATGTCGCTACTCCCCTCCTCCTCCCTGACTTATATGAAGATGAAGAGATCATTTTAAACCCTTGTCTACTGAGTTTATTGTGTTCCACGTCTGTTAGGTGGGTTTCTTGTAAAAATATTATTCCTGCTTTGTCTTTTTTCATTTTGCCTAGAATCTTGGATCTTTTAACTGGATTCAGGATTCCTTTTACATTATATGAAATTATTTTGGTTACACCCTGTTTCTCCATTGTGTTGTTTTGTTTAGTATAACTGTGTGGTGGCCCTCATTTGTGCTACTCAGAAACTGAAAGAACATTAAAAACAAGAAAAACATTCAGAACATAGTGTATAAAACTTTAAAACAAAAAGCTGTCAGAAGAATTTCCTGAGCTGAGGTCTTTTTAAAGACCCTGGAAGAGCCTTGATGGAGTGAAGGCCCTGAGGGAAATTCCTCAAACTCTGTTACGTGTTGAGGGCCCTCTCTTACCACTGTAAGTTGTCCCATGCTTTTAACATGAGTTTCAGAACCCAATCCAAACTTGTAATGATTTTTTTTTTTTCCTTTTATGCCTAAACCCTGTGAAATTGTGTGCACCCTCCCACCCCCATCACATCAAACATTCACGCAAAAACAGTATTTGTTAGTATGAGGAGAACATGTGGATTATTGTCACATTTCTATTTTAACAAGTTTTTTTTTTTTTTGTTTTTTTTTTATTACAAAGACTTATTTGTTTCAAATATTATGACTGTTCCATGAAATGTTTTACCACATGCTGAATACGCATCTCCTTTAATGTTTGTTACCTTGTATGAGGGGGGGTTGGATGTGCGGATTGATTCAAGAGAAAAAAAAAAAAAAAAGGTCGCTATTCCAACCTGAAAACGGATAGTTTATCCGCGACGCTCTGGCGCTGGATTTCCCGCTGCTGGTCCGTGGATTTTGAAGGTCTTTGTGTTGTCCATGTTTGCGCTTTGATCTTCTCACTCGGGTCTGCTGCGGGTTTAAATACCGTTACCGGGAGCCCTCTTTTCGCCATGTCAGCTGTTGCTTCTTCCGCCGAATTATAGAGACACGTTTCATCGCCGTAGAAGACCCTTAACTTCGCAGGAAATGGAGTCTGAAAGCGCAATTTCTTCTCTCTTAACACCTTTTTCGCGTCATTGTATTCCCTGCGCTTTTTAAGGACCTCCGGGGCGTAATCGTGTTCCACGTAGACTTTTCTCTCCTGGTGCATAAATCCTTTTTTCTGCCAGGCCAGTCTTACAACCTCTTGTTTTATTTTGAAATTGGAAAATCTTACCAACACCGAACGTGGGGGCGCTTCCGCCGCCGGCCTAGCGGCTAATGAACGATGTGCCTTTTCTATCTTCAAGTCGGTGGTTTGTGGAATATCCAATTTCTCTCTTAGTAAGGATTCCACGCATTCTGCCATTGAGTTAAAACCGATTTCGGCTCCTTCTATCAGACCATGAATTCTTATGTTGTCTCTTCTTTGTCTTCCTTCTTGGTCGGTTAGCTTAGCCTCTATAGCTGCTTGTCTTTTGCGTAGGTCCAGCACAGAATCTTCGAGCACTTTTATTCGTTCCTCTGTTTCCAAGATTCGGTTCTCGGCCTGGTCCACTCTGCTGTTTGTCCTTTTCAATTCTTCTCTGAATTCCCGAAATTCGGCCGTAACTTCTCGGCGAAATCGTCGTAGCTCCTCAAATAGTGATTTCAGGCTAACCTTTTTGTTAGCTATCACCAGTTCCTCGTCTTCTGAACGGAGATCTTCCAGTTCAGATTCTCCGGCCGATACGTGTCCTGGCCTGGAGAATTTCAGTTTCTTCTGTTTTCCTTTAGACATGATGATTTTGTCTTTTGATTTTCACTCCTCCAAAAATCCGTTAAGTTTGATTTTCAAGGTGTTATCCTGGATTGGGTCTGAGAGCTTCAGTGTTAAGCTGCAGTCGCCATGGCGTCCAGACCGGAAGTCTAGCTCCTTTTTTTTAATATAGACTGTGATCTGAATGTAATATGTATGATGAAAAATGAATAAAAATCAAAGTTACAAAAAAAGGCAAAATAAAATCAACATAATTCATCAAGGTGCGAATACAGTGCTATTATCTGCTCAACCTCACAGTCTCCCTAACTCCTGTTCACCTGACTTATCCGCTCATTAATGAGCTTCACTGACAGGGGAATGAATGAATGCTTATACCGATTATATTTACAAAAAGGGGCCCTGTACCTTCTCCCTGAATTCATTAAGACATATTCAGGATACAATACATGAGAACCTTCAGATAAAAGGCAATTTGCCTGTCTGAGGGTGGCTTGTTCAAACAGATCTTGGGGAGTTGGAAGTGCTGCCATGTCCATGATCTTCCCTGCTATCTTTATCAGATTTAATATCTGAGCTTTTGATTTTACTGTTAAATTGCCAAACCAGCTGGTAATACCATACAGTAACACAGACTCAGTGGTTGCTCTGTAGAAAATCAACATAATATTTCCACAGACGTCAAACAGTCTGAGCCAGCAAAGAAAATGCAGACGCTGGTGGATTCGGGCACAAACACTCGCCACTTGCGTGTGCCAGCTCAGATCACTATCAATGTGAACACCAAGATATTTATATGACTTAACCTGTTTGATATCATGACCATGTATGGCCACAGGACTGTGATCATCATCTGACCTGGGGTCCACCAGCATCTCCACCATCTTTTCTGTATTAATCTGCAGCTGATGGTCATCACACCAGTGATGACCATCAGTGTGTTTAATCGTGTGTTCTGTAACCGTGTATTATCTAATCCTTCTCTCCTACTTTACTGGGCAGTCGCTTGGTGGAGCACCCACAATTTCATTGTATTATACTACTGTACAATGACAATAAAGCCTAGTCTATTCTATTTTATTCTTTTCCAAGGCATTGCACTATTTGACGCTTTTAGGCAGCAGAGAGATCCTTTTTCTTTCCAATATTGCTTGAAACCTGTGGCATGCTTAATAATGTGGAACATCTTTCTTAAGTAGTTTTCCATTAATTGGGCTCACCTGGCAAACTAATTATGATAGGTGTCTGAGATTGATATCAGTGATCCAAATAGCCCTGAATCACAATACCATCCATGAGTTTAATTGAAAAACAAAAAAATTAATGTTTATGACACTAAATTCTATAATTTCCCAGTTTGGGATCAATAAAGTGCATCTATCTATCTAAAATCCTATTTGCATAATAATTTGGAACGCGGTGTATTTCTGGTGGTTCAGGACCTGTCCCCGGTGCTCCACAGGGAAGACCCCTACTTCCCCTCCTGCTGGAGTTCTCCAGCCCCTCCCTGTTCATAGCTGCCCATCATCTAACATAGCGCTGGACTTCATGACTGGGCTGCCCCCCTCCAGTGGGCACACAGTCATCCTGACTGTCATTGACAGGTTCTCCAAGCAGTACACTTCATCCCCCTGAAGAAGTTACCATCGGCCTTGGAGACAGCACACCTCCTGTCAGTGCACGTGATCAGGTTGCACGGCATCCCCATGGATATCGTTTCCAACTGTGGTCCCCAGTTGGTTTAGAAGGTCTGGCGAGCCTTCCGCAAAGCCATCGGGGCCATGGTCAGTCTCTCCTCTAGCTACCATCCCCCCAGAGCAATGGCTAGAGTGAGAGGGCGAGCCAGGAGATGGAAGCGATGCGCCGGTGTATAACAGCGTCCAACCCATCCTCCTGGAGCTCCCACCTTCAATGGGTTGAGTACGCCACTAACTCGGCCACATCCGCCACCACTGGAGTCTCCACCTTCGAGGCATCCCTGGGTTACCACCTGCCACTCCTCCCCATCACTGAAGAGGAGGTGGCAGTCCCATCAGAGGCAGCCCACATTGCCAGATGCAGGCACTTTTGGAGGGAGACAAAAGCGGCCTTGCTTCGAGCAGCAGTGGAGAACTCCAGGTGTGCCAACAGGATGAGGTGCCCCGCTCCTGAGTATCAGATCAGCCAGAAGTTCTGGCTCTCAACTCGAAACTTTCCCCTGAAGGTTGAATCCCGGAAGCTCGCCCCCCCTGTTTGTTGGTCTATTCACCATCACAGCAATAATAAACCTCTCTTTGGTGAGACTGGACCTACCCGCCTCTCTATGGGTGCTCCCTACATTCCACATATCCAACATCAAACCAGTTTTCTTCAGTTCCCTATGCCCACCATCTAAACCACCACTGCCCCCGAAGGTGGTCGATGGAGGACGGGTTTATGCGGTCACCCAGATTCTGGATGCTTGCTGCAGGGGGCACGGCATCCAATTCCCGGTAGAGTGGAAAGAGTGTGGTCCCGAGGAGAGGTCCTGGATCCCCAAGTCCTTTATCATGGACGACTCCCTCATCATAGATTGCTATCGTCGCCACACAGATAAGCCACAAGTGATACTGGGAAGCATCCCTTGAGAGTGGGGGTACTGTAAGGGTTCCTTTCTGATCTGCCTCCCTGCCTCCCTCTCTCCCCACTGATTATGCTCCTCTCCCTGCAGCTGCAAGCACCACCTGCCACCAATCATCGGGACTTTATAAATGGGATGCTCTCCCATTACTCTGCCTGGTTGCATCTGATCAACAACCTGCACGTATCCTGCCTGAATTCAAATCTGATTAATCTTGTGTCTTGTTTTGCAGTGAACTGACCCCTGCCTGTCTCTCGACCCTGTGCCTGCCTGCTGAATTTGAATTGTCTGCTTGTCTGCTTGTTTTGCTCTAGCCTGCCGAGCTCTGACCCCTGCATTCTGCCCTGGATATTTTTAGATTGTGCACTTCATCACCTCCCCAAGTAAGTCGTCTTACCACCGTGTATCACCAGCATCTTCACCCCCTTTTTCCCCAACACCCAGGCCTAGCCAGCCTCTATCCCTTTGCCCCCCCTCCCCTCACCTGGACAAAAAGGACTCCTTCCCTGACTACCACCATCATCGGACCTGCTGTATTCACCACTGCTTCCACAAGAAGAAACCTGTAAGCATAATAAACAATATTATCTCCCTGCCATCATATCATATACTCACCATTGTTTCTGCTCTCTCCCCTACAGGGTTGCCAGATCCTCACCACTATTACATAATTGCAATATTGTTGTAATATTGCAATCCCTCTCTTTTAGGCTGTGTGTTCCCCCTGGTGTGGGTCGCTTTACTCTACGGCTGTGTGTTTATTTCCAAGTAGTGTTTAACTTTATCCCTCTGTGTTGTGTGCCTTCTCTGGTGTTAGCAGCCTGCATGTGAACTTTCCTCCTCGCAGTCATGACAGAACAAGCCAGCCATGACTTAAGCTCAGCAGGCGCTGCATCAGCAGAGCACTCCACTCTTTACTGTTTAGATGCCACTGAGCGGCAGGTGGCCATACTCACAGAGCAGCTACAAACTATTACTCAGCAGCTCACCACGGTCACCGACCATCTCTGCCATATGTCTCATCTGGGCCCTTCCTCTCCACCTGCCGTCCCAGTGGCTACTACCATCCGCCGTACCACTTCCATTCCTTCACCGGCCCCGTACGTAGAGGAGGTGGGGAAATGCAAGGGGTTTTTGCTCCATGTTCAGCTTTATCTAGGGCAGGTGGGCAGGGAGTACCCAGACGACACTTCCAAAATCCACTTTTTGACCCTCCTGCTGCAAGACCGGGCTTTCAGTTGGCCTCAGTCTCGATATTTTTTGAGATTGTCACTTCCTGTGGTAACGTATCATCACTTCCTCTGTTGCTGGCTGTCGTGTCGTTGGTCTGTGGTTAGCTCCCCTCAGTCTTCTGAGGATTATTGCCATTAATTTATTTTAATCCCTTTTTTCCATCTACCATCACCTCTCTCTTCCATTTATCAAGCCTCCTGCACCTGTGTGTGCACTGAGTGTCATCTAATCATCCTCTTTATCCTTCTGTTCACCTTTCATCGGTGTTTGTGTTAGCTTCGGGTTAGCCACTAGCTATGGCTACTAGTTCTCCTTCCCCTTCTCCTCTGGTGTGCTCTCTGTGTCAGATGTTTAGCTACACCTCTGTCTCTTTTAGTGATAATGGTAAATGTAATAAATGTTGTCTTTTTGAGGTGCTTGAGGTGAGGTTGTGTGATTTGGAATCCCGGCTCCGCTACACTGAAACACAGTCTGCGCCAGTTAATAATGACGGACACCCCTTAGCTGCAGCGGAGCATCCTAGCATAGGGCGGCCTGCTAGCAGTCCCCCGGCTTCGACCTCTCCTGAGCAGCCAGGAGAGAACGGGTGGGTGACGATGAGAAGGAAGCATAGTTGCAAGCCCCTGGTTCACCACCAACCTGTTCATGTTTCTAATTGCTTTTGCTTTCTAATTGCTTTTCCCCACTCAGCGACACACCCGCTGAAGAAAAAACTCTGATCATTGGCGACTCTGTAGTCAGAAACATGAACCTAGAGACTCCAGTGGCCATAGTCAAATGCATTCTGATGCAAATGCATCAGCACCGGATCACCCCAGGGCTGTGTACTTTCCCCCCTGCTCTTCTCCCTGTACACCAACTCCTGCACCTCCAGCCACCAGTCTGTCAAGCTGATAAAGTTTGCGGACGACACCACCCTCATCGGGCTCATCTCCAACGGTGACGAGTCCGTCTACAGGAGAGAGGTGACCCAGCTGGCGTCCTGGTGCAGCCACAACAACATGCAGCTGAACGCTCTGAAGACAGTGGAGATGATCGTGGACTTCAGAAAAGTCACAGCCCCTCTGCCCCCCCTTACCCTCACAGACTCTCCCATCACCACTGCGGATTCCTTCCGCTTCCTGGGCACCACCATCACCCGGGACCTCAAGTGGGAGCCGACCATCAGCTCCCTCATCAAAAAGGCCCAGCAGAGGATGTTCTTCCTGCGGCAGCTGAGGAAGCTCAAACTACCCACCAAGATGTTAGTGCAGTTCTACACGGCCATCATCGAGTCCATCCTCACCACCTCCATCACCGTGTGGTACGCAGGAGCCACCGCCAGGGACAGACTAAGACTGCAGCGCGTTGTGCGCGCTGCTGAGAAGGTGATCGGCTGCAAGCTCCCATCCCTCCAGGACCTGTACATCTCCAGGACCTGGAGGTGTGCAGGTCAGATCATAGCCGACCCTTCACACCCTGGACATGCACCGTTCCCCCCCCCCCCCCCCCCCCAGGTAGAAGACTTCAGTCCATTCAGACTAAAACCTCCCGCTACATGAACAGCTTCTTCCCCTCTGCCATCAGACTGCTGAACACTAAGTGACTTATTAGATTCTCGTGCACTACGTACAGCAGCTCAACCGGACTCATGATAATTATCACTGTTTTCTTTTGCACTACCGACTGCACTATGTGGAACTCCACAATATCTGCTGCTTGTTAATATATTTAAAAACTGCATAGATTAGTATTACTCATTCATATTCTACATTTTATTGCATGCATAGTTTTTCTTATTTTTATCTTTAGTGCTACTCCATGTTTAATGTTGCAGCATTGCACCGAGACAAATTCCTAGTTTGTGTACTACATGAACAATGGCAATAAATCTCATTCTGATTCTGATTCTTAGTTGATTTAGTGCTGAAATGAGATACTGTATAGAGATATAGAGAATAATTATAGTCGGGGACTTTAATATACATGTAGATGAAGACAGTGATTGCCTTAATATGGTATTTAATTCAATATTAGACTCAATGGGGTTTTCTCAGAAAGTAGGAAATTCTACCCATTATCTCCACCATACATTGGACCTTGTTCTGACATATGGCAGAGAAAAAGAAAATCTGGTAGTGTCTCCTCATAACCCTGTACTGTCAGAGCATTGTCTGTTAACCTTTGATTTTACTATTTCTGACTATTTAGCTCCTAAAGAAAAATACTACTACAGTAGATGCCTCTCAGATGATGTTACCAAATTTATGCAGATTGTTTCCTCAATGCCATGTGTCAACACAACGGAAATAAGGTATGGAGAGCTTGCTCCTTCTGTAATTGATAGCATGGTAGGTAGTGTTACAGCTTCTCTGCATCAGACTGTAGACATGTGGCCTCTTTAAAAAAGAAAAAGTCTAATCAGAGATTTTTAACTCTTTGGTTCAACACAGAAACTCATAGCTTAAAACAGAAGACACGTCAATTAGAAAGAAAATGGTGCTCCACTAAATTAGATGAAATCTATTTAGCTTGGAGAAATCATTTTTTAATTTATAAAAAATCTCTTAGAAAAGCTAGAGCAAGTTATTATTCTGCATTAACAGAAGAGAACAAGAATAATCCCAGATTTCTTTTCAGCACTGTAGCCAGGCTGACAAAGAGTCAGGACTCTGTCAATCCTAGCATTCCCTTAGAGCTTACTAGTCAGGACTTTATGAACTTTTTCAATAATAAAATTTCATCTATCAGAGATAAAATCAGTCCAATTCTCCCCACCGTTAACTTAAATACAGTAACTACTACAATTCCTTCAATTGATATCTGTTTGGATGAGTTGACTCCAACTGACCTTTTAGAGTTAGACAAAAATAATTTCCTCATCCAAGCCTTCAATTTGTCTTTTAGACCCTATTCCTACCAGGTTATTTAAAGAAGTCTTCCCATTTATTGGTAGCTCAATTCTTCAAATAATCAATTCTTCATTAACATTAGGCCATGTACCGCAGGCTTTTAAAACTGCTGTAATTAAACCCTTTGTGGTTTATATTAATCATATTTCCCATAACCTACATATGTATAAGCATGTTAGAATGTTTGGGGATTACATATGTACAACGACCTCACGCCTCAGAACAGGACAAGAGGTCTCAACCGCCAGCGAAGATCAAAGAGCATCCGAGGCGCTGCGGTGGAGACCGGATCGATCGCCCTGACTTCCCAGGGCCAGGTGGAAGAGACAGAGGACAATGAAGGAGATCGATCGCCCTGACCACCCAGGGTCAGGTGGAGGAGTAGGAAGACAAAGGAGGGGGGGATTAAGCTAATGCGGGATGTCAGCTTTGATGTGCAATGTCTTTTGTTATGTGTGGGTTTAAATATGTAGGTCTGAATGTGTTCGACCTCTTATTCTGCTTCTGCAATGAGATGAGACTTGTTAGAGGAGCGAAGCTGATAATAAACTTTGGTTTATAAATCACATCGCCTCGTTATTCCAAGCTCTTCTACACCCTTACTCAAAAAGCCAATGCTGATCCAGGAGTTTTAGCTAACCATAGATAAATCTCTAATCTGCCTTTCATTTCAAAAATCTTAGAAAGAGTTGTTGCTACGCAATTATTTGACCACTTGCAGGGAAATGGTTTATTTGAAGCATTTCAGTCTGGGTTTAGAATCCATCATAGTACTGAAACAGCCTTAGTGAAGGTCACTAATGACCTCCTTATCACATCTGATAATGGACTTGTTTCTGAACTTGTTCTTTTAGACCTTAGTGCAGCTTTTGATACTATCGATCATAATATTCTACTTGATAGATTAGAACACCATGTTAGACTTAATGGAACTTCGTTGCAGTGGTTTAGCTCTTATTTATCTGATAGGTTCCAGTTTGTTCATGTCAGTAATGAGTTTTCTTCCAACTCAAAGCTCAGTCATGGAGTTCCACAGGGATCTGTGCTAGGCCCTATTCTTTTTACTTTATATATACTTCCGTTAGGCAACATTATTAGAAAGCACTGTATACATTTTCATTGTTATGCAGATGACACACAATTATACCTGTCAATGAAGCCAGGTGATAGTAATCAATTAGCCAAGTTAGAGGCCTGTCTTAACAAAATCAAAGCTTGGATGACTTGTAATTTTCTGCTGTTAAATTCAGATAAGACTGAAGTCATTCTAGTTGGTCCAAAAAAAAACCTTAGAAATACCTTTCCAAATCAAACTCTTAGTTTGGATGTAGTTACTCTTTCTCTGAATAATTCTGTGAGGAACCTTAGAGTTATTTTTGATCAAGATCTGTTTTTCAATTCACATATTAAATTTGTTTCTGAGACTGCCTTCTATCATTTGCATAATATTGAGAAGATTAGGAGCATCTTGTCTCAGAGTGATGCTGAGAAACTAATCCATGCTTTTGTTAGCTCTAGATTAGAATACTATAACTCTTTATTATCAGGCTGTCCTAAAACATCTTTAAAAAGTCTTCAGCTGATCCAAAATGCTGCAGCAAGAGTTTTAACAGGTACTAGGAAGAGAGATCATATCTCTCTGGTTCTGGCCTCCCTTAATTGACTTTCTGTAGAGTTTAGAATTAAGTTTAAAATCCTTCTTCTCACTTACAAAGCTCTAAATAATCAGGCCACTTTTTATTTAAAAGATCTGATACTACCCTATTATCCTAACAGAGCACTACGCTCCCAAAATGCAGGATTACTTGTAATACCTAGAATCTCCAAAAGTACAATGGGAGGCAGAACCTTGAGTTATCAGGCTCCTCTCCTGTGGAACCAGCTGTCAATCTGGATTCGGGAGTCAGCCTCAGTCTCTGTTTTTAAGAATAGGGTTAAAACCTTCCTTTTGATATAGGCTATAATTAGGGAGGGATCATGGGCCTCTGAACCCTCCCTTTGTTATGCTGCTAATATGTTTAGACAGCCGGGGGACCTCCAATAATGCACTGGGCTTCACTCCTTTCTTCACTCTCAATGAAATATTTTTGCTGGTCAGTAACATCTGTTTGTTCTCTCCCATAGATTTAGTCCCCGTCGTGCTGTTTGCTCTCTACATGTCTGTTCTTTTCGTCTTCTCTATCCCCTCACCCCCCAGCCAGTCGCAGCAGATGACTGCCCCTCCCTGAGCCTGGTTCTGCTGGAGGTTTCTTCCTGTTAAAAGGGAGTTTTTCCTTTCCACCGTCGCCAAGTGCTTGCTCACAGGGGATCGCCTGATTGCTGGGGTCTTTCTGCAATTGTAGGGGTTTCCGCTACAGTTGAAAGTGCTATGAGATGACTGTTATTGTGAAATGGCGCTATATAAATAAAGTTGAATTGAATTGATAGCGCTGAGGGCCCTAATTACACCTTTGATTGGTTCGTTAGCGAGTTTTCCCAGGCTTTTGACCGTTTGAAGAGTGAGGGTAACATTATGAGCCACCTTATGTCTCTCCGTCAGGGGAGCCGGTCTGCAGCCAACTTCTCTGTGGAGTTCTAGGTCGTCGTGGTGGACGCTGGGTGGAATGATGTTGCCTTGTACAGCGCCTTCCTCCAGGGTCTGAACACCAACCTCCGCAATGACCTGGCGATTCATGAGATCCCCTCTTCTCTGGATGATCTCATCGATCAGGTCGTCAGTTTGGACAACTGGTACCGTGAGCGCACAAAGGAGCGGAAGACTTCCTCCGG
Organism: Pholidichthys leucotaenia; assembly: GCA_020510985.1. Taxonomy (NCBI): domain Eukaryota; kingdom Metazoa; phylum Chordata; class Actinopteri; order Cichliformes; family Pholidichthyidae; genus Pholidichthys; species Pholidichthys leucotaenia. The sequence goes on along the minus strand of CM035841.1, from coordinate 424,670,967 downwards.
TCCGCCCACTTCGCATACACCCCCTCCGGCTACTGGCGCAGGTGAACTCGACTCTTCCTCCAAAGTTATGGTGCCTGGTCGAGTCTGTTTGACTCCGGAGGAGCACCAGTGATGGAGGAAAGCCAGTGCATGCATGTACTGCAGCTCATTAGAGCACAAACTGTTTAACTGCCATCTTAAGCCAAAAGACGCAGCCCGTCAGTAGCCGTGTGTGTGGGGGGGGGGGGGGTCTGGCGGGCGGGAATTCTACTAATCCCCCAGGAAACTTTTCTATCCCGGCTCTCATCCAGTTACCGGGGGTCGAGAAGAAGGTTTCGGTGCTAATTGATTCAGGGGCGGAACAGAATTTCATTTCCTCATGGCTCGTGCGGGAGGTAGGCATCCCCACTACTAAACTGCTGGCTTCATTAAACATTGCAGCATTATCTGGCTGTAGTCTAGCTTCCGTCACCGAATGCATGGTGCCGATCTCCGTCCTTCTTTCCAGGAACCACCGGGAGACCCTGTCATTCTTTATTCTCCCTAGCTCATCTTCCCTGGTGGTCCTGGGTTATCCTTGGCTCCAGAAGCACAACCCCATTATCAATTGGGCACAAAATTCAATCTCCTCCTGGAGCCCCTTTTGTCTAGCATCCTGCTTCTGTTCGGCTGTGTGTTTGCCGTCCCATCCCATCTCCTCCCTCCCGGTGGAGCCGCCGGACCTCAGCCTCATACCCAAGGTCTACCATGACCTTGGGGACGTCTTTAGCAAGTCGAGAGCACTTTCTTTGCCACCTCACCACTCTTACGACTGTGTTATCGACCTCCTCCCAGGTGCATGGTTGCCTTCCAGCCAGCTCTACAACCTTTCTGGGCTAGAAAAGGAGGCAATGAAAAGCTACATTAAGGACTCCTTGAACACCGGCCTCATTCGGCCCTCTTTGGCTCCTCTTGGGGGGGGGGGGGGGTTCTTTTTTGTTGGGAAGAAGGACAGATCTCTGCACCCGTGCATTGATTACCGCGAGCTCAACGTGATCGCTGCTAAGGATAAATACCCTCTGCCTCTGATCAGTTCTGTGTTTCAGCTCCTTCTGTGCGCAGGTGTTTTCCAAACTAGACTTGCACACCGCGTACCATCTGGTCCGCATACGTGAAGGGGACAAGTGGAAGATGGCCTTCAAAACACATTTGGGGCACTTCGAATATCTAGTGATGCCATTTGGGCTCACTAATGACCCAGCCATCTTCCAGCACATGAGCAACGACATCCTCCACGATATGGTCAACCAATTCGTTTTTGTTTATCTTGATGACATTTTGATTTTTTTCCGCACACCGGAGAAGCATGCAGTCCACATCTGGGCCATGTTACAGTGGCTCCTGGAAAACCAGCTCTTTGTGAAGGCTGAAAAGTGTGAGTTTTCCACCCACTCCATTTCCTTCCTGGGGTTTATAGTTGCCGAAGGGGAACTGAGAGCCGACCCGGCCAAGGTGAAGGCTGTGCTCGATTGGCCTACTCCACAGTCCTGCAAAGATCTCTAAAAAATTTTTGGGCTTTGCGAATTGTTATCGCAGGTTCATCAGGAATTACAGCAGGGTTGCACACCCTCTCACCCAGCTGACCTCGGTCAAGGTGCCTTTTGCCTGGTCTGAGGCAGCGGAGTGGGCTTCGTCTAAATTGAAAGCCCTGTTTTCCTACATGCCCATCTTGGCCCAGGTCGACTGTCAGCTCCAGTTCATAGTAGAGGTGGATGCTTCTGATTTGGGGGTGGGCACTGTCCTCTCACAGCATCCAACCTCCGATCAGAAGCTCCACTCATGCGCATATTTCTCTCGGCGGCTTGTGCCGGCTGAGAGCAACTACAGCGTAGGGGAATGAGAGCTTCTGGCCATCAAATTGGCCCTCGAGAAGTAGAGGCACTTGCTAGAGGGAGCCATCCATCCCATCATAGTGTGGACCGACCACAAAAATTTAGAGTATCTTAGGTCGGCCCGCAGATTAAATACCAGGCAGGCCTGCTGGGCCCTATTCTTTCTTAGATTTAATCTCACCATCACCTACCGGCCCGGGTCTCATAACATCAAGCCGGACGCTCTCTCCCGCCAGTTCGCTCCCGACCAATCACCCTCCTCTTCATCTCTTGAACCCAGAGTGCCCTCCTCCTGTATTCCTGGTGCTCTGTCATGGAAGATCGAGCAGAGAGTCCGGCAGGCTAAGTCTACTGAGCCCAAACCCAAGGGGGGTCCCGATGATCAGCTGTTTGTTCCAGCCAGCCTTCAGAGTGACATCATCCGGTGGGGGCACACCAGCCACTTTGCCTGCCACCCAGGTATTTTCCAAACTATCAGTCTGGTTCAGCAAGCATTCTGGTGGCCCACGCTGCAGATGGACATCCGGGACTACGTCAAAGCCTGTCAAGTGTGCGTCAGGAACAAATCAGACTCTTCACCTCCTGCTGGTCTCCTGCATCCCCTGCCGGTTCCCAGTCGCCCTTGGTCACACGTAGCGTTGGACTTTGACACAGGTCTTCCCCCTCACAGGGCAACACAGTCATCCTCACTATCATTGACTGCTTCTCGAAGGCCATCTATTTGGTGCCCATCCCCAAGTTGCCCTCCGCCTCTGAGACTGCCAACCTTTTGACCTCTCATGTTATCCACCTGCATGGCATCCCCTTGGACATCGTGTCTGACCGGGGCCCACAATTCACCTCTCAAGTATGGAAGTCCTTCTGCCACTCCCTGGGCACCATGGTCAGCCTCACCTCCGGATACCACCTTCAGAGCAATGGGCAGGCTGAACGCGCAAACCAATCCCTGGAGGTCGCCCTGAGATGTGTGGCTTCCTGCAACCCATTCTGCTGGAGCACCCATCTGACCTGGGTGGAGTATGTCCACAACTCCGCCGTTTCCTCAGCCACTGGGTTGACACCCTTTGAAGCATCTATGGCGTATACCCCCTCCCCCCACACTGCCTATGGTGGAGAGGGAAGTGACCGTGCCATCTGTGGGGGCCCACGCTCGCCGCTGCTGCAGCTTTTGGAAAGCCACCCAGGCTGCCCTTCTTCGTTCAGCAGAGCGGAATCGCCAATACGTGGATCGCAGGCAGATCCCAGCATCCAAATATGCAGTCGGTCAGAGTGTGTGGTTGTCAGCGGACCAGGTCCCTCTGTAGCTGGACTCCAGAAAACTGTCACCTCGCTTCCTTGGTCCTTTTACCATCTCCAGGATCATTAATGACATGACGGTCCACCTGGAGCTGCTGCCGACACCACATCCACCCCACATTCCACGTTTCCACGATCAAGCCCCTCTCAGCCAGTCCTCTCTGTCCCCTCGAAGTCAACTCCTCGTCCATAAATCCTTGATGACCAGACCACCTACACCATTCAGAGGATTCTGGACGTTCGCCATAGGGGCCGGGGCTTGTAATACCTGGTCCATTGGAAGGGCTACAGGCCAGAAGAGAGGTCATGGATCCCTGGCTCCAACTTCCATGACAGGGGGATGGTCTGTGCCTTTCACCAAGCCCATCCCAACAAGCTCGGTGGGCCGCCAGGAGGCGCCCCTTGGGGGGGGGGGGGTGTCACTGTGATGACCGGGAAAGCACACTCCCCCTCCCTTTCTGTGGGAGGTTCTCCATCAGGCTCCCGGCTCCGCAGGTCATCAGCGCACCCGCGTGAGTGAACGCACCTGCTGCCTCTTCTCTGCCAGTGCTTAAAAGGACCTGTTTGTGAACACTTCGGTGTTGGCTTGTTGGGTATAGCTGCCTTGAATTGGGACAAGAACTGAACGTTTTTTGGGAACTCAGCTTAACTCTCCTTTTCCTCCTGTTTCCCCAGGTTGCTGCTATCTCCGCGGTGCGCCTCCGGGGTTGCAGCGCATTCACCTGTCCCATCATCATCTTCGTCTAGACTGCTTTCTCCACCCGGTCAGACTCACCCCCCTGCTCCACTCCTCTTCCACTTCCTGCCAGCTCTGCCCTGCTGGTTCCTCCACCTTCCGCTGGGTTCTTCTGCTGAGCTCTCTGCTCACTTACAGTAAGGTCTACCCCGGTTAATCCATTGCTCCCAGCCTCCCTCCACATTCCTAATCCGCTCTCGTCTCCCTCTCTGTTAGGCTGTGTGTTCCCCCTGGCGTACGTTGCTTTTCTCTGCAGCTGTGTGTTTATTTTCAATAAAGTAATGTTTAACATTATCCCTCTGTGTTATGTGCCTTCTCTGGTGTTAGCAGCCTGCACGTGAGCTTTTCTCCTCATAGTCATGACAGATGGTTCAATCAATTTTACAACCGTAAGTACTTAAATGCTCAACAGCAGTAGTTTATCACTTAGAGTGATAACTAAAGTTGGTGCTGACTCAAATGCAGTGGTGGGCTGTGTATTTTACAACTAGGCCTTCAGTGGTGATTTACCCGATTTAAGTGCCATTCATACCAAATACCATAAAAATAGCCTATAGAGCCATCCATACAAAGCATGTTAAAGATAACTTTAACTATAAAATTAGAGTTTTAAAAATCTTTACCTTTTCATTGTGGAGCACCATTTCCCTGCACACTTGTTCATTGAGCTGCAGATCCATTCTTGTTTCCCCAAAGATTTAAAAGTACTGCTGCTTGTAAGAGTCCGGCTGCTGCCTTGGTTAAGAACCTGTCACACCTAGACGATTTAGGCAGCCAAAACTTATGAAAAATTTGGAGAATATGGTAGCATACATCGAATCAGTTATGGCTAAGTTTTGTCTAAGTTAAGAGCATGGTGAAAAATGCTAAAGCATGCTACGGCATAGTATGCCGAGCTGATTACCTGAAGCGCAGAGTGCAGCGATTTTCCATGATAAATCATACCTTGCTGTTGGCTGCGCCTCCCAGCAAAAGCACACTCCATGCATTAGCTTGTTTGGGGTTTTTTTCACTTTATTGAAAATAAACTTTTTTATTGCCATCAGTTCGCATGCCTTTGAGCCAGGTTGTGACAATTGTCATCTGATGCTCCTGACGTGTCACATCAGCTGTTGTTAGGCATGACAGACCTAACAGATTTGACAGATCTGCCAAGTCAGTCATGCCCCCCACCTGGTCTCTGGAGGGGAGAATCATCTCGGTTGAACAGAGATAATCTCTCGGACACCTAGGATTCATGGATCGGGAGGCAACGGCAGTTTGGCATGACTGCGCTATGCAGAAGTTAGACTATTGTTGCACAAAAGTTGTGAAATGTCGGCAACACATTAAGCATTACTTCGTTTAAGTTACTTATGGAAATAGAAATAGAAAAAGAATGTAGGTTGTAAACGTAATTCTGATGTTGTTAAGGTCAGCAGAGAAGGCTTTGCTGGCCCTGAGGGTCCACCACTGCTCAAATGTCTTCAATAGGAAGCAGCTTCATTTATGGTTTTGAACTTCAATGTCTTACCGGCTGCCTCTGGCTGTTATAGATGTTTTAGTCAAACACAATACATTTCATGCTGGTAAGAAACTTAAGTGTTTCTAAGCACTATGTTTACAAGACTCCCGTTTCCTGTGTTGCCAGATGGATAATGAATATTGTACTGTCGCTTTTAAATTATCATATTTTTTTTAAACCTTTTATTTATACAGTGAGCTCCATTGAGAAGTGAACTCTCTTTTTCAAGGACACCATATTCACACCCACAGATACACATTCACACCTGGAAGCTGCCCAGCACACCACAGACTGACCTATGGCCCCTGAGCAGCTCCACTGGAGCAGTTGGAGTTAAGGGCCTTGTTCAAGGGCACCATTTTGATCCAAACTATCATATGTACTAAAATAATTTGAAAAATCACAGGCTTTGACAGTCCCTTTAAAAACAAAGCTATTCTATATGTATGGAACTGCAATAACTTAATAAATAAATGCTGAGACTCGACCATTTGAATGAAACAACTGCTTTACTCATGTATGCATGCATGATTTTTTCAGAACTGTAATGTCCGACACCAACTGAATGCAACAGCAACTGCAAAGAGGCTTTAGCCTTGTTTCCAGCAACAGGGTAAAACCATCCCCTAAACATAGGGTCTAATGTCGCAGGCAGGGCGATGAATCTGCTGTGCCCAGTGGAGATGCTTTGTTTTCTTACCGGAGTCTGTTGTTATGTATGAGGAAAGGGAGTCAGAGTCTCTCTTCACACAGGGAACCAACAACACTTTATTATGGAGAACAGAACTATATAAACAGTGGGTCGTGCCCGCCTGACATCACGCCATGGGTGGGTACGGCAACACACACACACACATACCACACTCACTACACCACAATTACCCCCCCCTTACAAAAATGCAAAACCACACACACAATCGAGACCCTCCCCAATTTAGGACCTGAATCATGCACTAAGGAAACAAGGAATCATGAACTTTAGTAAAATACACATTCACACGAAACAACTCAAACAACTGAACCATGAATGAATGAATGAATGAATTTATTTATTTCGGATAGTACATTACAGGTTAAAAGAAACTGTATAATATAACAACAAGGTCAAATTAGACAAAGACTCCTTCTACTATACAACCATGTCTCTCAAAATATATAAAATAATCCCATAATAGCCATACTCACATGCACACCAACATAATATGTACATATTTACACTGTAATGTTTATGTGACATCAATGTCCGTTGGTAGCCAGGTGTAAAACCGGCCGGGGGGCCCAGGGCAGCCCCAAAGCATCCACGCCCTTGGCCGCTGAAGACAAGACAGGCTCGGAGGCCCCAGGCAGCCTCACGACATGTGCGCCCCTGGCCGCTGTCTGCCTCCGGGATCAAAAACAATCTCTCCAGCGAGGGTGTCCCTCTTCACCATCGCCTGCTTCTTTTCTCGGGACCCGCAGTGCTGCTGACCGGCACGCCATCCCTCCGTTGAAAGCGGTCCGCCCTCAACCGCTTTCAACACCACCGCCGTGGCTCCAACCACTCCGGCCCCCTGTGGCCGCACTCTAGGGAAAACTGAAGCCTGTTTGTCAGCGCCGCTCACCAACCAGGGCGCCTTGTCATAACACCCGGCACCCATGTCCAGGGCGGCCTGAGCTCCAACACTGAGACGCTGCCTGACCTCCACGGTGCACGGCTGCTATTGCTCACTCCCGGGGCTCACAGCACCACCTTCGTTGGCGTCGTTCGCCGACTCAGGCACTAAGTCACTGCTCTCAGCACCCTCAACCCAGGCGCTCCCTTGCATCATCTCCATGCCCGGCTGCAGCTGCTCTCCCTCGGGGCTCCCAGCTTTGCTCTCGTGGGCATCACTCTCCAACCCAGGGGCCTCATTGCTGCTCCCAGCACCCTTCTCCAAGGCGCTCCACTGCGTTGTCTCTGTGCCCGACTGCCACTGCTGCCTCCCGGGGCTCTCAACCTTCATGGTCCCGCTCTCCTGCTGCCCAGCCTCCAGCTGCGGGGATGACTACTGATGCTGCTCTCCCTCTCCGCTGTTGTTGCACACCGCGCCGTCAAACTCACCAGCGCTATGGTCCTGTACCTTTCTGTGCTTCTTGGCTGGCCCGCCGTCTTCAGTGACCGGGGTCTCCCCCACTCGTGGCCCCGGTCCCACCTCGATGCCTAGCTGGTAGCCTGGAGCCCGCTTTTGGTGTGCAGTTAGCTTTGTGACTAGCTTGCCCAAAGACACTGAAAGTGCTGTTAGCTTCCCCAAGCTAACTAGCCTAGCCTTATTTGGCGCCAACACTCCTGCCACCCACAGCGTCGTGGTCCTCGTCTGTCCAGCAAAGAATTCGGCCAGCTGCTCAACAGCATCCTCATATCTCATCCAACGTACCAAGAATTCTTCGGCCCTCCGCGCCGAGATGTTGGGCCAGAGGTACTCGTCGTCATCTCCCATCGAGTCTACTTAGGCCCAGCGCCCCGATGTAATCCTCAAACATGGCCAGCCACTTCAGCCACAGGATCACCGGCTTTCCCGTGTACTCCAGAAACAGTATCAGGGGTTGAGGTAGTCCATACGCTCCCATAATTTTCTTCTCATCACCAAATGTCATGTATGAGGAAAGGGAGTCGGAGTATCTCTTCATGCAGGGAACCAACAACAGTTTATTATGGAGACCAGAACTATATACACAGTGGGCCATGGCCACCTGACGCCATGCCAGGGGCGGGTACGGCAACACACAAATATACCACACTCATTACACCACATCTGTGTCTGTGCTGCCAGACTCTTTTCTTTTAGTTTTTTCCTCTGCGTTTCTTGTGGTGCCAGTGCAGCTACAACCATGCATGAGGTAAATGCTGCTGATGTGATTGGCACATTTGGCAGAGGAGAAGCCAGTCAGTTATGAGCTGATTAGCTAGAATAGAATAGAATAGAATAGACTTTATTGTCATTGTACAATTGTACAGTACAACGAAATTGTGGGTGCTCCACCAGGCTAATGCACAATAAAGTATAGATAGATAGATAGATAGATTTGTTTATTTGACAGGGACAGTGCAATAAACATAGACAATTAATCAATGACAATCAATCTGATGTGTTGCACAGAGTGTATAGCTATTAGCTAATTTGCAACTCTTGTCCCTGGATGGGCTTTAGAAAGGAGAAACAAGTTAAAAAAAAAAAAAAAAAAAAAAAAAAAGGAAAGAAAAGGAATACACAATAACCACATACATCAATGCAAAAAACATAAATACATTATAAATACACAATTATAAATATTATAAATATTATAAATACACAAATATAACAACCTGACACACATTTGCCTATTTCAGGCCTCCCTCCCTTCGTCACTCACTATAAACAAACACATTCATTCCTTCCCTTCATTCACTCTCACCCTGCAGACAATCATTTCATACATGGGTACATTCTTGTTTATTTTTCAGCCAGTTTTTAACCTTTTTAGTGAATGTTTTAAAGTCCGTTATTATTTTAATTTCATTTGGCATTGTGTTCCAGATGTGACTGCCCTTTATAGAGAAAGCTGTTTGTCCAAATGTGGTTCTGCGGTGGAATATTTTACAGTTATTGTTAACAGAACTCCTGGTGGCTCTGCTGCTGTCCTGTCTTTGGATGAAACCAGCAAGTGGCTCAGGTGCCGATTTATGGAAACATTTGAAAGTTAATTTCAGTAAACAGAGGTCAATGAAACTCTCAAAACTCAATAGGTTGTATTTTTTTTAAATATTACAGTGATGCCACCTAATGGGCTTTTTGTCCAAGATTTTTAGGGTTTGATTATATAATGAACCTATATGTCTTATTGTGGAAGGGGCTGCTTGAGCCCAGACTGTCAAACAGTATGATATATGAGAAAAAACCATAGAATGCATATACAGTACAGCAGGTCCGTAAGGTATGTAATATCTAATTAATTTAAAGCAGTTCAGATTTTTTTTAACTGTTATTGAAATTTTCTTTATATGAAGATTAAATTTGAGTTGAGGATCTAGTACAACGCCAAGGTATTTGAATTCTGTAACTAAACTGATGTCATGATCATGTATATTAACTTTAAAACATTGCAGGTTATATTTTTTGATTGAAAAGCACATTGAAACTGTTTTCTGAAGGTTCAGCAATAGATGGTTCTGGAGGAGCCACTCTTGGACATCAACCATACTTGTAGACAGTACATCTGCAGCCTGTGCTGGAGTCTTGGCAGCTGTGTAAATAACTGCATCATCTGCATAAAGTTGGCATGTTGCAGCGGAGCAGTGTAGCGGCAAGTCATTAATAAAAATGCTGAAAAGTAAAGGACCAAGAATGGACCCTTGTGGGATACCCATACGGTTATTTAAAAGTGAGGATTTATCCTGGTGAACTTTTACACACTGTTCTCTATTCTGGAGATAAGATGCAAACCAGTCTAATGTATCTGGGGAGAAGTTAAAAGATACCATTTTGGATAAAAGCAAACTGTGGTTTACAGTATCGAAAGCCTTTTTGAGATCTAGAAAAACAGCTCCTACCACATTACCCCTGTCCAAGGACTGTTTGACATTTTCAATAAGGCAACAATTTGCTGTTTCTGTTGAGTATCCTGGTCTAAAACCAAATTGATGTGGATGAAGAAGTTGACTGTCTTGTAAGTAGTCTATCATCTGTGTAGCTACAACTTTTTCAAGAACCTTAGACAGGACTGGTAAAATAGAGATTGGGCGGTAATTGCATATATCATCTTTACTGCCTGATTTATGAACTGGTATGACGACAGCTTTTTTCCAGCCAGATGGAAATGTACTAGACCTAATGGAGAGATTAATGAGATGAGTCAGTGGTTTGATTAATATTTTGCTGTGCGTTTTGAGAAAGGAGGTGCTCATGCTGTAGATATCATTAGTTTTTGAGTTTGACAGTGTTTTAACAATACCAGCAATTAACTCCTCATTTACCTCATCGATGTGAAAAGAATCTGTTGGAAGTATTGAATTTGTGTTGTTGAGCACATTTGGCGGCACAAAGTTTTTTGTCAAGTCTTCCACAGAGCCCACAAAATATGCATTAAATTCATTTGCCAATGTAGCCTTGTCACTGATGGTTTTGCCATTGATTCTAAGTTCCTTTACCCCCTTCTGAACATTTTTTTTATTAGTTAAGTTATTTAAATGCCTCTATAGGGAACTGTTGTTACCCTTTGCATGATCTATCAGTTTATTGTAATAAGATACTTTTGATTTTCGCAGCTCTTGTACCACTTTATTTCTTAAACTTTTGTACACAAGGTGATCATTTTGCAGTTTAGAGGTTAATGATGTTTTCAATGCAGAGTCTCGCCTCTTCATAAGTTTTCTTATTTCATTATGAGGGTAGCACCCTCAAGGATTGGCTTACGCACAAGGTTTAGAGTAAAACAGGGTTTATTCTTGTTCCTGACAACCCTTGAGAACTGGTCACAAAAGGAAATACATTAAAAATAAATGTAAAACTACATTTTGCAATTTACATCGATAAAATAAATTAAATACATAAAACATGAAATAAAACATATAAAAATGTTAGACAAACCTCGTGAGCTGGCATCTATGAGGGGCTAAATGATCCTTTTTAACCTCCGTTTGTCCTCCTTCTTTTGTATTATTTTCTTTGTTTTTAATCGTCCCTTTCACATGTTTTTCCATCAATCTACGGAGCTTGGCGGCAAGTGGCAAGTGTGATGCACTGCTTGGGCGGAAATGCACAGGTAATTAAGGTTGGGCGGAACCTAAGGACAAATAATTAGTTCCGTGTACATTAAAGTTGACCACTAGATGGCATAGTCACGAAGAGAAAAGACAAATAACGAAATGAAGGCATAAATAGGGAGTAAATTAAGAGAGACTGTTACAAAGAGAGAAGGATTAGATAAAAACACAGTTATAAAACACATGATTAAACACATGACTGAAATAACAACAGCCCATGATTCTGGAAATATACATAGGTAGTGTAGTGGCTTCATGGATGGAACTATGTACATAAGAGTGCAGAGTGCAGAGCACACAATTGAACACACAATTAAGTAAAATGGCCCAAGGATTATGGAAAATATACGTAGTACTGGTTTCATGAATGGGTCAATACAAGCTAATATTTAAGCTATTGTGAAAAATGAAAGCAAATGAGACAGTGAGCTGGACGACACTCGAACTTTATTCAATTTCCAACAATAAAAACAGAAAAACTTCTCTCGGGGTCTCTGGGCTCCTCCTTTTATACCACTTTATTTTTGCCCCATGAGACCCAGGGAGCCAAAGACAATACACACAGTACACATGCCTGTCTGGCACATTAACATTACAGAACACGAACCCTGCTTCTCACTCCCTCTCCCACTCTAGTGAACTCCGATGTCTCCTGACCCCCCAGGGTGCGGCCAGTACTTTCTGTTACATTTGAGACTCCCCGGTGCCACTTCCTCCTTCAGTCCTCTATCCCACCCCCTGACTTCTGACTCTGGGTGGAGAACCCCCCCACTCAGTGCCACCACACTATAAGCAGGCATCAGTTTCTGGTGATGTGTGGCCATTCACAAAAATCAAATTGACGTTTTGTGGTGGCACTGTGTTGGGGGTTCTCCACCCAGAGTCGGAAGCCGGGGGAAGATAGAACGAAGGACTGAAGGAGGATGTGGCACCGGGGGGTCTCAAACATAACAGAAAGGACTATTCGCCCCCCAGGGAGTTCAGGAGACGCCAGAGCTGCTGGAGGAAGAGAGGGTGTGAGAAGTAGGACTGGCGTTATGTTATGTTAATGTGCCACGCATGTTTTTGTCCACTGAGGGTATTGTTTTTGGCTCCTTGGGTCTCATGGGATGGAAATAAAGGTTATAAAAAGGAGGCGCCCAGAGACCCAGGTTCAGATTTTCTGTACTTGATGTTGGAAGAAGAATTGACATTGACACTGATTTTTATTTGAACATTCTAAAAAAAAAAAAGAAGAGAATTCAAAACAAAACAAAAAGACAAGCCAAAAATAAAATGTTCAAAAGGAGTGGGAAGAAGCCAACGCTTATATAGTCCCACCCCTTTTCCATACCCAACAAATTACAGTATCACTCATAATCATCATTATCCCACAACCACATTCACCATAATACACCCATAGTCAAATTATACAACAAAAATGACACAACAATGACAGTCCATACTGACAACAATACCAACATCCAACAATATTACAACAACAATAAATATACACTTCTGGCGTGTTCAATACAAACACAGACAACACCATCACCTTCACAATCACCATAACACAACAACAACCTTCCCTCACTGAAGACACAATGTAACATCACTGCCCTTCATTCTCATACTGCTCAAAAATCATTTCTTTATATGCTGATTTAAATATGTGGATGTTTGGACATTGCCTGTGTTTCTCCCCCAACCCATTCCACAATTTTACCCCACACACAGACACACAAAAAAAAAGAATAAAGTTCATGTGTTGTTAGCTCGCTGCCTCATCTGCTTTCTTCTTCCACAGGTTTTTTTTTTTGGGGGGGGGGGGTGTCACAGAAATGCCTAAACTATCGTATGTTTTACCTCATTTAAAAGTATTGATCGTATATCGTATAGGCCCTAAAACCATCATATAAATACAATAATTATTGTATTGTGGGGAACCCACTCAGTAGTTTTCCCTCAGACTGAAAGGCAGGGAAGATCAAAGGTGCTGGGGGACAATGGGAATTGTCATGGGGGATGATATGTTAATGTAGCACCTCAGGTAGCGGAGGAGTGTTAGTGTTGTGATATAAAAGAGTGCTTGCAACCTGAGTGCTTATTGCTTTTGATTCTGGTGGATGTGAAGGAGTGAAGAATAAAGTTCCCTCTGCTCTGAACGCTTGGCCTGGTTATTCCTCCCTCTACAGTATATCTGGCAACACTGTCTCTGCTGGTGTCCACCCCTTTTCAAACTTCTAGTAGACTGACCCTACCCAAACTGCTCTGGCCACACCCATTGAACTGCTGTAGGTTGTTTCTCATCAGTGTTGCCAGATATACTGTGGAGATATGTGGAAGGACGGGGCTGAGTTTATTTCTCAAGTCCAGTTTAACTCACATTCACATTCTCCAACATCCAAAACCAGAAAAAGAATGAACCCCCAACATCTGTCCCTTTTATACCCCAGGACATCAAAGCACACAGTCACATTGTCTTTTAATCCCAAATCAAAATGCATCCCCCTCCAGGTCTTCTCGCCTCCACCTAAAGTCCTGGTGGTGGGGAAATCCTTCAAGGCCATCTCTTTGCATACAAAAGGCCAGATTTCGCATCCTCCTGTTACCCCTAGGAGGTTCAGTCCTTTTGTTCCTCTGAGACGTGAAGCATACAATAAGCATACAGTAATATACATGTGAAGCATATGAAACCCACATATGTACACCACATGACCCCCCCCCAAACGTCTAAGATGGAACAACATAACCACAGATTGCATGTCATACTAAAATCACTACATATCAGTCCACGTGCTGCTTGGGCCTCAGCCTTCTCCCGTATTTGCTGTAAGCAGGCTGTACCACCTCTGCGGCGTCTTCCTGCTGTGGAGCTGCTGCCTGGGGATGAAAACTGTTAGTCAACCTCTGTGGGTGTTCTGGGGAATTCTCTCTAGGGGTCTGCCGCGCCGAGGAGCCTTAGCCAACTGCACAACTTCTTCAGCTACCACAAAAGCGGGTTTGAGCCTGCTTATGCCAATCATTTCTTTTCTGCCCCCCAAATCTAGCAAAAAATGCTTATCCCCTATTTCCAGCACTCTATATGGTCCGTCATAAGGTGGGCGTAAAGGTGGACGATGGGCATCATGTCTGACAAAAACAAACTCCGCATTTTTTAAAGCCTTAGGCACAAAAACACGTGGAAAACTGTGGTGAACGGGGCCAGGTAGCGTGCTCGGGCCTGTGCTATTCTGTAACCGCTGAGCCGGGAACCACTCTGGCGCTGGATGATCTGGGAGAAATTCCCCGGGCAGCCGAAGTGGCTGTGCGAAAACTGGCTCAGCTGGGGAGGCTTCTAAATCCTCTCTAGGTGCAGAACGCAACCCCAATAAAACCCATGGTAGCTTGTCCACCCAATTTGCGTCCGTAAGCGACGCTCTGAGAGCCGCCTTCAATGACCTGTGAAAACGTTCGCATAACCCGTTAGCCTGCGGGTTGTACGTGGTCGTGCGGTGGATCGTTGCCCCCAGGCTGTGGGCCATCGCTGACCAAAGTTCGGAAACAAATTGAGGGCCTCTGTTGGACGTAATGCCCGACGGGACTCCAAAACACACTACCCATGCCGTTAAAAACGCGCGCGCCACCTCCTCGGCTGTGGTTGATGACAGCGGAACCACTTCCGGCCAGCGCGTGGTGCGGTCAACCATTGTCAGAAGATGTGTGCACCCTTGTGAGGGCGGGAGGGGGCCTACGAGGTCCACGTACACATGATCAAACCTTTTAGCTGGAATGTGAAACGGCTCCAAGGGAGCTCTCGTGTGTCTATGAACCTTGGCCTGCTGACAAGCCATGCAGGCTGCCGCCCACTCTCTAACTTGTTTGCGCAGGCTCGGCCATACAAATTTCTCCTACCATTTTGACCGCCGCGCGCACTCCCGGGTGCGCCAGAGAATGGATCGAGTCAAAAACACGGCGGCGCCATGCGGCTGGTACCACCGGACGCGGCCGCCCAGTGGAGACATCGCAGATTACGGGGGGCATACCGTCTTGCAGCACCCTGTTCTCCAGCCTTAACCCTGTTGGTCCAGACTGGAGCGCGCGCACATCCGCGTCGCTAACCTGCTCCGCGCCCATGGCTGCAGGATCTACCTCTACGCAGGTTGGAGCCGCCACGTGCAAGAGGCAGTCCGCCACTACATTAAGTTTACCCGCCACATGCTGGATATCGGTAGTAAACTCCGATATCGCGGCCAGCTGTCTCTGCTGCCGGCCCGACCAAGGTTCTGAAATCTTGGCCATCGTGAAAGTCAGTGGCATGTGGTCAACGAACGCGGTGAAACGGTGTCCTTCCAGCCAGAAATGGAAGTGGCGAATGGCCAAATGGAGAGCTAACAACTCCCTGTCGAATGCGCTGTATTTTCGTTCGCTGTCGCACAGGGTCCTGCTGAAAAAGGCGAGCGGTTGCCAGGCTCCGGCTACATACTGTTCCACGACCGCCCCTATGGCCACATCTGACGCGTCAGTAGTGAGCGCCATGCGGGCCGCTGGGACTGGATGTGCCAACAATGCAGCGTTTGCCAGGGCTGTTTTGACTTCAGAGAATGCACGCTCTCGCTCCGGAGACCATTCGACTTTATTTGTGGGTTTTTGTTTTTTTTTAGTGCAGCATACAATGGTTGCATGAGCTGCGCTGCGCGGGGGAGGAAACGGTTATAAAAATTCACCATTCCCAAAAACTCCTGTAACGCTTTGACCGTTTGTGGTTGGGGAAAATTTGTTACTGCGCGCACTTTGTCAGGCAGAGGAACCGCTCCTTCTGGGGAGACGCGATGCCCCAAAAAATCAATCTGCGTCACCCCGAACTGACACTTCGCTGGGTTGATTATTAACCCGTGCTCTGCCAACCTCCGGAAAACTGCCGTGAGGTGGTTTTCGTGTTCGTCTTCGGATGCGCTGGCTACCAATATGTCGTCCAGGTAGACGAACACGAAAGGGAGCTCGCGCAAAACCGCGTCCATCATGCATTGGAACGTCTGCGCCGCGCCTTTAAGCCCAAACGGCATGCGCAAAAACTCGAAAAGCCCGAAAGGAGTTATTACCGCTGTTTTGGGTATGTCCTTAGCGCGCACTGGGACCTGGTGGTAACCGTGTACCAAGTCTATTTTAGAAAAAATGCGCGCCCCCGCCAAATGAACTGAAAAATCTTGGATGTGCAGGATCAGGTAGCGGTCGTGCGCTGTAGCGTTGTTCAACCTGCGGAAATCACCGCAAGGTCGCCACGAGCCATCAGCTTTCGGGACCATGTGAAGCGGTGAAGCCCATGGGCTCTTCGAACGCCTGATGATGCCCAACCTTTCCAGGTTGGCGAACTCCTCGCGCGCTATGGTCAGTTTAGCTGAATCCAAGCGCCGAGCTTTTGCAAAAACGGGTGGTCCGGTAGTAGTAACAAAATGTTCCACCCTGTGTTTAGCCACGGTCGCCGAAAATGTTGGGACTGTGAGTGCTGGGAACTGAGTGAGGAGTGTGTGGAACTTACCACCTGCAGCTGTGACGTTGGCTTGTGCTGTTGGCGGGGCCACTCGAGCTGTACAGGGAATAGAATAAAAAGAGAATGCATTAACTAGGTGTCTGTTAGCAAGATCGACCAACAAACCAGGTGAGCATAAAAAATCAGCCCCTAACATGTTGAAATTGACTGCCGCTATGACGAAAGTCCACTCAAATGTACGGCCGTGTAAAGACAGAAGCAGAGTTCTCTCACCGAAGGTCTTAATCGCCGAGCCGTTTGCTGCTGACACCCCGGGACCACTGGAAGGCGCCAGCCGGTCAGCGTAGGAAGGTGTGATGAAACTCAGCTGAGAGCTTGTGTCCACGAGGAAATGCCTCCCCGAGCTCGCATCCCTCAAGTAGAGCAGCTTGTTCTCCTCTCCGAGGACCGCAGCTGCTACCGACCCCCGGTCTTGGCGTTTCCCGAGCGCTTGAAATGGCACGGTGGAATGCACTTGTGTGCCCTCTCTGCGAAGCGGCGATGGTAGAAGCAAAGGACGTCGTCTGCTCCGTGTTTCCTGGGCCCTGCCGCCGCCGTCGTCGGTGAGTCTGGTGCTGCAGCCTCTGGCCCCCTGCCATCTCCGGACATTGCGCCTAGCTCCGCTGCCGCAGCCGTAGCCACGCGCCGTTTATTGGCATTGACGAGTTGTTGCGCCTCCTGGCCCAGCTCGTGGTAGTCTCGTCGGGCCAACAGTGGTGAACTGGCCAGGGTCACTCTCACCGCTGACGGTAGGGTCCTGAGGAAAAGGTGGGTGAAGATGAAGTTATCATCTTCGGAGTCTCTCAAACTCAACATCTTCCCCATCAGGTCTGCAGGTCTGTCGCTCTCAAATTCAGTCAGCGCCAGGAGCGCCCCTGCTCGCTCCTCCACTGAGGGGGTGAAGTAACGGATGAATGCAGCCTTCAACGTGCTGTACTTGTCGCTGTCCGGCGGGTGGTTGATCAGGCTCTCCACTCGATGGGCTGTGTGGTTGTCCAGCTTCGCAACCACATGGTAGAACTTTGTGGCATCTACCGAAATCCTCCGGAGGTTGAACTGCGCCTCGACTGCGTTAAACCAGGAGCGCGGATTGTTCTGCCAGAAGTCCGGTAGCTGAACTGTGGCTGCATTCGTTTGGCTGGCTCCTGACGAGTCTGGCTCGGGAGAATCGTCTCCGCTCATGATACGTCTTAGGGTCACCAGTGTGGAGATATGTGGAAGGACGAGGCTGAGTTTATTTCTCAAGTCCAGTTTTATTCACATTCACATTCTCCAACATCCAAAAACAGAAAGAGAATGAACCCCCAACATCTGTCCCTTTTATACCCCAGGACATCAAAGCACACAGTCACATTGTCTTTTAATCCCAAATCAAAATGCATCCCCCTCCAGGTCTTCTCGCCTCCACCTAAAGTCCTGGTGGTCGGGAAATCCCTCAAGGCCATCTCTTTGCATACAAAAGGCCAGATTTCGCATCCTCCTGTTACCCCTAGGAGGTTCAGTCCTTTTGTTCCTCTGAGACGTGAAGCATACAATAAGCATACAGTAATACACATGTGAAGCATATGAAACCCACATATGTGCACCACAATACTATAATTATCGTATTTAGGGCCTATACGATATGCAATCAATAGTTTAAAAAAAAGCCAAATATACAATAGTTTTAGCATTTCTGTGCACTCTGAAAAAATGTCATTCTGATTTATGTGAACACCCACACATCACCAGAAACTGATGCCTGCTCATAGCTGATCAACTCATACCTGGCTGTCTCCTCCTTGCTGCCAAATGTGCCAATCACATCAGCAGCATTTAGCTCACGGTTGCAGCTGTGCTGGCAACACCACAAATTTAAAAAAAAAAAAAAAAAATCAGTGACCATGATGAGTTTGGACTCCGAGGAAAAAAGTACTAAAAGAAAACAGTCCAGCAGCTCTGGCATGGACACTGTGGTGATCCGAGCGCCGATCTCATCCGCGCTCGGGTTACTCAGTATTTCTCCTTTTTCCCATATTATTTTCGGGTTGGTTCCAGGGCTTTTGTTGTGACAGCGTCACGGTAGTACTTCCGGCTGTCAAAGCCGAGCCAGCGCTGTGATAGCTGTTCGCTATTTCACTAATTACATTCCTCTTTCCTGTTTGGTTTATGCCCGGTATTTAAGGGAGCAGCTGAGGCTCACTCCTCGCTCCGATCTACACATATACACCTTCGTGTTCATGGACTGGGGTTCCTACCCCCCGACTCCAGTCTTCCCTCTGTGTTTCGGATTCATCGCTGCTCCATCCATCCATCCATCTTCTACCACTTTTCCGGAGGTCCGGGTCGCGGAGGCAGCAGTTCAAGCAGAGAAGCCCAGACTTCCCTCTCCCCAGCCACCTGTTCCAGCTCTTCAGAGGGGATACCAAGGCGTTCCCAGACCAGCTGGGAGACATAGTCTCTCCACCGCCTCATGGATCGTCACCTTATCGTGGTGGGGGGGTTTGCGTGCCCCAGTGATCCCAGGAGCTGTGTTGTCCGGGGGCAATTTGCCTCTGATAGGGTCTCCCAAGACAAACTGGTCCTGGGTGAAGGGCCAGACTAAGAACGATCCAACAGACTCTCATGACCCCTCCTCATGGATCGTCACCTTATCGTGGTGGGGGGGTTTGCGTGCCCCAGTGATCCCAGGAGCTGTGTTGTCCGGGGGCAATTTGCCTCTGATAGGGTCTCCCAAGACAAACTGGTCCTGGGTGAAGGGCCAGACTAAGAACGATCCAACAGACTCTCATGATAAATTGTATATCAAGGATTCAGTGTACCCCGCCCGGTATGGGGTTACCGGGGCCCCACCCTGGAGCCAGGCCTGGGGGAGGGGCTCGAAGGCTAGCGTCTGGTGGTCGGGTTTCCACCCATGGGACCCGGCCGGGCTCAGCCCGAAGGAGTTACATGGGTCCGCCCTCCAGTGGGTTCACCACCTGCAGGAGGGATCATGAGGGTCCGGTGCTATGTGGATTAGGTGGCGGTCAAAGGTGGAGACTTTGTCGGACTGATCATCGCTGCTCGTCTCTTGCAAATGTTTGTGTTACAGTGTAGGTTCCGTCCTCACTGCACCTTCTCGTTTGTTGTCAGTGTTTATTATTTCGTGTTCTAGTTTATATACGTGTTTTGCCCCACGTGGCTATTTACTTTATCCTTTTGTCCTTTTTGTTAAATAAACAAGCAAACTTACTACTGGCTCCTGGCGCCTCATTAATGCCCTGCAAGGGGCATTCATGACAGACACCAGTAAGAAAACAAAGCACCTCCACCGGTCGCAGCAGCTTTATCGCCCTGCCTAGGAGTTAGATCCTATGTTTAAGGACAGAAGCAGTGATTGTGCAAAGAAGTGCAATTCACTGTGTGGGTGGGTGTGAAAGTGTGATAATGCATGAAGCAGTTGTTTCATTTAAATGGCCAAGCTTCTGTGTTTATTCTTTTGGTTACTGCACTTCCATACATATAGAATAGCTTTATTTTTAAATGCACTGTCCTAGCCTGTGATTTAAGTTATTTTAGTACATACAATGGTTTGGGTCAGAATACGATAATTTTAAAGATATTATTTCATTTTCCATCTGACAACACTGTTTCTCATTCATCTTACTGCTTTAATTCATGTTCACTTTATTCCACAAGTTGTTTCCATTTCCAAGATGTCAGCCCTCAGAAACCTAGTTTAATTTAACAGTGATGTCTGCAAAAGTGGGTAGTAAATACCCAAGTGCATGTTTAATATCAAGCTAGGCCTGGAATACCAAATACCATCTAACTGCAATGCACTTGCACTGTGTATATATACTGTGTATATGTGTATATTTACTGTTTTGATATCCATTTTCCGATCTTATTATTCATGATTGCCCTGAGTGCTGCTGTCCCTTTGCTGCTGCAATCTTGTAATTTCTCCATTGTAAGACTAATAAAGGCTTATCTTATCTTAATACCAGGACATATATAATCAAAACATCCTTACCTCTCACAAAATGTTCATTGTATATTCAACAGCTTTTGTTTGTTTTTTTGGCTGGTTTCTGTTTGTTAAAGGGGGCAGCTCTTTTCAATGCTGAGATCAGTTTCTCCGTCTGATCAGTATCACCAAGAAACCTGTAAATGACGGCCCTTATTCTTTCTCCTGTAATTTTGACAGCCTACAGCTACACAGTTGAGGTCTATAGTAGTAAATAATCCAGTAATGTTTCTGGGAGAAACATTACTGAAGTACATGTTTTCTACAGCACAGCTCTGTGTCTTCCTGCTACATTCACACCAGTGAAGCCACACCCTGCTCATGACTTATATGGTGACGACAACTGCAAAACCTCAGTCTCAGGATAGCTGTGCTATGCTAAGCTAACTGGGCTAACAATGAAACAGCACAGTGTGATTACAAAAACAATCAAAATGTGAAACATGACCTTTATTTAAAAAAAAAAGATCTGTCAATACACTCTTTCCAATATGTACAATGATAAGTGAAAGTTATAAAACTGATTTATTGACGAGAAAGCACTCAGTAGTGGGCAAGTATAACTCCAGGGGCCTCATGTACAAAGACTTGCATGGATTTACTACTGAAAGATGACATATGTTTAAATCAAGAAAACGCCGTAAGCAAAAAAAAATAAAATTGAGATATATGAAACCGTCCATATGCAGGAATCCAAGCACATTTCCTTTATACATTCTGATCTGCTTGCAATTGAACGTGCGTGAGGACATACCAGACTCCTCTCTTGACACGCCTCCACTTGAATATGCAATTAGATGTAAATAGGTATGCAAATAGATACATACAAATGCTGCACGTCTGATTCTGCTGTATCCACGATCAAAAATAATAGATTTAATGGTATTTCACAGAATGTGAGTCGGAGGTGCTTCTGAATGAGGTAGAGGCACGTAAAAACATTTTGTTTGGCATGCATTAGTGCCAGATACAGGTAATTCAATAGCCTGCTCACAGCTGTAGAAGATTAGTTTATTGTTTCCTTTATTCAGACAGGGATAAGAAGGAGAAATTTATTTAACTGTGACATATTTAGACTGACGTCTGCAGTCGTCCTCAGAAGCGTCAACTGATCACTGATTTGAACCGTATATAGCTCAGTGATTACAGTGCCAGATTTCAAAGCAAAATGACCAGCTGCGATCTCTTTCAGGGACCACAATGGAAATGTGCATACTTTCTTGTGTCATCCCATTGTTTTTAGATGTATGTTGTATCTTTTATACAATGTTATCTTAAACGATGACTAAATCAATCAATCAGTCAATCAATTTGTGACCAGCCGGATGGATCAGCTGGTTGAATAAAGGAAAACAGTCACGAAAAAGAAAACAATATGAACCTATTTAGTGGGCAGCCACGATCACCTGTCAGTTGAAAGCAGATCATATTAGACTCGGCAAGTACATATTTTATGTCCAAAATGCAAATCTCATCCTTTATAGTTATATACAACTTACATGGATTACACACACACTACTATATGAATGAAGTGTGCCAGGGAACGGGTGAGACCGTTGCCTTTCAAACTTTACGCATGTCTTTATTGACATAACTAATGTACACTCAGTGTCATAGCCCGAGTGTCGGTTCTGTCCACACTCGGGTCTCATATCATATTTCCCTGGCTTTGACAGCAGTGGATTCCTTCTAGCTCCTCGGGCTCTTATTATGAAAGCGCCCGGGGGAGCTCCCTGCTGTCAGAGTCAGCAGCTGCGCTCCTGTCAAACTCAACAGCTGTGCTGCATCGGGGTCATTAGTTACCAGAGTTAAAAGCAGGTGCTTAATGCTCCCCGATGCGGCAGTCTCTGTTTCCCTTCATTAATCTCTGTTAACTGACTTGGGAATCTCCTGTAACCCATCTGTTAACGTTATCGTCTTGTAAGGTACGTTCTTTGAGACTTCACCTTCATTATTATTTCGTCTGGCGCATCGGGTGCTCCCCGGCTCAGACGTACCCACTCCTTTGTGTGTAATCCTATGTTTGTCCAACCTGCACTGTAAATAAACATCACTGCAAACTCACTGGTGACTGTGGCGTCTTATGGTGGCTCGTGAGGGACACCGTGACAGTAGACTGCCGCCAGAACGCCCTGAGAAGAGGCGTCGCACTGAGACGCCATTCATCATGAGTTTGCAATATTGGACTTGTTCCCCCCGTCCGAGTGTCTGTTGCTGGGAGAATGTCGTCATCCAGGGGCCGCGGTCGGTGCCTGGGCAGGCAGCTAGCGGAAGTTCTGGAGAATGTGGACTGCACAATCTTTTCCGCTACGCTGTGGGACGCTCCCAGCGATATTCGCAGACATTTGGACTATGCTGAGGAGTTTCTGGTCAACCTTCCCCTCGAGTACGACGATCACCCGGAGGTGATAACGAGGTGGGAGGAACTCGCCGCTCAGCGCGAGTTACTTCGTGGGCTGGAGGAGAATAGCAGGAAGCAGGGGAGGAGGCATCCTCGCTCCCTGTGTCGGTGTTCCGTTCCCGTCCCGGAGCAGGTCCAGGAGTACGCGCCGTCTGGGGGCCGACAACGACGTCGGCGTAACGGCGTGGGCAACCCTCAGCAGAATCCCCGTCTGGACTCGCTGCCGGCGTCCCCGGGTCTCCTCGCCAAAGCGGTCCGAGCCAGTGGGTCGAGGGTCCCCTACCCCCACGCCATCGGGTCATCGGCGTGGACAGCGGCGTGGGAGGAACCTCAGGCTGCCGATAACATCTGGTCAGCTGCGGAGCCCGACGCAGCGGAATCCGAGTCTGCTGACGAGAGTCACCCAGAACCTGGATCGTCGGAGTCCTGGGTGGCAACGGAACCCGAGTGCAGGCAAGTGCTCCCTCTTCTGTCTCTGTCCCCTGTTGAGCATTTTTGCCTGCCTCTCGGGGAGGCGAGTGAGGAGCAGCCGTCTGCTGCGCCCAAGCTCGTCTCGTTGGGTTCCGTTGCTACCGGTGATACTGATCCCGGTTTTCCTGTTCTCGAGCTTTGTTTCAGTGTCGCCGGCGTGGAACGGGTCGGTGTCACCGAGTTGGAGGTTCCAGGTTCGGGGGCGGAGATCGTCAGCGGAGCTGCACCGGAGGCTCAATCGGGGTCCATCGCGGGTGCACCGGAGGCCCAATTGGGGTCCACCGTGGGTTCGGTTCCGGCCCAATCGGGGTCCACCGTGGGTTCGGTTCCGGCCCAATCAGGGTCCGACGTGGGTGCACCGGAGGCCCAATCGGGGTCCACCGTGGGTTCAGTTCCGGCCCAATCGGGGTCCACTGTGGGTTCGGTTCTGGCCCAATCGGGGTCCGACGTGGGTGCAGCACCAGCAGGTTCTGGATTCAGTGAGGGAGCTACAGATCCCCTGCCGCCGGATGCTGGACAGACTCATTCCCTTCTTCATCCTAATCACCATCGTCATCCTCCTCGCCCTCCTGAGGAGCGCAACCCATCTCCACCTGGGGCCGTTGGGGTTCTGAACGCTCCGCCCGGTTCTCTCTCCTCTCTCCCTTTTTCAGCGGGACCGCCGGCTACTTCTCCCCAACGGTTCAGGTGGGCTAGCGATGCGGGTCGGCCGCCTGAAAGACTGTCTCGCCAATTTGGCTCTCTGGGTCGGCCTCCCGACATATTGGACCCTCCGTTTGGCGACCTGGTCCAGCCGCCTGAAACTTTCTGCTTCCGAGCATGGGACCGGGGTAGGCCGCCCGAACTGTGGTTCACTCAGCTTGATAGAATGTTTGTGTTATAGAAACTCAGAGGCAGTTGGGGGCTTGATAGAATGCTGTGAAACTGTAGTTTAATCAGCAAAAAAAGTGTCACTTACTCAACTCACTGAGTTGTAAAGAAGCCTTGAAGACATGATATTTGTGGAGCGCACAGGCACGTTCCACAAGGACTGCCCGTGGAAACCTAAACCGGCTGACAAGCCAGTCATCATCCTGAGCCAGAAAATCTTCTGTCTCTAAAATACCCTTTCTCTTCTCACTGCGCAATTTGCAATATCCTCTAATCCTCTGTTGTTAGGCATTTTCTGCACTTCTTTGCACTTGCTTTTTTATCCACTCATCTAATTGCATACACTTGGATGTTTGTTCATCATGTGTCTCTGGTGTGTACAATCATTTTCACATCATTATCAGTCTCCCAACATCACCTCTAAGTGTCACCAACGGACCAATAACAGTAGAAACGTACGTACGCCAGCCATGAAGTTGGCGTGGGGCTGCACATATTTCCACGGTCATTTTAGATAGATGTACTTTATTGATCCCAAACTGGGAAATTATAGAATTTACTTATTTATTAATTTATTTATTCTCGATACATCTGAAATTTTCAGTGGAAAAGGACGTACGCCATGTTTTTGTGTGTAAGTACCCTTTATACATGAGGCCCCTGGACACAAAGGACTCCTATGTCAGAATACTGTTCATAGACTTTAGTTCAGCATTCAACACAATCATCCCCCAACAGCTCATCCACAAACTGGACCAGCTGGGGCTCAACCCTTCACTGTGTAACTGGCTATTGGACTTCCTGACGGGGAGACCGCGGGCATTACAGGTTGGCAGTAACACATCCAGCACCATCACTCTGAACCCAGGGGCACCCCAAGGATGTGTGCTGAGCCTCCTCCTCTTCACTCTGCTGACCCATGACTGTACACCGACACACAGTTCCAACCTCTTCATCAAGTTTGCAAATGACACAACTGTGGTGGGTCTCATCAACAACGGAGATGAGACAAACTACAGGAGCAAGGTGAGCCACTTAACCATGTGGTGCGGAAACAACAATCTCTCTCTGAACGTGGAGAAGATGAAGGAGATTGTTGTGGACTTCAGAAGAGCGCACACCCAGCATGCTCCCCTGACCATCAATGGTGCTGCTGTGGAGAGGGTGAGCAGCACCAAGTTCCTGGGTGGCATTACACAGGCCCTCCAGGATTTCGCAATGTTGTGATTCTACCAATTCCCGTGACTTCAGCAGATCCTGCATAATTTGAATCTTGTCCAATCACCTCAACTTTGGCCAACTGTCTTCAACTTCCGCCAATTTCACCAATCATATTTGTCCCTGAGTAGCACGTAAACGTGTACATCATCAGTATGACCAATCAAACACGGCCCTGGAACACGCTCACTTCCGTGTTTACAGTGAGTATATACAGAACACATCAGCAAAAAACATGTGATTTAAAAAAACACTCACCTGTGAGTTTTCCCACATCGTTCCTTCCTCTGTCTCCCCCAGCCCACCAGTGAACGTCTCAAGTCTCCATAATGACCGCCTGTATGAAGTGCCGGGATTGTGTTGAAAAACGTCCACATGCCTGAAAGCACCCCCATCTTGGAGCATGCGTGAGGAGACACGCCGTGAAATCACAAAAAAAACGAGCAAATCTAATACTACAGCTAGTGTTGTAACAGTTTATACGTCTTAAGAGGTAAAAGTCACTATTACATCTTGTCAATGAGCTTTAAAGCCGTAAATCTCCAGTTTGGACATGGGCCAATGCGCAATTCAGGCAGTCCCCAAGGAGAGCCCCACAACTTACTGCAACAATAAAAAAAAAAAAAAATTTCTAGCAAAATCCTGGAGGGACTGATTACAGAGGACCTCTCCTGAACCACCAACACTGTATCACTGGCCAAGTGTCATAACGTGCCCGTTTCATGGGCACAAATAGAACACCAGACTCTTGTTGTAAGTTGGCACATTTATTAACAAAACACAAAGAAGAACGTTTTCATACAAATTCAAAAAATGAGGAGCAAACGATAATAAAGAAATGTGAACAATACACTGGAGGAAAGTGGGGCTCAACGTCCTAAGGTACAAAGTCAGGGAACGCCTGACCAGGGCAAAACTCAGCCGGAGGACCCCGAAGCTGTAGGGCTTGACGGCTGAGACGCCGGGGCAAAAGGCACCAGGATGGAGCACTCCAAACTCACCTTGACAGTGGGACCTTCACCCACGGTTGCAGTCAGCGGGCAGGAATACACAAGAAGAGAAGAAGGACACAGCAATGACAGAGGTTGTTGTGTCCCTAAATACACACACACAAAAAAAACGAGCGAATCTAATACTACAGCTAGTGTTGTAACAGTTTATACGTCTATACGTTTATACGGAGACAGGTGTAATTCATGAATAGCAGAATAGGCAGCAGCTGTGCAGCCCCAAAGGAACTGACAGCTGGAAGCTGCACAGCGCTGTCAAAATAAACCAACCAGAAACATAAAAATAAAAACACAACAGAACTCAAAAACCATCATAATAATCTTATAGATAACAGTAAACAAACAGAAAAGTGCTCACTGGGCCGAGAAACTGGGCATGGCTCTAACCCGTGCCCCAGGATCATGATAGAGCCCCCTCCTCAAGGGGTTGGACCCAGACACCCCAGGGTAACATCACAAAGAAGACAAGAAAAAACAAAGCCTCCCACACACATAGAAATGACCCACCCTGGGGGGGGAAGGAGGGGGAACCCAGGCATGGAGGGACTGTAACCAGAGCAAAAAAAACAAAAAGAAAACCAAAAGAAAACACATGAACTACACCCAGTCCACCAGGTGGCAACACGGGACCCTAAGCCCGACCGATCAGTGGGCGTAGCAGTTCAGGTGGTCTTCCCAAGTCCCACAACCACCGCCATCTGTGCTGGAGCACGTCAGGTGGCCTCCCCATGCCCTAGAAACAACGAAGCAGCTGGGGAAGTTCAGGCGGTCTGCCTAAGTCCCAAGAACACCGGCATCTGTGCTGGAACATGTCGGGTGGCCTTCCCGTGCCCCAGAACCAGCGAAACAGAAGAAGCAGCCCGTGAGGCAGCCTCTCAGCATCCCTAGGACAACTGGCCACGGGAGCTAGGAGGCAGCATCCTTCAGCAAAGGGTGGCTGTTCAGCGTGAACCTCTCAGGATGCACCCACAGTGGCCCCAGGCTGGGGCGGAGCCGCACTCTCTGTGGCTCCGGGCCGGAGCGGAGCTGCACCCTCGGTAACTCCGAGCTGTGACGAAGTTGCACCCGCAGTGGCACCTGGCTTGGAGCAAGCAGCACCTGCGGTGGCTCCAGACTGGAGCATTGCAGCACCCGTGGTGGCCCCGGCCTGGAACTCTGCAGCACCCGCGGTGGCTCTGGGCTGGAGCTCTGCAGTACCCGCGGTGGCTCCGGGCTGGAGCTCTCCAGCACCTGCGGTGGCTCCGGGCTGGAGCTCTGCCACACCTGCGGTGGCTCCGGGCTGGAGCTCTGCCGCACCCGCATTGGGCCCAGACTGAGGCAATGCTACACCCTCGGAGGGCCCGGGCTAGGCCAATGCTGCACCCCTGAAGGCCCCGGGCTGGAATGGAGTGCCTGCAACGACCTCAGTAGGAGAAGGCGCAGCATCCCCGGAGGTCCCGAGCTGGGACAAAGTGTCCACGACGGCCTCAGCGGGAGGAGCTGAACCCACGATGACCTCAAGCGGTGAGCCTGGACCCACGCAGACTTCTGGCTCAGGTGGATCTTCCCCGGTGACCCTGGGAGAAGGCTCAGGAAAAACAGGCAGAAGAACAGGGTCAGGGTCACCGGCAGTGGCGGAGCCCGGCAAGGTGAGCTCAGGTGCAGCTGATGGCTGCACTTGGCTCTCCTCCCCATGAGCCAGACAAGACCTCTCCAATATAGAAACAATATAAACAGAAGAAGGCACTTGCCTGAACTCGAGCTCCACCGCCGTCCAGGACTCCATCGATCCAGGCAACGATGCTCCGGACTCAGTCCTCCGGAGATCCTGTTGTGAATCTGCTGCGGTGGCCTCCGCAGCAGGCATGATGGTGTGTGCAGTCCCAGTGCCCCCAGGTGAAGTGACCCATGCTGGTGGATTGTCCAGTGTGGCAGCTGGGGGTCGGCTCTCCGCTGGCACTGGAACTGGGTCCTCCAGGGCCATGGGCTCCTCCATCGTCCAGCAGCTCAGTTCAGGGACCAGCGGACACACAAGGAGAGATGGAAGAGACACGGCGGTAGCAGGTGAGAGACAATTATTAGCAACTGGCGAGAAAACCCAGTGGACTCCAGGGACTGTTTTTTCTCCCCAGGAATCAGACAAGAATATTCATTCTCTAGTAATGGAAAATGAGAGTTCACTTGCCTGAATTCCTGGGAGGTGATGGAGTCAGCTGCTGTTCTGTGGTCAGGCTCCGTCTCTCCTGGAGTCTCGAGCGTTGTCTGGGTGGAGGGTGATGGCGTGGACTTGAGGCAGAAGTGGCGAGCCCTCCACCCCCATGAACGCTTCTTCAGCCCAAGTTGCACTGAGGAAGAATCTTCCAACAACTCCCCAATACATACATAGTCTAGTTTTGAATATCATTGTGAGAAGAGAAGTCAGACCTGGGTAGCTCCAGAGATTGAGGCAGGTCTCAATTAACCCAACTGCATTACTCACGAAGCCAAAAACAGCCTCGGAAGTGTGGGTGAGTTGAGCCTTAGAGGCTAACTCCACAGCAAGTTCTGCCACCGCACACTCCTCCTCACTCAATCCAAAAACCCTAAAGTTCATGGTGGTAATACCCCTCTATACCTCAGGCAAAAAACACAAAAAGAAAAAATGCCAAAACCGACAGCGGCGGGGTCCACACTGGCCGTGTCCTTCTGTCATAATGTGCCCATTTCAAAGGCGCAAATAGGACACCAAACGCTCGCTGTAAGTTGGCACATTTATTCACAAAACACAAGCAAGAACATTTTCATACAAATTCAAAAAATGAGGAGCAAACGATAATCAAAAAATGTGAACAATACGCTGGAGGAGAGTGGGGCTCAACGTCCTAAAGTACAAACCTTCAGGTGCCACCACTGAAAGAACCCAGGGTGAGACCAATGGGCGCAGTTTTAAAGCGTGCCAAACGACGGCCTTTGAAGAGGTCCTCAGGCTGGGTTGGCAACATGACCAGCCCTAAATAGGAAGCCCGCTCGCAGCATGGTGGTCCTAGGAAGAATGTCAGAGTTCCCCTTCGTATCGGCGACGAGGTCCGCCCAGGGGTTGAAGCTCGGCTGAGAGGGACCCATAAACATCGCGAGCAGAGTGATGACCAGGGGCGGCTACAGGTGACAGTGGCCCGGAGTGACGGCTATTCGGGCTTGCCTGATGAGTCGTGGAGGTACCCTAACGAGCTGCGCCACGTAGTGGAGAAGAGGAGGCAGCGCAGTCCATCTCCAGAGGCCAAAAAATGGAGGCGCTCTGGGTGTGAACCACCAGATGGCAATCCAAAAGGGGGGCCCTCCACAGGGTTTGTGAAGTGACTGGGGTGTGTTCAAGAGTGTGTTCTGATTTGGTTTCCCTGTGTCCCATTGTATATAGTTTACATAGTCCTACTGGGTTGTGCCCTGGGTGAGAGTGTTTAAATTTAAGAAGCGTGCATATTTTGATTTGTGAAAAATGTATTATTATCTGAACTGATTGAATTATTTTAATATATAGAAGTGGAAGTGGTAATTAATGTATGTAAATTGGATGATGTAGGTATTTTGGGATTTTGACTGAATTGAGTTGGTAAAGTACAGTTAGAGTAAATTGTGAATAATGATTGGTATTACCCAACACTGTTTATTTTGAATTGTGTGATGTGCCCAAGTGTGGAGGTGGGGGTGTTGGGGTGGAGGCCACCAATAGGGGGGTACCTTGTTTATTGTATATGTTTTGAAATGGTCTAGGGATTATTTTATTTAGTATAGGAACACGGCTATTTTTATTTTGGACTTTGTGGATAAGATGGCAGAATAACCCGCCTGGCTGTGTAGGGGGCGCTAGCAGTCTACCTGGCCCATCAAACTTATGTGGTGTGCGTGGATAGGTTTGTTCATTTATTTTTATACTGTGGGAATCCCTCTCAGTATATTCACACTCAGACTTAAGACAAAAGGGAACTGTCATGGGGGGGTTTGTGTGTAGATGTGGGGGTGGTGTGTTGATGTGAACAGTGACAAAGAGAATGGGAATTTCAAAGGCTCGGCGTGGTGGAAGAGTGGTTAGCACTGCGGCAGCACAGCAACTCACCCTTGGCCGGTGGATCCTGGGTTCCATCCCAGCCCCTGACTAACAGTGATCTGTGTGGCGCTTGCATGTTCTCCCTGTGTCTGCATGGGTTTACTCCGGGATTTGTCCGGTTTCCTCCCACATGCCAAAAACATGCAAGTTAGGTTAATCGGCATCAAAACTGGGGATTCTAAATTGTCCTTAGGTATGACTGTGAGAGTGAAGGGTTGTCTGTCTTTCTGTGTTGGCCCTGCGATGGACTGGCGATCTGTCCAGGGTGTACCCTACCTCTCACCCAAAGATGCTGGTGTGGAAGACGTGTTCAATGATGAGACTTGAGTGTATTTCTCAGGTTCAGCTTTATTGAAGAACACAATCTTCCAACATTCTCAAAAAGCAAGAAGAGGCAGAATAATGTTACAGCTCACTCTTATACCTCCGGGGGATTAAGAACTCAAGTCACATGGTGCTTCTGCAAACATTCAATCACAATGCAAGTCTCTGAAGATTCACCATTGTCTCTTATTCTCTGGTGTACCGGGAAACCCCCCAGGTCCTCTTCTCCGAGACAGGGCTCGACTTCACACCTCCTCGCCATCTCTTGTCTTGTTCCTCCAGACGTGAAGCCCCAATCCGCATAAGCCATACAATCCACATAAGCCATACATTTGTGGGAGATATGAACCAGACATATGTGCCACACTCTTGTGGGAAATATGAACCAAACATATGTGCCACATGACCCCCCCCCCCAAACGTCTGCATGGGACAAACACTCATAAATGCATACATAAAAAAACATTACCACATAACCAACAATCAATCCCCCAATCTCTTAGGTCTGAGCTTCCTGCCGAATCTGCTGTAGGCCGGCTTCGCTGCGTCTGCAGTCGTGTCCGACGGAACTCCAAAACGCGCGACCCAAGCTGTTAAAAACACGCGCGCAACCTCTTCCGCCGTTGTTGACGCCAGAGGTACCGCTTCTGGCCAACGTGTGGTGCGGTCCACCATCGTCAAAAGGTGTGTGTGCCCTTGAGACGAGGGAAGCGGGCCCACCAGATCAACATGCACATGATCAAACCGCTTAGCCGGGATGTGAAAAGGCTCCAACGGGGCCCTCGTGTGCTTGTGTATCTTAGCCCTCTGGCACGCTACACAAGCCGCTGCCCACTCCTTGACCTGTTTGCGCAACCCCGGCCAGACAAATTTCTCCCCCACCATCTTGACCGATGCGCGCACCAAGTCTATTTTAGAAAAAATGCGCGCCCCCGCCAAATGAACTGAGAAATCCTGGATGTGCGGAATCGGGTAGCGGTCGTGTGCTGAGACGTTGTTCAACCTGCGGAAATCGCCACAAGGTCGCCACGAGCCATCAGCCTTTGGGACCATGTGTAACGGGGAAGCCCAGGGGCTGTTCGAGCGTCTAATTATGCCCAGTTTCTCCAGGTTGGCAAATTCCTCACGCGCTATGGCCAGTTTAGCTGAGTCCAAGCGCCAGGCTTTTGCAAAAACGGGGGGCCCAGTTGTGGTGATAAAATGTTCCACCCCGTGTTTGGCCACTGTCGCCGAAAACTTTGGAACTGTGAGTGCTGGAAAGTGAGTGAGCAGAGCATGAAACTTACCACCCGCAGTTGTGACGTTGGCGTGTGCAGTCGGCGGAGCCACCCGAGCTGTGCAGGGAATAGAATGAAAAGAAAGTGCATTAACCAGACGTCCATTAGCAAGGTCAACCAATAAACCATGTGAGCACAAAAAATCAGCCCCTAACATGTTAAAACTGACTGCTGCTACAATAAAGGTCCACTCGAATGAACGGCCCTGTAAGGACAGACGCATGGTCCTCTCACCGAAGGTCTTAATCGCTGAGCCATTCACTGCTGATACTGACACCCAGGGAGCTTTGGACGGCATCAGCCGTTCCGCGTAGGTAGGCGTGACGAAACTCAGCTGGGAGCCCGTGTCCACGAGGAATTGTTTCCCCGAGTGTGCATCTGTCAGGTAAAGCAGCTTATTTTCTTCTCCAAGGGACGCAGCCGCTACCGACCCCCGGTCTTGGCGTTTCCCTGACGCTTGAAGCGGCACGGTGGGAGACATCTGTGTGCCCTCTCCGCAAAACGGCGGTGGTAGAAACACAGGCCGTCTTCAGCTCCGCGTCGCCTGACGCCTGTCGCCGCCGCCGCCGCCGTCGGGTCGTCTGGCGCCACCACCACTGGCTCCAAGCCATCTCCGGGTGCCGTCTTCTGCTCAGCTGCCGCGGCCGAAACCACACTCCGCTTGTGGGCGTCGACGAGTCGCTGCGCCTCCTTGCCGAGGCCATGGTAGTCCCGCTTGGCCAATCGGGGTGAGTCTGCCAGGGTCACTCTCACTGCTGGCGGCAGAGTTCAATTCAATTCAATTCAATTCAATTCAATTCAATTCAATTCAACTTTATTTATATAGCGCCATTTCACAACAACAGTCATCTCATAGCACTATCAACTGTAGGGGGGAACAGGTGGGCGAAAATAAATTCGCCATCCTCGGAGTCTTTCAGCCTCAGCATCTTCACCATCAGGTCTGCCGGTCTGTCATTCTCTGACTCCGTCAACTCTAGGAGCCCCTCTGCTCGCTGTTGCACCGAGGGGGTGAAATGGCTGATCAGCGCCTCCTTCAATGCGCCGTACTTGTCGGTGTCCAGTGGGTGGTTAACCAGGTCTTCCACCCGCTGGACCGTGTGGCTGTCCAGCTTCGCCACCACATGGTAGAACCTCGTTTCATCCTTTGAGGTTCTCCGGAGGTTGAACTGCGCCTCGACCGCGCTAAACCAGGAGCGCGGGCTCTGCTGCCAGAAATCGGGCAGCCGGAGCGTGGAGGCAGCCATCAGGCTGGCCTCTGATGAGCTCTGCTCGGGAGAATTCTCACCGGCCATTCTTTGTCGTGGGTCACCAGTGTGGAAGACGTGTTCAATGACGAGACTTGAGTGTATTTCTCAGGTTCAGCTTTATTGAAGAACACAATCTTCCAACATTCTCAAAAAGCAAGAAGAGGCAGAATAATGTTACAGCTCACTCTTATACCTCCGGGGGATTAAGAACTCAAGTCACATGGTGCTTCTGCAAACATTCAATCACAATGCAAGTCTCTGAAGATTCACCATTGTCTCTTATTCTCTGGTGTACCGGGAAACCCCCCAGGTCCTCTTCTCCGAGACGAGGGCCCAACTTCACACCTCCTCGCCATCTCTTGTCTTGTTCCTCCAGACGTGAAGCCCCAATCCGCATAAGCCATACAATCCACATAAGCCATACATTTGTGGGAGATATGAACCAGACATATGTGCCACACTCTTGTGGGAAATATGAACCAAACATATGTGCCACACTGGGATAGGCTCCAGCCCCCCCACCCTCCCCGCGACCCGAAAAGTATTAAGTGGAAGGAGATGAATGAATGAATGATGTTAAGGCAGCACACAGACAAGCTGACCGATTGGTTGGATTTAAGAGCAGAGGTGCAGGAGATCTGTTACTCTTTTGCTGCTTGTGTTTTCTAGAGAAATGTAGAGACAGAGTGAATAAAGCTTGATATAACAGTGATCTGTGTGGAGTTTGCATGTTCTCCCCGTGTCTGCGTGGGTTTACTCCTGGATTTCTCCGGTTTCCTCCCACATGCCAAAAACATGCAAGTTAGGTTAATTGGCATCAAACTGGGGATTCTAAATTGTCCTTAGGTATAACTGTGAGAGGGAATGGTTGTCTGTCTCTCTGTGTTGGTCCTGCAATGGACTGACGATCTGTCCAGGGTGTACCCTGCCTCTCGCCCAAAGATGCTGGGATAGGCTCCAGCCCCCCCACGACCCAAAAAGGATTAAGCGGAAGAAGATGAATGAATGAATGAATGATCTGGATCTCTCTGCCTGATTATTTCTCTCTCCACACTGGTGACCCTTGACACACAATGGAATGCGAGGCGAACAGCCCGGAGATGACCCGGATGGGTACCAGCAGCGCGTGCGCTGTTTCGGTCAAACTCCCAGACTTTTGGCTACACAACCCGAAGTCTTGGTTCCTCCACACCAAGGCCCAGTTCACGCTCCGGGGAATAACGGCAGATGACACCAGATACTACTACATGGTCGCAGCGTTGGATGCACGCGCAACTCAGCAGGTGGCGAGCCTGCTCCAACTGCCCCCAGCCCGTGACAAATACGGCGCTCTCAAAACCGCGCTGACCCGGCGCTACACGCTCTCGGACTGTGAGAGAGCGGAGAGGCTCCTGATGCGCTCCGAGTAGGAGACGGGTCAGCGGTCGAATTGATGGAGAAGATGCTGGCGTTGATGGGCACAGATGACGGGCATTTCCTCTTTGTTCACCTTTTCCTCCGGAACCTCCTGATGGTGGCCAGAGCAGTCCTTGCCAATTCGCCGCTGCTGGCCATGCGCAACTACCGGGCGCTAGCCCAGGAGGCAGATCGGATTATCCTCACCACCAGAGCCCTCACAGTGAACGCAGCGGCGTCGGACCCCAGCGAGACGGCCAGCGGAGGCGAGGAGCCAGCGATGGTGGCTGCAGCAGGGGTCAAGAAGCATCGGAGAGACAAGCTTTGTTTCTACCACCGCTGTTTTGGAGAGGACGTACGCCAATGCGTGCCACTGTGCCAATTCAAGTGTTCGGGAAATGCCAGAACCAGCAGTCAGTAGCAGCTGCGACCGCCGGTGAAGCAAGCAAGCTGCTCTATGTGACAGACTCATGCTCGGGGAGACGATTCCTCATGGACTCCGGCTCCCAAAAGAGCCTCATCCTGCCGTCCTACGCTGACCGGCTGGCGGGAACTAACGGCCCCGAGGTGACGTCCGCAAACGGCTCAGACATTAAGACTTTTGGTGAAAGGACGCTGACTGTATCCTTGCACGACTGTACATACCAATGGACATTCGTCATAGCGGCATGCAGCTTCCCCATCTTAGGCACTGATTTTTTGTGTGCACACAGACTACTAGTCGATGTTGCTAACAGACGCCTGATTAACGCTATGTCTTTTTATTCTCTCCCCTGTACAGCTCGAGGAGCCGGGCCAACAACACTAGACAATGTCACAGCTCCAGGGGGTAAGTTCCACACACTACTCACTCAGTTCCCAGCACTCACGGTCCCAACGTTTTTGGCGACCGTCACTAAACATGGGGTGGAGCACTTCATTACCACCACGGAGGCCACCCGTTTTCACAAGACCTTGGCACCTGGACGCAGCTAAACTGGCCATAGCGCGCGAGGAGTTTGCCAACTTGGAAAGGTTGGGCATCATCAGGCGCTCAAACAGCCCATGGGCATCCCCGCTACATATGGTTCCTAAAGCTGAGGGATCGTGGCAATCGTGCGGAGATTTCCGCAGATTAAACAACGCCACAGTGCACGACCGCTACCCCATCCCTCAAATTCAGGATTTTTCCGTTCACCTCACCTGGGCACGCATTTTTTCCAAGATAGACCTGGTCCATGGTTACCACCAGGCCCCGGTGTGCACTGAGGATACACCTAAAACGGCAGTAATAACCCCGTTTGGCCTGTTTGAGTTTTTACGCATGCCTTTCGGGTTAAAAGGCACGGCGCAGACATTCCAACACATGATGGATGCGGTGTTGCGCGATCTGCCGTTTGTGTTCGTCTACCTGAATGACATCCTCGTGGCCAGCGCATCCGAAGACGAACACGTAACCCACCTCAGGACAGTTTTACAGAGGTTGGAGGAGCATGGATTAATAATCAACCCGGTGAAGTGCCAGTTCGGGGTGGCGGGGATCAATTTTTTGGGCACCGCATCTCACCGGAGGGCGCGACACCCTTGCCGGACAAGGTGTGTGCCGTGGTGAATTTTCCCCGGCCTCAGACGGTCAGGGTGCTGCAGGAGTTTTTGGGGATGGTTAACTTCTACAGTCGTTTCTTCCCCCGCGCAGCCCAGCTCATGCAACTGTTGTACGCCGCGCTTAAGAAACGGAAACTGGCGGACAGAGTCGACTGGACTCCTGAGCAAGAGCAGGCATTTTCCGAGGTTAAAACAGCTCTGGCGAATGCCACAGTACTGGCGCACCCGGACCCGGCGACTCGGATAGCACGAGCATGGTGGAAAGGACAACGTTACTTTGCCGCTCCTGCTTGACACTGGTGCAGTGAGGTCGATGTTAAATTGGGCTACGGTGAAGAAATTTTTCCCCAACCACAAAATTGGCAAGAACCCAGCGGCGCTGTATGGGTATGATGGTTACAGAGTTGGCAACGTAGGGACCATAACGCTAACAGTCCACTATGCATCAAGAATAGTTACTGGCTTTGTTTTTTAAGTGACTACGCATGGAGACAACGTATTAGGATGTGACCTTTTTCACCAACTGGGCTTCTCCATCCGCAACAGTAATGGTCTCAGTTTGATGGACCACGGTGGCTGGGATAAAACACACCCCTGTGATGGTGGCATATTGTGGGACAAGATTGAAAAGGTTGACGCTGACGAGAAACCAACTGTCCTGTGTGCACAGGAGGAGCGCTGCCCGGAGAGGTGGCAGCGGCTGGACTCACCTCTGATCCTCGCCCAGCAGGAGTCTACGGGAGCCCCTGCAGAGTTGCAGGAGAAGGAGCCCACACACACAGAGAACCCCAAAACACAACGACTCGATATGGCTGTTATCTGCAACGATGGTGACACAGCACAACCTCATACATCAGGCAAAGAAGAAGAGGAACCGGATCGCTTCAGTATCCTCGCTCAGCACCAGTCTACTGGAGCCACAGCTGAGCCAACGGGTGAAGGGTCTGTAACGGTAAGCGACACAGTAGAGACGTGGGACGTCTTCAGGACCCACGACCAGCTTTGGCCTCCAGGGACTGCTGCGGGGGCGTTGGGAGAAGAGTCCGTGGCCAACATGATAACGATGGAGGTAAGCGTAGCGCCACCGCGATCTCAAGGGCATGTGAGACCGAGCAAAGCGTCTCTTCAAGTGATGGACTGGGTGCGAGTACGCATGGATGAGCGACTGGGTCTGTGGCCAGCAAAATCACATTCTATGAGACCGCGGACACCCTTGAGGATCGTGGCGCAGCTGTGACCAGTGTGCTTCAGATTAACGGATGGTTCGGTGTGGCACGCAAACCATCTCTGGCACATTCGAGTGGCTACTCCAGACGGCGAGACTTCACAGGAGTCAGTTGGTGCAGCACGGGACTCGGGTCGCAGCATTGTGAAGATTGGTTGCGATCCGGGGGACCCAGCATCTCCAGGAGCACATCCACGGCGGGCCTGCTACAAGGCCCCTCCAGCAGAACCGCCTTCCCCATGGAGACTGTTAGAAAAAAAAAGTGACTGTTTAGATAGGAGCGAGGCTGGCAAGAAGAGTGGCAGAATCATCCACTCAGCCGTTATGGGTTGAGCAGTGGTCCACCCACTAACCCTAGTTAGCAATGTGGGGATTATTGTTTATGCCAAATTGGGGAGGGTTATGATTATTAAAGTGTTCTGTGTGTTTTTCCAAGGGGGGTGAATGTTATTAAGGGGTTTATAACAGACACCGGCGTGATGATGTAGCCGACTGGTACCGTCATCAGGCCGACCCATATAAGGGAGTTGGCCATCTTATTTTTTTTTATTTATTTATTTTTTTTTTGTAACTTAGATTTTTATTCATTTTTCATCATATATATTGCATTCAGATCACAGTCTACATTTAAAAACAAAGGGGCTAGAGTAAGAAAGAAAAAAAAAAGTAAAAAAAGGCGGGGGGGACAAATGTTGGAGCATCAAGTTTTTAGTTTCCATCTCTTAATTCTTCTGGTTTTTCCAGCGTCTTTGGTTATTCTTTCAATTTCTGTCTCGTTGTTGCACTTTGTAGTGTGTCCATTTCCGCCATTTTTTTTCCCATAGTCCTTCTTGCATTCTTTGTCGATATGTTAGTTTTTCCATCATACGTATGTCCTCAACAATGTCAGTCCATTGCTCTTGGTCAGGAAGAACTTCTGATCGCCATTTTTTTGTGATTGTTTTTTTACATGCAATCAACAAGATTTTAACTAGATATCTGTCCTCAGCCTGTATTACATTGTCTCTTTTAAGATCACATAAGTACATCAGGTTACAGTTCATTGGTATATTATATCCTAATATCCTCTGTATTGTCACATGTATAGATTTCCAGAATGATGAGATTTTGCAGCATTTCCAAAACATATGTGAATGGTCTGCATTTTGAGCCCCACATCCCCTCCAGCATAAAGATTGGGTATTTGTATATTTTCCTTGAATCTGTGGTGTAATGAAAAAGCGAATCAGGTTTTTCCATCCAAATTCCCTCCATGTCCTTGAATTTGTTGATGTGTGTTGTGTTTTCCATATTTCCTGCCAGCTTTCTTCTGTTATGTTTAAATTTAGCTCTTTCTCCCATTTCTCCTTTATATGGTTACTTGAATGTTTGTTTGCCATAAGTTTCTGATATAGCTTTGAAATAATTCTTATTTTATTTCCTGTATATGAGCTTAAAATGAATTGTATAATCTCGCTCACATCTGTTTGAAGGTTATGCCTAATCTTCTTCATATAATAGTCTCTCATCTGCAGATACCTGAAGAATTCCGATCTTTCTAGTTTAAATTTTCTTCTGATGTTTACAAAGCTCCCGAGATCTTTTTTTCCGATATTGCCCCATGCTGTGATTCCCTTGTTCACCAGATTTTTGTATCCCCTATCTTGCTTTGCCGGTTCAAACTGACTGTCACATGCTACCCATTTCAATAGTTTTATGTCTTCCTTTATATTATACTTTTGTACTATTTTATACCACAGTTCCAAAGTAAATTTAGTGATTGGGTCTATTTGTTTGATTTGCTTATATGCATCTTTATCTCCTATTATGCTTTGTACTGGGAGTCCCTCAATTTCCTTTTCCATTTCTTTCCATTTTGCCTCATATCCTTCGTCGCACCAACATATGATATATCTTATTTGTGCTGAGTAGTAATATTCCTTTAGACTCGGTAGGCCCATGCCTCCTTTCTCTTTTGGTAACTGGAGAGTTTTATATTTCACTCTTGGCTTTTTACCTCCCCAAACAAATCTCGATATCATTCTGTCCCACTTTGAGAACTGGGCACCTGGAATCTCTGTTGGGAGAGCCTGGAAGAGGTAAAGTAATCTAGGTTGTATGCTGATTTTGACTGTCTCAATTTTTGAATTCAGATCCATATTTAAGATTGACCATCTATCAATATCTTTTTTTATTTCTTGTTCCAACCTATCATAGTTTGCTTTATAGATTTTGCTTAGATCTTTAGGTATGTTCACTCCAAGGTATTTTATTTCTTTTTGTTTCCAGTTTAGTTTGATCTTATCAGTTATCTGGTTTAGAGGGTTATAGTGGAATGTCAGTATTTGTGTTTTTGTTATGTTTATCTTGTATCCTGATAATTTTCCAAAATTTTCTATCAAGTTCATCATTTCCATTATTGATTCATCTGGTTGTTCAAGGTAAACTATAATATCGTCTGCAAATAGCCCAATCTTGTGTTCCGCCCCCTTTATTGTTACACCTTTTAATTTCTTATTTTGTCGTATCGCTTGAGCCAGTGGCTCTATGAACAGAGCAAACAAGGTGGGCGATAAGCAGCATCCCTGCCTAGTTGATCTTTGTATATTTACTTTGTCTGTTAAGCTACTGTTTATCTTGATTCTTGCCACAGGTTCTTGATACAGCGTCCTTATGCATTGTACTGATTTTTCGTTAAATCCAAAGCGTTCCAGCACACTATATAGGAATTTCCAGTTAACTCTGTCAAATGCTTTTTCTGCGTCTAAACTCATTATTACTGCGCTTTTCTTTTCTTTATGTATTTGATTAATTATATGTATTGTTCTCCTGATATTGTCATGTGTTTGGCGTCCCTCTATTAAACGAGTTTGATCATCTTCTATTAATTCCGTCAAGAATGTCTTTATTCGTTTACATATAATTGTTGTATATATTTTATAATCCACATTTAATAAAGAGATTGGTCTATAGTTTCCGCATTGTTCTCTATCTTTCCCTGGCTTTAAAATAACGGAAATAATGGCTTCGTTCCATGATGGAGGTATTTTGTTGTTGTTCAACGTCCAATTAAATGACTTTAGGAGCTGTGGCGTGAGTTCTTCTATAAACAGTTTATAAAACTCAGAGGGGTACCCATCACTACCTGGTGATTTACCGTTTTTAAGTGACTTAATCACATCTCTAATCTCTTGTGTTGTTATTTCTGCTGTTAGCTTTTCATTTTGTTGATTTCCTATTGATGGCAAGTCCAATGTGCATAGAAATTTTTTAATATATTTAGTATTTGTTTCTTCAGGTTGCGAGTATAGTTCTTGATAGAAATTATGGAATATTTCTTCGATGTTTTCTGGGT
This sequence comes from Pholidichthys leucotaenia, assembly GCA_020510985.1. Taxonomy (NCBI): domain Eukaryota; kingdom Metazoa; phylum Chordata; class Actinopteri; order Cichliformes; family Pholidichthyidae; genus Pholidichthys; species Pholidichthys leucotaenia. The sequence continues at coordinate 424,629,928 of CM035841.1, read as the reverse complement.
TAACTGTGGCTTTATTTGTGACGGGGTCTTTAATCTTATATACATTATTCACTGTTTGTTGTTTTCTTAACCATTTTGCCAGCAGTTTTGTGGCTTTTGGTCCCGTTTCATAATATTTTTGCTTTAGATATCTATTTTTCCTTTCAATTTCAACTATTTGTGTTTCTTTTATCTTTATTTTTTCTTCTTTAATTTCTTGATATAATTTTGGGTCATTTGTGCTTTGATGTTTACGTTCTAATTCCCTCAGTCTCTCACATCTTTGTTCATATGTTTCCAGTTTAGATTTATTTGCTTTTCCTGTTTCAACAGTTAATTTACCTCTTAACACGGCTTTTAGTGCATCCCATAGTATTGTTGGGTCCACTTCTTCATTGTCATTCTCTTGGATATACTCGTTTATGTTTACTTTTATTCTTTCTTTCATTTTCTCATCATTTAACAGTCCTACATTAAGTTTCCATGTTGTTTGTCGTTTTCTATTGTTTAAATATATTTCCATGTATATAGGATTATGATCTGATATTTCTGCCCCTCCAATCTGACAATTTCTCACCCTGTGTCTGTCACCTTCATTCATAAGGAAGTAATCTATTCTAGAGTGTACTTTATGGACTGCTGAATAATGTGTATAGTCTTTTTCGAGTGGGTGCAGGTCCCTCCATATGTCTACCATACCCATTTCTGCCAGTGAGGTTCTTATGAACTTTGTTACATGTTTTTTTGTCTTCTTAACACTTGTTGTGTCAACTTCATGATCCATGACAGCATTTAAGTCTCCTCCACAAATTAGGACTCCTTCACTGTGTGTTGCTATGAGATCAAACAGATGTTGAAAAAAACCCTTGTCACTTTCTGGTGGGGCATAGATGTTCACTAATGTAATCTGCATACCATCTATTCTTCCCTTTATTATTACATACCTGCCTTCTTTATCCTGGATTTCCTGTTCACATTCAAATTGTATTTTATTTGAGATTAGTATCATAACCCCCCTTTTAGTTCCTCCCTTAAATGAACTGTAGTAGGAGTTCTTATAGCCGAATGTCTTTAGTTTCACATGTTCTGTCTTGCTCAAATGTGTCTCTTGCATAAATATAATTTCGGCTTTTTCCTTCTTGAATTTTCTTATTATTCTTTCCCTTTTAACAGGTGAGTTCAGACCATTCACGTTTAGTGTTATTATCTTAAGATTTTTACCCATAATCATGTTTTTCCATTTTTTTAACTTGTGCTCCTAGCCCCTTTAACAACAAAAATAACACATATTTATATAAAAACACATTAAAAAATCTCGACCTCCGTACTTTGGGCCTTTCTTCTGCCCAATGGTCCCTGTTGGTGGGTGGAGGGAATGCCCTCACCGAGTGAGGGGCCCTCCCTAGACCTGTATTTACTATCCAAGTAATAGTCATTAGTCTAGAAATGTCCAACAAATATCACTTAAACCTCTCCTAGCCGTTTGTTTCTCTTTTACCTTGTCTTCTTGGCCTTCATTTCTTCTGTGCCTTTCTTAATCTTTGTTATAATCTAGGCTTTCAGTTGAAAGCCTTGCAGTTTTTCCTGGGCCCGCTGCTCCACGTCTCCTCCCGTCTTCTGCCGCTCACTCACCTCCACTCCGGCTGTCGTGATGCGTTCAGTGCCGCTGCTGCTCCAGCCGCTTCCTCCGGTACGCTCACCACAAAGCCTCGCTCCATCATGTCCCGCGCTGCCTCTCTGGCTGTGTTGTATGTCTTCACGCCGTCCTCCCAATGAATCCTCATCTTCGTTAGCGGCGTTTGGAATCTAATTTTTTTCTCTTTCAGCATTTTTTTAATGTTGGCATATTTCTTTCGCTGCTGCACAATTTCTGTCGGGTAGTCATGGTCAAAGAATATCTGTTTGTCGCCGATTCGTATCTTTTTTTTCCACGCTTGTGTCAGGATTCTTTCCTTTACATCATATTTCAGAAAGTTTACCACAACTGACCTGGGTGGAGAGTTTTGTTTCGGGTTCTGTGCCGAGGCTCTGTGCACTCGTTGGATCTGCAGATCCGCTTCACCGGGCAGCTCCAGCTCTTTTTTTAAGAACTGATCCATGAATTTCGTCATCGAGTTGCCTTCAATGCCCTCCGGGATCCCGAAGATGCGTATATTGCTCCGTTTGGACCTGCTCTCCAGGTCGGTTATTTTCTCCTGCATCCTCTGCGTTTGCGCCGTCAGGGTCTGCAGCTGTTCGCTTGCCTCGCGCTTCCAATCTTCCAGCTCCAATATTCGGGCCTGTGCTTCTGTCATACACGCCCGTTGAGAGCGCAGCTCCTCCATGTTTTCTGCTAGCTTGCGCTCCATTTCTCTTCGGAGGCCCATAATTTCCTCCTTAATCTCTTTTTTCAGCTCCGCCTTAAGAGCCGCTAAATCCTGTTGTAGTTGCCGCTTGAAGTCTTTCAACTCTTTACCCAAACTGGCGATGCCAGTGTTCATGGTATCGAGCCTGGCGTCCTCCATTTTCTCTGCTGCAGTCACCTCGTTTTTTTGGGCCTCGTGTTCAGCGATTTCTCCTGCGTTGTTGAAGAGGAATTCTTTAATTTTACCCTGCTTTTGTCCTTGTGCCCGGCTCCTTCGTGTTTTCATCCCTTGGTTTATTGATCCGTTTATGTCGAGTTGGCCATTTACCGATGGTTTTTAATCAGAATCAGAATCAGAATCAGAATCAGCTTTATTGGCCAAGTATGCACAACACATACAAGGAATTTGACTTTGGCTAAAAACTTGCTCTCGTTGTTCAGGTGGAGGATTTAAATAAGGATTCAATGACAACAGAGTATGTACAGTAAATTACAGTCTGTCCACGTTTCTATAAAAGGATGCAAATATATACAGGAATATACTGTATGCAGTTATTTACTCAGACTAACCACACTTTGCAGAAATATATGAAAAAATATACAATCACACAGTATTTCAATGTGGACTCAGATTCAGTGATATAATGTGAATGATGTAAAAAGCAGTGTGAGAGTTATGTGCAATGTAATAATGGATGAAAAGTCATGAGTACAGCAAACAGGTAGGACTTGGTGAATGTTAGGAGTTCATCAGAGTGATGGCTTGAGGAAAGAAACTGTTCCTGTGACGGGTGGTTTTGACCTTCAGTGATCTGTAACGACGACCAGAAGATAGAAGTTCAAACAGTTTGTGGCCGGAGTGTGATGGGTCAGCACAGATGTTTCCCGCCCGTTTCCTGGTTATGGACCGATATAAGTTCTCAATGGAGGGTAGGTCGGTACCAATGATCCTCTCCGCAGACTTAATGATCCGCTGCAGTCTGGTCTTGTCCTGTTTAGTGGCAGATCCAAACCAGACAGTGATGGAAAAGCAGAGGACAGATTGGATGATGGCGGTGTAGAAGACAACCAGCAGCTCCTGAGGCAAATCAAACTTCTTGAGCTGACGCAGAAAAAACAACCTCTGCTGGGCCTTTTTCCGGACAGTGTCTATATGGGAGGACCACTTCAGGTTCCGGGAGATTGTGGTACCCAGAAACTTGAAGGAGTCCACAGTGGACACTGTGCTGTTGAGGATGGTGAGTGGGGGGAATGAAGGGGGGTGTCGCCTGAAATCCACAGTCATCTCCACCGTTTTGGCTGGGTTAAGTTCAAGATGGTTCTGGCTGCACCAGAGGATCAGCTGCTCCACCTCCCGCCTGTATGCAGACTCATCATCATCCCGGATCAAACCGATGACTGTGGTGTCGTCCGCAAACTTCAGGAGCTTCACCGAAGGGTCCTCTGAGGTGCAGTCGTTGGAGTAGAGGGAGAAGAGCAGTGGGGAAAGGACACATCCTTGGGGGGCGCCAGTACTAATTTTTCGGGAGCTGGATGTAAATCTCCCTAGCTTCACCTGTTGCCACCTGTCAGTCAGAAAGCTGGAGATCCACTGGCAGGTGGAGGGGGGCACCTTGAGCTGGAGGAGTTTCTGATGAAGAATGCCTGGGATGATGGTGTTGAACGCTGAGCTGAAGTCGACAAACAGGATCCTGGCGTACGTCCCTGCGGAGTCGAGGTGTTGCAGGATGTAATGTAGTCCCATATTCACTGCATCATCCACTGACCTGTTTGACCGGTAGGCAAACTGCAGTGGGTCCATCAGGGGGCCTGTGATGACCTTCAGGTGGTTCAGCACCAATCTCTCCAAGGATTTCATGACCACAGAGGTCAGGGCAACAGGTCTGTAGTCGTTTAATCCTGTAATAGAGGGTTTCTTGGGAACTGGAATGATGATGGAGCGTTTGAAGCAGGAAGGCACTTCACGCAGCTCCAGTGATCTGTTAAAGATCCGGGTGAAGATGGGGGCCAACTCGTTGGAGCAGACTCTCAGGCAGGATGGAGACACACCATCAGGTCCTGCAGCCTTCTTGAGCTTTTGTCTCTGAAAGACCCGGCGCACCTCCTCTTCACAGATCATTAGTGCTGGTGGGAGGTCAGAGTGGAGGAGGGATGGAGTTCCTGGGGCTGCAGATAATCCTTTTGTGTGGGTGGGAGGTGAGAACTGTAGGTTCTTTTCAAACCTGCAGTAAAAACTGTTTAGGTCATTAGCCAGCTGGAGGTTTTCCGCAGGGTGGGGGGATGGTCTCCTGTAGTTGGTGATATTCCGTAGGCCTCTCCAGACAGAAGCAGAGTTGTTAGCTGAGAAGTTTTTTTGTAACTTCACACTGTAGCTCCTCTTAGCAAGCCTGATCTCCTTCGTCAGCATGTTTCTGGCCCGCTTGTACAGAGTCCAGTCACCAGTCCTGTAGGCCTCCTCCTTGGTCTGACGTAGCTGCTTCAGTTTAGGAATGAACCAGGGTTTATTGTTGTTGTATATGCAGAAGGTCTTGGTCTGCACACACATGTCCTCGCAGAAACAGATGTATGACGTCACAGTGTCAGTGAGTTCATTTAGGTTAATGGCTGCAGCTTCAAAAACACTCCAATCTGTACAGTCAAAGCAGGCTAATCCGGCTAGGGAGAGCTCTCTGTTTAAGCGTTATGTCTCTCCGCCATCATCCCGGAAGTCCGGGAGTTGGCCATCTTATGGGTCTCTTTTGCTGGCCCTCTCATAGGGATAGGAACAGTCAGGAGCCGAGGGCTCATTCACATGTATTGTATTTAACCTGCATCATATAATAAAGTTCGAGTTCCAGCACAGCTCTCCTCTCCGTTGGTCATTCCGGGTTTCCAGACATAACACACTGTGGGTCTCAGAGTAACGCAATTTCAATTCTCTGTATGTACTGTATATATGACAGAATTAACAATAAAGTTGACTTTGACTATTTTTTCTGAAATTTGCAACTTTATTCTTGAAAATTTAGAACTTTTTGCCTCCTATATTTACAACTTTTTTCTTGTAAATTTTCAACTTTTTTCTAAGAAATTTGTGACTTTTTTTCTTCTAAATTTGCAACTTTTTGCTCATAAAATGCAGCTCTTAGGCATTTAAAGAGACATGCACTGAAGCCCACCTTTGTAAGAAAGGCTGCAAAAGATAATTCTCAATGATGCTCGAATAATTAAATAATTAAAAGCAATTTGACCAAAATATGACACAATTATTTCATTAAGTTGTAGCAAGAAGTTGCTTGGAAAAAATGTGTGGCCATCTGGTTTATACTATCGACAGTTTTTTGAGAAGAAATGAACTACTTGTGATTGTCATTATTGTGTTTGTCATCATATCCATTCAGTAGTAGGACCAACCTAAGAATATGTTCATTCAACTGCCAGAATGTAGAAACTTCAACTAATGAGATCTCCAGTTTATGTGATAACCATGACATTGTGTTGTTGCAGGAACATTGGTTGTTTGAGCATGAATTGTCTATTCTGAGCAGAATACATAGTGATTTTATAGGACAAGGTGTTTCTTTTATGGATACGGAAGAACGTGTTATCTTAGGTCGCCCCTATGGCGGCGTTGGTATCCTATGGCGGAAGTCACTTGCTAACAGTTGTGATGTGAAAACTTACGAGTGCGAAAGAGTTACAGGTATTGAAGTCAACCTGGGTGACTTTCACTGTCTTTCACTGTCTTATATTGTGTGTATTGTGTGTTTTCAAGTGTGATAGTGTTGAAAACTTGGATGAATACTTGCACTGCTTGAGTCTTGTTAAACGTATCACTGAGGATTTTCCAACTCCATATGTGTATATACTCGGTGACTTCAACGCTAATATATCACGTTCAAGTTGTTTTGGAAATGAACTGGTGTCTTTTTGTGAGAGATACTCTTTACACATCTCGGACAGGATTACCTTACCAGGTGATACCTTTACTCACGTTAGTATGGCCCATGGCTCTACATCATGGCTTGATCACTGTGTGACTACATCCTCAAGCCATGATAATGTGTCCAATATCAGAGTTCTGTATGGTTATGTGAGTTCCGATCATTTACCTTTATCTTTGGATATTGAGGTATCAAGTGTTGTAAGTGGCCCCCGGGGAGCTCCCTCGGCCACAACGGGTAGTAGGACATACAAATGGCATGATGCCACAGCGTCGGACCTGTCCAGATATAAGAAACTTACTCGTAGGAAACTCTGTAATATCCGTGCCCCTACGGACGCCATCAGGTGTCATGACCGTAATTGTGCGGCACACAGGGATGATATCGATAGGTTTTACAGCGATATTGTTGATGCTTTAAATTTTTGCGTGAGTGAATGCATTCCTAGTCACAGTGTGGCCACCCAATATAACATCCCGGGCTGAAATGATGTTGTTAGCGAAGGCTCACACAGCTGCTCGGGATGCTTTTTTGTGGTGGAGGAGTAATAGCAAACCCCGTTATGGTCCAATATTTGATAACATGAAAAATTGTAGGGCTAGGTTCAAATATGCTCTACGAGCATGTAGGCGCAATGAAGAAAGTATCAAATGTGACCAGTTAGCTAGTCATATGAGTGAACTGAACATGGTAGAATTCTGGAAACAAATGAAGGCTATGAGCTCCCACCGGTGTGTTAGATCAAACACTATTGATGGTGTGACTGGTGATGTTAATATTGCTGAAAAGTGGAAATGTCAATATGAAGCTATTTTCAACTCAGTCAAGAATGTTTCAGTGAAGGATTCTGTTATGGATGATGTTCGCCTGTATAATGACATGTTTGATACCTCCGATATTTCTGCTGTTACTCCTGTTGAAGTTGATTCACTGATCAAAGTTCTCAAGAAAGGCAAATCAGCTGGCCCTGACTGTCTCACCAGTGAATGCCTCATCAATGCTGATTTCAATTTGTGTATTCTGTTGTCATTGTGTTTTAACTGTATGTTTGTTCATGGTTACATGCCAGATATGTTGATGGACTCTGTTATTATTCCCTTGGTGAAAAACAAGTGTGCCAGTCTGTCTGATATGAACAACTACAGACCTATAGCTATTGCAAATGTTATATCTAAATTGTTAGAGGGTTTAATTCTGAACAGAATTGAGGATTATCTGTGGACAAACGACAATCAGTTTGGTTTCAAGTCAGCCCATTCAACTGATAAGGCTGTTTACCTACTCCATGAATTTGTTGACTACTTCAGAAGCCACTCCACTAGTGTCTACGCTACGTTTTTAGATGCTAGCAAAGCTTTTGATAGGATTAACCACTGGTGTTTGTTTAGAAAACTGATCGACCGAGGTATTCCTATTTACATTGTTATCATCCTGTTATACTGGCACAGAAGGCAGTCTATGGTTGTTAGGTGGGGCAATGTTACCTCATCCAAATTTCATGTGACCAATGGTGTTAAACAAGGTGGTATACTGTCACCCTTGTTGTTTAATGTCTATGTTGATGATCTCAGTGTACTGTTGAACAATACTAATGTGGGTGGCTCCATTGATGGTGCACTGTTGAATCACATTTTCTATGCTGATGACCTCTGTTTGTTAAGTTTGTCTACTGCAGCAATGCAACATCTCCTCTCGGAATGTGAGAAATATGGTGAAAAAAATGACATCTTGTTCAACTGTACTAATATCTATGTGTATGGCTTTCAAACCAAAGGGTGTCAATACTTCGAATCCTGTTATGCCACTTTGTGGTAACAGCTTGAACTTTGTTGAAAAAGTCAAATACCTAGGTGTGTGGATTGAATCTGATAAGACCAATGTTGATTGTAACAGGCAACTCAGGAAACTCTATGCTCAAACAAATTTACTGTTGCGAAATTTCCATAGATGTTCTCCTGATGTTAAATGTATGCTGTACAAGACCTTCTGTACCTCAATGTATTGCTCGCCTTTATGGTTTAATAGTAATGTTGCTGTTAGGAACAAAATCCGCGTTGCATATAATAACTCCCTAAGAAGGTTGTTAGATATACCACGTAGGTCGAGTGCAAGCAAGATGTTTGTGTCCTTGAACATTCCGTCTTTTGGCGAGTTGATATGAAAGAATGTTTACAGCTTTATGAGAAGGTTGCTGGCATGTAACAATCACCTTATATCAGCAATTGTCAACTCGTCACTCACACTTCACTCCAGCATTTGGAAGTGGTGGTGTTCTATTTTATACTGAGTTCAATATTGTATGTTATTGTTGTTACAAGAGCGCCGAGTGACTGCTGAACTATATATGTGGAGGCCATAGTTGTAACCTATGTGACTCACATGTGGCTGGCTGAATTCAGCCAAGAGAGACTTTGAGCTAGCCATGTGTATTGACTTCACACCTCAAGAGGAAGACGTGTCTGCACCCCCTGGGGACTCAGGAGAGAGGAGAAGATTACCCGGCCTGACCTTTGGGGGTCGGAGAGGAGAACAGAAGGACTCTGGGTGTTCTATTACAGATGAAAGGATGTAGCTGGGTATTGAGACTTTTTGCGTGATGTATTGTTAGAGATGAGTGTATAAATGTATGTGTGTGACTGCGTCCTGTCTCTTTTCATTCCGATCGAGAGAGGACGTAGGATGAATGAGAATTAAAACAGATACTGGAAAAATCATCCAGTCTCCTCAATTCTTGACTCCTACAATTGGTGACCTACGCATGAATCTGAGCACGCCGAGGAGGACAGCCTCGTGATCGATATGGAAGAGCTGGGAGACAGCCACTCAGACCCGGATTCACCGGGGAATGCCAGCAGGGGCACAAGACTAATTAAGCTCCCCGAGTTCTGGCAAAGTGACCCGCACTCGTGGTTCCAGCATGTGGAGTCGCGGTTCCTGCTCGGGGGAGTTTCAGCGGATGACATTAAATTCCATAATGTCATCGCGACGCTCGACAGCCGCACAGCTCGGTGTGTGCGGAGCCTGGTGCAGCAACCACCCGCTGTCGGCAAATACGACGCGCTGAAAGCCACCCTCATCAGGAGCTTCGTGCCGTCGTCTGAGGCAAGAGCCAGGCAGCTACTGGACCTGCGCGACAGAGGTGGACGCAGGCTGACTGTCCTCATGGAGGACATGCTGCAAATGATCGGGACGGACAACGACGCGTTCCTTTTCAAACATATTTTCCTGAGAACCCTCCCAGCGCACACGAGAGGTTCCCTGTCCAGCAGGAGATGTGTGACCCAGCAGGACTTCCACGACCTGGCCCAAGAGGCAGAGTGGCTCCTCAACGCCTGTGAGGAACAAGAGGCTTCCGTGGCAGTGGCAAACCTCGGCGCGGCGGCCGGGGGCAGTGTGGAGCCAGAGACGGCAGTGACCACCTCAGCGGTGACAGCAGCGGCGGGATTCCGTGGCAGGGGAGATGACGGCCTCTGTTTTTACCATCGACGTTTCGCTGGGGAGGCGCACAAATGCATCTCGCCCTGCAAGTTCAAAAAGCAGGGAAACGACCGGGCCGGGAGCCGTTAGCAGCTTCCACTCTCGGCGAACGGAACAAGCTGCTTTATCTTACAGACGCTGGCTCCGGGCGGCATTTCCTAGTGGACACCGGAGCCCAGAGGAGCTTCATCACTGCCACCTATGCTGATCGGGTCGCGGGACCCCGCGGAGACGGAGCGACAGCGGCCAACGGCTCCAGCATCAAGACGTACGGAGAGAGAACCTTGTCTCTGTCCTTCCACGGCCGCGCCTATGAGTGGAATTTTATCGTGGCGGCAGTGAGCTTCAATATGTTAGGTGCTGATTTTCTGTGTTCACATGGTTTGTTAGTTGATCTGGCCAACAAACGACTAGTAAATGCACTCTCTTTCTGTTCTATCCCTTGTGCAGCTCGGGTGTGCCCGCCGCCAGTTCAGACCAACGTCACCACAGCAGGTGGTAAGTTTCACAGCCTTCTACACCAGTTCCCAGCACTCACAGTTCCTACTTTTTCAGCTAAGGTGGCGAAGCACGGGGTGGAGCACTTTATTACCACGAGTGGCCCACCCGTTTTTGCGAAGGCTCGGCGCTTGGATGCAGCTAAACTCTCCATTGCGCGCAAGGAGTTCGCCAACCTGGAAAGGTTGGGCATAATTCGCCACTCGAAGTCCGCTTGGGCTTCCCCCCTCCACATGGTACCTAAAGCTGACAGCTCGTGGAGACCTTGTGGCGATTACCGCAGGTTGAACAATGCCACAGCGCAGGACCGGTACCCGATTCCGCATATCCAGGACTTTTCAGTGCATTTGGCGAAGGCGCGCATTTTTTCGAAAATAGACCTGGTCCGCGGTTATCACCAAGTCCTGGTCCGACCAGAGGACATCCCCAAAACAGCCGTAATAACCCCGTTCAGGCTTTTTGAGTTTTTACGAATGCCTTTTGGCCTTAAAGGCGCCGCACAAACCTTCCAACGGATGATGGATGCAGTGTTGCGCGACCTTTCTTTCGTTTTTGTCTATTTAGACGACATTTTGGTAGCCAGCACCTCTGAGGAGGAGCACGCAAAACACCTCACGACAGTTTTTCAGAGGTTAGGAGAGCATGGGTTGATAATCAACCCGGCCAAGTGCCATTTTGGCGTGGCACAAATCGATTTTTTAGGGCACCGCGTTTCCTCGGAGGGAGCAGTTCCTCTGCCGGCCAAAGTACGCGCAGTGGCAGATTTTCCCCAGCCTCGAACGGTAAAGGCGTTGCAAGAATTTTTGGGGATGGTAAATTTTTATAACCGTTTCATACCCCACGCAGCGCAGCTTATGCAGCCCTTGTACACCGCGCTCAAAAAGCAGAAGCCCTCCCATGTGATTGAATGGTCCCCGGAGCGGGAGCGTGCATTCACAGAGGTTAAACGGGCACTGGCAAACACGGCACTGTTGGCCCACCCAGACCCGGCAGCCCGCATAGCGCTAACCACGGACGCGTCAGATGTGGCCATAGGGGCCGTAGTGGAACAGCAGGTTGCCGGGGTTTGGCAACCACTCGCATTCTTCAGCAGATCCCTACGCGAGGCTGAGCGAAAATACAGCGCGTTTGACAGGGAGCTGCTGGCGCTCCACTTGGCTATTCGCCATTTCCAGTTCTGGTTGGAAGGGCGGCGTTTCACCGTGTTTGTCAACCACAAACCGCTCACTTTTGCGATGTCCAAAACTTCAGAGCCGTGGTCAGGGCGGCAGCAGAGACAGCTGGCCGCAATTTCTGAATTTACCACCGATATTCAGCACGTAGCCAGTAAAATCAATGTGGTGGCAGACTGTCTGTCACGCGCAGTAACAGCACCTGTCCGCGTGGAAACGGATTGCGCGGCCGCTTACCCAGAGCGCGGTAACAGTTCCGGTCCACGTGGGAATAGATTATGCAGCCATGGCGGCGGAGCAGAGCGAGGATGCAGACGTGCGTGCGCTCCTGTCTGGACCAACAGGGTTAAGGCTGGAACGCAGAAATCTACAAACCGGTTTCCCCCCGCTTATTTGCGATGTATCCACAGGGCGACCGCGCCCGGTGGTGCCAGCCGCGTGGCGCCGTCGCGTTTTTGACGCCGTGCACTCCCTAGCGCACCCAGGGGTGTGCGCTTCGGTGAAAATGGTGGCGGAGAAGTTTGTTTGGCCGAGCCTGCGCAAGCACATGAAGGAGTGGGCTAAAACCTGCATGGCTTGCCAGCGGGCTAAAATTCACAGGCACACTAAGGCGCCCTTAGAACCGTTCCACATTCCGGCTAAAAGGTTCGATCATGTGCACGTGGACCTCGTGGGCCCCCTGCCCACTTCACAAGGGTTCACGCATCTCTTGACAATGGTAGACCGAACCACTCGTTGGCCGGAAGTGGTCCCGTTAACATCGACCACAGCGGCAGAGGTGGCACGCGCTTTTTTAACAGCCTGGGTAGCGCGGTTCGGGGTCCCGTCAGATATTACGTCTGATAGGGGACCTCAATTTGCGTCGGAACTGTGGTCAGCAGTGGCCAGCGGCTTAGGAGCGGCGGTACATCGCACGACCGCTTACCATCCCCAGGCCAACGGTTTATGCGAGCGTTTTCACAGGTCTTTGAAGGCAGCCCTCAGAGCGTCACTGACGGACACAGATTGGGTAAACAAACTACCATGGGTTTTATTGGGGTTGCGTTCGGCACCCAAAGAGGATCTAGATGCCTCACCAGCAGAATTGGTCTTCGCACAACCGCTCAGGCTGCCAGGCGAGTTTTTACCCGACCACACGGCACCAGGCCCCCCCCCCCCGATCCGGGGGTCTCTGAGTAACACGGAAGCAGATATGCTCCCGGGCCCCGCTCATCACTCTTTCCCGCGTGTGTTCGTGCCCCAGGCTTTACGAGACGCAGAGTTTGTTTTTGTCAGGCACGATGCGCAGCGGCATAGTCTCCGCCCACCTTACGACGGTCCATTTTGAGTGCTGGAAACCGGGGAGAAATATTTTGTGCTAGATTTGGGGGGCAGGAGGGAGACGATCAGTATCGATAGATTAAAACCTGCTTTTGTGTTGCATAACGAGTCTGTGCGACCGGCTGGCGTGCCTCGACGCGGCAGGCCTCCAAAGGGGCGGCCCCGGGACCCCCCACGGGGGGCAAATAACCCTTCTCCCCCTCACTCCACAGATGCACAGCAGGACGGCCCAACACAGAGCAGGAGACCTGCATACAGCAGATTCGGGAGAAGATTGAAACCTAAGCTACATGCAGAATGATGTGTTTTTTTGGTCAGGTCGTTTAGGTTGCTGTGAGATTCTGTTGGGGGGGTGACGTGCTGGATGACTGTTGTATGATTGTATGTGGGTGCCCAGTCTTTCGCGTGGAAGGGGGGAGTGATGTGGAGCCCATAGTTGTAACTTATGTGACTCACATGTGGCTGGCTGAATTCAGCCAAGAGAGACTTTGAGCTAGCCATGTGTATTGACTTCACACCTCAAGAGGAAGACGTGTCTGCACCCCCTGGGGACTCAGGAGAGAGGAGAAGATTACCCGGCCTGACCTTTGGGGGTCGGAGAGGAGAACAGAAGGACTCTGGGTGTTCTATTACAGATGAAAGGATGTAGCTGAGTATTGTGACTTTTTGCTTGATGTATTGTTAGAGATGAGTGTATAAATGTATGTGTGTGACTGCGTCCTGTCTCTTTTCACTCCAATCGAGAGAGGACGTAGGATGAATGAGAATTAAAACAGATACTGGAAAAATCATCCAGTCTCCTCAATTCTTGACTCCTACATATATACATTTATTTTCTACACGTTTTATATACTTTCTCTTTTTCTTTTATACATGTTCTGCTTATAATATGAACCCTGAGTTTGAATTAAACGTTTGAATTTGAATTTGAATTAAGTCAACGTGTGGGGAGAAACGACGGTTTCGGTCCATTTACGACCTTTCTTTTACGACAGTTATTTTCATCTTGCGGCAAAACATGGCGGCACGCTTATGACAGCATAATATTTGCGGTTGTGTGAACAGAAGCTGGTTTTCTCCTCTCGTCTTCGTCCAAACACCTTGACTGCGGTGAGTGAGCGGCTGTGAGCGGAGTCGGCGGGCCGGTGAGGAGCATCATGGCGGGACAGGGAGGCTCAGCGTTACTGGACAAGGTCAGATGGCTGCTGAGGAGAGACAAACGCAAACCCGCGCTGAAACCCAACAAGCCACTAGTTCTGAGAGACGCTGTTGCTAACTGCAAACCCAAGAATGGAGGTAAGGACTGGAGAATGGTTAGGACTTGATCTCGGTACAGTACACGTAGAATGAATATGTCCATCTACAACCTCCTGTGTATCCCAGAGTCCACATGTCCTGAGACAGCGTCACGCCAGTGTTGGTTTCCTTCACGCTGTTTGCTAGAATGGATGACAGTAACTGGGCTGATTTGCGCTGGCGGCCCTTCCCTTCCTCCAAGAAGACTTTTCCATTTGCTTTTATTACCTCCGCCAAGGAGGTTTGTCTGTTTGTCCGTCCGGCTGTTAGCAGGATTACGCAAAAACTGCTGGATGGATTTTGATTACGTTTTCACCAGAGGTAGCCCTTGGGCCAAGAATGAACCCATTGAATTTTGGTGATGCTCTGAGAGTGCATACCTCCGCCAAGGACCTTGTTTGTATTTGTGCAGCAGGATTACACAAAAACTACTGCATGGATTTGGATCAGTGTTGCCAGGTTTCACGAGAGAAACAAGCCCCCCCCCCCAAAAAAAGCCCAACAGGCAACCTACCACATTGTAAAAGAGAGGCTGCTGCTTGATAACATTTATTTTTGTTTGCAGTGAGTTAACTGTAAACAGTCAGTATTGAATAATGGAATTTTATAAACTGTTATTAAAGGAAAATTCATATGCATTCTGCATAAGCAACTGCAAATTTATAGTAAACACAGTCAACATAAAAACTCTGAATAAATTAAAATTTTTAAATGCTGCTCAAAAGAAAAGACGTGCATTCTACATAAGTAACAGCACTAAACACGATTACAGTTTAGTGATGTGGAATGATGGGAGTTGTCCACTAGTCGTTTAAACAAAAACTAAATATAAGCGACTTTTGCATTATGAGTGCGCATGTGCGGACTATGTGAGTTCATTGTTTAACCTACCATGGTTAAACAATGAAATAAGAAAACTTATGAAGAGGCGAGACTCTGCATTGAAAACATCATTAACCTCCAAACTACAAAATGATCACCTTGTGTACAAAAGTTTAAGAAATAAAGTGGTACAAGAGCTGCGAAAATCAAAAGTATCTTATTACAATAAACTGATAGATCATGCAAAGGGTAACAACAGTTCCCTATGGAGGCATTTAAATAACTTAACTAATAAAAAAATGTTCAGAAGGGGGTAAAGGAACATAGAATCAATGGCAAGACCATCAGTGACAAGGCTACATTGGCAAATGAATTTAATTCATATTTTGTGGGCTCTGTGGAAGACTTGACAAAAAACTTTGTGCCGCCAAATGTGCTCAACAACACGAATTCAATACTTCCAACAGATTCTTTTCACATCGATGAGGTAAATGAGGAGTTAATTGCTGGTATTGTTAAAACACTGTCAAACTCAAAAACTAATGATATCTACAACATGAGCACCTCCTTTCTCAAAACGCACAGCAAAATATTAATCAAACCACTGACTCATCTCATTAATCTCTCCATTAGGTCTAGTACACTTCCATCTGGCTGGAAAAAAGCTGTCGTCATACCAGTTCATAAATCAGGCAGTAAAGACGATATATGCAATTACCGCCCAATGTCTATTTTACCAGTCCTGTCTAAGGTTCTTGAAAAAGTTGTAGCTACACAGCTGATAGACTACTTGCAAGACAGTCAACTCCTTCATCCACATCAATTTGGTTTTAGACCAGGATACTCAACAGAAACAGCAAATTGTTGCCTTATTGAAAATGTCAAACAGTCCTTGGACAGGGGTAATGTGGTAGGAGCTGTTTTTCTAGATCTCAAAAAGGCTTTCGATACTGTAAACCACAGTTTGCTTTTATCCAAAATGGTAACTTTTAACTTCTCCCCAGATACATTAGAATGGTTTGCATCTTATCTCCAGAATAGAGAACAGTGTGTAAAAGTTCACCAGGATAAATCCTCATTTTTAAACAACCGCATGGGTATCCCACAAGGGTCCATTCTTGGTCCATTACTTTTCAGCATTTTTATTAATGACTTGCCGTTACACTGCTCAGCTGCAACATGCCAACTTTATGCAGATGATGCAGTTATTTACACAGCTGCCAAGACTCCAGCACAGGCTGCAGATGTACTGTCTACAAGTATGGTTTATGTCCAAGAGTGGCTCCTCCAGAACCATCTATTGCTAAACCTTCAGAAAACAGTCTCAATGTGCTTTTCAATCAAAAAATGTAACCTGCAACGTTTTAAAGTTAATATACATGATCATGACATCAGTTTAGCTACAGAATTCAAATACCTTGGCATTGTACTAGATCCTCAACTCAAATTTAATCTTCATATAAAGAAAATTTCAAAAACAGTAAAAAAAAATCTGAACTGCTTTAAATTAATTAGATATTACATACCTTACGAAGCAGCTGTACTGTATATGCATTCTATGGTTTTTTCTCATATATCATACTGTTTGACAGTCTGGGCTCAAGCAGCCCCTTCCACAATAAGACATATAGGTTCATTATATAATCAAACCCTAAAAATCTTGGACAAAAAGCCCATTAGGTGGGATCACTAATGGGCTGCACGGTGGCGCAGTGGTTTAGCACTGTGGCAGCACAGTTTTACCCTCGGCCGGGGGATCGCGGGGATCATGAGATCGTGGGTTCGATCCCTGCCCCCGACCAACAGTGAGCTGTGTGGAGTTTGCATGTTCTCCCCGTGTTGCGCGGGTTTACTCCGGGATTTCTCCGGTTTCCTCCCGCACACCAAAAACATGTAGGTTTAGGGCGCTCGCGCACGCAGCGACCAGCAGCCGGTGGCTTGTCACCAGACTGCAAACCAAGTCTACCTACGGGTACAAATAAGTAACAAAAAAAAAAAAAAAATCACTGTAATGTTTTAAAAAAATACAACCTATTGAGTTTTGAGAGTTTCATTGACCTCTGTTTTCTGAAATTAACGTTCAAATGTCTCCATAAATCAGCACCCGAGCCACTTGCTGGTTTCGTCCAAAGACAGGACAGCAGCAGAGCCACCAGGAGTTCTGTTAACAATAACTGTAAAATATTCCACCGCAGAACCACATTTGGACAAACAGCTTTCTCTATAAAGGGCAGTCACATCTGGAACACAATGCCAAATGAAATTAAAATAATAACGGACTTTAAAACATTCACTAAAAAGGTTAAAAACTGGCTGAAAAATAAACAAGAATGTACTCATGTATGAATTGATTGTCTACAAGGTGAGAGTGAATGAAGGGAAGGAATGAATGTGTTTGTTTATAGTGAGTGACGAAGGGAGGGAGGCCTGAAATAGGCAAATGTGAGTCAGGTTGTTATATTTGTGTATTTATAATATTTATAATATTTATAATTGTGTATTTATAATCTTTTTGCATTGATGTATGTGGTTATTGTGTATTTTCTTTATTTCTTTTCTTTTCTTTACTTGATTCTCTTTTCTAAAGCCCATCCAGGGACAAGAGTTGCAAATTAGCTAATAGCTATACACTCCATGTGCAACACATCAGATTGATTGTCATTGATTAATTGTCTATGTTTATTGCACTGTCCCTGTCAAATAAACTAATCTATCTAAAGTTCACAACTGCCAAACATTCCGGTAGCCGCCTTGCTTTTTTATAGAGACGGTACTGTCACACCTGAACAACTGCCGTTTAAAGTCTGCTTCAAGCTTTAAATCTCCTTTTTGCCAGGTGCACGTTGTGCCGTAGTGAAGTGTGGGAACGGCATGTATCATCTAGAGTGGTGGTGACATGATAAAATCATGTCAAAGGGGGGAGTGAAAGGGTTAATGGAAAGTTAGAGTGCCATAACAATAATTCTGTAGGTAATCTCCCATTATGCTCTACACAGATTCTATACATATTCTGGTTGCATTCTTACGGAGCTGCACGGTGGCGCAGTGGTTAGCACTGCGGCAGCACAGTTTACCCTTGGCCGGGGGATCGTGGGATCGTGGGTTCAATCCCAGCCCCCGACCAACAGTGATCTGTGTGGAGTTTGCATGTTTTCCCCGTGTCTGCGTGGGTTTACCCCGGGATTTCTCCGGTTTCCTCCCACATGCCAAAAACATGCAGGTTAGGTTAATTGGAGACTCTAAAGTGGCCCTAGGTGTGAATGTGTGTGTGTATGGTTAAGGGATAGCGCCGTATCGTGGCTGCTTCATCCATCCAGGTGGTGGATGACCCTCAATTTCCCCTCTGGGGATCAATAAAATATACTAAATCTAAAAAAAAAAAAAAATCTATACTCTGATATACAGGAATTAGGCAGCGCTATAGAGCATTCTCATTCTGCTCCCCCTCTCGTCTTTCCTTTTTAGTCAGGTCTTTACATTGGATACACACCCAGACCCAACACTTACACACGCTGTTGATAGCACATTCTAGAAAAATAGTGATGTGCACAGAGGATGGCCTGTTCACGTCAAGGTTAGACTGGCCAATCAGACAGTAACGTATAAGCCCATCCTATTGTACAGGGGGTTGGTCCAACCCGCCACCCCGAGAAGATAAATGTAAGTTGCACCCGGAAGTCGGGGTCAGTCTGATGACGTTCCCAAGGGGACAGCATCAAACTGATCCAGCGCTGCTTGCTTTACATGTGACCTCTAAATAAATGTTCCATCTTTAAATTGGAGAAATCTCCGGCTTGTTCTTGGATCTTTCAATCAAAGAATCGGGTATTTTTCTAACAGTGGAGAAAGCAAACTTGCAGCATACATGCGTGTAACTTCGGGACCAGCGTGTGTACATGTCCGCCGCCATTCACGTTATATACATTCCCCACGGCGCTGAAGGATCCGGATGGACGTAATTGTTGGATTAAAGCAGTAAGTCTATATTATAACATAATTAAATAGTGTTGTGTATTGTTCAAGTTCTAGCCTAACTGACACGAGTCTAAATCCTGAAGTAGTAGGTACGGACAGGCAGGCCTGGATCTAGGATATAGTTCTTTGTATATTGGTAATGAAGCTTGATCTACACACACATGTAATTAAGGCCATTGATAAGTAGGCTGGTATAAAATAAAATTGCAAATCATTGAAAACGTGTGGTACTTACACTATAGTAGTATCGACCTATAGATCTAAGTAAGCAGGCTATGCCTTGTAGTGAAATTTACTCAAAATGACAAAACCAAAGTTGAGCTGTCAAACCACTCGCTTACCTTCTGTGTAGTCGTTTCAGAGTCTCGCAAGTAAGGCTGCTTGGTCCTTTGACAGCAAAAAGTCTGCTATGTCAGCGTACATACAGGGGGGCCATTTTGGCCAATTTCTGCAACGTGGCCGCCAATGCAAGTGCAACGAGTTGATCCTTGCGTTTGCGGGTACAACCGGGAAGACCCCTACGCACACAATATGCTCGTAGATCAGGACCTTTCCATAAATTAAATGTATCGATAGAGCATGTTTGGTAGCCACGTTCCCATGACGCTTTGCATGAGCCGAGATGCGAAAGTCGCTTATTACATGACAGCCGACAACTTTAATTACGTGGATAATTATCTCTTAAATTGACAAACATCATATGTGTAACTTGTGGCAAAATTTGATCAGGATCAAAGGATAATTTTGCTCTTGCCATTCATGTCAATGGAGAATTTTTTTTCATTTTAAGGTCCTGTATGCACTGATTGTTTAAAAAAAAAAAAAAAAAAAACCTGGATGTCTCACGCCCCGTTAGCCAGTACAGAGCTGGGTGGAGTCGAGAGAGCCACTGATCTCTATAGAAAAACTGGATGATCATTGGCCGCCAGAAGTGAGTTACCTGGCCGGGTTCTTTTACCTCAATAACTGACAGCAAAGCAAGCCCAAATAAGCAACTACACATTAAAAAAACAAGCCCAAAAACCCGCGACTGACAAAATTTGCAAGCGGCTTTAGAAAAAAAATAAGCCCAAAGTCGCTTATAATAAGCAGATTTGGCAACTATGATTTGGATGAAGGTTTTACCAGAGGTGGTCCTTGGGTAAGAGAGGAACCCCTTAACATTTTGGTGATGATCCCAGAATGCATACCTCCACCAGGGCTCTTATCTTCTCACACTGTGTAAGCAAGAACCCTCCAAAACAAACCCATTACATTTTGGAGGTGATCCATGTGGTATTGAAGGAGCCTTGGTGGAGGAATGCACTCTCTGAGTGCTTTTCTAGTTTATATAGCGCCAGTTCAACAGCCACACCAGGGGTATTCAGTTATATTTCAGAGAGGCCCGGTTATGAAATTATAGTTGTTATTATTAATTGTTTGTGTGGTCTTAAGTTAAGCATATTGTGTTTGTCTATAATTGGGACTTAGATGGAGATCACATTTTATAACAAATTAACGCAGAAAACCAGATAATTCCAAAAACTCCATATGCTTTTTTCTTGCAACTATAAATAAAATCGATGTTCTTTCTTATTTTTAGTAAAGTTAGGTTATAAAGTTTTCATTTAAAAATACAACCAAGGAGAAACGGCTATCAGAAGTGAATGAACAAAGTAAAGTGTTTTACTGATGTATCTATATATATAAAAAAAAAAAAACGAGACTCTTGTGAAAAAGTAATTTATTTATAACAATTCAGTCAAAAAGAACTTCAACTTGACTGTTGTCAGTATTCACCATATACAAAGTTATTTATTTAGCGAATGCAAAGTCCTTAAGCCAAGCAGTTGCCTCCTGGTTTGCTGTATGGAGGGTGTGTAATCCTCCTTCCAGTCTTTGGAGCGGGCAAGCCTCTATGATGTGTTCCATTGTTTGCTCCTCTCCACATGCGCACAGTGGGCTAGGGCTACTGCCCCATCTGTAAAGGCTGGCCAAGCAGGGGCCATGTCCAGTCCTGAAGCGATTGAGTGTAGACCACTGTCTCCTTGGGAGGTTGGTGCCCGGGACCTGTTGGTTGGGGTTTATCACCAGCTGTTTGTTTGGGACCTCCTTGGTCTCCCATTCCTCTTGCCAAGCTGTCTGGATGGTAAAGTCAGCTGGGGGAGGGTTTTTCCAAATCAGCCGTCTGGATGAAAGTCGGGCAGTGGGTGGAGTGTAGATATCTGCATGGATTGGTAAGTGAGGAGAATCTTTAACTTTTTGGAGCATCCTTTGAGTTAATGCTGCTCGCCGGATGTGTGGAGGGGCTATGTTTGACAGTACAGAGAGCCAGGGGAGTGGTGTTGAGCGGATTGTTCCAGTTATAGTTCTCATGGTTGTGTTGAGCTGGGTGTCTACATGGTGTGTGTAAGATGACCTGGACCAGACAGGGGCACAATATTCTGCTACAGAGTATGAAAGGGCCAGTGCTGAGGTGCGCAGGGTGGAGACTGCCGCCCCCCATTTTGCACCAGCGAGCTTGCAGAGCAGGTTGTTTCGTACCTTCACCTTAGCAGCCGTCCCCTTTAGATGTTCCTTGAAGGATAAGGTCCTATCAAGGGTCACTCCAAGATAAGTTGGATTTGGGGCATGCTTAAGCTTGAGTCCGCTCAGGTGGATGTTTAGTTCTCTGGCAGCTTTTGCATTGTGGAGATGGAATACACTGGAGACGGTTTTTGCTGGGCTTGGTTTTAGGCGCCAGATTTTGCAGAACTGGTCCAGTTTGGCAAGATCTTCCGTGAGCACCCGTTCCAGTGGTTCAAAGTCTGGTGCTTGGAATGCCAAACAGATGTCGTCTGCATAGGTGAATTTGCGGGATTTTGTAGTAGGCAGGTCGTTTATGTAGAGGTTGAACAGAGTTGGAGCTAGAACTGAGCCTTGTGGGAGTCCGTTTTTCTGCATTCTCCATGCACTTGTCTTCTGACTGAGGTGGACTCTGAACCTTCGGTTGGTCAGCAGGGTTTTTATAATTGCTGTTGCCCAAGCAGGGATCGCCTTTATAAGTTTCAGGAGGAGGCCTTTGTGCCAGACCATATCATAGGCGGCTGTAAGGTCGAGAAACACAGCCCCTGTCTTCAGTCTGCTCTCGAAGCCATTTTCGATGAAGGTGGTTAGGGCCAGTACTTGTTCTCCTGTACTGCGGTCCTTGCGGAAACCTGCTTGATCCACACTTAGAATATCCTCTACCTCTGGGGAAATGCGTTGCAGAATTAGGCGCTCCATGATTTTGTAAGGAACGCTGAGTAGGGAGATTGGGCGGTAGCTTGCTGGTAATTTGTGGTCTTTGCCAGGTTTTGGGATGGCAATGACCTTTGCTGTCCGCCATTTCTTTGGGATCGAGTTTGTTTGTGTGATCCTTGTGTAGAATTGTGTCAACCAGGTTAGGGCTCGGGGGCCAAGATTTTTCATGAATTCTGGGAAGATGTTATCGTATCCTGCTGCCTTTCCACATTTCAGGCTCTGTAGGACTTTCTCCAGTTCAGCAGCCTCGAAGGGTTCAGGGTTCGTTTCCTCTACAGGCATTTTTTGGTGTTTTTTTAGCTCAGTTGTAACTGCTCTTTTGGTGTCTTTGTCTTGGGGTGCTTTGGCGATAGTCAGTAGGTGGGATGCAACTTGGTTGGGTGTGACGGATGCTCGGCTTTGGCTAGGGGGCTTCTGTGCAGCTCCTAGGCGACGGATGAGGCTCCAACATTTCCTGCTAGAGTGGGTAAAGCTCCGGTCAGCAACTGTCTCCTCCCATTTCTTTCGCCGAGCTGTATTTAGCGATTCAATGAGATGGTCTGCTATCTCTGGGTCCCCTGATGTTTGATAGGATTGTAGGAGGGCAGCACTTTCTCCGTCCAAACATGGGACATAGAGGGGTCGGTAGCCTCGTGGGATTGCAGTATGGGCAGCCTTGAAGATTGCGCTGCAGAAGCGGTTGTATGCTTCATCTACAGTGATGGTGTGGAGTGGGATGGTAACAACGCTCCGGTCCAGAGTTTCACTGAATTTCTTCCAGTTGGCTTTGCGGAAGTTCCAGCGCATCTTCCTTGGGCTGTATATGACTGGAAGTTGTAGGCCAATGTGTACAAGCAGCGGCCGGTGTTGGCTGTGTGGAAAATCATCAAGAATGAGGATCTGTGTAGGATATGGCTCCCCATTCAAAGAGCTGACCCAACACAGGTCAGGAGAATAGTCCTTCTTCCACCTAGCAGAGTGGAAGGTTCCTCTTTGTTTGGGGTCGTATATCAAAGCGAGGTCATTTCTGGATGCCCAGTCTGAAAGTGCCTTCCCATCGCTGTCCACTGCTGGGTACCCCCAGTCAGGGTGATGGCTGTTAAAGTCCCCCACATAGATGGCAGGGTGGGGTAGGGTGGGTAAGACCTGCAGATCCCAGTTGGCATTAGGGGGCTTGTACACATTGACAATATGGAAGCCACCAATGATTATGGTGTCTGAGAAATGTGTTGTTATCAGGTGATTTGCTTCAACTATGTCAGAACGCACATAGGTGGCACGTCCATGTTTAGCATGTAGAACATAGCACAGGAGGTCAAAGCCTTTGATGGTGAAGCGGCCAGCTTCCTCTGTGCCAATATGAGTCTCTTGGAGGCAGATTACATCAATCGAATGTTGGAAGGCGAGGACTTCGATAAGGCTTCGCTTGGCTGCAGATAGGCCTTCAACGTTTAGTTGTAATATGCGAAGGGCCGATCCTACCACAAAGTGCTCTTGGGGCTGTTTGCTTTCGGCTTTAGGACTGTGACTAGGATTCTTCTTTGACTTGGCACAGAGGCGTCGTCTCTTCGAATTTAGTCTGCTGGTAGGATCATTAGCTTCCCCAGGCAAGCCCGGGTACTGGCGGAGGGCGCGACGAGAACGCTGATCCATACAAAGTGAACTACAGTATTTCAAGCCTTTTTTGTTTGAAATTTTGATAATTCTGACTTGGTTACCTCCACCAATGGGATCATCTCTGTTTGTTAGCAGGATTACACAAAAACTACTGGCCAGATTTTGATGATGTTTTCAGCAGAGGTGACTGTTGGGCTACAGATGAACCCATTAGATGTTGGAGTTGATCTGAGAGCACATGCCTCCGCCATGACCCTATCTTGCAATGTTAAGGAATGTGAAAACATGATCTGGAATCTGCGTCCTGACCCAGATCACATCCAAAATTTAATGGGTTCATCTGTAGCCTAAGGGCCACCACTGGTGAAAAATTCATCCAGTACTTTTATGCATGATCCTGCTCACAAACAGACAGAACTTGGAGGTATGCATTCTCTTAAGCTGGATTTATGCACCTGCATAAACGCCATTACTGATGTCTGTCACCGATGCAGTGATCTGCAATTTTTTCACGTTAGGTGAAATGCTTTGTTCCGTTGCCAATACAGGTTTCAGCCGATGAGTCGAGTGATTTGTGTTCATCGTATGTTTTTGTTTATGAAATAGTGGCGGACAAGAGCAGATTGTGATGGAGTTGCAGCTAATAAATCTTAAGAAAAAGCAACTTTTCATATGATTGTTGCACAGAGAAAAAGAAGAAGTCGAAGAAAACGGTGCGTGCAGCTACCACCGCTGCCGTTATTTGACAATCTGTGTAATTACTGGGGTTATGACGAGCCACAAAATGTTCTGTATGTGCTTACTTCCTCAATATAGGGATGTGATTTTTCTGCTAATTCGCGGAATTCCGCTTTTTTTATTTTCCAAAAATTTTCAGACCAGATGGCGGCGCAGATTTTGCGGATTAGCAGTGATATTTCTGCTCATTTTGGGTCTGTTCGTTCAGAACAGCTTCGCTTTTACATCCTACACCCGAAATGAACTTTTGGACACTGGATTACAAAATAATGACCTTTTTATCAGCAACTTACGTTTCATCCCTGAGCTCTGGAGAACACCCGACGCTAGGTAAGCTACCCGGCCGACCGGAAGTGCTCGCAGGCGGCGTAGAGACCGTAAACAAAGGCGGGGGAAGCGTGGAGGGCTAAGAGCTAAGCTAAAGCTAACACCGCACCGGCTTTCTCTACCCAGCATTTTCCTCGCTAATGTACGGTCAGTGGCGAACAGAATGGATGAGCTACGGCTTCGGATCACCAACAATAAGAAACTTATGAACTGCAATATCATGATTTTCATCATGATTTTCACGGAAATATGGCTACATAGTGGAGTACTTGTGTGGCGCCACGAGACGGCTTTTGTTGTGATGTGGCGCATTATAAATAAAGCTGAATTGAATTGAATTGAATTACTTGACGGTGCTGTCGAGCTGGCCAGACGGCACACTCTGCAGGCAGACGGAGCAGCTGATGACTCCGGTAAGACCAGAGGTGGGGGAGTATGCATTTATATTAACAAGGCTTGGTGCACGAACTCTGTCACTGTTGGGAGACACTGCTCAGCTAACCTGGAGTTTCTCATGGTTAAATGTAGACCTTTCTATCAATCAATCAATCAAAGACTTTATTCCAGACTCATGGTCCATCAAAAATAAAATAAAATAAATAAATAAAATAAAAAAAAAACAAGACAAGACAGTTGAAAACAGATAATAAGAAAAACAATCAAAAAGTTACAAAACAATAAGACACTACTAAAAGAAGCACAAAGAGTACAGACTTTAAAAAGACTTAAACAGACTACTGTACCAGTGCCTTCTAAACTGTGACTGACAGCGAATAGAACTGAGCTTAATGCTAGACATAACCTGAATGATTTCATTTCTAGATACATCAAGCCGACAGATGAATTTATACATAAGATTCCTTATTACTGCATGCAGAGTATTTACACATGATGAGACAAATAACTCGGAAGCACTGCACCATCGAGGCTTTTTAAGTAAAATTCTTAAGGCATCATTGTAAGCAACCTGTAATTTCTGCATACTTTGATTCCTATAATTTATCCATAAATGAGCAGTGTATAAAGGTGTACAATAGGTTTTAAAAAGAACCAGCTTCACCTCATCTGAACAAAAACCAAATCTGCGTGCAAGAATATTTGCTTGCATGTAGATTTTGCAACATTGTCTGAAAATATCATCATCATCAGTCATTCTATCATTAATAAAATGTCCCAGATATTTAATTTTATCCCTGACAATTAATTGCCTGCCTGCCAATTCAAAGACAGGGAATTTCATTAACAAATCTTCTTTAGTGCGGCAAATCGGCACACAACTCTTATTTGTACAGTATTATATTTTATGTCATTTTCCTCTCCATAAGCAGTACACACTCTTAATAACTCCTGAAGACCAGCACTACTTGGACTGAGAAGAACTAGATCATCAGCATACGTGAAATGATTCACTAACTTGTTCCCTATTAAACACCCAGTTTTACAGGCATTCAGTTGTTTTGACAACTCATCCATGTAAAGATTAAATAGAATAGGGGACAATATACTGCCCTGTCTGACACCACTGCTCACACCAGATGGGGATGAATGACTCTTCCCCCATTTCACCAGCATCTTCTGATGTGCGTACCAGTAAATCTGGATATGTACTAAGTACTTGGGAACCCCCCTGTCAATCATTTTCCTAAACAATGTCCTGTGATTAACACGATCAAGCGCCTTATATCTGCCACAGGAGTTCACTTTTCACTTTTCTTCATCTTGCCTGCTGAAGATGTTTTGGACTTTATTTAAAAAATATTTTTAACGCCACACATGTGATGGATAATGCTTGTTGGAATATTTTAGGAATGCTGTCTTCTTGGAACATAAGTCAATATTATACAGTAATAAGTGACATTCAGCTGTTTGTTTTATGTCATTTAAGCACAGTTCTGGAACTTAAAAATCATAAAAACCCAGGAGCTTCGGGGGGCTTTGCCCCCCTTGCCCCCCCACCGGGGCTCTGGCCCAGACCCCGCTGAGGGACTGCGTCCACCAGACCCCCTGCTAAATTTTCAGATAATTTCCCCAACCCCAAAACACATCCTTATCGATATTCTTTTGAATTTGGACCGTTGTTTAACCGACTTGCTTTGGAAGTTGTGCTGCCGTGAACAGGCAGAGCGGAGCAGCAACAAGAACCAGGATATGTGAAGGAGGAGACAAAGCGGACCAATCACAGCTCTTACAGCCTGCGTCACAGACATGCACCTCTCCTTCTCTAGAGAGGTGCACATCAGGCGACGCATTACGTCGATGCTGTGCCGATGCAGTCACGTCAACACCGGTGCATAAATCCAACTTGAGTGGACTTCCGGGAAGATGGCGGAGAGACATAACACTTAAACAAAGAGCTCTCCCTAGCCGGATTAAAAATCATCGGTAAATGGCCAACTCGACATAAACGAATCAATAAACTAAGGGATGAAAACACGAAGGAACCGGGCACAAGGACAAAAACAGGGTAAAATTGAAGAATTCCTCTCCAACAACGCAGGAAAAACCGCTGTACGCAAAGCCCAAAAAAACGAGATGTCCACAGCAGAGAAAATGGAGGACACCAGACTCGACAACATGAACGCTGGCATCGCCAGTTTGGGTGAAGAGTTGAGAGAATTCAAGCGACAGCTACAACAGGATTTAGCGGCTCTTAAGGAGGAACTGAAAAAAGAAATTAAGGAGGAAATCATGGACCTCCGAAGAGAAATGGAGCGTAAATTAACGGAAAACATGGAGGAGCTGCGCTCCCAGCGGGCGTGTATGACAGAAGCGCAGACCCGAATTTCGGAACTAGAAGATTGGAAAAGCGAGGCAAACGAACAACTACAGACCCTGACGACGCAAACGCAGAGGATGCAGGAGAAAATAAACGACTTGGAGAGCAGATCCCGACGAAGCAATATGCGCATCTTTGGAATTCCGGAGGGCATTGAAGGCAACTCGATGACAAAATTCATGGATCAGTTCTTAAAAAAAGAACTGGAAATACCCGGAGAAACGGATCTGCAGATTCAACGGGCGCACAGAACACCGGCACAGAACCCGAAAACAAACTCTCCACCCAGGTCAGTTGTGGTAAACTTTGTGAAATATGACATAAAGGAAAGAATCCTGACGCAAGCATGGAAAAAAAAGATACGAATCGGCGACAAACAGGTATTTTTTGACCATGACTACCCGACAGAAATCGTGCAGCAGCGGAAGAAATATGCCAATATTAAAAAAACGCTGAAAGAGAAAAAAATTAGATTCCAAACGCCGCTAACGAAAATGAGGATTCATTGGGAGGAAGGCACAAGAACCTACAACACGGCCGAAGAGGCAGCGCGGGATATGATGGAGCGGGGCCTTGAGGTGAGCGTGCCGAAGGAGACGGCTGGAGCAGCGGCGGCCCTGAACGCACCACGACAGACGGAGTGGAGACGAGTGAACGGCGGAAGAAGGGGGAGAGACGTAGAGCAGCGGGCCCAGGACAAGCTACAAGGCTTTCAACTGAAAGCCTAGATCATAACAAAGATTAAGAAAGGCACAGAAGAAATGAAGGCCAAGAAGACAAGGTAAAAGAGAAACAGACGGCTAGGAGAGGTTTAAGTGATATTTGTTGGACATTTCTAGACTTATGACTATTACTTTGATAGTAATTAGAAGTCTAGGGAGGGCCCTTCACTCTGTGAAGACAAACCCCCCACCCACCAACAGGGACCAGTGGGCAGAAGAAAGGCCCAAAGTACAGAGGTCGAGTTTTTTTAATGTGTTTTTATATAAATATGTGTTATTTTTGTTGTTAAAGGGGCTAGGAGCACAAGTTAAAAAAATGGAAAAACATGAATATGGGTAAAAATCTTAAGATAATGACACTAAACGTGAATGGTCTGAACTCACCTGTTAAAAGGGAAAGAATAATAAGAAAATTCAAGAAGGAAAAAGCTGAAATTATATTTATGCAAGAGACACATTTGAGCAAGGCAGAACATGTGAAACTAAAGAGATTTGGCTATAAGAACTCCTACTACAGTTCATTTAAGGGAGGAGCAAAAAGGGGGGTTATGATACTAATCTCAAACAAAATACAATTTGAAAGTGAACAGGAAATCCAGGATAAAGAAGGCAGGTATGTAATAATAAAGGGAAGAATAGATGGTATGCAGATCACATTAGTGAACATCTATGCCCCACCAGAAAGTGACAAGGGTTTTTTTCAACATCTGTTTGATCTCATAGCAACACACAGTGAAGGAGTCCTAATTTGTGGAGGAGACTTAAATGCTGTCATGGATCATGAAGTTGACACAACAAGTGTTAAGAAGACAAAAAAACATGTAACAAAGTTCATAAGAACCTCACTGGCAGAAATGGGTATGGTAGACATATGGAGGGACCTACACCCACTCGAAAAAGACTATACACATTATTCAGCAGCCCATAAAGTACACTCTAGAATAGATTACTTCCTTATGAATGAAGGTGACAGACACAGGGTGAGAAATTGTTGGATTGGAGGGGCAGAAATATCAGATCATAATCCTATATACATGGAAATATATTTAAACAATAGAAAACGACAAACAACATGGAAACTTAACGTAGGACTGTTAAATGATGAGAAAATGAAAGAAAGAATAAAAATAAACATAAACGAATATATCCAAGAGAATGACAATGAAGAAGTGGACCCAACAATACTATGGGACGCACTAAAAGCCGTGTTAAGGGGTAAATTAATTGTTGAAACAGGAAAAGCAAATAAGACTAAACTGGAAGCGTATGAACAAAGATGTGAGAGACTGAGGGAATTAGAACGTAAACATCAAAGCACAAATGATCCAAAAATATATCAAGAAATTAAAGAAGAAAAAACAAAGATAAAAGAAACACAAATGGATGAAATTGAAAGGAAAAATAGATATCTAAAGCAAAAATATTATGAAACGGGGCCAAAAGCCACAAAACTGCTGGCAAAACGGTTAAGAAAACAACAAACAATGAATAATGTATACAAGATTAAAGACCCCACCACAAATAAAACCACAGTTAACCCAGAAAACATCGAAGAAATTTTCCATAATTTCTACCAAGAACTATACTCGCAACCTGAAGAAACAAATACTAAAGATATCAAAAAATTTCTAGACACATTGGACTTGCCATCAATAGGAAATCAACAAAATGAAAAACTAACAGCAGAAATAACAACACAAGAGATCAGAGATGTGATTAAGTCACTTAAAAACGGTAAATCACCAGGTAGTGATGGATACCCCTCTGAGTTTTATAAACTGTTTATAGAAGAACTCACGCCACAACTCCTAAAGTCATTTAATTGGACGCTGAACAACAACAAAATACCTCCAACATGGAACGAAGCAATCATTTCAGTTATTTTAAAACCAGGGAAAGATAAAGAACAATGCGGAAACTATAGACCAATCTCTTTATTAAATGTAGATTATAAAATATACACAACAATTATATGTAAACGAATAAAGACATTCTTGACGGAATTGATAGAAGATGATCAAACTGGATTCATAGAGGGACGCCAAACACATGACAATATCAGGAGAACAATACATATAATTAACCAAATACATAAAGAAAAGAAAAGCGCAGTAATAATGAGTTTAGACGCAGAAAAAGCATTTGACAGGGTTAACTGGAAATTCCTATATAGTGTACTGGAGCGCTTTGGATTTAACGAAAAATCAGTACAATGCATAAGGACGCTATATCAAGAACCTGTGGCAAGAATCAAGATAAACGGTAGCTTAACAGACAAAGTAAATATACAAAGATCAACTAGGCAGGGATGCTGCTTATCGCCCACCTTGTTTGCTCTGTTCATAGAACCATTGGCTCAAGCGATACGACAAAATAAGAAATTAAAAGGTGTAACAATAAAGGGGGCGGAACACAAGATTGGGCTATTTGCAGACGATATTATAGTTTACCTTGAACAACCAGATAAATCAATAATGGAAATGATGAACTTGATAGAAAATTTTGGAAAATTATCAGGATACAAGATAAACATAACAAAAACACAAATACTGACATTCCACTATAACCCTCTAAACCAGATAACTGATAAGATCAAACTAAACTGGAAGCAAAAAGAAATAAAATACCTTGGAGTGAACATACCTAAAGACCTAAGCAAAATATATAAAGCAAACTATGATAGGTTGGAACAAGAAATAAAAAAAGATATTGATAGATGGTCAATCTTAAATATGGATCTGAATTCAAAAATTGAGACAGTCAAAATCAGCATACAACCTAGATTACTTTACCTCTTCCAGGCTATACCAACAGAGATTCCAGATGCCCAATTCTCAAAGTGGGACAGGATGATATCGAGATTTGTTTGGGGAGGTAAAAAACCAAGAGTGAAATATAAAACCCTCCAATTACCAAAAGAGAAAGGAGGCATGGGCCTACCGAGTCTAAAGGAATATTACTACTCAGCACAAATAAGATATATCATATGTTGGTGCGACGAGGGATATGAGGCAAAATGGAAAGAAATGGAAAAGGAAATTGAGGGACTCCCAGTACAAAGCATAATAGGGGATAAAGATGCATATAAACAAATCAAACAAATAGACCCAATCACTAAATTTACTTTAGAACTGTGGTATAAAATAGTACAAAAATATAATATAAGGGAAGACATAAAACTATTGAAATGGGTAGCATTTGACAGTCAGTTTGAACCGGCAAAACAAGATAGGGGATACAAAAATCTGGTGAACAAGGGAATCACAGCATGGGGCAATATCGGAAAAAAAGATCTCGGGAGCTTTGTAAATATCAGGAGAAAATTTAAATTAGAAAGATCGGAATTTTTCAGATATCTGCAGATGAGAGATTACTATATGAAGAAGATTAGGCATAACCTCCAAACAGATGTGAACGAGATTATACAACTTATTTTAAGCTCATATGCAGGAAATAAAATAAGAATTATTTCAAAACTATATCAGAAACTTATGACAAACAATCATACAAGTAACTATATAAAGGAGAAATGGGAGAAAGAGCTCAATTTAAACATAACAGAAGAAAGCTGGCAGGAAATATGGAAAACACAACACACATCAACAAATTCAAGGACATGGAGGGAATTTGGATGGAAAAACCTGATTCGCTTTTTCATTACACCACAGATTCAAGGAAAATATTCAAATACCCAATCTTTATGCTGGAGGGGATGTGGGGCTCAAAATGCAGACCACTCACATATGTTTTGGAAATGCTACAAAATATCATCATTTTGGAAATCTATGCATGTGACAATACAGAGGATATTAGGATATAATATACCAATGAACTGTAACCTGATGTACTTATGTGATCTTAAAAAAGACAGTGTTATACAGGCTGAGGACAGATATCTAGTTAAAATCTTGTTGATTGCATGTAAAAAAACTATCACAAAAAAATGGCGATCAGAAGTTCTTCCTGACCAAGAACAATGGACTGACCTTGTTGAGGACATACGTATGATGGAAAAACTAACATATCGACGAAGAATGCAAGAAGGAATATGGGAGAAAAAATGGCGGAAATGGACACACTACAAAGTGCAACAACGAGGCAGAAATTGAAAGAATAACCAAAGACACTGAAAAAACCAGAAGAATTAAGAGATGGAAACTAAAAACTTGATGCTCCAACATTTGTCCCCCCCCCTTTTATTTTTTATTTTTTATTTTTATTTTTTTTATTTTTTTTTATTTTTCCCTACCCTAACCCCTTTGTTTTTTAAATGTAGAATGTGATCTGAATGCATTATATATGATGAAAAATGAATAAAAATCTAAGTTACAAAAAAAAAAAAAATCCAACTTGAGTGCCCTCTAGTTTTTTAATGAAATTACTACATCAATCATGATATTTTTGGAAATGAACTAGTATTTTAGAAAAAACAAAATGTGAGCTTCCATCTTCCCTTAAAACTCGTAACATTCTGGTGTCCTGCCCTCGGGACATTTTAATATTTCTGCTGCAACACAGTGAAGTGTGGTAAACATGTTTAGAGTGGATGGTCATGCTTTACATCATTTGAAAGGTTAGAATTTCATCTGTTTGATAGGAATGGGAATTGAGAACTAGTTCCTGTTGAGAACTGGTCCTAAATTTTTCAATCCCCCGGAATCATATGTCGCTGGTGTTGTCAATTACACTTAGCGATGCCGCGGGCTTAAACACTTCCGTGGTTTTTTTTTTAAGCAGCATGCATCATGATGTCACATGCTGCCGTTACCAAGCCATGCCATGACGCCGTTGCTACCTCGGGTTAATGGCGGAAGCGTATGTAAACATTAGCAGCATGGCATTTGATAAACATGAGTTGAAACATGTCTTGACGCGGCAGCATGGGATAAAATGAAAGACTGCAGTGTGTTCAGCAGTCTATGAAGTGTACCTACACTTGATTCCCAAACAGCAACACCTCCACTAATGACCGTAATATTAGCTTATTATTAGTAGTAGAGTATTAGCGCAATGTTAGCAGCCTTGCAAGCTATGTGTAATCCATTTTTGAACTCACAAATCCCAACTAAAAGCATCTGATATTTAAATGTGAACTCATTCTTTTTAGACGATGACAGCAACAGGTAGCTCTGAGGTTTCACCAACCTGCTCGTCCTTGCCAGGAAAACCCACTGACACCAGCTGCTCATAGGGCTGTAATGAAGTTTGTATTTAAATGTTTGCATCCATTCATGACCGCAGAGCAGCTGGAGTTTGGGTAGGTGGTACGTGTGATATAAGTTACAGATTAATACTGAACTAGACTCCTTCTGAGACTGAGCAGTGTCTTGAGGTTTTACCAGTATGTTAATAGACAGTACTGCATGTGTGTGTGTATATACACTGTGCATATATACTGTATATATTAAAAATGCCAAAATTACACCCAAGTACACCATGTATATTTTTGATTGCTAAAATAACATAATTGTGCAGTTGTTTCTAATCACTTCAGTATTCCATTTATACTACTTTTATTTATATTCCTTTTCAGCATTTAAACATAACAAATGTTACAAGGCATAAATGCCAATTTTTACATGTTTACAGTCTTTTATATTTGATTTTATATCTTTTGAATAGAAAAAGCATTGTTTAGTCAGAAAAATAATAAAACTCCTGCACTGATGCTGAAATCCTGTGAAGGCTTGCTTTTTTCCCCACATAGAAAACTGATCAAGAATTGATAAGGGAATTGATAAAGAATTGGATCAATAAGCAAAACTGATGATGCCATTGGTATTGATAAAATCTTATCCATTCCCATCCCTACTACATCGCGCTCCAAATTATTATGCAAATAGGATTGTAGTGTCATAAACATTCAGTTTTTTGTTTTTCAGTTAAACTCATGGATGGTATTGTGTCTCAGGGCTCTTTGTGTTATGATCCGAGCGCTGATCTCGTCCGCGCTTGGGTCATAAGTCATCTTCTGCAGGCTTAACAGCAGTGATTACCCTCTGGCTCCCCGGGCTCTTATTGTGACAGCGCTCGGAGGAGCTTCCTGCTGTCAAAGCCTGCCAGCTGGGCTGCATTCAGGGGTCATTAGCGGCCTGCATTTAAAGCGGTCGCTGAATGCAGCCCGATGCAGCAGTCTCCGTCAAACATCCCCGTGTTCAGACGTCGAGCGAGCGTTCCTCGTCTCAGACGTCAGTTTTCCTTATTTGATTCCTCGGCTACGATCATCCCTCATCCTAATCCTCTGTCGTAAGTGTGCTTGATCAGCCTTACAGTCCCTGTTCCTAGTATAGTGTGTTTTAGCCCACCATGGCTTATTCCTTTGTTGCTTTGTGTTATACTTCTGTGTCCTGAATAAAACATCATTGCAAACTCACCGGTGACTTGTGGCGTCTTATGGTGGCTCGCGAGGGCCACCGTGACACTTTGGATCACTGATATCAATCTCAGACACCTGTCATAATTAGTTTGCCAGGTGAGCCCAATTAAAAGAAAACTACTTAAGAAGGATGTTCCACATTATTAAGCATGCCACAGGTTTCAAGCAATATGGGAAAGAAAAAAGGGTCTCTGCTGCCAAAAAATGTCAAATAGTGCAATGCTTTGGACAAGGTATGAAAACATTAGATATTTCACAAAAGCTTAAGCATGATCATCGTACTGTGAAGAAATTTGTTGTCGATTCAGAGCACAGACAGGTTCGTGCAGATAAAGGTATAATGAGGAAAGTTTCTGCCAGACAAATTCATTGGCTTAACTGTTTGACTGCCTATGGCACTCCGCTGCACCGTCAACCCCTAGTGGTCAAGGTTTTTTTCAAGAAAATATTCAGTTCAGATGTCAGAGATTTCCAAAGCTGTAACTTGAAAGTGGTAAGAGATAATGGCTTACTGTCAATTAGAAAGATGTAGAATATGATCCAAAGTTTGAGATAGGAGTAAATTTATGCATCTAATTTGCATAATGCCACGGCAGCCATATCGAATTACATAACTTTCAGTCAAAAGCGGACTTTGGACACATTTACACAAAGGATGGTTTTGTTTTTTGTTACCGTTTGTTGTTTTGGGCATTTTGGTATCTTATTTTTAAAGTATATGAACCAGAAAATCAGTTACAATGTAAACAAACAAAGAGATTCGTCACTTACCGCTTGCCAGGTGGCTTTCGCTTCGTCCATTTGCATCCATCCTGGTCGTTATTTTGCCTTCTGTCAGTCATTTGCGCTTTCTCTCCCACATCCAGAAACTCTTATGATTATCCCACCTCAATTTTGCTTTTGTTCCGCCGCAATTTATCTTATATGACAACACAGAACTGGCACGATTGTTCTGTCCAGTCACATGGCGCTGGAGGTCGATGGCAGGTGAACGTCAACCAGCTTCGCCCACCCTCTGTTATAACAACATGTTGGTATTTACCTTCATAAGCTAAATAATCTCTTTTTAGAATCATAGTTGGCAAATTTGGGAGCAAATGCCTCCTCCGTCTTGCCGTCAAATACATTATTTGTTTGTCTAAAAATGCCTTCTTCTCTGGTGTCCAGAAGTGAGGTTTTTTTGATGGTTCTATGGCCGCCATTAGTCTTCCAAGGCAAGGCAAGAGCAGTAAGTTGCACGTGTCTGCCACCTTGTGAGGTGGAATTCTTAGTACAACTGGGGAGTTTTTGGCCACGTCACATGACATCACATGACAGGCACAGCACTGCGCCATAGGCAGTGGGGGCGCTATCTGTTCATGCGATCAAGGATGTCAAAGGGTTAAGAGAGCAGCTGCTTAAATGTCACTACAAAGCAGCAAATGGGTATTTGAAGCTGCTGGTGCCTCTGGAGTCCCACAAACCTCGAGGTGTAGGATCCTCCAGAGGCTTGCAGTTGTGCATAAACTTACTATTTGGCCACCCCTAACCAATGCTCACAAGCAGAAACAGTTGCAGTGGGCTCAGAAATACATGAAGACTAATTTTCAAACATTCTTGTTTGAAAATGTGTGTGTGAATGGGTGGATAGCGGATAGCAGGATCTGTAAAGCGCTTTGGTCATCAAGAGATGAGAATAAAAGCACTATATAAGTGAATGCCATTTACCATTTTACTGATAAGTGCTGTGCAACCCTGGATGGTCCAGATGGATGGAGTAGCGGATGGCCACCATATCCCAACAAGACTGCGACGTCAGCAAGGAGGTGGCGGAATCATGTTTAGGGCTAGAATCATGGGGAGAGAGCTGGTAGGCTTCTTTAGGGTCCCTGAAGGTGTGAAAATGACCTCAGCAAAGTATATAGAGTTTC
Source organism: Pholidichthys leucotaenia (assembly GCA_020510985.1). Lineage (NCBI taxonomy): Eukaryota > Metazoa > Chordata > Actinopteri > Cichliformes > Pholidichthyidae > Pholidichthys > Pholidichthys leucotaenia. The sequence goes on along the minus strand of CM035841.1, from coordinate 424,593,416 downwards.
TGATTGATCACTTTCTTCCATGGTACAAAAAGAAGAACCGTGCCTTCCGCTGCAAAATTATCTTCATGCAAGACAATGCACCATCTCATTCAGCAAAGAATACCTCTGTGTCAGTGGCTGCTATGGGCATAAAAGGAGAGAAACTCATGGTGTGGTCCCCATCCTGCCCTGACCTCAACCCTATTCAGAACCTTTGGAGTATCCTCAAGCAAAAGATCTATGAGGGTGGGAGGCAGTTCACATTAAAACAGCAGCTGTGGGAGGCTATTCTGACATCTTGCAAAGAAATTCAAGCAGAAACTCTCCATTTTTCATTTTCTGTGAACTCTTTTAGGATTAGATTGGATAACTTTTCCCAAATGGTGTTTTATGTTAAATTGCACAGAAGTATGTCACATTTTCACTTTTTACTATAACCCTGGCTAGGGCTGTGCGATATGGCCAGAATTTCATATCATGATATACATTTTCTGTAAATTATGTAGTTTTGATATAATAATCACATTAAAAGGACCATCTCTTTTTTTTTTTTTTTTTTTTTTACATTTTAAATCACATACTGAAAAAAAAATCAATTGTACAAATTCCTGGTTCTGCTGGAGGTTTCTTCCTGCTAAAAGGAAGTTTTTCCTTCCCACTGTCGCCAAGTGTTTGCTCATAGGAGATAGCCTGATTGCTGGGGTCTTTTGCAGTTGTGGGGTTTTCCCCTACAGTTTGAAAGTGCTATGAGGTGATTGTTGGTGTGAAATGACGCTATGTAAATAAAGTTGAATTGACCCGAAAAGGATTAAGCGGAAGAAGATGAATGAATTGAAATTCATCTGTAATTAATTTTATGCACCTTTTTTCCCTCTTAATTTTGCATTGTTATAAAATTGTTTTTAATGTGCATTTGAGATGACTTCAACTTTATTCATTATCGCTATTTGACTAATTAAAAATGATTAGAAATCAAGTTACATTAAGAGCCAGTTTGCTCCTTCAGTACGTTTTAATTTATTTATTTATTTAGTGTGTATGCGGCCGCTGTCATGCACTTTTGCAACTTTAGTAATATCTTTTCAGACAAAATTAAGAAGCTTAGCAGTAATTTAGACCAAAGAAACGATGGTCTGATACACTGTAATGTTTCCTATTAGCGACAACTTAGCATCGTCATCTAGCGTTTGCTGTTTTATATTTGGAGAGAGATGCTGTTAACGTTACTTACCTCCAATTGAAACGAGGTTAGAGATATGGGTACCGGAGTGGTGGCCTAGTTGCTAGAGCATCCGCCCCACAATCAGGAGGTTGTGGGTTCAAATCCCGGCCAGGTCATACCAAAGACCATATTTTTTTTTTAAAAAAAAGGTACTTTTCGCCTTCTAGCTTGGTACTCAGCATAATAGAACGTGGAAAGGAAAGTTAACGCACAGAACTACCAGAGGACTGACCCTCCACTGTAGCGTTCACTACTTACAATAGCTGTGTGCCATAGGAGCATTGAAACAGGGATAGGCACCGTCCCACATGCTGTAGAAGGGATTAACTTATGTGTCTTTTTATACAGTGTGTGTAAACTTCTAGTTTCGGCTGTATATGGGAGCTGATTGAGTGTGTACAGTATGGTGTGAATCCAGATGAAACTTTTGGACCTAGCATGTAAGATTTGGGGAGGCTGTGTCATCTGAGCACATTCAACTTTCTGTTTTTCCACACATATTGTGTACAGAAATAGGCCCTCGGTGTAATTTTATTGAACATGTGCAGAATAAATTCCTTGGACCTGTCTGCACCCTGAGCATGCTGTTATTACTCTCTCTAGAAGAACACAGACAGATTAGAGTTGGATGAAATAAAACGGCCAATAGAAAGTTAGCATGCGCATCCAGCTATAAACACCATCTGCCCTTTCTCCGGTCCATCAGCAAGTGTTGATTTCCTGTCTGTGCGCTGTGTTGATTCTCTGGGTAAACATGCAGCAGCCCAATGTAGACGAAGACCATTTGACAACAGGGTCACACACTGGCAGACATGTTTTTTCCTCTGGGATCACGATAATTACTTTTCCAGTTTGCAGTTTACATGTGTCTGTTATTCACACTTGTTAACACACTTCATCATCATCATCATCATCATCAGTCCTCCTTGCCCACACATTCGGAGCATAGGGCCTTGACAAACGAACGCCAGTGGTCTTTTCTAGTTGCCTTGGTCTTAACTTCTGTCCAGGTCACATCCATCGACGTCATGTCCTTTTCCACAGCTCTTCTCCCCGAAAGCCTTGGTCTGCCTCTTTTACGCTTTCCTTGCGGGTTCCATTGCACTGCTAGTCTAGTGATGGAGTTTTGCAGTTTCAGGAGAGTATGGCCCAACCAGCGCCATCTTCTATGGATGGAGATTTCTACTGGTTCTTGCTGTGCACATTGGAGCAGCTCTTCATTTGTAATTTTGATGGTCCACCAGATCCTCAGAATGTGATGGAGTCACTTGTTGATGAAGGTCTGCAGTTTCCTGAGGTGTTCCTTTGTCAGGCTCCATGTTTCACATCCATAGAAGAGTGTTGATTTGACATTGGAGTTAGACTCGTAGCTTGGTTCTTGTGGCTAGACTCTTTAGCTTCCAGATTGACTGGAGTATTGAGAATGCAGTCTGAGCCTTGCTGATGTGGGTGCTGACGTAGGAAGTGTAAATCATCCCGAGGTGTTCAGTTTAGAGGGTTTTTTTCTTTAGCAATCACATAAATATTCATCAACATTTACACCTCACCAAGGCAACGCCAACATCACTTCAAAGGTTGGCATGTTGTGTTGCATAGTTTATGCACGGTTCCCAGAGGTTTTTGAAAAAAACATACAAATTTACAGGAAAGTGGCTGCAAATGCATGACAGAAAGTCCCAAATTTATAAGAAAAAAACTTATAAAGAAAAAATATGAATCACAAATGAAAGAGAAAAATGTAGCAAACTTCTGTCAGAGGAATTTCACATTTTTAAGAAAACGGCTGCAAATTTGCCAGGATAAAAGCCATATATTTATGGGGAAAAGCAGCAAATTATATTGTTTATTTATAATTTTATACATATTTTTTCTCTTTTTCTTTTTTACTTGTGTATATTTTTTCCCCTTGTCCTGTCAGGCAGCTAGGTGAGCAGAACAGAAATCTGCTTCCCTTATTGTGCCCAACAGATTTACTTTGCCAAAAGGATCTTTACATAGCTTTACAATATACAGTATATATATACGTATATATACAGTATATATATATATATATGTACTGTATATTGTTATGAACTCCTCTTGTAATAACTTTTAATACTTTTTTAAAATGTTCCACCCAGGAAGGACCCGACAGGGGGAATGGGGAAAGGAGGGAGAGGGAGGGGGAAAGCAAAGGGAGAGGAACAGACAAAGAAGACAAACAGACTAACAATTGAAACAAACGGAAGACACTGTTTCTTCCACTGAAGAGGTCTCAATACGAGGCTGGTATCTGCACCTGTTAAAGGAGAGACGTGTGTGTGTGCATACGTGCACGTGTGTATGAGAGCGCCCGCAAAATAAGTGTGTGCATGTGAGTGGTTTGTCAGGAAACATGAAGAGGGTGGCCGGTCACAGCAACTCTCTCATCCCCCCACGGAAACCCCGAGCAAGCAGGACAACGCCACCAACCCCCCCAAAGAGCGCAAATGTCCCGAGGCCAACAAGCCCCAGGACAGTCGGGCATCTGCCGCAGGAGGGACAGCCGAGGGAAGCCGGGCTGCCAAGCGGCCGGCCCACGCCCCCCAGACCAGCCAATCCCGCACCCCCCCCAAAGCGGGGCCAACGCCAGTCCCCTAGGCCCTAGGCGCCAGGAGGCCAGTGTCCTCATCCCCTGGGCCGGAGACCGGCACAAGCCCCCCCCAGACATCCCCACAGCGGGCCTGCCCCCACCCCAACGCCACCGCTGCACACCCCGTGGACCCCCACGGCCAAAGAAGGCGGCAGCAAGGCACAGGTCCCGCCCCCCATCCAGGGGAGCCCACGCAGCCAAGAGACGCTACCCCCTCAATCCAGCACCTTCCAACCAGCGCACACACCCATTCCCACGCACTCACACCCTCATGCTCTTATACGCACCCACACGCACGCACTCACTCTCACTCGCCCTCTCCCCCACACAATCCCACACCCGCACTCCCGGACCCACCCATTTTTTCCCACTCCTGTACTCGCTCAATCTTGCTCCCATTCTCACTTGCCCTCAGACTCACCCACACTCACTCACGTTCACCCATACACACACTCTGACTCGTGCTCTGACCTGCTCAGATCCATTCATGCTCTCCCCCACACTCATTCACCCTTATTACTAAGGGCAGCCGTGGTGCAGATGCAGCGAACATGACTGTGCACCAGCACCCAGCAGCTGCCGGGAAGATTGCCAGCGCAGGCTAGCAGCCACACCCCCGCCAACCCGCCCCAGGGTGGCTGCAGCCACAGAAGTAGACCACCATCCCCAACGCCCACCTGAGCCACTGATCAGCGGACCACCGCAGGCGCTCCGAGATGCCACCTGACATGCAAAGCGCCACACAAAGCCGCCCCACCATCACCATCTCCACTCATCATTCCCTCACTCTCGCTTACTCCCTTGCTCGCATCTATTCATTCAGCAGCACCCAGGGATTTTGACAACAGGACGGGCCCCAGCCCCCCGGCAGGAGGAGGGCAACAGGGGTGGGGGAAGACCCTCACCCCCCCCCTCCCCCATGCACGAATCATGATGGGTGTGTTAATTGTGTGATGTGATTGTGTGCAGGTGTGTGAACTACCAGAGTGCAGTTAAAATTGCTGGGAAGATTACCTCTCAGCTGGTTGACGCCGCCGAGGACACAGTCCAAGGATGGATAATTTTTTCACACATAAGGAGTTGTTTAGAACTCCTTATCAGAACTCCTTATACAAAGATATAGAGTGATGATAATCAAGTCAGTGGCAGTAATGCACCTGTAAGCTTGTTGCCAACTGCCAATCAAATCTACAGGTACATCTCAAAAAATTAGAATATCATGAAAAAGTTCAACATTTTTGTCACTCATTTCAGAAAGGGAAACCCATATATTATATAGATTCATTACACAGAGAGTGATATAATTCAAGTGTTTATTTTAATTTTGATGATTATGGCTTACAGCCCATGAAAACCCCAAATTCAGTTTCTCAAAAAATTAGAATGTTACATAAAGTTATCCATCCATCTTCTTCCGCTTAATCCTTTTCGGGTTGCGGGGGGGCTGAAGCCTATCCCAGCATCTTTGGGCGAGAGGCAGGGTACACCCTGGACAGATCGCCAGTCAATCACAGAGCCAACACAGAGAGACAGACAACCATTCACTCTCACAGTCAGATCTAAGGACAATTTAGAATCCCCAGTTCATGCCAATTAACCTAACTTCACACATACATAAAAATAATACATCAAATTAATTTTAAAAAATAGTTTTTTAATAAAAATGCTGGCCGAATGAAAAGTATGTCCATGTACACACTCAATACTTGATCAGGACTCCTTTTGGATTAATTACTGTATCATTGTGGCGTGGCACGGAGGTGATCAGCCTGTGGCACTGTTCAGGTGTTATGAAGGTCCAGGTTGCTTTGATAGTGACCTTCAGCTTGTCTGCATTGTTGGGTCTGGTGTCTCTCATCTTCCTCTGGACAGTACTCCATAGATTCTGTATGGGGTTTAGGTCAGGAGAGTTTGCTGGCCAATCAAACACAGTGATGACATGGTCATTAAACCAGGTTTTGATACTTTTGGCAGTGTGTGTGGGGGGGGGGAGGGGGGCAAGTCCTGCTGGAAAATGAACTCAGCTTCTCCATAAAGCTTGTCAGCAGAGGGGAGCATGAAGTCCTCTTAAATTTCTTGGAAGACGATTGCGCTGACTTTGGTCTTGATAAAACACAGTGGACCAACACCAGCAGATGACCTCTGTTCAGATAAAAATAAATTTTGCATTTTATTTGGAAATCAAAGTCCCAGAGTCTGGAGAAAGAGTGGAGAGGCACAGAATCCAAGTTGCTTGAGGTTTGACATTGAGGTTTGACATTGAGACTTGAGGTTTGACATTGACATTGTTTGACATTGAAGCTCTTACCCCTGACCTATTAAATGAATTCCCCCACGGGAAAACTGTCATTGTACATGTTGGATGCAACAACATCCCAGATGAAGCGTCGGATATCTTAAAGAGTGACTTCAGGAGCCTTCTGTCCACTCTTATGAACTATGGCAGATGTGTGTTTATCTCTGGGCCTTTGGCACCTTTCAGACGAGGTTGCAGTTATTTTAGCAGAACTCTCAGCCTTAATACCTGGTTGTGTTCTACATGTCCTACTTTTAACATTGGTTTTGTAGACAGTTTCAACCTGTTTTGGAACCACCCATCACTTATGAGGCCAGATGGCATCCATCCAAATAGACTTGGTGCACGTGTTTTAAGGAACAATCTGTTCTATTCCATTCAGTGTTTTTTAGTACAGTGACTGAAATTTGGTGCATTAACTCACGCCGAAGTTCCTGGGTCTGCCAACCAGCCCTTCTTTGTTTCCACTTCTCATATTCGAAGTCAAACTGACTTTGAACCAGCCCTTCTTTGTTTCCACTTCTCATATTAATCCTATTAATCCAAATAATCCTCACTGTTTAGATCAGTCTTCAGTTTATAACCCCATAGAGATTGTGTCTGTCTCCCGTTAACCAAAATATTATAACCCGCCTTTCTGCAGCTCCTCCTCATCCGCCACCCCTCAACTTTGCCCCGTCTTCCCCCTTAGAGAACCTTTGTCTACTCCCCCCAAAGTTAATAAAAATATAATGTATAAACATCCCAAAGTGATTAAACAAAATGTTGGTAAAACTCAAATTAAACATCAAGTCTCTAAATTTAATAATTTGGTCTCTGTTCCTCCTCATAATTTAAAAATTAAATGTGGTTTGTTAAATATTAGGGCTCCAACTCCCAAGTCTCTGCTAGTTCATGATCTATTAATTGATCATCAGATTGATTTAATATCCCTTACAGAGACATGGCTAGGGCAAGATGATTATGTTTGTTTAAATGAATCAACTCCTTCTTGTTATCTAAACTATCATAATCCCAGAAGTTCTGGTCGTGGAGGTGGAGTAGCAGCAATTTTCCATTCTAAATTACTAGTTAATGGAAAGCAAAAATCATGTTTTAACTCCTTTGAGGGTCTGGTTCTCAGTATGGGGCATGTTAGCAGTCTTAGCTTAAACCCAATTTTCTTTGCCATAGTTTACTGTTCTCCCTCAGCCTACTCAGAGTTTTTATCCGAATTTGCCAAATTTTTAGCTGATCTAGTGCTGAAATCAGATGGAATAATTATAGTAGGGGATTTTAATATACATACTGATGTAGATAGTGACTGTCTTAATAAGGCATTCAATTCAATATTAGACTCAATGGGGTTTTCCCAGAAAGTAGAAAATTCTACCCATTATCTCCACCACACATTGGACCTTGTTCTGACTTATGGTATAGAAATAGAAAATCTGGTAGTGTATCCTCATAATCCTGTACTGTCAGACCATTGTCTGTTAACCTTTGATTTCACTATTTCTGATTATTTGACTCCTAAAGAAAAATATTACTGCAGCAGATGTCTTTCAGATGACATTGTTACCACATTTTTGCAGATTGTCTCCTCTATACCATGGGTCAACACAACGGAAATAAAAGATGGAGGGCCTGCTCCTTCCGTAATTGATAGCATGGTAGATAGTGTTACAGCCTCTTTGCATCAGACTCTAGACTTGGTGGCCCCTTTAAAAAAGAAAAAGTCTAATCAGAGATTTCTAACCCCTTAGTTTAACACAGAAACTCATAGCTTAAAACAGAAGACTCACCAAATAGAAAGAAAATGGCGTTCCACTAATTTAGATGAATTCTATTTAGCGTGGAGAAATCATCTCCTAATTTATAAAAAAATCTCTTAGAAAAGCTAGAACAAGTTATTACTCTGCATTAATAGAAGAGAATAAGAATAATCCCAGGTTTCTTTTCAACACTATAGCCAGGCTGACAAAGAGTCAGGACTCTGTCAATCCTCGCATCCCCCTAGAGCTTTCTAGTCAGGACTTTTTGAACTTTTTCAATCATAAAATTTTGTCTATTGGAGATAAAATCAGTCAGATTCTTCCCACAGTAAACTTAAGTACAGCAGCTACTACAACTCCTTCAATTGATATCTGTTTAGATAAGTTTACTCCAATTGACCTTTTAGAGTTAGATAAAATAATCTCCTCATCCAAGCCTTCAGCTTGTCTTTTAGACCCTATTCCTACCAGGTTATTTAAAAAAGTCGTCCCATTTATTGGTAGCCGTATTCTTCAAATAATCAATTCTTCATTAATTTTAGGTCAGGTACCGCAGGCTTTTAAAATTGCTGTAATTAAACCCTTACTCAAAAAGCCAACGCTCGATCCAGGAGCTTTAGCTAACAATCGACCAATCTCTAATTTACCTTTCATTTCAAAAATCTTAGAGTTGTTGCTACGCAATTATTTGACCACTTGCAGGGAAATGGTTTATTTGAAGAGTTTCAATCTGGGTTCAGAATTCATCACAGCACTGAAACAGCCTTAGTGAAGGTCACTAATGACCTCCTTATCGCATCTGATAATGGACTCGTTTCTGTACTTGACCTTTTAGATCTTAGTGCAGCCTTTGATACTATCGATCATGATATTCTACTTGATAGATTAGAACACCATGTTGGACTAAATGGAACTTTGCTGCAGTGGTTTAGATCTTATTTGTCCGATAGACTTCAGTTTGTTCATATCAATAATGAGTTTTCTTCCAACTCTAAGCTCAGTCATGGAGTTCCACAGGGATCTGTGTTAGGCCCTACTCTTTTTAGTTTATATATGCTTCCGTTAGGCAACATCATTAGAAAGCACTGTATACATTTTTCATTGTTATGCAGATGACACACAATTATACCTGTCAATGAAGCCCGATGATTGTAATCAATTAGCCAAGTTAGATGCCTGTCTTAAGGAAATCAAAGCTTGGATGACTTGTAATTTTCTGCTATTAAACCCAGATAAGATTGAAGTTATTCTTGTTGGTCCAAAAAAACCTTAGAAATACCTTTCCAAATCAAACTCTTAATTTGGATGCCGCTACTCTTACTCTGAATAGTTCTGTGAGGAACCTTGGAGTTATTTTTGATCAAGATCTGTTTTTCAATTCACATATTAAATTTGTTTCTAAGACTGCTTTCTATCATCTGCTCATTATTGCCAAGATTAGGAGCATCTTGTCTCTGAGTGATGCTGAGAAACTGATCCACGCTTTTGTTAGCTCTAGATTAGATTACTGTAACTTGTTATTAACAGGTTGTCCTAAAATATCTTTAAAAAGTCTTCAGTTGATCCAAAATGCTGCTGCAAGAGTTCTAACAGGTTCTAGAAAGAGAGATCTTATCTCTCCGGTTCTGGCTTCCCTTCATTGGCTTCCCATAGAGCAGGGGTGTCCAACCATGTGCCATGGAGAGCCAAGACCCTGCAGGTTTTACCTCCAACCAGTGTCTTCAACAGCAGATTTCTGTGAACTTCTTCCCACTGATTGCTGATAAGTGAAAACACCTGCTGAAGAGACTGGGTAGAAGAGAAAACCTGCAGGGTCTTGGCTCTCCATGGCACCTGGTTGGACACCCCTGCCATAGAGTTTAGAATTAAGTTTAAAATCCTTCTTCTCACTTACAAAGCTCTAAATAATCAGGCCCCCTTTTATATAAAAGATCTGATATTACCCTATTATCCTAACAGAGCACTACACTCCCAAAATGTTGGATTACTTGTAATACCTAGAATCTCCAAAATTACAATGGGAGGCAGAGCCTTCTGCTATCAAGCTCCTTTCCTGTGGAACCAGTTACCAATCTGGGTTCGGGAGTCAGACTCCATCGCTGTTTTTAAGAATAGGGTAAAAACCTTCCTCTTCAATATAGCCTACGATTAGTCCACCCCCCCCCCCCCCTTTGCTGTAAATGGATTTAGACTGCTGAGTGACCTCCAATAATGTACTTGGCTTCTCTCCGTTAATGTTTGCTCTCTTTATGTCTGTTCTTTTCATTTTCCCTATCCCCTCACCGCCCAGCCAGTCGCAGCAGATGACTGCCCATCCCTGAGCCTGGTTCTGCTAGAGGTTTCTTCCTGTTAAGTGGGAGTTTTTCCTCTCCACCGTCGCTAAGTGCTTGCTCACAGGGGATTGTCTGATTGCTGGGGTCTTTCTGCAGTTGTGGGGTTTTCCCTACATTTGAAAGTGCTATGAAATGACTGTTGTTGTGATATGGCACTATATAAATAAAGTTGAATTGAATTGATAGATCTCAGTTACTTTGTTTCTCATTTGTTCCTGAATTTCTTTGGATCACAACATGATGTCTAGCTTTTGAGGATATTTTGGTCTACTTCACTTTGTCAAGCAGGTCCTATTGAAGTGATTTCATGATTGAGAACAGTTGTGGCAGTAATCAGGCCTGGGTGTGAGTAGAGAAATTGAACTCAGCTTTCCAAAGATGTGATAAACCACAGGTAATTTATGTTTTAACGGGGTGGGGGGGGGGTGTCACTTTTTCACACAGGACCATGTAGGTTTGGATTTTTTTTACCCTTAATAATAAACATCCATCCATTCATCCATCTTCTACCGCTTTTCCGGAGGTCCGGGTTGCAGAAGCAGCAGTTCAAGCAGAGAAGCCCAGACTTCCTTCTCCCCAGCCACCTGCTCCAGCTCTTCAGAGAGGATACCAAGGCGTTCCTAGACCAGCTGGGAAACATAGTTTCTCCACCAAGTCCTGGGTCTGCCCCGGGGTCTTCTCCCAGTGGGACGTGCCCGAAACACCTCAAGTGGGAGGCGTCCAGGAGGCATCCTGATCAGATGCCCATACCATCTCAACTGGCTTCTTTCATTGTGGAGGAGCAGCGGTTCTACTCTGAGCCTTTCCCGGATGACTGTGCTCCTCACCTTATCTCTAAGGGTGAGTCAAGCAATCCTACAAAGAAAGCTCATTTCAGCCGCTTGTATCCACAATCTCATTCTTTCAGTCATTATCCAAAACTCATGACCATAGGTGAGGGTAGGAACGTAGATTGACCGGAAAATTTTCTGCTTTGCCTTAGAGCTTAGCTCCCTCTTCACCACAACAGACCGGTACAATGTCCACATCACTGCAAATGCTGCTCCGATCCATCTGTCAATCTCTCGCTCCATTCTCCCCTCACTTGTTGTTTTATGAAAATATTTAGACAGGTTCGTGAGGAGTCGGCGCATATGAAAGAAAGTGATTCACACTGAGACAAGTGATTCACACTGAGACATGGCTGCTAGAATAAGCTGTATCTCTTTATTCCCCACAGACCATATCTCCATACACGAAAGAGAAATCATTGCATGTCACACATTACCTTCACACAAGGATCAATGCATTTCATGTCATTTCACAAGCTCTTACCGTTTGATACAGATGACCGGGAGCCCACAGCCAGGAAGAGCGTGATTTTTTTCCCTTAGCCGGACGTTCTGCGCAAAACTCACGGCAGACTCATCGAACAAAGGGAAAGCCCCTGTTTTTAAAGGAAGGCTAGGTACAGAACAGAGTGGCCATCTCTGCTCCGAGCAAGCCCCCCCCCCCCCATCATAGAATTGCGTGGGGAGCAGAAAGGGCCAGTTCCTGCTCTCAGGCAATTCAACTCTGCCCGGTTCCCAAAACATACTGTGAACTGAACACCTGCTACATTTCACACACACACATGAGGAATAAAGGTCACGCCTTTGTTTCATAAGCATGCAACAGTGATTTAAGGAGTGAGAAACTTGCTGTGCTAAGGAAAACAGTTTCTAGAAACAGGTCATATTGTCCAGGTCATGGTGTGCCTTAAGATAAATTCATCATGGGAAGAGAACTGGATTGTTAAAACATAAAAAACAACTGATCATGGGAAGAGAAAAACAACTGAGAAACAAATCAGGGCACACATTAAAAACACATTTATATTACACTTGTGAATAAGACTCCAAGATACTTAAACTCCTCCACTTGGGGCAGGAGCTTGTCCCCAACCCGGAGAGGACAATCCACCTTTTTCGGCGGAGGACCATGGACTCGGACTTGGAGGTGCTGATTCTCATCCCAGCCGCTTCACACTCACTGGCAAATCGTCCCAGTAAGACCTGTCGGTCATTGCTGGATGAAGCCAACAGGACAACATCATCTGCAAACAGAAATGAGATCCTGTGGTCACCAAGCATGACACTTTCCATTCCCTGGCTGCACCTAGAAATCCTGTCCATAAAAATTATGAACAGGATCATTGACAAAGGGCAGCCCTGGCGTAGTCCAACTCTCACTGAGAATGAGTCCGACCAAGTGTTGGCAATACGAACCAAACTCTCACAATGGTCGTATAGAGACCGGCTTGCTCGTAATAACAAGCCCGATACCCCATACTTTCGAAGCACCCCCTACAAAAAACCACAAGGGACGCCGTCGAATGCCTTCTCCAAGTCCACAAAACACATGTAAACTGGTTGGGCAAACTCCCACAAACCCTCGAGAATTCTCGAGAGGGTAAAGAGTTTGTCCGATGTGCCATGGCCAGGACGAAAACCACATTGCTCCTCCTGAATCTGCGGTTCGACCAATGGCCGGACTCTTCTCTTCAGTACCTTGGCATAGACCTTCCCAGGGAGGCTGAGGAGTGTGATCCCTCTAAAGTTGGAGCACACCCTCCGGTCCCTCTTTGTAAAGAGAGGAACCACCACCCCGGTTTGCCATGCCAAAGGCACTGTCCTGGACCTCCACGCAATGTTGCAGAGGTGTGTCAACCATGACAGCCCTACAACATCCAAGGCCTTGAGGTACTCAGGGCAAATCTCGTCCACCCCCGAGGCCCAGCCACCAAGGAGATTTTTAACCACCTTGGCGACCTCAGCCCCTGTGATGGGCGAGTTGTCCCCCTCGTCCACAAGCCCTGCTTCCTCTGTGGAAGGTGTGTCAGTGGGATTGAGGAGATCCTTGAAGTATTCCTTCCACCGCCCAACGATATCCCCAGTCGACGTCAGCAGCGCCCCATCCACACCATACACAGTGTGGACAGGGAGCTGCTTCCCCCTCCTGAGCCGCCGGACAGTTTGTCAGAATCTCTTTGATGCTGACCGAAAGTCTTGTTCCATGGCCTCACTGAGCTCCTCCCACACCTGAGTTTTTGCTTTAGCAACCACCCGAGCCACACTTTGCTTGGCCTGCCAGTACACCTCAGCTACTTCAGGAGTCCCACAAGCCAGCCAAGCTTGATAGGACTCCTTCTTCAGCTTAATGGCCCCCCTCACCACTGGTGTCCACCACTTGGTTCGGGGGCGGCCACCACGAGATGCACCAACAACCTTGCGGCCGCAGCTCGAGGCTGCCGCTTCAACAATGGAGGTGGAGAGCATGGCCCATTCAGACTCCATGTCTTCAGACTCCCTTGGAATGTGGTCAAAGTTCTTCCGGAGGTGGGAGTTGAAAACCTCCCGGACAGGGGCCTCAGCCAGACATTCCCAGCACACCCTCGCTATACGTTTGGGTCTACCAGGTCTGAATGGCAACCTCCCCTGCCATCTGATCCAACTCACCAACAGGTGGTGATCAGTTGACAGCTCTGCACCCCTCTTTACCCGAGTGTCCAAGACATACGGTCGCAGGTCTGATGACACAATAATAAAATCGATCATTCACCTGCGACCTAGGGTGTCCTGGTGGCAGGTGCACATATGGACACCCTTATGCTTGAACATGGTGTTCGTTATGGACAAACTGGTTAGCACAGAAGTCCAATAACTGAACACCACTCGGGTTCAGATCGGGCAGGGCATTCCTCCCAGTCACCCCTCTCCAGGTTTCACTGTCGTTGCCCATGTGCGCATTAAAGTCCCCCATTAGGACAATGGAGCCTCCAAGAGGAGCACCCTCCAGCGCCCCCGTCAGACTCCAAAAAGGGTGAGTACTCTGAATCATCATTTGGTGCATAGGCACAAATGATGGTCAGGACCCGTTTCCCAACCCAAAGGCGCAGGGAAGCAACCCTTTCGTCCACCGGGGAAAACTCCAATATAGAGGCAGCAAAGTGGGGGGATACAAGAATACCCACCCCTGCTCGTCGCCTCTCGCCCGGGCCAACTCCAGAAAAGGCCAAGCTCCAGCCCCTCTCCAGGAGACTTGTTCTGGAACCGGAGCTGTGTGTTGAGGTGAGGCCGACTATATCTAGCCAGTATCTCTCAACCTCATGCACCAGCTCAGGCTCCTTCCCCACCAGAGAGGTGACATTCCATGTCCCCAAAGCCAGTTCAGGAAGCCTGGGATCAGACCGCCAAGGTCTCCACCTTCGACCGCCACCTGATCCACATAGCACTGGACCCCCATGGTCCCTCCTGCAGGTGGTGAGCCCACTGGAGGGCAGACCCATGTAACTCCTTTGGGCTGAGCCCGACCGGGTCCCTTGGGCGGAAACCCGGCCACAAGGCGCTAGCCATCGAGTCCCTCCCTCAGACCTGGCTCCAGGGTGGGGCCCATGTAACCCCATACGGGGCAGGGTACACTGAATTCTTGTTTCAGCATTCATCATGAGAGTCTGTTGGATCGTTCTTTGTCTGGCCCTTCACCCAGGACCAGTTTATCTTGGGTGACCCTACCAGAGGCAAATTGCCCCGGACAACATAGCTCCTGGGATCACTAGGGCACGCAAACCCCCCACCACAATAATGGCTCTTTTCCATAGTCACAGTTCTTTTTTACTTGTTTCGATTCTCCACTACTTCTTTCTCCCTGGGTTGTTGATCCATTACAACCCCGTAAAGCCGCGTAAACTCGGTAGTGGGCGGGATTGAGGCGGCGCCACACTCTGCTGATGTCAAGCATGCGACCGAATCCTTCACAACAAAGAAAATGGCGGATTAGGAGCGGAGGATTTCCACGTTGCTTCTTCTCTGGCTTTTGAACACAATAAATGAATGTTTTTAACCGGAGAAGAGAGTTTTACAGGAGAAGACAACGTGCATTGAGAGAACACACGTTGGGGCAGTACCAGAGACTCGTTGTTGCCATTGGGGAATATCAAGCAGCGGAATATGAAGCGGAATATGAAGCAGAGAGCTTAATTACCCAGCACATCAGGCACATCAAGCACACGAGGAAACAGTTTTTGGTAATTTAATGCTTTCTATTGTCATTTTATCGTCATCATCCCATTGATAGTTATTTTTAAGGGATATGTGTTCAGGGATGGGAAATTACACGCTAAAACACCGTAGAAAATGACTGCAGAAAAATGCAGCAGCTGAACAACTCCCTTTTGGTTTGATTGAATTGCCAATTGACTTTGGAATTACACTACCGTTCAAAAGTTTGGGGTCACCCAGACAATTATTTTGTGTTTTCCATGAAAAGTCACACCTATTTACCACCATGAGTTGTAAAATGAATAGAAAATATAGTCAAGACATTGACAAGGTTAGAAATAATGATTTATATTTGAAATAATAATTTTTTCCTTCAAACTTTGCTTTCGTCAAAGAATCCTCCATTTGCAGCAATTACAGCATTGCAGACATAACATGATTGCACAAGGGTTTTCTAATCATCCATTAGCCTTCTGACGCAATGAGCAAACACATTGTACCATTAGAACACTGGAGTGATAGTTGCTGGAAATGGGCCTCTATACACCTATGTAGATATTGCACCAAAAACCAGACATTTGCAGCTAGAATAGTGATTTACCACATTAGCAATGTATAAAGTGTATTTCTGATTAGTTTAAAGTTATCTTCATTGAAAAAAAGTGCTTTTCTTTCAAAAATAAGGAAATTTCTAAGTGGCCCCAAACTTTTGAACGGTAGTGTATATGTGGACACTTGTTATATTTCCAGTTAATCCTAGCCCACTTTTACTTACAAAATAATTTTAAAAATTTTAAAGAAAGGCAATCCAACTGTAGCACCATTTTGCATGTTGAGTGTCATTTGAGTATCATTTTCCCATCTATTGATATTTATAAGGCATATGTGTTCAGGGATGGGTAATTACACGTTAAAACACCTTAGAAAAATGACTACAACAAGAAAGGCAGCAGCTAGACAACTCACTTTTGGTTTGATGGAATTGCAAATTGACCTTGGAATTATATGTGGAAAATTGTTATTTCCAGTTAATCCTAGCCCATTTTGTCTTACAAAATAAATTTAAAAATGTTAAAGAAAGTCAATCAAACTGTAGCACCATTTTTTATGTCGAGTGTCATTAGGTTAATTGGCATCAAAACTGGGGATTCTAAATTGTCCTTAGGTATGGATGCGAGAGTGAATGGTTGTCTGTCTCTCTGTGTTGGCCCTGCGATGGACTGGCGATCTGTCCAGGGTGTACCCTGCCTCTCGCCCAAAGATGCTGGGATAGGCTCCAGCCCCCCCGCGACCCGAAAGGATTAAGCGGTAGAAGATGGATGGATGGATGGAGTGTCATTTGAGTACCATTTTCCAATCTATTGATATTTATAAGGGATATGTGTTCAGGGATGGGTAATTACACGTTAAAACACCTTAGAAAATCACTGCAAAAAAAAAAAAACCCCAGCAGCTAGACAACTCACTTTGGGTTTGATGGAATTGTCAAATGGACCACGAAATTTTCTGATGAAACTTTTGTTATTCCTATTAAATACTGTGACATTGTCAGACTGGCCAACACCAAATTATAATTTTATTTTTCAAACCTATGACACTTTGGATGTATTGAATCAGAAAATCATAGGTTTATCATATTCATGTCAACGTTTACAACTACAAAACTGTTATATTTGGGTTTACATGTATGGGTATTTTCCCTTTATATGATACTAGACTCCTTATAATGTGTTGAAATTCTCTGACTTTGGAATGACGATAGAACATTCAATTTACATGTACTTACCTTTTACCTACTTCGACTTTTACCTTCATCAGTGTCTACTGCTGAATGTAAAGTACATCTGTGCCTCTGCTTACAATTTAACTTGAAGACTGTACACAATTTAGAGAAATGTATACAGCTGTGATAATTTTTTATTAACTTTAACAATAACATTTACATTACCTTTAAAAATCGTGACACCTTTATGGATGAACAGCGGCATTTGGCTAATATGAGGCAATGGAATGTGTATGTAATTATTTGCCTTTCTCATTTAGTTATAACAGACAAACCACACTTTTATCCAAAAAAGTAACAATTTAATAACATTAGAAATATTCCCAAAACATGTTTAAAAACAGGGATTTTTCAGTACTTCGACCAGACTGCCAAAATGGTTTAGGAAAACTCTGTTGAAAGAAGCTGTCTTGGTCAGCTCATCCCTTCTGAATGCTTCTTCCTTCGCCTGGGCTGACTGCAGGTTTGCTACAAGCATTCGTAGCTCCTGATGGTGTCTTTCGCGCTGTTCGTGGAGCCGTTCGTGCTGTTCGAGCATCCTATCATGGGCCAGCATCTCAGGTTGTTATGAAAACACCCCTGCATCTAGTGTTTTTTTTAAACGTACAAAGACATTTTAAATTCCTTATTATGCGTCTAAAGAAAATAACAATAATCACATTAAAAAAAACGGGTGGTCATTTTCAGTTGTGCCTTACCAGAACTTGCCCGGAACATGACGGTTACTGATGGAGCTGCCGATATTGCGGACAATGGTCTCGACACCGATTCTGGCCCCCAGACAGACGCCGGAGTGATTCTAGAAGGAAAATGCACACAATACAGCTCACCAACAAAGTGCAACATGTACAGAAAACACCAAACTTTTTAACCAGAATACAATAATAAGCTTCTTTCAGCGTTTGGTTTAAGTGAATACTGAAATAAAAGCGTGAAGCTGCTACCTCACAGCAAGCTGCGGAGGTAGCCGGATATTAGCTGACTAACCATTGCCCACAATCGAAAAAATGTCTTTATTGCTTAAAAGAAGTGAGCTTTTGACCGAAAGGACCAATTGGCGAAAAGACAGACAATATTAAAACAACACTCACCGTCAACGTTTTCCAATTGCGTGGCCGTGTCGAGCACATTGTCTCTGCCATTGCTAGCAGGCCGATATGCGTCCATCTGCTCGTACCATTTCCACTCCTATCTACTCGCACCACTGCGTCCGTTATGGTCCTTTATGGCCCGATAATCGCTCTTCATTTTTTTTTCTTTTGGACATCGTTAACACAATTGTGAAGCCGCTCACCGTGGTTACTTGCTGAAATTACAAATGGCGGTCGTGTAGCTTCAACAGAAAACAGAAAACGGACGCGTTTGTGACGTTACGCCCTGACCAATTAGCGGCTAGCAGTCGGTTGACGTCAAATCACACCTCGCTTTTTCGCTCGGTTATACCCTGCCCTTAAACTGGCACGAAAATCGTATCGGTTGAAGCGGGTAGGGTACTGTGGAAAGAGCGAAAAAGTGAATAAAGTAGAAGTAAGTAAAGCTAAGGTGATACTTGTGGAAAAGTGCCTTAAGGTGACGCTCCATGAGGGGTAATAATAGGCACTTTTATTTTCATAAACACCTTCATTTCAAAACTGCATTTTGTGCTTATTTGTGTTATCTTTGTGTAATATTTAAATTCATATTACACCATATTTGTGTAATAGTTAAATTTGTTTGATGATCTAAAACATTTAAGTGTGACAAACATACAAAAAAAATGAGGAAGAGGCAAACACTTTTTCACACCACTGTATACAGTATATCCAGTAAATCCATGTATTTCTCCATGTAACCTTGTGACTGCATTATTTTAATTGCTTTTAATCCTAGGTCAAGTTTGTCTTGTCTTAAAAATGCATCGTAACTGTTAAATATATCTTATTATACCTAACTCGGTACTGTTTACCTGTTGAAATATATATTTTACGGCTAATATAAACCCATAACTACAATGTGGCACCTGGTGATCAGTTTTTGGCAGCTGATCACTTTTTGCCACGACACCACCACAGGCTGGAGTGCTGCTGGAGCAGGTACATCCCACGATGTCTCAACAGTCTCTCTGTGATTTTCACACAGAGCAGAACAATTTGTTGCACAGGAAGCTAAACGTTTCTACAGATAGTCTGAAGTTCTGTAACCATTGCGCGTTTGTGAAGCCGGGGTGACATCCGACCACTGGGAGGCTTGGTTTAACGCCCAGACCCACGGTTTGAAGTAATAATTTTGCCACAAGAGAGCTATCTAAAACACACACACACAGCATGCATATTTTCATACCTAACAGTGATAACTTGCTGTGATTACAATGTAGTACGGGGGACTTGGTAATGACTGTTGCAAACTAGAATTAGCAATCATTAGCTTACCTTCACATGTGATCTAGTTCGTATCCTCACATCTTTTGCTTTATACTGCTCCATGGCTTCCTAAACTCTCCAGTACTTTTCCAGAGTGTTTCATCTCACCAGTTGTAGCCTTCTCTGGCTCTCCTTTTTTGCCTTTACTCTGACAAAAAACCAGAGACCAAGCAGTACATACAGTTAGGCCCAAAAATATTTGGACAGTGACACAAGTTTTGTTATTTTAGCTGTTTACGAAAACATATTCAGGATACAATTATATAATCAATATGGGCTTAAAGTGCAGACTCTCAGCTGTAATTTGAGAGTATTCACATCCAAATTGGAGCAAGGGTTTAGGAATTACAGCTCTTTAATACGTAGCCGCCTCTTTTTCAAGGGACCAAAAGTAATTGGACAATTGACTCAGAAGGCTGCAAAAAAAAAAAATTACAAGGCTGCATGGGCTCTTCCCTCGTTAACCTGTCATCAATTAAGCAGTTAAAAGGTCTGGAGTTGATTCCAGGTGTGGCGTTTGCATTTGGAAACTGTTGCTGTGAACACACAACATGCTGTCAAAGGAGCTCTCAATGGAGGTGAAACAGACCATCCTGAGGCTGAAAATAAAGAAGAAAGCCATCAGAGAGAGAGCAGAAATGTTAGGAGTGGCCAAATCAACAGTTTGGTACATTCTGAGAAAAAAAGAGTGCACTGGTGAGCTTGGGAACTCAAAAAGGCCTGGACGTCCACGGAAGACAACAGTGGTGGATGATCACAGAATCCTTTCCATGGTGAAGAACAACCCCTTCACAACATCCACTCAAGTGAAGAACACTCTCCAGGAAGTAGGTGTATCAGTATCTAAGTCTACCATAAAGAGAAGACTTCATGAGAGTAAATACAAAGGATTCACCACAAGGTGCAAACCATGAATCAGCCTCAAAAATAGAAAGGCCAGAATTGACTTTGCCAAAAAACACCTGAAGAAGCCAGCCCAGTTCTGGAACAGTATTCTTTGGACAGATGAGACTAAGATCAACCTGTACCAGAATGATGGGAAGAAGAAAGTTTGGAGAAGAATTGGAACAGCTCATGATCCAAGCACTACATCTTCTGTAAAACATGGTGGAGGCAGTGTGATGGCATGGGCATGCATGGTTTCCAGTGGCACTGGGTCACTTGTGTTTATTGATGATGTGACAAAAGACAGAATCAGCCGGATGAATTCTGAAGTGTATAGGGATATACTTCCTGCTCAGATTCAGCCAAATGCAGCAAAGTTGATTGGACGGCGCTTCACCAATGATCCAAAACATACTGCAAAAGCAACCCAGGAGTTTTTTAAAGCAACGAAGTGGAATATTCTGCAATGGCCGAGTCAATCACCAGATCTCAACCCAATCGAGCATGCATTTCACTTGCTCAAGACAAAACTTAAGGCAGAAAGACCCACAAACAAGCAACAACTGAAGACAGCTGCAGTAAAGGCCTGGCAAAGCATCACAAAGGAGGAAACCCAGCGTTTGGTGATGTCCATGGGTTCCAGACTTCAGGCAGTCATTGCCTGCAAAGGATTCTGAACAAAATATTGAAAAGTAACATTTTACTTAGGGTTATGTTTATTTGTCCAATTACTTTTGAGCCCCTGAAATGAGGAGCGTTTGTATAAAAATAGCTACAATTCCTACATGTTTAATCATATATTTTTGTTCAGCCCCTTTAATTAAACCTTAAAGTCTGCACTTCAATTCCGTTGTAGTTGTTTCATTTCAAATCCAATGTGGTGGCATGCAGAGCCCAAATCATGAAGATTGTGTCACTGTCCAAATATTTCTGGGCCTAACTATAAGATAAGATAAGCCTTTATTAGTCCCACAAAGGGGAAATTCCAGGATTGCAACAGCACAGGGATAGCAACACTCAGAGCAACAATCAGAAGGCAAGAAAAAACAAGCAAGCAAGAGCAGCTAATATACATATGTACATATTACTATAAAATATATATATACACACACACACACACACACACAGACACACAGTGCAGAGCATTGTAGCTGGATGGAATAAATATATGAATATATGAACACACAGTGCAGAGCATTGTAGCTAGATGGAATAAATATGTAAATATATAAACACCCACAGTATGGAGCATTGCAGCTAGGTGGAATAAATATGCAAGTATATAAACACACACAGTGCGGAGCAATGTAGCTAGATGGAATAATATGTAGATATATAAAAACACAGTGCGGAGCATTGTAGCTAGATGGAATAAATATATAGATATATAAATATAAACACACCCAGTGCAGAGCATTGTAGCTAGATGGAATAAATATGTAAATATATAAACACACACAGTGCAGAGCATTGTTGCTAGGTGGGATGAAACAGCATAACCGTCTATTTAGTTATCCTACATGGTATGATTATGTGCCCATACATATTCTCACCCTCCATAGCGACCGGTATGTTCCTAGTTGTATGCCGGAGAGGACCATTGTGTAAGTCTATTGCATCTTTTGCATTCAAAAAAAAAAAAAAAAAAAAAAAAACTATTAGTTTGTTACGTCTTTTTGCTATCTCTGCGAGCAGCCCTGCTTAGGTTGTACAGTCTGACAGCCGTTGGTAGGAAGGACCTACGAAACCTCTCGGTTGTGCACCTGGGATGATGTAGTCTGCTGCTAAATGAGCTCCTCAGTGCATCCAGTATGTCCTGCATAGGGTGGAACTCGGACTCCAGCAGAGATGACAGTTTAGCCACCGTCCTTCTCTCTCCTATCTCCTCCATCGGATCAAGGCGTTGCCCCAGGACAGAGCTAGCTTTCTTAATCAGTTTGTTCAGTCTCTTCCTATCGGCTGCAGTAATGCCACTGCCCCAGCAGACCACTCCAAAAGTGATGGCTGATGCCACCACCGTGTCATAGAATGACTTCAGCAGCGCCCCTTGTACACCAAAAGACCTGAGTCTCCTCAGCAGGAACAGCCTGCGCTGTCCCTTCTTGTAGAGTGCGTCAGTATTGTGTGACCAGTCTAGTTTATTGTTCAGATGAATACCCAGGTACTTGTAGGATGTCACCATCTCGATGTCTGTTCCCTGTATATTTACTGGTGCTGTGAGGGGCTGCCCATGCCTGCGGCAGTCCACCACCAGCTCCTTAGTTTTCCTCGCGTTGATCTGGAGGCAGTTCCGATGGCACCAGTCCACAAAGTCCTGGATAAGCCCTCTGTACTCAGCTTCATCTCCGCTGGAGATGAGACCAACGATCGCAGAGTCATCAGAGAACTTCTGTAGATGGCAATGTGTTGTGTTGTGTGAGAAGTCCGCAGTATAAAGAGTGAACAAGAAGGGAGCCAGCACCGTTCCCTGGGGGGTCCCCGTGCTACTGATGATCGTGTCGGAAACACAGTCCCGGGTTCTCACAAACTGAGGCCGGTTCGTGAGGTAGTCCAGGATCCATGATGACAGGTGCTGGTCCACCCCTGCGCGCAGCAGCTTGTCCTTCAGGATCATCGGTTGGATGGTGTTGAAAGCACTGGAGAAGTCAAAGAACATGATCCTCACCATATTCCCGGGCTTCTCCAGGTGGGACAGAGAACGGTGAAGGAGGAAGATCACCGCATCCTCCACCCCAATGCCATGCTGGTAGGCGAACTGGAGTGGATCCATCGCTGGTTCCACCAGGGGGCGGAGATGAGCAAGGAGCAGTCTCTCCAGGGTCTTCATCAAGTGGGACGTCAAGGCCACCGGTCTGAAGCTGTTCAGGTCTTTGGGGTGGGAAGTTTTTGGTACAGGTACCACACAAGATGTTTTCCACAGCTGTGGTACCCTCCCCAGTTTCAGGCTCATGTTGAAGATATACGTCACAATCCCACACAGCTGGTCTGCACAGGACTTGAGGAGCTTTGCGCTGATGCCGTCCGGTCCCGACGCCTTCCTCGCCTTGATCTTCCTCAGCTCCGTCCTCACCTGGGTCTTGGTCAGGGTCAGGATGGGGGGCTGTGTGTTGGGAGTGGGGGGGGTGTCGGTGGAGTGGGGAGTGGGTAGCAGGACTATACCATCGCCTCGTAATCCTCCGTCTTGTGTTTTGCTTGTGTTGCGTGTTTTACATTACAGGAGTGTTGGGCCGCCTTGCTGTAAAAAAATCCCACCCACCTCAGGCAGTACTCAGCTGTAATGGAAAACAAAGTGAGCTGAGTTGAGTAAAGTCGAGATGAGGCGAGTCGGACTAAGTAGGTGCTAGTGGAAAAGGGGCTTATGAAGAAGATGCAAGTTTACAAAAAAATGAGAACAGTGTTGCAATTTTAATTGGCTCTTTTACTTTTATTGTATATTTTGTGGCTCCATGCAGATTTTTTGGTGACAAAAATTGCTTAAAATGGCTTTTAAAATGTGACAGAAGAGGTTAAGAAGCCCTGGTGTAAGCACATAAAACAGTAATAAATCTGGGTTCAAGCTTTGAGTGGTCATTAAGATTAGAAGATGGCCTCATTCACAGATATTCTATAAATGTGTACACTGCCTGCAAAAATCCTGTCTAACGTGAGCATATGTGTCCACAGAGGCCTCCTGCATCACTGAGATGTCAATCCTCATGGCCTGTTGGAAGCAGAACAACTTTGTGGACAGTCTGTGCTCGAGTGAGATTAATGCTTTTTACACATGTGTAAAGAAGGCTGAGGTACGTATGTGCAAACGGTCACAGAAATATTACACTCTAACTGAACTAGTGTTAATTTGAAGGAACCCTGCCCTGTGGTTAACTGTGAGAGTTATAGTGTAGCATTACTCTTCAGTGTTTCCTCTGGCTTAAAAGCTTTGGCCTTTTGTTTGTTTTATTTTGGGGGGTTTTTTTTGGGTGGGGGGGTTGAACATAAGGCATTTGTAAAAATGAGAAAAGACATGGCACTTGAAGGGGAAAAACATTCGTAATACTGCAGTAATTAACTTACGCATACTTAAATTATTTGACCAGAGGTGGCTATACTAGCTAGAAATTGCAGTCATGTAACAGCAGTGTTATTGTCTGAAATTAAGAGTAGACATCCAAAAAATTACTAGTTGAGTAAGGGTACAAAAGCACCCACTTAAAAAAATACTTGAATAATGACTTTAGTCTTGAAGGTTTGAGGTTTTTCTCCTAAATCCATCCATCCATCCATCTTCTACCGCTTTTCCGGAGGTCCGGGTCACGGAGGCAGCAGTTCAAGCAGAGAAACCCAGACTTCCCTCTCCCCAGCCACCTGCTCCAGCTCTTCAGAGAGGATACCAAGGCGTTCCCAGACCAGCTGGGAGACATAGTCTCTCCACCGAGTCTTGGGTCTGCCCCGGGGTCTCCTCCCAGTGGGACGTGCCCGAAACACCTCAAGTGGGAGGTGTCCTGGAGGCATCCTAATCAGATGCCCATACCACCTCAACTGACTCTTTTCAATGTGGAGGAGCAGCGGTTCTACTCTGAGCCTCTCCCGGATGACTGAGCTCCTCACCCTATCTCTGAGGGTGTGTCCAGCAATCCTACAGAGAAAACTCATTTCAGCCACTTGTATCCGCGATCTTGTTCTTTTGGTCATTACCCAAAGCTCATGACCATAGGTGAGAGTAGGAACGTAGATTGACTGGTAAATCGACAGCTTTGCCTTAGAACTAAGCTCCCTCTTCACCACAACAGACCGGTACAACGTCCGCATCACTGCAGATGCTGCTCCAATCCGTCTGTCAATCTCTCGCTCCATTTTCCCCTCACTCGTGAACAAGACCTCAAGATACTTAAACTCCTCCACTTGGGGCAGGAGCCTGTCCCCAACCCAGAGAGGACAATCCACCTTTTTCCGGCTGAGGACCATGGACTCGGACTTGGAGGTGCTGATTTTCATCCCAGCCGCTTCACACTCAGCGGCAAACCGTCCCAGCAAGAGCTATAGGTCATTGCTGGATGAAGCCAACAGGACAACATCATCTGCAAACAACAGAGATGAAATCCTGTGGTCACCAAGCATGACACCCTCCGTTCCCTGGCTGCACCTAGAAATCCTGTCCATAAAAATTATGAACAGGATTGGTGACAAAGGCCAGCCCTGGCGGAGTTCAGCTCTCACTGGGAATGACTCCTACCGAGTGTTGGCAATACGAACCAAACTCTCACAACGGTCGTACAGAGACCAAATAGCTCGTATCAAACTGGGGATTCTAAATTGTCCTTAGGTATGACTGTGAGAGTGAATGGTTGTCTGTCTCTCTGTGTTGGCCCTGCAATGGACTGGTGATCTGTCCAGGGTGTACCCTGCCTCTCGCCCAAAGATGCTGGGATAGGCTCCAGCCCCCCCGCGACCCGAAAAGGATTAAGCGGAAGAAGATGAATGAATGAATGAACAAGCCCGATACCCCATACTCCCGAAGCACCCCCCACAAAAAACCACGAGGGACGCGGTCAAATGCCTTCTCCAAGTCCACAAAACACATGTAAACTGGTTGGGCAAACTCCCACAAACCCTCGAGAATTCTTGAGAGGGTAAAGAGCTGGTCTGATATGCCACGGCCAGGACGAAAACCACATTGCTCCTCCTGAATCCGAGGTTCGACCAATGGCCGGACTCTCCTCTCCAGTACCTTGGCATAGACCTTCCCAGGGAGGCTGAAGAGTGTGATCCCTCTAAAGTTGGAGCACACCCTCCGGTCCCCTTTTTTGAAGAGAGGAACCACCACCCCGGTTTGCCATGCCAAAGGCACTGCCCCCGACCTCCACGCAATGTTGCAGAGGCGTGTCAACCATGACAGCCCAACAACATCCAGGGCCTTGAGGTACTCAGGGCGAATCTCGTCCACCCCCGGGGCCCAGCCACCAAGGAGATTTTTAACCACCTTGGCGACCTCAGCCCCTGTGATAGGCGAGTCGTCCCCCTCGTCCCCAAACCCTGCTTCCTCTGTGGAAGGCGTATCAGTGGGATTGATTAGATCCTCGAAGTATTCCTTCCACCGCCCGACGATATCCCCAGTCGAAGTCAACAGTGCCCCATCCGCACCATACA
Source organism: Pholidichthys leucotaenia (assembly GCA_020510985.1). Lineage (NCBI taxonomy): Eukaryota > Metazoa > Chordata > Actinopteri > Cichliformes > Pholidichthyidae > Pholidichthys > Pholidichthys leucotaenia. Next base: position 424,567,010 of record CM035841.1, on the reverse strand, counting down.
CAGTGTGGACAGGGAGCTGCTTTCCCCTCCTGAGCCTCCGGACAGTTTGCCAGAATCTCTTCGAGGCCGACCGAAAGTCTTGTTCCATGGCCTCACCAAACTCCTCCCATACCCGGGTTTTTGCTTCAGCAACCACCCGAGCCACACTTGGCTTGGCCTGCCGGTACACCTCAGCTGCTTCGGGAGTCCCACAAGCCAACCAAGCTTGATAGGACTCCTTCTTCAGCTTAATGGCTCCCCTCACCACTGGTGTCCACCACTTGGTTCGGGGGTTGCCACCACGAGATGCACCGACCACCATGCGGCCGCAGCTCTGGGCCGCCGCTTCAACAACAGAAGTGGAGAACATGGCCCATTCAGACTCCATGTCTCCAGACTCCCTCGGAATGTGGTTGAAGTTCTTCCGGAGGTGGGAGTTGAAGACCTCCCGGACAGGGGCCTCAGCCAGATGTTCCCAGCACACCCTCACTATACGTTTGGGTCTACCAGGTCTGAATGGCTTCCTCCCCTGCCATCAGATCCAACTCACCACCAGGTGGTGATCAGTGACAGCTCTGCACCTCTCTTTACCCGGGTGTCCAAGACATACGGTCACAGGTCTGATGACACTATAACAAAATCGATCATCGACCTGTGACCTAGAGTGTCCTGGTGCCAGGTGCACATATGGACACCCTTATGCTTGAACATGGTGTTGGTTATGGACAAACTGTGGTTAGCACAGAAGTACAATAACTGAACACCACTCGGGTTCAGATCGGGCAGGCCGTTCCTCCCAATCACCCCCCTCCAGGTTTCACTGTCGTTGCCCACGTGCGCATTGAAGTCTCCCAGTAGGACAATGGAGTCTCCAAGAGGAGCACCCTCCAGCACCGTGCTCTGAGACATCATTTGGTGTGTAGGCACAAATGATGGTCGGGACCCGTTTCCCAACCCGAAGGCGCAGGGAAGCAACCCTTTCGTCCACCGGGGAAAACTCCAATATAGAGGTAGCAAGGTGGGGGGATACAAGAATACCCACCCCTGCTCGTCGCCTTTCACCCGGGGCAACTCCAGAAAAGGCCAAGCTCCAGCACCTCTCCAGGAGACTTGTTCCGGAACCGGAGCTGTGTGTTGAGGTGAGTTCGACTATATCTAGCCGGTATCTCTCAACCTCGTACACCAGCTCAGGCTTCTTTCCCACCAGAGATCCGAAGCTTTCTAATCTGATTTTTCTCCTAAATTTATAACAATTTTTTGTAGCTTTCTACTTTTCTTTGTAAATTTGTTTATACCTAAATTTGAAACTATTTTCCTCATAAATTTGTAATTTCCTCTTGTAAGATTATGAATTTTCATGTACATTTGAGACTTTAACATTAATCTGTGGACTAGTTTATTGCTTTTTTGCCTATTTTTATAATGGAATTATTGCTTTACTTAATCGTAAGTACTTACTGGTTTTTAATTACTGGTAAAATTTTGAATTATTTTCTCATATAATTGAAACTTTTGATCATAATTTTGCAGAGCCAGACTAGAACAATAATTTCAACTCTGATTTCAAATTAATAAAGCTATTAATAAAATTATATTTAATGAAATAAAATTAATTAAAATGATTAAAGATGCAATTATGTCTGTTATAATATTTCTATATATTTACATTTTTTAGAACACTCCTCGCCAACCAGACAACAGGAAAAACCTCCCTTATTTTGAAATCCAAATGTTGGCAGCCTTTTTTTCTGAAGTCTGGAGGATGTTAACAGATTTAAGTCACTGACTTTGTGAATATTAATCATTTTAACTTGCCAGGTACATAATGAACATAAATTAGTTAATATTGTATTGGTTGGTGAAGTAAATCCTCAACAATTCAGTCATCCTTGCCTCTGCCTCAGTTAGCCTGAATATCAAGCCTAACCACACCTGTTAGCTTTGCGATTGTCCCTGTTAGTGGGTTGAAACCACAATAAATGCCTCCACTTAGTGATGGGCAGGTGAAGCTTCATGAAGCTCTGAGGCTTTCCTTCTAATTATGCCGAAAAAGATTCAGTTTCAAGGCTTCATTCTAACTAAGAACACTGACATCTAGTGTTCCACTGAAGCCATAGCAACCTCAACAGAGCTTAACTGCAGCGCTAACACAGTTTCAATCCCATGTCAGCAATAAAAGTTCAGAAAAGACTGTGCAGTTGTTTTATACCAGTGGATCTTAAACTTTCTTTTTTTTTAATTCCCCACTTTGGGGAGGCAGGTGATTATCAAGCTCAAACACACACACACACACACACACACACACACACAGAGGTCTCTCTCCACCCCTCCACACCCACAATGATTCCCAAGCAAGCTAAGCCTCATATTTCCTTTTGCTCCTGGCTTTTTGGTTGATTACCATCAGGAATTTCTCTGCCCATCATTTTGATGGAGAGAGTTTTAAAAATTAGGTCATGATCTAATTTTATCAGTCATTTTAATTCTAATATGATAAAACACTGAGTAGATTTTATTGTAATTTGCATTTTCAGTTTTAATTGTGAATTTACAGGATGGGCACACATTTTTTTTTTCAATGTAACTCAGATCCATGTGACACCGGGGACACAAAAGCTCTGTCCACTGGTGCAGAGGAAAACAGCAGCCCTCCTCCAAACTCCTTTAAACTAAAAAATAAAATAAAAATAATGTCAGGAATTCAGTGGATGTGATCAAATAACTCCTGTTTCTGTTACAGTTTGGTTTTAAATCATCCTGTTAAAATATTGACAGTGAACAAGGAGTGAAATAGTCATAAAATGAGATACTGATTTATTTTTTTTTATTTTATTAACCTTTATTTATACAGCTAGTCCCATTGATACACAAGGTCTCATTTTCAAGAGAGACTTGTCAAGACAACACGCACACGCCAGTGTCCCAGTGGGGTGTGTGCAGAGCACAGCAGGCTGCACAACTTCACTGTGTTCTGACAATGTGGAGCACCATGGTGACAGCTGTTCCCCGGTCCTCCCAAGGGAGGAGGTAGATTGATTCCTCAGTCTGACTGAATAAGGACGCTCAAACAGCGGTAAAAGTGCATCTGAAATGTCACTGATTTGTTATTAATTCTCACAATGCCGGTGCTCCAATCACCAGGCTGGTAAGCCAGCTGCTGTGAGGAGGCTGTGCAGATGGAGAACACTATCATGATGTGCAAAATGTTATGAAAAAAATTAATAAAAGGAGACAGACTTGGTAATTGCTATTTAATAATGGTGGGAAAATCCGTCATAATGACGGACAGCTTTGTTTTTTTTTCTGTCACTGCTATAAACGACAGAAATAAATGGCAGAATAAGAAGGTAAAATGTTGGCTTGGGTTCATTTAGAAACCTTTATTTAAAACCTGGGCTAAGTTTATACAGACAACAAGACACTCTGAGCCGAAGTGTGAGGTAAAGTTTGTGATATTGGTGTTTTGATACGAGCTCTGACAGTTTCAAATCACTCCACTTCAGAAAGAGTGAAAGAAGCTCTGAATCATTTGCCCATCACTACCTCCACTGCTTACATACCTCTACTGCTTTTTTCCTCTATTGAAAGTATACTCATGCTTCACTCTGACATCAGGGGAGCGAGTACATGGATTCAGTTTTGTCTCTCAGACAGTGATGCTGGATACACTTGGCTGCTGGCTGAACTGTCACGAGAGCAGCATACTCCTGAACTCCGACCATCCCGATACTGCAGCTGTCTAGACTTGTGCTGTTGGCATGCATGTTTGTGGGGTGACAGGCCTTCATTTATTTCCTTTGTGATGTACTGTATGTCAGGGGTGGCAAACCCTGCAGCTCTTTTCTCATTTTTTAAATTGGCTTTTGTGTAGCGCTTTTTAAAAAATGATATACTTTTTTCTTAGCGTGGCGACTCAGTTTTTGGCATGGCGGCCCACCACGCAGAAATGTTACCTGCAGAAGCATTTCAGGTAGATTTGTATTCTTAGTTTCTGTGGGAGGGGGGAACTCTTGTGCAGGTGTACTTTTCTGTCCCTAAAATGTCAAAAGTTCTATGTAATGCAGTAAAATAAAGGGTAAAGCATAATGGAGGCCCTTTAAAACATAAAATACAGTTCTGTCTCTGATCGCTTTCCTCCTTGGGTGTGTGAGCAGCACCCCACCCACAGTGCTAGCTGATTGGTCAGAAGTTATTAGCACCATGGAACGTAGAAAAGAGCTGCTCAGGTTACCACAGACCAGCTATAAGATTTTTTCCCCATCAGCAGCAGTCACACACTGCACTAGTAACACAGTAGCTAGTTAGCTGCATCTTCATCTTTTATATTAATTGACGTGTGACCACCAGCATTAAGCCACACTACTGCCACCTTGTAAAAAAGCAAGAACAGAAAACAGAAATGCTTTAAAAGGCACTGATCACTCATACATAGTTATCACAGTGTTATCATCTATCTGTAAATGCAGAAAATCTCTGTCTGTGTGGGTGTGTGTTCCTCAGATATCTCCCAAACCCTTCGTCAGACTGACCTCAGATTTTACACCGTGTTCCAAATTGTTGTCCAAATGATATTTGTCTCTGATTTTCCCAAATAGTCGATGCAAATGACAGTCAGTATAATTTTCAAGTCATCAACTGTTATAGCATAATTCAAATTTTATTGAACAAATCTCCCAATGATAACTATTTTTTGCAAAAATAAAAAAACTCAAAATGCACTGTTCCAAATTATTATGCACAACAGAGTTTCAAAACATTTTATTGGTTGTTGTTGTTCGTCCATCATTGTTGATGATGACCTCGTAATCCTATTGATGAGTTGACGGTTGACGGTGAGTCCTGAGATGACTGATCAGTCCAATTTTGGCACAGAATGTCCTGGCACATGTGGGGCAGGCATGCATCATCACGTTAGCTGATGTGCTGGGCTGTCTAGTCTTGCGCAGTTCGCACTTGGCTTTAGCTCCAGCAATACGTCTGACTTCGAGATTTCTGCAGCCATCCTTAATGCTCATATGCCAGGCCAAACGGTCTTGTGCTAGAGTTTCCCAGGAGGCCACGTCTATATTGAGGGATTTCATAGAAGCCTTCAGGGTTTGTAGCGTTTCTTTTGTCCCCCTCTCGACCTTTTTCCTTCTGAGAGTTCCCCATAGAACAGCTGCTTTGGAATGCGTTCATCAGGCATCCTGACAACATGACCTGCCCACCTGGCTTGCGCTCTTATTAGCATGGTGTGGACCATTTCCATTTTAGCTCGCTCAAGGACTTCTGTATCGGGTACCTTGTCCTGCCAGTTGATGCTGAAGATCCTTCGAAGACAGGTGAGGTGGAAACGGTTGAGCTGTCTGGCATGCCTTGCATACACCGTCCATGTTTCACAGGCATAAAGGAGTGTTGGGAGCACAACAGCATGGTAGACCTTTAGTTTCGTTTCTAGGCTAATGCCCCGTCTTTCCCATGCAATTTTGCGGAGTCTGCCGAATGCAATGCTGGCCTTGGCTATTCTGTGGTTGACTTCGGTATGTATTGTTGCAGACTGGGAGAGGGTGCTACCTAGGTATGTGAATTGGCCTACAACTTGCAGTCTCTGCCCCTTCACTGTAATAGTTGGTTCTGCCTGTTGGCCATTTGGAGCTGGCTGGTGCATAACTTCGATCTTCTTGGTGCTGATGGTGAGGCCGAAGTTGTCACATGCCATGGAGAATTTGTCCATGCTTGACTGCATCTCACTCTCTGAGCTATCATTTAAGGCACAGTCGTCGGCAAAGAGGAAGTCCCTCAGTACAGTCTCTTTTACCTTGGTGATAGCCTGGAGTCTTCTTGGGTTGAAGAGCCTTCCATCCTGCCTGTACCTGAGGCTTATCCCAGTGGTGCTGTTCTGAAAGGCATCAGTGAGCATGGCTGAGAACATCATACTGAACAAGGTGGGTGCGAGCACGCAACCTTGTTTAACGCCATTCGTGATTGGAAAAGCCTCTGATGCCTCACCGTTGTCTAGGACGCGTGCGTTCATGCCATCGTGGAACTGGCGCACCATCAGGATGAATTTGTCTGGGCAGCCAAACTTTGACATTATCCTCCATAGTCCCTGGTGACTGACAGTGTCATATGCTTTGGTGAGGTCAACAAATGTGGTGTAGAGCTCGCGGTTCTGTTCTAGACACTTCTCCTGGAGTTGACGAGCCGCAAAGATCATTTCCACAGTCCCTCTACCCTTACGGAAGCCACATTGTGATTCTGGCAGCAGGCCTTGTTATAGGTGAGTGATCAGACGATTTAGCAAGAGTCTTGTGAGGACCTTACCAGCTATGGAGAGTAGTCAGATACCTCGATGGTTGTCGCATACTTGTCTGTTGCCCTTTCTCTTGTACACGTGGACAATTGATGCATCCCTGAGTTCCTGAGGAATGGTGCCTTGGGTCCAGAAGGACCGGAACAGTTCAGTCAGCTTCTCAAGGAGTGCTGGGCCACCTGTCTTGTATATCTCAGCTGGAATGGCGTCAGACCCTGGTGCTTTGCCACTTGACAGTTGGCCAACAGCCTTTTGGACTTCAACAACAGTAGGAAGTTCATCCATGGCATTGTTGATCTCAACCTGGGACATCCTGTCGATTGCCTCATTGTTTATAGTAGAAGGCTGGTTCAGGACTCCCTTCAAAATGTTCAGCCCATCTTTGGAGGATTTGGGTCTTGTCTGTCAGGAGGGTTGAACCATCTGAGCCCAGAAGTGGGGAGCTTCCTGATGGCTTGAGTCCATACAGGGCATTGAGAGACTCGTAGAATCATTTAGAGTCATTCCTGTCTGCGTAGCCCTGGATTTCATCCACCTTGGCACTCAACCATGAGTCTTGCATCTCTCAGAATCAGAATCAGAATAAGTTTATTGCCAAGCACATTTACAAGTAAATAACAGGTAAATATACGAGGAATTTGACTTGACACTGAAAACGTCATAAATGACATTCTCAATGACGCGGCGAGCCGTGGAGGCGCCTGTCAGCAGGAGGGGAACAGTAGGCAGTGGGGGAAGGGGAGGGTGGACACAGTAGGAGAGAGAAAAAAACATTGTTGATCAGAATAAAGTTCATATATGACCGATATTATGATTACAAGAAAAAAACTCTCAATGCACAATTAGCAGACAATAGAATCCACACAATGACACAAAGAGAGCAGTGAGTGAATGTCTTCATCAGTCAGTATAAATGGATCAGTATGTGTGAGTTGGGTGCAGTCAGTGGCAAATCAGTTAGGTGGACAACAATAGTCTCTTCCTCAGCAGATGTTATGACTACAGTCTGAAGCAAAGGCACGTGTCCTTGAGCACGGCAGATGGAATAGTTGAGCCAGACAGCTGTCCTTGAGAGTCAGATGCTGCCCGCCAGTGTTATGAAAACATTATACTGTTGATTATCAGGAGGACTGAATGCTGAGGGGTGCCGAAAAAAACAGTTCGAATAGCACTGACTTCAGAGAAAAAACTTTCTATTCTCTTACGGATTCAGTGCTCCAATTCCATCATGGCCAGGCATTGAAATCGATTCGTGAACAGCTCTCAGCGTGATCGTGATGTAATCCATTTTCCTGTACAGTTCGCCATTGGCCGCTGTCAGAGTCCTGCCCAGTTGGTCAATTTGATGAGTGAGCTTCACCGGGTCCGCTTTTTGATAAGCTCTGTCCATCTTCTTCAATTTGCGGTGCACCAGAACAATCCCAAAGCCAATCAGTAGAATTCCGATGACCATTGCTCCGAAAAGATATAAATCTTCAGTATCTTCAATAGAAAGATCACACAGGCACAAGAGTTTCCAATTGCTTGTGTCCTTTAAATAACCCGCAGCAGCAGTTCCTGCAGGACAGATAGGCTCCCCCGGGCCTGATTTCCTCATTGAAAAAACAGTGTCAATTGCGTTCAAAGCCCAGCTTATTAAATCCGTAATTTCGTTAGATAAATCAGCAGTAAAGACACGCAGACACAGACGATAGCAAGCTGGGATCCAGTCAGTTAGGGAGGGAGAGAGAGATAGGGAGCCGGAGCGGGGAAGAAAAGCGTCTGCTCTCTTTGGACGGTGGAAGTGAAGGGCCGAAGTTTGAGTTGTACTGTCCTGTTGTACTGTCCTGCGTGCGCTGGTGAAAGCCACCTTCTTTGAGATGGATGAGGGATCATTTTGATTGGCACGATGAAGGCTATGCTTCTCCGTTAGTAAAGCTTTGATTTCCTCATCATTTTCATCAAACCAATCATGCTTTTTCCGTGTTGAGAGGCCCAGGATTTTCTGTGCAGATGAGTGGACAGTATTCCTGAACAGCACCCAGTCTTTCTCAGCATTGGCTGTGAATCTCAGTTCTGCAAGTTTGCGTTCCAGGTCTTCCGTGAGTGCATTAGCCTTGGAGTAGGTTTTCAGTTGGGACACATCAAGCCATTTCATGCATTTGTTCTTGTCCCCCTGTGGCCTTCTCTTAGGTCTGATGTGCAGTTTCATCCTGGAGACAATAAGCCTGTGGTCGGTCCAGCAGTCAGCACCACACATGGCCTTTGTGACTCTGACGTCCTGCTTATCTTTTTGCCTGATGATGACATACTGTAGTCGATGAGGTGCCAGTGTTTGGAACGGGGGTGCCTCCATGAGGTTTTGTTTCGAGTGGGCAGGTGGAAGACAGTATTTGTGATGAGGAGGCTATGTTTGGCACAGGTCTGTAGCAGGAGAAGACCATTGCTATTGCACTTGCCCTCTCCATTTTTGCCTATGATGCCTTCCCAGGCAGAACTGTCCTGTCCTACTCTGGCATTGAAGTCCCCAAGCAATATGAGCTTCTTGTTGTGCTTCACAGTAGACAGGAGAGCATCACGTTCTTTGTAGAACTTGTTTTTAGTCTCATCGGGGTTTGTCATCGTTGGTGCATAGGCACTGATGAGAGTAGCCTGCTTGCTGTCATGCACTGGAAGCTGCATTGTCATGAGGCGGTCATTCACGCCCTTTGGGAGGCTGGAGAGTTTGCTGACAAGGTTGTTCCTCACAGCAAAACCAACTCGTGCTTCGCGGCGCTCATCTTTGCTACGGCCACTCCAGAAGAATGTATATTCACCTCCCGACTCATTTAACTGACCTTCTTCTGCAAGCCTGGTTTCACACAGAGCTGCAATGTCAATGTTGTATCTTGCAAGTTCCCTGCTAACTAGAGCTGTTCTTCTTTCAGGTCGATCAGCTGACAGGTTGTCTAAAAGTGTGCGCACATTCCATGTGCCAGTGTTGTGGTGTCACCTTTTTCTTTCCTCTGTTGTTTCTACCGCTAGTGTGGGATCCCCTCCAGCCACAGTAAGCTGGCCAGGGTGTTGTGAAGCAGGCAATGTTTAGGGCACATTTTCTATCCCTTCCTCAGACTGTGGAGGTGAGCAGTGCAATCCTAAAAAGGGCTGCTCAGTCACTCAGACAGACACCGAACCCCGCTGCTGCTTCTGTCAGTGAGGAGCGATCATTAGGCCTGAGCCGCCTGTGTGCATGTCCATGACTACAGCTGCCAGTGTATCCTCACCTGCTGCTTTGCCACTCGCCCATCACCACAGGACTTTTGAAACGGATTGATGAGACTTGCGCTACAAAATTGGATTAAAGTGAGGGAGAGTTGCGCAGCGTCAGCCTCACTCTCTCTTCCAGGGTCATCAGATTCCAGTGGCAGGATGTAGTCAAGACGGCTGGAGATGACACTGGATGCAGGAGTTGCTGGAGTCTTGGCAGAATTTGACCATGACTCCATCTATGGGGCTCCACTCCGATATTTCTGTCAGGGTTGATTCCCTTAGCCTTATGCTGTCCCTAGCACTCACAGGTCAGTGAGACTATTTGACCCATAGCTGGGGGTCTGTTCATGGGCATCAGGACGTGTCCACACACTGGTGGGCCTGGCATGCCACATGTCTGGGGGCAGACCTCCTCCAAATCCCTTGCAATTTGGCCTGAGACCGCAAGGTGCTCAGTTTACGTGTGTTGCCACGAGAAGGCATTGCATAGGGCTTATCTACTGAGAGGCTATGTACTGGCAGGAAAGACTTACGCACTCGGCTTCCTTTTCGCAATAGCTAGCCAGCGGCAGAGGCTGAAAGCGAGAGATGACAAGCACACAGACACACAGCGCACCACACTAGACGCATCAATAGACCAATTTGACAATTTTAAAAAAAATAAAATTATTGGTTGTAAAGAACTGAAAATGGTCATTTGTTGAATTTGCAGCATTAGGAGGTCATATTTACTGAAATCAAAAGCTATTTCAATCAAAAACATCTTAACAGGCCAAGTTACTGTACATGTTAACATCAGATGCCTTCTTTGATATAACGTTCACAATTCTTGCATCCATTGAACCTGTGAATTTTTGGAGCATTTCTGCTTGAATTTCTTTGCAAGATGTCAGAATAGCCTCCCACAGCTGCTGTTTTGATGTGAACTGCCTCCCACCTTCATAGATCTTTTGCTTGAGGATGCTCCAAAGGTTCTCAATAGGGTTGAGGTCAGGGGAGGATGGAGGCCACTCCACGAGTTTCTCTGCAGCCACTGACACAGAGGTATTCTTTGCAGCATGAGATGGTGCGTTGTCATGCCTGAAGATAATTTTGCTACGGAAGGCACAGTTCTTCTTTTTGTACCATGGAAGAAAGTGGTCAGTCACGAACTCTATATACTTTACCGAGGTCATTTTCACACCTTCAGGGACCCTAAAGGGGCCTACCAGGTCTCTCTCCATGATTCCAGCTCAAAACCTGACTCCACCACCTCCTTGCTGATGTCGCAGTCTTGTTGGGACATGGTGGCCATCCACCAACCATCCACTACTCCATCCATCTGGACCATCCAGGGTTGCATGGCACACTCACTGGTAAACAAAATTGTTAGAAAATTAGTCTTCATGTATTTCTGGGCCCACTGCAACTGTTTCTGCTTGTGAGCATTGGTTAGGGGTGGCCGAATAGTAGGTTTATGCACAACTGCAAGCCTCTGGAGGATCCTACACCTTGAAGTTCGTGGGGCTTCAGAGGCATCAGCAGCTTCAAATGCCCATTTGCTGCTTTGTAATGCCATTTTAGCAGCTGCTGTCTTAATTCAATTAATTTGTCTAGCAGAAACTTTCCTCATTATACCTTTATCTGCATGAGCCCATCTGTGCTCTGAATCAGTCACAAATTTCTTCACAGTACAATGATCACGCTTAAGTTTTTGTGAAACATCTAATGTTTTCATACCTTGTCCAAGGCATTGCACTATTTGACGCTTTTCGGCATCAGAGAGATCCTTTTTCTTTCCCATATTGCTTGAAACCTGTGGCATGCTTAATAATGTGGAACATCCTTCTTAAGTAGTTTTTCTTTAATTGGGCCCACCTGGCAAACTAATTATGGCAGGTGTCTGAGATTGATATCAGTGATCCAAAGAGCCCTGAGACACAATACCATCCATGAGTTTAATTGAAAAACAAAAAATTTAGTGTTTATGACACTAAAATCCTATTTGCATAATAATTTGGAACGCGGTGTATAAGTACTTTGCTGAGGTTACGAGGGTGTGCATCCCCGAATGTGGAGTTGCTCAGTCAAAATATGTCATTTTTATCAATAAAAGTTTAGCCACCGCTCCATTTTCTCATGCTCTGGCTTCTAGGAGTGTGGGCGGGGTTTTGGATTGACTCCAAACTGATTGGATAATACATGGCATCACTGCATCAGTCACCACAGTGTGCCGTAAACAAAACAAGGAAGTGAAAAGCGAGGGGGGGACAGCCGGACCGCCTTACAACAGTCTTTCACAGGGAGCCAAGTCCAGCCTGCCCGGTTAACAGGAATCTCTGTGGCTGCTTCACCCGTGTCCTTTGTGGCACCGCAGGTTCAACATGGCGCTCCTCCCGGTGCTGGTGCACTCGCACGGCTATCTAAAAATTAAAAGTTAATAATAATACCACCATGATTGTGGAGCGGAATGGCCAGATCAATTACGTATCATATACACACACGTATGCACGCTTTGACTAAATGACGACCGTGACCAAACACACGAAAACGGCTAAATAACGAAATAAATCATTTTTTATTGACTGACAAATGGGCAACACTGATGCAACAGTTGCTGCCAAATGGGTCATTCTGCTGTGTATAATAATGTTGGGTGTTTTGTACTTATAGTATTGCTAAAATATAAAATGATGCACTACAATGGGTCTCAAATATTTGTAAATGTGTCCTGTTATAGTACTGCATGAGTTTATTGATGATAGACTATAAACTACACATCTAAACTAAAACAATTATAATGGTGACTGAACAACCCCCATTCCCCAAAGTGCAAGATACAACATTTATATATATAACTCATAAAAGATCACACAAGTAAGTCTGACAAACAAATAAACAAAGGTTCTTAAACAGTCGCTAATATTTTATGTCCCATTCATTTTCATTAATTCTGTAATTAATATAAACACAATCAAATAAATCTTAGTGTTCAGTCCCTTTCATATTTGTCAAAGTCTAACAGGTGATTGCCTACATATAGGCTACACCTCTATTCCACTTTCAAGCACAGCCTGCATTTGGGCCTGTAAAGCCTGATTGGGCTACCTGTTTCCAGAGAAGAATACTTGCTTTCTACGGGCATGCATTAGTTATTTAATAATAACATATCAGTGACACATTTTAAAGTAGGTAGGAACACTGAAAAGACTACAACTGGTATGTTTTATGGCTTGAGTCCAATTAGCCAGTGATAGGGTACTTTTGTCATTTGATAGCTGAAGTCATGCTCCATGATTGGCTAATGGGACTCAAGCTGTAAAACATGCCAGTTGTAGCCATTTCATTGTTCGTAGTAATAGAAACAGGAGTATTACATAGTGCTGTTGCAGTTCTATCCAACAGGTTATGGTGGAAGTGACATTTGCCGGGTGAAAGGTTGATGAACCTTCACAATGATTTTGTAAACATTATTTTAAGGTCACAGTCTTAGAGAAACCACTTCATTGTGCTCTGTCTCACTGCAGAAGATGACTATGCATCCTGGCTTTACTGACCATTTAAGTCTGCTTTGGTCAGAGAATATGGTGGGACAACTGTCCCTCGGGATCTCTCTGTTCTCCTCCATCTTTGTCTGATGGGATCTTTTCTCATTTATGATTCTGAATATCTAAACACGTGGACAAAATTGTTGGTACCCCTCTGTTAATGAAAGAAAAACCCACAGTGGTCACAGAAATAACTTGAATCTGACAAAAGTGGTAATAAATAAAAATTCTATGAAAATTAACCAATGAAAATCAGACAATGCTTTTGAATTGTGGTTCAACAGAATTACTTTAAAAACAAACTCATGAAACAGGCCTGGACTAAAATGATGGTACCCCTAGAAAAGATTGAAAATAATGTGACCATAGGGACATGTTCAACCAAGATGTGTCCCCTAATTAACATCACAGGTGTCTACAAACTTGTGATCAGTCAGTCGGCCTATTTAAAGGGTGACAAGTAGTCACTGTGCTGTTTGGTGACATGATGTGTACCACACTAAACATGGACCAGAGGAAGCAAAGGAGAGAGTTTTCTCAGGAGATTCTCGTCGGCCTCCGTCGGTCTATGATGACCATGGAAGAGAATCCTAAATGTCTACTCTGCTGGAACAGCACCACCTGTGGCTGAACAGGCCGATGCACACCGGTGTTCTACCTTCCAGCGTTGGGCGTTGGTAGGATTCAAGCCTGGGCAGGAAGATATGGAGGACAAGATGTTACCCATGCAGCATGTCCCCCCTCTCCACGTCACTGATGGATCCAAAGGAACACCAGGGCTGCTATAGTTTGGCACCAGCGCCGTTGCAGGAGCTGCCAGAATGATGTTGAGCACAACAGAGAACTGCCTTAGGGGCTTCGACTCCGGATTTTTCCTCAGGGTTGACTCCCGAAGCCTTTCCCGTGACCGGGTGTGCCACAAGGCAGCGGAGGTTTGAAATCAGGGTTTACCTTCCCCTAGATGGGCTACCTTCCCAGGTTGACGAGCCACCATCTACCCGAAGCATCTGGTTTTAAGGCCCCAGAGATCCGCCCTCGCCCCTTCTCCTATTAGTAAAAGCAGTTCCGCCGGGCTTAGAGACTAAACCACACGGGCAGGCTAGGAGTTGGACTTAGTTGTCAGAGGCTTTTCGAGACGCACGCCGTAAGGAGCATTTTATGAGCACTGGGAGCTTAACCCCAGTGCCGCTCCTGGCTATGACAACCTTGGAACCCCTCAGGAGATTAGAAAGAAAATTATAGACAAGCATGTTAAAGGTAAAGGCTTTAAGACCATCTCCAAGCAGCTTGATGTTCCTGTGACTACAGTTGCACATATTATTCAGAAATTTAAGATCCATGGGACTGTAGCCAACCTCCCTGGACGTGGCCGCAGGAGGAAATTTGATGAAAAATGGAAGAGACGGATAATGCGAACGGTAACAGAAGAGCCCAGAACAATCTCTAAACACATTCATGGTGAACTCCAAGGTCAAGGTACATCAGTGTTAGATCGCACCATCCGTCGTCGTTTGAGCCAAAGTGGACTTCATGGGAGACGACCAAGGAGGACACCACTGTTGAAAACAAATCAGACTGGAATTTGCCAAACTGCATGTTGACAAGTCACAAAGCTTCTAGGAGAATGTCCTATGGACAGATGAGACAAAACTGGACTTTTTGGCAAGGCACATCAGCTCTATGTTCACAGATGCAAAAATGAAGCATACCAAGAAAAGAACACTGTCCCTACTGTGAAACATGGAGGAGGTTCTGTTATGTTCTGGGGCTGCTTTGCTGCATCTGGCACAGGGTGTCTTGAATCTGTGCAGGGTACAATGAAATCTCAATACTACCAAGGTATTCTAGAGAGAAATGTGCTGCCCAGTGTCAGACAGCTTGGTCTCAGTCGCAGGTCATGGGTCTTGCAACAGGATAATGACCCAAAACACACAGCTAAAAACACCCCAGAATGGCTAAGAGCAAAACATTGGACTATTCTAAAGTGGCCTTCTATGAGCCCTGATCTAAATCCTATTGAACATCTGTGGAAGGAGCTGAAACATGCCGTCTGGAGAAGGCACCCTTCAAACCTGAGACAACTGGAGCAGTTTGCTCATGAGGAGTGGGCCAAAATACCTGCTGAGAGGTGCAGAAGTCTCACTGACATCCATCCATCCATCCATCTTCTACCGCTTTTCCAGAGGTCCGGGTCGCGGAGGCAGCAGTTCAAGCAGAGAAGCCCAGACTTCCCTCTCCCCAGCCACCTGCTCCAGCTCTTCAGAGGGGATACCAAGGCGTTCCCAGACCAGCTGGGAGACATAGTCTCTCCACCGAGTCCTGGGTCTGCCCCGGGGTCTCCTCCCAGTGGGACGTGCCTGAAACACCTCAAGTGGAAGGCGTCCAGGAGGCATCCTAATCAGATGCCCATACCACCTCAACTGACTCCTTTCAATGTGGAGGAGCACCGGTTCTACTCTGAGCCTCTCCCGGATGACTGAGCTTCTCACCCTATCTCTGAGGGTGAGTCCAACAATCCTACGGAGAAAGCTCATTTCAGCCGCTTGTATCCGCGATCTCGTTCTTTCGGTCATTACCCAAAGCTCGTGACCATAGGTGAGAGTAGGAACGTAGACTGACTGGTAAATCGACAGCTTTGCCTTAGAACTAAGTTCCCTCTTCACCACAACAGACCGGTACAACGTCCGCATCACTGCAGATGCTGCTCCAATCCGTCTGTCGATCTCTCGCTCCATTTTCCCCTCACTCGTGAACAAAACCCCAAGATACTTAAACTCCTCCACTTGGGGCAGGAGCCTGTCCCCAACCCGGAGAGGACAATCCACCTTTTTCCGGCTGAGGACCATGGACTCGGACTTGGAGGTGCTGATTCTCATCCCAGCCGCTTCACACTCAGCGGCAAACCGTCCCAGCAAGAGCTGTAGGTCATTGCTGGATGAAGCCAACAGGACAACATCATCTGCAAACAACAGAGATGAGATCCTGTGGTCACCAAGCATGACACCCTCCATTCCCTGGCTGCGCCTAGAAATCCTGTCCATAAAAATTATGAACAGGATCGGTGACAAAGGGCAGCCCTGGCGGAGTCCAACTCTCACTGGGAATGACTCCGACCGAGTGTTGGCAATACGAACCAAACTCTCACAACGGTCGTACAGAGACCGAATAGCTCGTAACAACAAGCCCGATACCCCATACTCTCGAAGCACCCCCCACAAAAATCCACGAGGGACGCGGTCAAATGCCTTCTCCAAGTCCACAAAACACATGTAAACTGGTTGGGCAAACTCCCACGAACCCTCAAGAATTCTCCAGAGGGTAAAGAGCTGGTCCGATGTGCCACGGCCAGGACGAAAACCACATTGCTCCTCCTGAATCCGAGGTTCGACCAACGGCCGGACTCTCCTCTCCAGTACCTTGGCATAGACCTTCCCAGGGAGGCTGAGGAGTGTGATCCCTCTAAAGTTGGAGCACACCCTCCGGTCCCCTTTTTTGAAGAGAGGAACCACCACCCCGGTTTGCCATGCCAAAGGCACTGCCCCCGACCTCCACGCAATGTTGCAGAGGCGTGTCAACCATGACAACCCAACAACATCCAGGGCCTTGAGGTACTCAGGGCGAATCTCGTCCACCCCCGGGGCCCGGCCACCAAGGAGATTTTTAACCACCTTGGCGACCTCAGCCCCTGTGATAGGCGAGTCATCCCCCTCGTCCCCAAACCCTGCTTCCTCTGTGGAAGGCGTATCAGTGGGATTGAGGAGATCCTCAAAGTATTCCTTCCACCGCCCGACGATATCCCCAGTTGAAGTCAACAGTGTCCCATCCGCACCATACACAGTGTGGACGGGGAGCTGCTTTCCCCTCCTGAGCCGCCGAACAGTTTGCCAGAATCTCTTTGAAGCCGACCGAAAGTCTTGTTCCATGGCCTCACCGAACTCCTCCCATACCTGGGTTTTTGCTTCAGCAACCACCCGAGCTGCACTCCGCTTGGCCTGCCGGTACACCTCAGCTGCTTTGGGAGTCCCACAAGCCAACCAAGCTTGATAGGACTCCTTCTTCAGCTTAATGGCCCCCCTCACCACTGGTGTCCACCACTTGGTTCGGGAGTTGCCACCACGAGATGCACCGACCACCTTGCGGCCGCAGCTCTGGGCCGCTACTTCAACAACAGAGGTGGAGAACATGGCCCATTCAGACTCCATGTCTCCAGACTCCCTCGGGATGTGGTTGAAGTTCTTCCGGAGGTAGGAGTTGAAGACCTCCCGGACAGGGGCCTCAGCCAGACGCTCCCAGCACACCCTCACTATACGTTTGGGTCTACCAGGTCTGAATGGCTTCCTCCCCTGCCATCGGATCCAACTCACCACCAGGTGGTGATCAGTTGACAGCTCTGCACCTCTCTTTACTCGGGTGTCCAAGACATACGGTCACAGGTCTGATGATACGATAACAAAATCGATCATCGACCTGCGACCTAGGGTGTCCTGGTGCCAGGTGCACATATGGACACCCTTATGCTTGAACATGGTGTTCGTTATGGACAGACTGTGGTTAGCACAGAAGTCCAATAACTGAACACCACTCGGGTTCAGATCGGGCAGGCCGTTCCTCCCAATCACCCCCCTCCAGGTTTCACTGTCGTTGCCCACGTGCGCATTGAAGTCCCCCAGTAGGACAATGGAGTCTCCAGGAGGAGCACCCTCCAGCACCCCAGTCACAGACTCCAAAAAGGGTGGGTACTCTGAAACATCATTTGGTGCATAGGCACAAATGATGGTCAGGACCCGTTTCCCAACCCGAAGGCGCAGGGAAGCAACCCTTTCGTCCACCGGGGAAAACTCCAATATAGAGGCAGCAAGGTGGGGCGATACAAGAATACCCACCCCTGCTCGTCGCCTCTCGCCCGGGGCAACTCCAGAAAAGGCCAAGCTCCAGCCCCTCTCCAGGAGACTGGTTCCGGAACCGGAGCTGTGTGTTGAGGTGAGGCCGACTATATCTAGCCGGTATCGCTCAACCTCGTGCACCAGCTCAGGCTCCTTCCCCACCAGAGAGGTGACATTCCACGTACCAAAAGCCAGTTTAGAAAGCTTGGGATCAGTCCGCCAAGGTCTCCGCCTTTGACCACCACCTAATCCACTGTCTCACTGACAGTTACAGAAATTGTTTGATTGCAGTGATTGCCTCAAAAGGTTGTGCAACAAAATATTAAGTTAAGGGTACCATCATTTTTGTCCAGGCGTGTTTCATGAGTTTTTTTTAGAATAATTCTGTTGAACCACAATTCAAAAGCATTGTCTGATTTTCATTGGTTAATTTTCATATAATTTTTATTTATTACCACTTTTATCAGATTCAAGTTATTTCTGTGACCATTGTGGGTTTTTCTTTCATTAACAGAGGGGTACCAACAATTCTGTCCACGTGTGTACGTACTTTGATCTACTGTATACAAAACTAACTGTGGGCAGGAAAGCCACATTACTCATCTGTACTGTCAGAACAACATTAAGCTGCTGGCTCAATCTTCAGAGGACAGTTTCATTTCATCTTTTCTGGGCTTAATTTAAAACAGAGTCACACACGGTTTTGGAAAACACCCTACTACATGTTCTGTAACTACAGGTGCATCTCTAAAACTATCGTGAAAGTCCAGTTGTTTTTCCTTTAGTTGTGACATTTTTGACATCGTCTCTGGTTCAGGAGGGGATCAGTATCAGGAACACAACAGTTGTAGTCCCTTTCCTGAAGACGTCTGTATGTAGTGACTTAAGTCCCTTTTCCAGTAGCACCTACTCAGCCCAAGTCGCCTTGACTCTACTTGGCTCGACACGGTGTGGTTGGTTTTCCATTACAACTGAGTATCACCTTAAGTGGGAGGGCTCATTACAGGAAGGCGGCCCGTTACCCTGTTATGATGTTGACGTGCTGACGTTTTCACTGATAAATAACATTTATCAGTGAAAAATAAATGCTATATGCATTTATGCTATAAATGTATAATATATAATATATTTATTTATGCTATATGCTTAAAATTGCAAAACACTCACCATCTTCCCCGTAAGCAGCCATCAGCTCGGAGACCTCCTGGTATACTTTTTCATTTCAGGTCACTGTGCCACAGCAGGGCTGACGGGGCTGAAAAGTTAATGGTTGTCAAATTTGACCAAATGTAGTTTATTTTTCAAGCGCAGGGATCCAAGCGCTGCAACACCGATGGAAGAACTGTATGCATCAACGGGGAGACTGTTGAAAAATAACCACATTTGGTCAAATTTGACCACTGTATGAACTTTTCAGCCTTCGAACTTTTCAGCCCCAGCGCCAGTGGAGCATTCCGAAATGAAATACCAGGAGGTCTCCGAGCTGATGGCTACTTACGGGGAAGATGGTGAGTGTTTTGTGACGGCGTTGATTTGTGTGTAGCCATTTATTTCATTGATTATCACAGAAATAACTTGAAAAGCACTCAGAGAGTGCATACCTCTGCCAAGGCTCCTTCAGTCTCTCATGGATCACCTCCAAAATGTAATGGGTTTGTGTGTAGGCCTAGAGCCACTTGTGGTGAAAATTGCATCAAAGTCTGTCCATTAGTTTTGGAGTATTGTGGGTGACACACTGTGAGAAGAGCCTTGGCTGAGGTATGCATTCCCAGATCATCACCAAAATGTAATGGGTTCCTCTGTAGGCCAAGAACCACCTGTGGTGAAAATTTCATCCAAATCCATCCAGTAGTTTTTGTGTAATCCTGCTGCACAAATACAAAAAAGCCCTTGGTAGAGGTATGCACTCTCAGATCATCACTAAAATCTAATCATCTGTTCCCCGTGCCATTACGCACCTTTCCTGAAAATTTTGTCAAAATCCGTTCATAACTTTTTGAGTTATGTTGGTAAAAGACAGACAGACAGACAAACGCCAGTAAAAACATTACCTCCTTGGCGGAGGTAATAAAAACTCACGGCCAAATTTACAAGTGGCGGTTTTGAATCTTGTGAAGATGTCACTCCCATCCACTGATGTTATGCCCTGGCCAAACAGTGGCCTGCAATCTGTTGATGTCACATTTAAGATAAGGTAAGATAAGCCTTTATTAGTCCCACAATGGGGAAATTCCAGGATTGCAACAGCACAGGGATAGCAACACTCAGAGCAACAATCAGAAGGCAAGAAAAAACAAGAACAGCTAGTATACCTATGTACATATGAATATATATATATATACAGTATATATATATATATATATATATATAGTGGGGCAAAAAAAGTATTTAGTCAGCCACCAATTGTGCAAGTTCTCCCATTTAAAAGATGAGAGCGGTCTCCAATTTTCATCATAAGTATACCTCAACTATGAGAGACAAAATGAGAAAAAAAAAATCCAGAAAATCACATTGTCGGATTTTTAATGAATTTATTTGCAAATTATGGTGGAAAATAAGTATTTGGTCCATAACAAAAGTTCATCTCAATACTTTGTTATATACCCTTTGTTGGCAATGACAGAGGTCAAACGTTTTCTGTAAGTCTTCACAAGGTTTTCACACACTGTTGCTGGTATTTTGGCCCATTCCTCCATGCAGATCTCCTCTAGAGCAGTGATGTTTTGGGGCTGTCGCTGGGCAACACAGACTTTCAACTCCCTCCAAAGATTTTCTATGGGGTTGAGATCTGGAGACTGGCTAGGCCACTCCAGGACCTTGAAATGCTTCTTACAAAGCCATTCCTTCGTTGCCCGGGCGGTGTGTTTGGGATCAGTGTCATGCTGAAAGTCCCAGCCACATTTCATCTCCAATGCCCTTGCTGATGGAAGGAGGTTTTCACTCAAAATCTCACGATACATGGCCCCATTCATTCTTTCCTTTACACGGATCAGTCGTCCTGGTCCGTTTGCAGAAAAACAGCCCCAAAGTATGATGTTTCCACCCCCATGCTTCACAGTAGGTATGGTGTTCTTTGGATGCAACTCAGCATTCTTTCTCCTCCAAACACGACAAGTTGAGTTTTTACCAAAAAGTTCTATTTTGGTTTCATCTGACCATATGACATTCTCCCAATCCTCTTATGGATCATCCAAATGCTCTCTAGCAAACTTCAGACAGGCCTGGACATGTACTGGCTTAAGCAGGGGGACACGTCTGGCACTGCAGGATTTGAGTCCCTGGTGGCGTAGTGTGTTACTGATGGTAGCCTTTGATACTTTGGTCCCAGCTCTCTGCAAGTCATTCACTAGATCCCCCTGTGTTTTTCTGGGATTTTTGCTCACCGTTCTCGTGATCATTTTGACCCCACGGGGTGAGATCTTGCGTGGAGCCCCAGATCAAGGGAGAGTGGTCTTGTATGTCTTCTATTTTCTAATAATTGCTCCCACAGTTGATTTCTTCACACCAAGCTGCTTAGCTATTGCAGATTCAGTCTTCCCAGCCTGGTGCAGGTCTACAATTTTGTTTCTGGTGTCCTTTGACAGCTCTTTGGTCTTGGCCATAGTGGAGTTTGGGGTCTGACTGTTTGAGGTTGTGGACAGGTGTCTTTTATACTGATAACGAGTTCAAACAGGTGCCATTAATACAGGTAACGAGTGAAGGACAGAGGAGCCTCTTAAAGAAGAAGTTACAGGTCTGTGAGAGCCAGAAATCTTGCTTGTTTGTAGGTGACCAAATACTTATTTTACCAAGGAATTTACCAATTAATTCATTAAAAATCCTTCAATGTGATTTTCTGGATTTTTTTTTCTCATTTTGTCTCTCATAGTTGAGGTATACCTATAATGAAAATTGGAGACCTCTCTCATCTTTTAAGTGGGAGAACTTGCACAATTGGTGGCTGACTAAATACTTTTTTGCCCCACTGTATATATAGACACACAGTGCGGAGCATTGTGGTTGGTGGATGTGCAGCAGAAAGTCTAAGCTCTCTCTCCGCGGATGCGGCGGGCCAGCTGGATGTCTTTGGGCATGATGGTGACCCTCTTGGCGTGGATGGCGCACAGGTTGGTGTCCTCGAAGAGACCCACCAGGTAGGCCTCGCTGGCCTCCTTCAGAGCCATGACGGCGGAGCTCTGGAAGCGCAGGTCGGTCTTGAAGTCCTGAGCGATCTCCCTCACCAGGCGCTGGAAGGGCAGCCTACGGATGAGCAGCTCCGTGGATTTCTGGTAGCGACGGATCTCTCTCAGAGCCACGGTACCAGGCCTGTAACGGTGAGGCTTCTTCACTCCGCCGGTGGCCGGAGCGCTTTTCCGAGCAGCCTTGGTGGCTAGCTGCTTCCTGGGGGCTTTTCCTCCAGTAGATTTACGGGCGGTCTGCTTGGTTCTTGCCATCGCTCTTTATTATTCTGTCTTATATTTCTTGCACGCCGCCTAAACTCCAGCCCAGCACCCGCGTCGTTTTCGCTTCAGTTTCTCCCGGTATGTCGAGTTTCTCCGTTAGCACCGGGTGGCGGTTGAGTGCTAGCTAGCTCTTCCCTGCTGTATCGTCTCCTGCTGTAAACAGAGGCTCCGTCCGCCGACTCGGGAAACCTTTGGGGCGATCTGTGTGTCCGTGATATATATAGAGTGAAAGGTGTGCTGGATCAGAAAGTTATCACCGGATCAGAAAGAAGAAGGAAGATAAAAAGACTCAGAATTGAGCCGCTGTTGCAAAAGGCAGCCAACTCGTGTGGCACCGGAAATTTTCAGCTTGACTCAGCACGGTTGGAGCCTCACTGAAGTAGGTCCCAAAAAAGTACCTGGTACCAGGTACTAATGGAAAACCCTACAAATCAAGTAGAGTCGAGGCAAGTAGAGCTGCATAGGTACTAGTGGAAAAGGGGCTTTTGATGGTCTGACACCAGACTCGGTCCACTATTTTGTGAACCTCCCCCAAGTTCTTAAATCGTCTTTTCTTGACAGTCCTCTCAAAGCTACAGTCATTCCTGCTGCTTGTACACCTTTTTGTACCACACTTTTTTCTTCCGGCCAGCTTTACATTAATATGCATTGATACAGCACTCTGTGAACAATCACAGCAATGACCTTCTGTGGCATACCGTCTTTATGGATTGTGTCCATGATTGTCTTCTGGACAACTGTCACTGTGGTTGTGAGTACTGAACTGGTTAGGGAGATGCACAGTATTTGTACTGCTTGAATAGTAATTTACTCACACGCCAAATGAATTATTCTAATGTAAGATACTGAAAAAATATGTAAACATAAGAAAAAAACTCAGAAATTTATTAGAAAAAAGTGTTATTTACAAGAAAAAAAGCAGATTTAAGATGCAAAAAGTTGTAGACTTTAGAAAAAAAGTCGCTGGTTTACAGGAAAAACGACATATGGGAAGAAAGGTGGTGAATTTACAAGAAAAAAGTTGAAAATTTAAGGTGCAAAAAGTAGTTAATTTACAAGAAAAGATCCAACGAATCAACATTCTCCTGTTATGTGCAACAAGTTAACATAGTCTTTCAGTCAATATTACTTAGAATTTCTAACTTTTTTCCCTAATGAAAATTAGAAGCAATCCTGCCTGCTGTCTCCGGTGATTCCATGACTTTGCTTGGCTATGTCTGGGAGAACGTCTCTGTGATGGGATGCTGTGCAGCGGCTCTAAACTGTGCAACATGGTGTGAAAGCCCTGGTTCTTAACAGAATATGGGCACCCTTTTAAAAGCTAGTGGAAGCTTTGACATGGCTTACCTGAAGTTTTTAATAAACTGTCTGGACATTGTAGTCCTGCTTTTCTGTGCCATCAAAATAAATTGTTATTAATATTTGTGAGTTGAATTCTTGACCTTTGTGCATCGATTCAGAATCATCCGCATCTCGATGGATCAGAAAAATGATTATTCCCCCCACCCCTAGAATATAATGTGAAAGTTTACTTCTAGAATTATAAAAATAATTTTAAATTTTCACAATATTCTAGGTTTTTTTTGGATGCACCTGTATCTCCTACATGTCTCCCCTTCATATAGTTTCTCTTTTTGGTTTTAAGCTGCTATTGTGACTTGATGTTTAAGTTTTTGTAAATGCAAATGGTTTCTTGCAGATGTTTAGTGAGATTGCCCTCACTTACTAAATGCATCAGTAACAACACGTTTCTTTATCCACAGGCTGCTCAGAAAAGTAAATCCCAACAGGGCAACGTCCAGGGTGGACGTCTGACATCCAAACAAGCCACGACCCTGCTGACGAGATTTCCCAATCCGCGCAAGGGGATCTAGGAAAGAAAACTGCTCACATACTTCACTTACAGTTGGCTTTGAACTGAGTGTTTTATCATGTTGTTTTGTTGTTATTGTTTAAAGATGGAATGCTGTATAAATAAAAACACCCCAAAAGACACAATCGCTGCATCACTCCTCAGAAACTAACTCTGGTTTTCCTCATTTGCTGAGTAACTCCTATCCCTGGCCTGTAAAGTGCTTTGTATTCACAGCACACATATCAAACTTTTTATTTCCTGGATTGGCTCTTGTGACTTATTTTACCATTTAATTTGGCAGAGTGACTCGCTTCAGTGCCCAGACCTTATAAATGGAAGTGATGGGATTAATCTTCTCAGGTTTCATGGCTGCTGGCCATTATCACTGGAAGAGGAAATGCCTCGTCATACCTGTGGAAGTTCCAAGTGGTTAACGGATGTAAGCCAGGCAGGGTTACATAGATTACCAGTAAACAAGCTCGGTCATCAGTGTCAGTGAATCTGGGATGGGGGAGTGAGGGGGTGGGGACAGGACTCTGAAAGATATTTTACAATGACCATCAAAATAATATGGTATAGATATTTAAAAGCAATTAACAGCTTATACTGTCTGTCTGAGCTTCATTCATCTATAAAACATATTTGCCCGTTTGCATTAAAATAACTGAACAGGTCCTATGTCCTCATAATGGTGAGTGCTGTCAGTAACTGTGTGTAGCAGACTCACTTTCCTTCTACTTGTGTTGATTCTCTTGTGTGCACTGCCAGTATGCCCTCACTTTGAAACTGTTGGCCCACCTCTGGATATACGTAGGTTGTTCATTAAAGATTTCCTCTGACTCATTTCCCACCGACTGAGAGGAACCAAACTTGGCACAGTTAGTCTTTCTCTACATAAGGTACCACTAAGGGTCACACACTTCTCCCATCACTTTATGCAGCTGGGGAGACCTCACCTGTAGAAGTCTGCAGGACAAAGCCATAGGACCATACTTCCATTGGGGCAACCTCCTTATGGGAGGGGGACACCTTTAGTCAGCACAGCATGCCATGCCTCTCAGTTTTGATGGCCTTAAACAATTTCTGCAGCAGTGAAGTGTAGTAAGTCCCAGTAGTTGTGGTACCCTTTGCCTGGAAATCCATCATCAATTCAAGGTCTGTAGTCACTTGACCTCCAGCAGTGATCCGGGTCCTCAGGAGTGAAAACTTTCATGTTGCTTTGGCTACGCTGTACACACCACTGCATTAGTAAAATGAGATTTTAGCACAATCCAGTCAACGGAACTTCTTAAAATTGGGTTGTGTGACTTTGTTGGAGCATATGACAACAGCACAAATGTGGGTATGTTGACAAACTATCTGTAAATGGTCTGAAACGTGATGCTTAATCTTATAGTAGATTGTTTACAGTACATTGTTTAAGATACTAGAGGCATCCCGGAACTGCTCTATTGTGATATTGACAACTACATAATTAACTCAAAATCACTTCATACAGCAGAAACTCTGGAAGTATGCAAAAGTCTCAGTGGCTACCACTACTTTGCTGGCTTTGTTGTAGATTTAAGACAACTTTGTGTCAAGCCAAGGTAAGTTCTGTCTATATACTTCTTGCACCACACAAGTCGGCAGCCTTTTTGCAGCAGCGGCTCAGTTCTGAGTTTTTCTTTATCATTTTTGTTTACTATCCATTTTTCTTTGCTGCAGTTTTTCTGATCTTGTTACCCCATATCCATCACGGACACCATGGACACTAGTATCGCTGTACTGACATTGATATTAGCCATCTTTCTACTCATATTGCCAGTGACTGCTGACCCAGTGAGTGGCTGAGCCACTGTTTACAGTAGGAGTCAATTGTTAGCATTGCACAGCTCTATGGTGCTGAGAACTACGCAGTGAGATACCCGATATTCCACGAGAAATCAGGCGAAAGTGACATGGATGTCAAGCTGGAGCAAAGCGGCGTGTGAGGAAGACAAGGTACAAGCCCGTTCTACCATCCGTTATGATGGGAAATGTGAGATTGCTGCTTAACAAGACGGATGAGCAGATTGGACACTATAGATAGCGGCAAGAGCCGGGGGGGGGGGGGGTGCTGGCAGTGTTTGTGAACAACAGATGGTGTAATCCTGGGCACATCACGATTAAAGAACAACACTGTAGTAAGGACCCTGGGCTGCTAGCCGTTGGCATGCGTCCAGTCAACCTTCCCAGAGAGCTTTCACGTCATTGTGATCACCATTTATGTACCCCCTCCGCAAGCGCTGAGGCAGCATGTGACGTCATCCACACAGTCACCAGCAGACTGCAGATCCAGCACCCAAATGCTCTCCAGCTCGTCTCTGGTGATTTTAACCATGCTTCTCTGGCCTCCACTCTGCCCACTTTCACCTAGTATGTTACGTGTCATACCAGAGACAATAAAACACTGGACTTACAGTGGTGTGAAAGTGTTTGCCCCCTTCCTGATTTCTTATTTTTTTCTATGTCACACTTAAATGTTTCAGATCACCAAACAAATTTAAATAATAGACAAAGATAACACAAGTAAACACAAAATGCAGTTTTCAAATGAAGGGGTTTATTATTAAGGGGAAAAAATCCCAACCTAAATGGCCCTGTGTGAAAAACTGATTGCCCCCTAAACTTAATAACTGGTTGGGCCAACCTTATAAGATAAGATAAGCCTTTATTAGTCCCACAATGGGGAAATTCCAGGATTGCAACAGCACAGGGATGGCAACACTCAGAGCAACAATCAGAAGGCAAGAAAAAACAAGAACAGCTAGTATACATATGTACATATTACTATAAATATATATATACTGTATATGTATATATATATATATATATATACACACTACCGTTCAAAAGTTTTGGGGTCACTTAGAAATTTCCTTATTTTTGAAAGAAAAGCACTTTTTTTCAATGAAGATAACTTTAAACTAATCAGAAATACACTCTATACATTGCTAATGTGGTAAATCACTATTCTAGCTGCAAATGTCTGGTTTTTGGTGCAATATCTACATAGGTGTATAGAGGCCCATTTCCAGCAACTATCACTCCGGTGTTCTAATGGTACAATGTGTTTGCTCATTGCGTCAGAAGGCTAATGGATGATTAGAAAACCCTTGTGCAATCATGTTAAGTCTGCAATGCTGTAATTGCTGCAAATGGAGGATTCTTTGACGAAAGCAAAGTTTGAAGGAAAAAATTATTATTTCAAATACAAATCATTATTTCTAACAACGTCAATGTCTTGACTATGTTTTCTATTCATTTTACAACTCATGGTGGTAAATAAGTGTGAATTTTCATGGAAAACACAAAATAATTGTCTGGGTGACCCCAAACTTTTGAACGGTAGTGTATATAGACACAGTGCGGAGCATTGTGGTTGGTGAATGTGCAGCAGAAAGTCTAAGCTCTCTCTCCACGGATGCGGCGGGCCAGCTGGATGTCTTTGGGCATGATGGTGACCCTCTTGGCGTGGATGGCGCACAGGTTGGTGTCCACGAAGAGACCCACCAGGTAGGCCTCGCTGGCCTCCTGCAGAGCCATGACGGCGGAGCTCTGGAAGCGCAGGTCGGTCTTGAAGTCCTGAGCGATCTCCCTCACCAGGTGCTGGAAGGGCAGCTTACGGATGAGCAGCTCCGTGGATTTCTGGTAGCGATGGATCTCTCTCAGAGCCACTGTACCGGGCCTGTAGCGGTGAGGCTTCTTCACTCTGCCGGTGGCCGGAGCGCTTTTTCCGAGCAGCCTTGGTGGCTAGCTGCTTCCTGGGCGGCTTTTTCCTCCAGTAGATTTACGGGCGGTCTGCTTGGTTCTTAGCAGCAACAACTGCAATCAAGCGTTTGCGATAACTGGCAATGAGTCTTTTACAGTGCTGTGGAGGAATTTTGGCCCACTCATCTTTGCAGAATTGTAATTCAGTCACATTGGGGGGTTTTTAAAGCATGAACCACCTTTTTAAGGTCATGCCACGGCATCTCAATCAGATTCAGGTCAGGACTTTGACTAGGCCACTCCAAAGTCTTGTTTTTCTTAAGCCATTCAGATGTGGACTTGCTGGTGTGTTTTGGATCATTGTCCTGCTGGTGAACCCAAGTGCACTTCAGCTTGAGGTCACAAACAGATGACCAGACATCCTCCTTCAGGATTTCTTGGTAGACAGCAGAATTCATGGTTCCATTTACCACAGCAAGTCTTCCAGGTCCTGAAGCAGCAAAACGGCCCCAGACCATCACACTACTACTACCATATTTTACTGTTGGTATGATGTTACTTTTCTGAAATGCTGTATTACTTTTATGCCGGATGTAATGGGACACACACCTTCCAAAAAGTTCAACTTTTGTCTCGTCAGTCCACAGAACATTTTCCCAAAAGTCTTGGGGATCATCAAGATGTTTTCTGGCAAAACTGAGATGAGCCTTTATGTTCATTTTGCTCAGCAGTGGTTTTTGTCTTGGAACTCTGCCATGCAGGCCATTTTTGCCCAGTCTCTTTCGTATGGTGGAGTCATGAACACTGACCTTAACCGAGGCAAGTGAGGCCTGCAGTTCTTTGGATGTTGTGGGGTCTTTTGTGACCTCTTGGATGAGTCATCGCTGCGCTCTTGGGATAATTTTGGTCAGCCACCCACTCCTGGGAAGGTTCACCACTGTTCCGTGTTTTCACCATTTGTGGATAATGGCTCTCACTGTGGTTCACTGGAGTCCCAAAGCTTTTGAAATGGCTTTATAAACTTTTCCAGAGTGATAGATCTCATTTACTTTGTTTCTCATTTGTTCCAGAATTTCTTTGCATTGCAGCATGATGTCTAGCTTTTGAGGATCTTTTGGTCTACTTAACTTTGTCAGGCAGGTCCTATTTAAGTGATTTCTTGATTGAGAACAGGTGTGGCAGTAATCAGGCCTGGGTGTGACTAGAGAAATTGAACTCAGCTTTCCAAAGATGTGATAAACCACAGTTAATTTATGTTTTAATGTGGGGGGGGGTGTCACTTTTTCACACAGGGCCATGTAGGTTTGGACTACTTTTTTACCAATAATAATAAACACCTTCATTTAAAAAAATTGCATTTTGTATTTACTTGTGGGTCACAGTGGGGGTTTCTCCACCCAGAGAGGGCAGGGGGAAGGGGGAACAATGGACCGAAGGAGGAGGTGTCACCGGGGGGTATCAGACGGGACTGTTGGGTCTATGCCCCCCCCCCCCCCCGGCGAAAGTTCAAGAGCTGCTGGAGCCGCTGAGGGTAGAAGGGTGTAAGAGCAGCCCCAGCGTAATGTCACGTTAACGTGCCACACATTCCTTTGTTGAAACAACAATGTGTTTGGTTGGAAGTTCTGGGTCTCGATGCATGGAAATAAAGAGATAAAAGTGGAATGCACAGAGACCCAGGAGGCTGTTTGCTGTACTTCATGTTGGAAAAAGAATAAAGTTTCTGTGTCATCCAGCTCGTTGCCTCGCCTGCCTCCTTTCTCCACAGTGTTGTCTTTGTCTAATATTTAAATTTGTTTGATGATCTGAAACATTTAAGTGTGACAAACATACAGAAACGTGAGAAATTGGGATGGGGGTAAACACTTTTTCACACCACTATGTCATTTGCTGATTGCACCATGGGTTGCATTTTGAACAGCAATGGGTTCCATGGAAGATCAGGAGGGTTTCACTACTGATAGAAAAACTTAAAAAAAAAAAAAAAAGAAAGAAAGTCAGACAAAATGCATGTTGACAAGCCCTAAAGTTTCTGGGAGAATATCATTTGGACTGATGAGCCAAAATTAGAGCTTTTTGGTCAGTCACATCAGTTCCATATTTACTGAAGGAAAAAGAAAGCTTTAAAAGAAAAGAATACCTCCTGTGAAACATGGAGGAGGCTTGGTTTTGTTTTGGGGCTGCGTTGCTGTGTCTGGCACGGGGAACCTTAAATCTGTGCAGGAAACGATGAAGTCTCAAGACTACCAAGCCATCCTGAGATGAAACATGCTGCCCAGTGTCAGAAAGCTCAGCCTTAGTCACAGGTCAGTGGTCCTCCAACAGGATGACCCAAAACGTATAGCTAAAGGCTCTCAAGAATGGCTGAGAAAACAGAACTATTCATAAGTGGCTCTTAATCCAACTGAACACCTATGGAAAGATGTGAAAACTGCAGTGTGGAGACGCCACCCTTCAAACCTGAGACAGTTTGAGCAGGAAGAGTGGACCACAGGTGGTGCCACAAAACATTAAATTTAAGGGCACCATCTTTTTTTGTCCATGACATTTTAATTTCTTTAATTATATAAAATATTCACCAGAATAAATAGTCAAAAGAATCTGATTTGTGTTAAATATGATATAAACAATCAGAGATGCCATTAAACTTTTGTCAGTTTCAAGTTATTTCAGAGACGGTTTATTTTTTTGGGGGGGGGGTGTTAGGGTACCAACAAATTTGAGCACATCTGTGTAGATCCTCTTGACCTTGGATTTGACTAACACGAATCTTATCATCAGAATAAATATAACAGCATGATCATTTGACATCACATGAAGACACTTTTCCCTCTTGACATTTCGTACTAATAATCTCACCGATCTTTTCTGGCAGGGGTATTGACATTTCGTTAATGACATGGTAATTGTGGATCTGCTTTCATGTTTTGTCTGAGGAACAGGAAGTGTTATGTTTGCACCCATCATTGTCAGAATGTGGTATTTCTGCTTGGTCCCTGTTTATCTGTCCATCACTGTACAGAGCCATTTCCCCACCCAGCTTATCGCTTCCTCCCAAATGTCTAAAATGCAGAGGAAAATGACTCTGTTACACACATCCCACTTTTACACCGAGTTAAGTGTCACTTTGCCTTATCTTAGAAAAAAAAAAAAAGATTTTGATAAGTTAGAAGTCTACAATTAAACTGAAGTTTATCCACCAGAGGTTCATATCTTCTTATGCTGTGTTTGTGCAGATACATAGATCAGAGACCAATCATAAGAAAGATCAACACAAAGTGTCTTGGTAAAGTGTTGGGCTGCAATAATAGCTTTAGGACTCCTTGATATTGATCTTCAAAGTCTCTGGAAAACCTCAGCCTTTTCTCCCCGTTTCCCTGCCTAAAGAATGACTTCTTGACAGCCACTCTTCCACTGAGACCATTCTGATGAGGCTTCATTCAGTGGTGGAACTGAAGGGTCAGGTGAATCTTTCATGTCCTGGGTCAGGTCTTTGTTTGATTCTTTCCTATTTCTAAAGGGCATCGACTTCAGGTACTGTTCATCTGCTGTAGATGATCTCTTAGGCCTGACAGCTCTTCTTTGGTCCTAATTTGTCCAGTTTCCTTTAAGAAGAAAATACACTAAACTGGACAGTGTTCAAGTACAAGAACTAGGCTAAAATGAGTAAAAAAAAAAAAAAGAAGAAGCCACTGTCCAAAGAAAGACTTTAAAAGATCTTCAGAAAGACTGGAGACTTATTGCTCAAGACCACATCAGTCTGGCTTCTTAAACATAAAGACATGAGCGACTGCCTAAAGCATTTGCACAGTACACAGAATAGGGTTAAAAGGTTCCTTTTTGATAAAGTACTGGTTTAGGGTCACCTGATCCATCCCTTAAGCCCGTATCTCATGGAGCAGTGAATGCTGATCAGGAACGTTCATGAAAGTTACAATTGTTGGGTTTCATCAGGGTTCGTAAAAGGTTGCAAAACAGTACGTAAACAGTTTTTAGGTCATGCACAGTTTTTCTTGAGCATGAGATTTTAAACATTTTCAGAATTTCTTTGCAAATGTTTTTTTTCTACAAATGGTTGCAATCATTTGCAGAATAGTTGCAAGTGTCTGCAGACAGTTATAACACATGTCGCTAAGGGTGGTATCTCACAGAGTGGGGAATGTTAACTAATGTGGCGATTTTTGGATTCGGTAACTTTTCTGACAAATTTTGGCGAAAATCAAGCTAGTATCTCATAGAGCAGCAAATGATGAGGAATGTTCCTGAACACTGTGCTTTTTGGGTTTCGTTAGGATCCATAAAAGGTTGCAAAACAGTTCGCACAGTCTTTAAGGTCCCCAACAGTTTTGTTGTAAAGGCTTTTAAACGGATGCTAGTGGTCACTACTTGGTGAACGATGAACTAGTGACATGCGTTACAATTGTTTACAACCATTTCCAAACATTTGTAACTGTTTGTGGAAAAATACATTCCTCAAAAAAATGTTAACATTTTTGGCAACAAGAGAAGCAGCTCGCCAGCAGCTCCGCCACTACCCCCGAAGGAATCCTGCAGATCCAACTCTCACTCGTCTCCCCCTGCCACTCCGCGAGACACTAAACTTAAAGATCCCAAGGCCGATCCCAGCGGCCAACTTGATTTTTTCAGCTGAAGCTGCATCTGAGGCAACACTGCTGATCCAAGGTAAAGGCTAGGAGCTAGCCAGCTAATGGCTAAGTCGCATAAGTGGGAGGGCGGAGTTGCATGGGTGAAAGATTTTTCCTAAATGACAGGCTTAAATCGAAGTGTTTTAAGAAAACCTGGAAAAATATGAAACAAATTTGCTGCAATAATTAAAGAAAATTTGAACAAAATATGTCACAAACATTTCATTAAGACATGTACAAGTATGAGCTGTTAAATGTGGCAAAAGTGCAATCACTGATCCCTTTAAAAAGTCTACAAACTGTTTTGCAACCTTTTACAATCCCTGATGAAACCCAACAATCGCAACATTTGTGCTGGCGAGTCCAAAACCCTCTCTGTTTGTTAGCATTTGCCACTCCGTGAGATACTATCCTTAGTTCAAGTTGCTTCAGGTAGAGGTGGATAGAGTAGCCAGAAATTTTAAGTATGAATGAATGAATTTTATTTCGGATAATACAGTACAGGTTAAAAGAAACTATATAATATAACAACAAGGTCAAATTAGGCAAAGACTCCTTCTACTAAACAATTCCACGTGAGTTATCCGAAATGGGTGATGGCTGAAGCCGCAGCTTATATTGCCCACCCATATTCCATCCAAGAATTCAAAAGAAAAAAGAGTAAACAAGACAAGAGTGATTACAAGTAAAAGTACTTCATAATATTAACTACCCATGTATAAGTTTTTTCTCATATATTTCTGATGTTTTTTAAATTTATTTTTTCCTGAAAATTTTTACTTTTTATTGTTATGTTTTCATGTAAATTCACAAATTTTTACTCAGAAATGTGCCCTTTTTTCTCATAAGAAGTGTATTTTTTTTGCAGAAAGAAGCTAAATCGATTGTGCAGCGTCCGTCTGTCTGTCCATCCACATTTCCCAGGAATTGCTACTCCTCTTAGGCAATCGCCTTGATGGCCACCAAACTCACTCACAATGACCCTCGGGTGATCATTGATGATCCAGGTTGTGCTCAAGGTCGAAGGTCAGGGGATCTGAACACCTACTGTATGTGATTTATTGAAAATTGCTCCTTCTCCGAGGCAACTGCCCTAATTCTCAACCAACTCACACACAATGATCCTGAAGTGGGTCTGCATTTAGGCTGTGCTCAAAGTCAAGGTTGAAGTCAAAGGTCAGGAGATCTGAACGCACTCGGGGTAATTTTGTCAGGCTAGAATGAGCTACTCCATCATTGACAGTCAGGTTTCTTCTCATTCCTTTGCAACAGAGACCAAATAGAAGAACAGTGATATTGTGGGCACCCAGCACAATGCAGACTGATAATATTCACGCTCAGCAGGGATTGCGTACAAACAGAGAGCCCTAGGGGGGCAACCAGAACAATGACTATTGTTATTCATCCCCGGAGGAAGGAGAGGAGTCTGGCGCCAGTTAATCACGCGATTGATATGTATTGTCTGATATGTACAGTATATTAATATGTAAATGTGCCATGCATTCTCTCTTGTTTGTATAAAAGAGCTGACTTTACATGCCTCACTAGTGCACACACAGCACACAGTGCTGCAGTGTGTCTCATGATGATGGAGGAATAAAACTCTTAAACCTTCAGCTCACCGTGTCTCGCCTGAACTTATTTTGTCCCTCCACACTGGTGACCCTTGACAAAGAATGGAACACCAGGCGAACACCCCGAAGATGACCAGGACGGGAAGCCTCAGCACGCGTCATGGTGTGACCCTCGCCTGATCTTTTACCTCCACACTGGTGACCTGACGGGGGAGAATGACCGTCTGCTCCCTCTCACCGCGCTGTGGATTCCAGATACTGGGAATCGTCTACATCCTTCGCACCCGCACGAGAACGCAGCGCTGGGACCGGAATGCACCATGAGCAACACGAGCGAACGAAGGAAGCAGCCTGAACGGGCACAATCATCGACGTCGGCTGCGCTGATTTTCATCAAGCTCCCTGACCCTGACTCACCTCTCGACAACGGACCTTCCGCGCACAGAAGCCATGCGTGCACACACTGCAGGGTTATGAGGACAGCGCAGCTGCCAGCTATGTCAAACGTGCGCCACGCACCAGGGACAAACTGGCTCCACAGACTGATATAGCGTCCTCCGCCGCTGCACATGCCCGAGTAAAACGGCCGATCGCCGTTTGCTGCACCTGAAGCATACGTGCAGCCAGCACAAAGGATTTTGTATGAGTTTTCCAGCCACAGCGCACAAGGGGAATTTAGCCGATTGCTTTCCCCGATGACTTTAGGGCTGTTTCCCGCACCTAAAGCCAAACTGCCGAGTCCCTGACATAGCTTCAGTTTATCACAGCCACTACGCATCCTTGGGGAATTTGGCCGCTCGCCTTCCCCACATCCTCGCTGGACCAAAACACGAGAGAAGTCAGAGATATAATTTTTTCACAGCCGCTGTGGATCTCCGCCACGTTTAATGGGAAAAGTTCCTCACCATCGCGGATCCACACGCAATTTTTGCGCGGCCCAGACACCTTTGACGTCCCGGGCCGGCACTCGCTTACTCCCACCCCCTCAACCTCCTCCTGCACAGAGCTTTTCCCACACCTCACTCCCTAAGCTGGCCAATCGCTGTCTGGTTCCATTACACACGACTGCACACCGGCCCGTGTGCCCACGATCCACAGCCATTCAACATGCTGGAACTCGGAGCAGAGCACACTGCCCTTTCAACCACTCCCCCGTCCCCCTCACGGACTGACATGCCCTCCAACAGTTCTACTGGAGCTGGAGCCAAACGACGGGGGGTCACAACCTCTTCTGAC
Source organism: Pholidichthys leucotaenia (assembly GCA_020510985.1). NCBI lineage: Eukaryota > Metazoa > Chordata > Actinopteri > Cichliformes > Pholidichthyidae > Pholidichthys > Pholidichthys leucotaenia. Next base: position 424,531,619 of record CM035841.1, on the reverse strand, counting down.
CGTTCTGGGGGTAGCGGTGTGGGCACCCAGCACACGTGTGGGCACCCAGCACAATACAGACTGATAATATTCACGCTCAGCAGGGATTGCATACGAAATGAGAGCCCTAGGGGGGCAACCAGAACAATGACTATTGTTATTCATCCCCGAAGGAAGGAGAGGAGTCTGGTGCCAGTTAATCACGCGATTGATATGTATTGCCTGATATGTATATCAGTATGTAAATGTGTCATGCATTCTCTCATCTGTATAAAAAAGCTGACTTTACATGCCTCACCAGTGCACACACAGCACACAGTGCTGCAGTGTGTCTCATGATGATGGAGGAATAAAACTCTTAAACCTTCAGCTCACCGTGTCTTGCCTGAACTTATTTTGTTCCTCCACAATATCAACACAGATCTCAGTGAAATAAGATTATAAATGTACTAAAATGACCAAAATTGCAGTCATTTCTGGTAGGAACAAGTTATCACAATACAACCCCAATTCAGGTGAAGTTGGGACGCTGTGTAAAATGTAAACAAAAACAGAATACAATGATTTAGAATCCTTTTCAACCGATATTCAATTGAATGCAGAGACAAGATATTCAATGTTCAAACTGATAAGCCTTACTGTTTTTGCAAATATTCACTCATTTTGACTTTGATGCCTGCAATATGTTCCAAAAAAGCTGGGACAGATTCATGTTTACCACTGTGTTACATCACCTTTCCTTTTAACAACATTCAGTAAGCATTTAGGAGCTGAAGACACTAATTGCTGAAGCTTTGTAGGTTGAATTCTTTCCCATTCTTGCTTGATGTACGACTTCAGTTGCTCAACAGTCCAGGGTCTCTGTTGGTGTATTTTTTTGTAGAGACGAACTGTGTTAATTGACAATGGGCTTCCGAAGTGTTCCTGAGCCCACATGGTAATGTCCTTTACAGAATGATGTCGGTTTTTAATGCAGTGCCACCTGACGGATTGAAGGTTACGGGCATTCATTGTTGGTTTTCAGCCTTGCTGCTTACATGCAGAAATTTCTGCAGATGGTCTGAATCTTTTAGAGATATTATGGACAGTAAATGATGAAATCCATAAATTCCTTGCAATTGCACACTAAGAAACGTTCATAAACTGTTGGACTATCTGCCCACACAGTTGTTCACAAAGTGGTGAACCTCGCCACATCCTTGCTTGTGAACAACTGAGCCTTTCAGGGATGCTCCTTTTCTATCCAATCATGACACTCACCTGTTTCCAATTAACCTGTTCACCTGTGGAACGTTCTAGAAAGGTGTCTTTGAGCATTCCTCAACTTTCCCTGACTTTTGTTGCCCCTGTCCCAGCTTTTTTTGGAAGGTGTTGCAGGCATCAAATTCAAAATAAGTGAATATTTGCAACACAATTAAATTTCAGTTTGAACATTACATGTCTTGTTTTTGTTGTGTAGTCACTTGAATATAGGTTGAAAATGATTTTATTCTGTTTTTATTTACGTTTTACACAACGTTCCACTCTTCACTGGACTTGTATAAACCAGCATGTTTTTAGCCAGTTTTCAAATCAGTGACATCAAAAATAACTCATCATCATCATCATAGCAGTCTGTCGTGGGCGACAATGACTGTTTCATTTAGGTCTGATCAGATTCCTCCACACAGCTCTGTCCTTAGCCTTCCGCTGCCAGGAACTCCTGTCTATATCCAGCTTCTTCAAGTTTCTTTTTACAGTGTCTTTAAATCTGAGCCTTGGTCTACCCTGATTGCGTTTGCCCTCGCATAACTGTGAGTAGAGTAACTGCCGAGGGAGACGCTGGTGGTCCATCCTCTCAACATGTCCGAGCCATCTCAGGTTCGTCTGTATTAGCATGTCCTCCATTGATGGTAGACCAGCTCGTTTCAACACTTCTATGTCAGAGTGGCACCAAATCTATGTACTTGAGTAAAAATTGTTTTTCCCCCTCAAAAATAAGAGTAAAAAAAACCTTCTCACCAAAGCACAATTTCATGAAAAATGTACTTGAGTATATACTTGAGTAATGATAACTACAGTAGTAACATCTCTGTCTGGGACCTCCATGATGCACTGAGCCACTGCTTCATCCCCCACACTTTAATCTCAGTTTGTTGCTGCTCTTTGACATTCATCGGCTCTCTCCCTTAGATTGTGTTTCCCTTACGCGTTGTTTGCCATCTACATTGCCTTCTTTTATTTTCCTCTTTCCTCCAAACCAGTCACAGCAGATGAAAACACTTAATATTCAAAGGCATGAGATGAGATGGCTGTGAAAACTTTCCATCTCTGCAGTTGTTAGTTGCATGCTCATCACACCACTGAGTGCAGCCTTGTGTCATGCAGAAACGCAGTCATCCTGTAGGAGACCGTCTCCATCAGAGGCTTTGGATGTTTACACAAATATGCAAATCAAAAGATTATACAGGTCATTAAAACATTTTCCTATTTTGTTTGATGAAGGCAAATCGATCAAAGTAAGTCAAAACCTTTATGGACCTGTATATGGACCTGTATATGGACATTTTAAAGGGGTGTACCTGTGGGTTTAGACAGTGACGGTGTGATTGGTGGTGATTAAAGGGGAGATTACGCCCCTTTTTCGTGTTCGGAAAGGTATTTTCCACCCAGAATGAACACCCTTCTTCACAATAACACATTTCATTGCATGTTGTTTTAAATGTTAATGAGCCCTACAGTTCACTCACCCCCCCCCCCCCCCTCTCTGTTTCTGAGCTGCGTGCTTGATGCTGCAGTTACTTGGTTATCTTCCATCTAAAGCCAGTGGCAGTGTTGTGTGGCTTTAGTGGTTGACTGGGCCCTGGTGTTTAATAAGCCCAGTGAGGGGCCGTGTATTTGACACCTCGGCCTACCTGTCAGTCCACCTGGGATGTGCCAGCTGTAGTGATGTCATGCTGAACGTTTCACTGACTGAAAAAAAAGTGTTTTTGTAGTTTTTAACCTTCTGAAATGTATCTGTTGGTCACATGATTATTGAAAACATAAAAACACCACTTTAAAAAAAACCACACACAGCATTTGTTGTATCTGAGAACCCGTTTTAGCTCCTCCGGATTTGCTATGGAACATCACAAAAGTGGTACACACCTGCTGCTCTATTACTCGCCAGCTGAGCTGTCTGTCTGCAAATGTGAGTGGGGTACTAGGGAGTTAGCTTGCTAAGCGCCACTTCTGTGGTTATTTTCTTTAGATTTCAGTCACCCTAATAGACATCCATGTCCACCTGGTTCATTAATCCACACAAGATCATTTATTGTGCGTCATTCTGTAATATTTGTTTAATATTCTCTGTGATGCTGCATCAGTCTGTTAACATTACTATTTTCTGCAACAGAGACCCAAGTTGGTTAGCTGAAGGTAGCAATTTAGTCACTCATTCATGGATGTTTCTGGTCTTATTGTATTCCAGGGACCAGTCATATCCTATCGACCACTCAGACCCACACACTCCTGTACACCAGTGGACTTATTTCATTCATTCTTTACGACCAATTTATGCCACCTATCTCAGGCTTGTTATCTGAGCTAGGAGCTAATCAGCTATGACTTGTAATAGTGACAACAAAAGGGAGGGCAGAGTTAACCGCAGTGTTTGGGAAGTTAAAGAGACATGCACTGAAATGAACCTTTCTGTGGCGGTATGAAATAATAAACAGCGAACTGAGGTTTAAAAGTGGGTTTTATTTCATTCCGCCATCACAGAACTCACTCCAGCGCCGTGCAGGCACGCCGGAGCGAGCTCTCAGGCTCTCGTCAGCAGCAGTGGTCAGACAGAGAGAGCATGTGAATTTCAGTCAGCTTATATACCCAGCTACAGACAATACATGAAAGGCACATTTGCATCACAGTACAGAGCAGGAAGCATGAACATCTGCATTTGAGTCACACATAACAGCAGGATACTGGCGCCTGAACTAGACAAAGAGAAGCTGCCCATTGATCTCAATACACACATCTCATTGTTCTGCTAATTGCCCCAGCTGAGCGCTCTGCTTGTCCGTAGGCTGTGGGGGTGACCCACACACTCCCCCCCCCCCCAGAGTGCTCAGCAGGAAGCTGAGGCCTCGATAGTCCGGCTTTGGAAGCGAGCTGTGGGGAAGGCTCTGTGCTGGGAAGGTGGAGGGAGGGGGTGGGGGTAGCAAGTGCCGGCCGAAGTTGTCTGGGCCGCGTAAAAATTGCATGTGGATCCACGGTGTTGAGGGGCTGTCCCGTTGAACGTGCGGTGGTCCACAGCGGCTGTGAAAAGAAAAACTTGTCTCTGACTCCTCTCGCGGCTATGAAGAAAAACAGGAGCTGCAAGGCTGCGTAGCGGCTGTGAGAAAAAAGGAGCTGCAGCTGTGTGAGGGACTTGGCGTGTTGGCTTTAGGTGTGCGCGCGCAGCCCTAAAGCCCTCGGGGACAGCTGACGGCTGAATTCCCTTTGTGCGCCGTGGCTGAGACCCATACAAAATCCTGTGAGCGAGCTGCGTGCGTGCTTCAGGTGTGTGAGCAGCCCTGAAGGTTCTGTGTGCAGCGGCGAAGGACGATGGCGGTCTGTGGAGCCGTTATTGTCCCGTGCTTGGTGCGCCGTCCTCGTAACCCCCCGGTGTGCGCGCGGGGGCTCGGTGCGTGTGTGTCCCGCTGTTGAGAGGCAAGTCAGGGTCAGGGAGCTTGATGGAGATCAGCGTCGTCGGCGCCTATGGTCCTCCCTGTCTTGGCTGTTGCTGTAGTTCGCTAGTGCCGGGTCATGGTGCGTTCAGGTCCACGCGCTGCGTTCTCCGTCGGCCCTGGAGGTCACCATCGTGGAGAGAGGACGAGGTGCGTGCGCTCTCGTGTGTATGCGGAGGAGCTGTGAGAGCGGCCGGTCCCAGCGTGGATGTCCAGATCTCCGGCGAAGGACGCACCATGAAGCTTTCTGCCGCTTTCCCGGTCGTGGATGATCTCCGGAGAGTTCGCCTTGTGGTGGCTCTGCGTCGAGGTCTCCCTGTAGCAGAAGGGAGGGCAGTCCATTTGCGTCAGGCTGCTGCATTCGCTCATCGTCAGAGAATCACCGCCGGGTGCTGCGTTCGTTGTCAGCGTGTTCTTTTCTACGTCAGGTCACCAGTGTGGCGGTGTGAAATAATAAGCAGCGAACTGAGGTTTAAAAGTGGGTTTTATTTCATTCCGCCATCACAGAACTCACTCCAGTGCCGTGCAGGCGCGCTGGAGCGAGCTCTCAGGCTCTCGTCAGCAGCAGTGGTCAGACAGAGAGAGCATGTGAATTTCAGTCAGCTTATATACCCAGCTACAGACAATACATGAAAGGCACATTTGCAGCACAGTACAGAGCAGGAAGCATGAACACCTGCATTTGAGTCACACATAACAGCAGGATACTGGCGCCTGAACTAGACAAAGAGGGGCTGCCTATTGATCTCAATACACACATCTCATTGTTCTGCTAATTGCCCCGGCTGAGCGCTCTGCTTGTCCGTAGGCTGTGGGGGTGACCCACACTTTCTAAGGAAAGCAGACGAAGATGATTCTCAATGCTGCAATATTTAAATAATTACAGAAAATTTGGTCAAAGTATGTAAATATTTCACTAAGACCTGTGGGAGCTGTCAACATGTGGGGAAGGTGTAGTACGTAAATGTGACCTTAAATATCGTCCCAAGCTCTCCTCATGCTGCCATAATCCAGCCCAAGTGTCATGACTGATAAGCTAATTCAGCCCACGTGCAAGGTGCAGCAACAAAGAGACAAGCAGTACACACGTTTGAATGTTTCATTGAACAGCAAAAACCACACTGCTCCAGAACAGTCACTCGCCAGAGGAATGGGCCTGTGGAGAGAGAACGAGAGCTGTAAGCAGAGGAATGGAGATAGGGAAAATGGGTGAGCCAAATTACCACTTAAGTGGGCTCCGAGGGCACGCCGGCAGGACTCTAGCGGGGAATAGACGAATCAGCAGAGTAGGGGACTGCTGGTAGAGCCTGGCTGGGTGCAGGTTACCGTTGTGGGAAAAGTTGTGGCAGGAGAGCATGGCAGCAATCTGCACAATGGAGAAAAAGCACACAGGTTAATAACTTCTTTACCGGTGTTGTGATGACTTGCTGTCTGTTCACGGCAGTATACCCAGACGAGCCAGCGTTGAGTCACAGAAGGATGCCTCCTTAAGTACGCTGGCTGATAAGAGGGCGCAGGATTGTCCTCTCCCTCAGGTGCAATGATGAGCAGCGGAGAGATGAATGGGAAGGAGGGGGTGCGCTCTTGCCGCCCATGACAGGGCCTCCCCTTCTAGGAGCGCCTCCTGGTGGTCCACAAGGTTTGTCGGGATGGGCTTGATGGTAGGACCGGAACATCTCTTTATCCAAGATTCGGGTCGCAGGAACCCAGGATCGCTCCTCCGGGCCGTAGCCCTCCCAATCCGCCAAATACTGGAGACCCTGGCCCCAACGGCAAACATCCAAGATCCAGCGGACCATGTGGGCAGGGTGGCCATCGATGATCCGGGGAGGAGGAGGTGGCTTCGGGGGTGGGGGCAGAGAGGACTGACTGAGAGGGGCTTGATGGGTGAAACGTGAAAGGTCGGGTTCACTTGGAGGGTAGGTGGGAGTCTCAGCTGAACTGAGGCTTCGTTGATAATTATGGAGATCAGGAAGGGCCCAATGAAGCGTGGCGACAGCTTCTTTGACATAGTCTTCAATGGCACCTGACTGGCCGCCAACCAGACCTGCTGTCCCACGGTGTACTTGGGCACAGGCATCTGATGTTTATCCGCCGCAGCCCGGTTGCGCTCCACAGGGCGGGTAAGGGCGGCGTGCGTGGATCTCCAGATGCGCCTGCAGCGGCGAGCATGAGCCCCCACAGAGGGAACCGCGATCTCCATCTCGGTCATGGGCAGGAGCGGAGGCATGTACCCCAATGACGCTTCAAAAGTGGTAAGCCCTGTAGACGTGGAAACAGCTGTGTTCATAGAATACTCCACCCAGGTCAGGTGTGAACGCCACAATGAGAGGTGCTCGGTTGCCACGCACCGCAGGGTGGCCTCCAAGGACTGATTGGCGCGCTCTGCCTGCCCATTGCTCTGGGGGTGGTTCCCAGAGGAGAGGCTCACCGTCGTTCCTAGGGTGCGGCAGAAGGCCTTCCAGACCTGTGAAGTAAGCTGTGGGCCCCAGTCAGACACGATGTCCACTGGGATACCATGGATTCGAATCACGTGATCCGTCAGCAGGGCGGCCGTCTCCAAGGCCGAAGGGAGTTTGGGAAGCTCCACCAAGTGGACAGCCTTGGAGAAATGGTCCACAACGGTCAATATCACAGTTTTACGTGGGAGGGGGGGAAGTCCAGTGACAAAGTCTACGGCGATGTGGGACCATGGCCGACCAGGGACGGGGAGGGGATGGAGGAGTCCAGATGGGGGGGAGGAATCAGACTTGCCCCGGACACAGGTCTGACAGGCCCGCACGTACTCCTGCACGTCCCGCCGCAGCGTGCGCCATCAGAACTCCCGCTGAACCATATCAATTGTGCGGGTGATACCAGGATGACAGGCGAAACAGCTGGTGTGACCCCACTGGATGACGTCACTGCGGAGGGCAGCGGGGACATGCAGGCGATCCGGGGGGCACCCTGCTGGCACAGGCTCCCGAGACTGGGCCTGACGGACCCTCCGCTCAATATCCCATGTAAGGGCACCAAGGACGCATGAGGGGGCAAGAATGGATTGGGGCTGGGAAGAGGACGCTACCTCCTCAGAATCAAACTGGTGCGATAGCACGTCCGGTTTGGTATTCCGAGAGCCAGGCCGGTAAGTGATGGTAAAATTAAATCACTGGAAAAATAAAGCCCAGCGAGTCTGCCTGGCGTTAAGTTGGTGGGCCAACCACAAGTACTCGAGGTTCTTGTGATTGGTCCACACGACAATGGGATGAATAGCCCCCTCTAACCAATGTCTCCGTTCCTCTAATGCCAACTTAATGGCAAGCAGCTCTCTGTCCCCTACATCATAATTCCTCTCGGCCAGCGTAAGCAGACGAGAGAAATACGCGCACGGATGGAGCTTCTGATCAGAGGATGTGCGCTGCGAGAGAACAGCGCCCACCCCCAAATCAGAAGCGTCCACCTCAAGGACGAACTGGAGCTGTGTGTCGACCTGGGCCAAGACTGGTGTGTCCGTGAACAGGCCTTTTAATTTGGAAAAGGCCTCCTCCGCTGCCTCGGTCCACCAAAAGGGGACCTTAACAGAGGTCAGCTGCGCTAAGGGCAGTGCAACCCCATTATAGTTCCTGATGAACCTGCGATAAAAGTTTACAAACCCGAGGAAGCATTGAAGCTCCCTATGGGAGTGGGGTATCGGCCAATCGAGCACTGCCCTCACCTTGGCAGGGTCGGCAATCAGTCTCCCTTCAGCCACTATGAAGCCCAAGAAGGAAGTAGATGTTGTGGAGAACTCGCACTTCTCGGCCTTAACATAGAGCTGGTTCTCCAGGAGCTGTTGTAAAATTACCCTGACATGGACCTCATGTTCCTCTGGCGAGCGGGAGAAAATCAAAATGTCATCCAAATAGACGAACACAAATTGGTAGAGCATATTACGGAGGACGTCATTAATTAACCGTTGGAAGACAGCGGGGGTGTTGGTGAGTCCAAACGGCATCACCAAATACTCGAATTGCCCCAAGTGTGTTTTAAAAGCTGTCTTCCACTCGTCCCCCTCACGAATGCGAATGAGATGGTATGCGTTGCGTAGGTCTAATTTGGTAAACACCCATGAGCACTGAAGGAGCTCAAACATGGAATTCATCAAGGGCAGGGGATATTTGTCCTTAACTGTTATAGCACTGAGCTCATGGTAATCGATACACGGGTGCAACGAGCCATCGTTCTTGCCAACAAAGAAGAATCCGGCCCCAAGAGGGGCCGAAGATGGCCAAATAAGGCCGGCGTTCAGCGACTCTTTAACATACTTCTCCATAGCCTGGGACCATCTGGACCAACCCTCTCCAACCCAGAAATACTGTAGAGCCGGCTGGATGGCAGCTTCTCCCCCAGGACGAGGTCCACAGCAAAATCATAAGAGCGATGAGGCGGAAGCGACAGCACTCTCGACTTGCTGAAGACCTCCCCTAAATCATGATAAGCCCAGGAAACGAGGCTGAGATCTGGCGGCTCAACCGGAGGAGGAGAGACCAGGAGAGATGGAGCACATTTGGCTGAACTTAAACAATTGGCCAAACAAAACGGGCTCCAGGAGGAGATGGAATTTCGCCCCCAATTTATTATGGGGCTGTGCCTTCAGAGCTACAGATAACCTAGAATCATCGGGGATGATGAATTTGGGAGAACTAGGAACGTTAGTTCTTCCCGATGATTCCCGGACACGGTGGCGCAGTGGTTAGCACTGCGGCAGCACAGTTTACCCTTGGCCGGGGGATTGTGGGGATCGTGGGATCATGGGTTCGATCCCAGCCCCCGACCAACAGTGATCTGTGTGGAGTTTGCATGTTCTCCCCGTGTTGCGTGGGTTTACTCCGGGATTTCTCCGGTTTCCTCCCACATGCCAAAAACATGCATGTTAGGTTAATTGGCTGTTCTAAATTGTCCCTAGATATCTGTTTCCTATAGGAAACAGATATCTAGGGACAATTTTCCTATAGGCCTATCTGTTTCCTATAGGCCCTTAGAATAGAGGGTTAGTATTAATGAAAGCGCTTTGAGTGGTCTTTGTGACTAGAAAAGCGCTATATAAGTGCAGGTTAGAAGTAGTAGTAGTAGTAGATGGCAACTGGCCGCGTGCATTCGGCGATAACCGCAACTTCACGGCCAGATATGGTGGTAACACGTTGATGATGGGGCAGTTTAAGAGTGGGAATACCCAGGTCCCGGACGAGCCTGGCCGACACGAAATTGCGCTCTGCCCCTGCCTGAATCAACTAACGCCAAGACCCTCCTCTCAACCACCAGCAATTGCACGAGGGCCAGAATAGAGAAATTGCTGGGTGAAATTAACTTGGTCCCATCCGCCAGACCCCCCACGGTTACTGGCGGGCCATGTCTTTTGGCCACCGGGGGCACTCGTCCCGACCGTGCTCCGGGGAAGCACAGTACAAGCATGCGCCAGTTCTCCTCCTTCGCCAGCGCTCAGCCTCGGTCAGATGAACCCGACTGAGGTCCATCGGCTCAGGAGGAGGACTGGCCTCCCCAGTGTCAGTCCCCGCAGCAGGCACACGCTTGGCGGACGAGCAAGAGGAGGACTGTCGCTCCCTCACGCGCTCACGGTAGCGGTTGTCCAACCCCACAGCCTGATCAATAAGACCATCGAGCATCTTAGGAATGGCATAAACCACCAGGTCGTTGCGGAGATGGTTGTTTAACCTGTGGAGGAACGCGCTGCATAGTGCAACCTCGTTCCACTCCGAGTCTGCCGCTTCGATCCGAAACTCCACAGAAAATTCGGCCACAGACCGAGCCCCCTGGCGGAGAGTCATAAGGCGGCTCATTATGTTCCCCTGACTCTCAGTGTGGTCGAACACGTGACAAAAAGTGGCCACAAATTGGTCAAACGTGTAACTACGGCCCTCAGGGCTGTCTGCTGTTGCCCGGGCCCAACTGAGAGCTCGGTCCTGCAACAGTAGGGTGAAAAACTGAATTTTAGCAACATCCGTCGGGTACCCTTCCCCCCCCAACCTGCTCCAAATACATCTGCACCTGGTGTAAAAACTCCTTGCATTTCCCCACCTCCCCTGCGAATGGGGCAGGTGAGGGAACGGAGGTGGTACAGCGAACTGGTGGTTGAATAACAGGAGCAGGCTGAGGAGTAGGAGCCGGAGGAGCCGTCCCAGCCAAATAACGCATGATGGTGTCCAGTTGCTGCATCATTGTTTGCAGCTGCTGGTTCATCACGGTGACCTATTGCTCTGTCACCTCTAAGCGATCCAGAGCAGATTGTCCCCCTGTTGCACCTGCTGAGCCGAGGTTAAGGCTGGCTCGTTCTGTCATGACTGATAAGATAATTCAGCCCACGTGCAAGGTGCAGCAACAAAGAGACAATCAAACAGTACACGTGTTTGAATGTTTTATTGAATAGCAAAAACCGCACTGCTACAGAATAGTCACTCGCCAGAGGAATGAGCCTGTGGAGAGAGAACAAGAGCTGTGAGCAGAGGAATGGAGATAGGGAAAATGGGCGAGCCAAATCACCACTTACATAGGCTCCGAAGGAGCGCCGGCAGGACTCTAGCGGGGAATAGACAAACCAGTAGGGTAGGGGACTGCTGGTGGAGCCTGACTGGGTGGAGTTTACTGTCGTGGGAAAAGCTGTGGCAGGAGAGCGCGCCCAGCCCTCAGAGACACACCTGCATGATGGCAGCAACCTGCACAATGGAGAAAAAGCACACAGGTTAATAACTTCTTTACCGGTGTTGTGATGACTTGCTGTCTGTTCACGGCAGTATACCCAGACGAGCCAGCGTTGAGTCACGGAAGGATGCCTCCTCAAGTACGCTGGCTGATAAGAGGGCGCAGGTTTGTCCTCTCCCTCAGGTGCAATGATGAGCAGCGGAGAGATGAATGGGAAGGACGGGGCGTGCTCTCGCCGCCCATGACACCAAGATTTTTATGGTGATCTATAGAAAGCGTTGAAAGATGCATGAGAGATCACTGTTAGATGAAAAAAATGGCCAGATTTCTCAATGATCTCTCAGCAATCACCAAGATCCCTCAATGATTTTCCAGTGATCTCCACATCTCCACAGATGAGAAATTGTTGTGACCCTGTCCAAAACAATGATTGCTTAGAAATTATTGAAAGATCATTGAGAGATCTGGCCATTTTTTTTCCATCTACCAGTGATCTCTCAGTGATCTCCACCCCTGTGTAAATGGGGTAGAAGAGCACTAGAAACCTATGGCTGCCGAACAAACTCTCAATGATCCCTCAGCAATCTCTCCTAGTCTCTGTGATCTCTCAAGCATCTTTCAAAGATCTCTATACATCACCATTAAAATCTTACGATGGGTGGCGCGGTGGAAGAGTGGTTAGCACTGCGGCAGCACAGCAACTCACCCTTGACCAGGGGATCCTGGGTTCGATCCCAGTCCCCGACCAACAGTGATCCGTGTGGAGTTTGCATGTTCTCCCCGTGTCTGCGTGGGTTTACTCCAGGATTTCTCCGGTTTCCTCCCACATGCCAAAAACATGCAAGTTAGGTTAATTGGCATCAAACTGGGGATTCTAAATTGTCCTTAGGTGTGACTGTGAGAGTGAATGGTTGTCTGTCTCTCTGTGTTGGCCCTGCCGTGGACTGGCGATCTGTCCAGGGTGGACCCTGCCTCTCGCCCAAAGATGCTGGGATGGGCTCCAGCCCCCCCGCGACCCGAAAAGGATTAAGTGGAAGAAGATGAATGAATGAATGATCTCCCAACCATTTGTTGAGAGAGCAGGTCAATTTTTGATCTCTCAGTGGTCTCCCAATGATCTCTGCGCTGTGTAAAGGGGGTATAATTGGCACATTGATCCATGACAAGACACTGTGCTGCTGTCACGTTTTCTTCCTCCAGTGTGTAGCGCTTACAGTGTCGTGCTCTCATCTGTTGTCCTTACTGAGACTGTCCACACTGTTCCAAACGCACTGCGCATCCAGGATGGATCTCTTGCCTTTATCAAAGCCACAGACAGTCAGTAGTTATGGGCAGAGAGCCGCACGTGCTGCAGTTCCTTTGCTTCAGGCTGCAGACCCCTGATCCATGTGTCATGTATGGCGCAGAAGTAGCTCTGCCCTATCATTATATTTCTGTCTGATCTGGATCATATAGCTGCCAAAGTTCAGAAGTGCTCATGATTAGCAAAGCGAGCACGTCTTTGATTTAGGAGGAGGGAGAGACAGAGACAGAGGGAGGGAGGGAGTGAGGGAGTCATTTTTAGCTCCTGCGGGCTCGGATGTCTGCTCCTGAGCCGTCTGGCTGGACGGTGGCGGCAGTTTTCCGCTGTTTTTTTTTTTGCCGTGTGTCACCGGTCGGATCGGGTGTAGTGAGGGGCCGAAGGTGTGTGAGGGAGCGCGGTGGAGGAGATGGTTCCCCCGGCAGAATGGACCGGAGGAAAGCCGTGCCCGGACTCGTCCCCTGCCGTCTGCTGCTGGCCGTGTGCGTGTGCGCAGAGGTGAGCCAAACACGGACGCTAAATAAAGCTGATGTTTACGACCTGTGAGCGAGACCTGACCGGACCGCTTCACGCTGGACGGGAGGAAGGACTGCAGGACAGCAGGACAGCAGGACAGCGGGCGCTGCTGGCGTCGCCCGACAAGCTGCTCCGAATAAGCGCTTTGATTTTAACAGCATATTAGTTTCTCAAGTGTAAGGAAGAGGAGTTAGTTTTTAAAAAGGGGAGGAAAGTCTGACGTTCACTTCAAAAGATGCTGGAGTGAAATGAGATCGAGTTTATTGTTTAAAATTAAGGCAAAATAAAATGTTGACTATTCGCCTTTAATCTAAATGACACTATGACACACACAGGCGATTTGTTATTTTTTAACGGGGGGGGGGACGTATAAATGCTAATTAGGTACTAACATTAATTAGGTACAAATTTGCAAAAATAAAGGTGCACAGTTATGATAAATGATGCCAATTTAAAGTCTAAACAGTTGCAAATCACAACTTAATTACACCAAATAAAGATTTATCATCCAAATGAGCGTTGCAAATTTACTACTAAGTTTAAAATTTACAGGGAAAAAAATGCAAATTTTTGGAAAAAAAAAAAAAACACCACAAATTTATGAGAAAAAAGAGGAAAATTTAGAGGAAAAAAGTAACAAATTTATGAGGAAACAATTACAAATTTTTGAAGAAAAAGCTGCAAACTTACGAGAATTTTTTTTTGAAAAATTACTGGGAAAAAAAATGCTAATTTATGAGTGAAAAAGCTGAAAATTTATGAAAAAGTTTAAATTTATGAGAAAAATGTCAGTTTTTTTTCAGGAAAAGCTGCAAAATTATGAGAAAAGCTTAAAATTTACTGGAAAAAGTTGGAAATTTATGAGAAAAAAGTTGCAAATTTTGAGAAAAAGTTTACAGGAAAAAAATTAGCAGTTTTTTCTTTCATTTTTTCTTGTAGAATGCAACTATTTTCTCACCAGTTTCTGCCATTTCCCTTTGAGAAGAATCCGAGGAAAATCATACAAAACCCATGAGTCATGAAAGTGCATTCCTGTGAAAAACCTGCTTGAGTCCATGCAGTAAATGTGATTCGTCACCATGCTATCCTTGCATTTTTAAGTGGGATGGGGGGCAGCAGCTCAACAAGGAGGATGATTTTGAGTCATTTTTTAACAGGGGGATAGCATCCCCCCTCACCCCCCCCCCCTCAAATCACCTACTGCTTAAGCTACGGTCACAAATACCCTTACGAACAGCTGCGAACACCGTACGAACAATTTTTGGACCATTTCATTCAGCCTTCTTAACGTGGCCATAGGAGAATCCAGCATTCGTAAGTTTGTGGCCAGGTCGGTGGTGTTGTCCAAGAGTTCTACGAACGCCCCACGAAAACCCCTCATCGTAGGGCGGCCGTGCAAATGTCATAGGAACAACATAAGAACTACTCAAGATGTTGGTCATAAGTATGCCTCAAGAACACCTGAAGTTCTTGAGAGCCCCATACAGCAGTCGTAGGAAATGCCGTATGAATCCCTATTCGTAAACAGATTCGTACAGTGTGCGTAAGGCGGTGGTGAGGCACTCATAAGGCTGAAGTACATCACTTGTGCAACATTTGTGCCGACAAAATATGCCGATAGCCGTAAGATCTTCCTATCAATGAATTGAGAGTGCCATGAGTTGCACAAAAATTTCTGTAAGAGGAGTTAACCTTTAATGATCAGGAACATCCAGACCTTCACCGGTGTGGACATCTGAAGACCATTGTCTTTACTCCACAGAGAAGTTAACCTTTAACAATCAGGATCAGAAACATCCCGACGTTAGGTCATTTCTGGACACATGGAACTAACTTTGGACCAGCGTGCATGTCTTTTCCTTGTCTTGCCGTAGGAAGATCCCAAGGCACCTTTACGAAGAACTGTAGGGCCGTCGTACGACAGAAAAGCACCTCATTTCTCAAGAATGCCTCAAGTTGCTCTTGTGAATTGAACGGCGATTGTAGGAAACTGTGCCCCCCTCCACGAGTGTCTGCAAACTCCCGAATTCATAGGAACTGGGAGATTCTTATGTACCCATCTTTGGTAAGAATCTTGTGACCATAGCTTTATATCAAGGATTTAGGCTGCATTTGTATAGTGAAAATATTTTGCATTGTAGAATAAAAAATGACATTTAAACACACAAATGATCATTTTTTTTCAGCTGCCAACATGAAAAAAAATTAGTAAATGACCTGATCCAGCAGAGAAAAAGAATCTGTACTTCAAGAACATTACTTGATGCAACCAGCAACTTGTCTGTAGTGAGCAGAAGTTCCAGAATAAATTAGTTAATGAACATAAACAGTGTGGACATGTTTATGTGGAGTGTCCGTCTAGTTTCAATGACCACTCAGAGTATCCCAAAGACACTTCAGCACGAAGACCGGAAGACCAAACCACTGACTCCATATCAGCTTCATGCTGCTGCACTGGAAAGTCCACTTAGTTAGCCTCACAGATTGACTTGAAAAAACAAGTGGAATGCAGCCAGATGATCCACAGTTTCAAGTTTGAAAAGTTATTACAACATACATTTTTGATTTCACCTTACCTAGTTTATTAGGAATTTACAGACATATCTGTTATGTATGGAAATACCTGGGTGAAGGATGAGGCATGATGGTGGTTGGCAAACACAGCTTTATTGAACTATTTACAAAAGCAGTCAGACGGTGTGCACCAGTACAGGCATCCGGCTAAGAGACCATAAGATGGACGTTCTCTGCTATTTATAGGGCGGTGCAGTGGCCGAACAGGAAGTGCTTGCAACTACACCGCACTTCACAATAAGGTGCCCAATCACCAACATCACATTTCCTCCCCCCTCCCAAAATGTCCAGAACTACACACACAATCAAAGCCCTCCCAAATTTGGGACCCGAATCGCACACTAACAAAACGGAAGCTAATATACCTAAATAGCCTAACACATTCACACAAAAAAACCTAAAATAGGGTGGACGGGTGGACTACCATTGTCACGAGCCGAGCCAGCTTGGCTTTCCCCAGCTTGGGCTTGATCTCTCTGTGGGGTGGTTTCACTGTTTATGTGCATTTTGTGTTTTTCTGTACCTATCCTATTATCATAGCCACTGCCTGACCGGCAGCTGTTAGTCAGCTTCTGTGATCTTTTTCCCACGCTGCTGACAGTCTGTCGGTCCAACCACGCCCCCTCGCTCTCCTTAATTCCACCAGCTGTTCCTAGCCCCTGTATCTTTCCCGTGCCTTGCTCAGGTGTGCCCAATTTGTGTGGCCAGCGGCTCTTCGCTAGACAAATGCCGCTGGGTCGTTGTACGAGTCCCTCCTGTTCTCCATGGTGTGACCGTCACGTCAGGAAGGACAACTGGATTATGCTTGCTGAGAGTATTGGACTTTCGGGACTGTTCCTACTCGTGAGTAAACTGTTAGCGTTTCTCTGTGTGGTTAGCTGCTACGCTGGACCAGAAGCGTTTCCCACCTTGCGGTAATTCTGCTACGCTTCTGGTGGCATTTCTCCCTGCAGCAAAACTGCTACGCTTAGGCTGTTGCCCTGTTTGCATTCCTCCGAGCAGTTGATCGCCCTGTAGTCTTCCCCACTCTCCGAGCGCATTCGTATTGTATCATGACCAACTTGTTCGTCTGTAATTGTGAACAGCGTTTGTCAATAAATGTGTGTGTGGTGAACTCCTGCATTTAAATTCTCATCCTTTCTCCCCTCGCTGTGTGCATAGGAAAAGCGCACGGGAGAGTTTGTGACAGAATGACCCAGCCCGCAAGAAGGATTTAGCGGGTTCACCCACACATCATTTTCCTTTTTTCATTATAAACTGTTTTTCTGTTCTGGACAAGCCTGTGCTGGAGTTCGTTATGCCCCGGTCTCGCCGAGGAAAAGGAACGGCAGCGGGGTTCCCCACGGTAGAGGAGGAATAGGCAGCAGAGTTCATCCAGGACTTCGTTAATGATGCCCTCGCCGCCCGGGGTCCTACGGAGATGCTGGAAAACTTGGACAGAGCAGTAGGCATCTTGGAGGCGCATCCCAGGTTATGGACCTACCCACAGTACGCCGACTTGCTCTCCACAGTCTGCTCACTCCAGCGTTCCTTCCCTGGTCTGGCATTCCCTGTGACGCCGAGACGGAGGTCCGTTTTCCCACAAACTGGCAGCCTCCGTGGTGCTTTACTCGACCCTCCACTCTCTCCAGCACGGTCTGTTCTGGAACACAAAGGACAGCGTCGTCCCACAAGGAAATGCTGGGAGAAGCCTCCCTCTTCAGCAGCGGCCATTTTCGCTTCAGCTGCAGTGAGATCTACTGAATTCACCCCGGCTCCGCCTACCTCCGTCGTCAGGGAGACGGCTCCTCCAATAGTCTGCGGAGGGGTCCATGTCATCGCTGACACGGAGAGGGACGAGT
This sequence comes from Pholidichthys leucotaenia, assembly GCA_020510985.1. Taxonomy (NCBI): domain Eukaryota; kingdom Metazoa; phylum Chordata; class Actinopteri; order Cichliformes; family Pholidichthyidae; genus Pholidichthys; species Pholidichthys leucotaenia. Next base: position 424,514,046 of record CM035841.1, on the reverse strand, counting down.
TTCTGCCCTTTGCAGCTGTGGATGTCATCAACCGGGATGACAGGCAAGTATTTTTTCATTCTGAATCACTCATTAACACCGAATCTTACCTGTCTCCCGAGGGAGAGGCCCAGTATCAGCAGTCCACTGGGTCCTCTCCTCCAACTGCAATTAATGATTGTTTCCTTCCCCTCTCCATGTCGCGTCCTTTAATTTCTGAGGGCCTGCCGGTCCAAGAACTGGGCCACCTGATGATGGAGGAGGTTGAGGCCCTGGATGATCCTGCCCAGGAGCCCACATGGAGGCGTTTCCCTGCAGTACCGGCGGACGAGGAGTGGGTGAATCTGCTCGCCTTCGTCAACCCCCGGGCCGAGGAGGAGCGCCGTGAGAGGGCGGTCCGAGGACGCACTTCCCCGGCTGTGAGGGTTCCACCTCCTACGCCTGCTCAGCCCCCGGATTCACCTTCAGACGAGGAGTGGGCTAATCTGCTCGCTGTAGTCAACGGCCGGGTCGAGGAGGAGCGTCAGATGACCAGGACTGCAGCCACCATCGCGCCTGCTGTGGGGACCGCCGCAGCAAAGTCATCCCCTGGGTCAAACCCCTAGCCAACGGGATCCGGACCGTCACCATCAACAGCGTCGGAGTCCTGGATGGCGGTAGAGCTCGAGCACAGGCAAGTTATCTCTCCTGCAGTTCAATTGCCTATGATTGAGAGATCTTGTCTGACTCTTGAGGAGGAGAGTCTGGTGTGGCTCTTGACCGCACCTGGGCATCCCTCGCCGGGGTCTGCTGCTGGCGGTGACCCTAGCCTCTCCTTCTCTCGCTTACCTGTTGAGCCTCTAACTAGGCTTGCCATGCACATAGGAAAAGCGCACGGGAGAGTTTGTGACAACCATCCTGCCCACACGGCACAGTGGATTATTCTGCCACCTAATAAGTTAAAAGAAAAGTCCATTAATAAGCTAAAATTATTGCCATGTTCCTAAACTAATAAAATATACAAAATAATCCCATTTTACCACATACATAAACATAAGAACATTAGAACTATTAACATAGTGCTACTGCACAGTCATTGGGGTGAAAAAACTGGAACTTGCATGGGGGGGGTCCAGGGCAGCCCCTCAGCAGGCGCGCCCCTGAATACCGCAAACCCCCAGAGCAATGGCCGACCCTCTGGATGACAGAGCCTGGATCCCACACCGCCATCACCGACTCCCATCCAGCCTCACCACCTGGAGCATCTTCCCGGACACGCCGAAGCTGATTGGCGTGCCTCGACGAGCTGTCAGACAACCTGAAGCAAGCTGCGCCCAGCTTAGCCACAATGCACAGACACCCTCGATGTTTTGCTGGCTGTCTTTTGGTCCATCTTCGCTGTGGACATCCTTCACCCCCAACCCTCACCAAGTCCATAACCTGGAGTGGAATTTTATTCGGCCTGATGTATTACTGCTGAGCATGTGGTAGCTCCATGCTCAGTGGTCTGGCCCCGTCCTCTTCTATAAACATTGTAGTGTTCACCGTTGTAGCTGCAGATCCCCCAGTCAACCGTGGCCAAGTACTGGAGGCATCTGGGGCTAGCATGGTGTCGCTCATCGGCATGGGTACCAACCCTGGGTGAAAATTGGTCAACTTGACCGCCACGGCATCCGTCAGTTCTTCGTACTATTCGCTCCCAGTGTCCATCGGGGGTGAGCGGGGGGATTTCTCCCGTGGGTTCCTGGGCAAAACAAACGGCACACCCTGGCGCAATGATTCCAGCGTCCACATTTACCACAACATTTCCCTCTAGCCGGGCATTTCTTAGCTTTATGTCGGTGCGTCACGGATCCACAACCCTTACAAAGGGGTTTTCCCGGGGCAGACCTTTGGCTGGCAGCATTGGCTTCCCAAAAATCTTCGTCCTGTGGAGAACGGACCTTTCTTCTTCCCACGGCTCTGGCAGTTACTACTCTCCCCGGGGGGTGCATAGTCCTTCCTGTCCCATCTGATACCTTCCAGTGACACCTCCTCTTTGGTCCATTGTTCCCCCCTTCCCCAGCCGCCTTCTCTGAGTGGAGAAGTCCCACACCATGCCCCCACAGTCCAAGCTATCCTCGCTATCAGGGTCCACAACATTAGCTGAGGCAAGCGGCTCCAGCTGCTTTTGTGGCTGGCACCAATTTAGCTCCACAGCTAGCGTAACAACGGCTTCCCACCAGACAGCTTGCTCCATTGCTTTAGCTAACGTTAAGTCATTAGGCACGATTAATAGCCTAGCATGCAGCTCAGTATTACACCTGTGTTCTGCTAGTTGATCGCGCACCATTTCATCTTCAAGTGGTCCAAAACAACATTCGCTGACTAGCTGCTTCAAGTCAATGACATATTGGTGGACAGGCTCACCTACCCACTGATATCGCTGCTGAAAACGAATCCTCCGGATAGTCACGTTGTCTGGGGTGGAGAAACGTTTAGCTAGCAGCTTCACCATGTCCTCACATGAGTCTGCCATGCCAAGCGTCTGCAGGACCCTCCGGCCCTCCATACCCAGGTTGTTAAAGAGAAGCACCCGCTCTCTCACTTTATCGAGTTCCCCGAGGCCCAGCGCCATAACATACGTCTTATAGGCCTCCCACCAATGTGGCCAAGAAACCAATGGTTTGCCTGGGAGCTCGAGAAAGGGATGAAACGGGGTGATGTCATGCCTCCATGAGTTAACCCTTGATGGCCAAATGTTATGTATGGAAATACCTGGGTGAAGGATGAGGCATGATAGTGGTTGGCGAACACAGCTTTATTGTTTACAAAAGCAGTCACACGGTGTGCACCAGCAGGAGGCATCCAGCTAAGAGACCATAAGATGGACGTCCTCTGCTATTTATCGGGCGATGCAGAGGTGGAACAGGAAGTGCTCGCCACTACACCGCACTTCACAATAAGGTGCCTAAACACCAACACCCCAATATCAGCCAAAATTCACCTTACTGACTGATATCAGCTGATAGAATATCGGTAGTTTTCTGGTGTGTCCCAGTTATGCAGCCTTTATTTTGCCCAATAACAAATGACAGTAGACTACAGCTGCAAATTTAGAAAACATCCAGGGCTGAACAATTTTATTGTCATGCAGTCCATTTATTATTTTTATCATGCATACTATTTTTTTTTTGTCTCCCTGGTAATAAAGATGGAGTAGGTGGGTAAAAAAAGGAAAAGAAAGAATCAGTAACAGCTATCAGCCAACTTATTTAAACATCGGTATCAGTGTTGGCCCAAAATTTCACCAGTGGTGAGAAGTATCCCTACTTTCTGCTTTTTTTGTAAAGTAAGTTTAACTAATTGGATTTTGCAGTGTGCATGACAATGAATTTATATTAACAGCTTTTATAATCTTAGAAATTGTCAGACCAGTGATTCTCTGTTGATTTAAACTTCCTCACATTCAACACATTTAATTTAGACTCAGTTTGGAAAATTCTACCCTGAGCCCTTTAAGGCTTCTTCCTTCATTCTTATGTTAGTGTTTGCTGTGTTTACATCATACGAGGGCTGCTCATTAAAGATCTTGCCTGACCCACTTTATTCTAGGAGGCTGAAATGTCCCATGTATAATAATCCATATTTCTATAGATCACATGGTAATTTTCACCTCTGAACTCCTAAGAGTTTCTCTTTAACAGGTGCTAAGGTGTGATAATGGAGGCAGCTTGATGCAGAGCAGTCATCAGGTTCCTGTACTTGAGAGGTCACACACCATGGGAGACGTTTGATGAGATGAAAGAGACTTCTGGGGAGGATGCGCCATTGTATGATGTAGTCAAGCACTGGTATCCACAGCTGAAGTGTGGTCAGGCATCAGTGGACACGGCACCCATTCCCAGGTGACCATAATGTGTCATTGATGAAGACACCATCTAATAAGTGGAGGCCACCATTTTGGAGGATCAATAGATAACTGTTCGCCAACTAGCCCAAGATGTCCAAATCAGTGTAGGGTCTGTGAAAAAGTCATCCGTGACCATTTGTACACGTGGAAGTTGTCTGCATGATGGATTGTTCGGTTGCTCACACCTTTCCAGAAGCAGGAACGAGTCATGTGCTCCCAGGGTCTTTTGGCCATGTGCCAAGAAAACCAGGAGGGCTTCTTCAACAGACTAATCATGCAGGACGAAACATGTGTCCATCGCTATGATCCAGAGACTGAAGCCCAGTAGAAGCAATGGAAGCATTATGACTCTCCACCTCTGAAGAAGGCGGGCAAGGTCATGCTCACAGTCTTTTGGGACCAGCATGGCGTATTGATGGCTAGCAAAGGGTACCATAATTACCAGGACTTACTGCATTACAATGCTGCAGAAATTGTGTAAGGCCATGAAAACTGAGAGATGTGAGGTGCTGACCATAGATGTCCACCTCCTGCAAGACAGCACCCCGGTACACAACTCAGATGTTACCCAGGTCGAAGCATTGTCCTGCAGCTATGAAATCCTCCCTCATTCCTCCTTAAGGTGCCTTCACACCAAACATGAACAGGCGAATTTTTTTGCGCAGCACGATTACATTATAACTCAATGTTAATACATGAATAGACATGAATTCACCATCTGGGTGAGATGCAGACAGGCGAAGTTGCCTTTATAACTTCTGCAGCAGTGTTCAACCTGCTGTTGAAATTCCCAAAATAACATCATGCTTAGGTTTACATTATCTGACGGGGGGGCTCACTTGAAAAAGTTGTCCCTGCCTCGAAAACTTGATGGGTGTTTCCGTTGCTCGCTTGCTAGTCTTGTTAGCATGTCCGTGGCAGGAATCTGTGGGTAAATAACTCCGACATCCCAATTCAGCTGAAGAGCTCCCAGTCCTTCTGTCTCCAGGTGAGTGTCAGCCTCATTTTCAAACTAGTTTACTCTCCAATGTTGATACTTTTACTCAGATGATGGCGCTATCCCTCGGATGAGATTATGCGAATGCGCGATTTCGTGTGTGCTCACCTCTTTCCATTGACTTTGTATGGATTCGCGTCGCCCATTCGCATTTGGTGTGAAGGCACCTTTACTCTCCTGATCTCACATCATCTGACTTCCACCTCTTTCCAGCCATGAAGTCATTTTTGAAGGGCAAACACTTCCAAAACGATGAAACACTAATTTCTGAGGTCAAGCCATGGCTTCTGACACAGCCTGCAGACTTCTGGAGGTGAGGTCTCCACAGCTGCATAAAGATAAGATAAGATAAGATAAGACAGGCCTTTATTAGTCCCACAATGGGGAAATTCCAGGATTGCAACAGCACAGGGATAGCAACACTCAGAGCAACAATCAGAAGGCAAGAAAAAACAAGAGCAGCTAGTATACATATGTACATATTACTATAAATATATATATATATAGGCACACAGTGCGGAGCATTGTGGTTGGTGGATGTGCAGCAGAAAGTCTAAGTTCTCTCTCCGTGGATGCGGCGGGCCAGCTGGATGTCTTTGGGCATGATGGTGACCCTCTTGGCGTGGATGGCGCACAGGTTGGTGTCCTCGAGGAGACCCACCAGGTAGGCCTCGCTGGCCTCCTGCAGAGCCATGGAAGCGCAGGTCGGTCTTGAAGTCCTGAGCGATCTCCCTTACCAGGCGCTGGAAGGGCAGCTTATGGATGAGCAGCTCCGTGGATTTCTGGTAGCGACGGATCTCTCTCAGAGCCACGGTACCGGGCCTGTAACGGTGAGGCTTCTTCACTCTGCCGGTGGCCGGAGCGCTTTTTCCGAGCAGCCTTGGTGGCCAGCTGCTTCCTGGGGGCTTTTCCTCCAGTAGATTTACAGGCGGTCTGCTTGGTTCTTGCCATCGCTCTTTATTATTCTGTCTTATATTTCTTGCACGCCGCCTAAACTCCAGCCCGGCACCCGCGTCATTTTCACTCCAGTTCTCCCAGTATGTTGAGTTTCTCCGTTAGCACCGAATGGCGGTTGAGTGCTAGCTAGCTCTTCCCTGCTGTATCGTCTCCTGCTGTAAACAGAGGCTCCGTCCGCCGACTCGGGAGACCTTTGGGGCGATCTGTGTGTCCGTGATATATATAGAGTGAAAGGTGTGCCGGATCAGAAAGTTATCACCGGGTCAGAAAGAAGAAGGAAGATAAAAAGACTCAGAATTGAGCCGCTGTTGCAAAAGGCAGCCAACTCGTGTGGCGCCGGAAAATAAAGCAATGGGACAAGTGTGTGACCCTTGATGGTACCTATGTAGAGAAAGATCAATAACTGTGCCAAGTTTGGTTCCTCTCAGTCCATGGAAAATGAGCCCGGTGAAAACTTTAATGAGCAGCCCTCATATTATCAGCAGGTCAAAGTCTAAACTTATTGTTATTTGTGTTGCATCACATCACTGATAGATGTGAAGAAGAGGAACTGCTGCATCTTAGGGTCAAATTAAATATCTAGAAATAAAACTACATTATTGTCTTATATTTTAGCTGCTTTTCTGATGTATGATGTGTGCATTTTTCCCCCACAGGTCTCTAAACAGGAGCCTTTGAACATTGTGAGGAGTACAGGTACGAGTCTCTTCAAAACTGTCACACCTAGATCTACAGACTGTTGGAAAAACATATTAGAAATGAAGTGATGAACTGGGCCACAGGTCTGCTGCTTATAACAAGTTAGAGAAGGCTGGTGAGATGAGAAACACATTCTTCTGCTGCAACCAGCACCACAGCCGTTTAAAGCTGTAAAGAATGCAGACGTTTTTGTGAGCTGTTTTGTTGCCTAAAGCTGGAATAGCTGAGGAGATATTCCATGGCTTTCAGCTGGTAAAGGGGTCTGTGTTTGTTCAGTGAACATGTGAGGAGCACAATGTCATCATAGTGACATTGTGCTCCTGCTCATTGTGTTTCTGAGGAAACTCTGTTGTATATTATGATGTGTTGATGTACAGCAGGATGTTAGTGCGCTGAAGAGTAAAACAAAATAATGATGGAGCCACAGAATAGTGTTGGAGGGAGTATTCTGAGAATAAACCCAACATTTCCAGGTTAAAGTTGTAAATTTCTAAGAAAAAAATAACTCATACTTATTGTTTTTATGTTTTAGGTTGACATACCGGAAATCAGAATATGTGATAATACAAAGGTGGTTATCAATCTTAAATATGGTGTTTTTGTAGGTTTTAACTTTCAGAAATATGTCTATTGGTCACATGATGACAAAAAAATATCAGAATGGTCACTTCTTAACATCCTTCTGCAACTGCTTTATTTATTCCAATGTTTGCTGATTCCGGTGCCCCCAAAACAATTCATGGAGTGGGACAGGTTATTGTCAAGGTATATATGGAAGGGAGGAAGAGCCAGGGTGAAATATAAAACCTTACAATTGAAAAAAGGAAAAGGAGGTTGGGGTATTCCATTTCTACAAGGATATTACTGTGCAGCCCAGTTGAGACCGACACAGCAGGATGGAAAGATATAGAGAAAAAAACAATAAAAGTGATATCAATCAAAGCCCTGCTTGCAGACTTTGAAATGTAGAACAAACTCAACATCTCAGAGGAACCCATGACACATACAAGGATTTCAAATATTAAATAAGGGTTATAAATTAATTTGCATTTGAGCCAGGGGAATAAGTATTTGATCCCCAAGCAAACCGTGACTTATTACTTGGTGGGGAAACCCTTGTTGGCATCACAGAGGTCAGACGTTTCTTGTAGTTGGTCACCAGGTTTGTGCACATCTCAGGAGGGATTTTGGTCTACTCCTCTTTACAGATACTCTCCACATCCTGAAGGTTTCCACGCTGTTGCTTGGCAACTCGAAGTTTCAGCTCCCTCCACAGATTTTCTATGGATTAAGGGCCGGAGACTGGCTAGGCCACTCCAGGACCTTAATGTGTTTCTTCTTGAGCCACTCCTTTGTTGCCTTGGCCATATATTTTGGGTCATTGTCATGCTGGAAGGCCCATCCATGACCAGGAAGTTCTCATCCAAGATCCTACAGTACATGGTCCAGTTCATTGGTCCCTCAATGTGGTGAAGTCTTCCTGTACCCTTAGCAGAGGAACAGCCCCAAAGCAGGATGTTTCCAGCTCCGTGTTTCACAGTGCGGATGGTGTTCTTGGATCATATTCAGCGTTTCTCTGCCTCCAAACACAGTGAGTCGAGTTGATGCCAAAGAGCTCAATTTTGGTCTTATCTGACCACACTACATTCTCCCAAGCCTTCTCTGAATCATTCAGGTGTTCACTGGCAAACTTCAGATGGGCCTTCTTGAGCAGGGGGACCTTGTGAGCACTACAGGATCTCAACCCATTATGGGGAAGTGTGTTAGCAATGGTTTTCTTGGTGATTGTGGTTCCAACTCCCTTGAGATCATTAACAAGCTCCTCCTGTGTAATTCTGGACTGATCCTTCATCTTTCTCAAAATCATCTTTACCCCATGAGGTGAAATCTTGCAGGGAGCTCCAGAGCAAGGGACTGACTGTTATCTCATATTTCCTCCACTTTCAAATTATCGCACCAACAGTGGTCTCTTTCTCACCAAGCTTCTAGCTGATGGTCTTGTAGCCCATTCCAGCCTTGTGCTGGTCTACAATCTTGTCTCTGGTGTCCTTTGACAGCTCTTTGGTCTTACCCATTCTGTGACAGTGTGAGTCTTTCATAGGGAATGGCCATGTGACGTTACCTGATGGAAAAACCGCAAGGAATTGTGGGAAAAATGGTCTGCCTGTCTTTGTTTAGTACTAAGCAACGAAAGTGATTAAGCTGAAGTTTTTGAGAGGATTGCTTCAATGTGTTATTATTCATCTGAATACCATGCAACATTAGAACCGGGAAGTTTTGCTGCATTATCAAATGCAACAACCGCTTTCATGACTGGCATGGAAAAAAGATTGATAACGATGTATGCTTTTTTAACATCCCAACTTGGAAGAAGAGTGGAGAGAATTGGGTCTCCGAGCTAACAAAGAGGCGTCAGATGGAATGGATTGCAGCGGTCAGAAGGAAAGATATCACCTTCAACAATATTCCTGCACACATGGTCATGTGTTCACGGCATTTTCACCAAGGTAAGTTGTGATTTAAACACATATAAAGATTACTTGTATGTGGAGTTGCTAACTTTTAACAAGCCGGCTGGAAACTCCCAGAGCGGACATTGTTGCCTTCATTACGCATGGATTTAAAATCAGCTGGGGACTGAAGTCCATAGAATGTTTGGTATCGTTAGATTCAGCAGTTTCTCCTCTTTCAGGTAACTATAAAAATGTCACTGTCCTGATTTAGTATGCTTTTACAGCGGCTAATTAGACTGGTAATTTTTTTTGGTGAACCAGCACGAGTGTCAGGCTTGTCACATTACTGGATTAGTATTTCATGTCCTGTTGTGTAGTAATGTGTGTATATACTTATCAAGCATCATATGACAAATCTGAACATAAATCCAACATTTCACCGCTGTGACTTAGAAATGTCTGTAGTTGCAGAGACACATGCTAGTGCAGAAAACTGTGTAGAAACAATGATTGCTTACCTTTGTGCAAATGACGGTTTTCTGGTCGTTCACCAGAAGATTTGAGGCGGCTGGACCATCCATTGGTTAATTGAACATGAGCCTCTAATGATTTATAGTTTTTAAATTGCTCATGGGTTTATGTGCTCAGCTCACAAACCAGGCAGGTAAATACATCTGACAGCGTGACTCGAGGCATTTGGTTGAGATCCGTGGCCCATTTCTTATGCTCATATCAATCGATCCCATTTATTTCTTAAATTTTTTAGAGGTAGCGCTCCTTTGCTTCGTTATTCAGCTTCTCTGTAAAAGGAATTTGAATTTTCTGTTTGCTCTGTTCCATTGCATGTATGTTTGTTCCCGTTAGCAGTTGCCTAGACTACAGGTAAACAAAGAAGCCAGACCACGAAAACGCGACGACGGCCCAGAATGCAGCGCGGCATTACGTCAATGTCCATTCTCTATACACATAGTGAATTGAGAATAGAAGTACTTTCTTAAAGGGACAGGACTAATTTATGTGCCTCACGAATGCATAACCGGTCTGTGCGGGTCAGAATTCTTGCTGATTGGTAGGGGATCAAATACTTACTTCCCTCATCAAATGCAAATTAATTTATAACCCTTATTTAATGTTTTTTCCTGATTTTTTTTTTTTAATATTCAGTGTCTCTCTCTGTTAAAAAAAAAAACAAAAACCTACCATTAAAAATATGGACTGTTCATTTCTTTGTAAGCAGGTAAATTTACAGATTCAACAGGGGATCAAATATTTATTTTCCCACTGTATATGAGAGGTTATTAGTGCTCTTCTACCCCCTTTACACAGCGATGGAGATGATTGAAAGATGAAAAAATGTCCAGATTTCTCAATGATCTTTCAAGGATCTCTCAGCAATCTTTCAATGAATGCCAAATTTTTTTCACCCTGAAGGTAGAAATGGCTGAGAGAGCAGTGAGCAAACACTGAAAGACTGGTAGAGTTCATTGAAAGATTGCTATGAGATTGCTGAGTCCTCACTGAGAAATTGTTGAGAGATCACTTCGCTTTGGAGATCATTGAGAGATTGTTTTGCAGTGAGTCAAAACTTTGAGCAGAGTGAAGATCAATGAAGACTACTGAGAGATCTTTAGTGATTGCTGAGAGATCATTGAAAGATTGTTTGGAGTGCTGGCCATTTTGTCATCACTCAGCGATCTCTCAATGATCTCCACCTGTGTGAAGGGGATATAAACAAAGCGTTGCAATTCTCAGGCATTGTAAGAAGCCACAAATACTAATAACTATAATTTAAAGATTAGCAGAACAGCGCTGAAGCAGAGTGGCGCATGTCCGGTGATACGCCTGAGTGTGGTTATCATGGAATAAAGTGCACCAATCAAATTACTCAGTGGGAGCTGTTGTATAAAATGGCTGTAATGCATTCACGCCAATTTACTTTGGAAGCTAATGTAGTTATAAGTGAATCCAACCAATACTTTGTTTTATGCATCAAAGTTCAGACACCTATGGCCATTTATAATTAGCAGTTAACTTAAAAACACTTAAAGAGCAAGGCCTGTGGGAGGAAACCCACACAGGCAAAAGGAGAACACACAAAATCCACATTAAAAAGTCATGATAGGATCAGAAGGATTGAAGGTGGCTCTGAAACTAAAAGAAAATGAACACAAGTCCTAAGACCCACCCAGAAGCATACAGTGATGTCTTTAAATAACATTGTGAAAGACCTGAAGTGTGTTAAAGTTCAGTCCAACCTCATGTCCCCACTTACAGTCCTCCAACCATCCTGTCCACATACCACTGGTCTGGCACTGAATTTCCTAATTTAGAAATTTCATTCATGATTGAATGAAAATCCCAGCACTAGATGGGGGGAAAAAAGGAACTAAACTGGGAATGAACTGGCTCCAGTTAAAATTTCATTTATTTAGCATTAGGTAAAGACCTCAGAGCACTTTCCACAGCACAACGTCTGCCTCTGTCTTCATCCTGCCATAATTACTCACTTCCTTTAACCTTAACCAGACAATATAATCAAGTTTTCTGCCTTCATGTTTTTAGTTGTTGTGTCCTGACGTCTCATCTCCCCTACAGCAGACCACACTTTAGCACCAGCATCCACATATATACTGAAGAGCCACAGTTGAAGTAGCGAACGCCCTGTACATTATCTCATTTTAAGGCTTCGTAATTACTGAAATGAGAGCAAGAAAAGAGCAGCTGATTTGCTTCTCACGAGGTATCCATACTGGAAAATCAATTCATTCAGTTGGACGAGTCTGTTGAAATTTTCTTCTAGACAGCTGTGTTTGCAGGACTCTACATGTGTCAGTGCTGGCTAACTGACTGCAGGAATCTGAGTGAATCAGCGGCGTTCTTGTTCGTGCATGTGTGTGTTTGTGTGTAGGTGTATGGAACTTATTACGCATCCTCGGGAAGACATTTTATAGATGACTTTTATAGTTTCCAGCACTTCTGGCTGCCATCTATTCTCTTCGCCACGTCTCAGCCACACCACCATCCACCGTCTGCTCCCCAGACGAATGCCCCAGTGGTGTTTGCTCACATGGACTTTGCCTTTGGTGCAGATGAGCAGGTAATCTGCTTACCTGCTTTAAACCCATCTGGGCCCCACGTAGGTTTAATATGGGTGAGTCGGTTTCAGTAACACTGGCCCCATAGACAGAATTACACAAAAAAGTCACAAATTTATGAGAAAAAAAAATTGAATATTTAGAATAGAATAGAATAGAATAGAATAGGCTTTATTGTCATTGTACAGTTGTGCAGCACAGCAAAATTGTGGGTGCTCCACCAGGCTACTGCGCAATAATGTGAGAGAGAAGAATTTGAAATAAAACACAGTTACAGAAACCACGACTAACCGTACGACTGAAATAAAAATAATATATGGCTCATTGGTATATACACAGGTACGGTAGTGGCTTCTTGGGTGGAACTATGTACAAAAGAGTGTAGAGTGCAGAACACATAATTGAGTAAAATGGCCCAAGGATTATGGAAAATATGTACAGTAGTGATTTCACGGATGGGTCAATATACCTGAAAGTGAGGAGTGCAAAGATAGGTGAGTTATAGTGATAATTACTGTAAAAGGTCCTCAGTTCTGTGCATGCGCGTGTTCAGAGGGAGGGGGTGGGGCCTCTGACTGTGTGGGACATGATCGATCTGAACTGTCGTCCAGAGGAAAGCAGGTCGAACAGGTGGTGGACAGGATGTGAGGAGTCTCCTGTGATGGCCTTGATCCTTCTGAGACAGGAGGCTCTGGAGATGTCTTCCAGGGAGGGCAGACGGCTGCCGATAATTTTTTGGGTGGTGTTGATGACTCTCTGCCCAGCCTTCCTGCTCTCAGCCGTGGAGCCGACGTACCACACACCCACACAGTAGGTGAGCACGCTCTCCACTGAACAGCGGTAGAAGGCCAGCAGCAGCTTCTGGTCCAGTTGTGTTTCCTCAGGACACAGAGGAAGTGCAGCCACTGCTGGGCTTTCTTCACCAGGGCCTTGGTGTTGACAGTCCAGGAGAGATCAGAGGAGATGTGGGTGCCCAGGAACCTGAAGGCGAGGACGTTTTCCACGCGGTTGCCATTTATGAGGAGAGGGGATGGTCCTGTCTGTTCTTCCTGAAGTCCAGAATGAGTTCTTTGTCTTTTGGACATTCAGTTTCAGGTTGTTTGCTTGGCACCACAGCAGCAGATTCTCTGTCTCTGCCCTGTATGCCTTCTCATTGTCATCGGTGATGAGCCCAGCCCAAGGTGGTGTCATCCGCGTATTTCACGATGACGGTGGTTGGGTGGGTTGGAGTACAGACAAAGGTTTACAGGGAGTACAGTAGAGGGCTTAGCACGCAGCCTTGGGTGGAGCCGGTGCTGAGAGACAGTGTGGAGTAGTGGTGGGGGCCAAGTCTGACTGTTTGTGGGCAGTTGGTGAGAAAGTTCTTTATCCAGGAGCAGGTGGGGTGGGGAGTCTGGAAGAGGTGCAATTTGTTGATCAGGATGTCCAAGATGATGGTGTTAAAAGCTAAGCTGTAGTCCACAAAGAGCATCCTCACATAGCTCTTTGGATTCATGAGGATATAGGATACTAGAAAAAAGTCACAAATTTATGAGAAAAAAGTCAAATTTACTAGAAAAAGTCAAAAATTTATGAGAAAAAGTCACAAATTTATCAGGAAAAAAGTCACAAATTTATGAGAAAAAACACAAATTTATGAAGAAAAAGTCACAAATTTATGAGGAAAAAAGTCAAAATTACTAGAAAAAAGTCAAAAATTTATGAGAAAAAGTCACAAATTTATAAGGAAAAAAGTCACAAATTTATGAGAAAAACTCACAAACTTATGAGGAAAAAAGTCAGATTTGAGAAAAAAGTCACAAATTTATGAGGAAAAAAGTCAAAATTACTAGAAAAAAGTCAAAAATTTATGAGAAAAAGTCACAAATTTATAAGGAAAAAAGTCACAAATTTATGAGAAAAACTCACAAACTTATGAGGAAAAAAGTCAGATTTGAGAAAAAAGTCACAAATTTATGAGGAAAAAAGTCACAGATGAATGAGAAAAAAGTCACAAATTTATGAAGAAAAAAGTCACAAATTTATGAGAAAAACTCACAAACTTATGAGGAAAAAAGTCACAAATTTATGAAGAAAAAAGTCACAAATTTATAAGGAAAAAAGTCACAAATTTATGAGAAAAACTCACAAACTTATGAGGAAAAAAGTCAGATTTGAGAAAAAAGTCACAAATTTATGAGAAAAAAGTCACAAATTTATAAGGAAAAAAGTCACAAATTTATGAGGAAAAAAAGTCAGATTTACTAGAAAAAAGTCCAGAATTTATGAGAAAAAGTCACAAATTTATGAGGAAAAAAGTCAAAAATTTATGAGAAAAAGGTCACAAATTTATGAGGGAAAAAAGTCACAAATTTATGAGAAAAAGGTCACAGATTTATAAGATAAGATAAGATAAGCCTTTATTAGTCCCACAATGGGGAAATTCCAGGATTGCAACAGCACAGGGATAGCAACACTCAGAGCAACAATCAGAAGGCAAGAAAAAAAACAAGAGCAGCGAGTATACATATGTACATATAAACATAAATATATAGACACACAGTGCGGAGCATTGTAGCCGGATGGAATAAATATGTGAATATACAGTATAGGCACACACACGGTGTGGAGCATTGTAGCTAGATGGAATAAATATATAAATATATAAACACACACAGTGCGGAGCATTGTAGCTAGATGGAATGAAACAGCATAGCCGTCTACTTAGTTATCCCACATGGTATGACCATGTACCCATACATATTGTCACCCTCCGTAGCTACCGGTATTTTCCTAGTTGTATACCAGAGGGGACCATTTTGTAAGTCTATTGCATCTTTTGCATTCAATACTATTAGGTTGTCACGTTTTTTTGCTATCTCTGCGAGCAGCCCTGCTTAGGTTGTACAGTCTGACAGCCGTAGGTAGGAAGGACCTGCGAAACCTCTCGGTTGTGCACCTAGTATGATGTAGTCTGCTGCTACATGAGCTCCTTAGTGCATTCAGTATGTCCTGCATAGGGTGGAACTCGGACTCCAGCAGAGATGACAGTTTAGCCACCGTCCTTCTCTCTCCAATCTCCTCCACTTGGTCAAGGTGTTGCCCCAGGACAGAGCTAGCTTTCTTGATCAGTTTGTTCAGTCTCTTCCTATCGGCTGCTGTAACGCCACTGCCCCAGCAGACCACTCCAAAAGTGATGGCTGATGCCACCACTGTGTCGTAGAATGTCTTCAGCAGCGCCCCTTGTACACCAAAAGACCTGAGTCTCCTCAGTAGGAACAGCCTGCGCTGTCCCTTCTTGTAGAGTGCGTCGATATTGTGTGACCAGTCTAGTTTATTGTTCAGATGAACACCCAGGTACTTGTAGGATGTCACCATCTCAATGTCTGTTCCCTGTATGTTTACTGGTGCTGTGAGGGGTTGTCCTTGCCTGCGGCAGTCCACCACCAGCTCCTTAGTTTTCCTCGCGTTGATCTGGAGGCAGTTCCGATGGCACCAGTCCACAAAGTCCTGGATAAGCCCTCTGTACTCAGCTTCGTCTCCGTTGGAGATGAGGCCAACGATCGGAGAGTCATCAGAGAACTTCTGTAGATGGCAGTGTGTTTTGTGTGAGAAGTCCACAGTATAAAGGGTGCCTTGGCCGCCATCTTACACCAGCACGACACCCATGTCGTTTTCGCCTTATTTCTCCCGGTATGTCAAGTTTTTTCGTTAGCACCGAGTGGCGGTTAAGTGCTAGCAGCTGTTCCCTGCTGTACTGTCTCCTGCTGTAAACAGTGGCTCCGTCCGCTGGCTCGGGAGACATTTGGGGCGATCTGTGTGTCCGTGATGTATAAGGTGTATAAGGTGTCGCCGAATCAGAAAGTTGTCACTGGATCAGAAGATAGAGGAAGAAAAAAAACTCAGAATTGAGCTGCTGTTGCAAAAAGGCAGCCGAAAAAGTCACAAATTTACTATAAAAAAAGTCACAGATTTATGAGAAAACAAGCTGAAAATAGGTGAACAGGTAAAGTCCATGTGGTCAAACACAGATGAGGCCAACATAGAATCCATGGACAAACCCACATGGGAGCCATAGGACAGCCCAGGTTTAACCTTTGGTGGGGCCCACATGGACATGCTGGCTGGGTAAATAAACAAATAAAGAAATAAAACAAAGCCATAGAGTAGAAAATTCATGAGAAACTGTTTTCTCTGCTGCAGCGAATGACGTAAGCTTGTGTTGTGGAAGACGTTTTAAGAGCCTCGCTCTTCTGTTGCAGGAAGTTTGAACAGGTAAAAAAAATTGTGCAACAAATTTTCTCTCAGAATTGTCACGGTCGTCTTGAACCCATCTAGATCCTGCTTTCTGTGAGTCAGAAAGTGCAATAAATGTTAGACACCTTTGTGAGGGGGTGGGGTCCTACAGTATGAAATTATATTGTGACTGATTGGAGACAAAAAAAAGGACAAGACATTCTGTGCACGAGACAGCTGCGAACATTTTCTAACACACGCTGACACGCTGTGACCAACAGTGTCACCGTGCCCCCGAGGGCAAGAAAGACTAGGCTAGGGATGGGGGGCTGCTGTCCCTGCCCCACAGGCCCTAGAGCAGGGGTCGGCAACCTGTGTTACCACTGTGAGTGATTTTTGTATTAAAAAATTCTGCATGGAGGCACAAAAATATCTGAGCCTAAAAACTGCAGTTAAACAGCTGAATTACAGCCACAATCTGGCCTGACAACATCACGATTAAGAGTTTTTTCTCATAAATTTGCAGCTTTTTTACTGTAAATGAAAAATTTATTTCTTACAAAGTTGCTACTTTTCCTGGCATTTTTTAAATTATTGGCAAAATGTTTTCGTCATTTTTCTTGCAAAACTGTGGATGTTTTCTTCATTAAACTGTATTTTTTTTTCTCTTTTTTATATTTTTGGCATAATATATTTAGCTTTTTTCTAAATTTGTGATATTTTTTCTTTGCAAATTTAAAACCTTTATTTTATTACTTTTTCCATGTAAATTTGTGTCATTTTCCCCAATGAAGTTATAAGCTTTTTTTTCATAAATTTTGATACTTTTGGCATAATCTGTTTTTCTCATAAGATTGTCTTGTCTGATTGTTAATAAGAATATTTATTCATAAATTTTCAGCTATTCTCATAAATTTATTATATTTTCTTTTGTAAATTTATCAGCTTTCACAGGCAAAACTGCAGCATTTCTTATATAAATGTATTACATTTTTCTTAAAAAAAAAACCTAAAATTTTTACTGTAAATTTGTGATTTCTTTTCCAGAAATTTTGTGATTTTTTTTTTCTTAAGAATTTGTATGTTTTCTTCCAAAAATAGCAAGAAATTTTCCCTAAATTTTTGAGATTTTTGTTGCGTAAGTTTTAAGATTTTCTTATTTTGTGCTTTTTAGAATATTTTTCTCGTGAATGTGTAACCTTTTTTTCTTGTAAAATTTATTGTGTTTTTTTTCTTGGAAATATGAGGGACTTTTTTCTTCAAGGCCTCAGGGAGCCACTATCAATGGACAAAAGAGCTACATGTGGCACCAGAGCCGCAGGTTGCAGACCCCTGGTGCAGAGGAAGTGGAACCAGTCCCAGGACCTGCTGTGTCTAATGAGGAGGACTCTGAGGCAGTCTTCCTCATCCAGCAGTCTCTGCACTTCTCGCTTGACGTTTGATGATAAAATGACTGCTGGAATGGAGAGACGTGGTCCTGATTTCACAACTGTCATGGATTACTGCGGTGTGAGTGTAGCACAAGATTTGCGCGCTCATCATGGGACAGTCATAAGTGCAAAAATTTTTCATGTACATGTTGTGTGAATGTTGTGTAGGGAAAGTTGGTTATAAGGTACAAAGATTATTTAATTTATTGTCATGAACTGGGCTTGATGTTCTAGCCCAGTTCTGTGATGCTGTGGCTATTTGGCCTTTTCTTATGTTTTGCTGCCAAATTTTCATCAGGTGCTCCTTTAGAGCTTCTTTGGTCCGCCGGCTCTTTGACAGCGCAGCCACGCCCCCTCCTCTGTCAGTGGAAACAGCTATGTCTTATTGGCATTCGCCCAATCACGCACCCTAATCATCCACACCGGCAATCTCTTTCATGATTAGGCTTGGCACTATTTCTGCCCCTGATCTGTTGGGAGAGATTGTCGGATCATTGTCAGGATCAAACACTGTTCTGTTTACTCTGTGTTTGTATTCCGCCACACATGTTTGATGCCCTGCCTGTTCCCGGTATTGCATTATTCTGTGTAGCGTGGATTATTCCCTCCTGTATGGTTTTCGTTTTGCCTGGACTCAAACTTGGACTTACTCGGACTGCTCCAGAATAGTGAGTACAAACTTTTTGCCCCTGGCGGTTCTTGTCCCAGGCTCCTTACCCATTCCTTCCCTGCAGTCCTGTCTGCCTTGGAACAATTCTCTGTGTTTTACTCACCAGTCCTGTAGAGCATCCTTGAGGGCGTCCTTGTATTTTCTGTGCAGATTCACCCTTTATGTTGTACTGTTTAGTCTTTTTGTCATTAAAATGCACATAATCATCTCCTGCATGTGGGTTTTAATTCCTTCCTCTGTGCGCTGCGTAAAAGTGCACAGAGAACCATAACAATTTATACCTAGAGGTGTGTGTGGAAACAAAGGTTTGCTTTGGGTCCACGCACACACCAGGAAAAAAACTTGTTTTTGGGGCACCAGTCCAAAACTTGGACAGTTTATTAATAACTAATCTTTATACCTTCAATCAATCAGTCTCAAATATTCGTGAATTCTCCTGGGTGACTTCAGAAACAGACACAGGGAAAGAAATCAAAAGAAACTTCCATATACCATTTACAGTTTTAATGATCAGACTCAGATTAAATGACATTACATTCAACAGACTTGCTGGTAAAGTGAAATGATCAAGTATCAAGCATCACATTCAACTTGTAACTGATTATTGAGCAAAAGAGTGTAATCACATTTGTGGAACCAAGGAAAAAATTGGACACAAATTTTATGAAGAAAATTATAAAAGCTGATTATATGGAAAAAGAAATTCTGGGTTACTCTAAAAAGTAAAAACGGAATTTAATGAAAAGAGGGATACTATTTCTCCCTAATTCTATAGCTCCGATCAGAATTGTGAGCTAGTTTTAAACCTGAGACAAATTATGACATACTTTAAGGCGATGGACATCACATTACTCAGCAGATGAAACAAAGGAATCTTGCTCACGTGGCCTTTGTGTTTGCTTCTAGTTGGATCCTTAGCTGAAGCTTTATTTGATGATGATACCGGAAATTATCTGCCAGCAGATAATTTCTTCCCAGAGGCGAACGTCAGGAGCTGAGCTCTGACAACGATGGTGAGACTGCTGCTGGCCGCTGAGTATGCCATGTGGACAACATGAGAATTTTTCAGCAGCTTTCTTGGGTCCAAATAAAGTGCAGATAGTTCAAAGTCACACCATCAAAGAGACAAAAAAAAATATCAAGCCACAAAATCCGAGTTCTTCAGATGTCGTGGGGATTGGCAAAAGCAGCTTCCAGTGTGAGGAAAAATGATCAGTCTGTGGAGAATGGTGAAGGACAAGGCTGAGTTTATTTCTCAAGTCGGTTTTATTCACATTCTCCAACATCTTCCAAACACAGAAAAGAGAGTGAATCTCCCCACATCTGTCCCTTTTATAACCAGGACATCAAACATACAGTCACATGATACTTAATCCCAGTCACAGTGTAACTTCCCCCCGATCTTAACTCACTCCACCTCCCAGTCTCTGGCCGCTGGGAGAAATCCCCCAAGGCTATCTCTTTGCATGCCAAAGACTAAACTTTCACACCCTTGTGTTATCTCCAGAACGGCTCAGTCCTTTGTTCCGTCTCAGATGTGAAGCCTAAGGTGGTATACATATGAATCATACAATCATATACATATGTGCATATATGTGTGCCACATGACCCCCCCCCCCCAAATGTCTAAGATGGAACAAACGTAATAACAGTTTGCAAGTCATGGTAAAATTACTACACATAAGTCCAAATGTCGCTTGGGCCTCAGTTGCCTCCCATATCTGCTGTAAGCGGGCTTTACCACCCCCGCGGCGTCTTCCTGCTGTGGAGCTGCTGCCTGAGGATTAGAACTGTTAGTCAATCTCTGTGGGTGTTCTGGGGAATGCTCTCTAGGGGGTTTGCCGCGCCGAGGAGCCTTAGCCAACTGCACAGTTTCGTCAGCTACCACAAAAGCAGGTTTGAGCCTGTTTATGCCAATCATTTCTTTTCTGCCCCCCAAATCTAGCAAAAAATGCTTATCCCCTGTTTCCAGCACTCTATATGGTCCATCATAAGGTGGGCGTAAAGGTGGGCGATGCGCATCATGTCTGACAAACACAAACTCTGCATTTTTT
The DNA here is from genome assembly GCA_020510985.1 of Pholidichthys leucotaenia. NCBI lineage: Eukaryota > Metazoa > Chordata > Actinopteri > Cichliformes > Pholidichthyidae > Pholidichthys > Pholidichthys leucotaenia. The sequence continues at coordinate 424,493,626 of CM035841.1, read as the reverse complement.
AAAGCCTTAGGCACAAAAACACGCGGAAAACTGTGGTGAACGGGGCCAGGTAGCGTGCTCGGGCCCGTGCTACTCTGTAACCGCTGAGCTGGGGAACACTCTGGCGCCGGATTATCTGGGAGAAATTCCCCGGGCAGCCGAAGTGACTGTGCGAAAACTAGCTCAGCTGGGGAGGCTTCTAAATCCTCTTTAGGTGCAGAACACAACCCCAATAAAACCCATGGTAGCCTGTCCACCCAATTTGTATCCGTAAGCGACGCCCTGAGAGCTGCCTTCAATGACCTGTGGAAACGTTCGCATAACCCGTTAGCCTGCGGATTATACGCGGTTGTGCGGTGAATCCTCACCCCCAGGCTGCGGGCCATTGCTGACCAAAGTTCGGAAACAAATTGCAGGCCTCTGTCGGACGTAATGTCCGACGGAACTCCAAAACGCGCTACCCATGCTGTTAAAAACGCGCGCGCCACCTCCTCGGCTGTGGTTGATGACAGTGGGACCACTTCCGGCCAGCACGTGTTGCGGTCAACCATTGTCAGAAGGTGTGTGCACCCCTGTGTTGGCGGGAGGGGGCCTACGAGGTCCACGTGAACATGATCAAACCTCTTAGCCGGGATGTGAAACGGCTCCAAAGGAACTCTTGTGTGCCTGTGCACCTTGGCTCGTTGGCAGGCCGTGCAGGCTGCTGCCCACTCTCTAACTTGCTTGGGCAGGCTTGGCCATACAAATTTCTCTCCCACCATTTTGACCGACGCGCGCACTCCCGGGTGCGCCAGGGAATGAATCGAGTCAAAAATGCGGCGGCGCCACGCGGCCGGTACCACAGGACGCAGTCGCCCAGTGGAGACATCGCAGATTAGGGGGGGGCATACCGTCTTGCAGCACCCTGTTCTCCAGCCTTAACCCTGTTGGTCCAGACTGGAGCACGCGCACGTCCGCGTCGCTAACCTGATCAGCAGCCATGGCTGCATAATCTATCCCTACGCGGACTGGGGCCGCGCGCTCTTCCGCGTCACTAACCTGATCCGCGGCCATGGCTGCAAAATCTACCCCTGCGCGGGCTGGCGCCGCCACGGCGCGCGAGCGGCAGTCTGCCACTACATTAAGTTTACCCGCTACATGCTGGATATCGGTAGTAAACTCCGAGATCGCAGCCAGCTGTCTCTGCTGCCGGCCCGACCATGGTTCTGAAATCTTGGCCATCGCGAAAGTCAGCAGCTTGTGATCAACGAACGCGGTGAAACTGCGTCCCTCCAGCCAAAACTGGAAGTGGCGAATGGCCAAGTGGAGAGCTAACAACTCCCTGTCGAATGCGCTGTATTTTCGTTTACTATCGCGCAGTTTTTCCTGCTGAAAAAGGCGAGTGGTTGCCAAGCTCCTGCTACATACTGTTCCACGACCGCTCCTATGGCCACATCTGACGCGTCAGTGGTGAGCGCTATGCGGGCCATTGGGTCTGGATGTGCCAACAACGCAGCGTTTGCCAGGGCTGTTTTGACTTCCGCGAATGCGTGCTCTCGCTCCGGAGACCATTCGATTTTGTTTGTGGGTTTTTGTTTTTTTAGTGCAGTATACAATGGTTGCATGAGCTGCACTGCATGGGGGAGGAAACGGTTATAAAAATTCACCATTCCCCAAAACTCCTGTAATGCTTTGACCGTTTGAGGCTGGGGAAAATTTGTTATTGCGCGCACTTTGTCGAGCAGAGGAACCGATCCTTCTGGAGAGACGCGATGCCCCAAAAAATCAATCTGCGCCACCCCAAACTGACACTTCGCTGGGTTGATTATTAACCTGTGCTCTGCCAACCTCCGGAAAACTGCTGTGAGGTGGTTTTCGTGTTCGTCTTCGGACGCGCTGGCTACCAATATGTCATCCAGGTAGACGAACACGAAGGGGAGGTCGCGCAGAACCGCGTCCCTCATGTGTTGGAACGTCTGCGCCGCGCCTTTAAGCCCAAACGGCATGCGCAAAAACTCAAAAACCCCGAAAGGAGTTATTACCGCTGTTTTGGGTATGTCCTCAGCGCGCACTGGGACCTGGTGGTAACCGTGTACCAAGTCTATTTTAGAAAAAATGCGCGCCCCCGCCAAATGAACTGAAAAATCTTGGATGTGCGGGATCGGGTAGCGGTCGTGCGCTGTAGCGTTGTTCAACCTGCGAAAATCACCGCAAGGTCGCCACGAGCCATCAGCTTTTGGGACCATGTGAAGCGATGAAGCCCATGGGCTCTTCGAACGCCTGATGATGCCCAACCTTTCCAGGTTGGCGAACTCCTCACGCGCTATGGTCAGTTTAGCTGAATCCAAGCACCGAGCTTTTGCAAAAACGGGTGGGCCAGTGGTAGTAATAAAATGTTCCACCCCGTGTTTAGCCATGGTCGCCGAAAATGTTGGAACCGTGAGTGCTGGGAACTGAGTGAGGAGTGTGTGGAACTTACCACCCGCAGCTGTGACGTTGGCTTGTGCTGTTGGCAGGACCACTCGAGCTGTACAGGGAATAGAATAAAAAGAGAGTGCATTAACCAGGCGTCTGTTAGCAAGATCAACCAACAAACCATGTGAGCACAAAAAATCAGCCCCTAACATGTTGAAATTGACTGCCACTATGACGAAAGTCCACTTGAATGCACGGCCGTGTAAAGACAGAAGCAGAGTCCTCTCACCGAAGGTCTTAATTGCCGAGCCGTTCGCTGCTGACACCCTGGGGCCACTGGAAGGCGCCAGCCGATCAGCGTAGGAAGGTGTGATGAAACTCAGCTGGGAGCCTGTGTCCACGAGGAAATTCCTCCCCGAGCGTGCATCCTTCAGGTAGAGCAGCTTATTCTCCTCTCTGAGGGCCGCAGCTGCTACCGACCCCCGGTCTTGGTGTTTTCCTGAGCGCTTGAAATGGCACGGTGGAATGCACTTGCGTGCCCTCTCTGCGAAACGGCGATGGTAGAAGCAAAGGACGTCGTCTGCTCCGTGTTTCCTGGCCCCTGCCGCGACCGTCGTCGGTGAGTCTGGTGCTGCAGCCTCTGGCCCCCTGCCATCTCCGGACGTTGTGCCTAGCTCCGCTGCCGCGGCCGTAGCCGCGCGCTGTTTATTGGCGTTGACGAGTCGTTGCGCCTCCTGGCCCAGCTCGTGGTAGTCTCGCCGGGCCAACAGTGGTGAACTGGCCAGGGTCACTCTCACCGCTGACGGTAGGGTCCTGAGGAAAAGGTGGGTGAAGATGAAGTTATCATCTTCGGAGTCTCTCAGCCTCAACATCTTACCCATCAGGTCTGCAGGTCTGTCGCTCTCAAATTCAGTCAGTGCCAGGAGCCCTTCTGCTCGCTCCTCCACCGAGGGGGTGAAGTAACGGATGAGTGCAGCCTTCAACGTGCTGTACTTGTCGCTATCCAGCAGGTGGTTGATCAGGCTCTCCACTCGCTGGGCTGTGTGGTTGTCCAGCTTTGCAACCACATGGTAGAACTTTGTGGCGTCTACCGAAATCTTCCGGAGGTTGAACTGCGCCTCGACCGCGCTAAACCAGGAGCGCGGATTGTTCTGCCAGAAGTCCGGTAGCTGAACTGTGGCTGCATCCATTTGGCTGGCTCCTGACGAGTCTGGCTCGGGAGAATTGCTTCAGCTCATAATACGTCTAAGGGTCACCAGTGTGGAGAATGGTGAAGGACGAGGCTGAGTTTATTTCTCAAGTCGGTTTTATTCACATTCTCCAACATCTTCCAAACACAGAAAAGAGAGTGAATCTCCCCACATCTGTCCCTTTTATAACCAGGACATCAAACATACAGTCACATGGTACTTAATCCCAGTCACAATGTAACTTCCCCCCGATCTTAACTCACTCCACCTCCCAGTCTCTGGCCGCTGAGAGAAATCCCCCAAGGCTATCTCTTTGCATGCCAAAGACTAAACTTTCACACCCTTGTGTTATCTCCAGAACGGCTCAGTCCTTTGCTCCGTCTCAGATGTGAAGCCTAAGGTGGTATACGTATGAATCATACAATCATATACATATGTGCATATATGTGTGCCACAAGTCCACTTTAAAACATGGTGAGTTAAGGAAAATCAATAGAAAACGTTTAACAGAATAAAATTAAAAAATGTCTGTGAACACAGAGTTTCACTCCATATAAAAGAGGTTTGAGCTCAAAACAAAAGAAAAAGTATTTTTCCCGGACATTTAAAGGAAAGAGAATTCAAGGCAGGACACAGACAACTTAGACAAACTTTCAGAAAGAACTACTGCCTGAACTACGGCATTCCTCACTTAAACTGAGTAGTTTTTTCAGGGGAGAAACTTGACTGACATGAAAGGGAACCAATTGTCTCTTATCGCGGGAGGTTTGAATGAACTCTGGTCCAATAAGAAAACAGTCCATTGTCTGTAACTGACCAACAGAATGAAAGGGGGTGTTGTCCAACAGAGACTGGCTGGTGATTGGCTGAGCCAGTCAGATGACTTGAGTAAGCTTTTCCAATAGGATGAAACACATCTTGATTAAAATGACAATTCAGTTTGTGTGTAAGCTAAACTAACTTCAGTGATTCATGATTAATTTTCATTCTTGCTACATTAAACATGCACTTTCATAAATTTGTCCTTCTATAATTAACATGCATTAGAATAAGGCTCATTTAAGCATTTTCAAACATGCAATACATTTAAACCATTGATTAATAAAACATTTCAAACCAGAATGGTATGTCAGAGTCCTGCTTGATTTTCCAGGGTGTCCTGAAAAAGAAAATAAGCTGAGAATTGAGAGTTTTTGTTAAAAGGAAGTCATTTCATGCATTAACCCCAGTTCAGCTTGCAGAAGCATCAGCAAACATATTCCGAAGTTGTTCCCCAGGGGGTAATGTTGTGCTGTGAATAGTTCCTAGAGACCTGTGGAATGCGGTCTAAAGGTATCTGGAAGGTTTCAAATAGTTCTTGAAGCATAAAACTGCCTGGTTGGGGAGGAAGTTCCGAGATTTATGATTGCAGACTAATCCATTCCTGGCACCAACTCGGATCCTTATTGTCCCTTTTACCATGGAATGTGTTTTCACACTGTGGTTCTTAGGTGAAGGAAACAATTCTTGACCAGACTTTTGGGTGAAACAATTTCTTTAAGGTAAAGAATGATTTTATAGATTGGAGCCAAAGGAATTGACGCTACAGTTGTGCAGCCAACACTTATAATAATAATGGATTGTATATGTTATATAGTGCCTTTCAGGATACCCAAAGCACTTTACAATGAGTCCATTATTCATTCACTCCACAGACTGCACTACTACCGTACGCCAATGGTAGTAGTAAGCTAATGCTGTAGCCACAGTTGCCCTGGTGCAGACTGATGGAAACATGGCTGCCAATCCGCGCCAACAGCCTGTCCAACCACTACTGAACATTTATACACATTCATACCCAGTGTCATGGACACTGGAGGCAAGGTGGGTAAAGTGTCTTGCCCAGGAACACAATAGCAGGATGGCTCGGGAGAGTGGGATTCGAACCACCAACCCTCTGGTTATTGGACGACCTGCTCTACCTCCTGAGCCACTGCCACCCCAAACATTTCCCTCCTCTTTTCCATTTGTGCTGAGCAACAAGCTGGATAGCAGGAAGTTCCATTTTTTATATGTTTTTTTGGTATGACCTGGCCAGGACTTGAACTCCGACCTCATGGTTGTGGGGCAGATGCTCTACCTCTAGGCCACCACTCCACATGGCATACATGTGATTTTTGGACCAAGATTCACTTGGAGTTCATGTGATATTCATGCAATATTCCTGCGCCATACAAACAAATGTGTCATTTCAGTGTGATTCCAAGTGAAAATTGTCACTAATTCATGTGTTTGTCACCAACTGTGGCAGCCCAATAAGACACTACCTTAACCCCTTGCACTCCGGGCAATTTTCCTAAAAATGCCAAAAAATAACGTGCCCAAAGTAAATCGAAAGCTGTTCTTCAACCCTTTGCAGCATCTTCATGGGGTTGGTCTCATTTAAAAGAAAACACTTTGAATTTTTTGGCAAAAAATATATATACATATTATACATATACATATATATAATATATAAGATAAGATAAGATAAGATAAGCCTTTATTAGTCCCACAACGGGGAAATTCCAGGATTGCAACAGCACAGGGATAGCAACACTCAGAGCAACAATCAGAAGGCAAGAAAAAAAAACAACAAAAAAACAAGCAAGCAAGAGCAGCTAATATACATATGTACATATTACTATAAAATATATATATACACACACACACACACACAGAGACACAGTGCAGAGCATTGTAGCTGGATGGAATAAATATATGAATATATGAACACACAGTGCAGAGCATTGTAGCTAGATGGAATAAATATGTAAATATATAAACACCCACAGTACGGAGCATTGCAGCTAGGTGGAATAAATATGCAAGTATATAAACACACACAGTGCGGAGCAATGTAGCTAGATGGAATAATATGTAGATATATAAAAACACAGTGCGGAGCATTGTAGCTAGATGGAATAAATATATAGATATATAAATATAAACACACCCAGTGCTGAGCATTGTAGCTAGATGGAATAAATATATAGATATATAAATATAAACACACCCAGTGCAGAGCATTGTAGCTAGATGGAATAAATATGTAAATATATAAACACACACAGTGCAGAGCATTGTTGCTAGGTGGGATGAAACAGCATAACCGTCTATTTAGTTATCCTACATGGTATGATTATGTGCCCATACATATTCTCACCCTCCATAGCGACCGGTATGTTCCTAGTTGTATGCCGGAGAGGACCATTGTGTAAGTCTATTGCATCTTTTGCATTCAAAAAAAACTATTAGTTTGTTACGTCTTTTTGCTATCTCTGCGAGCAGCCCTGCTTAGGTTGTACAGTCTGACAGCCGTTGGTAGGAAGGACCTACGAAACCTCTCGGTTGTGCACCTGGGATGATGTAGTCTGCTGCTAAATGAGCTCCTCAGTGCATCCAGTATGTCCTGCATAGGGTGGAACTCGGACTCCAGCAGAGATGACAGTTTAGCCACCGTATATATATATTAGCCACCGTATATATATATATATATATATATATATACATATATATATATATATATATATATATATATATATATATATATATATATATATATATATATATATATATATATATATATATACATATTATACATAATCTCTCTATGTGCTCCGGCCACTGAGTTACAGTCATCTAAACATACTGAACTTGAAGAAAATAAATTTGGCCACGGTGTTTTTTTGGATACAAATGCTTGCAAATAACACACAGCTGTCCGATCCGGCTGGAAAATGCAACAGAAATGTAGAACCAAGTGTTATCAAGCTGAGATCCAAATTTGGTAACAATACCACAAAAAATGAATATTTACACAGCTTTGTTCTCAGGCTGTTCCCAGGCATTTTGGAACTGTGCCAAATTGTGCCAAATGGCACAGTTTGGAAAAACGTCTGTAACTTTTGAATAATTCAATGTAGAAGCTTCATTTTGGGCTCTAATGAAAGGTCACATTCAGGGGTGTGTCTGTGTGTGTTGGGGGGGGGGGGGGGTTGTCCCCCCCACTTGCTACAAAGGACGGAGTTCGGCCCTCGCTACATGACGGATTACACTCGTTGCATGTTTCCACAGCAACGCTGTCACAGCGGCTCCCCCCCCCCTCGCTACAGAGGACGGCCATCGCTACATGACGGAATAGACTCATATGCTTCCCCCCGCGGACCGGGGGGCGTTCGGACCGTGAACGCCCCCCCCCCCGCTCCTCTTCTGCAGCGGGGGGGGGGGGGGGGCGTTCACGGTCCGAACACGGCAAATGAACCATTTATCGCGGCGCACGCACTTTGTACTTCGTGCGCCGTACAGTTGTAATTTACCGATAGGTCAAAAGTCATTTTTGGATTACAGTTTTCAGGGAGAAATAATAATTTAGCTTATAACACCTTACCTCTTCACAGCAGCAGAGTCCTGGCGAACTTCTCTTCCCCATTGTCAGACGAACGCGACGCTGGTCCGCTCGTGGATCCTGGTCAAAACATAATTCCATTATTGCCGTTTTGGCGAATGATTTACGACTTTTGTCGTCGGCCTCCGTCGGTCTATGATGACGGAAGAGAATCCTAAACGTCTATTCTGCTGGAATGAGTGCAGGTCCCACTTGTGGGTGTTCTCCATGCTGCGGGGTCTGTAGCAGTTTCGTCCAGCGTCCTTTTTCTTCATCTGCTGCAACAGTAAATCTCTCTTCACCCAGCACGAACTTCTGTGCTTCAATTGGCTCCTGCATTCACAGTAGGCGGGTCCTCCTTCCTAGGTTTTCATTCATTGGTTCTTCAAGGTTTCAGAAACCCAATTCAAGGCTCTTATTAGTCGAATGAGAGGTCAATCAGATGAACTAATCTGTTCGCGGCTGTGTCTGCAGCTTTTTTTTTCAGTGGTGCTTGGAGGCCACACCACCTACATCACCACCATCAGTATCTCTATCATGCGTCATGCGTCCGAGCGCGCACAAGTGCGCTCTCGTGCGCCCTAGGACGCAGAGACTTGCCCGCCCGCGGAACAACGGAGCGCAAGTGGTTAAGGCAGCCAATAAGAGGGAAAATGAGCTGTGGTAGCACTCGGAGAGAGGAAACATGGCCGTTAGCAGCATAAATAATCGTTTGAAAAAAATCATAAAAATGTAGAACTTACCTGATATTTTTGGAGAGGATGCAGCAATTTTTTTAAAAAATGGAGGAGCAATGCCATCTGAAAACCATCACAGTTGATGAGGACAAATGTCCTTTTGAATGAAGACCTCCATAGTATTGTAGCCTCACTAAACCAGTTCACCGACTAATATGATGGAGTCTGAACCAGTTTTAACACAAAGTGTGGTTACTGATGTGTCCCGAGCCATAGAAAATATCTTGGAGGGTGAGTAGCATATTTACTAACCACCGGTCTGTGCTAACAACAGAAACAGCGTCATGACAACAAGAAAGAGCCGCATCATATAAAGTTGTTTAGTTCACTTGGAAAAAGGGCAGTGTCAAGCCAAATCTTACCAGACCAAATGCAGACAATGGAACAAAAATGTGAACCTTGGTTCTGATCTTGGAGTGGACTTTCAGGTGTGAAAACACCCTAAAGCTTCTGTTACAGAGATTCTTAGGAGCAATGGATTTGTAAAAATCTCCCAGTTCCTATGAATTCTGGAGTTCTCAGACATTCGTGGAGGAGGACATAGTTTCTTATAGCTGCCGTTGGATCCATAAGAGCAACTTGAGGTATTCTTGAGAAACAAGGTGCTTTTCTGTCGTATGATAGCTTTAGAGTTCTTACGTTCCTCATAAGTAGGGCCAGCACAGGGCATAGGTGACCGAGCCCATTGCCTAGGGTGCCCCCTGCTGGGGCGGGGGGGGGGGGTGCAGCTGCAAGCCCTCAATTTTTTTTTAAATTAATAAAATAAAATTCCTAATAGGCAGAGGCACTGTAGCAGCAGACAACACAGACAAATGCTTACAGCCCCAGGCCAGTAGGGGCCTTTGAGGGCTGACCAACTTTGAATCACTTCAGCAGTGCATCCTGTGGATTCAATCTCTGCTACAAACAGCTCTGTCTCCTGTGTGTTGCCTCTCAAATATGATTTATAACAACAAAACAGCAAAGGTAGGACAAAATTTATTGTAGTTGTTTATTCTTGCTTTTCTTGTGTGTGTTTGTGTGTGCACAGTTGTTTGTTGCAGCTTTAAAATTAATTTAATTTGTCAGAATAATGACAGACAGTGTGTCAGTTTAACTGGCAATGGATTAACTGGGGAGGGTAAAGGGATGTGCACGTGTTTCGCTATTAAACATCTTTTTCACGTAATCTTGAAATAAACGTTGCCCATTCTTCAACAGTGAAGTGCTCGTTTGCCAATTTTTCACCCAGAACACCAAAACAGTAAGTTATATTTATAGCAGTTTCACTGGTTTGTTTTTCTCCGTTGCTGCTGTTAGATTAATTACAACAGCTGCTACAAGTAGGAAATATAGGTGGGTCTGCTGATGCCTGTCCAAAATTATGCAAAGGTAAATATTTGACATATGCTCATGTTGTCATTGTTTGTTTTGCATACAGTTGTTACTCGGGGGAGATTTAAAGAACCACACACACACACAAAGCAAACAAACACAGATTAATGTTATTAGCGTCTCCGTTAGCAGTATGTGATCTCTCTACACCAGATTATTCTGTGACAGCAATACAGCAGAATGTATAGACCCATTTGTTATTAATTTTGTGATAATGCATATGAATGATAAAATTTCATTTTTATTCATGTCTACCTTTTTAAATAATTGCTTCTGTTACTTCATGGTAAATATATCTAAGACATTTAATCCACACATTACTAAAAGTTTAATATTGTGACATTTCAAGGGTTCACACAATAATGAGAGAGGATTTGGAATGTAACAGGCATTCATTTCTTTACTGACAAATTACACAGAACAGAGGGGAGGTCATTCACATACACACTCAACTCACTCAGGGTGATACAGACATGTAATCTCTCACACACAAGGAAAACAACACTATCACAACCAGACTTACAGTATAACACAACTATAGCAGTACAACAATAGCGTTCAGAACACAAGAATAATAACAGTAATAATGGTCTTTGAATACCCCACAGCGCAAAGCATGATGGGAGAATCCCCGTCCCTTATCACAGCACCGATGTTACACTGCCCCCCCCCCCGGATTGATTTCTGTCCCCAGAACAATAAGTCCAACTTAAAAGTCCAATACAAACCCGTCCAGGCATCAGGGCACCCGCCGTTGTCAATGGCTAGCACTCACAGGCCCGTTAGTGTCCACCTGAGCCTTGGCCAGGGTTCCCAGTTGGGATGGGACCTCTGACTCGGCCACCTACGGGGCAGCTGGCTAGTATGGGGCGAGGCAACGCACCACCACCCGGTTCCTCTTCTGCACCCTCACCCTATACACTACATCCGACAGTCTCTGTAGGACCACGCATGGTCCCGACCAGTGGCTCACCAGCTTTGGTGACTCCGGGCAGAAAACCCAGACTTGATCCCCGGGTGCAAAGTCTCTTCCCCGGCAGTTGATTCCCCGCTGTTATCAGGGCCTCCTGAGCCAGTTTGTGTACCATGTGAAGACGTTCTCTCAAGCAAAGCAAATAATCCAACCCTGGTTTGCCCTCCACCTCCTGCTCCAGGGAAGGGCCGAACGCCAAGTCCACTGGGGTGCGCAGCTCGCATCCAAACATCAGGGCGTTAGGGGTGCACCGGGTGGATTCCTGAATTGCTGTCCGGTATGCCCAGAGGACCAGGGGCAGGTGCAGATCCCAGTCTCGCTTTTGCTGGTCCACTAGGATGACGAGCTGGGTGGTCAGGGTCCGGTTAAAGCGTTTGACCAGACTGTCGCTCTGTGGATGCAGTGGGGTGGTCCGGGTTTTCTGGATGCCCAGCCACTTGCAGACCTCCCCGAAGACCTCTGCCTCGAAGTTCCGTCCCTGGTCAATGTGCAGCTCCTCTGGCATGCCGAACTGACAAAACATCTCATCTACCAGCTTTGATGCTGTGGTGGCGGTGCTCTGATCAGGGACCTCTGGCCTATTGGTGAAGTAATCCATTGTGACCAGAACATAACAGTTCCCCCGATCCATGGTCGGAAAAGGGCCCAGAATGTCCACTCTTGCATGCTCCATGGGTGCCCCTACTCGGTACTGCTGCAAGGGGGCGTGGAATTGCTGAGTCGGCCCTTTCTGAGCCGTGCAGGTGTCACAGCGGTAGACATGGAGCTCCACATCCTGATGACATGCTCAGCTAGAAGAATCAGGCCCAAAGACGCTGCAGGGTCTTCGTCACCCCGAAATGGCCCGCCCCCACCGACCCGTGGACCAGCTGGAGCCCCTTGGGGCAAAGCCGTTGGGGGACCAAAAGCTACTAGACGTGACGCTGCCCAGCTGGAGACTGCCACCACCTGTAGACGACACCCTCACGACAGCAGAGGTTGGCCTACTGGGAATGTAGGGCCTTAGTCTCTGGGTCCAGCGCAGATACAGCCTCCCAGGTGGGCCATTGGTCAGTGTCCAGCCACTGCCAGACCTGGAAGATGATAGGATCGCCATCCTGCTTGATCAGAAGCTACTGTGTGCTGAGGGCCTTCTGTGACATCATCACTGGGAAGAGCTGGCTGTTGATCTGAGGACACGCTGTGAGCTGCTGCGCTATCCCCAGCCACAGTGGTCTGGAGAGCAGCAACCCATGGGGCTGCTGGGTCATGATCCTCTGCCGCCTGGCAGGGCCGACAGGCCTCCATAACACAGAGGTGCCGGGACAGTGTATCAGTGTTGGCATGGAGGCGGCCTGCTCGATGCACAATCTGAAAATCATAATTCTGCAGTGCCTCCAGCCATTTCGCTAACTCTCCATCTGGCTCTTTAAAGTTCAGTAGCCAGGTCAGGGAAGCTGAAACTTCCCCCCGTAAATGTAACAGGCAGAAACAGTGAAGCGCTTGGATGACTGCCAGCAGCTGTTGGCGGGTGACGCAATAATTCCTTTTGGTTCTGCTGAGAGTATAGCTGAAAAAAGCAACCGCCTGCTCTCTGTGTTCTCACTCCTGGGAAAGCACCACCCTGATGCCCTGGTTGCTAGCATCTGTGTCCATGATGAAAGGCTGGTTCGGTTCGGGATACCGCAGCATGGGGGCTTCGATGAGCGCCGAGTAGAGCCGGGAAAAAGCAGCAGCACAGTCCTCGCTCCACTCAAACATGCGGCCCTTCTGTGTCAGCTGATGCAGCAGGCTGGCGATGGTGACAAAATCCTTCTCAAGCCTCCAATAATAGGAGGCCAGTCTGAGGAAGCGCCGCAGCGTTCCTACATCCCACAGGTCTGGCCAGTTTCTCACTGTTGCTATCTTCTCTGGGTCAGTGGCGACTCCTGCAGCGCTGCTGACATGGCCCAGGAAAGTGGTATCTGCTGAAATAGGTGGCATTTGAGAGGGTGGAGCTGTAGCCCGGCCTGTAGGGCAGTGGCACGTGACGCGGCCTGGCTTCCCACAGCGGAACCATCCCTCCTCATGTCGCCATCGTATTCTCGCCAGCCGTGCAGCTGTGGTCTGGCGCAGCTCATCCTCGCTCTCAGCCATGGCCTGGAAAGCTCTTTGCCTTGGTGATGAAACGTCAGCCATGCGCTCCAGCATCAGCTCCACCCACTCTGCCTCTGCCATGGCCATCTCCCAGGCGCTCCTGGTGTGAATTTAGATGTGTTCTTGGAGCCGGTCCGGGTGAAGCCCTCGGATGAAACTCTGCAGAGTGAGCTTCTTCACCACCTCTGGCTCGAAATCCACATAGTCGCACTGTGTCAGCAGCTGGACATCTGCTGCATAGGCCCCAAGGCTCTCTCAGTTGCATTGCCGGCGGCTGGCCAGCTGTTCCCAGGCACGGTCAGAATCAGAATCAGAATCAGAATCAGGTTTATTGCCATTGTTCATGTAGTACACAAACTAGGAATTTGTCTCGGTACAATGCTGCAACATTAAACATGATAAGATAAGAGAAATAAACTATACATGTAATAAAGTGTAGGATAAGATTAAGTGATACTGGTCAACAGTTAAAATATATATTAGCCAGCAGCAGATACTGTGGAGAACTATATAGTGCAGTCGGTAATGCAGGAAGAAAACAGTGATGATTGACATGAGTCTGGTTGAGCTGCTGTACATGGTGCACGAGAGTCAATAAGTCACTTAGTGTTCAGCAGTCTAATGGCAGAGGGGAAGAAGCTGTTCATGTGACGGGAGGTTTTAGTCTGGATGGACCGAAGTCTTCTACCAGAGGGGAGGGGGGCAAACAGTACGTGACCAGGGTGTGAGGGATCGGCTATGATCCGGCCAGCACGCCTCCGGGTCCTGGAGATGTACAGATCCTGGAGAGATGGGAGCTTGCAGCCGATCACCTTCTCAGCAGTGCGCACGACGCGCTGCAGCCTTAGTCTGTCCCTGGCAGTGGCTCCTGCGTACCACACGGTTATGGAGGTGGTGAGGATGGACTCGATGATGGCTGTGTAGAACTGCACTAACATCTTGGTGGGTAGCTTGAGCTTCCTCAGCTGCCGCAGGAAGAACATCCTCTGCTGGGCTTTTTTGATGAGTGAGCTGATGGTCAGCTCCCATTTGAGGTCCCTGGTGATGGTAGTGCCTAGGAAGCGGAAGGAATCAGCAGTGGTGATGGGAGAGCCTGAGAGGGTGAGGGGGGGCAGAGGAGTAGTGACTTTCCTGAAGTCTACAATCATCTCCACTGTCTTCAGAGCGTTCAGCTGCAGGTTGTTATTGCTGCACCAGGACGCCAGCTGGGCCACCTCTCTCCTGTAGGCGGACTCGTCGCCGTTGGAGATGAGCCCGATGAGGGTGGTGTCGTCCGCAAACTTGATCAACTTGACAGACTGGTGGCTGGAGGTGCAGGAGTTGGTGTAAAGGGAGAAGAGTAGGGGGGAAAGTACACAGCCCTGGGGTGATCCGGTGCTGATGCTAGTATAGTCTGAGACAGTCTTTCCCAGCCGCACATGCTGCCTCCGGTCCGTCAGGAAGTCGATGATCCACCTGCAGAGGGAGTCAGGCACGTTGAGCAGGGACAGCTTGTCCCGGAGCAGAGCGGGGCGGATGGTGTTGAATGCGGAGCTGAAGTCCACAAACAGGATCCTGGCGTAGGTTCCCGGGGAGTCCAGGTGCTGCAGGATGGAGTGGAGGGCCAGGTTGACTGCATCGTCTACAGACCTGTTGGCTCGGTAGGCAAACTGCAGCGGGTCCAGGAGAGGGGTGGTGATGGACTTGAGGTGGGACAGGACCAGGCGCTCAAAGGACTTCATGACTACAGAGGTGAGCGCTACAGGTCTGTAGTCATTAAGTCCAGTGATCCGTGGCTTCTTGGGGACAGGGATGATGGTGGAGGATTTGAGGCAGGACGGCACATGGCATAACTTAAGGGAGGTGTTAAAAATGTCTGTGAAATGTCAGTGTGGATCACCCTCCCAAACTGCCTCCGAAGCGCTCCCTGTAGTGCTGACCAGCTGTTACGTTCGTCAGGCCAGAGATCGGACAGCATGCAGAAAGCTGAGCCAATGCAACTTGCACAGCTGTCTCTTCAGGTGTCCAGCTGTTGAGCGTGGCAGCCAATTCAACGTGGACGAGGTAGTTGTCCAGCAAGGTTTCACCACCAAAGTGCGGAAGCTTGGCCGGTTGGCAGGTCGGTGGTGCTGGGGTTGGGATGGTCACCTCCGCACTGATCACTGCCCTCGGCTGCAGTGGGATCGCTGGCTCATAGTTTCCCCGCTGGCGCTCCCCATCCTGCCTTGAAAAAAGTGGGACATGGGATGCGTTTGCTCCGTCTGGCCCACTTCCCCATTGTTTGCGGCGAGCAGCTCTGGGAATTGGCGTACCTGCTCTGCTGCCCATCTCCATCTGGGCGATGCGCTGTTCGAGCTGTCGACTCTCTGCCTTGATCCTCGCTTCCATCTCTCATATATCCCACTTCTGATACCAGTGTGATATTTCAAGGGTTTACACAATAATAAGAAAGGATTTGAAATGAACAGGCACTTTTTCTTCACTGACAAATGACACAGAACAGAGGGGAGGTCATTCACATACATACTCACCTCACTCAGGGTGACACAGACATGTAATCTCTAACACACAGGAAAAACAGCGCTATCACAACCAGACTTATAACACAGTTATCACAGTACAACAATAACGCTCAGAACACAAGAATAATAGCAGTCTTTGAATACCCCGTGACGCAAAGCATGCCGGGAGAATTCCACTGGCCCTTATCACAGCCCCGACGTTACAATATAAAAAAAAAGTCTTAATCACCAATAATAAAACTACTATCAGCTGTACTTGAACCTAGATTGATTTGGGTTTAATTGACTTATAAAATGTGTTTTTCTGCATGAGCTATACAGCATCTTGAACTAGAGGATATTTTTTATTTTGTCCTGCCATAATTTTACATCGACATACGATGATGTGAAACACTTCTCCCCATAGTGTTGGAAGTAAACCTAACTTTGTCACACTCCTCCCTTTGTCATGGCATATACTGTATTTAAATCTTGCAGGTGGAGGTCTTATTGTAAAATATAATTGTGAAATAAAGTATAATAGGAATGAACCCATCCCATCGCTGTCACATTTTAATCCGGTTTTGCCCAGATTAAAATTTGACAGGCTGCTGTGACGTTCTTGCTATATTTTCTCTACAACAATTTCGTACATCTCCCCGAGTAACAACTGTATGAGAAACAAACATAAATAATGACAACACGAGCATTTGTCAAATATTTTATTTACCTTTGCATAATTTTGGACAGGCATCAGCAGGGCCACCAATTTCCTCAGCCCCAAACAACACCTGTAACGTCTGTCACAAACTAATCTAAAAACAGCTACGAAGATAAACAAAGCAACAAAACTGGTATGAATATAATTTACTGTTTTGGTGTTCTGGGTGAAAAATTGACACGACGAGCAACTTTACAGTTTAAGAATACACAACGTTTATTTCGAGGTTATGTGAAAAAGATGTTTACCCCCACCAGTTAATCTGACACAGCGGTCTTCTGATTAATTTCCACTCTTTGTCTCTGCCCATTTATCTGTTTTTCTTATTCAGATGTCCGCTGAACTGAGGTGAGGTGGTCAACAACCAGGGTTGGGCAAGTTACTAAAAAATAGTAACTAGTTACAGTTACTAGTTACTTCTTTTCAAAAGTAGCTGAGTTACTTTTGAGTTATTGCACGATTAAAGTAACTAGTTACTTGGGAAAGTAACTTTCGCGTTACTTTTAAATGCATACTTAAATCATCTTGCACACAGCAAGATCAAGGGCCCCTTGTTCTCATCAGAAAAAAGAAAACTGATGAGAAAAAAAGTCTCATCTTACAGAGAAAAAATGTCTCAGATTTACACAAACTACTGTACTCAGTAGAAAGTCAGAAATATTCTAGAAATAAAGCTGTGAATTCACAGAGAAAATTTTGGACCCCCTGGTGGGCCGTTTTTGGCCCACGAGCCATATGTTTGACACCCCTGGACCAGCCCATTAAAAATGCATATTTAGAGGATTTACTTCCATGAAATAGTTGCATATCACAACAGCATGTAAATTAATAAGATAAAATAAAACAGAAAGCACAGATAAATGAAAGTTCACCGCTTACTGCAACAAATCACAGTCACTTTTTCTCTGTGCGTAAGAAAACTTTAAATGCATTTAATGCGGACATTAAATGTGAGCTTCTTGCTCAAAAAAATACTCATGTTTAACCACAGAGGTAGGAGCTACTTACCACTCGGGCAACCGGGGATCAGGGCTCGATATGAGAAGTCGCCACTGCCACGGCATTTCTCCCCATCTGGTTGTGATGTGAACTGGGGCAGGACAGGAAACGGACCCACGGAGGAGACTGTGTGACGGCTGCGTCAGTTACGGTAGAGTCAGTTTATATTTATTTGCTTGCCTTTGCCTTTGGCATGACAACCTCCAGTGGCTTGAGGCGCTGGGGATGGCAGATGTCCTGTCAATAGCCACCAAAACTGTGTATTCATCATCAGTTGGCAGCTGATGAGGAGGGTGTCTAGCAACTGCAAGTTGTACGATTGTCTGTTTGCGCTAAAATGTCTATCCATATTAATAAAACGAGTAACGAGAGTAACACATCTGATCAAATTTCAGTAACTGTAACGCATTACTGAATATTTAAACAGTAATTTCGTTACACAGCACATTACTGCAAAAGTAGTGGCGTTACAGTCCCCTCCCAACACTGTCAACGACCCATGCTGCCTGCAGGGTCATTTAGCCAAAGTCATCTGACATGTGTAACCCTATTCAGATAATAGTGGCAAGCCTCCATTGAAAGGGGCTAATGATTTTTTTTTTTTTATGAGCAGTAACATGAGTTCCCTGGTCTGTTGTTGGTATCCAGGGACTTCAGGACCTGAAAGGGTATAATGTTTGGGGTTTCGTGTGGGTGTGTGTGTGTGTGTGTGTGCACGCGTGCGTGCGTGCGTGCGTGCATGCATGCATGTGCGCCATACCCTAATCTTGCCAAGGGCGCCAAAAACAGGGTCGGCCCTGTTCGTAAGGGTGCCTTGGGATCTTCCTATGGCATACTTACTACTATCTTACGAAAATTTTTGTGCAACTCGCAGCACTCTCAAGTCGTTGGTAGAAGGATCTTATGTTTTTCAGCACATTTTGTCGGCACAAATGTCACACAATGACGTACTTCTGCCTTATGAGTGCCTCACTACCACCTTATGCACGCTGTACGAATCTCCTTACAAACAGGGATTTGTATGGCATTTCCTATGACCGTTGTAAGGGGCCCTCAAGAACAACTGAAGGTGTTCTTAAGATATACTTAAGGCCAATCTTGCGTAGTTCTTACTTTATTCTGAAGGCATTTATATGACTGCCTTTCGATGAGGGGTTTTCATGAAGCATTTGTTGAAATCTTGGACAAGACTATCGACCTGGCCACGAGCTTATGAACGGTCTACGAACACTGGATTCTCATACAGCTGCCTTAAGAAGACCATACAAAATGATCCAAAAATCATTTGTACGGTATTCACAGCCATTCGTATACACACACACTGTGTGTCTCTGTGTGTGTATATATATATTTTATAGTAATATGTACATATGTATATTAGCTGCTCTTGCTTGCTTGTTTTTTTTCTTGCCTTCTGATTGTTGCTCTGAGTGTTGCTATCCCTGTGCTGTTGCAATCCTGGAATTTCCCCGTTGTGGGACTAATAAAGGCTTATCTTATCTTATCTTATCTTATCTTATTGTAAGGGTATTTGTGACCATAGCTTCAGGCTAGAATCTTCAGTCTCTTTCTGCCAGGAGTTTGTATTTTCGCCATGCTTTAATTGGTGATTCTATACTGGAAGTGAAAGTGTGTAGTTGTTTGTCAAACCTATGAGAGACTGAACTTGCCTTATGTGTTTTTTAGGAACTAAACTCATAGATCCCAGTCCATTGTGACCATACTTGTTTCCATCAACCACAGGGTGCTTTGTTGTTGATGGCTGAACTTGTGTCCTGTGACTGGCTCTTGGAACTGAGGTCCTGTTCACCATAGTTGTAGTCCTTTCAGTGTTACTACCAAAAACAGAGCTGTTGTAGGTAATGTGGGCCCACTCAGGCAATGGGGGAAATGACATTCACCTGGTATGAGGTTCAGGTACCATCAAGATAATTTTGGAAATAGTATTTTAGGGTAAAAATCTTAGTGTTGCTCACCATTCCTCTAACCTCCCTATACATAACTTTCATTACTTCTCAGCTGCTCTGGCAGAAGTGTTTATTGATTACTGGAACTGATTTTATCTTCAAATGGTCTGTAGTGGAAATTCTGGGAAATGTAGGTATGAAAAAAAACGACAACTAAAATTTCAGAATGATGTTTCTCAATGTAAAAATATGAAGACTTTCAATATTTCATCATCTATGCAAAAGAATGCCAGGTGGCATGTCGGACAGCGCCTCCCCACTTTGGTGCCTAGCCAAACTAATGCTAGCAGTTTGATGCATCATCACGGTGGGAAAAAAAAAATCAAAATAAGCCAGAATGGTGTAAGATACTGTATATTAGGTACTGTGGATGAGTGAACCAGGTGGGAAAAGGGTGACAAAAATCTGAAGAAAATAATATAAACCACTTTTGGTTAGTGAAGTACCACTGTTAGCTCTGACTAATGGCTTTGGTTCCCCACCCATCTACATGACAGACAGCTAAGCTGGCCAATAATAGTGCAGCGGGTGGGTATCAAGGCTGTTGCTGGGCTGGGTTTACCATTTATGACATCCTGAAGCAAACACAGAAGAGTCAGAATGGCTTTTTGATGGTAAAATGCAGGGGCGTAAATCCCGGGGGGGACGCAGGGGTCATGTCCCCCCCTTCCATAAGGCTGTCCCCCCCAAAAAATCATACTGTAAACACAAACATGTTTTATTTGAGCAGCATAGTAATATTTGTTGAAGGCACAACAACAAGTGGTGCGATAAGTGGTGCGACTTAAAAACACATTGTTTGGCATTTATAATTATTGAAAGATTACAACCCCCCTCCCCCCATCCTTGCAGTGGCTTAGTCCAATCTGTTTCTCCCCCACGGGCGTGGCTGCTGTGGCTCCTTACACACACGCTGACACAGAGGCAGAGAATGGTGAGTGCACTGAAAGCTTAATGAGTGAACGGTTAATAAGTTACATATTTTTGAAGAATAGTTTGATGTAGTTTAGTTATTCATTAAGGTATTTCTTCTAGTTTTAGAACTTATTTTGAGCTTTAAATTCTTGTATAGCTGCTGTGGTGGGAATCAGACCAGTGTTCATGGTGACCAAAGACATTTTGTTAGATCATATGCATGGTGTAATTGACACCGACCACCCAATACAACTTTTGGTATTGCTGGTTGATTGTGTAAAAACCTGTTGACAGGTAGGATATGGACTAATAAGGAACAATGACATAATTATCTAATATCATTATATACAGTAAGACACTTGAGAAAGTATCAGACAACACAGCAAAAATGGCATTTTTTTTTTAATGTCCCCCTCAAAAACTAAGCTCTCAAATTTTCCTGTTTATTGTCCCCCCCCCCCAACAGTGAAATGGGATTTCGCCCCTGGTAAAATGATATAAAGGCTGTGTGTGTGTTTTAAGAGAAGTGAGTGTTTTGATATTTTTCAATAATCACGTAACCAGTAGACACATTTCAGAAGGTTAAAACCTACAGAAACACAATTTTTCATTTAAAAATAGGCATGATTCTGTCATGGAATTTTGTGTTTGTGTTTCTCAACAGAAACAGCAAATTGTTGCCTCATTGAAAATGTCAAACAGTCCCTGGACAGGGGTAATGTGGTAGGGGCTGTTTTTCTAGATCTCAAAAAGGCTTTCGATACTGTAAACCACAGTTTGCTTTTATCCAAAATGGTATCTTTTAACTTCTCTCCAGATACATTAGAATGGTTTGCATCTTATCTCCAGAATAGAGAACAGTGTGTAAAAGTTCACCAGGATAAATCCTTATTTTTAAACAACCGTATGGGTATCCCACAAGGGTCCATTCTTGGTCCTTTACTTTTCAGCATTTTTATTAATGACTTGCCACTACACTGCTCAGCTGCAACATGTCATCTTTATGCAGATGATCCAGTTATTTACACAGCTGCCAAGACTCCAGCACAGGCTGCAGATGTACTGTCTACAAGTATGGTTGATGTCCAAGAGTGGCTCTTCCATAACCATCTATTGCTGAACCTTCAGAAAACAGTTTCAATGTGCTTTTCAATCAAAAAATGTAACCTGCAACATTTTAAAGTTAATATACATGATCAAGACATCAGTTTAGTTACAGAATTCAAATATCTTGGCATTGTACTAGATCCTCAATTCAAATTTAATCTTCATATAAAGAAAATTTCTAAAACAGTAAAAAAAAATCTGAACTGCTTTAAATTAATTAGATATTACATACCATACCAAGCAGCTGTACTGTATATGCATTCAATGGTTTTTTCTCATATATCATACTGTTTGACAGTCTGGGCTCAAGCAGCTCCTTCCACAATAAAACATAGATTCATTATATAATCAAACTCTAAAAATCTTGGATAAATAGCCCATTAGGTGGCATCACTGTTATATTTTAAAAAAATACAATCTATTGAGTTTTGAGAGTTTCATTGACCTCTGTTTTCTGAAATTAATTTTCAAATGTTTCCATAAATCAGCGCCAGAGCCACTTGCTGGTTTCATCCAAAGACAGGACAGCAGCAGAGCCACCAGGAGTTCTGTTAATAACTGTAAAATATCCCACCGCAGAACCACATTTAGACAAACAGCTTTCTCTATAAAGGGCAGTCATATCTGGAACACAATGCCAAATGAAATTAAAATAATAACCGACTTTAAAACATTTACTACAAAGTTTAAAAACTGGCTGAAAAATAAACTAGAATGTACCCATGTATGAAATGATTGTCTGCAGGGTGAGAGTGAATGAAGGGAAGGAATGAATGTGTTTGTTTATAGTGAGTGACGAAGGGAGGGAGGCCTGAAATAGGCAAATGTGAACCAGGTTTTTATATTGTGTATTTATAATCTTGTTTGCATTGATGTATGTGGTTATTGTTTATTCTGTTTTCATTTTTTCTTTTCCTTATCCTTCTTTCTTTTTACCTGTTTCTTCTTTCTAAAGCCCATCCAGGGACAAGAGTTGCAAATTAGCTAATAGCTATACACTCTTTGTGCAGCACATTAGATTGATTGTCATTTGATTAATTGTCTATGTTTATTGCACTGTCCCTGTCAAATAAACAAATAAAATAAAATAAATAAATGGAATTCACTGTACCTACTGTATGTGCTCACTTCTAGAAACCACTGTCTGTTAACACAGTTCACTGTGCTATCCACAAATGCAGGTTAAACCTCTATCATGCAAAGAAGAAGCTATATGTGAACATGATCCAGAAATGCTGCCGTCTCCTCTGGGCCAAATGTAGTGTATGTGATGTGCCGCACGCACATGCAAGTGACGTCAACACGTCGGTATTGGGGTTTGAGAGACAGTCGTGCAACGTTGCTCTGTACACACGTGTTCTAGCCCAATAAAACTAATCTCAGCACATGGTCATTGTTCGCCGAATCTTCAGACATAACATTGGTGACGAAGATGGAGACTTTACTTACACCTCTACAGCCATTCCTCGCCCTGCTTGGTAAACCGCCAATTCCATTGGCCCGCTGGTATGAATCTTTTGAGACTTTTATAGCCGCTATCGACCTAGCCAAAGTTAGCAAAGCGAGGCTAAGGGCCATGCTAATTCATTACCTCGGCAGTGAGGGACAGCGTATGTTTCAGACTCTTGGACTCGCGGGCACATACGATGACTGTGGGACTTTGTTGGCCGGACATTTCGCTGCTCCACAGAGTGTAATGGCCCGAAGAATTATGTTTCACCAGCACTGACAGCGAACAGATGAGTCTGTCCAGCAGTATGTCACCGACTTCCATTGTTTGGCTAGTATGTCTAAATTCGGCCACTTGGAAGACTAGATGGTGCAAGACCAGTTAGTGGAGCACAGCACGAATTCAAGGCTGCGGGAGAAGCTGTTGATGGCGTCAGACAACCTCCTCTTAACCAGGGTGGTGGAAATGGTGTCCCAGCTGGAAGCGGCTGCCCAGTTAGCAACACTAGCCATGGCTCCCGACCTGCACTCTCCACATTTAGCTCCGCTGGCACAAGCCGTGGCTCCGGATACTCAGCCTTCCAACCCCACGTCTCCTCACGACGGCCCCGGGGTAAATGTCACGGGATGACAAGGCACCACAGTACGTCAACCCTGCGGTAACTGTGGCTCTTCCTCACACCCCACACATACACCTGCCTGCCCAACCACAGAATGGAGGTGCTAACACTGCGGTGAGCTCAACCATTTGACTCCTGTAAGCCCGTTGTCTCTCTTGCCCAGTTGGCCCAACCCGACCACCATCCACTCTGTAGGCTCCAGCAACAGGCCATTTAAGTGGTGCACAGTGGAGCTGGACAGCACCAGTCTACTGCTACTGCTGGACACCGCTGCCTCAAGGTCCCTGCTAAATGAGTTCATGCTTAGGAAGCTTTTTTGCCGGAAAACGATTAGGGCAGACGCGAAGAAGCTGTTTGGCTATGGACACACTAAAGTAGAACTGAACCCACCTTTTGGCGCAAAAAGTAGAATAGCAGATTAATTCCTTATTACCTATTGTATTTTTCAACACATAAAAGAAATTTTTAAGCCGTGCGATGGCCAAGCTATAAGCCGATAAACTTTTGCCTCTGGCTGGCAGTGCCAAACAAACCGGAAGTAGTGCAGACAACGCTGCGTGACGTCACGAGTGTGATCCCTAAACAAAACAACAATGGCAGATGATAGCAGTTCCAGCAGTCAAGAACACCAGAGTTTTCAGAGTGAAGAGGCATTCAGGATCGGTGACGAGACAGAGGAGGATGCAGGAGTGTGGCAGGTGGCAGGCGTGCACGCGAGCCCGGGAGACAGCGACCTGATACACCTGTGACAGCAGCTGGCAGACGGCGATGCAGAGGCAAGGTCCGCCGCCGGGGAATACACCTGTGCACAGGGGAGAGACTGGAAAGGCAAAGGTAGGTATGCTTACGCTGCAGATCTTGCTGGGAGATGAGGGGGTTCCTCTGCAGCAAGAGGGCTGAAGGAATCAGACGGCTTCATGCCGAAGCCCAGGGCAGAGTGGCTTATATCCCACGCTGCTGACGAGGCGCAAGTGTGCGCGCAGCTGGCGCCGCTAATGAACGGCGAGTTGTAACATATCCAGCCTGTGTTGTGTTGTAGCTTAGTTTTCTTTTTTCTCTGTCATATTTTGTCTTAGTTTTGTTTTGAATTGTAATCGCTCTTGCCTGTTTTCTCTTTTGAATTCTTGGATGGAATATGGGTGGGCAATATAAGCTGCGGCTTCAGCCATCACCCATTTCGGATAACTTACGTTGAATTGTATAATCAGATGAGTCATTGTTCAATTTGACCTTGTTGTTATATCATTCAGTTTCTTTAAACCTGTACTGTACTATCCGAAATAAATAAATTCATTCATTCATTCAAAAAATTGGGCTATGTATTACAATACTTCTACAGACTATAGTGGCAATACACGTGATCCCTCGCTACTTCGCGTTTCACCTTTCGCGCCCTCAGTGCATCGCGGATTTTTCAAAAATATTCATCAAAAATTCAAAATTGAGAAAAAATGGCACGAAAGTTGCCCGGGCGCTAGCAGAAGGCAGGGAGAGTACATTAGAACATCAGGTATCAACACGGAGAGCCCGCACAACTCAAAATCCACCTCTCTGACCACCGCTCCACTCCTCTCCGCCCACCTCTTCACCGCTCGGGAATCTCGCAAGCTGATTGGCCGAGACGTTTTACCTCGCAAGCTGATTGGCCGAGATGTTTTACCCAGCTTCTTTCCCTGCAGAGCGCTCATACCCAGCGAAGGACGACCGCATTCATTGTTCTTTATCGCTCGTGTTGCTTAGTGGCACTTTTTGCTGTTCTCTTGTGCCTTTTTGTGCAAAATAGTGCTTGTGACGCCCTTGGAGGGGGGGGGGGTGACGCTACTTCGCGGTCGGTTCTGGTCCCCATTAAACGCGATAAGTGAGGGATCACTGTAATATCTATATCTAGAAACGCATCGCTTCCCGGTCGCTTTTCCTTCCCCTTTCTTTTCTTTCATCGCCATGACAGCTTTCCTTGGCCACTGAACAGATCTTCCCAGGTGTTGGAAGTGTTTTGTAGTCAACTATCACGACAAAATGCACCAAAAACAGCCAGTGTCGACGTGCTCGCAATGGTAAACATGGAGGACTGTGTCACACTCGTGACGTCACGCAGAACTCCGGCTGCACTTCCGGTTAATCGGCAGATTTGTCTGATTTTTCAGGGCGGGAAACTCAAAATCGCGATTTTCTCCAAGATTCCGGGATTTGTGGAGGGGGTGCCAATGATAAATTATCTTTATAATTGTATGTACTATCACCCAGTGCCGTTCAATGCCGTTCAGTTCAGTTCTTCTTAAGATCGGCATGGTGGGAACGGTTACCTTCTGAGTATGCTACGGCTCCAGAGTTCTTCCTGCATTCACATTCCAAGTTACCCACCAGGGTGTCAGTTTCCTGCATTTTGATCTGATCTGTGACCTGGGCTTCTCCATTACAGACCACACGGGTTCTACCATAGTGACTGCTGCATCAACTTGGCAATATCGCTGGCCGTCACTTTTCACAGGCCTAGGCTGCCTCACTGCCTTCAACCACCAACCACTCATCGACCCAGCTGTGTCCCCTGTTATCCAGCCCCTTTGCTGGCTGCCCCTCACTCTCCACCCTACAGAACTCCTGGATGCAGGTTTCATCGAGAGGGTCAACACATCTCGCTGGATCTCTAACCTGGTGGTGGCAAAGAAAAAAACGGGTGGTCTGCGGCTCTGTGTCAATTTCAGAATGGTAAATAAAGCAGTAATCCCCACCAAATACCCCCTGCCCACAGTGGAGGAGCTGGCCGCTACATTTCATGGCTCCAAGGTTTTTTCCAAACTTGACCTTTGTCAGGGTTATCTGCAGGTCCCTCTACACCCAGACAGCTGTGACCTCAAGGCCTTTGTGACCCATATGGGGGTCTTTTGCTACACCCGCATGCCCTTTGGCCTCAGCTCTGCCCCTAGCTGCTTCCAGAAGAATATGGCCGCCATCTTCACTGGCCTCCCAGGCGTGGTGGTATATCTGGACGACATTGTGGTGCATGGTGCAACAACATCCTCACATGACGAAAGTGTTGGATGCACTTACCAGCCTCGACCTCATGTTGAACGGGGAGAAGTGCATCTTTGCAGCACCCACCATTGAGTTTGTGGGCTTGACCGCCGACGGCCTGAGCCCACTACACTCGAACAATGATGCAGTGTTACACCTGCCTGAGCTGTCATACCCCATGCAGCTCTCTTCCTTCCTGGCAATGACGGCCTTCTACCTGCGTTTCCTTCTCCACTATTCTGAAACCACAGCAATACTGAATGCCCTCCTGAAACAGGATGCGCCCTGGTCGTGGACCCCTGCATGCTCCGCCGCCATCTGCCAACTCAAGATGCAGCTCATCTCCCCGCCTGTGCTCGCCTACTTTGACCAACAGAGCCCCACGTTTTTAACCTGTGACACCTCCAATGCCACTGTCGGGGCTGTTCTGTCCCAACTCCACCAAGGGATTGAGTGCCCAGTGGCGCTTGCTTCAAGGTCACTTACATTAGTTGAACAGAAGTACTCGGTGGGGGAGAGAGAAGTGCTGGTCTGTGTCTGGGCATGCGAATGGTGGCATTTTTGTATTTTGTATACTGTATTGATCCCCAGAGGGAAATTCAGGGCATCCACCTGGATGGATGAGGGAGCCACGGTACGGCGCCAATCCCTTCACCATTCACACACACATTCACACTTGGGGCCACTTTAGAGTCTCCAATAAACCTAACTTGCATGTTTTTGGCCTGTGGGAGGGAACCGGAGTACCTAGGGTAAACCCACGCAGACATGGGGAGAACATGCAAACTCCACACAGAAGGGTCACTGATGGTCAGGGGGTGGGATTGAACCCACGATAGTCAGGGGTGGAATCGATACCGTGACCTTCTTACTGCGCTGCCACTGTGCTAACCACTGCGCCACCGAGCTGCCCGATATACCTGTACAGGCAGCATTTCATGCTCCGAACGGACCACCAGGCTCTTTGACCCTGCTAGCAATGACAGGGTCAGGACACAAGCCACTACATCTCTACAGATGGACAGAGAGGTTGCAAGTATACAACTTCACCACCCAGTTCACACCTGGCAGAGAGAATGTGGTAGCGGACTTCCTTTCCTGAGCCATCCTCAGCCCTGTACCGGATGCAATTGGGACCCCTTAGAACCGGAGCTGATCCTCATGCTGCATGGCCCCCTCCAAGCTGCTGTCTCGCTGCAGAAGCTCCAAACCACGTGTGAACAGGACCACACACTGGCTCAACTCCGCACCCTCATTCGGGAGGGCTGACCGTCAAGGGTGCCAAAGGAGCTAGCATCCTTTCACAGAGTCAAGGATGACCTCTCGTGCTGAAACAATGTCTGTGTAGCCAGGGGGCTCTACATGGTGGTCCCTGAAGCCTTGAGGGCCCGTGTTCTGACCATGCTACACGAAAGTCACCTGGGTGTTGTAAAGGTCAAACAGCACTGCAGAGGCCTGGTCTGCTGGCCAGGTATTGACAGGGCTGTGGAAACTATGGTGAAAGACTGTATGACCTTCCTCACCAGTGACAAGACCGGCCTGCCCTCACTCCCACCTCTCCAGCCTCTGCCGTGGCCACCCACTCCATGGACACATATCCAAGTGGACATCTGCGACGAGCACCACAGCGTTCCCCAGCACCAGCGTTTTCTCCTAGTGGCCTACGACCTCCATTCTGAATGGCCCGAGGTGCTGCTCACGGGCTTTGTTACTACTGAAATGGTCACCGACTTCCTTTCCTCCTTGTTTGACCACTTTGGGCATGCCTGACACCATCACGATGGATAACAGGCCACAGTTCATCTTGGCCAACTTCGAAGCTTTTGTGGAAGGAAAGAGGATCAGATATATCAGACCCGCCTTTAACCATCCTCAGGTCAATGGTGGAGTGGAGAGGTTCAACCAAACCTTCAAGAACGGGCTGAGAGCGCACCTGGCGGTTCTCTGCTGCACTACAGAGCAACGCCGCACACCCCAACGGCCAGCTCTCCAGCTCTCTTGATGCTGGTATGTGAGATATGCCTTCACCTAAAATGCCTGCGTCCTCCACCAGACGACGTTCCTGTGGTGACGCCCTCCCCTGTCAGCAGGGTGGCTGAGCATCAACGCCGCATGAAGCAGAGGTTCAATAAGAGGCATCGGGTGAAGCGCCCCTCACTCATGGTGCTCAACAGGGCCTGGATTCATCGACCCAATTGCTCACACAAACCGCCGTCATTCTGGTTGATGCTGATGCAGATCGATGCTCAATTCAGACCAGCCACCTTCCGTCTGGCTAATGGGTCGCGTTGGCACACCAGCCATCTCAGAAGGGTAACACCACTTCCCACTTCTGACCAGGAGACCATGTCTGATCCGGCCTGTTCGGACTGGGACTTTACCCACGCATGGCCCGCAATTGCAGCAGGGCTTGGGTCCGACGGAGGCCCCTTTATCTTAAGGACTATATGACTGACTTTTGAGTACACATTTGTAGCTATGGCATGGCCTGTCATGTGGCAGAATAATCCACAAACCCATGTGTGACATGGTTCTAGTGACCCACAAAGCAGACACGACTCAAGACAGATACAATTAACTTTTTATTGGTATAGTGGACGTGAGTGGGTGCGTGTATGTGGGGTTATGTAAGTGTAGTGTAAGCAGGCGAATCAGCTGGGGCAAGCAGAGCACCATGCAACCTGGCAACCCTGGGAAGAGACAGAGGGGTGTTAATTACAGTTTTAGGCCCGGAAAGCACTTCTGATGGAATAGTGCTTACTGTCTGAGATGGTAGAGAGTAGCCCAGGTTAGCGCTGAAGCTGCAGCCAGGAGGATAGTGCCCGCTGGTAGCCAGAGAGCTGAATGCCGGTGTGGAAAGCAGATGAATCCGCTGCCCGGGAGAGAGGGGTCCGCCGCCACGGGTCTCCGCCTGTGCACAGGGGAAGCTGACAGGGTGAGAAGGAATAGTGGTGGCTTACTTGGTTGTTGGGTGGTCCGGGAGGCGCAGGCCCGGACAGAGTGTAGAGATGGCTTGGAAGCCGACGTGAAAGCACACAATGAGGCTAGGAAGCTCAAAGGTTGGCGTAGCAGGTTTTTGGGTAGAGAAAGAGACGACTCCGCGCCGAGCACTGGACCTGATGGTATAAATAGGCAGAGGAAGATGGCAGGCAGGTGCGCACACAGGTGTAACAGATTGGCGGCCATGAGAGTACTCCCCACCTACAACATGCCTCTTGGCAGGCGTTCCAACCTTCCCGGGTGCGTCTGATGGAAGCCCCTGATGAGCTGCTTGTCCAGCACAAAGGAGGGACGCACCCAGGATCTCCACTCAGGCCGAAACCCTCCCAGTCCACCAAGTACTGCAGGCCACGACCCCTGCAACGAACGTCCAAGATGGCGGTGATTGGCCATGCTGGGTCGCCATCGATCACCATCGGTGGAGGTGGAGACCTGGGAGGAGGACACAAAGGGCTGGAGCAGACGGGCTTCACCTGCGACACCTGAAAGATCGGGCAGATGCAGAGGGAGGTGGGGAGAGTCAAACGCACAGACACAGGGTTAAGAGTTGCAAACTAGCTTAATGCTATACACTCTCTGTGCAACACATCAGATTTTCTTTTTTGTCTATGTTTATTGCACTGTCCCTGACAAATAAACAAATAAAATAAATAATAATCCTGCTGATGGGAAAGGGTCCAATGAACCGTTGTGATGTCTTCCTATTTTCAGCCTTCAGGTTAATGTGTTTGGTGAATAACTATACCTGCTGGCCCACCCGGTAGACGGGAGCCGGGACCCTGCGCTGGTTGGCCACCGAGGTGTTAACATTCCACCGTCCGCTGAAGTGCTGCCCTGGTCGTCTTCCCGATCCGCCGGCAACGCCTCACATGGGCGCGAACAGAAGAAACGGCGATGTCTCCCTCCTCCTCAGGGAACAGAGAGGGATTATAACTCAACGAGGCTTCAAAGGGGGACATGCCGATGGTTGTTGATACAGCAGTGTTATGTGCATATTCAATCCAGGGGAGGTGCGTGCTCCATGATGATGGATTCGAGGTCGCGACACACCGCAGCGCCGTCTCCACCTCCTGGTTGGCTCGCTCGCACTGCCTGTTGGATTGTGGATGGTATCCAGATGACAGACTTGCCATGGCCCCCAACGCAGCGCAGAAAGACCTCCAGACCCTGGAGACGAACTGGGGTCCTCGATCGGAGATGATGTCCCGAGGGATGCCATGCAGCCTAACCACGTGCTGGACCAGGAGGTCAGCCGTTTCCTTAGCCGTAGGCAGCCCCCACAGAGGGATGAAATGGACAACCTTGGAGAATCTGTCAACCAGCGTGAGGATAGTAGTGAACTGATTGGACGTGAGGAGACCGGTGACAAAGTCCAATGCCACGTGCGACCAGGCCTGCCCGGGATGGGAAGGGGGTGAAGCAGCCTGGCAGGTGGAGAAGAGGATGTCTTGCCAGCCGCACACTGAGAACAGGTTCGGATGTAGTCCCCCACGTCCTTCTGGAGAGACGGCCACCAAAACATCCTCTGCAGGAGAGCCACCGTGCGCACCCTTCCCAAGTGGCACGCGAACTTGGACGCATGACCCCACTGAATGACACACCCCCCCCCCCCGGACGGCCGAAGGGACAAACAACTTCCCTGCTGCCCCCCCCCCCCCGGGTCGGCCTCGTCAGTCTGTGCCCTCAGGACCTTGTCTTTAATACCCCAGGAAAGGGCGCCCACGACACACGATGAGGGGAGAATGGGATATTCGGCCATCTCCACCGTCTCCGCGGCAAACTGACGAGACAGGGTGTCCGGTTTAGTATTCTTCGACCCAGGGCGGTAGGTAATGGTGAAGTTGAAGCGTCCGAAGAAGAGAGACCAGCGGGCCTGTCGAGCGTTCAGACGCTTAGCCGTCCGGAGGTACTCCAGATTTTTGTGGTCAGTCCAGATGATGAACAGCTGAGAAGCGCTCTCCAACCAGTGACGCCACTCCTCCAAGACGAGCTTGACCGCCAGCAGTTCCCTGTCGCCAATGTCATAGTTGCGCTCCGCTGGGGATAAGCGACAGGAGAGGTACGCACAGGGGCGTATCTTGCCATTTGCTGGGGAGCGCTGGGACAAGACGGCCCCAACCCCCGAGTCCAAGGCATCCACTTCCACTAGGTATTGGAGAGCGGGGTCCACCTGCGTCAGTATAGGTGAAGAAGAGAACTTGTCCTTCAGGAGGGAAAAAGCCGCGTCCGCTTCCTCCGTCCATCGAAAGGGCACCTTGGTGGATTTTAGATTGGTCAGTGGTAAGGCAATGTGGCTGTAGTTCTGCACAAAACGGCGGTAGAAATTAGCGAACCCCAGGAACTGTAGAAGCTGCTTCCTAGACGAGGGGGTGGGCCACTCCACCACCGCCTTCACCTTAGCTGGGTCAGGGATGATCTCCTTGTGGGCGATGATAAAGCCAAGGAAGGAGGTCCGCGAAACATGGAACTCGCACTTCTCCACCTTCACAAAGAGCTTATTTTCCAGCAGCCGCTGCAGAACCCGCCTCACATGCACGCGATGTTCCTCCATGGACTGTGAAAAGATGAGAATATCATCCAGGTATACAAACACAAATGTGCCCAAAAAGTCTCTCAGAACGTCATTAATTAGTCGTTGGAAGACGGCTGGGGCATTGGTCAGCCCGAACGGCATGACCAAGTATTCAAAATGCCCACTAGGGGTCCGAAAGGCTGTCTTCCACTCATCCCCCTCCCGTATCCGTACCAGATGATAGGCGTTGCGTAGGTCCAGCTTTGTGAAGCAACAGGCCCCCTGGAGGGAATCAAACGCAGAGTTGATGAGAGGGAGAGTGTATTTGTCTTTGATGGTTATATTGTTGAGCTCATGAAAGTCAATGCACGGCTTAAGAGAACCATCCTTCTTCCCGACAAAAAAAATTCCCGCCCCACCGCTGATGAAGAAGTTCTTATTATGCCCGAACTCAGGGACTCCTTGATGTAAGTGTTCATAGCCGCGTGCTCCGGAGCAGACAGGTTATACAATCTGCTACATGGCAGCGGAGCACCGGCCGGAGGTTAATTGCACAGTCATACGGGTGGTGAGGGGGAAGGGAAAGGGCCTGGGATTTGCTAAACATGGCCTCTAAATCGTGATACTCGGATGGTACTTTAGACAGGTCGGGAGGAGGAGAGGCAGGTGCACCCAGAGGCACAGCGGGCGAGCATGCAGCAGACTGCAGACAGGCACTCAGGCTGAACGAACTCCAGGAAATCACACACCCCGAACGCCAGTCAATGGAAGGGTTGTGTAGGCGAAGCCAGGGATAGCCAAGGATAACTGGAGTGGAAGACTCTGGTAACACATACAGCCCCAACTCTTCCCGATAGTTGCCTGATATAATGACTGAAACTGGGGCGGTCCGATGAGTGACTGTGGCCAACGGAGCCTTGGACAAAGCTATGAGCCTCAGTGGGGTCTCTAATGGCTGCATGGGAAGCCCCAACCAGGTTGCCAGGCTCCCTGAAATAAAGCTCTGCTTGGCCCCTGAATCAATGAGTGCATGTGTGTTTATTTCCTTATATCCATAATTGAAATGGATAGGGATCATGAAACGGGCGAGGGGATTATTGCGGGGTAAGTCCGTGAGTACCCCTACTGCGACGCATGGACTCCCCCTTTTGGCCGTTTGGAACAGGACTTGACCTCATGCTCCTTGCTCCCGCAGTAAATGCACAATCCCAACTCCCGGCGGCACAGTCTCTCTGCTGAAGATAGTTTAAACCCGCCCATAACCACAGGTTCCTGATCTTCCAGGGAATCAGCAGATGGGAGGGCCAGCAGGGGGTGCTGTAGGGAGTGGCGAGCCAGACCGCCCGAGCGACCGGAAGTCCTCCGTTCGGCCGCCCGCTCCCTTAGTCTGTTATCGATACTGATAGCCAGAGAGATAAGCTCATGCAGTGCAGAGGGCTTTTACAGACGGGCTAGCTCATCCCGTAGGCTAGGGCTCAGGCTTCTGACAAAAATACTACATAAAGAGGCATCCTCCCACCCAACCTCCGTAGCCACGACCCGGAAGTCCATGGCGTAGTCGGCGACGGCTTTAGACCCCTGCCAGAGATTTAACAACTGAGAGGTAAGCACGTCTTCGCGGTCCGAGTGGCCGAACACCTCCTGAAACTCATTCACAAACTGAGTGTACATTAGCAAAGCATAATTAGCCCTAGCCATCACTGCGTATGCCCAAGCCAAAGCCCGTCCCGCTAACAAATTAATCACATAACCTATGCGATTCTGATCAGTGGGAAAATCCCTCGGTACCCATTGGAATACAATGTTGCATTGCATGAGGAACCCCCTGGCCTCCCCCAATTTGCCACTAAAACGGGTGGGAGTCGGGACGAGAGTAAGCCGACAAGCGGGGCCCGGAGTAGGCTGACTAATGATGGGGCTAGCGGTGGAACTAGCAGGAGCAGAGGAGCTAACAGGGACTGCAGGGAAACACTGTGGGGTAACCAACCGATCTAGCCTGTCTGTTATCCGGGCTAACTGTGTTAGCATCACCTGCTGTTGATAAGCTAACTGATCTACTTGAGTCTCCAAGTTGTTCATCCTGCGCGCTAGCCCGCTGTCTGCTGGGTCACTCTGGCGGAGTCGTACTGACATGGTTCTAGTAACCCACAAAGCAGACACGACTCAAGACAGATACAATTAACCTTTTATTGGTATAGTGGACGTGAGTGGGTGCGTGTATGCGGGGTTATGTAAGTGTAGTGTAAGCAGGCGAATCAGCTGGGGC
Organism: Pholidichthys leucotaenia; assembly: GCA_020510985.1. Classification (NCBI taxonomy): domain Eukaryota; kingdom Metazoa; phylum Chordata; class Actinopteri; order Cichliformes; family Pholidichthyidae; genus Pholidichthys; species Pholidichthys leucotaenia. The sequence continues at coordinate 424,459,411 of CM035841.1, read as the reverse complement.
GAGCAGAGCACCATGCGACCTGGCAACCCTGGGAAGAGACAGAGGGGCGTTAATTAGTTTTAGGCCCGGAAGGCACTTCTGATGGAATAGTGCTTATTGTCTGAGATGGTGGAGAGTAGCCCAGGTTAGCGCTGAAGCTGTAGCCAGGAGGATAATGCCCGCTGGTAGCCGGAGAGCTGAATGCTGGTGTGGAAGGCAGATGAATCCGCCGCCCGGGAGAGAGGGGTCCGCCACCACAGATCTCCACCTGTGCACAGGGGAAGCTGACAGGGTGAGAAGGAATAGTGGTGGCTTACTTGGTTGTTGGGTGGTCCGGGAGGCGCAGGCCCGGACGGATTGTAGCGATGGCTTGGAAGCCGACATGAAAGCACACAATGAGGCTAGGAAGCTCAAAGGTTGGCGTAACAGGTTTCTGGGTAGAGAAACAGATGACTCTGCACCGAGCACTGGACCTGATGATATAAATAGGTAGAGGAAGATGGCAGGCAGGTGCGCACACAGGTGTAACAGATTGGCGGCCATGACAGTGTGGGCACACTGGCAGTCAACCCAGTGACCCAGTTAGAATTGTTTTGTTCTGCTGGGAGGACAACAGTTTTGGGGTTCTCCGAAGGATGGGGGAGGTAAATATAGTGTATGTGACTGGCCGCACACACACGCAGGTGACGTCAGCACATCAGTGTTTGGGTTTGAGAGACAGTCCTGCAACGCTGCTCTGTACACACGTGTTCTAGCCCAATAAAGCTAACATCAGCACATGGCTGTTGTTCGCCCATTCTTCAGACATAACACCAAAGCTCTTAAAATGATCTGAGTCAAAATGGAAAACTCTTCTGTCAACAAACTAATAATATTTTAAATTCTTTTTGGAAATCATGGACACCACATCCTCTGGACTAAAGAGGAGAGGGACCATCTAGCTTGTTTTCAGCCTTCAAAGCCTGCATCTGTGATGGTATGGGGGTGCATCAGTGCCTTACGTAAAAAGGCATCATCAGTGTTGAAAGGTGTATGCAGGTTATAGAGCAGCATGTGCTCTCATCCAGGCAACATAGTTTTCAGGGAAGGCCTTGCATATTGTAGTAAGACAAAATCCAATCTGGATACTGCTGGACTGGCCTGTCTGCAGCCCAGAGCTCTCACTAAGTGAAAACATTTGGTGGAAAATATGACAAAGATGACTCAGGGCCATTGAGCAGCTAGAATCTTTTATCAGACAAAAATGGGACATCATTCCCATCACAAAGGTCCAGCAGCTGGTCTCCTCAGTTTCCAGATATCCGTGGGCTGTTGTTAAAAGAAACACATATGCCTCTGTCCCAACATTTTGAGATGTATTGCTGCCATTAAATTTAACATTTCAATAACTGCTATGTTTTGGATTTTCTATTGTGAATGAAATATTCTTTTATGAGATTTGCAAATCATCGCATTCTGTTATTAAAATTTTTCACAGCATTACAAACTTTTTGGAATTGATGTAGTAATTATTTTTTCTATCATCAAGGTTTTTTCATCTCAGTTGTTCATATAATGTTATTGCAGCTTTTGTAACTGACTGCAGGATTGTATGTCTACAGTGCATCTGTCCTGTTCGGAGGGCTTTGCAGAACTGGGCTACTATAATGGCTCAGCTTCACACACAGACTCAGGCTCCCCATGCCTTAAGTGGACCGACTTTCCAGACTACATGCGGCAATACCCAGGCCGAGGCTTGGGAGACCACAGCTTTTGCCGAAACCCTGACCGAGAGACCAAGCCATGGTGTTTCTTCAGACAGAGCTCAGGGGCCATTGGATGGGCTTACTGCAATTGCCAGCAGGGTGAGCTGAGGGGGACGACAGAGAGCTGAGGCTGGTTGGCTGGAAGCAGTGTAACCTACCTAAAATCAGTCAGCATCTTTCTACTGTTGTAACCTGAAATGTGTACTAGTAGGGGTTGCACAGCATTAAAAAATCTATGAAATAACTCTTAATCTCTTAATTATGACTCTTTCCATTCTGTAGGTGCTGTCAGGTTGGTGGGGGGTTCGGGCGATAGTGGGCGTGTGGAGGTCTACCTGAATGGAGAGTGGGGGGCAGTATGTGACACACATTGGACTGACCGTGATGCCAGTGTCATATGCAGACAGCTTGGACTGAGGTGAGGGGGTGGGGGTAGATTTTCAGACCTCTGCATGTCTAAGGCTACACACACAAAAAGTAAAACATTCAGATTTTATTCAACTTTGCTGCTGTTTTAGTTGAAGAATTGTGATTCAGAAATTGCACAACGGCAGACTGATTCACTAAAGGATTGTGCAGTTTTTGGGCCTGCTTGATAGCAGGTAACAGAGGTTGCGCATTCATCTAATTCACAAAGCTCTTACAAAGACTGATGTGCACCGCAAACTGCTAGTAGGGCCATCAGACCTGGGCAAAGGGGGATTTAGGTGAGTGTACACGATGCTGAGAGTGCCCTTTAAACTCCAGGTTCCCCTGCTGAGGCCGAGTGGGCTAGGACAGAATAAGGGAGGTCCTCAGGTTGTTGGTTTTACATCAGACTTGACCTGTCCTAGAAGAACTTGCTCATGAGTAGGGCTGGGCGACTTGACCTTAAATCAGTATTGCCATTAATTGAACCTTTCACATCAGTTTCATGGCTTTTTCATTTGTTTTTTTCCCTTTTTCTTCTTCTCCCTTATAGTTCAGTGGCAAGTCTCACTATCAAGCAATATTACACAAGCATGTGGTATCAATGACTATATCACTGCAGTGGTTTGGTAGCAAATGAGAATAATATAATAAAGAATAGAACTATTGTCATTTCACACACATGTAACCAAATTAAATATTGTCTAGTGCAGAAGTCAGTGTTTATATACAGTGCATACCTCTAGAGGTTTGGTGGGTCACGTAACTCAGAATTTTTACAACCCTTGTTATCTATCATTTTGACAGACAGGGTTGTAAAAAGTCTGTCATAATCTATTATTACCTGTCATTTTCATTGATTTTATCACCCTCAGTGTAATCTGTCAAAATGATAGACGGCTTTCAGATTTTTCTGTCACTGCTAAAAAAAATCCATCAGTGAAGGACAGTTTTCAGTTAACACAACCTCTGGTTAGCATGTGGGAACACATACGCTTTCCTCTAAATCACTTCCCAAACAGGATGTGATTTGCTCGTGTGTGCACTGCTCCTGAGGTGAGTAAAACACACAGCAGCATCTTGCTCACCTGCTATGACAACAAGGTATCATGGGAGCACATGTTTGCAGCATGCCCCACTTTTTAAGTTATGCTTCCCTCCAGTTGGCAGTATGGTTATTTTGCTCTCACCTTTAGTTGTCAGCTTATTCTGTGTTTCATGGTCACCCTTATTATGTCCGACAGTGCTCTCTGTTTATTCTGCTCATCATTATTGGTTCTTTAATTCCTCACGGCTGCACCTGATTGTGTCTCTCGCCCGCTAGCCCTCTCCTCCTCTCTTAATTAATCCCAGCTGGTTGTCATTAGTGTTCTGTGTATATATGCTCCACTCTGTTTTCAGCTCGCTGTCACATTGTGAAACACCTGTTGTGTTCCTCACCCACACTTATCCAGTTTGTTTCCGTGTCATATTCTCTGTCAGTGATTATCGAGCCTAGAGCTGCACTTTTTGTTATTAAACTCTGTTGAACATCATCTCTGCATTTGGGCCCGTCCTTGCTGCCTTCCCGGCAGCGGAACTTGACACAAGGGTGCAAATTGCTCATGTCTGCTAAACTTGGTAGGTGTGCTTGTGGCGACATTTCAGTTTGTGAATGAGATGCTGAGATGGAGCAGATAGCAGTGGCAAATGATGAGCAACATCTGGCACTAAAAGCAGCCACAGTTCAGTCTTAGTTAATCAGGCCCTGGTTTTTAGTTTGTGGTTTAAAGTGAGTAAGCACATGGGTGTAGTTTTTTCTGATATGAAAGATAAGGGTGAAAACACAATTTACATTCTTGATCTTACTGAGTGTGTCTGTTTGTGTGACGTTCATGCAGTGAGATTGGGACGGCCCTGCAGCATTCCTATTTCGGCCCAGGGTCCCTCTTTCACTATGAGCGCCTGGGTTGCCGCGGTAATGAGAATTCCCTACTGGAGTGCCGGGGAAGGAAGTTTGTCCACAGTGACTGTAACCATGGCAACGAAGCAGGGGTGGTTTGCGTTGAACCCCATGGTAAGACTTGGTGTCACAAAGATAATATTGATTCATTGGAAGTGTATGTCAAAGCAGCATCTATAGGCAGTCATGGTACCTGCAGCTTATTTTGTTTCCAATGACTGATACAAAATGCATCAGTAAAAACATTTTCTCAGCCCTATATTATCACTTTTTCCTGTTTTCATAGTAAAAACATGAACTGTTGTGGTATGGTAACAATATTGTTCCTCAGGCACAGGGATCTCTTTGAGGCTGGTGGGAGGAGTGGAGGACTTCGAGGGTCGTGTTGAGGTGTACCACAGCGGCAGGTGGGGAACCATCTGTGACGACCAGTGGGATGACACTGATGCTGAGGTGGTGTGCCGACAGTTGGGGCTGGGGTAAGAAATGACTTCTGTGCTGCTCTGAACTGCAACTGTCCCAGTATGAAACTCTAAGGGTGCACTCACGATCTAGTGCTTGTTCCGTGCTGGCTGAGGTTTGACCCTGAAAGTCTGGAACGCTGGATGAGTGTGATCATTCTATTACCGTTCTGTAGAACGGTAATTTTCCCCACCTTTGGAATGGTTGGAAGAGGTAGTCTCAGGTAAGGAACAAAGGCAAATGTTTGCTCGCGTCCAAGCATGTACATGCACACATTACATGCTGTATATGTGTATAGGGCTGTCACAACTTGACAAGACAACCACAGAGGTTGCAATAAAGGTACACCTTTTATTTTCTATTCCTCTACTTTTAATCTATCCAAAATAAAGATTCATTCATTCATTCATTCATTTTGTCACCTTCTTAAGTTTATATTTATGTATCTGTATTTTAAGCAAATTATGAGCTTAAAAAAAGTTGGCAGAATGTTTTTTTTCAAGTGAGTGGAGAAGCTGGACTGTATCAACTCCTCGACACAGTCCCAACAGCACACATACGTCACATCAACACCAGCAAGTTTACATAAGGAATACATCTTATAGAGGTTATTTGCAATTGGCAACACATCAGCATTAGCACAGAGACAAATAACAGCTGACATTTAAATAATGTATCAAAGCTATAGTGGCTGCAGTCACTCTGCAAATTTTGTGACCGCGTTGCCTAGGCGCGTTGACTGCGCATGCGCAAAACTGAACCTCCCATTCACAGGGTGGCACTACCGGCACAGAATGGTTCTACTGCATACAAAGTCAAAGTAAACTTTGACTTTGTATGCAGTAGAACCATTCATCATTGGCTAAATGTTTCTATTACTAACATTCAAGGTCATTCACGATCTCGCCCCCCCATATCTCTCCGACCTCCTCTGTGTAGCCACTCCCTCCCACACTCTTAGGTCATCTTCTTCCTTCCATCTGACCGTTCCCTCTGCCCATCTCACCACCATTAGATTAGATTAGATTAGATTCAACTTTATTGTCATTACACATGTATGAATACAAGGTAACGAAACACAGTTTAGCATCCAATCAGAAGTGCAAAGGACAGCAGTGCAGTATATACGGTAATTAACAGTATGTGCAATTTAAGCAAATATATGCAAATATATGCAGCAGTGCAGAAAGTTAAGAGTACTGTTATGTGCAAATAATGTACAATAAGTTAGATGGGCAGTTATGTACAGGTGAGGATGGTAAGAGATAATGGTTAGAGAGTCATCGGGGAACTAAGTTCAATAACGTGACAGCTGTTGGAAAGAAACTGTTCCTAAACCTGCTGGTTCTAGTCCGAAGGCTTCTGAAACGCCTTCTGGAGGGGAGAAGCTGGAACAGTCCATGAGCAGGATGGTTGGAGTCCCTAAGAATGCTGCGTGCCCGGCGCAGACATCTTTTCCTGTAGACGTCCTCTATAACTGGAAGTGGAGTCCCTGTGATGCGTTGGGCGGTTTTCACCACCCGCTGCAGCGCCTTATGGTCAGTGACAGAGCAGCTCCTATACCAGACTGTGACACAGTTGGTCAGGGTGCTCTCTATCACGCAGCGGTAGAAGTTGCCCAGGATGTCAGTTGACAGATGGTTCTTCTTCAGTGTCCTCAAGAAGAAGAGGCGCTGATGGGCCTTCTTGATCAGGCTGGTGGTGTTAACTGACCAGGATAGGTCCTCCGAGTTGTGGGTCCCCAGGAATTTGAAGCTGGGGACACATTCAACAGCTATGCCATTGATATGGATGGGGTCATGTGTCTCTCCCCTCTCCTTCCTGTAGTCCACTATGAGCTCCTTGGTTTTGCTGGTGTTAAGGAGCAGGTTATTGTCAGCGCACCAAGTAGCCAAGTGCTCAACCTCTGCCCTGTAATCCGACTCATCGTTGTCCCTGATGAGTCCAATCACCGTGGTGTCATCTGCGAACTTTATGATGGAATTGGATCCATACATAGGCCTGCAGTCGTGGGTGAAGAGGGAGTAGAGGAATGGGCTGAGCACACAGCCCTGTGGTACACCAGTGTTGAGTATGATGACGGAAGAACGGTTGGGGCCTGACCTAACATGCTGGGGTCTGTTGGTCAGAAAATCCATGATCCAGTTGCAGGTGGAGGTACTGATTCCCAGGTCCCCAAGTTTAGTGATCAACTTGGAGGGGATAACTGTGTTGAATGCTGAGCTGAAGTCAACAAACAGCATTCTTGCGTAGGTGTTCTTGTCATCCAGGTGTGAGAGTACATAGTGCAGCGCTGTAGAAACCGCATCCTCTGTACTCCTGTTGCTCCGGTAGGCAAGCTGGTGAGGGTCCAGTGTAGGGGGTAGGCATTTTTTGAGCTGTGCCAAGACCAGTCGCTCAAAGCACTTCATGACTATGGGCGTCAGTGCCACAGGGCGATAGTCATTTAGGCACGATGGTGTTGAATGTTTCGGTACTGGTACTATTGAAGTGGTCTTGAAGCACGCTGGTACCACGGCCTGGGCCAGGGACAGGTTGAAGATGTCTGTGAAGACCCCTGCCAGCTGCTCAGCGCATGCCCTCAGCACACGCCCAGGAATGCCGTCAGGGCCAGCAGCCTTACGTACGTTGACATGACTCAGTGCGTTACGGACGTCGGTGTGGGTGAGTGTGAGGTGGTGGAGGTCATCAGAGGGTGGGAAATTGATGTTCTTTTCGTTATTGTCCTTGTCAAAACGAGCATAGAAGTCATTTAGCTCATTGAGAAAGGGCACAGTCATGGCTATAGGTATGGAGTTGCTGGGCTTATAATCAGAGATAGCTTGAATGCCCTGCCACATGCGTCGGGGGTCAGAGTCCCCAAAATGTTCAGAATCAGAATCAGAATCAGAATCAGGTTTATTGCCATTGTTCATGTAGTACACAAACTTCCTCCACCTTCAGCTTGTAGCTGTGCTTGGCCTTCTTGATGCCCCTCTTCAGATCTGCCCTGGATGAACTGTAGGCCTGTGCATCACCAGATCTAAAGGCATTGTTACGTGCCTTTAGCAGAAGCCGCACTTCTCTGTTCATCCACGGCTTCTGATCTGGGTACGTGGTGATCTGGGAAGGGCTTTCAGTTGCTCTGCTCCCCGGCTCTGGAACTCACTACCATCTGGACTCAGAAACATTGACTCGCTCCCATTATTTAAATCTCAACTCAGGACCCATCTATTTAAGACTGCTTTTTCCCTGTGAATACACTTGCATTGTCTCATTTTAACCCGTTTTTATCTTACTTGTTTTATCTTACTTGTTTTAGTACTGTACGGTGTTCTTGTGTGTTTTGAAAGGCGCCTATAAATGAAATGTATTATTGTAAACGAAGAAGAGGAAAAGGAAGACGGGAATAAACATGCATGAATCGTTTTGCAGTAGCAGCAACTTGAGTGGAGAGGAGCATTGAAAATCAGTAATTCCTCCTCTTCCTTGAAACAATGCCATTGTTGTACGTCAGTCTCGTGTTTCTTTACTTTTATATAGCCGGTGAATAAACTGGCATGTTAGCGCATTTGCACTACCCATAGGACTGTGGTGAAACTACAAATGACAGTTGTGTGCATGTGTCAACGACTTGGCCTGGGACGACAATAAGGAAGTATATACACAACCGCGTGCGCGCCAGACACACATCTCAGCGAACCAAAGCAGAAATATAGCATGAATCCAGCTTTACCAGCTGTGCAGCAGATGCTCTCGGCCATAACTCCAGTATCAGTGGTAGTGTTTCTCACCTTGAATAACAAAATAGTTCTGGCTGACATCTTGCCAATGTGCAAATGACCTCTACAAGATGTATTCCCAGTGTAAACCTGGTACATCAGGCCAACATCGGCGTGACATATGTGTGCTTTTGGGGAGGCAGTCTCACCCAGTGATGAGACCCAGGGAGCAGCTACCCGGTGCTGTCCAGGCAGCAGCGTGCGGCAGCAGCAGCCTGACTGTCTGGGTCTCATCCATTTTTTTTTTTTTTTTTAATCCTCCATACTTACGGGAAACCACCGTTGCCTCCTGCTCCAATTTGGCCCTGCATCAGGCTGCATAGTGAGGTGATTACATTTCTGTTCACTGCACATTTGGAAGCGAAACAGCCCTTCTGCCCTGGCTTCCAAGAACGGAGCCCCATCATTGGCCGAGTGTGGGTTCAGCAGTTTCAACTGTTGTATAGGAAAATATCCTAAATTTAATGAACACTTTTGTGTTTACTTTTGTTACTATTCTTTAACTATTAACTACAAATTTTTGATTAATTTTTGGAATGCACGTAGCCTGCTTGAGCTGAATTACAGCTGCCACCCATGCTGTACATCCTATAGTGAAAACACAAGCCTGATCAGGGGTTACCACTTCAAACCTGCGCTCCGTCACACACGCACGGGAGTAGTGGAGCTGACAGCAGGCGTCAGCACAGGATGGAACTGTGCTAAACAAAAACGATGTGAGCATGGGCTGGTGCAGGCCCCCCGCTGACAGGAACAGAGTGCCATTTAATTTTGCACAGAACAAGTCAACGTGCACCAGTGAGAGCGTGCCCTAAATGAATAAAGAGGTGCTAAGATATGTAGACAGCCTACCACATGCACCAGTAAATCATTTTCATTTTTTTTTCATATTGGTTATACTAATAATATAAAATGTAAACAGTCTTTGAACAAAAATCCACTTTTTTACAGTTCACACTGACATGTTTACATTTAAGCACACACAGATAATTTGCTTTTGGAGTTACAGTACGTGCATATCATCATCTTGTTTACATGAAGTCTCCTTGCACATTTTTGTGCTGTACATTAAAAGATGCTTGTCTGTCCTGACCCACAGGGGTGTGGCCAAAGCCTGGAAATGGGCCCACTTTGGCCAGGGTGTTGGCTCCATTTTACTGGATGGGGTTCAGTGCACAGGCAATGAACTCTCTCTGGAGGAGTGCCCCCATAACAGCTGGGAACAACACAACTGTGACCACATGGAGGACGCAGGAGTGTCCTGTAATCCATACACAGGTCAGAGCTGCAGACAGAAGCACAGCACTCACACATTCATGGCAGCGTTTTCTGTGGCAAACCACTGTGGCTGGCCCTAGTACCAGTCTGCTATAATACCGGAGTAAATATCCAAATATTCTGACAATCTTTCTTATCCCTCAGTAGACCGAGGAAGTGTCAGTGTTTTTCAGAAGTGTCACTTTTCTCGTAAATCTTGAGCTTTCATCATAAGTTGCAACTGTTTTGTCATAAATGTGCAGCTTTCCTTGTAAATATTAGACTTTTTTTTAACTGCATTTTTCTTATAGATGTACATTTTTGCTCCTCAGCCTCTAAAAGGATGATAGGGTATTGTCATCACCCTGCTGAGCTGATGAGCAGCATCAATATCAACCTTGTGAGCGCAATAGCTAGAGAAAGAAATGATGTATTTTCAATTCAATTTGATAGCTGTATCTAAGAAAAATCTTGGACAAGTATGAATTTGGGTGACCTTGACCTTCATGTGAAGATCAGAGGTCACTTTTCTCCTAAACATGATAACTTGAGAAAGAAATTATGTTGGCCTTTCACACTCATACCCTAGACAGGTCTATGAACAATCTCAGATGAGTTTGAATTTGGGTGACTTTGACCTTGACCTCATTGTCAGAGGTCACATTTTCCATAACTCTTGTAAACATGATAACTTGAGCCGGAAATAACAGAGGCTTTTGATATTGATTACATAGTTGCATCTATGACAAATCTCAGATGAGTTTGAATTTGGGTGACCTTGAACGCAAGGTCAAAGTCAGTGGTCAATTTTTCCAAATACATTCCATGTGTTTCACAGCGATACCATAGTGCTATTTTGGGAAAATCTGGGATGAGTTCGAATTTTGGCGCCCTTGACCTCAATATAAAAAGCCTACACCATTTCATTCACGAGTTATCACACTGACCTCTGACCTTGACCATCGGGGGCGGCTGTGGCGCAGGTGTGGCCGACTACTGATCAGGGGTTCAATTCCCACTCTCTCTGCAGTCTGCATGTCGAAGTGTCCTTGAGCAAGACACTGAACCTCCAGTTGCTCCTGGTGGGTCAGGCCAGCGCCGGTGCATCAGTGTGTGTGTGAATGGGTGGATAGCAGGATCTGTAAAGTGCTTTGGTCATCTAGAGATGAAAAAAGTGCTATGTAAGTGAACACCATTTACCATAGTTCTATCTTTGGAAAATCTGGGAAGAATTCAAATTTTGGCGACCTTAACCTCGGGTCAAGATCAGAGGCCAACTCACAGAAAACCTTGTACATGTGATAACTTATGAATGAAGTGACGTGGGCTGTTCATATTGATCCCATAGTTGCCTCTATGAAAAGTCTAGGACGATTTCGATTTTGAATGACTTTGCCCAAAAAGTGGCAAAAACTACTGCCAGCAGGCCGAGGGGTACCACTGGCAGCCGCCAGCATTTTTAGCCTGCCAACTGAAGTTAAATGCTAGCATTAGCCTCACTATCAAAACATAAATCTCTGGGAAACAACAAAAGACGGAGGGTAGGGTGAACTGGGGATAAAAAAACATTGAGTTGTGAGGACAGCTTTTTTTCTTTGTGTAAAGTGATACTGCAGTAAATGAACCCTGAGGTGTTTTGACCAAAACATGTCATAGACATTTCATTAACACCTCTGGTAACAGTGTCAACATTTGCAAAAAAAAATGCACAGTAGGGGCTCTTTAAATACATCACCACAGAATTCTCTTCATTGAAATTAGACTAACAGTAAGAGAAACTGACAATGAACACCCCCATTTTTAAAGATCATTGTGCTTTGCTGTTTTTGCTTAAACTGTTGGTTACACCAGTGTTTTTCAACTAGGGTGCCCTGGTACGTTCAGATTTTTATGGGAAATTATCTAATTTCAACTGTTAATTAGTCCAAAAAATGCTAATAATTTGTCATTATTGTGCATGGGTGCGTGGATGTCTACAGAACCCATGCACAACAGCAAATTATTTGCAATTTTTTGGACCAGTTAACAAGTGAACTTAGAAAATTTCCCACAGAAACCTGAACATATCAGGGCACGCTAGTTGAAAAACACTGGGTTACACTGCCCATGATTTCCTGCAGTATTGCGCTGTTCATCCATATTCCTAAGCTTTCAGAAAACCTGCAGAAATATGGACGAGATGAACACAGAGGATGGATAGAAGGTTCCATCTGTCTTTACATACATGCATATCTAACATAAAGCATAAATGAGCCTTAACACTGGCACTAAAAAAGATTTATTTCCCCTTGCTTAGCACGTTTTCCTGTTTGTGTGTGCTGTAGATGGTGCTGTACGTTTGATGGGAACAGACAGACACTGGGAGGGCCGCTTGGAGGTTTACTACCAGGGTCAGTGGGGTACCGTGTGTGATGACAACTGGACCGAGCTCAACGCCCAGGTGGTGTGTAGGCAGCTGGGCTTCAGGTCAGTCTGTTACTTCACCTGAGTTATTCCACATGAGCGGTTCATGCACAGCACTACATTAGTCATTTTGATGGTGCACAGAGGGGAGGACCAGAAACATAAAGGGAAAAAGCAGGCAAAGACACACTTTTATGCTGATTAGCAAACAAAATAAAGGCATACAGACAGAGACTGACAAATTATTAGAACTGTTGCATGCGATTAAACTGGAGACTATATTAAAATCAGGCTTTGAAATCAAATCCATCCATTCGTCTTGTACATTTACTACTTTTTCCTGGTAAATATGAAAAAAAGCTGATAAATCTGCAACTTTTTTCTTATGTTTGTATTTTTTCTTTTAATTACAACTATTTTCTTGTATATTTGAGGACTTTATTCACATAATTTTGAGAAGTTTTTCACAAAAATACGAGCTATTTTCTTGTCATTTTTCACCTTTCCATCCATGCATCGTCTACCATTTACCTGAGGGTCCGTGTTACGGGGACGTTAGTCTGAGCAGGAACCAGTGTTCTCCTAGTGCCGGTCCCAAGCCTGGGTAAATAGCGAGGGTCACGTCAGGAAGGGCATCTGGTGTAAAAATCCTGGCCAAATCAAATGTGTAGATCATGAGTGGGATGGAGGCTGATGGTCTGTTGTGTGGATCCCTACCAAAAAGAGGAAGCAGCTGAGAGGTAAAAAAGACAGTATAAGCAAGCACATTTCTGGCTAGTTTTTATTAAATCCATAAATTCTGAAGTAACTCAAAAAGTACTACCAAATACACTTGAGTAAAGTACAGATTCTTCTTCAAAAATATACCCAAAAAATAGTAATATGTATCCTAGTAGTTTTATTGTATCCTACAATAAAAGTACTCTCAAAAGCACAATTTTGTACATTTTTTCCTTGAGTATATGTGCTGGAGTACATGTACCCGGTTAACACCTACCTCTAGGTTTAGAGCATAACTCCTTTGAATAAATGACACCTGTTGTTTCTATGTAATTCCATAACACTTAATGCCAGCAACATCCATTACACCTTCAAGTTCATCGATTTCAGCCACAACCCTGCGTACAGACTGATTGAGTGGGTGTGTCTTTTCTGCAGAGGCCGAGCTGAGGCGGCTCCTGACAGGGTGTATGAAGAAGGTCGGGGGCTGATCCTGCTGGATGAGGTGCACTGTCATGGAACAGAGGCCACTCTGTTGGCCTGCACCCACTCTGAATGGGGGCAGCATGACTGCTCGCACAGTGAGGATGTAGGTGTCCGCTGTGAGCGGGAAGGCCTTTTACCAGGCATTCTTCCACCTACTACTACTGGTAAGGACTCACACTGGTGCCTATTTTTTTTTATTATTATTGTTATTGGTGGGTGATGGTCATAACTTGAAAGTTCTTTGTTTTGAGTCTCCTGGTCTCCACAAGCCTGTCATGATTTACCAGATTTCAGACCCAAAAGCAGGACGCAACACACAGAAACGGTGACGAGGCAAGAGAATTTTATTAAAACTGTATTAAAGAGCTGCTTCCAGATGTGCGGTGGGTTTGACTCCTGTGGGGAACAGAGAGAGGGACTGGGTAAGCGGCCTAAGTAATGGAGGTACGTAGATATTAAATGAACAAATTTACTGCATGGGTCGGACGGAGGAGGCTCAACAGCAAGAAGCAGAGTAGGTGTTCAACCTGTAGGTCAAAGGCCACGGAGGGTCCTGAGATTAGACTTCATTAGAGCCATGTTTTTCAACTGGTGGTCCTCGGATGAATGCATAAAATATTTCATGAATGCATCCATCTATTGACTATGGTTGTCCTGTGAGTTCATGATTAAAATAAAAATGTGAATGGAAACAAACGCTATTTAGTGTCATAGCGAATTAAGTTTGACAGCTCACGTGCACGATGCCAAACACAGGAAGGAACCACAAAAAGGGGCATGTTTGATCGTTTTATTGAATAGCAAAAATCCAAAGCGCACAGCTGCAGAAACAGTCACTCGCCAGAGGAATGGCCCTGTGGAGAGAAGACAAGAGCCATGAGCTGAGGAGTGGGGTAAGGAAAATGGGCGAGCCAAATTGCCACTTACTTGGGAAATCCAAGGAGGACCGGCAGGGACCCGCGAGGGATAGACGAACCAGTAGGGTAGGGGGGAAGATGAGCTGATGGTGCCTGACCGGGTGGAGTAGGATGCTGAGGAACGGTGAAGTGAGGCAGGAGAGCGTGCGCAGTCCCGGAGACACACCTACACGGTGGCAGCAACCTGAGGAAGAGAGGAGAAATAGGGTCAACAGCGTGTCAACACTTATGACTTAATTAAGCTTGCCTGATCACGGGCAGTATACCCAGACGAGCCAGCGTTGACTGCGCGGAGGAGGCTTCCCTAAGGTACGCTGGCTGATGAGCGGGTGCAGGTGTGTCTTCTGCCTCAGGTGCAGTGATGAATTGGTGAAGGTGAGGCAGGATGGGAGGGGTGCGCTCCCGCTGCCCATGACAATTTAGTGTCTCATTATATGAAGAAAAAAAATGACGGGTAATAAAATATTATCACAGAAATTTTACAGTACATCCCTGGCTGTTAAAATGGACGATATATAGGATGACCAGTGGTCTGCACTGAGTTTGACCCCCACCGTCTTGCCCTCTTCAAGGCTAACTGGTGTGTCCGTGTGGCATCAGCAGCATCGGGACATCAAAGTTGACAAACCAGAAGAATACAAGCCTGTCGGCAGAGGATGAGAACCTGGGCTACTAGCAGATTGAGAAGAGTTATGGAGGCTTGTTTAGGTGTTAATTTATGTTAATGGAAGCTGTGATTTTAACTCGTAAGTTCTGGTTTGATAGCAGCTTGATTCAGACTAAAACTCCTGGATAATGTGTTGGAAGTTGAATTACTCTGCCATGTAAACATCTCAGCAGGTCCCAAACTGGCCTAGGCTCACTGCACATTCTCCCAAGTTTCCCACCTCATGCTTTGAGCTGAAAGTCAAAAAGTATAACACAGCAGATGAAGATGGTGAGGGCCTTTGGATAACACCATAACCAAAAGAGATAACCAGCATTTCATGTAAACAAAAAGCAGAGTTCAGCACGCACAAAACCTACAGCGCAGTAAAGTTGTCCACGTTTTGGCCTCTTGACATGTTACCAGTTGGCCTCCAGCTAACTTTTTAGTTGATTGTTTGGTCAGTGATGTATTAGATATCTGTGTTTGATCATGAAGGTTAAGTGGCATGATCATGTTACCAATGCTGAAATGCTCGATATACCATAGAGGCTATATGCCACCAAAGTAGTCCGAACTCTCTACTGTGAAAATATTAAAATTATCTATAAACCTCAATGGGGGCTTTTCCTTCTATTTGCTTGCAGGTCCCCTGGTGCGTTTAGTTGCTGGAGAGAGCAGGAGGGAAGGGAGAGTGGAGGTCTTCATGGACGGCCAGTGGGGGAGCGTGTGCGACGATGGCTGGAATGATGTCAGCGCAGCTGTAGTCTGCAGACAGCTGGGATTCAAGTTAGTGGGATCCCTTCATGTCCACAGTTGGCTGTCATTTTTAGCATTTTTACATCGGCGAGGCAAGATTGTGATCAGGATTGTTTCTCACTTTTGGGGCCCTGTGCAACATTGTGTTGGTGGGGGGGAGTCCTAGTTCAAATGCTCTGAAATTAAAAAAAAAAATCTCCCTTTCTGGCAAAAACATAAAAAATAAACTTGGGTGATTGTCTAGATGAACAGAAAACGTATACATTACACAGAATGAGTATACATAGATGAACAGAAATGCATGGAATTTAGTGTGATTCTAAAGAGTTAAGTTTTTTTAAGTTTGGATCACTACATCAGAAGATAAATCAAAAAATACAGACCAAAGAGGAACTGTACAAATGAACTGACAAGGCTCAGATTTATGAGTAAAAAGCATTGGAGATTTAGATGATTTTTTTTTTTTTTTTTTACAAATTATGCAAAATGTTTAAAATTTTCAAAAATAAATATGACAAATTTATGAGGAAAAAGAAAACTATACGGGGAAAAAACACAAATATATGAGAAAATAGGTATAAATTTAATAGAAAAACTTCCCAGATTTGCAAGTGTGAAGTCAGCACTCACTACTCAAGCAACGTTTTTTGAACGTACTCCAATACTCTTAGTCAAGTAATGTTTTGGGTGGCAGCTTACTTTTATTTGAGTACTTATTTTCATGAGGTAACACTACTTTTACTTGAGTACAATTTGTGGCTCTTTTAACCACCTCTGGAGATAGACACGAATGACACTGACTTAGCCTTAACAAAAATGCTGAACTTATGTATAGCGTACAGCAGGTATACTGCAGTGGGCATTATACAAAATAAAATACATTCTGACATCTGTTAGATTTCATATTTATTTACTATCACTATTTGGGCACTCCTGAAGACCTACAACTGTGGTGGCCTGCTGGGGCAGCAGCATCACAGCTGCCGACAGGAAGAGATTGAACAGGCTGATCAAGAAGGCCAGCTCTGTTCTGGGGCGCCACCTCGCCCCAGTGGAGGTGACAGGGGAGAGGAGGATGGTGGCTAAGCTGTCATCTCACTGGAATTGGGAGTCCGACCCCATGTGAGACATGCCGTGTGCACCGAGCAGCTCGCTTAGTGGCAGGCTGCTCCATTCAGAGTGCATGAGGGAGAGGTTTTGCAGGTCCTTCCAACCTGCTGCTGTCAGACTTTATAATCTGCACTGCTCATAGACTGTTCATAACACCACTATTGCATCACACAAATAAGGAATGTTCCTTCTAGTCCACTGTTAATATCATTACTGAAGGTGGTTAAAGGAATAGGGGACATATTCAGAATCAGAATCAGAATCAGCTTTATTGGCCAAGTATGCACTACGCATACAAGGAATTTGACTTTGACTAAAATTTACTCTCGTTTGTTTAGGTGTAAGATTTAAATAAGATTTCAATGACAACAGAGTATGTACAGTAATTTACAGTCTATCCACATTTCTACAAAAAAGATGCAAATATATACAGAAATATGTGCAGTAATTTACTCAGACTATCCACACTTTGCAAAAATATTATGAAAAAATATACAGTCATACAGTATTACAATATGAACTCAAATTCAGTAATATAATGTGAGTGGAGTAAAAATGCAGTGTGAGAGTTTTGTGCAGTGTAAGAATGACAGAAAAATCATGAATACAGCAGCAGGTAGGAGTAGGTGAATGTTAAGAGTTCATCAGAGTAATAGCTTGGGGAAAGAAACTGTTCCTGTGACGGGTGGTTTTAGCCTTCAGTGATCAGTAACGTCAACTAGAAGGTAGAAGTTCAAACAATTTATAGCCGGGGTGTGACGGGTCAGCAGAGATGTTTCCCGCCCATTTCCTGGTTATGGACCGATATAAGTTCTCAATAGAGGGAAGGTCGGTACCAATGATCCTCTCCCCACACTTGATGGTCCGCTGCAGTCTGGTCTTGTCCTGTTTAGTGGCAGATCCAAACCAGACAGTGATGGAAAAGCAGAGGACAGATTGGATGATGGCGGTGTAGAAAACAACCAGCAGCTCCTGAGGCAAATCAAACTTCTTGAGCTGACGCAGAAAAAACAACCTCTGCTGGGCCTTTTTGCGGACAGTGCCTATGTGGGAGGACCACTTCAGGTTCTGGGAGATTGTGGTACCCAGGAACCTGAAGGAGTCCACAGTGGACACTGTACTACTGAGAATGGTGAGTGGGAGGAATGAAGGAGGGTGTCGCCTGAAATCCACAGTCATCTCCACCGTTTTGGCTGGGTTAAGTTCAAGATGGTTCCGGCCGCACCAGAGGATCAGCTGCTCCACCTCCCACCTGTATGCAGACTCATCACCATCCCGGATCAAACCAATGACTGTGGTGTCGTCCGCAAACTTCAGAAGCTTCACCGAAGGGTCCTCTGAGGTGCAGTCATTGGAGTAGAGGGAGAAGAGCAGTGGGGAAAGGACACACCCCTGGGGAGCGCCAGTACTAATTATTCGGGAGCTAGATGTAATTCTCCCTAGCGTCACCTGTTGCCACCTGTCAGTCAGAAAGCTGGAGATCCACTGGCAGGTGGAGGGGGGAACCCTAAGCTGGAGAAGTTTCTGATAAAGGATGCTTGGGATAATGATGTTGAACGCCGAGCTAAAGTCGACAAACAGGATCCTGACGTACATCCCTGGGGAGTCGAGGTGTTGCAGGATGTAATGTAGTCCCATGTTCACTGCATCGTCCACTGACCTGTTTGACCGATAGGCAAACTGCAGTGGGTCCATCAGGAAACCTGTGACGACCTTCAGGTGGTTCAGCACCAATCTCTCAAAGGATTTCATGACCACAGAGGTCAAAGCGACAGGTCTGTAGTCATTTAATCCTGTAACAGAAGGTTTCTTTGGAACTGGAATGATGGTGGAACGTTTGAAGCAGGAAGGCACTACACACAACTCCAATGATCTTTTAAAGATCCGGGTGAAGATGGGGGCCAACTCGTCAGAGCAGACTCTCAGGCAGGACGGTGACACACCATCAGGACCTGCAGCCTTCTTGATCTTTTGTCTCTGAAAGACTTGGCGCATATCCTCTTTGCATTAGTGCTGGTGAAAGGTCAGAGTGGAGGGGGAATGGAGTTTCTGGGACTGCAGATAGTCCTATTGTATAGGTAGGAGGTGAAAACTGTAGGTTCTTTTCAAACCTACAGTAAAAGCTGTTGAGGTTGTTAGTCAGCTGGAGGTTTTCCACAGGGTGAGGGGATGGTCTCCTGTAGTTGGTGATATTCTGCAGGCCTCTCCAAACGGAAACAGAATTGTTGGCTGAGAAGTTTTGTTGTAGCATCTCACTATAACTCCTCTTAGCAAGTCTGGTCTCCTTCGTCAGCATGTTTCTGGCCCGCTTGTACAGAGTCCAATCACCAATCCTGCAGGCCTCCTCCTTGGTCTGACGTAACTGCTTGAGTTTAGGAGTGAACCAGGGTTTATTGTTGTTGTATGTGCAGAAAGTCTTGGTCTGCACACATACAGTGGGGATAAAAAGTATTTAGTCAGCCACCAATTGTGCAACTTCTCCCACTTAAAAGATGAGAGAGGTCTCCAATTTTCATCATAGGTATAAGATAAGATAAGATAAGATAAGCCTTTATTAGTCCCACAACGGGGAAATTCCAGGATTGCAACAGCACAGGGATAGCAACACTCAGAGCAACAATCAGAAGGCAAGAAAAAAAACAAGCAAGCAAGAGCAGCTAATATACATATGTACATATTACTATAAAATATATATATACACACACACAGACACACAGTGCAGAGCATTGTAGCTGGATGGAATAAATATATGAATATATAAACACACAGTGCGGAGCATTGTAGCTAGATGGAATAAATATGTAAATATATAAACACCCACAGTACGGAGCATTGCAGCTAGGTGGAATAAATATGTAAATATATAAACACACACAGTGCGGCGCAATATAGCTAGATGGAATAATATGTAGATATATAAACACACAGTGTGGAGCATTGTAGCTAGATGGAATAAATATATAGATATATAAATATAAACACACCCAGTGCGGAGCATTGTAGATAGATGGAATAAATATGTAAATATATAAACACACAGTGCAGAGCATTGTTGCTAGATGGGATGAAACAACACAACCGTCTACTTAGTTATCCTACATGGTATGATTATGTGCCCATACATATTCTCACTCTCCATAGCGACCGGTATTTTCCTAGTTGTATGCCGGAGGGGACCATTGTGTAAGTCTATTGCATCTTTTGCATTCAAAAAACTATTAGTTTGTTACGTCTTTTTGCTATCTCTGCGAGCAGCCCTGCTTAGGTTGTACAGTCTGACAGCCGTTGGTAGGAAGGACCTGCGAAACCTCTCGGTTGTGCACCTGGGATGATGTAGTCTGCTGCTAAATGAGCTCCTCAGTGCATTCAGTATGTCCTGCATAGGGTGGAACTCGGACTCCAGCAGAGATGACAGTTTAGCCACCGTCCTTCTCTCTCCTATCTCCTCCACCGGATCAAGGCGCTGCCCCAGGACAGAGCTAGCTTTCTTGATCAGTTTGTTCAGTCTCTTCCTATCGGCTGCAGTAATGCCACTGCCCCAGCAGACCACTCCAAAAGTGATGGCTGATGCCACCACCGTGTCGTAGAATGTCTTCAGCAGCGCCCCTTGTACACCAAAAGACCTGAGTCTCCTCAGTAGGAACAGCCTGCGCTGTCCCTTCTTGTAGAGTGCGTCAGTATTGTGTGACCAGTCTAGTTTATTGTTCAGATGAACACCCAGGTACTTATAGGATGTCACCATCTCGATGTCTGTTCCCTGTATATTTACTGGTGCTGTGAGGGGTTGTCCTTGCCTGCGGCAGTCCACCACCAGCTCCTTAGTTTTCCTCGCGTTGATCTGGAGGCAGTTCCGATGGCACCATTCCATGAAGTCCTGGATAAGCCCTCTGTACTCAGCTTCATCTCCATTGGAAATGAGGCCAACAATCGCAGAGTCATCAGAGAACTTCTGTAGATGGCAGTGTGTTGTGTTGTGTGAGAAGTCCACAGTATAAAGAGTGAACAGGAAGGGAGCCAGCACCGTTCCCTGGGGGGCCCCCGTGCTACTGATGATCGTGTCGGACACACAGTCCCGGGTTCTCACAAACTGAGGCCGGTTCGTGAGGTAGTCCAGGATCCATGATGACAGGTGCTGGTCCACCCCTGTGCGCAGCAGCTTGTCCTTCAGGATCATCGGTTGGATGGTGTTGAAAGCACTGGAGAAGTCAAAGAACATGATCCTCACCATATTCCCGGGCTTCTCCAGGTGGGACAGAGAACGGTGAAGGAGGAAGATCACCGCATCCTCCACCCCAATGCCATGCTGGTAGGCGAACTGGAGTGGATCCATCGCTGGTTCCACCAGGGGGCGGAGGTGAGCAAGGAGCAGTCTCTCCAGGGTCTTCATCAAGTGGGACGTCAAGGCCACCGGTCTGTAGCTGTTCAGGTCTTTGGGGTGGGAAGTTTTTGGTACAGGTACCACACAAGATGTTTTCCACAGCTGTGGTACCCTCCCCAGTTTCAGGCTCAGGTTGAAGATATACGTCACAATCCCACACAGCTGGTCTGCACAGGACTTGAGGAGCTTTGCGCTGATGCCATCCGGTCCCGACGCCTTCCTCGCCTTGTTCTTCCTAAGCTCCGTCCTCACCTGGGTCCTGGTCAGGGTCAGGATGGGGGGCTGTGTGTTGGGAGTGGGGGGGTGTTGGTGGAGTGGGGAGTGGGCAGCAGGACTTGATTTCTTTAGAGACAGCAGTGGTTGTTGTGCAGTCAAGGGGGAGGGCGGTTGGTCAAACCTATTGAAAAACAGATTCAGGTTGTTCGCCCACTCCCTGCCCCCCGTGGCCTGGGGGGAGGTATTCTGGAGCCCAGAGATGGTTTTGAGGTTTCTCCAGACCCCGCTGATGTCGCTCTGTTGCAGCTTGTCCTCCATCTTCTTCCTGAAGCTATCCTTGCCTTCTCTGATCTTTCTCCTCAGCTCCCTCTGTACGGACTTCAGCATCTCCCTATTCCCCGACCTGAAGATCCTCTTCTTCTCTCTCAGAAGTGTTTTTATCTCAGGGTTGATCCAGGGTTTGTTGTTTGAGCGACGCCGTATGGTCTTGGTGGGAACGGATTTGTCCACACAGAAGCTGAGGTAGTCCGTGAAGGTGTGAGAGAGGCCATCGATGTCCTCACCATGTGGATCGCAGAGCTGCTTCCAGGCGGTGGCTTCAGAACAGCCCTTTAGAGTGTCCATTGTCTCCTCAGACCATAACTCCACTGTGTGCATGGCCGGAGGTTGTCTGTGCACTAGGGGTTTGTACACCGGCCGGAGATGAACCAAGTTGTGATCCGATCTCCCGAGTGGGGGGAGTTGTGATGAGGTGTACACCTCCTTAGTGTTTGCGTAGAATAAGTCCAGTGTTCTATTGTCTCTAGTGTGGCATGTGACATACTGGGTGAACGTGGGTAGAATGGGAGACAGTGAAACATGGTTGAAATCGCCTGAGATGAGGAGAAGAGCATCTGGGTGTTCTGTCTGCAGCCTGCTGGTTACTGAATGGATGACGTCACGCGCTGTCCCAGCGTTCGCCGTCGGATTTGCATAAACAACAATGCAGATCACGTGTGAGTGTTCTCTCGGGAGATATGTAGGCTTCATGCTAACAGCTAGCAACTCAATGTCTTTGCTGCAGTGTCGTTGTTTAACAGTGATATGTCCCGGTCTGCACCAGTTGTTGTTAACATACATTATCACTCCACCGCCCCTTGCTTTGCCACTGTCTGGTGTTCGGTCAGCCCGTATCATGTGAAAACCCTCCAGCTCAATGTTAGCATCTGCTGCTTGTTCAGTTAGCCACGTCTCAGAAAACAAAAGGAGAGAGCACTCCCGATATGTGCTATCGTAACGGCAGATAGCCGCTAGCTCATCTACCTTTCCCAGTAACGACCGTACGTTTCCCATGACAATAGATGGAAGCGAGGGTCTGTACCTTATATTTTTTGTCCTCCGCCTTACTCCAGCCCGGCAGCCGCGGCGTTTTCGCCTCAGTTCTCTCGGTATGTCGAGTTTTTCCAATGGGACCGGGTGGCGGTTGAATGCTAGCAGCTCTTCCCTGCTGTATCGTATCCTGCTATAAACAGTGGCTCCGTCCACCGGCTCAGGAGACATTTGGGACGATCTGTGTGTCCGTGATATAAGTGGAGTGAAAAAAAGACGGATCAAAAAAAGAGAGGAAGGGAAAAAGACTCGGAATCGAGCCGCTGTTGCAAAGGGCAGCCGACCCGTGTGGCGCCGGGAGAAAAAAACCTCAACTATGAGAGACAAAATGAGAAAAAAAAATCCAAAAAATCACATTGAAGGATATTTTATGAATTAATTGGTAAATTCCTCGGTAAAATAAGTATTTGGTCAATAACAAAAGTTCATTTCAATACTTTGTTATATACCCTTTGTTGGCAATGACAGAGGTCAAACGTTTTCTGTAAGTCTTCACAAGGTTTTCACACACTGTTGCTGGTATTTTGGCCCATTCCTCCATGCAGATCTCCTCTAGAGCAGTGATGTTTTGGGGCTGTCGCTGGGCAACACGGACTTTCAACTCCCTCCAAAGATTTTCTGTGGGGTGGAGATCTGGAGACTGGCTAGGCCACTCCAGGACCTTGAAATGCTGCTTACGAAGCCACTCCTTCGTTGCCCGGGCAGTGTGTTTGGGATCATTGTCATGCTGAAAGACCCAGCCACGTTTCATCTTCAGTGCCCTTGCTGATGGAAGGAGGTTTTCACTCAAAATCTTACGATACATGGCCCCATTCAGTCTTTCCTTTACACGGATCAGTCGTCCTGGTCCCTTTGCAGAAAAACAGCCCCAAAGTATAATGTTTTTCACCCCCATGCTTCACAGTAGGTATGGTGTTCTTTCTCCTCCAAACATGACAAGTTGAGTTTTTACCAAAAAGTTCTATTTTGGTTTCATCTGACCATATGACATTGTCCCAGTCCTCTTCTGGATCATCCAAATGCTCTCTAGCAAACTTCAGACGGGCCTGGACATGTACTGGCTTAAGCAGGGGGACACGTCTGGCACTGCGGGATTTGAGTCCCTGGCGGCGTAGTGTGTTACTGATGTAGCCTTTGTTACTTTGGTCCCAGCTCTCTGCAGGTCATTCACTAGGTCCCCCCGTGTGGTTCTGGGATTTTTGCTCACCGTTCTCATGATCATTTTGACCTCATGGGGTGAGATCTTGCATGGAGCCCCAGATCGAGGGAGATTATCTGTGGTCTTGTATGTGTTCCATTTTCTAATAATTGCTCCCACAGTTGATTTCTTCACACCAAGCTGCTTACCTATTGCAGATTCAGTCTTCCCAGCCTGGTGCAGGTCTACAATTTTGTTTCTGGTGTCCTTTGACAACTCTTTGGTCTTGGCCATAGTGGAGTTTGGAGTCTGACTGTTTGAGGTTGTGGACAGGTGTCTTTTATACTGATAATGAGTTCAAACAGGTGCCATTAATACAGGTAACGAGTAGAGGACAGAGGAGCCTCTTAAAGAAGAAGTTACAGGTCTGTGAGAGCCAGAAATCTTGCTTATTTGTAGATGACCAAATACTTATTTTACCAAGGAATTTACCAATTAATTCATTAAAAATCCTTCAATGTGATTTTCTGGATTTTTTTTTTTCTCATTTTGTCTCTCACAGTTGAGGTATACCTATGATGAAAATTGGAGACCTCTCTCATCTTTTAAGTGGGAGAACTTGCACAATTGGTGGCTGACTAAATACTTTTTTTCCCCACTGTATGTCCTCGCAAAAACTAATTTATGATGTCACAGTATCAGTGAGTTCATTAAGGTTAATGGCTGCATCTTCAAAAACACTCCAATCTGTACAGTCAAAGCAGGCTTGTAACTCCGGCTTTGATTCCTCCGTCCATTTCCTCACAGTCCTTACTACAGACTTGGAAGTTTTTAATTTCTGTCTATATGTTGGAATAAGATGAAGCAGACAATGGCCAGAAAAACCCAGAGCTGCACGAGGGACAGCATGATAGGCATTTCTTAAAACTGTGTAGCAGTGGTCGAGTATATTTGTGTCCCTGGTGGGACATTTAATATGCTGTCTGTATTTAGGAAGTTCATTTGTGAGATTAGCTCTATTAAAATCACCCAGAATGATAAGCAGAGAGTCTGGATGTTTTTCCTCTACGTCTGCTATCTGGTCAGCGAGGTGTTGCAGGGCCACCATTGTACAAGCAACAGGCGGGATATAGATTCCGACCAGAATAAACGAGGAGAACTCTTGCGGTGAATAAAAGGGTTTACAGTTTATGAACAGTGACTCTAAGTTAGGGCTGCAAGACTTCTTCAACACTGTGACATCAGTACACCAACCTTCATTTGTGTAGAAGCAGATTCCACCACCTTTAGTCTTTCCAGAGAATTCTCGGCTGCGATCAGCGTGGAACAGTTGAAATCCGTCCAGGTGAACCGCGCTGTCCGGGATGTGTTCACTCCGCCAGGACTCCTTTAAACACAGGGCGGCAGATCTGCTAAAATCCGAGTTTTTGTAGGTCAGGAGCAGCAGCTCCATCCATCCATCCATCCATCTTCTACCGCTTAATCCTTTCGGGTCGCGGGGGGGCTGGAGCCTATCCCAGCATCTTTGGGCGAGAGGCAGGGTACACCCTGGACAGATCGCCAGTCCATCACAGGGCCAACACAGAGAGACAGACAACCATTCACTCTCACATCCATACCTAAGGACAATTTAGAATCCCCAGTTTTGATGCCAATTAACCTAACTTGCATGTTTTTGGCATGTGGGAGGAAACCGGAGTGCCCGGAGTAAACCCACGCAGACACGGGGAAAACATGCAAACTCCACACAGAAGGGTCACCGATGGTCTGGGGGTGGGATCGAACCCACGATGGTCAAGGGTGGAATCGATCCCATGACCTTCTTGCTGTGCTGCCACTGTGCTAACCACTGCGCCACCGTGCTGCCCAGCAGCTCGTCCATTTTATTCGCCAAAGAGCGAACATTTGCCAGATGGATCGATGGAAGCGGCGTGCGATATCCTCGTTTCCTCAGCCTGACTAACGCACCGGCACATTTACCACGCCGCCTTCGTTTCCGGCCAGTGCCAATGGCCGCTGCTCCCACAACTAAAATCACCTGAAAAGACTTCAGATTAGCAGAAACCGGTGGAAAAGTTGCATTGGAAGATAGTCTAAGTGAAAGTAGTTCCTCCCTTGAAAAGGTGACCCGAACGGAAGAGCAAAAGCCCCAAAAAACACACAAATTTATCAAAAACATCGGAGAGTAGAAGCCAGTGGCTACCATCCGCGGCGCCATGTTGCTCTAGAGATGTACAGTATATGGACTGATATTCATGTGTGTGTGGACTGATGTGTGATTGAACAGTATATTCACACTATCTGGAGTTTTTTGTTGTTAATGATAAGGATGATACAATATGGATGTTGTAATTAATAGTTTTAACAATTTTTTTGTCAATGTTGGTCCAGATCTGGCAGAAAAAATTCCTGACCAAGGTATAACTAGGACAATCTTTGATGAGCTGATAAACAGGAAACCAAATTCAATGTTTCTTAATCCTGTGGATGAAAAAGAGGTGATTGATATTATTAGGAAGTGTAAAAACAAAAAGTCAGCGGATTATGATGACATTGATATGATAACGCTGAAAAAGGTAATTGATTGAATTTCCAAACCATTAACCTATATATTTAACTTATCATTTCAAACTGGTATTTTCCCTGATAAAATGAAAACAACTGAAGTCATTCCACTGTATAAATCTGGTAACAAGCATCATTTCACAAATTATAGACCTGTTTCACTTCTTCCACAGTTTTCCAAAATTCTTGAAAAACTTTTCAATAATCGTCTGGACAAATTCACAGATAAACACAATTTAATCACTGACAGTCAGCATGGGTTCAGATCAAACAGATCCACATAACTTACATTATTAGATACAATAGTGGATATAACAAACTCCATTAATCAGAAAAAACATGCTGCTGGACTATTCATCGATCTAAAAAAAAAGGCTTTTGACACAATAAATCACAATATATTAGTAAGAAAATTGGAAAGATATGGTATCAGAAGGGTTATGTTGCAATGGATAGAGTCATTTGAGTAATAGGAGACAGTTTGAGTTTGGGTAAATGTTGCTCTTTGTTTGGATATTGTTTGTGGTGTCCCCCAGGGGTCAGTGTTGGGTCCAAAATTGTTCATTGTTTATATCAATGACATTTGTAAAGTGTCACAAAAATTAAAACTGGTTTTGTTTGCTGATGACAAACATTTTTTGTGCAAGAGAAGATTTACAGCAATTACTGCATGACATAAACATAGAAATGGAAAAACTGAAGATGTGGTTTGACATAAACAAGTTATCACTAAACTTAGGCAAAACAAAAATGATGTTATTTGGCAACTGTAGAACAAAAATGCAAATAAAACTACAAATTGGTGGAACAGATATTGAAAGAGTCAATGAAATCAAATTTCTTGGAGTGATAATTGATGATAAAATTAACTGGAAGCAGCATATAAAACGTTTAAACTCAAAAATATCAAGAATGATTGCAATTTTAAACAAAGCAAAACATGTTCTGGATCACAGATCACTCCTCATTCTTTACAGATCACTGGTTTCACCAGACTTCAGCTACTGTGTGGAGGTTTGGGGGAATAATTATAGAAGCATGCTACAACCACTAGTTATTCTACAAAAAAGAGCAATAAGAATTATTCATAAAGCTGGTTATAGGGATCACACAAATCCATTGTTCTTGCAGTCAAATATATTAAAATTTTTGGATCAAGGTACAAACTGGACAAATCATGTTTAGAACCAAAAATAATCAACTTCCAAAAAATATTCTAGGCTTGTTTACAGAAAGGAAAGGCAGTTACTGTTATGACTTGCTGCTCATCAGCGGCGCCAGCCGCGCACACACCTACTCCTCGTCAGCGGCGAGGTATTTAATCCACTCTGGGCTTCGGCCTGAAGCCGTCTCTCAACTTCGGCCCCTTTGCTACTACAGATCTCAAACCTACTAGCGAAGATTATCTGGGTAAGCTCCCCTTACCTCTCTCCTCTAGCCTTCCCCTGTGCACAGGTGGACATTCCCGGCGGCGGACTTCCTCATCTCGCCACTGGCTCTACGCTGCTGCCACAGGTACTGCAGGTCGCTGTCTCCCGGGCCTCGCCCTTGTCGACGCCAGCCACCTGTCATAATCAAGTAAGCCAGCTAACCATCATTATCCTCTGTATTGGTGTGGTGCCCGTTACCCTTCTCCCTCTGCTTCCTCCCATAGGGTTGTCCAGCTGTACGGCCTCCTGCCCCCGTGCCTGACGCAGACGCCACCACCAATACATTCTTATTCCACAGACACGCAGCCACACACATCTCTGTTGTTAATAAAGCTGTTGAATCTGCCCTGAGCCTGCGTGTGTGTCTCCTGAGCCGTGCATTATGTCAGTACGGCTTCAGCAGAGCGGCTCGGCAGACAGCGGGCTCGCACGCCGTCTTTCCACCCTCGAGGCTCGGGTGGATTCAATAGCCTATCAACAACAGGTGATATTAAACCAATTAACAGTTATTACTAACCGATTAGACCGCTTGGACCCCCAGCAGCAGTTCCCCTCGGCTCGTCCGGGTGGCGCAGCTCCTGCGGCTCCAGTGGCTGCCCAGCTCGCTCCGGGTGCACCAACACGGCTCACACCCATCCCCACTCCTGCTCGCTTTAGCGGTAAGCTTGGTGGAGCTCGGGGCTTTATTATGCAGTGTGAGTCCGTGTTCCTCCGCGTTCCCGGAGACTTTCCCTCTGACCATAGCAGAATTGGCTACATTGGTAATCAAACGCCACCTGGCGTTGCCGCCGCCGGAGGTCTCCGAGGAGTCGGAACCGATGGTGACGGGCCGGACAAAGCTCCCCCTGGTGGAGAAACAGCGCCGCCGTGACCTGGGCCTCTGCATGTATTGCGGGGGTAGCCAGCACACGGTGGAGCATTGTCCGGAGAAGCCAAACGAGGAGGTCCGCGAGTCACTGTAGGGGGCCTCGCGGACGCTAATCGGTTAAATCCCCTCACACATTTGACGCTGCCCATCCGCTTCTGTCACAACCTCACTGGGCACCTCACACATGCACTGGTGGATTCAGGCGCAGAGGGTAGCTTTATTTCACAGAGCCTGGCAACCCGACTGGGCATCCGTTGTCACCCCCTCAACTCTCCTCTCGCCCTGGTTAATCTCTCCCGAGTCTCCCTGGGAAAAGTAACCCACCGAACTTCTCCCATTCCGGTGATCATCTCTGGAAACCACCGGGAGGATATCTCTTTCTACGTCCTGCCCACCTCTGTAACTCCTGTCATCCTCAGATATCCCTGGCTCAGCCTCCACAACCCCGCCTTGGACTGGAAGACTGGGAAGGTGTCAGCGTGGAGTACCTTCTGTATGGACACCTGTCTCCAATCCGCTGCTTGCGCCCCGTCCTCGCCTCCCACAGCCCAGGACACCGCGCCCCCGGATCTCACCCTTGTGCCCTCAGAGTTCCACGACCTGGGTGCTGTTTTCAGCAAGTCCAAGGCGATGTCTCTGCCTCCTCACCGGCCCTATGACTGCGCCATCAACATCCGCCAGGGGGCACCTCTACCCTCAGGACGCCTCTATAGCCTGTCAGCGCCAGAGAAGGAGGCCATGAACAGCTACTTGAAGGAGTCGCTCAGTGCCGGGATCATCCGACCATCTTCCTCTCCAGTAGGCGCAGGGTTCTTCTTCGTGGGAAAGAAGGACGGTTCCCTTTGTCCCTGCATTGATTATCAAGCGCTCAATGACATCACGGAGAAGGACCGGTACACCCTGCCCCTCATGGATACCGCCTTCCACTCCCTCCAGGGGGCGACCTGGTTTACTAAGCTGGATCTTCGCAGCGTCTACCACCTCGTCTGGATCTGGGAGGGAGATGAGTGGAAGACAGCCTTCCGCACCCCTAACGGTCATTTTGAATACCTTGTGATGCCGTTTGGGTTGACCAACGCTCCAGCCGTCTTCCAGCGCCTCATCAATGACGTCCTCCGGGATTTCATCGGCCTGTTTGTTTTCGTCTACCTGGACGACATCCTCATCTTCTCCAGGTCCAGGGATGAACCTGGAGAAGATGAGGCGTGAGGCGTGAGGCGGGTCCTGCAGAGGCTGCTGGAGAACCGTCTATATGTCAAGGCGGAAAAGTGTGAATTCTACGCCAAAACAACTTCCTTCCTGGGGTTCGTCATCTCCCATGACCAGGTGCTTCCGGACCCAGCGAAGATTAAAGCGGTGCTGGATTGGCCCACACCTACCTCAAGGAAACAGGTTCAGCAATTCATCGGGTTCGCCAATTTCTACCGCCGCTTTGTCCCGAACTTGGGAGCCATCGTCGGGCCCCTGACCCGCCTCACCTCCCCTAAGACCCCGTTCCGGTGGACTGAAGAGGCCGCAACGGCCTTCCAGGCGCTGAAGACGGAGTTTTCCTCCTCCCGGGTCTTCAGCCAGGTCGATCCCGCGCTGCAGTGTATAGTGGAGGTGGCCGCTTCGGACACGGGGGTGGGGGCGGTGCTGTCCCAGCGGTCTCCAGCCAACGGAGTCAAGCGACCCTGCGCCTTCTTCTCTCGGCGCTTGTCCCCGGCGGAGCATAATTATGACGTGGGGGACAGAGAGCTTCTTGCCATCAAGCTCGCGCTTCAAGAGTGGCGTCATTGGCTGGAGGGGGCAGCCTTGCCTTTTGTGGTCCTTACAGATCACAAGAACTTGGAGTATCTAAGATCTGCCAAGCGTCTGAATGCCCGCCAGGCGCGCTGGTCCCTGTTCTTTGCAAGGTTTAAGTTCAGCATCACTTACAGGCCTGGCTCCAAGAACGGCCTGCCCGACGCCCTCTCCAGGCAATTTGCCCCGGAGGCCACAGAAGACGCGGTTCACACCATCCTGCCCAGGTCGTGCGTCGTGGGGGCTGTTTCTTGGGACATATAAGACAAGATCCGGAGGGCGCAGGAGTCGGAACCGGACCCTGGCGACGGACCGGAGGGGAGGCTCTTTGTGCCATCTGCCGTCCAGGGGGACGTTATACACTGGCTCCACACCTCTAAGCTCACCTGCCATCCTGGAGCTTCACGGATGATCGACCTCCTCCAGCGATCCTTTTGGTGGCCAGGTCTACGGAAGGATGCCGCCCGTTACGCCCGGGCCTGCCCCGTCTGCGCCGCCAGTAAGTCAGGTAACGCTCCCCCCGCGGGCCTGCTCCAGCCCCTGCCCGTCCCTGGCAGGCCCTGGTCGCACATTGCCCTAGACTTCGTCACCGGGCTCCCTGTCTCCAACAACTTTGACACAGTCCTGACCATCGTTGACCGTTTTTCCAAGGCCGCCCACTTTGTGCCCGTACGTGGACTCCCCTCAGCCTTGGAGACGGCGGACCTCCTCATCCAACACGTGGTCAGACTGCATGGAATTCCGGTCGACGTGGTCTCCGACCGTGGCCTCCAGTTCTCTTCGGACGTCTGGAGGTCCTTTTGCAACGCCCTGGGAGCCAAAGTAAGCCTCACCTCCGGCCATCACCCCCAGTCAAACGGGCAGTGTGAGCGGACTAACCAGGAGCTGGAGGCTGCGCTCCGCTGCGTCACTTCGTCCAAGCCCACGTCCTGGAGCTCTCACCTCGCCTGGGTGGAGTACGCCCACAACACCTCTCGCTCCTCTGCCATTGGGATGTCGCCCTTTAAAGCATCCCTGGGTTATGATCCACCTCTATTCCCCGCGCAGGAGGGCGAGTTGGCTGTTCCCTCTGTCCAGGCACACCTTAGGCGGTGTCGCTCCCTTTGGTCCACGGCGCGTAATGCGCTTTTACGCACGGCGGAGCGCAATAAGTCCACGGCGGACCGACACAGGAGACCTGCACCTGCCTACCAGGTGGGACAACGAGTCTGGGTGTCCGCTCAGGACGTCAACCTTAAGGGTGAGAGGAGAAAGCTGGCCCAACGATTCATCGGCCCTTATCCCATAACCAGGATTATCAACCCGGTGGCTGTGCGTGTGGCTATTCCCTCCTCCCTCCGCATCCATCCCACCTTCCACGTCTCCAAAATTAAACCGGTGGTCTCTGACCCCCTCTGCCCTCCACCTGCGGCGTATCCCGCTCCCCGGATGATTGGTGGCCATCCGGCCTGGACTGTCACTGAGATCTTGGACGCCCGGCGCCGGGGTCGCGGGTTGCAGTATTTGGTGGATTGGGAGGGCTATGGACCCGAGTGGAGACAATGGGTGCCTTCCTCGCTGGTGTTGGACCGGTCTCTCATCTCTGAGTTTCATCGAGCGCACCCGGAAAAACCATCGCCAGGAGGCGCTGCTAGAGGGGGGAGTACTGTCATGACTCGCTGCTCATCAGTGGCGCCAGCCGCACGCACACCTGCTCCTCGTCAGCGGCGAGGTATTTAATCCACTCTGCCCTGGGCTTCGGCCTGAAGCCGTCTCTCAACTTCGGCCCCTTTGCTACTACGGATCTCAAACCTACTAGCGAAGATTATCTGGGTAAGCTCCCCTTACCTCTCTCCTCTAGCCTTCCCCTGTGCACAGGTGGACATTCCCGGCGGCGGACTTCCTCATCTCGCCGCTGGCTCTACGCTGCTGCCACAGGTACTGCAGGTCGCTGTCTCCCGGGCCTCGCCCTTGTCGACGCCAGCCACCTGTCTTAATCAAGTAAGCCAGCTAACCATCATTATCCTCTGTATTGGTGTGGTGCCCGTTACCCTTCTCCCTCTGCTTCCTCCCATAGGGTTGTCCAGCTGTACGGCCTCCTGCCCCCGTGCCTGACGCAGACGCCACCACCAATACATTCTTATTCCACAGACACGCAGCCACACACATCTCTGTTGTTAATAAAGCTGTTGAATCTGCCCTGAGCCTGCGTGTGTGTCTCCTGAGCCGTGCATTATGTCAGTTACAGTTTAAGGGGATTATTTAATTTTAAAATGGTAAATGTAAAAACAACCAGGAAATGTTTCTGCATATCCATTTGTGGAGTGAAATTATGGAACAATCAGAATGATGAACTGAAGCAATGTCCAAACATAAAACAATTTAAAAGGATGTATATTTAAAAAAAAAAAAGATCTTCACAAGGTGCAAGGATGATGGTGTTTGAACAAAGTTGCATTTCTGAATATTATTTATTATATGTATTATTTTCTATGATTTAACTTAAATTATATATATATATATATATACAGTATATACAGTATATATAGTGTATGGCTAGGGGAAAAAATGAATAGAAATCAATGATTTGTGGAGAAGGGGTGGGACTGAATAAGTTTAGACTTCTTCCCACTCCTTTTTGGATATGTACGTGAATTATGTGCATAGTGAAACTTGTGTTTTGCATGGTGACTTATGTATTGATATATATTTTATTTTTATTAACAATGTTTTCTACATCACTGTCACTGAATACTTGATGTTACACATTCGAAATAAATAAATAAAGGTGGCAACAACACTGTACTCATTCATCTGTGAAATATACTGTTAATATATACACTGCGTTCCAATTTATTATTCAAATAGGATTTTACTGTCATAAACATTCAGTTTTTTTGTTTTTCAATTAAACTCATGATGGATGGCATTGTGTCTCAGGGCTGTTTGGATCACTAATATCAATCTCAGACACCTGTCATAATTAGTTTGCCAGGTGAGCCCGATTAAAGGAAAACTACTTAAGAAGGATGTTCCACATTATTAAGCATGCCACAGGTTTCAAGCAATATAGGAAAGAAAAAGGATCTCTTTGCTGCCGAAAAGCGTCAGATAGTGCAATGCCTTGGACAAGGTATGAAAACATTAGATATTTCACAAAAACTTAAGCGTGATCATTGTACTGTGAAGAAATTTGTTGCTGATTCAGAGCACAGATGGGTTCATGCAGATAAAGGCATAATGAGGAAGGTTTCTGCTAGACAAATTCATCAGATTAAGAGAGCGGCTACTAAAATGTCATTACAAAGTAGCAAACAGGTATTTGAAGCTGCTGGTGCCTCTGGAGTCCCATGAACCTCAAGGTGTAGGATCCTCCAGAGGCTTGCAGTTGTGCATAAACCTACTAATCGGCCACCCTAACCAATGCTCACAAGCAGAAACGGTTGCAGTGGGCCCAGAAATAAATGAAGACTAATTTTCACACATTCTTGTTTACTGATGAGTGCTGTGCAACCCTGGATGGTCCAGATGGCTGTAGTAGTGGATGGTTGGTGGATGGCCACCATTTCCCAACAAGGCTGCAATATCAGCAAGGAGGTGGTGGAGTCATGTTTTGGGCCAGAATCATGGGGAGAGAGCTGGTAGGCCCCTTTAGGGTCCCTGAAGGTGTGAAAACGACCTCGGCAAAGTATATAGAGTTTGTGACTGACCACTTTCTTCCATGGTACAAAAAGAAGAACCATGCCTTCCGTAGCAAAATTATCTTTATGCATGACAACGCACCATCTCATGCTGCAAAGAATACTTCTGTGTCATTGGCTGCTATGGGCATAAAAGGAGAGAAACTCATGGTGTGATCCCCATCCTCCCCTGACCTCAACCCTATTGAGAACATTTGGAGCATCCTCAAGCAAAAGATCTATGAGGGTGGGAGGCAGTTCACATCAAAACAGCAGTTGTGGGAGGCTATTCTGACATGTTGCAAAGAAATTCAAGCAGAAACTCTCCAAAAACTCACAAGTTCAATGGATGCAAGAATTGTGAAGGTTATATCAAAGAAGGGGTCCTATGTTAACATGTAACTTGGTCTGTTAGGATAGCTTTTGATTTCAGTAAATATGACCTCCTAATGCTGAAAATTCAACAAATGACTATTTTTAGTTCTCCAGTAAAATGTTTTGAAACTCTGTTGTGCATAATAAATTGGAACATTGCATTTTGAGTTTTCTTATTTTTGTAAAAAAAAAAAAATGGTTATCATTGGGAGGTTTGTTCAATAAAATTTGAATTATGCTATAACGGTTGATGACTTGAACATTATACTGACTGTCATTTACATTGACTGTTTAGGAAAATCAGAGCCAAATATCAATTGCATAATAATTTGGAATGTGGTGTATAGTGCTGAATAATTTAAAGTAGAACTGAAGTGAATGGCATTGAACGGCACTGGGTGATAGTACATACAATTATAAAGATAATTTATCATTGGCACCCCCTCCACCAATCCCGGAATCTTGGAGAAAATCGCGATTTTGAATTTCCCGCCCTGAAAAATCCGACAAATCCGCCGATTATCTGGAAGTGCAGCCGGAGTTCCGCGTGACGTCACGAATTGGGCACAGTCCTCCATGTTTACCATTGCGAGCACGTCGACACTGGTTGTTTTTGGTGCATTTTGTCATGATAGTCGACTACAAAACACTTCCAACACCTGGGAAGATCTGTTCAGTGGCCAAGGAAAGCTGTCATGGCGACGAAAGAAAAGAAAGGGGAAGGAAAAGCTGCACGGTGGCGCAGTGGTTTAGCACTGTGGCAGCACAGTTTACCCTCGGCCGGGGGATCGCGGGGATCATGAGATCGTGGCTTCGATCCCAGCCCCCGACCAACAGTGAGCTGTGTGGAGTTTGCATGTTCTCCCCGTGTTGCGTGGGTTTTCTCCGGGATTTCTCCGGTTTCCTCCCGCATACCAAAAACATGTAGGTTTAGGGCGCTCGCGCACGCAGCGACCGGTGGCTTGTCACCAGACTGCAAACCGAATCTACCTACGGGTACAAATAAGTAACAAAAAAAAAAAAAAAAGCGACCGGGAAGCGATGCATTGCATGGTCACCAGCTGGTCACTGCACTGATTGCATCAGACCATTGGCACCACCCTCGGACCGCATTGTCCCTTTTCTACTGGAATTATTGTTATTGAAACACAAAAATCGTCTGCAGTCCAGACTTAATTTTCCTTATCCTGACACCCCAAACATGCCAAAGTAGAGAAGTAAAGACTCACCATTCTGTATTCAATAAGCGACTCTCCTCCCCATCACTGCTGCGGTCTGACTCTGAGTCGGTGCCGGAATCCCCCGACAATTCTGGCTCGAATCTGTACGGTTCGATGCCTCCCTCGCTCTCTTCCTGTTCACTTGACACTCCTGCATCCTCCTCTGTCTCATCACCGATCCTGAATGCCTCTTCACTCTGAAAACTCTGGTTTTCTTGACTGCTGGAACTGCTATCATCTGCCATTGTTGTTTTGCTAAGAGTCACACTAGTGACGTCACGCAGCGTCGTCTGCACTACTTCCGGTTTGTTTGGCACTGCCAGCCAGAGGCAAAAGTTTATCGGCTTATAGCTTGGCCATCGCACGGCCAAAAAATTTCTTTTATGTGTTGAAAAATACAATAGGTAATAAGGAATTAATCCGCTATTCTACTTTTTGCGCAAAAAGGTGGGTTCAGTTCTACTTTAACTGCTTAATAGTGCTGTAAATACTATTTTACTTTACTGTTTTTGTCCTGTGTTTACTGTTTTGTCTTATTTATTATTGCTCTGGGTGCTACTATCCCTTTGCTGCTGCAATACTGTAAATTTCCCATTTGAGGGACTAATAAAGGATTATCTTATCTTATCATGAAGGCCATGTGTCTTTGTGTGTTGCAGAGGTGTGGCTAAAGCTCGATCCATGGCATATTTTGGTGAGGGTCAAGGTCCTATCCATTTAGACAACGTTCGATGCTCGGGCGCTGAGAGTTCTTTGGGTCAGTGTCCAGCTGAGGAAAAACACAGCCATGACTGTCGCCACAGCGAAGATGCCGGCGTCATCTGTGATTACACCCTGGATCCCATCGGAGATGGTGCCATGGGGATGCACACCTGCGGCCTTAGGCTCAACAACCAGCGTCGCCGACGAAGGATCATTGGAGGAGACAAGTCATTAAGGTTAAAGTGCAATTCCCGTTTTAACATCAGTTATTAATTATTAAAGGAACCAATATTGCATAAGATATGGTTAAGCCTTGGAACAACTTGTATCTATCTTTAGGTGTTGTAACTCAAAGCAAACCTGTATTAACATTTAAAAGGCATACTTCCAAGACAGGCTGTGAACAAAAGTTTGTAAAAATTTTAACCTGCAATATAGACTTTTACATGCATGCACACAAATGTCATAACAAGGAGCTCCAGTGCAGGTGCTATTGCCTAATGCACTTGCACATGTATTACACCCTGGAAGAATGTGCAGCTGCTGCAGATAGCAGCACACTCACTCTGAATTGTCTGTGTGGTTTCAGGGGAGAGTGGCCCTGGCAGGTGTCCCTGTGGCTCAGGTCCCAGTCCAAAGGCAACCATCCTCTGTGTGGGGCTTCACTCGTCAACCCCTGCTGGGTCGTCACGGCAGCACACTGCTTCAAGAGGTAGGAGAGGGCACCCTCTAATGGTCACATGTTACCAGTGGAAACATTACCATCATGAACCTCCTGATGATGCTTACCTGTGCACCATGTTCTGATTAAGCTCCACATTCTGGTTAGGGCAGTATTCTAAAAAAGGTGTTTACATGCTCAACAGCTGCCAGTATATTGGGAATAAAGGGGTGACATGCACTACTAACTAACTTAGGCATGTTCTTTTCAGGAAGCAATTTCTGTCCTATCCAAAGTAAATGAAAACTCTCACACTGTGTTGCATTTAAGTGATTCTGCGTCATAGTTTAAAAGCAACTTTCTCTCTCCCCAATAACCCAATGTCGGCGTATGTACATGTTCTAAAGACCCCTCTCACCCTAAGCAAACCCGTAAATGACCTGTTTCAGTGTTATTAAGATTACACTTAAGCAGTGGGGGGGGGGGCGCACTTGGATGTGATGGGTGAAATCACTCGTGTTGACACAACGTAGCTGTGAAAGCGTTGACGCAGCAGCAGCGTGCATTCCTATTGCGTTGCCCCTGTGTACCTCTCTGGAGAAGGAGAGGTGCCCGTCAGCGATGCAGGCTGTAAGAGCTGTGATTGGTCCGCTTTGTCTCCTCCTTCACATTTCCTGGTTCTCACCGCTGCTTCGCGCTGCCTATTCACGGCAGCACAACTTCCAAAGCGAGTCAATTAAACAGTGGTCCACATTCAAAAGAATATTGAGGAAGTAAGCAGATACAGATCATTTTGTGGCTCGTCATAACTCCAGTAATTTTAGATTAGATTCAACTTTTTGTCATTACACATGTATGAATACAAGGTAACGAAACACAGTTTAGCATCCAATCAGAAGTGCAAAGGACAGCAGTGCAGTATATACAGTAATTGACAGTATGTGCAATTTAAGCAAATATATGCAAATATATGCAGCAGTGCAGAAAGTTAAGAGTACTGTTGTTATACTGTTATTGTCAAAATGGCAGCGGCAGTGGTCGCACGCACCGTTTTCTCTGACTTCTCTTTTTCTCTGTGCGACAATTGTATTAAAAGCTGCTTTTTCTTAACATTTTTTAGCTCTAACTCCATCACAATCTGCTCTTGTCTGTCGCTATTTCATCAGCAAAACACACGACTAACACAAATCACTACACATATCGGCCAAAACACATTTTGGTAACACATTTCACCCAACACACAAGAAAAAATTGCCGATCATTGCATCTGCAACGGACGTCAGTAATGGTGTCGACATGATGCAGTGCATAAATCCAGCTTAACTCTGGGCACAGATAGTAGGCCTGACGCTGACGACCTGAGGGCTCTGGGTGGTTCATAATGGACCAGCAGATCTGAAATGTATTACTATTTCTTACTCCAAGTATGGCCTTACTGTAGTTAGAGAGGTTTACATGGCATTGTCTAATTTGGAATAAGATCTTATTTTTATTCAGCAGAGTATTGCTGTCCATGCAAATCAGTCACACAGCATCTTTCTCCTTTTTTGAAGAGAGCCAAGATGGGCACATGGACAATGGCGTGCTTCTTAGTTTATATTGACTGAAATATATTGATGTTATTAAAAAAATACAATGAAATGAACTTCAACACCCACAACAAAAAAACTCCCAAGAATACCACCTCACAGAAACATTTTGGCCAATGAGTGAGACAGAACAATGCTGCCAAACAGTCAACCTGGATTTGATTGGTGAAAATAGTAGCTGATCAGTTATTTACAATTCCAGATTTGGCAAAGACCCCTCTCGCTATGTCTTGCGACTGGGCGACTATCACACAGAGGAGCAGGATGACTTTGAGCGCACGTTGTCACCTGAAAGCATCGTCATCCACAGGAAGTACCACAGTCAGGGCTGGGAGAATGATATAGCTCTGCTTCGGCTCAAAGGCACAGAGGGCAACTGTGTGGCGTTCAACCCCCACACTGGGCCCGTGTGTCTGCCGGAGCCCGGGAACAGGTGGGAGAAGAGACCTGCTGCCTGTGTGATCACCGGCTGGGGGATTACAGGTAACCGACACCACCACTGTTACTCTTATTTACTAGAAATTTCTTTCGTTGATTGTACTCCGTTTGACTGAAAGGGTGGTGATGAACTTCCTGTTACGGCAGGAGATGACAAACCTGTTTCCTGTTTCCATCTCAGTTCAAGAAATGTTACCTTTTTTTTTTCCAGGTGTCTGCAAGATCTGCTGAAAATAAATGCAACTAGAAAAGTACTCAGAGAGTGCATACCTCTGCCAAGGCTCCTCCTGTCCCTCATGGATGACCTCCAAAATGTAATGGGTTGGTGTGTAGGCCAAGAGCCACTTCTGGTGAAAACTGCATCAAAGTCTATCCACTAGTTTTTGAGTATTGTTGCTAACGCACTGTGAGAAGATAAGAGCCTTGGTGGAGGTATGCATTCTCTGATCATCACCAAAATATTACGGGTTCATCTCTAACCCAAGGACCACCTCTGGTGAAAATTTCATCCAAATCCATCCAGTAGTTTTTGCGTGATCCTGCTGACAGACAAACCAACATGGATGAAAACATGACCTCCTTAGCAGAGGTAATGATGTCCATTTCCTAGTTAATTAATATCCATTACCACGCAGCAGAAGCAAACAGGCAAAAGGATTCATATGACAAATAAACAGGAAACAAGTTTGCTGACCAGACGTTCATCACCACGCTTTTGCACAGGGTCCTGATTGTGCACAGTAAAGTAAAATAAATGATTTTTCCTCCTCTCCACTTGCTGCTGACAGACTCGGACTACTCGCGGACCCTGCTGCAGGCCTGGGTCCCTTTGCTTCCGTCCTGGAAGTGTAAGAGGCGATACGGTGAGCGCTTCACGAGCCGCATGCTCTGTGCCGGAGGCCTGTCGGACCGCCACCGTGTAGACAGCTGCCAAGGGGACAGTGGGGGCCCCCTGGTTTGCCAGAGCGAGGGGGGTCGTTGGATGCTGACAGGAGTCATCTCATGGG
Source organism: Pholidichthys leucotaenia (assembly GCA_020510985.1). Classification (NCBI taxonomy): domain Eukaryota; kingdom Metazoa; phylum Chordata; class Actinopteri; order Cichliformes; family Pholidichthyidae; genus Pholidichthys; species Pholidichthys leucotaenia. The sequence continues at coordinate 424,419,420 of CM035841.1, read as the reverse complement.
GTCATGGTTGTGGTAACCCATCCTTCCCAGGGGTGTACACCCGTGTCAGCAGGTATCTGCGGTGGATTAATAAGGTCATCAACAAGCCATATAAGAACCAATGATGGGGGAGCGACGGAGACAATGACCATCCTTGATCAAGTGAAGTCAGGTGTCTTTGAAGATTTGCATCAGGAAGAAATAAGCCTCTGTGGTGTTCTGCCTGGAGCCCAACACTGAACTTACCACATCCTTTTAATCAGTTTCAACAATACTCCAAAAAGCATGTAACTGAAACTGTACGGTATTCTTTCTGAACTAGCAAGCTTCTGTGTGTCAGTGACAGTTGAGGAGGCATATGTGCATGTGTGAATCTTCAATATCCGCTTCTATGCTGTCACGTTTTCCAAAAGATTGTTTAAAACAAACCTGCCAGACAAAAAAACAGCAAAAAGACCAGTGATAAAACATAGCAGAGAAATGGTAACATTGCCCATCCAAGCTAGAACCTATATAAGACATCTTCTCACAGATCAGGGGCCTGTGAAAGGAGAATTTGGCTTTGCCTGCAAGAAACACAGTGCATCAGAAACCACATGTCGTGGGTGTTTAGAGTGTCTTTCACATATGGGTGGATGTCAGTGCAGTAAAGTGCTGCTGTACTCTCATACAGGCCAGAGTAAAGGAATGAATGCTGGGTAAAAATGCCAAAACCTGTCTACTTTATATCAGAATCAGAAGCTTTATTGGCATAACAGCCATTACACCATGTCATGAAATTCTTATTGCTGCATAACTTCCTTCACACCACAATAAAAAAAAAAAAACCATAAGTGAAATAAATAAGAACAGACATAAGAATGAATATAAAATAAAGTGAGCTGTGACTCATGAAAAATTTTTGTAGGGGTCAGCACTGACTACAGTTGCAATCAAAATCATTCAACCCCCACTGCAAATTAGGTTTATTAACAAAATGTACAAACTAGCAGCTGTTTGTAATAAACAAATCAAATGAGAACAATTTAAATAGCTCAACACAACTAATATTACAAGTGGTTTCTCCAAATTCAACACAAAATGCTACTTTTAATGACTATTGTAGTTTAAAAATTATTCATCTCCTTTATGACAAGCATCTTTAGTACTTAGTAGGTCACCTTTTTACTGTTATGACATGCTGCAAATGGGGTGCATAGCCAGACCCCAGCTTCTGGCAGTGAAAAGTTCCAGTTTTGTTTCATTGCTCCACAGAACAGAATCCCAAAATCTCTTTGGTTTATTTATATAGTTTTGAGCAAACTGGAGCTGACTTTTCTTGTGCTTTTTGGTCAGTAGTGGTGTGCATCTTGGCGTTTGGACATGGAGCCCTTCAGGGTTTAGTATGCACCTTACAGTGGAAACTGAAACCTCAGTGCCTGCTGCCACCAAGTCTTGCTGCAGGTCTTTTGCAGTCAGTCGAGGGTTTTTGACCACCTGTCTCCTCAGGACTCTGGTGGCAGCCGTTGACAGCTTCCTCTTTCTGCCACATCCAGGTAGTGTAGCCACTGTTCCTTTCACTTTAAACTTGTGAACTATGCTTCCAACTGTAGCTCTCCAAACATTCAGTGCCTTTGCTCTTTTTGTATCATTTTCCTTGTTTGTGCAAGGCAACGATCGCTTCTCTGAACTTTTTGGACAATTCTCTTGACTTAGTCATATTTCTAACATGCAATCAAACATCATGTGGTGGTTTGGGCTGGGTCAGACCAGGCCGCACTTTGTTGTTGTCAGTGTTTATTATTTGGTCTTCATTATTATCTTCCTTGGGTCTTCATTTCCATCCTGGTCTCATTATTGTTATTGTTATTATTATTATTGTTATTGTCATTGTTTGTTATCCAAAGCTACATTTATATGTTTGGTTTTTTCCTGTTCATCATTTGTTTCTGGTTGGACTTTTATTTTGACAGTGTTTGTTTTCTTCTGTGGAGCACAGCTTGTCATTCATTATTGGTCAGGGCTGTTGCTCATTAGGGTCATTATGTAATTCCTATTTATTGGGTGTGACGCCCTCATTCCTTTGTTGGGTCCTCATCATTATCCATCATTACCATCGTACTTTCCTGTCATTACCTTCGGTCGTGAGTATCATTGTCTATTAAAATATGCTTCAACTTCACCCCGCGAGTGAGTCTGTGCATCTGCCCGTGAGGGCCAACAATGACAGTAGGATCCAACCTTAACTAGACTCAGCAGGAGAAGTGAAGCAGGACCCGGTGGAGGCAGAGGGGAGGAGAGTGACTGGCTGTCAGCAGACTGTGAAGTTTCGTTTCATCGGGCTGCAGTTCTCTGGGGGCTCGTCTAAATCTGTACTCTCTTCCCTGGCCGGAGGGGCTTCCTTACCCCACTGTGTTATCCTCACCAGCCTTCTCCTCGTCACCTGTGGGGCTGAGGACTTCAGGGGTGGAGGAGGAATTCACCTATGACTCCGGAGGTTGCGCCGACAAGGTCAACGTCCCCTGCCTCCGTTTGTCATTGTGCCTCCTTGCCAGCCCGGGCACCTCAGAACCCTGAGCCGACGAGTCAGCGTCCCCTGGCTTCCACATTTCCCCTCCTCTTCACACCAGCACCTCGCCACCGTGCAACGGCCCTCGGCTAGACGGACACCGCTGCCCCGGAAGCATTCATCTGGTTCACCAGCAGGGGATTCTTCAGTAACTTCAGCGACGACAGAGCGGGGGGCAAGGCAAGTGCTTTCTTTCTTATTTCTGGGTTATTGAATGAGAGGTGCTGCCTTGTCCCCAGGGAGGGGACTCAGCAGCCGTTTCCTCTGCTGCTGAACTTTTACTCTGTTTCCTGCTGTTTGAGGTGGTGTGGCCTTCCCTGCCATATCATCTGCAGCCACCTTTTCCCTTATGCCGAGCTGAGGATTACGGGTGGACGAGGAATTTACTCGGGACTCCGGAGACTGTGCCGACGATTTCAGCATCCCCTGTCTCCATTGTTCATCGTGCTTCCTCACCAGCCCCGGCACCTCGGAGACCTGCGCTGACGATTCAGCGTCCCCTGGCTCCCATGTGCCACCTCGCCAGTCCCGGTACCCTGGAGGCTTGTGCCGACGATTCAGCATCCCCTGGCTTCCACGCTTCCCCTTCCTTCTTCATCCACTCCTCGCCGCCGTGCTGGACTGTCACCGCTGGTCCGGGAGCATTCGTCTGGTCCTCCGGCTGCGGACCTGTTTAGCGGCTTCAGCAACGACGGAGCGGGGGCAAGGCAAGTACTCTCTTTTCCCTTTTTTCCCTTTAATAATGAGAGGTGCTGCCTTGTCCCCAGTGAAGGGACTCAGCTGTGTTTTTTTACTGCTAAGTTTTCATGTACTGTTTTTTACTGACTGTGGTGATGTTTTTTTTGCTTCCACCTGCTCCTCTCCTCCCTGTCCGGGGCACGGGGGTGGAGAGGGATTCCTGGGCATCTGGGTCAGTTGCATTCCAGCCGTCTCTTCGAGAGATCAGCACGCTCCTACTTCCAGCGCTCAAGGTCATCGCACCCCAGTCTTCGACGGCCAGAGGTTGGCGCTCTCCCGCCGTTCCCTTTCGGGGGTCAGCGCGCCTCAATGGTTTTTTTTTTTTCTCATCAGACTTAAGTTTTGGACGTATTTTCCCTCGTATGTCCAGCTCAGCTGAGAAGTCGTAGTTTACTTGTCTGTTCTGTATTATATGTTTGGTACGTGTGTCACTTATCGGAGCATAGTATTTGTTTCACTGTTATGTTTACCGTTGTGTGCTCACCATTTCTTCTGTATTGAGGGGCATTTTTTGAGGGTCCCTTACCTGCTCAGTCTAGTGTTTTCATGCCGTTTTCCTGAGTTGGGAGCATATGGGTTTTTCTGAGTAAGGAGCTCCTGACATATTCTGCTCTGTGGGCTCTTATTTACATTACTGTTTTGTGTGTGTGTGTGGGGGGGGGGGGGGTTCCCCTTCTCCCTAGGCTGTAGGTTTGTGTGCTATTTCTCTCCTGAGGTTGGAGCACATTATTTTTTTTGTCCTGGGGTTCTAGTGTGACTTTTGGTTTTTGTTCTTTTCCTGCCCCCTAGGCTGTGGGTTTTCATGTTTCTCCCCTAAGGATGGGGCACCTGTAATTTCAATCCTGGGTTCTGGTCTGTTTCGGCCCGCCGGGCATTTCCCCCCACCCCATTAGGGTTTGGGGTTTTTTTCCTTCCTTCTTTATTTTTCCTTTTTCTGATGTTCCCTGGGGTCGTCTGGATTCTGACTTTAAAGGGGGGGTACTGTGGTGGTTTGGGCTGGGTCAGACCAGGCCACACTTTGTTGTTGTCAGTGTTTATTATTTGGTCTTCATTATCTTCCTTGGGTCTTCATTTCCATCCTGGTCTCATTATTGTTATTGTTATTGTTATTGTTATTGTCATTGTTTGTTATCCAAAGCTACATTTGTATGTTTGGTTTTTTCCTGTTCATCATTTGTTTCTGGTTGGACTTTTATTTTGACAATGCTTGTTTTCTTCCGGTTGAGCACAGCTTGTCATTCATTATTGGTCAGGGCTGTTGCTCATTAGGGTCATTATGTAATTCCTATTTATTGGGTGTGACTCCCTCATTCCTTTGTTGGGTCCTCATCGCTATCCATTACCATCGTACTTTCCTGTCATTACTTCCCTGTCATTACCTTTGGCCGTGAGTATCATTGTCTCTACCATGCTGCAGTTTTTCCTATTAAAATATGCTTCAACTTCACCCCGCGAGTGAGTCTGTGCATCTGCCCGTGAGAGCCAACCATGACACATCACTGTCAACAGTCCAGATATTTGTGGTGTTCTATCTCAAGCACACCTGATGCAGCTAATGAAGCTTTTGATTGGTTGCATCAGGGTGGTTGAGATCACACCTGATTTGCAAATGTGTGCTCTTATGAGGAATTCTGTTCAGGGGGTTGAATAATTTTGAGACTGCAATAATCTTTGAAAGTAGGATTTAGTGTTGAATTTTAATAATGGTTTGCATTTATATAGCGCCTTTCAAGAAACCCAAAGTGCTTTACAATGAAAATCCATTATTTATTCACTCCACAGACAGACAATGGTAGTGGTAAGCTACTGCTGTAGCCACAGCTGCCCTGGGGCAGACTGACAGAAACATGGCTGCCAATCCACACCTACAGCCTCTCCAACCACTACTGAATATTTCATCATCATCATCATAGCAGTCTGTCGTGGGCGACAATGACTGTTTCATTTAGGTCTGATCAGATTCCTCCACACAGCTCTGTCCTTAGCTTTTCGCTACCAGGAACTCCTGTCTATGTCCAACTTCATCTGTCTTTAAATCTGAGCCTTGGTCTACCCTGATTGCGTTTGCCCTCACATAACTGTGAGTAGAGTAACTGCCGAGGGAGACGCTGGTGGTCCATCCTCTCAACATGTCCGAGCCATCTCAGGTTCATCTGTATTAGCATGTCCTCCATTAATGGTAGACCAGCTCGTTTCAACACTTCTATGTTGGTTATCTTGTCTTTCCATGAGACGTTCATTATGGCTCGAAGTTGTCTCATCATGTACGCGTGGAGTTTCTTCACCTACACTCTGTAGACAGTCCAAGTTTCAGCACTGTACAATGGAGTAGCCAGTACTGTCGTTCTGTACACTTTGCATTTCACATGGATAGACACACGTCGATTGTTCCACAGTCTCTCCCTCAAGTTTCCAAACACAGCGCTCGCTCTTCCCATTCTGAGAGATAGTTCATCCTCCAGCCTAGCATTCTCTGAAACAGTACTCCCTAGATACTTGAAAGTCTTGCACTTGACTAGTGGCTCTGTACCAATGCTGATCTCTTCTGGTAGTGATGTTAATAATTGGAACTTTGGTGGTTGATAAAGGCACTCTGTCTTCTTGATGTTGATTTGGAGGCTGAATTGGCTAGCTGCTCTTGCAAATTTCTCCACTAAAGATTACATATCTTCCATACTGTGTGCAACTAGAGCATTGTCGTCGGCAAAGAGCATTTCTCTTACTACCTTTATCGATGTCTTACTCTTGGCTTTAAACTGCGCCACACTGAACATTTAAACACATTCATACCCAGTGTCATGAACACTGGAGGCAAGGTGGGTAAAGTGTCTTGCCCAGAGACACAGCGGCAGGATGGCTGGTGAGAGCGGGATTTGAACCACCAACCCTCTGGTTATTGGATGACCTGCTCTACCTCCTGAGCCACTGCCGCCCACATTTCCCTCCTTTGTTCCATTTTTGCTGAGCACCAAGCTGGATAGCAGGAAGTTCCACTTATACATGGTCTTTGGCATGACCCGGCCGGGTCTTGAACCTCGACCTCCCAGTTGTGGGGCAGATGCTCTTCTCCTAGGCCACCACTCCAGTATTTTGATAAAATCCTTATAATATTAGTCTTATTTAACTATTTAAACTGTTCTTGTGTAATTTGTTTATTGTAAACACCTGAAGATGTTTAATTTTTGCCACTAAACCTAAAATGCAGTGGAGGTTGAATGGGATTCCACACTCCTTACTGGTGGCAGGAGTGAGAACAGACTGTGTTGTGAACGTGTGATCCTTGATCATGTTGTGGGCCCTCCTGATTTAAGGTGGCCCTAAGTACATTCCTTTCACATGATTCTTCATTTTTATTGTTCCCACTGAGGAACTTGCTGCCAAATGTTTGGGTTTGTTTTTTTCCTGTTACTGTTGTTTCTGTTGTTTAATGATACAGAACTATAAAGTTTCTACGAACAAGTCCACAGACAGGAATAGCTTGAAAAACTCAGTATCTTTTAGAGAGGTTTAAAACCAAGTAGCAAGTTACAGATTTGACCTCAAACAAAAAATTAGCTCCTAGGAGTTTGTGCTGATCTGAGTAAACATTTGTGTGTTATAGATATGAAAATATATGGTAGCACTTTATATTATGGCTCGCAAACTACAACTGCTATACAGGGTCAGTACTTGTAAATTAAAGGGAAAGAAAAACAGGGTGTGCATGGTATGTTTCTACCATGGGCAGATATTTCATTTCACTGTTGGGTTACAATTTTCTGAGGGAAAAAAAGTTGAACATTTACAAGAAAAAAAGTTTTAAATTTACGAAAAAAGTTGCAAATTTTTGACAACAAAGTAGAGAATTTTTAAAAGGAAAATATTAAATTCATGAGGAAAAACATCACAAATTTACAATGGAAAAATAGCAAATTTGAAAAAGTCAAATTTATGAGGAAAGGTTGCAGATTTACAAAATAGTTGCAAATTTTCAAAAAGAAATTACAAATTTCTGAGGAAAAAAGTTGCAAATTTATGAGGAAAAAGTTGCAAATTTATAAAGTTACAAATTTTTGAGAAATATTAAATTTTTGAGGAAAAAGTTGAAAATTTGCAGAAAAAAGTGGCAAATTTATGAAAAAAGTTGGAAATCCGTAGGATTGCTGAGCTCACCCTCAGAGATATGGTGAGGAGCTCAGTCATCCGGGAGAGGCTCAGAGTAGAACCGCTGCTCCTCCACAGTGAAAGGAGTCAGTTGAGGTGGTATGGGCATCTGATCAGGATGCCTCCTGGACGCCTCCCACTTGAGGTGTTTCAGGCACGTTCCACTGGTAGGAGACCCCGGGGCAGACCCAGGACTCAGTGGAGAGACTGTGTCTCCCAGCTGGTCTGGGAACGCCTTGGTATCCTCTCTGAAGAGCTGGAGCAGGTGGCTGGGGAGAGGGAAGTCTGGGCTTCTCTGCTTGAACTGCTGCCTCCGCGACCCGGACCTCCGGAAAAGCGGTAGAAGATGGATGGATGGATGGATGGAAGTTGGAAATTTACAAAAAGTTACAAATCTTTAACAAAAAATTTTTTTTTACAAATTTCTGAGGAAAAAAGTTGCAAATTTATGAGAGAAATTTGTAAATTTACGAGAAAAAAGTTGAAAATTTGAGAAAAAAATGCAAACTTATGAGAAAAAGTTGCAAATTTACAAGAAAAAATTGTAAATTTATGAGAAAAAGTTGGAAATTTACAAGAAAAAAATTGTAAATTTATGAGAAAAAGTAGCAAATTTCCGAGAAAAAAGTTGAAAATACATGAGAAAAAAAACTGAAAATTTATGAGAAAAAAATGCAAATTTATGAGAAAAAGCTGCAAATTTACAAGAAAAAAAAATTGTGAATTTATAAGAAAGTTGAAAATTTATGAGAAAAAGTTGCAAATTTACAAGAAAAAAATGCAAATTTATGAGAAATAGTTGCAAATTTCTGAGAATTTTTTTTTTTAAATTTATAAGAAAAAAATGCAAATTTATGAAAAAATGTTGAAAATTTACGTGAAAACAGTTGCAAATTTACAAGAAAAAAAATGCAAATTTATGAGAAAAAGTTGCAAATTTACAAGAAAAAATGTTGAAAATTTGAAAGAAAAAAATCAAATCAAAAAAGTTGCAAATTTATGAGGAAAAATTAGAACATTTAGGAGAAAAAAATGCAAAGTTGAGAAAAAGTTGTAAATTTACAAGAAAAAAAATTGTAAATTTGTGAGAAAAACTTGCAAATTTACAAGAAAAAAGTTTACAAGGAATAGCTGTAAATTTGAAAGAAAAAAGTAGTAACTTTATGAGAAAAAAAATTGCAAATTTACACGAAAAAAGTATTTTTTGTGGTTTTCTCTCTACTTACTGGGTAATTATGTCAGTTGAGCCATAATCCAACCTGCAGCACAATACTGTCTTTTCCTGTTTGTTTTTATTTTTTTCCTTTTTGGTACATGCACTGTTTTTTCTTTTTTTACAGGTTGTTTTCTTGTTTTTCTGCCCCGTTTTTTCCCCCTTCACTTACCCTGTTTTTTTTTTTTTGTTTGTTTTTTTTACTGTGTTTTTGCTTTATTTTTTTCCCCTGTTTTTATTATGTTCTTCTGGTACTTACCCTATTTTTACTGTTTCTTCCCCCATTTTACCATGGCTTTTAAAATCTTGGTTTTCACCTGTTTTCCTAGTTTTCTGGTACTTACCTTGTTTTTTTTTTCCCATCCATCCATCTTCTACCGCTTATCTGGGGATCCAGGTTGTGGGGGCATCAGTCCAGGCAGAGTAGCCCAGACTTCTGCCCGGTTCACAGAGCACCATGATCTCCTGATCCCTCCTGCAGGTGGTGAGCCCACTGGAAGGCGGCCCCATGTGCCTGTGGCTACACTGGGTCCTTGATGTTTTTCATGGAAATCCACTGGACTGCTCTTAGTCTAGCCCTTCACCCAGGACCAGCTTGCCGTGTGAGACCCCCCGACAACATGGCCCCTGGATCATTTGGACACTCACACTCCTCCATAAGGTGGCGATCCAAAGACGGGCTTGTTTTTTCCCGTTATTTATTATGATTTGTGGGTTATATAATAAAGCACTACCAAATTCTACTACATTCTTCAACAATAGAAGCCCAGTCTTAGGAGAAAACCCATCTGATAAAATGTCTAAGACATTCATCATTTCATTTTGGTCTTATTTAGGGGGCAGTCTGTATATTGTCCCCATTACTTAATCAGGAGCCTTCAACTAACTACTGTACATCGAGAACCCACCAGCACTGAAATGCACTCAGTTTTAAAACGGCATTTTGTCACAGTCACCAGGCTGTAAAAGCTTTATACTGTGTCTCAGTATTATGCTTCAGATGTCAGTGTGTCTGTGTGTCTTTCAGTGTGCATGTGGACAGTGTGTGTGTGTGTTGCATATTCAGCTGTAAAGCAAAGTATTTTATTTCTGTATAAAATTTCATCTTTGTTTTAAGTTATTTTAAAATAAAACATGCTGACTTTGTAAATTGTAAAATGGGTTAAGTGTTAACGATAAAAAAAAATCTTCGACCCCTACAGTGAGTGGACCTGGTGGCTCTGTTGTGGGAGGGGGATTCAGTCAACAGGGATTCAGTCAACTTGCCGCTGCTCTAAAATCAATAAATAAAACATCAACTTTCATCATACGCTGTGACCTTCACAATCACCACTAACCACTGTTTTTTTGTGATTTGTGTTTTTTTTATTAATGGTCTGAGCCAATTTTGATCTTATAACTTGTGGCAGTGAGTGCAACCTGGTATCCTGGCCATGCATGTAATGTTGTACGTTGGTCCATTCCAGCATATTGTGTCACTGTCACGGGTTGTCCCTTCAATGCGTAGCCATTACACGCGGTGTGTCCTAACATCACACCTTTTTGTCTCCCTTGTCAGCTGCTACTGCACTGTTTCAAAAACGCTGCAGCCCTGAGGCAGAAGTGGGTGGGGGTTGGTGGGCTGCTTACACACAGTGGGTGCTTTGAGGGGGGATGAGGGGGGCCGCTATCCCCCTTGATAGCAAAATGACCCAAAAGCATCCTCTTTGTTAACCTGCATCCCCCCATCCGCATTCATAGTAAATGGTGTTTGTTTACAGTATGTAGTGCTTTTGTCTGATCAAGCGCTTTACAGACTCGCCATCTACCCACACATTCACACACTGGTGGTGGCAGAGCTGCCATGCAAGGCGCTGGCCTGACCCACCAGGAGCAACAGGGTTCAGTATCTTGCTCAAGGACACTTCGGCATGTAGCGAGACCAGAAATCGAACCACCGACCCTCCACTCAGAGGTTGACCACACTCACAAGGGGGGACAGGGGGGACATTGCCAAACCAACCTGGAAAAATGAGAATTGTCCCACCAATATCATCGTAAATCTTTCTATATCATGTTATATAACTGAATAAAATGACTCTGAACAGCCGATTCTAAGCAGAAATACAAAAAAATGCATAAATTTTTAACTTGTTCCTTAATTTGCAACTTTTCTAAAAACGTGAATTTTTTTCTCATAAATTTGCAACTTTTTTCTCTTAAATTTGTAATTTTTCTTAAAAATTATTTTTAATTGTTTAGTTGTATTACATGAATTTCCCAGTACTTTCAACATTGATATTAAATATCCATATGTCCAAATATGTTAAAAAAAAACCACACACACACAGCTTTATATAAGGTGTCCTAATTTTTTCACATGACTGTACAGTATATCCCCTGCATCCACTCACTCTTCCTCTTTCTTTCCTCCTGGTACGGTAAGAGCTTATACCGTTTGTTTGACATTATGCTTGTGCTGTTCGGGCTGCCTTTACTCTGGTACCCCTTCACTGTGTCATAAAATTGTTGTAGTTTTCTGCTGAATGAGAGAAGGTTTTGCAGTGCTGTATACCGTGTCCTGCACAGTTTGTGCTTGCCTGAGGTATAATATACATTTGCCATCTTCTCAGCTGGAACTGTTGACAAGTTTAGCAGTGTGAGGTATGGCTACCCCATAGCCGTATAATATGATAGTTGCTACGCTCCGATAGACTTCTATAGAAACCATGGAATGCTGAAGTCAGGTGGGTCATGGAGTGGCAAATAGTTCCAAACAATGAATTTTTCCCCATAGACCACCATTCATTTCACGGAGTGTCTGCTTAATAATCCAGGGTAAGTTAATGAATGGCCATTGTTTTGGTCATTTTACCACTTAATTTAACATGTAGATTCTGCAGTCTATGATCTTGTTTTATTTTGTCAGCTTTTTTTTCTTCTTTGTGTGCAGTAAAAGCTCATAAACTTGCTACTTGTTGTTAGCCTGTGCTAGTTCAACTAGCTAGCCGGGTCAGCCCGTATTTCAAAAAGCTGTTGTACACTTATTGGATGAAGGCACAGTTTCTGAGAAATATTTTAGAGATGGGTAGTAGCATTATATGATGGGACATGGCATGAAAACCTGTGACAGAGCAGATGTAACTTATTTCTACAAGGAGGAAATGTGGAACAAGATCGGAAATGACCAAATACAGTTCTTTACATCCTCCAGTCATCATCAGTGTCAACCCTGATAATGGCAATGTTATTTTTAACATCCATAAATTAGCACTATTAATATTTTATGATTCTGCTGAAATAGTCTCTACTTATTTGAACAAACTGTTGTGAGAAACACGATAAGAAAGGTCCTCAGGATGAAGACTGGTTTAATTTTTTTAATACAGTTGTAAACAAAGTGGAAAAAAATTCAGATCTACACAACTGAATGGAATGGAAGGAATGTTAATGATGTGTGTTTATTTTAACAGTAAATCAAGAATTGAATGCTAAAACCAATCAAAAATATTCTGGAAACAACTGGCATATTTAAAAATGTAAAATATTCTCTTGTATCAAATTGCTCGCCTGAAATTAATTTAAAAAACTAACTGTAACTGAACTATGAACATAGAGGAAGAATATCTGGCTTCTTTCTTTTCTAATTTCCATATTGTAATCCAGCACACAGTTAATTTTGACTGTTTATGTATATATAATTTGAATTGTATGAGATGCTACATGTAGATTTTTTTTCCTCATGTCAACACATTTAAGAGAAAAATCTAGTTTTCCAAATAGTTCTCTAATGTATGGATACATATGAAAAAGTTGCACATTTAATATAAAAATTATAAGAAAAAAATAAAACTTTTTTAAAAAAATTTTATTTCAATATAAAAACATCTCAAAATTAGCAAATTTATGCAAAAATTATTCAGCTTTAGGAGGAATAAAAAAAGTAGAATTAAAAGAGAAAAGACACAGATTTGTGAGAAAAACCTTCCTATTTGGGCAGGAATCATCATGTTTTAAGGCACAGTGACGTGTTTTTTTCTGTCATTTCTCTGCAGCTGATAGAGGGTTGTTGGAGGCTGGAGCAGTGACCACCGGGGCTGGTGGAGTCTTCACTACTGTGAGCAGTGATATCACAGTAAGGGTTTGTGGGGCAGCTGGAACAGTGGAATGATGAATGAACTGTGGTTTGATGATGATTAAGCTGTCAGAGTAAAATGGAACACAATACTGTGTAGAAATAGTTAAATGACTCTGACACTAAACTAAATTATTTCTAAAGAAGTTTTTGACCTCTGAAATGACAACATGGACGTGTTAGTGTTACAGGACAGGTGGGTGTGACATATTCATTGCATTCAGATATTTTGGTTAATTTTTGTGACTCATTCATGCCAAAGTTATTTTGAGAGCAGTACATGTGGTCTCTCATCACATGCAGAAAAAGTTCTGGTACATATGCACTTACCCTGGTTACATAGTCACAATAAACTGATCGCTGGGAATAAACTGATAATGGTTTTGTTGTGTTTACATGCACTGATTAAATGGATTATTGGAGGGTTAACCACTTGAGTTAATGACCATAGTGTTATATATGAAATTACCTCTCAAATGTCGCGGCCAGGTACTCGGTAGAACTCAGCTTTATAAGCAATACTTCTCCACAATACAACTGCCAGGCAGGGGCATCGGCAAAGAGGCCGAACAAAGATGCCCACTGGTATTTACAGAGGTGATGCAGTGGCGGAAGAGGAAGTGGCCGCCACTACACCGCTATTCAGAATAAAACCCCACATCACATTTCCCCCCTCTGCAGAAAGTCCAAAATCATACATACAATTGAGACCCTCTCCAATTTAGGACCCAAGTCACATGCTAAAAAAAATTGGACTGAAATTACTGAAGGGCCTATCACATTCACACAACAAACGTAAGCTAGGGGGACGGGTGGACTATCGTCCCACCCACACGGCAAGGTGGGTTATTCTTCCACCTGTAATCCACTAAAAGTCCATTAAACTAGTGTGGGGCATGGTGTTGGACTTCTCCACCCAGGGAACAATGGACCGAAAGAGGAGGTGTCACCGGGGGGTATCAGATGGGACAGTAAGGACTATGTGCCCCCTGTGGAGAGGAGTAAATGCCGGCGCCGCTGGAAGAAGTAGGGTGTTGAAGCTAGCCAGCGTTATGTTAATGTGCCACACAGTTCTTTGTTCAAACAACAATGTGTTATGGTAGAAAGTCCCGGGTCTCGATGCATGGAAATAAAGACATAAAAGAGGAATGCACAGAGACCCGGAATCTCTTTTGCTGTAAAATATGTTGGAGAAAGAATAAAGTTACTGTGTCGTTCAGCTCGTTGCCTCGCCTGCCTTCTTTCGCCACACTAAAACATTGCCGTGTTTCCTAAACTAAAAGCACAGAATAATAACAGTATGTAACATAAGGTAGTACTAACAATTAAAACCACACAGAATGATACACATGAATTAAATATATATACACTACACACAGGGTTTGTCTTCTAATACTATAATCCTCATGCAGCAGGAATCAGTGAATGCTCCTAAATACAGCCATTATGCTTTTTTTTTTTTTTGTAAACATATGCAAACACTCAAACATCTCAACATTGGGGCTGGGTTTTTTTTTTTTTTAACAAACCCACACTACTGTCCATACAGCGAAGGAGGTGTAGAGCCGGCTCACGGGGGCCCCGAGCACTCCCTCAGTAAGTCCGCCCCTGGAGGCGGCATGTCCCTGGGGCCACAGCTGATCCCGTAGACGATGGTGCATCTCTTTCTCGCCGTCAACCGCTCCTCTCATCTGGACCTACCATCCGAAGCCTCCTCCCGAGCACGCCACAGCTCATTTGTGTGCCTCCACAAGCCTTTTGACAGCTGAAAGTAGGCTACGCCCCATTTAGCCACGATGTGCAGCCATTTCCAGTGACCCTCTGGCTGTTGTTTGGCCCATATTCACCATGGACGTCCCTCCCCATGAGCCCGAACCAGGTCTGTCACTCTCAGAGGGGTCTTGCTCTGCCTGCAGTGTTGCTGATTGGCACGCGGTCCCTCCGTGCCTGTTGGTCTAGCCCCAACCTCTTTTAAAGCTGCTGCAGCGGTCGCCGTCATAGCCCCAGATCCTCTGGCCCACTGCAGCCGAGCTCCGGGGAAAACTGGAGCTAGTTTGTCAGCATCATTCGTCGACGCAGGTGCCTCACCATCACGCTCGGTACCCTTGTCCAAGGTATCTCAAGCACCATCACTGAGACCCTCCTGCACTGAACCAGAGTGGGATTGTCCGGCTCGACTGCTGTGATGCCCAGAGGATCTTCGTCCCACACTGCGTCATCCCCCACCATCGGAACCAGATGGTTCCACTTTCCACAACCAGACCCCTCTTCCCCAGCATCATGTGACCAAATTTTACATCCCATTATTAGTGTCCTGAAGTGAAATAAAGAGAGACAATTCTGCCAGCTGGATAACCTTTATTTCTCTGTATACAGGAGAAGGGTGGAGAAGAGACAAAATCTGCGCTCACTGTTCTGCTCTTGTCATCAGCTTTGTTTCCTTTATAGTATTCCTCTCTGCTCCATGTACGGTAGCAGCCTTGAAGATAAGACCCAAAGACACACTGTCGGAGCACGCGACCCACAAGAATGGGATTTGACCTTACTTGACAATTTTAACAGTTATTTCCCACAAAGCTCACCTGCTCCCTTGCTCACTGAGAACATTCCGTACAGAGGAGAGATAAAACATGCATGCTGAGCATAAATTCATTATGATTCACCTCTCACACTATGCACTGAATATGTAGACACGACATTACTGAGTATGTCGTCTAAATCAATCATTACACAACAGGTTAATATATGAGCAACAATTTCCCACTACAATAAAAGATGTGAATAATAAATTGTGAATTTCTACCACAGTCATCTTTGATGACGAACCCCAGACCATAAAATAGGTCACAGCCCATAATGTTGTTGCTTCAGGCCGTCACGTCGAACTTGAAGTCAGCCATCTCCGTTGCTTGTACCACACTGTCAGCACCAGTGTTCCAACTGTGCACAGCCGTCCACCTCCATAACCACAGAGCGACGCTGGGTCTCCTGCAATTCTGTAGTGGGGGAAGAATTTTCTCACCGTAGCCCAATTCAGTAGTGAACCCTTCGCCCTCATGTCGATCAGCCGCGGTACCTCCTCACCATCCAGCTCGACTGTGCAGAACATGTACCCGTTGGTACTCGGAGACACTGTGTGGAAAATTGTTGGGGCCGGGGGGGTTGATTTTCCATGTGGGCTCCCCGGCTCGGACATTCGGCACACTGTGGCATAGTGGTTCAAGCATACACACTTGCCACAGCGTTTCCCTCTTGCTGGGCAGTCCTTGGCCTTGAAGCGGTGTTTCACAGACCCACAACCCATACACATGGGTTTTTTCCCAGAGCAGACCTGCGGTTTGTAGCATTGGTCTCCACACTGTCATCCTCCATGCTACCATCACTGTCTGGGTCCACTACTTGCGCTGTAGTAGGAAACTCCAGCTGCCGCTGTGACTGGTGCCCACTTAGCTCAGAAGTCAGCTTGTCCGCTGTCTCCAATTGGACAGCTAACTCGATAGCTCTAGCTAGCGTCAAGTCACCCGGTACCCTGAGTAGTTTCATCCGTAGCGCAGCGTTGTTGGTGTGCTCCGCCAGCTGGTTGCAAACCATCTCCTCTTCCAGTGGTCCAAAATGACACTCACTAGCCAGCAGTTTCAGTTCGGCGACAAACCGGTGGATAGGTTCACCCGATCTTTGGTGGTGCTGCCAAAACCTGATCCTCCAGACAATGACGCTGTCTGGGGCACAAAAATGGCCCGCCAGTAACTCCACCATGTCTTCGTATGTGTCCGAGTCCCCGAGTGTGCTTAGGATCTGTTGGCCTTCAATTCCCAAATTATGCACTAGAAGCTTGTCCATCTCACCCAGGTTGAGCGCCACAACGTAGGTCTCAAAGGCCGCAAACCATCTCGGCCAGGGGACAGGTGGCTTGCCCGGGAGCTCCAGGAAAGGCCGAATCAGTAAAATACACGCCTCCATACTTTTATCCTTGTCGCCAAAATGTTAGGTATGAAATTACCTCTCAAATGATGAGGCCAGGTACTCGGTAGAACTCAGCTTTCTTAGCGATACTTCTCCACAGTACAATCGCCAGGCAGGGGCATTGGCAAAGAGAATGAACAAAGATGCCCGCTGGTATTTATAGAGGCGGTGCAGTGGCGGAACAGGAAGTGGCCGCCACTACACCGCTATTCATAATAAAGACCCACATCACACATAGTTACATGGCCACTTGAATAACCAGATAACTCAAGAAATGCAATCATAATCGGTTTATTCGTGTCCATGTAGCCATGGTTGCTGTTGGACTCTTCCTCGTCTTGTGTGTGGGGGGATAGCATCAGTCCTAGGTCTGGGTTTGTCAGTTTTGGTTCTTGTGAATTACTCCCTCTTAGAATGGGCCTGCACATTGATTCAGTTTAATTTCCTCATTAATATCAAAAAGGGGACCGGAGGGTGTGCTCCAACTTTAGAGGGATCACACTCCTCAGCCTCCCTGGGAAGGTCTATGCCAAGGTACTGGAGAGGAGAGTCCGGCCGTTGGTCGAACCTCGGATTCAGGAGGAGCAATGTGGTTTTCGTCCTGGCCGTGGCACATCGGACCAGCTCTTTACCCTCTCGAGAATTCTTGAGGGTTCGTGGGAGTTTGCCCAACCAGTTTACATGTGTTTTGTGGACTTGGAGAAGGCATTTGACCGCGTCCCTCGTGGATTTTTGTGGGGGGTGCTTCGGGAGTATGGGGTATCGGGCTTGTTGTTACGAGCTATTCGGTCTCTGTACGACCGTTGTGAGAGTTTGGTTCGTATTGCCAACACTTGGTCGGAGTCATTCCGAGAAATTCCTTTCCAAATCAAACTTTCAGTTTGGATGCAGTTACTCTTTCTCTTAATAGCTCTGTGAGGAACCTTGGAGTTATTTTTGATCAGGATTTGTCCTTCAATTCACATATTAAATTTGTTTCTAAGACTGCCTTCTATCATTTGCGTAATATTGCCAAGATTAGGAGCATCTTGTCTCAGAGTGATGCTGAGAAGCTGATCCACGCTTTTGTTAGCTCGAGATTAGATTATTGTAATTCTTTATTATCAGGTTGTCCTAAAACATCTTTAAAAAGTCTTCAGCTGATCCAAAATGCTGCAGCAAGAGTTTTAACAGGTACTAGAAAGAGAGATCATATCTCTCCGGTTCTGGCCTCCCTTCATTGGCTTCCCATAGAGTTTAGAATTAAGTTTAAAATCCTTCTTCTTACTTACAAAGCTCTAAACAATCAGGCTCCTTTTTATTTAAAAGATCTGATACTACCGTATCATCCTAACAGAGCACTACGCTCCCAAAATGCAGGTTTACTTGTAATACCTAGAATCTCCAAAAGTACAATGGGAGGCAGAGCCTTCAGTTATCAAGCTCCTCTCCTGTGGAATCAGCTGCCAATCTGGATTCAGGAGTCAGACTCGATCTCTGTTTTTAAGAATAGGGCTAAAACCTACCTTTTTGATATAGCCTACAATTAGGGAGGGATCATGTGTTTTCTGAACCCTCCCTTAGTTATGCTGCTAATAGGTTTAGTCAGCCGGGGGACCTCCAGTAATGCACTGGGCCTCACTCCTTTCCTCACTCTCTATGAAATATTTTTTTTTTTTGCTGGTCATTAACATTTGTTTGTTCTCTCCCATAGATTGAGTCCCCATCGTGCTGTTTGCTCTCTACATGTCTGTTCTTTTCTTCTTCTCTATCCCCTCACCCCCCAGCCAGTCGCAGCAGATGACTGCCCCTCCCTGAGCCTGGTTCTGCTGGAGGTTTCTTCCTGTTAAAAGGGAGTTTTTCCTCTCCACCGTCGCCAAGTGCTTGCTCACAGGGGATCGCCTGATTGCTGGGGTCTTTCTGCAACTGTGGGGGTCCTCCCTACAGTTGATAGTGCTATGAGATGACTGTTGTTGTGAAATGGCGCTATATAAATAAAGTTGAATTGAATTGAATTGAATTCCCAGTGAGAGTTGGACTCCGCCAGGGCTGCCCTTTGTCACCGATCCTGTTCATAATTTTTATGGACAGGATTTCTAGGCGCAGCCAGGGAATGGAGGGTGTCATGCTTGGTGACCACAGGATCTCATCTCTGTTGTTTGCAGATGATGTTGTCCTGTTGGCTTCATCCAGCAATGACCTACAGCTCTTGCTGGGACGGTTTGCCGCTGAGTGTGAAGCGGCTGGGATGAGAATCAGCACCTCCAAGTCCGAGTCCATGGTCCTCAGTCGGAAAAAGGTGGATTGTCCTCTCCGGGTTGGGGACAGGCTCCTGCCCCAAGTGGAGGAGTTTAAGTATCTTGGGGTCTTGTTCACGAGTGAGGGGAAAATGGAGCGAGAGATCGACAGACGGATTGGAGCAGCAGCTGCAGTGATGCGGACGTTGTACCGGTCTGTTGTGGTGAAGAGGGAGCTTAGTTCTAAGACAAAGCTGTCGATTTACCAGTCAATCTACGTTCCTACTCTCACCTATGGTCACGAGCTTTGGGTAATGACCGAAAGAACGAGATCGCGGATACAAGCGGCTGAAATGAGCTTTCTCCGTAGGATTGCAGGGCTCACCCTCAGAGATAGGGTGAGGAGCTCAGTCATCCGGGAGAGGCTCAGAGTAGAACCGCTGCTCCTCCACATTGAAAGGAGTCAGTTGAGGTGGTATGGGCATCTGATTAGGATGCCTCCTGGACGCCTCCCACTTGAGGTGTTTCAGGTACGTCCCACTGGGAGGAGACCCCGGGGCAGACCCAGGACTCGGTGGAGAGACTATGTCTCCCAGCTGGTCTGGGAACGCCTTGGTATCCCCTCTGAAGAGCTGGAGCAGGTGGCTGGGGAGAGGGAAGTCTGGGCTTCTCTGCTTGAACTGCTGCCTCCGCGACCCGGACCTCCGGAAAAGCGGTAGAAGATGGATGGATGGATGGATGGATGGATGGATGGAATATCAATGTTTTACTTCAACATAAAAAAATCACAATTTATGTGCAATCATAAATGTCTAAGCTTGGAGATGGAAATGTTTTGTGGAAATAAAGGTACTGCATAAAGTTTTCTGTTGTTGTACTCTTTCATTGAAGTCATGCTGTTTCTGCTAACTTTTCTCAGACATCTCCTTTCTGTGTCTGCTAGAACCCAAACATCTGGATCACTTTCTCAGCCTGATTTGTGCATCCATACACTGCACAGATAATCAAGCTGAGAACCTGATCTGAGAACATTTTAGGATTTCATTGTTTTTGGCATGAAAATACAATTTATGAAGTCAAACCCTTCTGACACTGGAGGAAAATATTCATTTTCCATAATTATGTGATGTTGCAATATGGATGAATAAAATAACAGAAAAAAGGCCTGCTTTTATTTGAACCACTGGCCCTGTTATTATCTATTTAAATTCAACCATGTAACCCCAGTCCCACCTGGAAGAGGAGGCAATGTTTTCAGAGTACAGTGTAATTTTTATGTACTAGTACATCTCAGTAAATAGCACATCATGATTTACATTTTAATTTCAAAAACTATAATCAAAATTGAACTTAAAAATGAGCTGAAATATTTCCTTGTGCCTGTAATGAATATTGAACATATGAAAGTTTATTTTTTTAATTATAAAAAAATTAATTTTTCACAATATTCAAATTTACTGAGAGGCACTAATGTGTTTTATTTACATCCACACACAGAAAAACTTTCCTAATTTGAAAGGTTTAGGAGTAAAGTGCACAACCCCTACTAACTTAGCGAAATCACATTAAACTTACTGACAGCTGTTTTTTTTCTACATATTTTCAATTCAGATAATTCTGCCTAATCTTACAAAATAACCCATTGTATTTAAAAGTTGATAATTCAGTAATCAGTCCACTGAAGCCATAATATAAGGTAAGGCTGCACAGCTAGGCAGTGATATTTACACTGCACCTTTCATCAGTGTGAATCAGCAGTTCTGCTTCCCTCCAAAACACACTCTGTCGACCCCCCCAGCCAGTCACAGCAGATGAGTGCCCCTCCCTGAGCCTGGTTCTGCTGGAGGTGTCTTCCTGTTAAAAGGGAGTTTTTCCTCTTCACCGTCGCCAAGTGCTTGCTCACAGGGGATCGCCTGATTGCTGGGGTCTTTCTGCAACTGTGGGGGTTCCCCCTACAGTTGATAGTGCTATGAGATGACTGTTGTTGTGAAATGGCACTCGTTTGGTGACACATGGGGAGTGCATAATTGTATAGCATCTTAGACAAGAACAAAGAGCAGAGGCTCCCTGGGAGATAACAGGGAGGTGTGAAGGATGAATGCAGTGTGACCTTTTGTGTGTTAGAAACTTCTAGAAGAATGTTAAAGGATTAAGGAAGTGAATGCAATGTGACCTTTTGTGTGTTAGAAGCTTCTAGAAGAATGCCATGCTTTTTAAGAGGAGAGTCTCTGCTGAGTATTCATTCTGTCTATGCTTCTTGTGTGAGACGTGTAATAAAATGTCTGAGTCAAATCCGCCACGTTATTTACACGCTCCACACTGGTGACCCAAGACGAATCATGAAACACAACGAAAGACCCCCGGAGCCAGCCTCGATGGGAGCCCCCAGCCACGCATGTGCTGTTGCGATCAAGCTACCGGATTTTTGGCAGCACAACCCGCGCTCCTGGTTCCACCTAGTCGAGGCGCAGTTCGCCCCCCGGGGGATATCGGCGGATGACACAAAATTCCACTATGTGGTCGCAGCGCTCGACGCCCGCACGGCTCAGCACGTAGAGAGCCTGCTCGATCAGCCACCAACCGACGACAAGTACGGCGCGCTGAAGGCTGTGCTCATCCAGCACACTCTCGGATGGTGAGAGAGCAGAGAGACTCCTGACTCGGACCGGGTTGGGAGATGATTCAGCCATAGACCTGATGGAGAAGATGCTGAGGTTAAAGGGCACAGACGACGATCATTTAATTTTTACCCACTTCTTCCTCCAGAACCTTCCGTCAGCGGCAAGAGCGACCCTGGCCAATTCGCCGTTGCTGGCCAAGCGGGACTATCGTGCGCTAGCCTGGGAAGCAAACCGGATCATCGTCGCCAGCAGGGAGTTCATGACCATTGTGGCAGCGACGGAGCTCGGCGCGGCAGCCTGAGGAGGCGAGGAGCCATCGACGGCAGCAGCAGAGCCACCGACGGCAGCAGCAGCGGGGGCCAAGGAACGCGGGGGAGACACGCCTTACTTCTACTACCGCCGCTTCGCAGAGAGGGCACGCAAATGTATACCACCGTGCCAATTCAAGCGACTTAGGAAACGCCAAGACCGGGGGTCGGTAGCAGCCGCGACCCTCGGGGAGGAGAACAAGCTGCTCTACTTGATGGACGCACGCTCAGGGAGGCATTTCCTCGTGGACACCGGCGCCCAGAAGAGTTTCATCCGGCCGACCTACGCTGACCGGCTGGCAAGATCTAGCGGCTCCGAGATGGCAGCAGCAAACGGCTCGGGGATTAAGACCTTTGGTGAGAGGACTCTACTCTTGTCTCTACACGGCCATACATTTGAGTGGACTTTTGTCATAGCAGCATTGAATTTCCATATACTGGGGGCTGATTTTCTATGTGCACATGGTTTGTTGGTAGATGTCGCTAACAGACGCCTGGTTAATGCACTATCTTTTGACTCTCTCCCCTGTATAGCTCGAGTGACCCGGCCAACAGCACAAGCCAACGTCACAGCTACATGCGATAAGTTCCACACACTGCTCACTCAGTTCCCAGCACTCACTGTCCCGACATTTTCGGCAGCCATCGCTAAATACGGGGTGGAGCATTTTATCACCACCACCGGGCCGCCCGTTTTTGCAAGACCTCAGCGCTTGGACGCAGCTAAACTGGCCATAGCACGCGAGGAGTTCACCAACCTGGAAAGGTTGGGCATCATCAGGCGCTCAAACAGCTCATGGGCTTCCCCGCTACACATGGTCCCTAAAGCTGAGGGTTCGTGGCAACCTTGCAGGGATTTCCGCAGGTTGAACAACGCCACAGCGCACGACCGCTACCCAATTCCTCACATTCAGGATTTTTCCATTCACCTCGCAGGGGCACGCATTTTTTCTAAAATAGACCTGGTCCGCGGTTACCACCAAGTCCCAGTGCGCACTGAGGACATACCCAAAACAGCAGTAATAACTCTGTTTGGTTTGTTCGAGTTTTTGCGCATGCCATTTGGGCTTAAAGGGGCTGCACAGACGTTCCAACGCATGATGGATGCAGTGCTGCGCGATCTCCCTTTCATGTTCATCTACCTGGACGATATCTTAGTAGCCAGCGCGTCCGAAGACGAACACGAAACCCACCTCACAACGGTTTTCCGGAGGTTGGAAGAGCACAGGTTAATAATCAACCCAGTGAAATGTCAGTTCGGGGTGACGGGGATTGATTTTTTGGGGCACCGCGTCTCTCCCAAAGGAGCGATCCCGCTGCCTGACAAAGTGCGCGCAGTAGCAGATTTTCCCCGGCCGCAAATGGTCAGGGCGCTACAAGAGTTTTTGGGAATGGTGAATTTTTATAACCGTTTCCTTCCCCGCGCAGCGCAGCTTATGCAACCACTGTACACCGCGCTCAGAAAACAGAAACCCGCGGATAAGGTCCAATGGACCCTGGAGCGAGAGCGGGCGTTCTCGGAAGTCAAAGCAGCCCTGGCAAATGCCGCATTGCTGGCACATCCAGACCCAACGGCCCGCATAGCGCTCACCACTGACGCTTCAGATGTGGCCATAGGGGCGGTCGTGGAGCAGTGCGTAGCCGGGGCTTGGCAGCCGCTCGCCTTTTTCAGCAGGACTTTGCGCGACAGTGAACGTAAATACAGTGCGTTCGACAGGGAATTGCTGGCTCTCCACCTGGCCATTCACCACTTCCAGTTCTGGCTGGAAGGGCGCAGTTTCACCGCGTTCATTGACCACAAGCCGCTAACATTCGCGATGGCCAAGGTTTCAGAACCGTGGTCGGGCCGGCAGCAGAGACAGCTGGCCGCGATCTCAGAGTTTACTACCGATATTCAGCATGTCTCGGGTAAACTGAATGTAGTGGCAGACTGCCTCTCGCGCGCCGTGGCAGCCCCAGTCTGCATGGGGATAGATTTTGCAGCCATGGCCGCGGAGCAGGTTAGTGACACGGACGTGCGCGCGCTCCAGTCTGGACCAACAGGGTTAAGGCTGGAGAGCAGGGTGCTGCAAGACGGCATGTCCCCCCTAATCTGCGATGTCTCCATGGGCCGCCCGCGTCCCGTGGTCCCGGCCGCTTGGCGCCACCGCGTGTTTGACTCAATTCATTCTTTGGCGCACCCGGGAGTGCGCGCATCGGTCAAAATGGTAGGAGAGAAATTCGTGTGGCCGAGCCTTCGCAAACAAGTGAAAGAGTGGGCGGCAGCCCGCATGGCGTGCCAACGAGCCAAAGTACACAGACACACGAAGGCTCCCTTGGAGCCGTTTCGCATCCCGGCTAAGAGGTTCGACCATGTTCACGTGGACCTCGTGGGCCCCCTCCCGCCATCACAGGGGTGCACGCACCTTCTAACAATGGTGGACCGCACCACGCGCTGGCCGGAAGTGGTTCCACTGGCGGCAACCACAGCCGAGGAGGTGGCACGTGCGTTTTTAAGAGCATGGGTGGCGCGTTTTGGAGTCCCGTCGGACATTACGTCCGACAGAGGCCCTCAATTTGTTTCCGAACTCTGGTCAACAATGGCCCGCAGCCTGGGTGTCACAATTCACCGCACAACCGCGTACAATCCACAGGCTAATGGGTTATGCGAACGTTTTCATAGGTCATTGAAAGCGGCTCTCAGGGCATCACTGACGGATGCAAATTGGGTAGACAAGCTACCGTGGGTTTTATTGGGGTTACGTTCTGCGCCTAAAGAGGATCTGGAAGCTTCCCCGGCTGAACTCGTTTTTGCGCAGCCACTTCGGCTGCCCGGGGAGTTTCTTCCAGATAATCCCGCGCCGGGCAGCTCCCCGTCTCAGCTGTTGCAGCGTAGCATAGACACAAGCACGCTGCTGGGCCCTGCTCACCACAGTTTTCCACGCGTTTTTGTGCCTAAAACTTTGAAAAACGCGGAGTTCGTTTTTGTCAGACATGATGCCCATCGCCCTCCACTGCGCCCACCTTATGATGGACTGTTCAGAGTGCTGGAAACAGGGGACAAGCATTTTTTGCTAGATTTGGAGGGTAAGAGGGAAAAGATTGGCATAGACAGACTCAAGCCCGCTTTTGTGGTGGGGGACGAGCAAGTGCTGTTGGCGAGGGCCCCTCGGCGTGGAAGACCCCCACGGGGAGCTTCCCAGAGAAAAGATTCCCCAGCGCACCCACACGGACAGACTTTTACCCCTCAAACATCAGCCCCCCAGCATGACAGCGCCGCGGAGGCGGTGAATCCTGGTTACAGCAGATATGGGAGAAGACTGAAGCCCAAGCAGCATGTGGATTGATGTTTAATGATTCTACCACAGCATATGGACTGTCATTCTATTGTTCTATCCAAGTTGCTTGGGAGGGTCGTTTGGTGACACGTGGGGAGTGCATAATTGCTTAGCATCTTAGACAAGAACAAAGAGCAGAGGCTCCCTGGGAGATAACAGGGAGGTGTGAAGGATGAATGCAGTGTGACCTTTTGTGTGTTAGAAACTTCTAGAAGAATGTTAAAGGATTAAGGAAGTGAATGCAATGTGACCTTTTGTGTGTTAGAAGCTTCTAGAAGAATGCCATGCTTTTTAAGAGGAGAGTCTCTGCTGAGTATTCATTCTGTCTATGCTTCTTGTGTGAGACATGTAATAAAATGTCTTAGTCAAATCCGCCTCATTATTTACACGCTCCACACTATATAAATAAAGTTGAATTGAATTGAATTGAATTAAAGCTGCTCTTTATATCTAATCCATTTAAATCTGTTCATTATAAGTCTAAACAATGTACCTACCGATAGGTATTCTGAATATTTACACAATATGGCTAAAAAATGCTGTTAATACCGCAGATTGCCACAGCTTCCATTCACACACCATTATTAACCTCGCCAGCCCACGTGACAAACGCGCAATGCATTCTGGGCGGGGTAGGTACAGCGATCGTAAACGGACTGCAAACACACAGCGCCTCGGCATTTCTTGTGAATGAACGGGAAAAAAAAAATCACAAAATGGACCATGAAGGAAAATTTAAAGGGACCATACTCCGCCAAATTGAATGGGACTGCAAAGGCACGCTATTTGGTGAAGCTTGAAGGGGTTAATGGACTAGATCCCTACCAACATATCACATGAAGTTTGGATGTAAACATTCTGCCAAACTTCGACCATGCCTTCATTTAAAATTATATGACTGTAAGCATAAGTCCATACACGCATGAAGTTTTTAGTAACTTTAGGTCTTTGAAGCAAGCAAAAGTGCAGTTCACAGACGGATGGGTGCATGACTTGTAGATGTACAAGGTAGACTTGAAGACAGTTGTGCTCACAAAGGTGTTTTTTTTTTAATTTCTTGTCTTGATTACAAGTATTTATTTACTAAATAAAATAAGTGCATGCCATAAATTGAATTATGCACCCAATATACATGTGAAAGTGTGCTTATAATATTTTATAATCAACCCCTTCTTTCCTGAAGTTGGTGCAACTCCTGATGCACTTGGGTCCTGCACCTGTTGTGAAAAAGGCTGTGTGGAAATAAAATCCCCATATAAGCACCACAACAACATCCTGCAGGCCTGTGCAGACAAGGATTTTTACCTGAAACACTCTGATGGGAGACTAGAACTCAAGCACAGTCACAAGTACTACAAGCAGGTACAAACGCAAATCTTTGTGACAGGCTCATATTTCTGTGACTTTGTTGTGTGGACCACAAAAAGTTGTGTTGTTGTACGCGTCACACCAGATTCTGACCTGTGGGAGCAAACACTTTTACCAGTGGTCCAGAACATTTTTTTCTAAAGTTTTCCTACCTGAGCTTGTTGCTCGTCACTTCACTGACTCTGACCCCACAACACAAAAGAGGAAAGCTGCAGCTGATAAACCCACCCAGAAGCCCGAAAGACGACGTCTAACTGCATTACAGCCAGGTCCCACACACAATCCCAAAAGACAGGCACAGAACACAGCAGCAGTGTGGTGGACTTGCAGGTAGCCAGAAGAGCTGGATGACATGGTTTCCTGTGAGAACCAAAACTGTGACATTCAGTGGTTCCATTTAGGATGTGTGGGACTCTGAAGCACCAACCCCACAGCAGCCGTGGTTTTGCAACGTGCACATTAGAGTAGTGTTGTAACATGAGACAGTTATGCGCTATAACATTATGTGAACAATGATACATGTTGATCATGCATGTCAATTTATATTCTTGTATTGTGTCATGGTTATGGTTACAGTTTTACATCTTTGAAATAAAGAGCTGGAGTTTGTAAGCCATTGTGTACTTTATTCCAAAAATTGTTACAAAGCAAGCAAGTGTATTTATATAGCACATTTCATACACAAGGGCAACTCAGTGTGATTTACATATATAAAAAGAGGAAAGAAAGCAAAATGTTTGAGCAATAAGAAAAATTGAAGAGGTGCTGCTTTAACTGCTTCAATATTATTGACACAGTTAAAGACATGATGTCAAAATGGCTAAACCACACCAAAAACATGTCATGGCCTACATTCTAAAACTAAAAAGTTCAAAGCAGTCAATAAAAACTGTGATCTTACTGCCAAACATTTCAACGTACTGATGTGGCATGCTAGCCTGCAAACAAGCCTCTTTGGCCAGGACACCAAAGGGCTGAGGTGTGCATGGAGCACATTTATGGTGTCGCAGAATAGGATGGATGCAGTTTGTCTGCTTATGTCAAAAAGGTGTGCAATATGTTCAAGAAGCAAACTGATCTGCAAACGCATCATAGTTAAAAGGAGAATTTGAAATTGGGAATTTTTTCTGTCTTTGGTAGGCTGGGAAAAAATTGCATCAGCAGAGCCATTAAACTGAAAGATGGAAGCCCAGTGTAGTATTTCATCTTTGAGTCATTATCTTTGAGGAAATTCTCATCCAGGGCCTTTCTGGAGAGCTCTCCCTTTAACTTTCTGTTCTCCTCTTGCAAGAGTAAAATTTCTTTAAGCCTAAGGTGACACATGCTGCAGTTCTGTAGTTCTTGCACATTTTCCTCTGGAGCATCATCAGCCTGACAGATCTGTGCTGCTTCATCAGATGTCTCCTCCATCTCAGCCAGAGGTGTGGTGTCATCTGCTGCTGATCAGGACAATAAACAACTGTAGTTAATATATTTTGTAATCAAAAGGAATCCCAAGACACATTTTAGAAAGAAAAACATAGGGAAAAAAAAGACTACCTGAAGGAGCTACATTATCCATCTCAGTCACGGGGCCAGTGATGTTGGGGGTCTGGGCTGGGGGGTCACTTGCATGCCCTGCCGATTCTTTTTGTCATAATCTCGCCCGTCTGCATAAGCGGTTAAACCTGTCAGGAGTGGCAGCTGGAAGCTCTTCATGCCCAAGGTTTAGAGAAGGTGCCCAGTCAGGATCACAGTCTAGCATTTCATAAGCTGGTCTGCTGTTAAAGCAAAGGAAACAGTAAGAAAATACTTTGGTGATGAACAAATTAAACCCGCTCACACAAGTGTGTGAGTGGTAACTTTTTCTAGCTACTCGGCTATCGGAGTCTTTCTTTAGCTTAGCTCTGTTTAGCTTAGCACTGCTGACGTAGGGTAAAGGCTATGACCACGCAAGTCTTAACCACAACACAAACAAGTTTTAACAACAGACATACACAATAAATCATAACGTACCTTTATGAAAATGCTTTGAGCACACCACCATCGATTCAGGTGTGTGTTTGAAAGTTATGTTGGGTCTTCTGACTGCTGCAATCCAGGCCAGGTGTCGCCTCTTAGTTACATCCGAAACTTGAGCTGTGCTGTTCTTCTTCCATGCTGGAAAACGATAAAAGCCTATTCCGTGGTTTACCTTTTCTCCACGGCGGTTGTGAGAACGACTATTACAGTTTAAAACACAGCTGCTTTGTGACGATGTCTCCTACGTTGATGTGATCTCAGCGAACTAACGGTTCCTACCCTACCCAGAATGCACTTGGTCAGTTCTACGGACACTACGTAACACTGGCGGAATCAATAGAAAGGCCGTTGTTTGGAACTATTTGGAGCTCCATGAACCACGTGACCAGTCAGCATTGAGATCAAAGAGTATTGTAACTATCATATTATACGTCTTTGGTCTACCCTTGCCTGATTAAGGTTTGTGGTGTATTTTGTGCCTTCTCTTCAGGTAGATAAGATAAGATAAGATAAGATAAGCCTTTATTAGTCCCACAACGGGGAAATTCCAGGATTGCAACAGCACAGGGATAGCAACACTCAGAGCAACAATCAGAAGGCAAGAAAAAAAAAAAAAAAAAAAAAAAAAGAAGAAGAACTGTTTTTACAGCTTAACAGCACGTGATGTGTTTATCTGCTTGAGATATGTGATATATTTGTGCCTTCGTCAAGGAGGAATCACTTAACTTTTAACAGCATGATCTAATTTGTCGTTAATTCTGTATTGTTCCTTTTTTCTCAACTGACAAGTTGTCTTCTTAAAAAAAAACAGGCATCTTCTTTGTCTTGGTACTGAACGCTCCTGGGCTTGGTGCACTCTTGCCATCTTTTGTGGGGGAGTGGTACTGCATTCAGGTGGGAACTGAAATCTGATACTTCTATGTTGTCTTATGACTAGCACGCTTGTACCTCATGGAACAGCCCTTTAGCCTGTTTATGATGACAATAATCATAATAACGAGAATAACTGTCTTGTTTTCTCTCCTATTGTTCTCCTGGAGGAGTAATAGCTTCTGCGGGAGTGAAGGAGGAGGAAATGGCCCGGACACTGGTATGTACCAGCCCAAGGCTCTATTCCTCCAGCCTTAGCTGCTCCAGCTGAAACTGGGAAGGTCAGCAGGAGGCGGAAGCGGATTGAAGAAAGTCAGCTGCACAGCCCATGGGTGGACTTCATGCAGAGGCAATTGGAGGGGATGCGTAAGACCACTGAACATACTGTATGACGGCAAAACAATGTATAAGACCACTGAACATATGGTGGCAAATCAGTGCGTAAGACCATGGCATATGGCGGCAAATATCGCCTTTTGGGTATGCCGCTCAGGCTCCCGTATGTGCCCCAGGACCGCTTCCTGATGCTTTGTCCCTTATGGCCTCTGATAACTTGGGTAAGCCCACCAACTCCGGCTGTGGCTCTAGTGGGCGAGTGGATGTCTCTGAGGATGAGGATGACAGGGACCCTCCGGCCAGGAAGGACCGTCCGGAGCCCTATGATGTATCCCTCAAGGCACTGCTCTCTAGGGCAGCATCAGCTGTTGGACTTCCTCCTCCATCTTCTCCGCCTAGGGCTTTGGCTTTGGACAGGGGTCCTGCAGCCTGCAGGCAGGTTTCCTTGCCAGTGTATCCTGATTTTGTGAGTCGTCTGCAGAAGTTGTGGGCTCATCCAAGGGAGGCTGCTGCTCCTTGCTCTGGGTTCAGTCTTCTGAGTGGTGCTGCGGAGCAGGGCATGGATGGTGCGTTGAAGGTGGGCCCTACCTTTGCTGACTGGAGCTCCCCCCACAGGCAGCAAGTCTATACACCACCCTAACGACAAGTGTCGTGCCACTGATGGGTTAGCGGCTAGCGCCTATCAGCCTGTGGCTATGGCCCCAAGACTAGCAAATGCTAATACACTTCTTTTTAGTGTATTTAGAAGGTCTGATAAGGGACCTACAGTCAAAAGCAGAACCAACCTTGTACCAGACTTGGTAAGGACTATGGACACTGTGATTCAAGGAGCTAGCTTTCAAGCTACAGCTCTTGGGAATTCCTTGGCCAACTGACCATGGCTGGTGGCATGTGTGACTAAGCCAGTCTGGATTGGCGGATACAGACAGGGCCCACAGCAGAGGCAGTGTCGGACAAAGTGCAGAAGGCAAGACTGCGTGCACAATCCTTTCTTCAGTCAGGACCACCCAGGTCGAGTGTCCGGAGACCTCTTGAGGGGTGTGAAAACCCACAACGGCTTCATTTACAGAGCCAGATTCCTTACAGAGCTTGGGGTCACCCGAAGCAGAGGGCCTCTCAGCAGCGGGTGCAGGTTCGGCAACACTCATGTCCGCGCTCTCGGGAGTGTGTAGGCAGTGGTTCTGCCAATCCCCGCCAGCATCCCTGACAGTACGCTTCCCCTGACGTCAACTTTCTCCGTGGTGCACCTCATGAGTTGGCATCGGTGCACGTTGAAAAAATTCCCTTTTAGGATATATGATACTCAGTCATTGATCAGGCAGGATCAAAGTTTCAACAAATTTAATGAGAGTGCTGCTCAGCGGAAAACATTACAGAGTACAGTTCTCACAGTCTGCCAGTGTATTGCCTTAACTCAACATAGTGATTCTGCTTGATATACACCCAAGGGACCATTGGGGTGGTGTCGCTTCTTGGTTAGTTCATTCATGACTCAGTGTGATAAGACTATATCTGCTGAGTACATGCAGAAAAACTGGTTAAAACTAGTAATAAAGCTAAACAGTCACAGTGACAGAACTGAACAGTAACAGTGATAAACTAAGCATTCACATCAGCATCCCTCTATGTGCATTTTTCCACTGCTCAACAACTCCTTATATGATAACAGGATTAAGTGATAAGATAAGATAAGCCTTTATTAGTCCCACAATGGGGAAATTCCAGGATTGCAACAGCACAGGGATAGCAACACTCAGAGCAACAATCAGAAGGCAAGAGAGAAAAACAAGAGCAGCGAGTATACATATGTACATATATATATATACTGTATATATATATATATATATATATATATATACACACGTATATATATTATAATATATATAATATATATTATAATATATATTATATTATAATATATATATATATATATATATATATATATATATATATTATAATATATATATATATATATATATATATATATATATATATATACTGTATATATATATATACTGTATATATACGTATATATATATATATATAAGATAAGATAAGATAAGATAAGCCTTTATTAGTCCCACAACGGGGAAATTCCAGGATTGCAACAGCACAGGGATAGCAACACTCAGAGCAACAATCAGAAGGCAAGAAAAAAAAAAAAAAAAAACAAGCAAGAGCAGCTAATATACATATGTACGTATTACTATAAAATATATATATATTTGTCATGCGCTGGCCCTCACGAGCCAGCATAAGACGCACACAGAGTCACCAGTGAGTTTTTCAGTGAGTTTATTTACGGTGAAAAAGGTGTTAACACAAGCTGCTGAGATAATGACAGGAGTCTTCACATAACAGGAGGCATAGGGCTATACAGCACACTATAGGTCCAGAGCAGGAGACAGTCACACACAGTCAGGCTTGGTAATAATAGCACACTGGCTGCTAAGGCAGGGACTACAGATCAATACACGCCGGGAGGAATAAGGCTAATGTAGCGCACTTACTGGTACCGGTGAAAGACGGTCAAGCCCAAGGCAGCCGAGGTGTGAAAACAGTCCAGGCATCCGCAACGTGACGGTGGGTGAACAGTTAAGCGACCAGGTTGGCGATCAGACACTGCTGCGTCCTACCGACGCCAGTGCTGGGCTTAAATTGACGAAGCACTAATGACGCTGATGACACTCAGCTGACCGACCGTTGACAGGCGGAAGCCCCACCGAGCACTTTCACAATAAGAGCCCGGAGAGGCCAGAATACCGCCCGCAGCTGTCAAGGCCGGCAGCGAGACATAGCTTAGCCCGAGCGCGATCAGAACCGACGCTCGGGTCATAACAGTACCCTCCCTCCACGGACGGACTCCGAACGCCCCAAGGAACCACCCTGCCTCCCCGCCCCCCCAGGGTGGGAGGTTGGGGAACAGGTGCGGAGGGAGAGAAACCAACCCAAGAACAAGACAAAGACCAGACAAGAAAACCATACAAGAAATACACGGATCACACAATAACTATGGAAACCAACAAGAAATAAATACAAATACATGACTCTGGGAAAAAAAAAACAAAGGAAAGAAATACATGACCAACTGTGGAAAAACATGACTATAAAAAAGAATACATGACTGCAACTATGGACACAAAAGAAATACGTGCTAAACACGGCGACTATGAAAAAACAAACACAAACGAGACCAAAAATACAAGTAAACCCCTGGAAACTATGAACAAAAACCTCCATACTATAGCCCCTCAAGAAGGAGTGGAGAACAAAACAATAGCAAAACAAAACCAAACTAAGTACTGCAAAACACATGGGGCAAACCAGATTGCCCTGACCTAACTTGGCTATGGCAAGACTGTGGCTTTCCCAGTAAAAAAAAAACATGAGGCAATCCAAAATTGCTCTGACTTGACTATAACTAAACTATGGCCTTCAAAAAAAAAAACAAGAGGCAATCAAAAAATTGCTCCGACTTGACTAAGACTACGACTGTGGCTCACAAGAAAAAAGAAACAAGAGGCAATCAAAAAATTGCTCCGACTTGACTAAGACTACGACTGTGGCTCACAAGAAAAAAGAAACAAGAGGCAATCAAAAATTGCTCAGACTTGACTACGACTGTGGCTTACAGAAAAAAAAACAAGAGGCAATCTAAAATTGCTTAGACTTGACTATGACTATGATTACGTGAAACAACAAAAATTGCTAGACGTACTAAACATGACTTGGCACCATATGGGCCCACAGAAAGTCCCACAGTACATGATCAGGTGGCCTGCCCCAGTCCCGGGTACCCAGAAACAAGTCCTCTGGTGGCCGAACCAGGTCACCCCGTAACACACACAGTTTATTGGGTGGCCAACCCAAGACGCCGAACGCACCAGGCAGTTCCTCGGGTGGCCGACCCGCATCCCACAACCAACAGGACCGTGGAGGGATTGCATGCAGCCGCTCACCTGAAAACGACAAAACAGGAGAGCGCCGATCTGCCAAACAAAACCCACTAATGGCCCCCAGCTGGTGGCTCCTGAGAGGGGGACAACCAAAAACCTGGACCCCCTCGAATACTGATTGGGTCGCAGCCGCACCTGCGCTGGACCCCCACTGGACCTCGTCGGACCCCGATTGGGTTACAGCCACACCTGAGTCGGAACCCGACTGAACCTCGTCGGACCCTGATTGGGTAATCGCTGCACCCACGTTGGACCCCGACTGGGTCAGGACGGGCCCAGATTGGGTCACCGCTGCACCCACGTTGGACCCCGACTGGGTCACCTCAGCCCATGCGTCGGACCCCGACTGGGTCAGGACGGGCCCCGATTGGGTCACCGCTGCACCCACGTTGGACCCCGACTGGGTCTCCTCGGCCCACGCGTCGGACCCCGACCGGGTCAGGACTGCTCCGGCGACGACCTCCATCTCCGAACCTGGAACCCCCAGTCCCGTGACCTTGACTGGCTCCAGACCGGTAACGCTGTGGAGGTGCTCAGAAAACAAGGGAGGACCGGGATCAGTTCCACCGGCAGCACCAGAGCCCAGCGAGACGAGCTCGGGTGCAGCGGACGGCTGCCCCTCACTCGCCTCCCCATGAGGCAGGCAAAAATGCTCTAACACACCATACAGGAAAACAAGAAAGAGCACTTGCCTGCACTCGGGCTCTGGAGCCGTCCAGGACTTCGCCGATCCAGGTTCAAGGAGAAGCTCGTCGTCGGGCTCCCACTCGGCTGCGTCGGGTTCCACAGCCGGCCTGATGGTCTCTGCAGCTGGATCCTCACGCGGTGGTGTCCACGCCAATAACCCGTATGGCGTGGGGGCAGACGACCCTGGACCTGCTGACTCGGGCTGCATCCCTGAGGAACCCTGGGGACGCTCTCTCGTCGGCTCTGGCTCCTCACTGCAGTCCGTTCCTCTCTGTCCAATGCTAGGCTGCAGGGCCAGGATATTTCCCAGAGCTGCAGGCCTCCCCCTCGTTCGACGGCGTGGGACTGATGCCGAGGACCGCTCCGCAGGAGGAGACACAGAGGCAGCAGGTTTAATACAAGTGGCTACAGCTGGGAAAAGTGACTCAGGGAGCTGCAAACCCCGAGCTTCACCCCCAGGAGTCAGACAAGACAGATCACTATTATTACTAGAAAAGTGAACTTGGACTTGCCTGTCTCCCGGGGGGAGGATGTTGTCAGCTGTAGCGGACGTTGCTCCTTCCCTCGCTCGCTGGATGGTAAAAAAGGATCCAAGGACGGAGCCCACCGGCACCGGACTCAGCTCACTCTCAGCAGCTGGCTGGTTGAGGGGGTCATCCCGGCGGCTCGGAACTGGATCCGGAGCAGGAGCTTGCCGAAGATGCGCCCGGCCGTGACGCCGACGCCTTTGCCGGCCCCCAGATGGTGCGAACTCTCAAAACGGATTGAAGGCAGGATCAGGATCCATAGGCGAAGAGCAGGTGTGCCTCTTCACCTGCTTCATGCCGCGTTCCTCCTCCATCATCAGAAATATTTCGCATTGTGCGGCGATGTCCTCCCTCCTCACGTCGACTTCCGGGTGGTTGGCGTAGCGGGGAGAGAGATGACAGAGAACATCTTCGGCGGCGTCCAGGTACCAATGTATGCCGTGGTCATAGTCCAACAGGGAAGCGGAGATGAGCAGCTCATCCACGGCTTCCAAAACACTCGTCAGCACGTGGCTCTTCGGTGACGGCATTCCTCACATACACAGGACCCAGACAGGGAAAAGCAACGTCCAAAACTCAAACTCACTGGTGAATAACGTCTCAAGTTGGCGTCACCGTAAACGCTGTTTTGGCAGCAGTGTACTGTCATGCGCTGGCCCTCACGAGCCAGCATAAGATGCACACAGAGTCACCAGTGAGTTTTTCAGTGAGTTTATTTACGGTGAAAAAGGTGTTAACACAAGCTGCTGAGATAATGACAGGAGTCTTCACATAACAGGAGGCATAGGGCTATACAGCACACTATAGGTCCAGAGCAGGAGACAGTCACACACAGTCAGGCTTGGTAATAATAGCACACTGGCTGCTAAGGCAGGGACTACAGATCAATACACGCCGGGAGGAATAAGGCTAATGTAGCGCACTTACTGGTACCGGTGAAAGACGGTCAAGCCCAAGGCAGCCGAGGTGTGAAAACAGTCCAGGCATCCGCAACGTGACGGTGGGTGAACAGTTAAGCGACCAGGTTGGCGATCAGACACTGCTGCGTCCTACCGACGCCAGTGCTGGGCTTAAATTGACGAAGCACTAATGACGCTGATGACACTCAGCTGACCGACCGTTGACAGGCGGAAGCCCCACCGAGCACTTTCACAATAAGAGCCCGGAGAGGCCAGAATACCGCCCGCAGCTGTCAAGACCGGCAGCGAGACATAGCTTAGCCCGAGCGTGATCAGAACCGACGCTCGGGTCATAACAATATTTATTTATATAAATATATATTTATATACAGTAATTATATTATATTTATATATTTATTACACATTATCACACTTAAGCTTTATAGAAAAATTCATATAGCTCAGTGTAAAACATTTTTTTCCCATCATTTTCCCCCTTTGATGCCCACGAAGCATCATCTTCAATAGAGAAAAGTTGGTTACATTGTGATGACATCAAAAACCCCATCATGCAGCTATGCTAAGTTCTAATGCCTTTAAATGCAACAGATCCTAACTAGCTACGACAGGGAAAGTCCGTCATCCGGCACCACTAACAGATAGTTCTCTAAGAAGAGAATAGACATAATAAAATAAATGTAGTAAAAGTATACCATTGTAGCACATGTAAAAGAGAGTAATATTCAGTCTCCATAAATGTATTTACAGATAGTACATTTCAACTTTACACCATGATCATGCAACTCCTTCTGGTTTTCTGCATGTCAATCATGCTTTTACTCTGTACTGGGAGGCATGGAGAGACAAGTTGGGTTACACGATCTCCTCATCATCCCCACCACTGTCCGTGACCAGTCCATGGTATGCCACTAGATTGACATGTATTACTTGCAATATCATTTTATGGATACATGGTATCATGCAGGAGAACACTAACATTAGTACTACAAGAATCATTAATCTTGAGCTGCCATTATCTGATCAAGGACCATCCTATTTTGAGTTGCCATAAGCCTAAGGACTGTCAACTCCTCTTTTATTAAAAGGCTGACAGTGAAAAATTTACAAATGATTGTAATCTATAACTGGTTGTTTCAATTAAGAGTGTTCTTGGCGACTCCTACCCATGGGAACAAGGCCATTGCTACCTTCTGCCCAGTAGCTTTTAATTTAAACCCTTCCAGTACATCTGAGCCCCAGATAGGGTCATGCGATTTAAAGGAAGCATCTATCTTTACTCTGGCTGCCTGTCCTGCCGACATTATTATGGTATGGACAGTCACTATCATGGGGAAACATAGTCCTCCTCAATTCATGGGTAAGTGTGAGTATGTGCAATGACCACATAGCCACCATCCCCCAGTCACCATAAACATGCCATACTTGTGAGAATCTCAAACTGTGGCGCTGCAGAGTTCCTGCAAGGTGATGTTTCTTTCCAGATGTTTGGACTGACAATAGGGAACATCCGGACGGCTTTTGCCCTCCGTAGAGGTCAGGCAGGTGGCAGTACAAATACCAGATGTTTTATAAACAGCTTTATATCTGGAGGCTGGCAACCTGCCCAGAGAGACATTTCCACACCCTCTCAAACAGAAGGAAAAATTCCCTGTTGAGGCTAGCCTTGCCTTTACAGAATAAGGGGTATCATTGTGCTTTTGGTCAGTAGGCTTATAGACAATAGGGCAGGTGTGATTCAAGGTAACAATTGTTGTATTGGCTCCATATTCAGTCCTTTGCAGGAAACAGACAGTTTCTGACGGTTCCATTATCTTAGCGGTGACAGAAATGTGGCCAGCAGAGAGTGGGAGTAGAGAACACACATAACAATTTGTACGATTCACCATCTGGCCTGTATGGTTAGCATACTTCCACCACACATTACCAGCATAAACATGATCATGATAACCTGGCCCTTCCAACCAGTCATAATCAACCTGAGTAACATATCGAGTTGTACGATGCATATGCAATGGTGCTCCTAGAAACAACCAAATCAGGAGTCCCACGACAAGGGTGAGAATAAGGAAGAGACATGTGCACCATTCACATCTTTCTAACTTTTGTTGTAAGTTTTGTCCCCCCATGATGACCAACAGGTTGTTTCACTATGCAAGCCATTACTGGACACTATGTGCCGTCAGCCACTGAACAGTTGTTTCACTTGTATAGTTAAACAGTACTCTGTTGGGGGGTTTGAATGGGGTAAAGTTTACAATGTGTTAAATGAACCTAAGAATCACGTCCTTCAACCTTTACTGCAGTTGGTGTTGACAGGATGACTTTGTGTGGTCCTTTCCAGGGAGCTTCTGCCCAGTTTTTCTTTTTGATGGTTTTGATGAGGATCAGGTCTCCTGGCTTTACTGTGATTTGTCCTTCAATGGAATCCTTCCTGGGGACAGTAGCATACACAACACTTTTATCAGATAACATTTTTTGCATATAATCAGCTAGACACACTTCCTCATCTTGGTTAAATGGTCTCAATGGCGGTAACAGGTAAGATTACCGTGCATTACTTCAAATGGGGACAACCCCCCTTTGGTGGGAACTATTCTCATGTAGAACAGGACCAAGGGTAAATGGTAAATCCAGTTCTGTCCTGTCTCTGTCATTGTTTTTCTCAATCGTTACTAATGCAAGTTTTTAATGGTCAGACTAGAAGAAGGATTTGTAAATGTTTTTTTCATAATTTGGATCCGGACCACTCAAATGCCTGTAATACATTGTGCAACGATTTTGATCTGTGGGCTGTTGGGTGATGGGAACAGTAGACACAAAATGTTCCGTAGCCTTTTTTTATAGGTCTGATGTCACTGAGTGTGGTCCGGCCATGACCAGATCCAGGGTGTAACAGTACCTTGGCTGAGATGGATACATTTACCTCCTCCACATGTGGATAATGAGATGCGTGCATACCATTTTCCACTGGGATTATGGCAATGTTCAGAACTGATAATAGATCTCTTCCCAGTAGATTAACAGGACAGGCTTCAGACAATATAAAATATCCTTCAACAATGTCACCGGTGAGAGGATCCTTTATTTTCACAGATATGGAGAGATGTTCTACTTTTAATTTACCATTTGCAGATTTGACGGTTACTTTTTCTTCTGATTTTGCAAAACCCTGAACATCAGTACCTGAAATCACTGATCTGCATGCTCCTGTGTCACACAAAAACTTAATTGAGGTACCTTGAACTTCCAACATTACTTCAGGTAAACATTGCATTGTTAGCATCAGGTCAAAGTCAGGTAAATGAAAAATGCCTGCTGTGTCATTGTCAACTGTGGGAGTGGGTTCACTTATCTGTGTCATTGCTAGTCACGCAGTCCAGTCAGGTGTGGCCTGCAGTAATGGCCCAGACACTCCCTTTGCCAGTGTCCTCTTTGTCCACATTGGTGGCAAATGTCCCGCCCTTCTGATTGTTGATAGCCAGTCCCATGGCCACGCTCTCCACCTCTCCATCCTCTACCCCTCCTCCACTGCTGTTCTCCACCTCTTGCAGCACCCTGGTAGAAGACAGATTCACGGGGAGCCTCAGCCCCCCTGGGGTCAGTAATCACATAAGCAGGAGTTGGTTTTTCTTTTAATTTTTTCCTTTCCTTCCCCCTTCACTCCTCCTCTAATCTTTCTGCATGTTTAGCATAAGCTAGTACATTATTAAATGGACTAGTATGGTAAGTCACCAGATCCCTGCATATGTACTCAGTGAGATGTGGGTGAATATTTTGCCAAAACACAACTTTTAAGTGCTGCCAGTATGGCTCATCACCAGAGTCATCACTGGATTTAGTTAGGCCAGAATGGCTATCAAAAACATCCTGCAACCTAGTTCTGAATGCCTCCACACTTTCATCCTTATTTTAGGTTGTATTCTGGATTCTTGTCCAATCATGTTTTACTCACCATTTAGTTTGAATTTGGCCATTTAATGTCACAACTTGTGTCTTTAGTTCACTAGTATCTGGGGGTAAAATGTGACCACTAACCACATATGTGGCATAATTTTCTTGTTTTATTATTTTTGGTGAATGTGGGGGTGAAGCAGTCATGCGTGCATATCTACTTAACTCTTTGGTGTCTCTGTGTGGCTGTTCGCGGGTCCCATAGTCTCTTTCCTGTTTGACTTTCTGTGGTTTTTTAGGTTTAACATCAATGGACTGAGACGGAGGACTGGATTCCAGCAGCGGCGCTGAGAGAGAGGGCGCAGCCGCGACCTCTGCTGCTTGGGCTGCTTCCACAAGGTTTGGGTAGACAGGGTGATAGGAGGAGGATCTGGAGCCACGCCACAGTGATTACACTTGTCCTCACGGATAGAAGAGACAGACAAAATCTTAGACAAGTGCTTTTTCTTTTCATCATGTTTCTTATTTTTGTCATTGTCATTTTTGTGCTTTACCGCTGCAGCATCCATGTCAGTCTTATGCTTTTTTGGCTGTTTCAATCACTTATGTGCTTCCTGCAGTCCATATTTCTCCTCCTTCCTTTTGCTACCATCTCCTCTCTGCTTTATTGCTTCTACAAGACTTTCACATTCATCAACCTTTAATTTGCCAACAAACCCAAACTTCCTTTC
Source organism: Pholidichthys leucotaenia (assembly GCA_020510985.1). Classification (NCBI taxonomy): domain Eukaryota; kingdom Metazoa; phylum Chordata; class Actinopteri; order Cichliformes; family Pholidichthyidae; genus Pholidichthys; species Pholidichthys leucotaenia. The sequence continues at coordinate 424,378,973 of CM035841.1, read as the reverse complement.
ACACAACACACACACCAACATCCTATGCAACACTTCTTGCTCTTTTAATTTTTCCCTTTTTCTTCAATACTGTTTGAATTGTCCATATTTTTTATTTTTAACTATTTTTTTATTCTCAACCTAGGACTTTCACAGGGTAAGGGGACTCAAACCCATGTTTCTTATTTTATATTAAAATTAAATTCACTTACTCTGATTACTTTCCATAATGTTTTAGGACATTGTTTTATTTGAATCTTGTTTATTCAGTTTTATTATTGCATTATTTTAGTTATATTTTATTATTATATTATTTTAGTTATATAAATATTTTTATTATTTTAGTTATATAAATATTAACCTTTCCTCCACGGTTTTTACTGGAAAGAGACTTTAACTCTTTGATAAGGACTTAATACCCATAATTGGGACTAAATACAAAAATACAAAAAATTCAATTCAATTCAATTCAAATACCCAGTTATTTTCTTTTACTGTCAGGAACTCCAACCCCGATTAACTATTTTCAACCTTTTTAAACATTCAGTATTAAATTTACTCACTTTGATCCAGTTGCCTCTGGGTTGGATCCTGTCACCTTCACAGTCCGGCTGAAGAGCTCCCCTGGTGCCTCACTTTGGTCAAGCCATCTCACTGGAGTCGGTACGGGAGGTCTTTTGGGTTGCTGAGCACAGTCCTTGAGGGGTCCTCCACCTGAAGGAAGGATGTTGGGGTCCCTGTTTGGGCAGCCAAGTATGTTGAAAAAAAATTCCCTGTTAGGATATACGATGCTCAGTCAATGATCAGGCAGGATCAAAGTTTCAGCAAATTTAATGAGAGCGCTGATCAGCGGAAAACAATACAGAGTACAGTTCTCACAGTCTATTGCCTTGACTCAACATAGTGATTCTGCCTAATATATATCCAAGGGACCGTTGGGGTGATATTGCTTCTTCATTAGTTCATTCATGACTCAGTGTGATAAGATTGTATCTGCTGAGTACATGCAGAAAACCCGGTTAACACTAGTGATAAAGCTAAACAGTCACAATGATAGAACTGAACAGTCACAGTGATAAACTAAACATTCACATCAGCATCCCTCTATCTGCATTTCTCCACTGCTCATCAACTCCTTATATGATAACAGGATTTCCTAAGTATACACATTATCACACATTAAGCTTTATAGAAAAATTCATATAACTCATTGTAAAATAGAATTTTCCCATCAGTGCACCTCAGGTCCATGGGTGATCAATACACTGGTGTGTGGATGCCGCCTACAATTGGGATCTTTTTTTCCAACTTCAGGGATTTGGAAGCAGAACTAAGGAGGATTCTACTCCGCAGTTCTGGGCAGCGAGGTCTCTGCCCTGCTAGAAGAGAGTGTGATATGGTCTCTGTCTCCAGGAGAAGAGACGCCCTGTCTTTCAGCCTGTCCCTGTCCTCGGATGTTTGCCAAGTGCAGGGACGCTGCACTCACCCACTGTGGCAGAGGGGCGGTCGAGTTCAATTATCCAGATGATTTGCTGGTTTGTGTGCCATCGGAACCCATAGCAAGGAGCCATATGGTGACCATACTGGCTCATCTGTCAGTGCTTGGGGCTCACTCTGGATTCAGTTGCCATGAAGGCATCCCTGACTGAAGAGGAAGCACGCTATCAGGGAATGCATCAAGAGCTGCATCTCAAAGAGGACTGTGTCAGTGCAGCAATGCCAGAAGGTCTTGGGTGTCTTTGCTGCAGCCGCCCAGGCAGTGCCGCTGGGTCTTTTGCATACTCATCCCCTTCAGCAGTGGTTTGCACTTCAGAAGGTGGTTTTGCCCAGAGACAATGGGAGGAGGCTAGTTCTTTCTGAAAAGGGCCTCATGGTTCTCAGGTGGTGGAGACACTTATCAGCAGTCCGGGATGGTGTTCCCCTGGGCCAAGAGGGCCACAGGGTGACCATTATAACCGATGCCTCCCAAGCAGGCTGGGGTGCAGTCTGGGAGGGCAGGTTGTTCGGGGACACCAGGCTTCGGCACAGCAGTCTTAGCATATGAACTATCCCAAGATGGAAGTGGTGCGTTTGGCTCTTTGACTTTTTCTTCCAGTCATTCAGGGCAGAAAAATTCTGGTACAGAAGGACAGCATGGCTGTGGTGTCGTACATCAACCAGTAGGACGAACTGGGGTTCCCCTCTCCATGCAAGGGTGCGTCATCTGCTCGTGTGGGCTCGAGCCTACCAGGTCCACTAGCTACAGATGCTCTGAGCATGCCTGGCCTCCAGTGAACTGTTTGCATTTCCACTACTGCCTCTTCTGCCAGCTTTCCTCGCGAAGGCGAGACTGCTGTCTGTTCAAGTAATTTTGATGGCCCAAATTCACTGCAAGACCATGGGTGGCAAGGATCCACGAGATGTTGGGGGGCCATCCCTGGCCTCTCCCAACCAGACGGGATATGCTCTCGCAGGCACAGGGCGGAAATTGGCATCCAAATTTCCAGCTCCCGAGGTCTCATGTATGGCATTTGGACAGGAGCAATTGTGGAAACTGGGCTTGGAGAAGGAGGTTATAGACACCGCACAGGCTTCCTGGGCCCCATCTACCCAGCTGTGATGCAGTGTGTAGTGGAGAGTGTTTTGAACTAGTGGCAGATCAAGGGGAAGGATCCCTTGTCATGTCACATCTGTCATCTTGTCTTACCTCCAGTACCTCTTCACCCTATGTTGGGCGGAATCGACTATCAGGGGCTACCTGGCGGCAGTGTCAGCTGTCCATGAGAAATGTGATGGCTTATCTCATGGGGTGCATCCCTTGGCTAACAGTTTTGAGGCATGGAATGGAGCCATCTATCTCAGCATCCATTGCTGCCCATTTGGGATCTCTAGACAGTTGTTAGGGCTCTATGCCTACCCCCTTTTTGAGCCACTCCCCAGTGCTGACCTTCGCCTGCTCTCCTGGAAGGTGGCTTTCCTCTTGGCAATTGTCTCAGCCAAGAGGGTCGGTGAACTGAATGCGCTCTCTGTGGATGTGGTTTGATGGTGATCAGGTGGTTCACCTGCGGAACAAACCAGCTTTCAGCCCAGGGTGCTAATGGGTTGTTTCCCCCCTTCTTGTGCTTGAGGCCTTCTACCCGCCTTGCACACCTCTTCAGAGGCTGAGAGGCTTCATAGTTGTGCCCAGTGGGGCCCTTAAGCTTTATGCTGACCGAACAAGGTCTGTCCATTCTTCAGACGGGCTTTTTGTATCCTATGGGGAATCGACGATGGGCAGGCATATTCCTGAGCAGCGCCTATATACGTATATATACAGTATATACATATGCATATACATATACAGTATATATACACACACACACACACACACACACACACACACACACACACATATATATATATATATATATATATATATATATATATATACATACATACATATATATATATCCATCCATCCATCTTCTACCGCTTTTCCGGAGGTCCGGGTCGCGGAGGCAGCAGTTCAAGCAGAGAAGCCCAGACTTCCCTCTCCCCAGCCACCTGCTCCAGCTCTTCAGAGGGGATACCAAGGCGTTCCCAGACCAGCTGGGAGACATAGTCTCTCCACCGAGTCCTGGGTCTGCCCCGGGGTCTCCTCCCAGTGGGACGTACCTGAAACACCTCAAGTGGGAGGCGTCCAGGAGGCATCCTAATCAGATGCCCATACCACCTCAACTGACTCCTTTCAATGTGGAGGAGCAGCGGTTCTACTCTGAGCCTCTCCCGGATGACTGAGCTCCTCACCCTATCTCTGAGGGTGAGCCCAGCAATCCTACGGAGAAAGCTCATTTCAGCCGCTTGTATCCGCGATCTCGTTCTTTCGGTCATTACCCAAAGCTCGTGACCATAGGTGAGAGTAGGAACGTAGACTGACTGGTAAATCGACAGCTTTGTCTTAGAACTAAGCTCCCTCTTCACCACAACAGACCGGTACAACGTCCGCATCACTGCAGATGCTGCTCCAATCCGTCTGTCGATCTCTCGCTCCATTTTCCCCTCACTCGTGAACAAGACCCCAAGATACTTAAACTCCTCCACTTGGGGCAGGAGCCTGTCCCCAACCCGGAGAGGACAATCCACCTTTTTCCGACTGAGGACCATGGACTCGGACTTGGAGGTGCTGATTCTCATCCCAGCCGCTTCACACTCAGCGGCAAACCGTCCCAGCAAGAGCTGTAGGTCATTGCTGGATGAAGCCAACAGGACAACATCATCTGCAAACAACAGAGATGAGATCCTGTGGTCACCAAGCATGACACCCTCCATTCCCTGGCTGCGCCTAGAAATCTTGTCCATAAAAATTATGAACAGGATCGGTGACAAAGGGCCGCCCTGGCGGAGTCCAACTCTCACTGGGAATGACTCCGACCGAGTGTTGGCAATACGAACCAAACTCTCACAACAGTCGTACAGAGACCGAATAGCTCGTAACAACAAGCCCGATACCCCATACTCCCGAAGCACCCCCCACAAAAATCCACGAGGGACGCGGTCAAATGCCTTCTCCAAGTCCACAAAACACATGTAAACTGGTTGGGCAAACTCCCACGAACCCTCAAGAATTCTCGAGAGGGTAAAGAGCTGGTCCGATGTGCCACGGCCAGGACGAAAACCACATTGCTCCTCCTGAATCCGAGGTTCGACCAACGGCCGGACTCTCCTCTCCAGTACCTTGGCATAGACCTTCCCAGGGAGGCTGAGGAGTGTGATCCCTCTAAAGTTGGAGCACACCCTCCGGTCCCCTTTTTTGAAGAGAGGAACCACCACCCCGGTTTGCCATGCCAAAGGCACTGCCCCCGACCTCCACGCAATGTTGCAGAGGCGTGTCAACCATGACAACCCAACAACATCCATGGCCTTGAGGTACTCAGGGCGAATCTCGTCCACCCCCGGGGCCCGGCCACCAAGGAGATTTTTAACCACCTTGGCGACCTCAGCCCCTGTGATAGGCGAGTCATCCCCCTCGTCCCCAAACCCTGCTTCCTCTGTGGAAGGCGTATCAGTGGGATTGAGGAGATCCTCGAAGTATTCCTTCCACCACCCGACGATATCCCCAGTTGAAGTCAACAGTGTCCCATCCGCACCATACACAGTGTGGACGGGGAGCTGCTTTCCCCTCCTGAGCCGCCGAACAGTTTGCCAGAATCTCTTTGAAGCCGACCGAAAGTCTTGTTCCATGGCCTCACCGAACTCCTCCCATACCCGGGTTTTTGCTTCAGCAACCACCCGAGCTGCACTCCGCTTGGCCTGCCGGTACACCTCAGCTGCTTCGGGAGTCCCACAAGCCAACCAAGCTTGATAGGACTCCTTCTTCAGCTTAATGGCCCCCCTCACCACTGGTGTCCACCACTTGGTTCGGGGGTTGCCACCACGAGATGCACCGACCACCTTGCGGCCGCAGCTCTGGGCCGCCGCTTCAACAATAGAGGTGGAGAACATGGCCCATTCAGACTCCATGTCTCCAGACTCCCTCGGAATGTGGATGAAGTTCTTCCGGAGGTGGGAGTTGAAGACCTCCCGGACAGGGGCCTCAGCCAGACGCTCCCAGCACACCCTCACTATACGTTTGGGTCTACCAGGTCTGAATGGCTTCCTCCCCTGCCATCGGATCCAACTCACCACCAGGTGGTGATCAGTTGACAGCTCTGCACCTCTCTTTACTCGGGTGTCCAAGACATACGATCACAGGTCTGATGATACGATAACAAAATCGATCATCGACCTGCGACCTAGGGTGTCCTGGTGCCAGGTGCACATATGGACACCCTTATGCTTGAACATGGTGTTCGTTATAGACAGACTGTGGTTAGCACAGAAGTCCAATAACTGAACACCACTCGGGTTCAGATCGGGCAGGCCATTCCTCCCAATCACCCCCCTCCAGGTTTCACTGTCGTTGCCCACGTGCGCATTGAAGTCCCCCAGTAGGACAATGGAGTCTCCAGGAGGAGTACCCTCCAGCACCCCAGTCACAGACTCCAAAAAGGGTGGGTACTCTGAAACATCATTTGGTGCATAGGCACAAATGATGGTCAGGACCCGTTTCCCAACCCGAAGGCGCAGGGAAGCAACCCTTTCGTCCACTGGGGAAAACTTCAATATAGAGGCAGCAAGGTGGGGCGATACAAGAATACCCACCCCTGCTCGTCGCCTCTCGCCCGGGGCAACTCCAGAAAAGGCCAAGCTCAAGCCCCTCTCCAGGAGACTGGTTCCAGAACCGGAGCTGTGTGTTGAGGTGAGGCCGACTATATCTAGCCGGTATCGCTCAACCTCGTACACCAGCTCAGGCTCCTTCCCCACCAGAGAGGTGACATTCCACGTACCAAAAGCCAGTTTAGAAAGCTTGGGATCAGTCCGCCAAGGTCTCCGCCTTTGACCGCCACCTAATCCACATAGCACCGGACCCCCATGATCCCTCCTGCAGGTGGTGGACCCACTGGAGGGCGGACCCATGTAACTCCTTCGGGCTGAGCCCGGCCGGGTCCCATGGGTGGAAACCCGGCCACCAGACGCTAGCCTTCGAGCCCCTCCCCCAGGCCTGGCTCCAGGGTGGGGCCCCGGTAACCCCATACCGGGCGGGGTACACTGAATCCTTGATATACAATTTATCATGAGAGTCTGTTGGATCGTTCTTAGTCTGGCCCTTCACCCAGGACCAGTTTGTCTTGGGAGACCCTATCAGAGGCAAATTGCCCCCGGACAACATAGCTCCTGGGATCACTGGGGCACGCAAACCCCCCCACCATGATAAGGTGACGATCCATGAGGAGGTGACGATCCATGAGGAGGATATATATATATATATATAGGGTGTGCATCCACAGATGTGGTTAATTTGGTATAATGTTCCTACCCCGAGGATCAGTGTCACTTGGTTACAGGTTCACTTTCATTCATAAAATGCGTTTACATGCGTAAACGTACGTTTTGTCCCGTAAATTTTCAATTTTTTTCCACAGATTTGCAACTTTTTTCTCAAAATTGTCACTCTTTTCTCATAAATGTTCATCCTTTTTCTTAAAAATTTGTGACTTTTTTCCTCATAAATTTGTAAGTTTTTTCCTGAATTTTTTTCCTTTTTTCTCACTAATCTGCAACTATTTTCTTGTAGATTTACAACCTCTTTCTGATAAATTTGTGACTTTTTTCTCAAAAATTTGCAACTTTTTTCACAAATTTGCAAATAAAAAAATGTGACTTTTTTTTTAAATTCTAATCTTTTTTTCTCATAAAGTTGGATGTTTTTCTTATAAAACTGGATAATTTTCTCAAAAATTTGCAGTTTTTTTCTTGTAAATTTTCAACTTTTTTCTTGTAAATTTTTAATGCTCATCTGGATGCTGTTTACATTTTTATTCTGTGTAAATTGTAATTTGTAACTTTTTTATTTTTAAATTGGCATCTTTTATCATATCTTTGCACCTTTATTCTTGCAAATTTCGGGAAATGCAGCATGAAGCAGGCAGGCAGAAGGTCATGGGTTTGATCCCACCCCCTGACCATCAGTGACCCTTCTGTGGGGAGTTTGCATGTTCTCCCCGTGTCTGCGTGGATTTACCCCCGATACTCCGGTTTCCTCCCACAGGCCAAAGACATGCAGGTTAGGTTAACTGGAGACTCTAAAGTGGCCCTAGATGTGAATCTGTGTGTGAATGATGAAGGGATTGGCGCTGCACCATGACTGCCTCATCCATCCAGGTGGATGCCCTGAATTTCCCTCTGGGATTAATAAAGTATTGTGGGGAACCCACGCTGGGATATTCATCTCAGACTGGAAGCAGAGGAGAGGCAAATAGTCCCTCTGCCGGAAGAGCGTGGGGGATTAAACAGATGAGGACAATAGGAGTGGTGATGTGTTAAAAGTATTGTGATGCAAGACCTCAGGCAGCAGGGGGAATGAGTCAGGTGATATAAAAGGAGAGACCCTGGGGCAGGAGGTCATGGCTTTTTCTGAGTATGAATGAAGTGAGAGAGTGAATAAAGTTCATCTGCCGTGCAAGTCTGGTCTGTTTATTGCACTCTCCATGTTATGACCCGAGCGTCGGTTCTGATCGCGCTCGGGTTAAAGTTATGTCTCGCTGCCAGCCTTGACAGCTGCGGGTGGTATTCTGGCCTCTCCGGGCTCTTATTATGAAAGTGCTCGGTGGGGCTTCCGCCTGTCAACGGTCGGTCAGCTGTGTGTCATTTGTCATTAGTATCTGGTCTATTTAAGCTGAGTGCTGGCGTCGTTAAGACGCAGCAGTGTCTGATCGCATCTGGTCACGAACCTGACCGCTAATCTGTTCACCCATCGTCACGTTGCGGATGCCTGGACTGTATTCACACCTCGGCTGCCTTGGGCTTGACCGTCTTTCACCGGGACCAGTAAGTGAGCTCATTAGCCTTATTCCCCCCGGTGTTAATTGTTCTGTAAGTCCCTGCTTTGCAGCCAGCGTGTGCTATTATTACCAAGCCTGACTGTGTGTGACTGTCTCCTGTTATGGACCTATAGTGTGCTGTATAGCCCTATGCTTCCTGTTCTGCGAAGACTCCTGTCATTATCTCAGCAGCTTGTGTTAACACCTTTTCACCGTAATAAACTCACTGAAAAACTCGCTGGTGACTCTGTGTGCGTCTTATGCTGGCTCGTGAGGGCCAGTGCATGACAGTACACTGCTGCGCAAACAGCGTTTACGGTGACGCCATTTTGAGACGCTTTTCACCGGTGAGTTTGAGTTTTTGGACGTTGCTTGTCCCTGTCTGGGACCTGTGTATGTGAGGAATGCCGTCACCAAAGAGCCACGTGTTGACGAGTGTTTTGGAAGCTGTGGATGAGCTACTTATCTCCGCTTCCGAATCAGAATCAGAATCAGAAAAGATTTATTGCCAAGTACATTAACAGATCACTGATAACATACGAGAGAATTTGACGACATAGAAAATGAACCTGCATTTCCAGTGACACGGCTGCATCGGGACGCGCCTGCCAACAGGATAGAGGGTACAGGTAGCATAAGAATAAGAATAATACGAGGAACAATAGGAAGGAGCAAAAAAAATCATTGATTCAGAATACTGGTTGCATGATCAATCAATATTATGATTACAAGGAAAAAAAAAAGCTCTCAATGCACATACGCTAGACAGGATTCACAAGACACAAGACACAAGAGAGCAGTGTGTGTATCTTTATTCAGTTCATGGATCAATGTGTGTGCGCTGTTGAAGCAATGTTGATGATAATAAGAGAACACAAGGGCACTTGGCAGGAGATGTTTTGTCTGGCTGCCGCCGATCGTCCTTATCTGGGCAGGCTGTCCAGATGGCTGTCCAAGGCCTTGTGCTCGATGATTTTGAAAACACAGACTGCAGACAGCCAGGAGGAATTTTCATGGGGAAATTGAGCCAAATCGGACTGATCACAGAGAAGGCTTTTTATTTCTTCTGTAGATTCAGTACTTAACAGTCCATGTTGGACTATAACCACGGCATACATTGGTACCTGGACGCCGCCGAAGATGTACTCTGTAATCTCTCTCCCCGCTACGCCAACCACCCAGAAGTCAACGCGAGGAGGGAGGACATCGCCGCACAACGCGAATTATTCCTGATGATGGAGGAGGAACGCGGCAGGGAGCAGGTGAAGAGGCACTCCTGCTCTTCGCCTATGGATCCAGATCCTGCCTTCGATCCATTTCGGGAGTTCGCACCATCTGGGGGCCGGCGAAGGCGTTGGCGTCACGGCCGGGCGCATCTTCGGCAAGCTCCAGCTCCGGATCCAGTTCCGGGCCGCCGGGATGACCCCCTCAACCAGCCAGCTGCTGAGAGTGAGCTGAGTCCTGTGCCGGTGGGCTCCGTTCTTGGATCCTTTTCCATCCAGCGAGCGAGGGAAGGAGCAACGCCCGCTACAGCTGACAACATCCTTCCCCCGGAAGACAGGCAAGTCCAAGTTCACTTTTCTAGTAATAATAGTGATCTGTCTTGTCTGACTCCTGGAGGTGAAGCTCAGGGTTCGCAGCTCCCTGAGTTTCTTTCCCCAGCTGTAGCCATTTATATTAAACCTGCTGCCTCTGTGTCTCCTCCTGTGGAGCGGTCCTCGGCGTCAGTCCCACACCGGCGAACGAGGGGGAGGCCTGCAGCTCTGAGAGACATCCCGGTCTTGCAGCCTTGTTTTGGACAGAGGAGGAGAACGGACTGCAGTGAGGAGCCAGAGCCGACGAGAGAGCGTCCCCAGGGTTCCTCAGGGATGCAGCCCGAGTCAGCAGGTCCAGGGTCGTCTGCCCCCACGCCATACGGGTTATTGGCGTGGACGCCAGTGCATGAGGATCCAGCTGCGGAGACCATCAGGCCGGCTGTGGAACCCAACACAGCCGAGTGGGAGCCCGACGACGAGTTTCTTCCTGAACCTGGATCGGCGAAGTCCTGGACGGCTCCAGAGCCCGAGTGCAGGCAAGTGCTCTTTCTTGTTTTCCTGTATGGTGTATTAGAGCATTTTTGCCTGCCTCATGGGGAGGCGAGTGAGGGGCAGCCGTCCGCTGCACCCTAGCTCGTCTCGCTGGGCTCTGGCACTGCCGGTGGAACTGATCCCGGTTCTCCCTTGTGTTCTGAGCACCTCCACAGCGTTACCGGTCCGGAGCCAGTCAAGGTCACGGGACCGGGGGTTCCAGGTTCGGAGATGGAGGTCGTCGCCGGAGCAGTCCTGAACCGGTCGGGATCCGTCGTTTGGGCCGAGGTGACCCAGTCGGGGTCCGACGCGTGGTCCGAGGAGACCCAGTCGGGGTCCAACGTGGGTGCAGCGGTGACCCAATCGGGGCCCGTCCTGACCCAATCGGGGCCTGTCCTGACCCAGTCGGGGTCCGACGTATAGGCCGAGGTGACCCAGTCGGGGTCCAACGTGGGTGCAGCGGTGACCCAATCTGGGCCCGTCCTGACCCAGTCGGGGTCCAACGTGGGTGCAGCGGTGACCCAATCTGGGCCCGTCCTGACCCAATCGGGGTCCGACGAGATCCAGTGGGGGTCCAGCGCAGGCGCGGCTGCGACCCAATCAGGATTCGAGGAGGTCCAGGTTTTTGGTTGTCCCCTTCTCAGGAGCCACCAGCTGGGGGATTAGTGGGTTTTGTTTGGCAGATCGGCGCTCTCCTGTTTTGTCGTTTTCAGGTGAGCGGCTGCATGCAATCCCTCCACGGTCCTGTTGGTTGTGGGATGCGGGTCGGCCACCCGAGGAACTGCTTGGAGCATTCGGCGTCTTGGGTTGGCCACCCAATAAACTGTGTGTGTTACGGGGTGACCTGGTTCGGCCACCAGAGGACGTATTCCTGGGGGCATGGGACTGGGGCAGGCCACCTGACTGATCATGTACTGTGGGATTTTCTGTGGGCCCATATGGTGCCAAATCATGTCTTGTACGTCTAGCAATTTTTTTTGTTGTTGTTTATCAAGTCCTAGTCTTAGTCAGGTCTGAGCAATTTTTTAGATTGCCTCTTGTTTCCAAAGTCATAGTCTTAGTCAGGTCTGAGCAATTTTAGATTGCCTCTTGTTTCCAAAGTCATAGTCTTAGTCAGGTCTGAGCAATTTTAGATTGCGTCTTGTTTCCAAAGTCTTAGTCAGGTCTGAGCAATTTTAGATTGCCTCTTGTTTCCTTGCACGTCATAGTCTTAGTTAAGTCCGAGCAATTTTTGATTACCTCTTGTTCCCTTGTAAATCATAGTCATAGTCAAGTTAGAGCATTTATTTTTGATTACCTCTTGTTTCTTTGTAAATCTTAGTCATAGTCAAGTTTGAGCATTTTTTTTTGATTGCCTCTTGTTTCTTTTTTTTCTTGAAGGCCATAGTTTAGGTTTAGCCAAGTCAGAGCAATTTTGTATTGTCTCATGTTTTTTTTGTTTTTTTTCTGGAGAGCCACAGTCTTGTCATAGCCTAGTTCAGTCACATACTTTCTTTTCTTTGTTTTTTCCCCAGAGTCTTGTGCTCTTGTTTTTTTTTCCTTGTGAGTCACAGTCTTGTCATAGCCAAGTTGGGTCATTTTTGTCCTTGTTGTTTTGTTCTCCACTCCTTCTTGAGGGGTTATAGTATGGAGGTTTTTGTTCTTAGTTTCCAGGGGTTTAATTGTATTTTTGGTCTTGTGTTTGTTTTTTCATAGTCGTCGTGTTTAGCACGTATTTCTTTTGTGTCCATAGTTGCAGTCATGTATTCTTTTTATAGTCATGTTTTTCCACAGTTGGTCATGTATTTCTTGTATGGTTTTCTTGTCTGGTCTTTGTCTTGTTCTTGGGTTGGTTTCTCTCCCTCCGCACCTGTCCCCCAACCTCCCACCCTGGGGGGGCGGGGGGGGGGGCAGGTTGGTTCCTTGGGGCGTCCGGAGTCCGCCCGTGGAGGGAGGGTACTGTTATGACCCGAGCGTCGGTTCTGATCGCGCTCGGGTTAAAGTTATGTCTCGCTGCCGGCCTTGACAGCTGCGGGTGGTATTCTGGCCTCTCCGGGCTCTTATTATGAAAGTGCTCGGTGGGGCTTCCGCCTGTCAACGGTCGGTCAGCTGTGTGTCATTTGTCATTAGTATCTGGTCTATTTAAGCTGAGTGCTGGCGTCGTTAAGACGCAGCAGTGTCTGATCGCATCTGGTCACGAACCTGACCGCTAATCTGTTCACCCATCGTCACGTTGCGGATGCCTGGACTGTATTCACACCTCGGCTGCCTTGGGCTTGACCGTCTTTCACCGGGACCAGTAAGTGAGCTCATTAGCCTTATTCCCCCCGGTGTTAATTGTTCTGTAAGTCCCTGCTTTGCAGCCAGCGTGTGCTATTATTACCAAGCCTGACTGTGTGTGACTGTCTCCTGTTATGGACCTATAGTGTGCTGTATAGCCCTATGCTTCCTGTTCTGCGAAGACTCCTGTCATTATCTCAGCAGCTTGTGTTAACACCTTTTCACCGTAATAAACTCACTGAAAAACTCACTGGTGACTCTGTGTGCGTCTTATGCTGGCTCGTGAGGGCCAGTGCATGACACTCCACAGTATACAAAATAAATAAATTGCAAATTCTGGGAGGAAAAGTTGCAAACTTATGAGAAAAGAAGCTGCAAATTTATGAGAAGAAAGTCACAAGTCTGTGAGAAAAAGGTTGCAAATTTGCAAATCTTTTTTCTCTAAAACTTTCATAGTTTTTTGTAATGATATTATTCTTGTAAATGTGGAATTTTTTATGTGAATTTGGAACATTCTCATAAGTTGGATACTTTTTTCTTGTCATTTTTTGAGACCATTTGAGTTCTAATTGTTTGTTTCTTGCAATTTTTTTTCCCACAATATTTTTTATTGAACCTTTTTTTAACAAACATGACACAAACAAACACTAACACTAAAGTAAATTAAAAATAAATGTTCTAAAAACACCAACAACCATTAACAAAAGCAAGTCAAACAATGCTCCTCTGTTTAGCCTAGGTAATCCATTACATAAGTATACATATTATACATTCACCAATTTGGAATTTACAAGGTCCACACACATCATTCACCTTCTTCTTCAGAAGTTATGTTTAATTTCTTTACATAATCAATGAAAGGTCTCCATATATTCTCAAACACATTTTCCTTTGATTTCAATATGTATGTTATTCTTTCTAGTGGAAGGTTTGTTAACATCTGTCTTAACCACTGAGTCACATCTGGTCTATGAGTCTTTTTCCACAGTAGTGCAATACATTTTTTGGCATTAAGCAAACTGAGGTCAATGAATGTTCTTTCACTCTTATTAAAATTATGCTTTTCTGGATACAGACCCAACAAAAACAGTTTGGAGTTCAATATGAATTGTTTTTTTGATAATATTTCACTCATGAACTTATATACTTTTTTCTTGAACTTGTCACTCATAAACTGACATCTTTTTCCCACAGCTTTGAAACTTTCCATCAATATTTTCCCCCTTAAGTCCTGTCAATTATTTTTTCACCCTGAAAAAGTTGATCCGATTATGACATGCATTTACATGTGTCACACATTTGAACAGATTAAATCATTTTGAATTGTCTGACATTCCAGAAATAGTAGAAGAAGAAGCAACTTCCGATGTAAACAAACCCTGCTTTGTGTCTTTCTTTTTGAAATGGACCTGTATTTGTCATATGCGTGCGTCTTAGCACAGTGCATGTGGGAATTGAACATGAAAACCAAATGCAGGAGTAAGTTGAGTGTGTTTATTAACAAAAATGTGAGAGTGTCCAATATACAAACAATGAATGCCACTAGCATACAAGGGAAAATGCCCGGATGCTCTACAGCTTGTAGAAAAATAGAACATGGAGGAAATGGCCCAGACGCTACAGGCGGAACTGTGAGCGGAGGGAGACAGAGGAACCCAGGACGCTTCCAGACAGAACTGGTTTGGCATGGGCAAATATAGGAAAAACAGAGCTGGAGCAGTCCGAGACAGTCCCAGGTAGCTGTCCCAGTGGAAGAAAAATGGCAGTGAGTAGGCTGGTGGAAAAGACGATCCAATTACAGCAGTACAAGCAGTTAGTTCTACTCCAAGGGGAACAAACACTGTGTGGAACAAACAATGACCCGGCGATGCACATCAGTGAACACAGAACTTAAATACTGCAACTGATTAATCAACTGAGTGCATACTGGTGCGTATAGTGACTGCGTGGGTGTGTGATCATGTGAGTGAGAATGAATGGTGTGTGCGTGTGCTGAGTGCAGCACGTGTGTAAGTGAGTGAGTGTGCTGAGTGAAACACAAATGACAAACAGCTGTGGCCCTGACAGGAGGAGGGGGCGTGGCTGTCGGCTGTCAGGAAGCAAGCAAACCCCAAGGCTCTCAGCAGCCTGACATACAGACCTGACAGACAACAGACACAAGAGAAATAATAAAGGAAAAAAAGCCACGTCATGGAGCAGGGTAGGAAGAAAAAAAAACTTAAAACCCCGCTCATAACAGAGCCCCCCCCCCATCCCCGACAGGTGGAATCCAGACACCCGAGGAGAAAACAAGGCCACAGAAAAAGAAAAGAACCTTGCCCCCCCCAGGAGGTACTATCAACACTATTCAGGGCGGGTGGTGGGGAAAACAGGTCAGGAGGGAACACAACCAGTAAACTATCACAGAACACAAAGTGAAAACACAGTAAGTGTTTCAATCCCAACACCAAGAAAAACCTCCCCAAGGTCCCAGAGTTCACAAGATCAGGGGGTCGACCACAGTTCCAAACCTCAGGGTCCCAACGGTGAGGCCAATCAGGTGGCCGACCAGCATCCCAGGCCAGCCGAACAATCTGGGGAACCGAGTCAGGTGGCCTACCAGGAAAAGGCCACCTAACCCAGCCGCACAGTACATCAGGTGGCTGGCCTGGGAACTTCAGCCACGAGTTCAGGAAGGGCAGCCTGGATGGAGGCTCTCCCACCGAGAGACCCACAACCAGGGAGGAGCAAAGAAGCATGGCTGCACTCACAACGATCCTGGTCCAGGACATGGCATCACCCATGGTGGACCTGGGCCGGGTCATGGCTGCACCCACGGTGGGCCCGGCCTGGGACAACGTTACACCAGTTGTGGTCCCGGCCTGGGACCTCATTGTTCCCACAGAGAGCCATGGCTGGGCCTGCGTAGCACCCCCAAAGGACCCCAACCAGGCCATGGTTGCACCCACGATGGAACCTGGCTGGGCCCTTGCTGCACCCATGGTGGACCCCAACCGGGCCATGGTTGCACCCTCGAAGGTCCCGGGCTGGGACATTGTAGCACCCGCAGTGATTCTGGACTGGAGCTCAGCCGTACCCGCGGTGGTCCCAGCCTGGGACATAGCAACGTCCATAACGATCTCCACAGTGAGTTCAGAAAATGAACCTGGATCCTCAGTGGCCTTAGGCGGCATTGGCTGCTCTCTGGTAACCCTGGCAGGGAGCTCAGAGACAGGAGAGAGAGAGACCGGGTCAGGGTCGCTGGCAGCAGCAGAGCCCGGCAAGGTGAGCCCGGGTGCAGTAGTGAGCTGCCCCTGGCTCTCCTCACCAAGAGTCAGGCAAGACGGCTCCACAATAGGCAAGAGAGAAACTAAGGAGTGAACTCGCCTGAACTCGGGCTCCACCGCCGTCCAGGACACCGACGATCCAGGATGCGATGGCTCATCAGGCTGAGGAGGTGCAGCACCCATGGAGGTCCCAAGTTGGAACAGAACCCCCACCTCCACCTCCACCGTGGAAGCTGGACTCCCGTCGTTGTCTGCGGGAACCCCAGATGGCAGTAGATCCTCTCCAGCAACCCTAGGAGGAAGCTCAGGAATGACAGGAGAGAGAAGATGGTTAGTGTCACCGGCAGCATCGGAGCCCGGAGAGGTAAATTCAGATCCAGCTGAGGGCTGCACCCGACTCTCCTCACCAAGAGCCAGACAAGATTTCACTGAAACTGACATAAGAAAAACTAGAGAGAGAACTTGTCTGCACTCAAGCTCCACTACCGTCCAGGACTCCGTCGATCCCGATGACGACATCCTGGGCCCGGTCTGCAGGAGGTCTGGTTCGCTGGGTGACTCTGCTGCAGCGGCCCCCGCAGCAGGCGTGATGGTGGTTGCAGTCTCAAAGACCCCAGGCACTGCCTCCCACGCTAGTGGCTCATCCAGTGTGGCAGCTGGGGACTGCCTCACCGCCGACCCTGGAACTGGATCCTCCAGGACCTCTGGTTCCTCCCCCCTCTGGTGACTTGGTTGTGGAGCTGGCAAACTCTCAGGAGCACACATAGAGGATACAGAGAGGACTGGTGAGGGGTTATGATGTACCGCTGGAGCAGAGAACTCAGGGGACTGTGATCCCTGAGTATCTTGGCCAGGGAACAGGCAAAATTGTTCATCAGTAATAGAGTGAGAAAGAGAAAGAACTTGCCTGTTCTCCTGGCTTTCACTATATTCAGCAGCGTCCGGCGCGTCCTCCTCCTTCCCCGTGACTAACACGGGCTTAGGCTCCCCAATGGGTGGTGGAGAAGCCCCCCAAAGGGGCACGGGGGGGGGGGGAGTCTGGAGAAAAAACTGCCTCCTCCACCTTGGCGGATGTAAAAGCTAAGGGGGAGATGGCTACAGGAGAGGCAGCAGGAGAAAAGAACGGCTCGTTTTTCCTCCTCCATGAGGCGGTCGATATCCGCCAGTATCGCCAGTCTGTGTTCTTCCGAGAGAATGATGGGTCTAGGCTCTGGAGGCGGAGTTGGAGTGGGAGAGCTGCGGGAGGAGGGAGGCTTCCTCCATCGCGAGCACTTCTTCCGTGACGGTTTCAGCGTCGGAGAATCCCTCCCAGACTCCATGTCAGGCAGAGTGAAGATGAATAGAAGAATGTTGGCCGACTCAGGACAAAACAGAAGGTCAGGGCACAAATCCAAAACCTCCGCTGCAGTGTCTCAGGCCGCCAAACATCCTCAGGGGAACACCATCCCTGCATCCTGGAGAAAGCGTCCTTCAAAACGGTCCAGTGCGCATAGCTCCTCGACACGCCGGTACTCCATAGCGTAACTCAGGTGGGTAAAAAAACACAGACAAATGGATGAGGAAAAGAAAAAACACACTCTCAACTCCACCGCTGGTTTTCTTAATTAGGCTGGGCCATTCTGTCATATGTGTGCATCTTAGTGCAGCGCATGTGGGAATTGAACATGAAAACCAAATGCAGGAGTAAGTTGAGTGTGTTTATTAACAAAAACGTGAGAGTGTTCAATTTACAAACAATGAATGCCACTAGCATACAAGGGAAAATGCCCAGACACTCTACAGCTTCTAGAAAAATAGAACATGGAGGAAATGGCCCAGGCGCTACAGGCGGAACTGTGAGCGGAAGGAGACAGAGGAACCCAGGACGCTTCCAGACAGAACTGGTTTGGCGTGGGCAAATATAGGAAAAACTTACAGAGCTGGAGCAGTCCGAGACACTCCCAGGTAGCGGTCCCAGTGGAAGAAAAATGTCAGTGAGTAGGCTGGTGGAAAAGACGATCCAACTACAGCAGTACAAACAGTTAGTTCTATACCAAGGGGAACAAACATAAATGACTGCTTCAATAATAGTTAAACAGGTTTGTTAAAAGCCAGATTAAAAAGGTGGGTCTTGAGCCTGTTCTTAAAAACATCTGTTGACTCTGCAGCCCTGAGGCTCTCTGGCAGGCTGTTCCACAGATGAGGATCATAATCGTGAAAGCTTAACAAGTCTGACAAACTGGCAGCTATGTCCCACTATGAGAGCGTCTTCAGAGAGATTAGCATTATGTTGTTTACTGAGATGTGGCTAACAGAACTAGCAACAGATGCTAACATTGATCTGGAGGGTTTCCACGCAATACGGGCAGATCGGACATCAAACAACAGGAAGAGCAGAGGGGGGGTGCTGATAATGTATCTGAATAACAGATGGTGTAATCCTGGGCACATCACGATTAAAAAAACAACATTGCAGCAAGGACATTGAGTTGCTAGCTGTTAGCATGAGACCGGCTTATCTCCCAAGGGAATATTCACATGTCGCTGGCATTGTTATTTATGTATCTCCCTCCGCGAGCGCTGAGGCAGCGCATGACGTCATCCACTCAGTCCCTAGCAGGCTGCAAACACAGCACCCAGATGCTCTCCAGCTCATCTCAGGTGACTTTAACCATACTTCACTGTCCTCCATTCTTCCACTTTCACCCAGTATGTCACGTGCTACACCAGAGACAATAAAACACTGGACTTATTTTGGTGTGAAATTCCTTTTCATATGTTGCCCCACACATTTCCACATGCTCTAACGTATGCAGGTATGGAATATATGAGTAATATATACCACAGGCCCCCCAAACAACTAGGAAAGGACACAGAAAGATTCACAGTCTAGGGTAATTACTAAGACATACTACGTGTTACAGCTGTTGTCACAGAAGAAACTTCCAAGTAGCCATGCTCCTAAGAGAGTTCAGTGAAAATATAACAGCATAGTATAATCATAAGTCAGTCCTAAACTGTTGCGGCACAATTAGCGAAAAATAGCAGAGTGGTGTAATCAGTCCTTGTGCAGTCTGGGTTTCAATCTTCTCCCAAAGCTGCTGTAGGCTGGTTTAGGCGTCCTGCTGGGACCTTGTTGTGAGGAATCTGCAGTGTGGGAAGGAGAGAGATTATCTGTTCCCTGCCTGGGGGCTGAGACTTTTTCCTTGGGGGGTCTACCTCGCCGAGGTGCTCGCGCCAACTGTGCAGGTTCGTCTCTCAACAAGAAGGCAGGTTTGAGTCTGTCAATGCTGACCGTTTCATTTCTATCCCCATAATCAAGCACAAAGTGTTTGTCACCATTTTCCAGCACTCTGAACGGGCCATCGTATACTGGGCGTAACGTTGGTTTAAGGGCTTCATGCTTAACAAAAACAAACTCGGCGTTTTTTAAAGTTTGAGGAACAAAAACTCGCGGAAAGGAGTGATGAGCTGGACCGTGTAGAGAGTCCGGTCCGTTACTGCCTAAAAACCTTGGGACTGGGAGGTGCCCTGGTTCCGGGTTTTCTGGTAAAAATTCACCTGGTAGTCTGATAGGCTGAGCAAAGACTAATTCTGCAGGGGAAGCGTCTAAATCCTCTTTAGGTGCCGCACGCAACCCCAATAAAACCCAGGGAAGTTTATTTACCCAATTTGTGTCCGTTAATGAGGCTCTGAGGGCGGCCTTTAAGGACCTGTGAAAACACTCGCATAACCCATTAGCCTGAGGGTGATAAGCGGTGGTACGGTGAATTGTTGCCCCTAAACTGTTGGACATGGCTGACCAGAGCTCTGAGACAAATTGAGGCCCCCTATCTGACGTGATGTCTGATGGGACGCCGAAACGTGCCACCCAATTTGTTAGAAAAACGCGAGCGACTTCCTCCGCTGTAGTTGCCGCTAGAGGGACTGCCTCTGGCCAGCGCGTGGTGCGGTCTATCATTGTTAGCAGGTGTGTGAAACCCTGGGAGGAAGGCAGCGGCCCCACGAGGTCGACATGAATGTGGTCGAACCTTCTAGCAGGGATGGGAAAAGGCTCCAGAGGGGCTTTTGTGTGTTTGTATACTTTGGCGCGCCGACAAGGAATGCAAGTTTTTGCCCATTCTTTTACGTTTTTGCACAGGCCTGGCCACACAAACTTTTCGGCAACCATTTTGACCGAGGCGCGCACACCTGGGTGCGCGAGGGAGTGAATTGCGTCGAAAATACGGCGCCGCCAAGCAGCCGGTACTAACGGGCGAGGTCGGCCGGTTGAAACATCGCATATTAGGGGGGGCACGCCGTCGCGCAACCCTTTTTCCTCCAGCCTTAACCCTGTTGGTCCAGACAGGAGTGCGCGCACGTCCGCATCACTACCTTGTTCTTCCGCCATGGCTGCATAATCTATCCCTTCATGGATAGGTGCTGCATATGTGTTTGCGTTAGAGAAAAGCTCAGCTGCTGAAGCAGTGTAATCTGTCTCCTCGTGCTCTGGCGCTGCCACAGCGCGAGAGAGACAGTCCGCTACTACGTTAAGTTTGCCCGCTACATGTCGAATGTCTGTGGTGAACTCTGAAATCGCAGCTAGCTGTCTTTGTTGTCTGCCCGACCAAGGTTCTGAAATTTTAGCCATAGCAAAAGTGAGCGGTTTATGGTCCACAAAAGCCGTGAAACTCCGCCCTTCTAACCAAAACTGGAAGTGGCGGATGGATAAATGGAGCGCCAGCAGCTCCCTGTCAAAAGTGCTGTACTTGCGTTCCGTCGGGTTTAGCGATTTGCTAAAAAATGCTAAAGGTTGCCAGACCCCCTTGACAAGTTGTTGTACAACTGCCCCTATGGCCAAGTCTGAAGCATCTGTGGTTAGAGCAATGCGGGCCGAGGGATCTGGATGGACTAACATTGTGGCGTTAGCTAGGGCGTTTTTAACTTCCGCAAAAGCGCGTTCACGTTCCGGGGTCCATTCGACCGCGTTGGAAGCTCTCTTTTTTTTGAGCGCGTCATACAGGGGCTGCATGAGCTGAGCTGCATGAGGGAGGAAACGGTTGTAAAAATTAACCATCCCCAAAAATTCCTGTAGCGATTTGACCGTTTGGGGCCGTGGAAAACCTTCTATCGCATGAATTTTGTCTGGAAGCGGAACTGCCCCTTTCGGGGAGACTCTGTGTCCCAAAAAATCAATTTGTGATACGCCGAATTTGCATTTGGCTGGATTAATTATTAATCTGTGCTCTTCTAGCCTCTGAAAAACGGCAGTGAGATGCTGCTCGTGCTCTTCCTCCGATGAGCTGGCTACCAGCATGTCGTCGAGGTAGATGAAAACAAAGGGGAGGTCGCGTAAGACTGCGTCCATCATACGCTGAAAAGTCTGAGCAGCACCTTTGAGGCCGAAAGGCATTCGCAGGAATTCAAAAAGGCCGAAAGGGGTTATAACCGCTGTTTTAGGAATGTCTTCAGCTCGGACTGGAACTTGGTGATAACCGCGGACTAAGTCTATTTTTGAAAAAATGCGCGCACCCACTAAATGTAGTGAAAAGTCCTGTATGTGAGGAATGGGGTAGCGGTCATGCGCTGTAGCATTGTTTAATCTGCGGTAATCTCCGCACGGTCTCCAAGAACCGTCGGATTTCGGAACCATGTGAAGTGGTGAAGCCCAAGGGCTCTTTGAACGTCGGACAATGCCTAATTTTTCAAGAGCTGCAAATTCGTCCCTTGCTATGTTGAGCTTGGCCGCGTCTAAGCGGCGAGCTTTGGCAAAAACGGGAGGTCCCGTTGTTGGAATGAAGTGTTTAACCCCGTGTTTGGCTACAGTGGCTGAGAATTTGGGGGTTGTGAGTGCTGGAAATTGGGTGAGGAGTTGCTCAAACTTACCTCCTGCCGTAGTGACATTGGCCTGCACAGGTGGTGGAGAGACTCGAGCTGAGCAAGGAATAGAAGCAAAAGACAGTGCATGAACCAGGTGCCTATTTGCTAGATCAACTAATAACCCGTGTGCACACAGAAAATCTGCGCCTAACAAGTTAAAACTCACCGCCGCTACAACAAATGTCCATCTGTAGCTGCGGCCGTGAATGAGGAGATGCAGGCTCTTTTCCCCGAACGTGTCGATGTCCGAGCCGTTGGCTGCCACTGCTCCATTGCCCCGGGTGCCCATGGCTCGATCTGCGTGGGAGGGCATGACGAAACTCAGCTGGGCTCCTGTGTCGATGAGGAACTGCTTGCCTGTGTGTCCATCCGTCACGTATAACAGCTTATTTTTCTCGCCGAGAACCGCTGCCGTTAACGGCCCTCGGCTTTGGCGTTTCCCGACATCGTAAACTTGCAGGGGGGGAACACATTTCCGGGCTTTCTCGGAGAAGCGGTGATGATAATAACAGACGTCATTCTGTTTGTTGCGCTTGGGCCGCGCTGCTGTCACCGTGGGTTGAGCCTGCTCCGTGGTTTGTGACTCTCCAAGGTTCGGGGCGTCAGTTTTGAGGTCTGCGGATGCCGCTGTGGGTGTCCAATCTCTGCAGGCGTTGACGAGTCGATAAGCCTCGTTGGCCAGCGTGCGGAAGTCCTGATGATTGTTGCACTTCATACTGGCGAGTGTCCCTCTCATGTGTGGTGGTAGCGTGCTGAGGAAAATAAATTGAAAGAGGAAATTATCATTGTCCTCCTCCTTGAGCTGCAGTAAATCCTCCATGAGGGTCTTTGGATTGCCCCCTCTGTGGCAGTAGACTGCCAGGATTTTTTCGGCTCTTTCTTCCGCCGACGGGACGTAATTCGCCACGATGGTCGCCTTGAGTGTCTCATACTTGTCCCGGGCCGGTGGTCGCTGGATCAAGCTTCGCACACACCTCGAAGTGGTGGAGTCGAGTTTGGAGACGATATGGTAGAACTTAGTATCGTCTGCCGTGATGCCCGCCAGTATGAACTGGGCTTCGGCTTGGAGAAACCAAGAGGCCGGGTCTTCTCGCCAGAAATCTGGCAGTTTAACAGCGACGGCGTTTGTGCACATCATCACTGTTGTGCCCGCCGGGTGAGAGTGCCTTGCCTCAGCTCTCACGGCGGTGCTGGAGCTCGGTTGAGCTCTCTCGGTACCCTCTGCCGGGGGGAACAGCTGTCTGCTTGTTCCCTCATCTGCGTTGTCGCTGGCGTAAGTCAGATTCGCCGCGGATGAGTCGCTTGAAGAACGCCTCAGGTCCATACTCGCGTCAAGGTCACCAGTGTAGAAGAGCTGGAAATAACAAGGCGGTTTTGTATCACAAAAGCAGTGTCTTTAATGAACAACTCTTCTATCTTGTCTCATCATGGTGCAGAGCTTGGCAGAAGGCAAAGAGCAAGAATTCTGCCCAGCTCGCTGGTTAAATACAGGCACACATCCAAGACATGCAAAACACAAGCTGAAATCCCCCGTTATCTAAATCCCCATTAGTCCTGTTAACTCCTCCCTCCGTCTTGGGAGGTGATGGGAAAACCTCTCCTCGCCTAAGGGGGTGAAGGTGTCAAGTCTGTTGCCATGGCGTCCTGTGAAGTCATTGGTCTTCACACGGTGGTGAGATTCCTTTGTCCTTTCAGAGGTGTGAAATTCCTTTGCATATGTTGCCCCACACATTTCCACATGCTCTAACGTATGCAGGTATGGAATATATGAGTAATATATACCACAACCAGCATAGATAGATAGATGTACTTTATTGATCCCAAAATGGGAAATTACAGTGTAACAGCACAATGACAGTAGACAACCAAACAACAGAAACACACACATGACAGACAAAGGGATTACCCATGGAAAGTAAAAACTAACACAACTATAAAACCAATATACATCATAGCTTAGTATATGATGACCCGTATAAACACATGAATCATCCCATAGTACAAAGAAGGACTATCAGGAGCAGAGTGAAATGTGAGGTACCAGTTAGTCTGTAAGGTGCAGTGTGGCAGCATTGTTATGACCAGAATACAACATCATAATGAGTTATTGTACAGTGAAATTGCATGTGGCAGGAAAGATTTCCTGTACCTGGCTGTTTGACAACGAAGCTGTAGTAGTCTACTGGAGAAAGTGCTTCACTGCCTACCTAGTGTGTGGTGGAGGGGGTGATCAGGATTGTCCATGATGGATCGCAGTTTATTTAGTGTTCTCCTCTCCACTACTGTCTCAAAGGTCTCCAGTCTGAGACCAATTACAGAGCCAGCCCTCTTGATAATCTTGTCAAGTCTGTTGGTGTCTCTGGCCCTGATACTGCTACCCCAACAGACAGCAGCAAAGAAGATGGCGCTGGTGACAACGGTCTGGTAGAAAAGCTCCAGCATCCTGCTGCACACGTTGAAGGATCTCAGCTTCTTCAGGAAGTAGAGTCTGCTCATCCCCTTCTTGTGCGCAGCATCGGTGTTGGATCTCCAGTCCAACCCGCTGCTGATCCTGACACCCAGATATTTGTAGTCCTCAACCACTCCCACATCCTCCCCCCTAATCTGCAGTGGCTGAGAAGGTGTCTTCCTCTTCCTGAAGTCAATCACCATCTCTTTGGTCTTGCTGACATTCAACCTCAGGTGATTCTGCTCCGTCCACTCCACAAATCTGTCTACCAGTTTCCTGTACTCCCCCTCCTCTCCTCCTCTTATACACCCCACAACAGCTGAGTCGTCAGAGAATTTCTGCAGGTGGCATGACTCTGTGTTGTACTGAAAGTCAGTGGTGTATAAGGTAAAGAGAAAAGGAGAGATCACAGTCCCCTGCGGAGCTCCCGTATCACAAGCCACCACCCCAGACAAGACATTGTCCAGCCGGACAAACTGTGGTCTGCCTGTCAGGTAAACAGTGATCCAGGAGATCACAGAGCTGTCACCCCCCCATCAACCGCACCTTCTCACCCAGCAGCAGTGGCTGGATGGTGTTAAATGCACTGGAGAAATCAAAAAAAGTGATTCTCACAGTATCTCCTCCACCATCCAGGTGCAGATGTGCTCATTGCAGCAGGTAGATGACAGCATCTTCAACTCCTAAATGGGGCTGATATGCAAACTGCAGAGGGTCCAGCCACGTCTTCACCTGCGGCCTCAGGTGGGCTAAGACCAGTCTCTCCAGGACCTTCATCACATGAGATGTGAGGGTAACTGGTCGATAGTCGTTCAGGTCCGATGGAGATGACTTCTTGGGGACAGGAAGCAGGCAGGATGTCTTCCACAGCACCGGTACTCTCTCCAGACTCAGGGTCAGGTTGTACAGGTGTTTCAGTACTGGAGCTAGTTGGTTGGCACTGGTCCTCAGGGTCCTTGCAGAGATGCCATCAGGGCCCACCGCCTTCCGCTGACAGAGTCTTTCCAGCTGTTTCTCCACCTGGTCTGTAGTCACTGTGAAGTGAGGAAGGGTCCTGGTTCCCCCTGAGGAGGAGGAGGGGGGAGATGGAGAGATGTTCTGCACAGGAGGGTGAGTGGGGAGGGGTGTGTGGGGGTCTGGTTGTGTTGCTGAGGTGACAGACTATGAGTTGAACCAGTTAAAAAACAGATTCAGTTCCTCAGCTCTCTCCTGGCTCCCAGATGGCTGCCTGACTATCCCCTTGCACCCAGTTATTTGCTTCATTCCCTCCCACACATCTTTAGTGTTGTTTTGCCTGAGTTTCTCTTCCAACTTCCTCTTATAACTGTCCTTGCACCTCCTCAGCATCTTTCTGAGTTTATGCCGTACTCCCCTCGGTTCCTCCTTGTCTCCAGCCCTAAAAGCTCTCTTCTTTTTGTTCAGAAGTGCTTTCAGGTCACTGGTGACCCATGGTCTGTTGTTGGAGAAGCAGTGTACAGTCTGAGCTGGCATGATCATGTCTTCACAGAATCTAATGTATTCTGTGATGCAATCAATCATATTGTCTATGTCCACTCCATGTGGTTCACAGAGTACGCTCCAGTCTGTCGTCTCGAAGCAGTCCTGAAGTGCATCAGCAGCCTCCTGTGTCCACCTCCTCACAGTCTGTGTATAAGCAGGCTGCCTTTGCACAAGGGGAACGTACTTGGGTGTTAACATGACCATGCAGTGATCTGATTTGCCAGGGGTGGAGGATGCAGTGATCTTCCTCCTACTCCGTTCCCTGTCCCACTTGGAGAAGCCTGGGAGCACTGTGAGGATCATGTTCTTTGAATTCTCCAGTGCTTTCAACACCATCCAGCCGGTGATCCTGAAGGACAAGCTACTGTGCACAGGGGTGGACCAGCACTTGTCATCGTGGATCCTAGACTACCTCACAAACCGACCACAGTTTGTGAGAACCCTGGACTGTGTGTCTGACACCATCATCTGCAGTACTGGGAACCCCCCCCCAGGGAACAGTTCTGGCTCCCTTCCTGTTCACCCTTTATACTGTGGACTTTTCACACAACACACCACACTGCCACCCACAAAAGTTCTCTGATGACTCTGTGATCATTGGCCTCATCGCTGATGGAGATGATGTAGAGCACAGAAGACTTATCCAGGATTTGTGGACTGGTGCCAATGGAACTGCCACCAGATCAATGTGAGGAAAACTAAACAACTGGTGGTGGACTGCTGCAGGTGAGGACAACCCCCCACAGCACCAGTAAACATACAGGGAACAGACATTGAGATGGTGACATCCAGGTACCTGGGTGTTCACCTGAACAATAAACTGGACTGGTCACACAACACCAACGTGCTCTACAAGAAGGGGCAGTGCAGGCCATTCCTCCCGAGGAGGCTCAGGTCTTTTGGAGTGCAAGGGGCACTCCTGAAAACCTTCTATGATTCGGTGGTGGCATCAGCCATCACATTTGAAGTGGTCTGCTGGGGCAGCGACATCATGGCAGTCAACAGGGAGACTAAACAGACTAATCAAAAAAAAGCTAGCTCTGTTCTGGGGTGGCGCCTCGACCCAGTAGAGGGAATAGGAGAGAGGAGGATGGTGGCTAAGCTGTCATCTCTGCTGGAGTCTGAGTCCCACCCCATACAAGGACACACTGAACGCACTGAGGAGCTCATTTAGCAGTAGGCTGTACCATCCTAGATGCGCAATGGAGAGGTTCTGCAGGTCCTTCCTACCTATGGCTGTCAGACGTTATAACCTAACCAGGGCTGCTCGTAGAGGTCATATTGAATGTACAAAACGTAACAACCTTGCACAATAAATGGTCCCCCTCCATTATACAACTAGGACAATATCAAGCGTTACTGAGGGTAACAACACAGCTGATTCAAATACAAATTATACCGTCTGGGTACATATTCATAGTCTGTGGGGTAACTTAACAGACTGTAATGCTGTCTATACCACCTAGCTTGCTCCTGCACTGTTTATATATCTGTGTGCATATGTATATTCATTTGGTCTTATTATCTTATCTTATTAATTATTGCTCTGAGTGCTGTTATCCCTGTGCTGCTGCAATCCTGGAATTTCCCCATTGTGGGACTAATAAAGGCTTATCTTATTTTGTACCTTTTTAACTTGGCTTTTAAAAAACCTGTTTAACTACAGTGGTGTGAAAAAGTGTTTGCCCCCTTCCTGATTTCTCTTTTTATTTTGTATGTTTGTCACACTTTAATGTTTGAGATCATCAAACAAATTTAAATATTAGACAAAGATAACACAAGTAAACACAAAATGCAGTTTTTAAATGAAGGTGTTTATTATTAAGGGTAAAACAAATCCCAACCTACATGGCCCTGTATGAAAAAGTGACCCCCCCCCCCCCCCCGTTAAAAATATAAATTAACTGTGGTTTATCACATCTTTGGAAAGCTGAGTCAATTTGTCTAGACACACCTAGGTCTGATTACTGCCACGCCTGTTCTCAATCAAGAATTCACTTAAATAGGATCTGCCTGACAAAGTGAAGTAGACCAAAACATCCTCAAAAACTACACATCATGCTGTGATCCAAAGAAATTATGGAACAAATGAGAAACAAAGCAAAAGCTGCAATGCTCCGTACTGTGGGTGTTTATATATCTACATATTTATTCCATCTAGCTACAATGCTCCGCACTGTGTGTTTATATACTCATATATTTATTCCATCCAGCTACAATGCTCTGCACTGTGTGTCTGTGTGTATATATATACACTACCGTTCAAAAGTTTGGGGTCACCTCAGACAATTTTGTGTTTTCCATGAAAAGTCACACTTTTATTTACCACCATGAGTTGTAAAATGAATAGAAAATATAGTCAAGACATTGACAAGGTTGGAAATAATGATTTGTATTTGAAATAATAATTTTTTCCTTCAAACTTTGCTTTCGTCAAAGAATCCTCCATTTGCAGCAATTACGGCATGGCAGACCTAACATGATTTCACAAGGGTTTTCTAATCATCCATTAGCCTTCTGACGCAGTGAGCAAACACATTGTACCATTAGAACACTGGAGTGATAGTTGCTGGAAATGGGCCTCTATACATCTATCTAGATATTGCACCAAAAACCAGACATTTGCAGCTAGAATAGTCATTCACCACATTAGCAATGTATAGAGTGTATTTTTGATTAGTTTAAAGTTATCTTCATTGAAAAAAAGTGCTTTTCTTTCAAAAATAAGGAAATTTCTAAGTGATCTCAAACTTTTGAACGGTAGTGTATATATTTATAGTAATATGTACGTATGTATATTAGCTGCTCTTGCTTTTTTTTTCTTGCCTTCTGATTGTTACTCTGAGTGTTGCTATCCCTGTGCTGTTGCAATCCTGGAATTTCCCCTTTGTGGGACTAATAAAGGCTTATCTTATCTTATCTTAATTGAGATCTATCAGTCTGAAAAAAGTTATAAAGCCATTTTTAAAGCTTTGGGACTCCAGTGAACCACAGTGAGAGCCATTATCCACAAATGGTGAAAACATGGAACTGTGGTGAACCTTCCCAGGAGTGGCTAGCTGACCAAAATTACCCCAAGAGTGCAGCGACGACTCACCCAAGAGGTCACCAAAGACCCCACAACAACATCCAAAGAACTGCAGGCTTCACTTGCCTCAGTTAAAGTCAGTGTTCATGACTCCACCATAAGAAAGAGTCTGGGCAAATATGGCCTGTATGGCAGAGTTCCACGATGAAAACCACTGCTGAGCAAAAAGAACATCAAGAATCATCTCAGTTTTGCCAGAAAACATACTGATGATCCCCAAGACTTTTGGGAAAATGTTCTGTGGATTGATGATACAAAAGTTAAACTTTTTGGAAGGTGTGTGTCCCATTACATCCGGCATAAAAGTAACACAGCATTTCAGAAAAGGAACATCATACCAACAGTAAAATATGGTGGTGGTAGTGTGATGGTCTGGGGGTGTTTTGCTGCTTCAGGACCTGGAAGACTTGCTGTGGTAAATGGAACCACAAATTCTGCTGTCTACCAAAAAATCCTGAAGGAGAATGTCCGGCCATCTGTCCGTGACCTCAAGATGAAGCACACTTGGGTCTGCAGCAGGATAATGATCCAAAACACACCAGCAAGTCCACCTCTGAATGGTTCAAGAAAAACAAAATGAAGACTTTGGAGTGGCCTAACCAAAGTCCTGACCTGAATCTGACTGAAATGCTGTGGCATGACCTTAAAAAGGCGGTTCATGCTCGAAAACCCTCCAATGTGGCTGTATTACAACAATGCTGCTGTCACGAACCGAGCCAGTTTTGTCCTTTAGGCTCGGTTCTGACCATTCTCTGTGGCTCAGGTTTATCTGTGTATTTGTGTATTGTGTTATCTTTTGAGTTCTTGTTGTTTCTTTGTCACTAGTTTACTTTTTTCCGTACCTGTAGCCACTGTGCTGGCCAGCAGCTGTGAGGCAGCCTCCTTTGGCCTACATTTATGTGGGCGCTGCCTGACACTTGCCAGTCCGACCACGCCCCCTCTCTCATGAAAGCCAGCTGGGTCTCCTCTGGTAATTGCCTTTCCCGCGCTTCGCCCAGGTGTTCCCAATCTGTGTTGCCAGCAATGCTTGTACTTAATCAGGCCTTTGCCAGTTTAGCATTGCTGGACTATTGGTTTGTCTATGGGAATGTTGTGGCCACCGTTCACTGTGGTCTGCCCGCTGCACGTCCAATCGTGTGAGTCAAGAAGTGAACCTTGTCATCTTTTTGTAAGTCTGCCTTGTTTTTGTACTGTCTGTTTTTTGTGACCACTGTATACTGTGGTCTGCCCGCTGCACGCCTGTCGTGTGAGCCCTTTAGTGTACTCTGTATCATTTTTTGTAAGTCTATATTTTTGGAACTGTCTGCCTCTTTTGTTAATAAATGTGTTTGAGGTGTAACCTGCACTTAAATCCGTCCTTCTCTCACTCCTTGGTGCGCTGCATAAAAGCGCACGAGGAGGACCGTGACAGCTGCAAAGATGAGTGGGCTAAAATTCCTCCACAGTGCTGTGAAAGACTCATTGCCAGTTGTCACAAATGCTTGATTGCAGTTGTTGCTGCTAAGGGTGGCCCAAGCAGTTATTAGGTTTAGGGGGCAATCACTTTTTCACACAGAGCCATGCAGGTTTGGATTTTTTTCCCCCTTAATCATAAACTGTGGTGGTTTGGGCTGGGTCAGACCAGGCCACACGTTGTGATTGTCAGTATTTATTATTCTGCCTTCTTTATTATCATCCTTGGGTCTTTATTTCCATCCTGGTCTCATTATTGTTATTATTATTATTATTGTCATTATTATTATTATTATTGTCATTATTATTATTATTATTGTCATTAGTATTATCCATCGTAGTTACTTTTGTATGTTTGGTTTTCCTGTTAATCATTTGTTTCTGATTGGACTTTTATTTTGACAGTGTTTGTTTACTTCCGTTTGAGCACAGCCATTCCCTGTGTCAGTCTTTATTGGTCAGGGCTGTTGCTCATTATTAGTCATTATGTAATTCCTATTTATTGGGTGTGACTCCCTCATTCTTTTGTTGGGTCCTCGTCGTGATCATCATTATTCATCATTACTTCATCATTACTCATCGTTATCATTTCCCTGTCTTTACCTCTGGTCATGAGTCTCATTGTCACTGCCATGCCACTGTTTCCTTTATTAAATCATGCTTCAACTTCACCCCGCGAGTGAGTCTGTGCTTCTGCCCGAGAGGGCCACCATGACATAAACACCTTCATTTAAAAACTGCATTTTGTTTTTACTTGAATGAATGAATGAATGAATGAATTTTATTTATTTCGGATAGTACATTACAGGTTAAAAGAAACTGTATAATATAACAACAAGGTCAAATTAGACAAAGACTCCTTCTACTATACAATTCCACGTGAGTTATCCGAAATGGGTGATGGCTGAAGCCGCAGCTTATATTGCCCACCCATATTCCATCCAAGAATTCAAAGGAGAAAAAAGAGAAAACAAGACAAGAGCGATTACAATTTAAAACAAAGCTAAGACAAAATGTGACTGA
This sequence comes from Pholidichthys leucotaenia, assembly GCA_020510985.1. Classification (NCBI taxonomy): domain Eukaryota; kingdom Metazoa; phylum Chordata; class Actinopteri; order Cichliformes; family Pholidichthyidae; genus Pholidichthys; species Pholidichthys leucotaenia. The sequence goes on along the minus strand of CM035841.1, from coordinate 424,347,675 downwards.
GAGAAAAAGAAAACTGAGCTAGTCTAAGTTAAGCAGTTACTATTCAAAAACAAATCTAAGACATAGTGTCACAGACAAAAAAAGAAAAAACTAAGCTACAACACAACACAGGCTGGAAATGTCAATCCTTATGTGAGTTTACATGTCGTCTTGTAAATATATTTGGAGTATTTCTTCCTTTAGTTTTTGTTTAAATTGTCCAAGCTTTGTACATGATTTTAATTCAGGTCCATAATCGTTCCATAATCTGACTCCTTGCACTGAAATACAGTGTTGCTTGGTGGTTGTTCTCACTGTAGGCTTTTGAAATATACATGTTCCTCTGAAGTGATATCGTTTCTCCCTTGTTTGGAACAACTTTTGGATATTTGCGGGCAGTGATAGATTCTTCACTTTGAACATTATTATTGCGGTTTTAAAGTCAATCAGATCTTTCAACTTGAGAGTTTTTTGTTTAAGAAAAAGTGGGTTTGTTGGTTCCCTGTAAGCTGCTTTGTTGATTATTCTAATAGCTCTCTTTTGAAGCATAAAGAGTGGATATATGTTTGTTTTATATGTATTTCCCCATACTTCATTACAATATGTCATGTATGGGAGTATTAATGAATGGTACAAGGTGTATAGTGTGGGTTGTGTTATCTTTGTCTAATATTTACATTTGTTTGATGATCTCAAACATTTAAGTGTGACAAACATACAAAAAAATGAGAAATCAGGAAGGGAACAAACACTTTTTCATACTATTGTATATGCAACTAAACTTGTCTACTGTTTTATCTATGTAAAGCACTTTGTGCAGTATCCAATGTCTGAAAAGTGCTATACAAATAAAGTTTAAGAGTTTGGACTCTTCCCTATTACAAAAATAGGGACCCTAAACAATAACCCCTACAGTTTCCCCCTCAATCTTTACTCTTGAAAAAAGTGTTGTTTATTGTCCCCCCAATAGTGAAATGAAATATCCACCCATGGATGTAGCCTGGCTTCAGCTATGAAAAGAGTCATTTTTAGTATCTGATTAATGAGGAAAAAACGTTTTGAATTAAAAAGAAACAAAATCAAATTCATAAGTCTCACATTTAGAAAAAAAGAAAAAAAAAGTCAAAATTACATGGAAGAATCAATCGATCAAACAAACAAACCAACTTTATTTATGTAACACTTTTCAAACAAATAGCAATGTTGCACAAAGTGCTTTAAATATTTAAAAAAAACAAACAAAAAAAACAATGTATCCTCTAGCCCACCCAGGCCACATCAACCCCCCCCCCCCCCCCGACACACACACACCCCAGAAACGCATAACAATTTTTTCAGAAAACTACAAAAGCACTCAGAGACTGCATACCTCTGCCAAGGCTCCTTCCAGCTCTCATGGATCACCTCCAAAATGTAATGGGTTTGTGGGTAGGCCAGGAGCCATTTCTGGTGAAAATTGAATCAAAGTCTGTCCCTTAGTTTTGGAGTATTCTTGCAAACACTCTGTGAGAAGATAAGTGCCTGGTTGGAGGTATGCATTCTCGGATCATCACCAAAATGTAGTGGCTTCCTCTGTAGCCCAAGAACCACCTCTGGTGAAAATTTCATCCAAACCCATCCAGTAGTTGTGTAATCCTGCTGCACAAATACAAACAAAGCCCTTGGGGGAGGTATGCCCTCTCAGATCATCACCAAAATCTAATCATCTGTTCCCTATGCTATTACACACATTTCCTTAAAATTTCATCAAAATCTGTTCATAACGTTTTGAGTTATGTTGCTAACAGACAGACAGACAAGCCGACAAACCAACCAACACAGGTGAAAACATTACCTCCTCCCTTGGTGGAGGTAAAAATGCCAATTAAAACAAAAATCTGTCATAATTACAAGAAAAACAAACATGAATTTATAAGAAAGGTCACACCTTGCGTACACTGCTACTATCAGTGGGCAATTATTTTTTAACAAGGGGGATGTGTCATGAGCTGAGCACTGGAGGTTTCTGCCTCCCTCCAGCTCCACAGCCTCCACATTCCCTACTTCATTTAAGGCACCCCCCCCCACCTCCCCCCCCTCCCCTTATCATCAGTGAGCAGGATGTGCTCAAACAGTTCTCCAGACTGAACCCGCGCAAGGCCCCCGGCCCAGACGGCGTGTCTCCCTCCACCCTGAGACTCTGTGCGAAACAGCTGGCTCCTGTATTCACAGACATTTTTAACACCTCCCTTAAGTTATGCCACGTGCCGTCCTGCCTCAAATCCTCCACCATCATCCCTGTCCCCAAGAAGCCACGGATCACTGGACTTAATGACTACAGACCTGTAGCGCTCACCTCTGTAGTCATGAAGTCCTTTGAGCGCCTGGTCCTGTCCCACCTCAAGTCCATCACCACCCCTCTCCTGGACCCGCTGCAGTTTGCCTACCGAGCCAACAGGTCTGTAGACGATGCAGTCAACCTGGCCCTCCACTCCATCCTGCAGCACCTGGACTCCCCGGGAACCTACGCCAGGATCCTGTTTGTGGACTTCAGCTCCGCATTCAACACCATCCGCCCCGCTCTGCTCCGGGACAAGCTGTCCCTGCTCAACGTGCCTGACTCCCTCTGCAGGTGGATCATCGACTTCCTGACGGACCGGAGGCAGCATGTGCGGCTGGGAAAGACTGTCTCAGACTATACTAGCATCAGCACCGGATCACCCCAGGGCTGTGTACTTTCCCCCCTACTCTTCTCCCTTTACACCAACTCCTGCACCTCCAGCCACCAGTCTGTCAAGTTGATCAAGTTTGCGGACGACACCACCCTCATCGGGCTCATCTCCAACGGCGACGAGTCCGCCTACAGGAGAGAGGTGGCCCAGCTGGCGTCCTGGTGCAGCAATAACAACCTGCAGCTGAACGCTCTGAAGACAGTGGAGATGATTGTAGACTTCAGGAAAGTCACTACTCCTCTGCCCCCCCTCACCCTCTCAGGCTCTCCCATCACCACTGCTGATTCCTTCCGCTTCCTAGGCACTACCATCACCAGGGACCTCAAATGGGAGCTGACCATCAGCTCACTCATCAAAAAAGCCCAGCAGAGGATGTTCTTCCTGCGGCAGCTGAGGAAGCTCAAGCTACCCACCAAGATGTTAGTGCAGTTCTACACAGCCATCATCGAGTCCATCCTCACCACCTCCATAACCGTGTGGTACGCAGGAGCCACTGCCAGGGACAGACTAAGGCTGCAGCGCGTCGTGCGCACTGCTGAGAAGGTGATCGGCTGCAAGCTCCCATCTCTCCAGGATCTGTACATCTCCAGGACCCGGAGGCGTGCTGGCCGGATCATAGCCGATCCCTCACACCCTGGTCATGTACTGTTTGCCCCCCTCCCCTCTGGTAGAAGACTTCGGTCCATCCAGACTAAAACCTCCCGTCACATGAACAGCTTCTTCCCCTCTGCCATTAGACTGCTGAACACTAAGTGACTCTCGTGCACCATGTACAGCAGCTCAACCAGACTCATGTCAATCATCACTGTTTTCTTCCTGCATTACCGACTGCACTATATAGTTCTCCACAGTATCTGCTGCTGGCTAATATATATTTTAACTGTTGACCAGTATCACTTAATCTTATCCTACACTTTATTACATGTATAGTTTATTTCTCTTATCTTATCATGTTTAATGTTGCAGCATTGTACCGAGACAAATTCCTAGTTTGTGTACTACATGAACAATGGCAATAAACCTGATTCTGATTCTGATTCTGATTCTGCTCAGTCTCATGGCTTTATCTATATATTTGTTGTATTTTGTGCTTTATGGATTTCTGTAATTCTTGTACTGTTTGCTATTTTCCTGTTAATGCTTTAGTTTTGTTACACTTTTACTTTGTATTAATTTACATTTGTTTGTTGATTTTTTTTTTAATATCTTTACTGTTGTGTTCTTTCTCGGGTTGACAGCTGTCAGTGGCATTTCCGGGTTTGTGCTCCAGGTGGGCATTGCCCTGTCAGCTGTCAGTTCCAGTCCCTCCTCTCTCATTACCCCCAACTGGTCTAATTATGAATCATTGTTTCCTTCTGCCCACTCATGTGACCCACACCTGTTGTTACTTATGTGAATTGTTTTGGACCCTATTTAAGGGCAGTTATTTTCATTTCCTGTTACCGCTGTCTTGAGTAATTTCCTCTCACTTTGTCTCCACCAGAACCCAGTCCATGTTCTGGAGTGCAATCTGTAAGTTTATTTGTTGTTTGTATTTTGTGTTAGAACGCTGTTTGGACTTATGTTTTGTTACTTTTGTGGTGGACACACATATGTGAACCTGTTTTGTGACTCACATTTTAGATCAGAACAAAAGCAGAGCTTCCTTGGTGATTACAGGAAGCTGCAAGAATCTTAGCTTTGGTATGCAAGGCTTGAGACTGTGGGGGGTATAATTAAAGGATTAAAGAAGGGATGCAGGGGAGACAGTGGAAGTGATATCATGGAGTGAGGATGCATTGTTACTTTCTTGATAATGCAAAGTGGTCTGTGATACATGTGACCTGTGAACTGTAAAGGCACTTTTCCACAAGTATCACCTTAGCTTTACTTACTTCTACTTTATTCAGTTTCTCGCTCTTTCCACAGTACCCTACCCGCTTTAACCGATACTATTTTCGTGCCAGTTAAGGGGCAGGGTATAATCGAGCGAAAAGCGAGGTGTGATTTGACGTCAATCGACTGCTAGCCGCTGATTGGTCAGGGCGTAATGTCACAAAAGCGCCCGTTTTCTGTTTTCTGTTGAAGCTACACGACCGCCATTTGTAATTTCAGCGAGTAACCACGGTGAGCGGCTTCACAATTGTGTTAACGATGTCCACGCGCAAGTTTATTCCATGGACAAATGAGGAGGTGCAGACTTTTCTGTCCTTCGTAGCCGACGACTACATCCAGAGCGAGTTGGACGGGGCAACGTCCAACGGGAAAACGTTGACGGTGAGTGTTGTTTTAATATTGTCTGTCTTTTCGCCAATTGGTCCTTTCGGTCAAAAGCTCACTTCTTTTAAGCAATAAAGAAATTTTTTCGATTGTGGGCAATGGTTAGTGATGATGGTTAGCCAGCTAATATCCGGCTACCTTCGCAGCTTGCTGTGAGGTAGCAGCTTCACACTTTTATTTCAGTATTCACTTAAACAAAACGCTGAAAGAAGCTTATTATTGTATTATGGTTAAAAAGTTTGGTGTTTTCTGTACATGTTGCACTTTGTTGGTGAGCTTTATTGTGTGCATTTTCCTTCTAGAATCACTTCTCACATGCCAGGGGTCCGGCTCACCGGACCGCGAGGACACTCCGGCGTCTCTCTGGGGGCCAGAATCGGTCTCGAGACCATTGTCCGCAATATCGGCAGCTCCATCAGTATCCGTCATGTCCCGGGCAAGTTCTAGTAAGGCACAACTGAAAATGACCACCCGGTTTTTTTAATGTGATTATTGTTATTTTCTTTAGACGCATAATAAGGAATTTAAAATGTCTTGGTACGTTTAAAAAAAACACTAGATGCAGGGGTGTTTTCATAACAACCCAGTGCAGTTTTTATTAGGTGTGGTGGTGGTCGAAATACTGTTGTATTTTTTATAAAAAAAAAAAGCACATGTTCCGAGTTTCAAATCAACATGCTTCAGCGAACAGTATTAACCCATTCTGATTTCTGAGGTCACAGTACAAAGAAATTCTTTTACAAATAACCCATCCAATCAAAAACTTTTTCAAATTAATCATTTTCTGAATGAAGGGGATGTAGCCTAACCACAGCAACCCAGAAGTTGCACAATCCACTCTACTGAGGGGCAGCAACATGACAGTTGAGCTTAAATACAGCAAAGAAGCGTCCCACCACAGGCTTTCACAAGTTTAATTCCATATTTTGTTTTTTTGACATGTTTTGCTCCAGCGTTGTCTAAAAAAAAAAATTCTGTCTTTCATCTAGCCAAGAGGAAAAGAAGCAACACCTTCGCCGACCTGGCATCAGTGATGGCCCAGAGTCATGCTGATGAGATGCTGGCCCATGATAGGATGCTCGAACAGCATCAACAGCTCCACGAACGGCTCCACGAACAGCGCGAAAGACACCATCAGGAGTTACGAATGCTTGCAGCAAACCTGCAGTCAGCCCAGGAGAAGGAAGAAGCATTCAGAAGGGATGAGCTGACCAAGACGGCTTCTTTCAACAGAGTTTTCCTAAACCATTTTGGCAGTCTGGTCGAAGTACTGAAAAATCCCCGTTTTTAAACATGTTTTGGGAATATTTCTAATGTTATTAAATTGTTACTTTTTTGGATAAAAGTGTGGTTTGTCTGTTATAACTAAATGAGAAAGGCGAATAATTACATACACATTCCATTGCCTCATATTAGCCAAATGCCGCTGTTCATACATAAAGGTGTCACGATTTTTAAAGGTAATGTAATTGTTATTGTTAAAGTTAATAAAAATTATCACGGCTGTATACATTTCTCTAAATTGTGTATAGTGTTCAAGTTAAATTGTAAGCAGAGGCACAGGTGTACTTTACATTCAGCAGTAGACACTGATGAAGGTAAAAGTCGAAGTAGGTAAAAGGTAAGTACATGTAAATTGAATGTTCTATCGTCATTCCAAATTCAGAGAATTTCAATACATTATAAGGAGTCTAGTATAATATAAAGTGAAAATACCCATACATGTAAACCCAAATATAACAGTTTTGGAGTTGTAAATGTTGACATGAATGATAAACCTATGATTTTCTGATTCAATACATCCAAAGTCTCATAGGTTTGAAAAATAAAATTATAATTTGGTGTTGGCCAGTCTGACAATGACACAGTATTTAATAGGAATAACAAAAGTTTCATCAGAAAATTTCGTGGTCCATTGGCAATTCCATCAAACCCAAAGTGAGTTGTCTAGCTGCTGCTTTTTTTTTTTGCAGTGATTTTCTAAGGTGTTTTAACGTGTAATTACCCATCCCTGAACACATATCCCTTATAAATATCAATAGATTGGAAAATGGTACTCAAATCACACTCGACATAAAAAATGGTGCTACAGTTTGACTTTCTTTAACATTTTAAATTTATTTTGTAAGACAAAATGGGCTAGGATTAACTGCAAATAACAATTTTCCACATATAATTCCAAGGTCAATTTGCAATTCCATCAAACCAAAAGTGAGTTGTCTAGCTGCTGCCTTTTTTGTTGTAGTCATTTTTCTAAGGTGTTTTAACGTGTAATTACCCATCCCTGAACACATATCCCTTATAAATATCAATAGATGGGAAAATGATACTCAAATGACACTCAACATGCAAAATGGTGCTACAGTTGGATTACCTTTCTTTAAAATTTTTAAAATTATTTTGTAAGTAAAAGTGGGAGAGGATTAACTGGAAATATAACAAGTTTCCACATACAATTCCGAGGTCAATTGGCAATTCCATCAAACCAAAAGGGAGTTGTTCAGCTGCTGCATTTTTCTGCAGTCATTTTCTACGGTGTTTTAGCGTGTAATTTCCCATCCCTGAACACATATCCCTTAAAAATAACTATCAATGGGAAAATGATACACAAAAACAAGAATTTTACTACAGTTGAATTGGCTTTTTTAAAAATAATTTAAATTATTTTGTAAGTAAAATAGGGCTATGATTAATTGGAAATATAACAAGTATCCACATATAATTCCAAGGTCAATTACAAGGTTTTAGCATTTAATTAGCTGTCCCTTAACAGTTAACCGTTATGAACAACAGATGAGATGTAGATGAAAAGTGCACCAAATTTTATTTAAAAACAACAACGAGTCTCTGGTACTGCTCCAACGTGTGTTCTCTCAATGCATGTCGTCTTCTCCTGTAAAACTCTCTTCTCCAGTTAAAAACATTCATTGTGTTCAAAAGCCAGAGAAGAAGCAATGTGGAAATCCTCCGCTCGTAATCCGCCAATTTCTTTGTTGTGAAGGATTCGGTCACGTGCTTGATGTCAGCAGAGTGTGGCGCCGCCTCAATCCCGCCCGCTACTGAGTTTACGCGGCTTTACAGGGTTGTAATGGATCAACAACCCAGGGAGAAACAAGTAGTGGAGAATCGAAACAAGTAAAAAAGAACTGTGACTATGGAAAAGAGCCATAAGAGTCCTGATATTTAAGGATGAGAGTTTCCTGTGTGGCTCTCTTTTCTGCTTTGAGATGATGGTGATGTGAATAAAGCTGACTTGAGCGAGAACTCTACCTCGTCATTCTCACATCTCCACACTGGTGACCCGAGACGTATCATGCAAGAGGAGAATTCCCCCGGGCCAGCCTCGTCAGGAGCCCCCAGCCAAGCGAATGCCGCCACAGTCCAGCTACCAGACTTCTGGCAGAACAATCCGCGCTCCTGGTTCAACACGGTTGAGGCGCATTTCAACCTCCGGGGGATATCGGTAGACGCCACAAAATTCTACCACGTAGTCGCAAAGCTGGACAACAACACGACCCAGCATGTGGAGAGCCTGATCGACCAGTCGCTAGACAGCGACAAATACGGCGCGTTGAAGGCTGCAGTCATCCAGCAATTCACCCCCTCGGCGGAGGAGCGAGCAGAGAGGCTCCTGGCGCTGACAGAGTTGGAAAATGACATGCCCGCGAACCTGATGGAGAAGTTGTTGAGGTTGAAAGACTCTGATGACGATCACTTCATTTTCACCCACCTTTTCCTCAGGACTCTACCGTCAGCAGCGAGAGCGACCCTGGCCAGTTCACCACTGTTGGCCCAACGGGACTACTGCGCGCTGGGCCGAGAGGCACAGTGGATTGTCAACGCCACCAAGCAGCACGCAGCCACGGCCGCTGCAGCGGAACTCGGCGCGACGACCGGAGACGACAGGGGGCCAGAGGCAGCGGTACCAGACACACCGACGACGGCGGCGGCAGGGGCCAGGGAACGCAGATCGGACGTCCTTTGTTTCTACCATCGCCGTTTCGCAGAGAGGGCATGCAAATGTGTACCACCGTGCCAGTTCAGGCGTTCGGGAAATGCCAAGACCGGGGGTCGGTAGCAGCCGCGGCCCTCGGGGAGGAGAACAAGCTGCTCTACTTGTCGGACGCACGCTCGGGGAGGCAGTTCCTCGTCGACACAGGCTCCCAGTTGAGTTTCATCACACCTTCCTGCACGGACAGACTAGCTGGTTCCGGAGGTCCCCGGGTGACAGCAGCGAACGGCTCGGAGATTAAGACCTTTGGTGAGAAGACTCTGCTTCTGTCTCTACACGGCCGTACATTTGAGTGGACTTTTGTGGTAGCAGCAGTAAATTTCAATATGTTGGGGGCTGATTTTTTGTGCTCACATGGTTTGTTGGTTGATCTCGCTAACAGGCGCCTGGTTAATGCATTTTCTTTTGATTCTATCCCCTGTACAGCGCGAGTGGCCCCGCCAACAGCACAAGCCAACGTCACAGCTGCAAGCGGTAAGTTCCACACACTGCTCACTCAGTTCCCAGCACTCACGGTCCCCACATTTTCGGCAACAGTCGCTAAACACGGGGTGGAGCATTTTATTACCACTACCGGACTGCCCGTTTTTGCAAAAGCTCGGCGCTTGGACGCAGCTAAGCTGGCCATAGCGCGCGAGGAGTTCGCCAACCTGGAGAGGTTGGGCATTATCAGGCGTTCAAACAGTCCGTGGGCTTCCCCGCTACACATGGTCCCGAAAGCTGACGGATCATGGCGACCTTGCGGGGATTTCCGCAGGTTAAACAACGCTACAGTGCACGACCGCAACCCAATCCCGCATATCCAGGATTTTTCCGTTCATTTGGCAGGGGCGCACGTTTTTTCTAAAATAGACTTGGTCCACGGTTACCATCAAGTCCCAGTGCACGCTGAGGACATACCCAAAACAGCGGTAATAACTCCGTTTGGCCTGTTCGAGTTTTTACGCATGCCATTCGGACTTAAAGGGGCTGCTCAGATGTTCCAACGCATGATGGACGCGGTGCTTCGCGATCTCCCTTTCCTGTTCGTCTACTTGGATGATATTTTAGTAGCCAGTGCGTCCGAAGACGAACACGAAAAACACCTGGCCACAGTTTTCCGAAGGTTGGGAGATCACGGGTTAATAATCAACCAAGCAAAGTGTCAGTTCGGGGTGGCGCAGATCGATATTTTAGGACACCGCGTCTCCCCCGAAGGAGCAGTTCCGCTTCCTGACAAAGTGCGCGCGGTGGCAGATTTTCCCCGGCCGCAGACGGTCAGGGCGTTGCAGGAGTTTTTGGGAATGGTGAATTTTTATAACCGTTTTCTCCCCCGCACGGCGCAACTCATGCAGCCACTGTATGCCGCGCTCAAAAAAAAAGAAACCCGCGGATAAGGTCGAGTGGTCCTCAGAGTGGGACCAAGCGTTCTCGGAGGTGAAAGCAGCCCTGGCAAAGGCTGCGTTGTTGGCACACCCAGACCCAACAGCCCGCATAGCGCTCACCACTGACGCGTCAGATGTGGCCTTAGGGGCGGTCGGGGAGCAACATGTAACCGGGGTTTGGCAGCCCCTCGCATTTTTCAGCAGGACCTTGCACGATAGTGAACGTAAATACAGCGCGTTCGACAGGGAGCTGCTGGCTCTCCATTTGGCCATCCGCCACTTTCAGTTCTGGCTAGAAGGATGCTCTTTCACCGCGTTCATTGACCACAAACCACTAACATTCGCGATGGCCAAGGTTTCTGAACCGTGGTCAGGCCGGCAGCAGAGACAGCTGGCCGCGATATCAGAGTTTACCACTGATATTCAGCATGTGGCGGGCAAACTCAATGTAGCGGCAGATTGCCTCTCGCGCGCCGTGGCGGCCCCAGTCAGCGTAGGAGTAGATTACGCAGCCATGGCCGCGGAGCAGGTTGGTGACGTGGATGTGCGCGTGCTTCAGCCTGGACCAACAGGGTTAAGGCTGGAGAACAGGGTGCTGCAAGACGGTATGCCCCCCCCAATCTGCGATGTCTCCACTGGATGGCCAGGTCCAGTAGTACCGGCCGCGTGGCGCCGCGGCGTTTTTGACTCGGTTCATTCTTTGGCGCACCCTGGAGTGCGTGCGTCGGTCAAAATGGTAGGAGAGAAATTTGTGTGGCCGAGCCTCCGCAAACAAGTTAAAGAGTGGGCAGCAGCCTGCACGGCGTGTCAACGAGCCAAAATACACAGGCACACGAGGGCTCCTTTGGAGCCATTTCACATTCCGTCCAAGAGGTTCGATCATGTTCATGTGGACCTCGTGGGCTCCCTCCCGCCGTCACAAGGGTGCACACACCTTCTGACAATGGTGGACCGCACCACGCACTGGCCTGAAGTGGTCCCGCTGGCATCAACCACGGCCGAGGAGGTGGCGCGCGCGTTTTTAACAGCTTGGGTGGCGCGCTTCGGCGTTCCGTCGGACATTATGTCCGACAGAGGCCCTCAATTTGTGTCCGAGCTTTAGTCGACAATGGCCCGCAGCCTGGGTGTCACAATTCATCGCACAACCGCGTACAATCCGCAGGCTAACGGGTTATGCGAACGTTTTCACAGGTCATTGAAAACGGCTCTCAGAGCGTCACTGACGGATACAAATTGGGTAGACAAGTTACCGTGGGTGTTATTGGGGTTGCGTTCTGCGCCTAAAGAGGACTTGGAAGCCTACCTAGCGGAGCTCGTGTTTGCGCAGCCACTCCGGCTGCCTGGGGAGTTTCTCCCAGATAACCCTGCGCCAGACGCCTCCCCGTCTCAGCTGTTGCGGAGTAACATAGAATCAAGCATGCTGCCCGGCCCCACGCATCACAGTTTTCCGCGCGTTTTTGTGCCTAAAACCTTGAAGAACGCAGAGTTTGTTTTTGTCAGACACGATGTGCATCGAACCCTGCTGCGACCGCCTTATGACGGACCGTTCAGAGTGCTAGAAACAGGGGACAAGCAGTTTTTGCTAGATTTGGGGGGTAGGAAAGAGAAAGTTGGCATAAACAGACTCAAACCCGCTTTTGTGGTGGCAGATGAGCAAGTGCTGTTGGCGAGGGCCCCGCGGCGAGGTAGACCACCGCGGGGGGCTTCACAGAGTAATGTTTCCCCAGAACACCCACAGGTGCTGACAAAAGGTTTCCACCCCCAGACGGCAAACCCCCAGCGTGACAGCGCCGCAGAGACGTTGAATCCCAGCTACAGCAGATACAGCAGGAGACTTAAGCCTAGACAGCATGTGGACTGATGTGTATTGATACTATCACGGCATGCATGTTGTTATTCTCTTGTTTGTTCTAAAATGTTGGGGGGGGCTTTGTGTGGTGGACACACATATGTGAACCTGTTTTGTGACTCACATTTTAGATTAGAACAAAAGCAGAGCTTCCTTGGTGATTACAGGAAGCTGCAAGAATCTTAGCTTTGGTATGCAAGGCTTGAGACTGTGGGGGGTATAATTAAAGGATTAAAGAAGGGATGCAGGGGAGACAGTGGAAGTGATATCATGGAGTGAGGATGCATTGTTACTTTCTTTATAATGCAACGTGGTCTGTGATACATGTGACCTGTGAACTGTAAGAGTCCTGATATTTAAGGACGAGAGTTTCCTGTGTGGCTCTCTTTTCTGCTTTGAGATGATGGTGATGTGAATAAAGCTGACTTGAGAGAGAACTCTGCCTCGTCATTCTCACATCTCCACACTTTCAATAAACCTCACAAACTCACAGTTCAGTGTGTGGGTCTCACCTCTCTGCCCCTGTAGGGCAATTTGTGACAGGATGAGGGATAGTCATCAATTTTGCATAAGTCAGAAATGTATAAATGTAAATTAGGTACAAATTTGCAAGAATAAAGGTGCAATGATATGATAAAATATGCTAATTATAACATAAAAAGTAGCAAATTATACTCAAATTACATAGAATAAAAATGTAACCAGCATCAGCACCAGGTGAATGCTGCAATTTTTTGAGAAAAAAGTTGGAAAATTGGACTTCCAGTTATGGCAGCCACGTAGGAAGACGTGTTTCACACTGCTCTGCTCCTAAAAATAAAAAGTTTGCTTAAACTCTCTTAATTGGAACAAAAACCCATCCCAGCGCTTAGGCGCGGATATGGTAAAGACCAAGGCTGGGAAATCAGGTGGCGGAAAAAGCAATTCGACAAAACAACCCAAGCTAACAGACTTCCACGCTCAAGGCGAAGCACAAAAACTTCAGAGACTATGGCAGAGGATGGAGCCAGCGGCGGAGCGGGAACGGCTGGGGAGGGGACTAACGCAGTGCTCACTGCCATCAACTCTATGAGAGCAGAGTTTTCGTCTAAATTTGATGGGATTATAGCAGCGATAGAAGGAATGAGAAAGGAAATAAGCGACTGTATGGAACGAGTATCGCAGGCGGAGCTCCGAATTTCAAGCGCTGAAGATGGCGTCACCAGCCTACAATTAAAGGTGCAAACATTGGAATCAAAATGGAAACGTCTGGAAGATAACGTCCTGGATTTGGAGTCCCGTTCACGACGGAATAATTTGAGGTTGGTGGGTCTCCCGGAGGGAGCGGAGGGACGAGACTCATGTTCCTTTTTGGAAAAGTGGATTCCAGAAGTGCTGAACAACGCGGATCTGCAGTCATCGGTCGTCTTAGAGAGAGCTCACCGAATCGGCCCACCGAGAGATAATAAGACACCACCGAGGACGCTGATTATGAAGTTCCTCAACTACAGAGACAAGATGACGGTCACCAACGCGACGCGAGCTAAAGGGGAAATTAAATACCAGAATCAACAGGTGCGGTTCTACTCAGATTTGGCCACAGGAATTCAACAATTAGTTCGACCCCGCCCGCAAAGAGCTGCGCAACCTCGGGATTCGTCACGGAGTGATTCACCCGGCAAGACTGCTGGTCACATATAAGGGGAGAACCCATATCTTCAAGACCCCCCAAGAGGCGCAGGAGCTCATTAAGCAGATCCAAGAGAGACTGGTGGGAGCTAAGCATGAACAAGATAAAGGTTTATTTTAAGCATTTGTACAGGCATCTGATTGATCTGAAACATAACATGTCTACAAAATACAGACTGTATTACATAAAAAAAAAGCTATGATGTTGCTATAAAACTTTGAAGTTATGTTGAAAAAGCTACAGAAGAGAGTTAATGTCATTAAAAATAGTAGTAGAGTCAGGGTGATTGAGAGGAGAAAGAGAGAGTGGTTTGACTGATCCTCGCAAGTGTGGACCAGTCACTAGCTATAATGGGAGATGGAATTTTTTTTGATTTTGGGGGGATAACCACGAATGTGGGGAAAGGGAATTTGTTTTTGTGTAGTTTGTAGGATGAATGTTCAACCATCCATGTTTTTGCTTCTCTGTATGAGCATGTTTATATTGCAAGGTAATCTCAAACTCCTTATTGATCATAGATCAAAGCGTTAATCTTAATTTAACTTCATGGAATTGCAGAGGTCTACAAAATCTAAAAAAACTTAAACAAGTTATGAATAAAATAAAAGATATAGATTCAAAAATTGTATTTTTACAAGAAACTCATCTAATAGAGGAGGATGTAAAAAGAATTAGGAGAAGATGGCAAGGAAATGTGTTCACCTCATCATTTTCATCCCGAGCTAGGGGAGTTATGACTCTCATACACAAAACAGTCCCATTTCAAGTGAAAAATGTAATTGGAGACAAATTTGGAAGATATCTAATCATCCAAGGATCTTTGTTATTAAAAAATATAAATCTGGTGAACTTATACGGCCCCAATATTGATGATCAAAACTTCTTTGTCAATTTATTTCTTACTTTATCATCACTTACAGGGCAACATATAATAGCAGGGGATTTTAATTGTACATTGAATCCCAGTATAGATAGATCAACAGGACTGGACTGTACGCACAATGGATGCAGGATGACCATTAATCATTTTATGAAAGAAATGAGATTGCTAGATATATGGAGAGAAATGAAACCACAAGTTAAAGCCTATTCTTGCTATTCTAATACCTATAAGACATTCTCACGTATTGACTACTTTTTGATCTCTGCAGAATTAAGGTCCAAGATTCAAAACTGTTTCTATGATAACATTGTGATCTCTGATCATGCACCCTGCTGTCTAATATATGTAGATAAGAAATTGACAAAGGATCCAGGTAGGTGGCATTTTCAGCATAAATGGCTTCAGGATGAGGAATTTGTTAAGTACATAGAAAAACAGATAAGTTCTTTGATATTAATACTACACAAACAACGGCATGTATAAAGTGGGAGGCTTTCAAAGCTTTTATTAGGGGGCATATTATTAGTTATACAGGTTCAAAATCTAAGAAGACTCGAGAGGAGAGAGTCCAATTGGAACGTAAAATAAAAATTCTTCAAGAAAAGGTGTATGCAGGAAGTAACCCACAGTTAGAGAACGAAATACTGATTCTGAGAGCTGAATATGATAAAAAAAAATCAGCGAATAGAGCTGCCTCGAGTCTTCTAAGATTGAAGCAAACTTTTTATGAACAAGGTGAAAAATCAGGAAAATTATTGGCATGGCAGATTAAACAATTAGAATCTAAAACACCAATTACCAGTATTATAAGTAATGGACAGGTAGTTATAGATCCTTTAGAAATTAATAGTGCTTTTAGAGATTACTATGAAAAACTATATGATACAAAAAATGAAACTGACTTAACAAAACTAAATGGGTTTTTGGGAGGATTATCTATACCGTGTATTCCAAATGAAAACAGGGAGATTCTGGAGTCTAAAATTAGTCAAGAAGAAGTTGGGCAAGCCATTGATAATATGAAATCAGGAAAAAGAGCAGGACCAGATGGTCTTCCAGTTGACCTCTATAAAAAATTTAAGAATAAATTAATAAAACCACTTTTGGAAATGGTTTTAGAAGCATTTCAAAATGGTAATTTACCACCATACATGAATAATGCCTTAATTATACTGTTGCCAAAACCAGGTAAACCCCCTAATAAATGTGAAAACATGAGACCAATAAGCCTATTAAATGCTGATCTTAAGATAATCTGTAAAATTTTAGCAAAACGACTACAAGAAATATTACCAAATATTATTAACCGAGATCAGAATGGCTTTATTGTAGAGGATGTGCTCAAAGGATGAGGCTGAGTTTTATTTCTCAGGTTCAGCTTTATTAACAGAACACATCTCTAGCATTCTCAAAGCAGGAAAAGAGACAGAACCATATCACATCACGCTCTTATACTTCTGGAGCATCGAAACTTAAGTCACATGGTGCTTTAGCAAACATATAGTCACATGGGCTGCACGGTGGCGCAGTGGTTTAGCACTGTGGCAGCACAGTTTTACCCTCGGCCGGGGGATCGCGGGGATCATGAGATCGTGGGTTCGATCCCAGCCCCCGACCAACAGTGAGCTGTGTGGAGTTTGCATGTTCTCCCCGTGTTGCACGGGTTTACTCCGGGATTTCTCCGGTTTCCTCCCGCACACCAAAAACATGTAGGTTTAGGGCGCTCGCGCACGCAGCGACCAGCAGCCGGCGGCTTGTCACCAGACTGCAAACCAAATCTACCTACGGGTACAAATAAGTAACAAAAAAAAAAAAAAAAAAATGGTACTTAATCCCAGTCACAATGAAACTCTTTGATCATTCACCATTGTCTCTTATTCTTCGATGATCCAGAAATCCTTCTGGGGCATCTTCTCTGAGACAAAGGCCGAATCTCACACCTCCTCGCTATCTCCTGCAGACTTCAGCAGATCCAGACCTCTTTGTCCCTCGAGACGTGAAGCACCCAATAAACATACAACTATACATTTGTGGAAGATATGAACCCAACATATGCGCCACATTATAATGGGAAGACAAGGCTTCCATAATGTAAGAAGACTATTTAATATTATTTATTCCAATAAAGAAGCACCGGATACAGCTCTCCTATCATTGGACGCTGAAAAAGCCTTTGATAGGGTCAAATGGCTCTATCTTTTTGAAGTCCTACAAAGGTTTGGACTTAGAAATAATTTCATAAAATGGGTCCAGATAATATACAATAATGCTACAGCAGAAATCCTAACAAACAGCAATATCTCAAAATCAATAAAAATCAACAGAGGATGTCGACAAGGCTGTCCACTTTCACCTTTATTGTTTACTATGGCAATTGAACCTTTAGCGATGGCAGTACGTTTACATCCACAAATATATGGAATTAAAGTAGGATCAACAGAACATAAAATCTCCCTGTATGCCGATGACATAATTTTGTTTATGTCGAATTTTAAAAAATCAATTCCGACCTTGTTAAATTTAATAAAGAACTTTGGGGAAATATCAGGATATAAAATAAATAAAATCTTCAATATTAATGCTAAATGAGACCCAGAGAAATCACCCAGCTCCTGAGGTAAATCAATTCAATGTTGTAAATCAGTTTAAATATTTAGGAATTCAAATTTTGCCTAAGCTAGAATCAGTCACCAATGCCAACTATGAAGCCTTAATGACAGATATTAATGAGTTACTTCAGAGATGGATGTCACTACCAATGTCGATGATCGGGAGAATTAATATACTTAAAAGTAATATCTTACCAAAAATACTTTATTTATTTCAAAACATTCCTTTACCACCACCTTCAGATCTATTCTCAAGAATTAAAAAAAGTTAGTGGAATTTATATGGAACAATAGGAAGGCTAAATTACGTTTGTCCTTACTATATTTACCATTTGATCGTGGAGGTCTGAAATGTCCAAACTTTATGTTGTATTACTGGTCAGCACAACTGAGGTCTATGACATATTATTTTTCATCAAATGATCCTCCTCACTGGACTGAAATGGAATCATACAATTTACCTTTACCTCTTCCCTTATTCATATATTCAGACTCGGCTAAAAATTTACAGAAACAAGTTAAAAATCCAATTGTAAAGCACATGATCAAAATATGGTATGAAACCAAAAAATATTTAAAAGAACCACACTCACTGTCACAATTTAGCCCAATATGGGGAAATCAATATTTTACACCAGGGAGAGCGGATACTGTATTTAAAGTATGGAATTTAAAAGGGATTAAAAAGATTCAAGATTTATATTTGTCACGTTCAGATAACATAATGTCCTTTGAAGAACTGAGGATTAAATTCAATCTTAATAGAACACATTTTTTTAAATATCTTCAGCTTAGAAATTTTATTTGATCAAATCAATATAATGCTCTCACTCGACCTACTTATTCATCCTTGGAAAAAATTTTGACTAAAGATAGTAAGAGAAAGGGTATTATTTCAGAGTTTTATAACTCATGGACACTATTCTCAAGTGAAAACTCACAGAAAAGACTGAATTATTGGAAAGAAGACCTGCAAATTGAAATTTCAGAGGAACAATGGGAAATGGCTTGTGCAGAAGCTCAAACCAAATCAATAAATGTACGTCTTAAACTGATACATTTTAAATGGTTAATGCGGATGTATGTTACACCAGTGGAGTTAAATAGATATAACAAAAACATACCAGATACATGCACAAAATGTATGGAAAGTAAAGGAACCCTATTTCACTGTTTATGGGAATGTAGAAAAATCAGAATGTTTTGGGAAGAGGTGAGGGTAACAATTGAAAAAATAATTTCAAAATAATTCACATTGAACCCTAAACTGTTTTTGTTGGGTCTGTATCCAGAAAAAATAACTAGAGTGAAAGAGCATTCATTATAGACCTCGGTTTGCTTAATGCCAAAAAATGTATTGCACTACTGTGGAAAAAGACTCATAGACCAGATGTGACTCAGTGGTGAAGACAGATGTTAACAAACCTTCCACTAGAAAAAATAACATACATACTGAAATCAAAGGAAAATGTGTTTGAGAATATATGGAGACCTTTCATTGATTATGTAAAGAAATTAAACATAACTTCTGAAGAAGAAGGTGAATGATGTGTGTGGACCTTGCAAATTCCAAACTGGTGAATGTATATTATGTATACTTATGTAATAGATTACCTAGACTAAACAGAGGAGCATTGTTGTTGATTTGCTTTTGTTAATGGTTGTTGTTTTTGGTAATTTTTTTGTTGTTGTGTTTTTTTTTTTTAATTTTTAAATTACTTTAGTGTTAGTGTTTGACTGTCTGTGCCATGTGTGTATAAAAAAAAGGTTCATTAAAAAATTTTGTGAAAAAAAAAGTTGGAAAATTACAGGACAAAAGACATTTATGAGAAAAAAGTTGGAAATTTATAGAAAAAAGTTGGAAATTAACAAGAAAACAGTTGCAAGTTTATAAGAAAATGGTCACATTTATATGAAAAATTTGCAAATTTCTGAGAAAAAGTTGAAAATTTATAGGAAAAAAGTTGCAAATTGACAAGAAAACTGTTGCAAATTTATGAGGGAATAAAGCTGCAGATTTGTGAGAAAAAAAAACTTGAAAATTCATCAGAAAAAAGTTGAATATTTATAGAAAAAAGTTGCAATTTTATGATGAAAAAGTAGCAATTTTTTTGAGAAAAAGTAGCAAAACTTTGAGAAAATTGTTGCAAATCTATGAGGACAAAGTTGAAATTTTACAGGATAAAATGCAAATTTATGAGAAAAGTAGAAAAGCACTCAGAGTGCATTCCTCTGCCAACGCTCCTTCTGTCCCTCATGGATCACCTCCAAAATGTAATGTGTTTGTGTGTAGACCAGGAGCCACTTCTGGTGAAAACTGCATCAAAGTCTGTCCAGTAGTTTTGGAGGATTCTTGCGAGCACACTGTGCAGATTGGCAGCCACATTTCCGTCAGTGTGCCCCAGGGCAGCTGTAGCTACAGTAGTAGCTTACCACTATCAATGTCTGTCTGGAGTGAATGAATAATGGACTCACTGCAAGGGCTTTTTGATTGGGGGAGAAGGGCCTTTGTCAGGGAGGGGACCAAGAACCCGATGGTCACTCTGTCAGAGCTCCAGCATTCTTCTGTGCGGAAAGGAGAACCTTCCAGAAGGACAACCATCTCTGTAAAAATCCACCAATTAGGCCTGTATGGTAGAGTGGCCAGACAGAAGCCACTTCTTAGTAAAAGGCACATGGCAGCCCACCTGGAGTTTGTCAAAAGGCACCTGAAGGACTCTCAGACCATGAGAAACAAAATTCTCTGCTCTGATAAGACAAAGATTGAACTCTTTGGTATGAATGCCAGGCGTCATGTTTGAAGGAAACCAGGCATCACTCATAACTACGCCAATGGTGGTGGCAGCATCATGCTGTAGGGATGTTTTTCAGCACTGGGCATGACTACAGACTTGAGTTTATCGAGAGCCTAAAGCTGGATTCATGCTGCATTTCCTGTTCCGCTTTGGTGTGTGCCCGGTTTGGACGAGGCCAGTGCGCACGCGGCTCTGTATATACTTCACTTTTTTTGTCTACCAGGCCAAGCGGTTGATGCATGTGCACAACTGTTATTTGTAGTTTATCCCCAGCCCTATGGGTAATGCAAATGTGCTAACATGCCAGTTTGTTTACCAGCTATAAACGCAAGAGTGACGCACATTTTTTGTAGTAACAATGGCATTACTTCAAGGAAAAGGAGGAATTATCATTTTTCAGTGCTCTTCTCTGCTCAAGCTGCTGCAAAACGATTCATGTATGTTTATTCTTGTCTTCCGCTTCCTCTTCTTCATCTGCTTTGACTTTGTATGCTGTGTCGATAGTGCCACCTCATGAATGGGATGTTCAATCTTGCGCATGTGCATTCAATGCGCGCAGGCTTTGTGGGCAGGCCACACGGTCAGAAAATTTGGGCTGCATGCAGTCGTCCGCAGAAAAGCTCTGTGGACACCAGCGGACTAGAGACTATGATGTAAATTTCGTCACACAAGCCTCGTGGTCACGCTGACACCGACAGCGGAGATGCAGCATGACTCCAGCTTTAGTCACGCCCCATCTACTTTGGCACATGGGACCTTAAATCAGAAAAATTCTCCATTGAAATTAATGGCAAGAGCAAAGTTATCTTTTGATCCTGATCAAATTTTGCCACGAGTTACACGTATGTTTGTCAATTTAAACGATAATATTCCACGTAAATATCGGTGTAGGTTGTTGTCTAACTGTTAAGGTATAAGGTAGGGGTGTCCAATCATGTGCCATGGAGGGCCAAGACCCTGCAGGTTTTCTCTTCTACCCCGTCTCTTCAGCAGGTGTTTTCACTGATCAGCAATCATGGGAAGAAGTTCAGGGAAATCTGCTGTTGAACACACTGGTTGGAGGTAAAGCCTGCAGGGTCATGGCCCTCCATGGTACATGACTGGACACACTTGTTATAAGGTTATGAAAATATGTAAATTAAAAGACTACAAACACAGAGGCACATACCTGACGTCATGTGTTCAAAGTGCGCCAAGGGGGAAGTAACTAACAGTCCTCTGGATCAGCTCCAGCTCTCAAAATACAAAACGTTACCTTTGTGTTGTTTTTCTCCTCTTTGGATCCTTCTTTCATCAGTCAGGAAACAGGAGGTGAGGTTTTAGTAATCTCCCGCCATGATCGTGTTTGGTGATATGGGAGATGTTGTCCGCTTGTCTTCACAAAAAGTAAATATTACTCTGTTATTATATGACAACTGGCAACTTTAATTACGTGGAAAATTATCTTTTAAATTGACAAACATCATATGTGTAACCCGTGGCAAAATTTGATTGGGATCAAAAGATAATTTCACTCTTGCCATTCATTTCAATGGAGAATTTTTGGGATTTAAGGTCCCATATGCGGAAGTAGTGAGGGCATGACTTAAGGTGCATTCACACCAAATACGAGCAGGCAAATTTTTTGCACAGCATGATTACATTATAACTCAATGTAAACACGCAAATAGACATGAATCCCCCTTCTGAGTGAGATACAGACAGGCAAAGTTGCCTTTAAAACTTCTGCAGCTGTGTTCGACCTGCTGTGGAAATTCTCAAAATAACTTCATGCTTATGTTTACATTATCTGACCGGGGGCTCACCTGAAAATGCTGTCTCAAGCCTCCAAAACTTCACAGATGATGGGTGTTTACGTTGCTAGCTTGTTAGGACGTCTGTGGTCAGAAACCGTGGATAAATAACTCAGAAATCCTGATTCAGCTGAAGACCTTTCGGTTCTCCTGTCTCCGGGTGAGTGAGTTTCATTTTCAAACTAGTTTACTCTGCAGTGGTGATACTTTTACTCCGGTGTCGGTAGAATCTCAAAGCTAGCAACTAGCTAGCTAGTGCGCGGACGTGAATGCGCAATTTCGCATGTACTCGCATCTTTCCATTGACTTTGTATGGATTTGCGCAGCCCATTTGCGTTTGGTGTGAACGCATCTTTAGACTATTCCCTCGGGGGAAGAGGGAGGAGCCGAGGAGCAGTGATTTTTGTGTGTGTGTGTTTTCCTAGTTGAAAAGATGGCAAATTATATCTGTTCAGTTTTCGGCTGTATGAGCAAAAAATCCTCTTCTTTTAAATTACATATACCCACATGAAAATACGACAGCAATGATTAATTTTATTTGGAAAAACCTCAGTGTCCCTGCTAAAATACAAAAGAGGAAGAAGGCGCCAAGACTGCCACCCGTCCGTGCAGTCTTGGTTCTGTCCGTGCCGTTGTGGTTCCACGGTGGCGGGCGGGCGCGTCACACTGCCGGCCCCTAGCGAGCTGATCTGCAAGACTGCAGTCTCAGCTCACTTTGCCGGCGGACGGGGCGCCGTGCTGCCCACCGAGAAATCCACGGTGAGAGGGCAACCAGAGACCGGCGGGGAGCCCTCCAGCCTCCAAGCAGGGCCGGGCAGAGACTTTCCGCTCCGCCAAGAATGATCCTTCCTCAGGTTGGATGCCTTCTCCGAGCCCTGGCTCAAAGTCCTCTTCTTCCAGTTATTGGTGGGCGGGGGTATGGGTGGAGCTAATTAGAATATTCATAGCTCCATTTATGTTAAACACAAGAACGTGGACCTCAGCGCTGACAGCAAAGCTGAATCCTCGTTTTTCTCCACACGTTTCCAAGGCACTGGCAAGGATGTGAGCTGCTGCCTTTGTGGACCTGGCAGCCGGAAGCCGTGATCAGCTGATGGAGGAGGAGCTGCGGCTGAGTGAGCCATCTTCCCCCGGCAGACACACTCGGTCAGAACTGGCTGGTCGAAGGAACGGGGGGGGGAATCCATCTGGGGATCCCGGTGTCATTGGGAGGCATAACCGATCGTGGGACGTCGGGACGGTAATGTCAGTCTCGAATGAAGCGATCTGAAGGAGTCGTTTGCATTTGTTCACCGGGCAGAACTGAAGATCATTACAGCTCCTAACGTCACACCGAGAAACCTCCAATATTAATACAAAGAACGGAAAACGTAGCATCGGTGCGAGGATTCATACGAAGATATGAAGTGATTCTAAAGTGGACGTGCGTGGATGATAGGTCGCCGTGGATCAGCATGTAGGTGTGAGTGGAGATGTTCGCGGTCGGCGGTGAACGTAAACAAACCGCTGCTAGCTCAAGTTAGCGGATCGGAGCTTATTAGCCTTGAGTTGCTAGCTCGGAGAGCTAACCTGAGGAGGCAGGAGCGAAGCAGAACGACGGCAAACCGGAGCTGACATTCAGTCACCGTGTTAAAAACACATTTAATCAGGCTATGACAATCTCAAGCCATGACGCGTGTCTGTTATAATGGAGTGCACTAGCTAGCTATCGTTTCTTTTCGGCTATCATTAGCTACGAGCTTAAAAATAATAACACCACAACCAGCAACAAAAGAGACATTTAACAGGACTAACAGATTTTAAAATACACTAGTTTAAACTTTATACATTATAAAAATGTATAAATTTAATGTTTAAACAGATTGTCCAGCAGTCGCGGCGGTGGAGCTGGTTGGCTGAGAGGAGGAGGGCAGGAATTGTACTACTTGTTGAGAACGGAGTTTTCTCTTTGCACCGTTTAGCCGTGTTTCTCGGTAAGAGATAAAAGTCGGTTTTGCCAATGCTAGGCTTGGGGGTTGGTTGACTTTACTGGGCTGCTGAGTTTGTCTTCTTTGGCCCCACGGGTGCCCCGCTGAGACTGGGAGCCTTCTGTTCAAGTTTCAGGCTGTCTGCAGACTTTACTGTGTCCAGCTGGCTGTTCAGAGGGCCTGAGCCATAATGAAGCGCTTCTAAGCCGGCGGAATAGTTGGAGCAGGCAGCACTTGTTGCAGTGTTCGCTGTGTTAGTGTGCAGTGGCGGTGATGTAGTCGTGTTGGAGGCCTCTCAGCTGTGTTGTGTTGCTGGTGGCCTCCCCTCCCCCATCCTTGAGACTCCTGGGTTTTTTCTCCCACTGTTTGGCTTGGCCAGCGTTGGCCGAGCTGCTGCTTCTTCATTTAGTGTTTGGTTTTAGACCGAAGACAGACAGAAGGCTCGGGGTCACGGTGCCGCTTGAAAGTGGATGTCATGGAACTGATGTTCGCCGAGTGGGAGGACGGAGAGAGGTTCTCCTTCGAAGACTCGGACCGGTTTGAGGAAGACTCTCTGTGCTCCTTCATCTCTGAGGCCGAAAGCCTGTGCCAGAACTGGAGGGGATGGAGGAAGCAGTCTGCTGGACCAAACTCCCCCACCGTGAAGATTAAAGGTTAGCACACGCTCAGCATACACGTCCACTGAAGGCAATGAACACTGAGAAATGTTGCTTTATAATCTGCAGAGACACTCGAGCAACTTTTTCCTGAAGTTGTACATTCGTGAGCAGTTTTACTGCAGGATACTTTTTATTGTTGCTTAAGTACATTTTTGAAGAAAAAGCTGTACCTTTACTCAAGCACATTTGGTCATAATCTGAGTTGCTCTTGATTTTGCATATTTTAAATGAATGCCATTCATGTTTTTCTGCCATCAATTATTCTTATCAGAGTTTAAAGACCCCCTGCCATACACTTCTTCCACATGTTCACACAGCTCCCAGAGGTGTTAATGAAAGGCAGTGGCTATGGATAGGGAACCTTAGCCATAGAATGTTTTGTGGATACAGCTGGAAACTGAATGGCCAATTGGTGTCACATGACTCTGAATGCCATACCATCCATCCATCCATCCTCTACCACTAATGCTAGGTATGGCATTTTGTGAAAAACCTATGAACACGTTCTGTTGGTTTTGTGTCTTCTGCAGGAGCGGCTATGGATACAGAACTGTACCTGTAGAACTGCTTGCTCCAGATAGGCTCGAATCTGATTGTGTCACATGACACGCCGTACTGCATTCACAAAAATCTACAAATACGTTACGTTAATGCCATTGCCCTACATTCATCGTGTTTTGCTACGGAAGAGTTGATCAGTCTGACAAAACCTCTTCAGATCGCTGCCGCTGTAGTGTAGGGGAAAAGTGTGGTCTACCTGTGATCCAAAGATGAGGGGTTCGTCTCCCGCTGTCCCCACCCGCTGTCTTTGTAATGAGTGTATATGAATGATGTGATCTGTACGAATGGATAGATGGTCACATCTGTTAAGCACTTTGATCATCCAGAGTTTTTTTTTTTTAAAATACCTATATAAAAGAACACCATTTTATTTTTACATGAAATGGAATTTAGAACATTAAGAAGTTAACCTTTAGGATTTACAAAAGGGTAAGGTTAAAAAGGTAGTAAATAGATATTATTCACATATAGATATGTTTGTTTTTAAACTGGACCTGTGAGTCCAATTCATCTTCCATGTCTGCAGACCACAGAGGCTGGTGTTACGAAAATCAAAGGCTTTTATCAACAATAGAAGAAAGGTATTTCTCATGTTAATGTAGGACCTCAAATGTGTGTAGTGAGGTTTTGTCAGAATGTAAAGAGGAGAATAAAGAGAAGCTATCAGAATGAGCTGGTATGATGCTGCAGTATTTTATTACACAACGACCCCCTGAAGAAATACTACAATAACACAGAAGTGTTACATTAATCCATATTTTGTTTTGATTTTTAAAATTAACATCTACTGTCTTTTTAACCTTACACTTTCCTAAATCCTAAAGGTTAACTTCTTAATCTTAATTTAGGATTCTAAATTCCATTGCATGTACAAGTATAAAATGGCAGTTGTTTATATTGCTCTTCTTTTTTAAATCTCTGGATGACCAAAGCCCTTAACAGATTTGGCTATCTACCCATTCGCACATATTACATATTTACGCACAAGGATGACAAGGATGAGAAGATGTTTTTACCTTTACATGTTTTGACTGGCTTGTCTGAAATAAGAAAAGCAAAAAAAAACCACTGAGTGAAAAGGAAGACAAAGTGAACCTACTCGAGCCCTCACCTTCTGACCACAGGTAGACTTGGTACCTGGTCAAGCCCCCCCCCCCCCCCCCATAATCAACTCGCCCCACAGCACACTCACCCCAGAAGCATATACATGTAGGCTGTGTATTACCTGAACTCATCATCATCAGCTGTATCTCAATTTTAAGTTCTGCATCCTCAGTGTGCGTTTCTAGGCTAGATAGGTCACTGTTCGTTCACAGATTTGGACTTTGCGGATCAGTAACTCCTGAACAAAATGTTAAAACACAAAGCATACCAATCTAATACATTGGTAAAGTGGACAACGAGCTACAACCTCATTTTCATTAAAAAGAGCCGTCCTCTGAGCTCCAGCAGTTACATTGGTGTCTATGAGCTTCCGTCAGGGAAACGGCTGTGCAGGGACCGTCTGCAAATGGCAACTCTGAGGAAAAAAACTTCAAATTAAATACTGTCATGATCATAAGGTGTAATGTCACCAGAATCAGTTCATAACGTCAATTGTGCCATTTTGGTCAGACTAAAATGCTTAGTTTGCATAAATTTTATTTTTCATAGTTTGGGGAAATATTTATTTAAAAAAATATCCAAAAATATGAAAATTACAAGGTGTAGCTTCACAAAAATCGCTTCACATGCAGTCCATCTTCTTCTAGTCAGACTACAACACATAGTTTGGATTAAAGAAATTTTTTCATAGCTTTTGGGAATATTTATTAGGCTTAAATTTCAGCATCATCAAGGTTAGTGCCACTAAATGCTGCCCAGCCACTAGGGTCTCCTGTTAGTAACACTTGTTAGTTGGACCCAAAAAATGTCATCGGTATATTATATAATATATATATAATATTATATATATATATACAGTATATATAATATTATTCCCCAAAATTGCCTCACACATCATCATCTGATGGTCATATTACATCACTTAGGTTGGGTAAAAAATATTTTTTCATCCATCCATCCATCCATCTTCTACCGCTTCTCCGGAGGTCCGGGTCGCGGAGGCAGCAGTTCAAGCAGAGAAGCCCAGACTTCCCTCTCCCCAGCCACCTGCTCCAGCTCTTCAGAGAGGATACCAAGGCGTTCCCAGACCAGCTGGGAGACGTAGTCTGTCCACCGAGTCCTGGGTCTGCCCCGGGGTCTCCTCCAGTGGGACATGCCTGAAACACCTCAAGTGGGAGGCGTCCAGGAGGCATCCTAATCGGATGCCCATACCACCTCAACTGACTCCTTTCAATGTGGAGGAGCAGCGGTTCTACTCTGAGCCTCTGCCGGATGACTGAGCTCCTCACCTTATCTCTGAGGGTGAGCTCAGCAATCCTATGGAGAAAGCTCATTTCAGCCACTTGTATCCGCGATCTTGTTCTTTCGGTTATTACCCAAAGCTCGTGACCATAGGTGAGAGTAGAAACGTAGATTGACTGGTAAATCGACAGCTTTGCCTTAGAACTAAGCTCCCTCTTCACCACAACAGACCGGTACAACGTCCGCATCACTGCAGATGCTGCGCCAATCCGTCTGTCAATCTCTCGCTCCATTTTCCCCTCACTTGTGAACAAGACCCCAAGATACTTAAACTCCTCCACTTGGGGCAGGAGCCTGTCCCCAACCCAGAGAAGACAATCCGCCTTTTTCCGGCTGAGGACCATGGACTCGGACTTGGAGGTGCTGATTCTCATCCCAGCTGCTTCACACTCAGCGGCAAACCATCCCAGCATATTTTTGGTAAATATTTAAGTCTGACCAAAACGACGCAATTGACCTATAAACTGATTCTGGTGACGTTAAACCTCATGATCATGACAGTAATCAATTTTAAGTTTTTTTTTTTTTTTTAATTCTCGTTATTGCAATGTGCAGACGGTCCCCATGCATTTGTTTCCTCGACGGCAGCTCAGACACCAATGTAACTGCTGGAGCTCAGAGGACGGTGGTTTTTAATGAAAATGAGGTGATAGCTCGTTGTCCACTTTACTAATGTATTAGATTGGTGTGATTTGTGTTTTAACAACATTTTGTTCAGGAGTTGTTGATCCACAAAGTCCGAATCTGAATATCTTGACAACTTTACCAAAGTAAAAAACGTTGGAATGCTCCGCCAGTACCGGGGCTGAAAAGTTCATATAGTGGTCAAATTTGATCCAATGTGGTTATTTTTCAACAGTCTCCCTGCTGGTGTGCACAGTTCTTCCATTAGTGTTGCAGTGCTTGGATCCCTGCGCTTGAAAAATAAACTACGGTCACGCTTGATGGGACGAGTTGGTTATTGGGTGGCTATAACTGGCTGGGGAGAGTTGGTTATGGGGGTACTTGACCGTGAACTGTAGACTTCACTCTTCTCCTATACTACGGCAGCGGCGGCAGTTGTGAGCTGATCTGAAAAGGTTTTGTCGGCTTGATCAAGTCTTGCATAGCAATAGACAATGCGTCTCGGGCTACAGCTTCCGTATCTATAACTTAGGGTTTCCTCTGGTAACATTTCTCCATGGCGGGCTGCCTCGCCAGAAATTGTACCGCCACGCCAAGGCGATATGATTTTATTAAGAAAAATATACGAAGCAGTGACTTTCCGCAAGCGTGCACACGAACAACGTGCGTGCCCGTCATCCGCGTGGAGTTTAGAAGCACCCCGCCCACGCGAGTTCTCGACTCAGTCAGCAGGCAGTGTCTCGCTAAGCGTGACTATCGACAAAAACATGAGTTTGTTCAAGTACTTTAAAAACGGAAAAAAATCAGAAGCGGTATGTATGTAAACACTGGAGGTGTTTATCATGGTTTTAACCTGCTGTTAACGGGATCAATAATGGAAGAATCGCTTAGCTAAGAGTACATGGTTAGAATTCATATGCAGCGGGCTTCATATGAAGGGAAAGTGAAGGGGACTGATGAATTGCTGAGGATATATTTTACCAGCCACTACAATACTAAGTTATGTTCTGTAGGAATTGCAGGGATGAATGAATGAATCTTTATTTCAGATAGATTAAAAGTAGAGATTAAAAAAGAAACAGAATAATATAACAAAGGGGGAAGAAAATCCAACAAGGTCAAATTAGACAATAACTCCTCTGATTATACAGTTCAACATAAGTTATCCAAAATGGGTGATGGCTGAAGCCGCAGCTTATATTGCCCACCCATATTCCATCCAAGAATTCAAAAGAAAAACAAAACAAGAGCGATTACAATTCAGAACAAAGCTAAGACAAAATGTGACAAAAAAAAAAAACTAAGCAACAACACAACACAGACTGGATATGACAATCCTTATGTGATTTTACATGTCATCTTGTATATATGTTTGGAGTATTTCTTCCTTTAGTTTTTGTTTAAATTGTCCAAGCGTTGTACATGATTTTAATTCAGGTCCAAAATCGTTCCATAATGTGACTCCTTGCACTGAAACACAGTGTTGCTTGGTGGTAGTTCTCACTGAAGGTTTTTGAAATATACATGTTCCTCTGAAATGATATTGTTTCTCCCTTATTTGGAACAACTTTTGGACATTTGCGGGCAGTGATAGATTCTTCACTTTAAACATTATTACTGCAGTTTTAAAGTCAACCAGATCTTTCAACTTGAGAGCTTTTAATTTAAGAAAAAGTGGGTTTGTTGGTTCCCTGTAAGCAGCTTTGTTTGTTATTCTAATAGCTCTCTTCTGAAGCATGAAGACTGGATATATGT
The DNA here is from genome assembly GCA_020510985.1 of Pholidichthys leucotaenia. NCBI lineage: Eukaryota > Metazoa > Chordata > Actinopteri > Cichliformes > Pholidichthyidae > Pholidichthys > Pholidichthys leucotaenia. The sequence continues at coordinate 424,317,780 of CM035841.1, read as the reverse complement.
TTGTTTTATATGTATTTCCCCATACTTCAGTACAATATGTCATGTATGGGAGTATTAATGAATGATACAAGGTATATAGTGTGGGTTGATTCAGCAAATATTTCACACTGTGTAGTATTGCAATTGATTTGGATATTTTACCTTTAATATAATTAATATGTGACTTCCAACACAGTTTATTCTTTTCTTTTCTTTTATTTATTTATGCAGGGACATGCACAATATACATTAACCTTAAAGAGGAAAGATGCATTGTACCAGGTTATAGCACAAGTGCTAATTTCCACCTGTAGTCCCTGGGCAGGCTGGCGTTAGCATTAAAAAGCAGACATTTGCTAAAACTACAAGTAAGCATTGATAAAAAACTAAAACCAAACATTGATTAAAAAACTAAAACCAAGCATTGCTAAAAACTATTAAAAAAAAAACCCAAAACATTAATGTCATTGATAAGAACCCAAAACATTGATAAGAACTAAACATACAATAATACATTTTTATAACTCCATCCATATAAACAATTTTTCACATCAAACCACTGACTCTTATTGGTCCCACTGTCAACATCACACACTCTAACATCTTTACATCACAGCACATTATGGACACAGGTTTGCTGAGAGATTAAATGTTTTTTCACCAAGTGTGAAAATGTGTGATAGTCTGTTACTGCAAGTAACTCCGTTGGTAACATGTTCCACTGTCGCATAGCCACACATGAAAATGTTGAATTTGCTAATGTTGTCTTGTGCTTAGGAATCCTGCACTCGCCGCGTGCTGTTGATCGAGTTGTCCGAGATGTATTTACAGAACTTAATGAAACAAACCTTTTTAAGGGAGGAGCAGCAGAGTTATGGATTATCTTAAACAAAAGACACACATTTGTATACATAATTAAATTTTGAAAGCTCAACAGGTTATATTTGGACAGGATTGGGCAGTGATGGAACGTTCGTTTTTTCTTGTCATGAATCTTGACAGAATACTTGTATAATGATTCCAGAGGCCTCAGGGCAGATTTACACGCCTGTGACCAACTTGTCATACAGTAAAGAAAATGTGGAATTATCATAGCATTTAGATACATACTTGATGCTTCAGTAGACAGTGAATTTCTGATGTTTGAAATTAGCACAATTAAATTTGACCGTGTTTGTCATCTTTTTAATGTGTTTTTTAAAGCTTAAATTTGAGTCAAGTGTGACACCTAAATATTTAAATTCAGTCACATTCTTAATTTTTTGTCCTTCTATCAAGATATGACAAGAATTCTTGGATTTGTAGCGATTTGTAAAAAAACATTGACACAGTTTTATCGACGTTTAAGGTTAGAATTCCTCAACCAATGTGAGACTTTCTCCATTTCCTGTGTTAATTTTTCAGTCACCTCTTCAGTTGTTTTACCATGAGTATATACCACAGTGTCATCAGCATACATAATTATATTTGCATTACACACAGACGGGAGATCATTAATATATAATGTAAACAGCAAAGGCCCTAAAATAGAGCCCTGCGGTACACCCATACGACATGCTTTATTATCAATTATTACTCCAAGAAATTTAGTTTCGGGTACCATTTCAATCTCTACACCATTTACACTGAGTTTAGATACTAAGTTGTTATGATGGTTGTTAAGAACTATAAATTTTGTCTTACTTAAATTGAGCGTTAATTTGTTTGAATCAAACCACAGTTTAAACTTTCCTAATTCCTTTCCGAGTGTATCCAAAAGTTGTTCCAAATTGCTTCCACTGCATAATAAATTAGTGTCATCGGCAAACAATATTAAATCAGTTTTTTCCGAGACTTTACATATATCATTTATATACATATTGAATAACAATGGCCCCAAAACTGAACCCTGTGGGACTCCACAAGTAACCTTCAGTAACTGTGAGTTTTTGTTACCAACACATACATACTGATATCTATTCTTTAAGTAACTACATAACCAGGACAGTGCTACCCCCCAATACCACAATTTTGTAGTTTCTTTAATAATAAATTATGATCCACTGTATCAAATGCTTTTTTAAGATCCAGGAATACCCCAACTGAATACTCTTTATTTTCAACGGCAGTTGATATTTTTTCTATAAATTCCATTAGAGCAAATGCAGTTGTCCTCTTGTGTCTGGACCCATATTGCTGCTCACACAATAAATTATTTTTCAGTATGAAGTTGTCAATTCTCTCATAGAATATTTTTTCAAGTATCTTGGAAAATTGCGGCAATAGTGAAATTGGTCTATAGTTTGAGAATTCCCCTCTGTCACCCGTCTTGTATATCAGAATTTCTTTAGCTATTTTCATTGCATTGGGAAATATACCTGTTTGGAGAGACAGGTTACAGATATACGTCAGTGGTTTTACTATGCATTCAATAATAGTTTTGACTAAGAGCATGTCAATACCATCACAGTCCGTAGATGTTTTACTTTTAAACGATTTAACAATTTCAATGACCTCTCTCTCGTCTGTGTTCTTTATGAAAATGGAGTCTTTTATAGCAGTGTTTTTGCTTATCGTATCACCTGTGAGTGCCGTAATGGGTATTTCTCGAGCCAAATGAAGAGACTGGCAATTTCTCTCTTTTCTCGCACAAGCAAGCATGCCGTTTTTATTCTCCAGCGGCAGTGACAAAAGGCAACAGCTAAAAATGCTAGCTCTATTTTCACTCTAAACTGAGGTCCTTCAGCGGCTGCCTAGAGAGGTGCCTGATGAGAAAGCCTGAGAGCACAACTATTACTGCCTAAACAGATCATTCTGTACATGAACACATATTGTGGTGAATTATGTCTTTAGAGTCCGGTACAGTTCCCCATTATGTACCTGGCAGGTTAAGGTGACCGAAGTTCACGAAGTCAATGACTTTAATCCATCAGCAGCCTTCAAACAAACTAAATGTGCCAACATCTGATTTTAAAATAAGGGAGGTTTTTCCTGCTGTCTGGGTGGTGAGGAGATTTCTGAAAAAAAAAACAACAAAAAACCCCAAAACCTATAAATATAAAGAAATATTATAACAGAAATAATGGCATCCTTGGTCATTTAAGTTAATTTATTTCATTAAATACAAGTTTATTAATATTTTTTCTTTGTAATCAGAGTTAAATTATTGTTTTGTTCTGACTGCAAAATTATGGTCAAAAATGTAAATTGTTATAAGGAAAAAGTAAAAAAAAAAAATTACCAGTCTGTTTCAAATTTATCTAAAAAACCCCCAGTGATTTTAGTTTAAAAAAACAGACAAAAATTAGTCATAAAATAATCCACAAATTTATAATAAAGTCTCAAATGTACAAGAAAAGTCAATTTTACAAGAGGAAATTACAAATTTGAGGAACATGGTTTCAACTTTAGATTTACAGAGAAAAGTAGAAAACTATAAGAATGTTGTTATAAGTTTTTGAGAAAAACCTCAAACCTTCAAGACTGAAGTCATTACTCAAGTTTTTAAGTGGGTGCTCTTTGTACCCTTAACTCAACTAGAAATTTTTGGTTGTCTACTTTCAATTATTAATTTCAAAGCACTGCTTTTACATGAGTAGAATTTCTGGTTACTATACCCACCTGATCATATAATTTTAAAGGCCAAATGTCACGTAATTTTTTTTTCTAAATGACAACGAATTTAGATAAAATACACATAGCTTAAACCAAATATTCATACCGGAGACCATATCACCCACCTGTATTTACATAATTGCACAAAATACACCAGGTGAAGGCCCCACCTTGCTTGCTGGCTTGTGACAGCCAGTCCAGACCACGCCCATGTTTTTGACATCACCAGTTGTACCCTGGCTGCCCTGCCTATCCACATTCACACTTATCAACATTGGACAATCATGACGGAAAGTGACAGCGATTGTGAACAAATTAGTTTAGTTTTGTCTTTTTTTTTTGTCTTTTTTTTTTGTCAGTGGTTCAGACAGTGACAGAGGCACTGAACCTTACCGGTTCGAGCCGTCCGAGACGGAATCAGATGCTTTGTCTGATGACAACAGTTCCAACGATGACCAGAGAGCAGAACCAGTGGAAAATGTCATTGAACTAGACATTAATCGCCTCCAGAATTGCGAAGCCGGAGGGGGTCTGTCGAGGGCGCCCCATAAATATTGATTTTTCGGAAGCCATTATTATTACAGTGGAGGAGAGCCGCTGCTGTCAAGAAATTGACCAGATCAATATGAAAATGGAGGCGCATACCTGTCAAGGGAGACGTTTTCACCGTATTTTGGTGCCAAGCGCGGCTGTGGGAGACGGCAGAGTGGTTTGGGACACTTTTCTGGGAAATGTTTTAAATGTAGTTCGTGTTGTTATTGTCAGATATTTTAAGGAAAATACGGGGAAAATGCAATTTTAGCAAAAATGGGCGTATTGCCATTTCTGTACGGCCAAAAGAAAAAATATACTGGAAAAAAAACTGAGTGTCTTGAGGACTCCTGTGTGTGATCACTCACAGCTGGGGCGGGCTGATCGCTCAGCGGGAGCTCTTCTCACTACTGTTCGAAGTGTGGAGTCACTCATTAGTTTAATTGTCGGGGCGGGCTGATCGCTCAGCGTCAGCTATTCTCACTACCATGAGAAGTAATTAGGACAATGGTTTAACACGTTGAGCTGTGCAGCGGTTGCGGAACAGACAGATCCCAGAGAGGTGTGCCTTGTTGCTCCGCCATTCCTTATAGCCGCTTTTTACGGTGTTGAAGTACGGCGAAAACGTCTCACTTGACAGGTATGAAAACATTTCCCAGAGAAGTGTCCCTTATTACCCAGCTGTCCCTGATAGTCCCGTTTTAAGGTATGGGTGAAATATCCAATTTTTTCTTTCTTGTTGCTCACTTCAACCTTCCAGTCTTCATATAAACAATCAATTGAAATACCCCAAGCATCAAACTAGGGTGCAATCGATTTCGTCACTTCCGCCTTCTTCCCCAGGCGATTCCAGGGGCCGTGTCAGGCCAAGCGCGGCAGTTTTAAATTAACGAATATTCCGTTGTTACTGAAGCATATGCACCAAGACCCGAACGGATCAGTTCCCTTTTATATCTAGTTTCAAGATATTTAAAGTACCCTGTTACGTGACATTTGGCCTTTAAATATGCATGAATACATTACTATTTTGAATATTTCTTTCCCTTCCCTACTCTCTCAATAGAAAAAAGAAACACTAGAATAAAAATACAAAAAATACACATATTTTTGTCACTTATGTAAACCATGACAAAAAAAAAAATCCTGCAGGACAAAACATGATACTTGATATTTTCTAACCTGTTTGTATACCACCATAGACAGAGAGAACCTGAATTAGACAGAGATCAGGGAGGGCAAGATGAGACAGAAGAGAGGAGCCAAGGAGAGGGAAATGTTCAGGCAGAGGAAAGAGAGAAGGATAACACCACTAAAAAGTCTAAACACAGGATGTCTGGGTGGGACCCCAACTGGCCCAGTATTCAAGCCTCGGTTGTACAGTACTTCAAATGGTAAGTTCCATATGCAACATTACTGTGTAAAATTTTAAAAAGAAATAAATAGTATAAAATTAACATATTCCGGTATGTATACCCCCCCCCCCCCGAGAAAAATATGTTGCCACCGCGCCAAGGTCTTTTAGCCAGAGGAAACGCTGTATAGCTATTGCCTTAATGAAATGTCTGTGACATGCTTTGGATAAAACAACTCAGTTTTCCTTTCCTTAAGAAGACTGTTTTGTAGTGTATTGCTTTAAATGCTAATGAGCCCCAGCTCACCACCTCCTCCCTCTTTTGGAATTTCTGAGATTTTTGTTTTGACGGCAGTGGATCTCTTGCACAGTGTAGAGAGAGGTACTTCCACATTCCGGACTCTGAGCAGCTCCACTTCCTGTTCCATTATATTTTCCCATTCCCTGGTGCTTTCTCATCAATAAACCAATTTTATCACTTTCACTTATCATTGTACATATTGGAAATGGTGTATGGGCAGATTGTTTTTTCTTTATAAAATTTGTTTCACATTTTGATTGTTTTTGTAACCATACTGGGCTAGTTAATAGTTTGCCCAGTTAGCTTAACATAGCACAGCCATCGTATTGTTTGTCTCTTCCATTCCAAATACCACTGCATGGGCTGTAATGGACCTGTGTAATGGATATGTATTGTGCAGAGTCTTTGCATAAGCTCATTCACGTTCATTTGAGTCCATGTAATGTTACTGGGAGTGAGTCAAAGTGTATTACAAGAATAAATAACACATGAGCAACTGGAAGCTAACTAAGCTAATATCTAACAGTAATGATAACATCAATAACTGAGGGATTCTGTATACACAAAGTACTGATAAAACAAGTCGGGTAACAACTGGGAGTCGGACATATGTTTCGGTGAGTTTCACAGGTCCATTTCCAAGGCCCTTTTCCACTAGTACCTGTTTGGCCTTACTCACTTCGACTTGGTTTTACTTGGTTTGCTTCTGTTTCCACTTCAGCTGAGTACCGCCTGGGGTGGGTGGGATTTTTTTACAACAAGGTGGCACCACACTTCCGTGACGTAAAACACGCGACACAAGCAAAACATAACATGGCGGCTGTACAAGGTGCCTCCTTGGTCTCTGGCTTTTTGTCAGCGTAAAGGCCAAAAAGGACCACCAGAGAAAGGGGACAGGCAGCGAGACGAAACACTCTGGAAAAGTACTGGAGCGTTTAGGAAACCATAGAGTGGAAGATGTGAGGATACGAACTAGATCACATATGACGGTAAGCTAATGATTACTAATGCTAGTTTGCTTTAAGTACGTCGTACTACATTGCAATGTCTGCAAGTTATCGCTGTTAGGTACTAAAAAATGTATGCTCTGTGTGTGTGTTTCAGATGGCTCTGTTGTGGGAAAATTACTGCTTCAAACCGTCGGTCTGGGCGTTCAACACAGGCTCCCAGTGATGTCACCCCAGCTTCACAAACGATCAGTGGTTATAGAACTTAAGAATTTCTATAGAAATGTTTAGCTTCCTGTGCAACAAATTGCTTTGATCTGTGTGAAAATCATGGACAGACTGTTGTGACATCATGTCATGTACAGTGGGGAAAAAAAAGTATTTAGTCAGCCACCAATTGTGCAAGTTCTCCCACTTAAAAGATGAGAGAGGTCTCCAATTTTCATCATAGGTATACCTCAACTATGAGAGACAAAATGAGGAAAAAAAATCCAGAAAATCACATTGTCTGATTTTTAAAGAATTTATTTGCAAATTATGGTGGAAAATAAGTATTTGGTCACCTACAAACAAGCAAGATTTCTGGCTCTCACAGACCTGTAACTTCTTCTTTAAGAGGCTCCTCTGTCCTCCACTCGTTACCTGTATTAATGGCACCTGTTTGAACTCGTTATCAGTATAAAAGACACCTGTCCACAACCTCAAACAGTCAGACTCCAAACTCCATTATGGCCAAGACCAAAGAGTTGTCAAAGGACACCAGAAACAAAATTGTAGACCTGCACCAGGCTGGGAAGACTGAATCTGCAATAGGTAAGCAGCTTGGTGTGAAGAAATCAACTGTGGGAGCAATTATTAGATAGATAGATACTTTATTTCGAACAAAAAAAGTATAACAAAAACAAAACAAATGACAAATGCAATAAAGTAACAGTATACAGTGTTCGAAAGGGAGAAGGAAGAAGTGAACACTTATTAATTCCATCTCCTCTTTTCCATAAATACACCCATGTGAATTATATACAAATTACCACATTTAAGACCCCAAGTAAACCATTTACTGTATTTTTTACGTATCAACATTAACACCCATCCATCCTAACATACATTGATGTCCATACATTAGAAAATGGAAGACGTATTTGGATGATCCAGAAGACGATTGGGAGAATGTCATATGGTCAGATGAAACCAAAATAGAACTTTTTGGTAAAAACTCAACTTGTCGTTTTTGGAGGAGAAGGAATGCTGAGTTGCATCCAAAGAACACCATACCTACTGTGAAGCATGGGGGTGGAAACATCATGCTTTGGGGCTGTTTTCTGCAAAGGGACCAGGATGACTGATCCGTGTAAAGGAAAGAATGAATGGGGCCATGTATCGTGAGATTTTGAGTGAAAACCTCCTTCCACCAGCAAGGGTATTGAAGATGAAACATGGCTGGGTCTTTCAGCATGACAATGATCCCAAACACACCACCCGGGCAACGAAGGAGTGGCTTCGTAAGAAGCATTTCAAGGTCCTGGAGTGGCCTAGCCAGTCTCCAGATCTCAACCCCATAGAAAATCTTTGGAGGGAGTTGAAAGTCTGTGTTGCCCAGTGACAGTGTAGGAGTCAAGAATTGAGGAGACTGGATGATTTTTCCAGTATCTGCTTTAATTCTCATTCATCCTACGTCCTTTCTCGATCGGAGTGAAAAGAGCCAGGACACAGTCACACACATACATTTATACACTCATCTCTAACAATACATCACACAAAAGTCTCAATACTCAGCTACATCCTTTCATCTGTAATAGAACACCCAGAGTCCTTCTGTTCACCTCTCTGACCCCCAAAGGTCAGGCCGGTTAATCTTCTCCTCTCTCCTGAGTCCCCAGGGGGTGCAGACACATCCTCCTCTCGAGGTGTGAAGTCAATACACATGGCTAGCTCAAAGTCTCTCTTGGCTGAATTCAGCCAGCCACATGTGAGTCACATAGGTTATAACTATGGGCTCCACATCACTCCCCCCTTCCACGCGAAAGACTGGGCACCCACATACAGTCATACAACAGTCATACAGCACGTCACCCCCCCAACAGAATCTCACAGCAACCCAAACAACCTGACCAAAAAACACATCATTCTGCATGCAGTTTAGGTTTCAATCTTCTCCCGAATCTGCTGTATGCAGGTCTCCTGCTCTGTGTTGGGCCGTCCTGCTGTGCATCTGTGGAGTGAGGGGGAGAAGGGTTATTTGCCCCTCGTGGCGGGTCCCGGGGCCGCCCCTTCGGAGGCCTGCCGCGTCGAGGCGCGCCCGCCGGCCGTACAGACTCGTTATGCAACACAAAAGCAGGTTTTAATCTATCGATACTGATCGTCTCCCTCCTGCCCCCCAAATCTAGCACAAAATATTTCTCCCCGGTTTCCAGCACTCGAAATGGACCGTCGTAAGGTGGGCGGAGGCTATGCCGCTGCGCATCGTGCCTGACAAAAACAAACTCTGCGTCTCGTAAAGCCTGGGGCACGAACACACGTGGGAAAGAGTGATGAGTGGGGCCCGGGAGCATTTCTGCTCCCGTGTTACTCAGAGACCCCCGGATCGGGGGGGCCCTGGTGCCGTGTGGTCGGGTAAAAACTCGCCTGGCAGCCTGAGCGGTTGTGCGAAGACCAATTCTGCTGGTGAGGCATCTAGATCCTCTTTGGGTGCCGAACGCAACCCCAATAAAACCCATGGTAGTTTGTTTACCCAATCTGTGTCCGTCAGTGACGCTCTGAGGGCTGCCTTTAAAGACCTGTGAAAACGCTCGCATAAACCGTTGGCCTGGGGATGGTAAGCGGTCGTGCGATGTACCGCCGCTCCTAAGCTGCTGGCCACTGCTGACCACAGTTCCGACGCAAATTGAGGTCCCCTATCAGACGTAATATCTGACGGGACCCCGAACCGCGCTACCCAGGCTGTTAAAAAAGCGCGTGCCACCTCTGCCGCTGTGGTCGATGTTAACGGGACCACTTCCGGCCAACGAATGGTTCGATCCACCATCGTCAAGAGATGCGTGAACCCTTGTGAAGTGGGCAGGGGGCCCACGAGGTCCACGTGCACATGATCGAACCTTTTAGCCGGAATGTGGAACGGTTCTAAGGGCGCCTTAGTGTGCCTGTGAATTTTAGCCTGCTGGCAAGCCATGCAGGTTTTAGCCCACTCCTTCACGTGCTTGCGCAGGCTTGGCCAAACAAACTTCTCCGCCACCATTTTCACCGAAGCGCGCACCCCTGGGTGCGCAAGGGAGTGCACGGCGTCAAAAACGCGATGGCGCCACGCGGCTGGCGCCACGCGGCTGGCACCACTGGGCGCGGTCGCCCTGTGGATACATCGCAGATAAGCGGGGGGAAACCGGTTTGTAGATTTCTGCGTTCCAGCCTTAACCCTGTTGGTCCAGACAGGAGCGCGCGCACGTCCGCGTCCTCGCTCTGCTCCGCCACCATGGCTGTATAATCTATTCCCACGTGGACCGGAGCCGCGCGCGTGTCCGCGCTGTTACCGCGCTCTGGGTAAGCGGCCGCGCAATCCGTTTCCGTGCGGACGGGTGCTGTTACTGCGCGTGACAGTCTGCCACCACATTGATTTTACCGGCTACGTGCTGAATATCGGTGGTAAATTCAGAAATTGCAGCCAGCTGTCTCTGTTGCCACCCTGACCACGGTTCTGAAGTTTTGGACATCGCAAAAGTGAGCGGTTTGTGGTCAACAAACGCGGTGAAACGCCGCCCTTCCAGCCAGAACTGGAAATGGCGAATAGCCAAGTGGAGCGCCAGCAGCTGCCTGTCAAACGCGCTGTATTTTCGCTCAGCCTCGCGTAGGGATCTGCTGAAGAATGCGAGTGGTTGCCAAACCCCGGCAACCTGTTGTTCTACTACGGCCCCTATGGCCACATCTGACGCGTCTATGGTTAGCGCTATGCGACTGCTGGGTCTGGGTGGGCCAACAGTGCCGCGTTTGCCAGTGCTCGTTTAACCTCTGTGAATGCGCGCTCCCGCTCCAGGGACCATTCAATCACATGGGAGGGCTTCTGCTTTTTAAGCGCGGTGTACAAGGGCTCCATAAGCTGCGCTGCGTGGGGTATGAAACGGTTATAAAAATTTACCATCCCCCAAAATTCTTGCAACGCTTTTACCGTTCGAGGCTGGGGAAAATCTGCCACTGCGCGTACTTTGGCCAGCAGAGGAACTGCTCCCTCCGAGGAAACGCGGTGCCCTAAAAAATTGATTTGTGCCACGCCAAAATGGCACTTGGCCGGGTTGATTATCAACCCATCCTCTCCTAACCTCTGAAAAACTGTCGTGAGGTGTTTTGCGTGCTCCTCCTCGGAGGTGCTGGCTACCAAAATGTCGTCTAAATAGACAAAAACGAAAGAAAGGTCGCGCAACACTGCATCCATCATCCGTTGGAAGGTTTGTGCGGCGCCTTTAAGGCCAAAAGGCATTCGTAAAAACTCAAAAAGCCCGAACGGGGTTATTACGGCTGTTTTGGGGATGTCCTCTGGTCGGACCGGGACTTGGTGATAACCACGGACCAGGTCTATTGTAGAAAAAATGCGCGCCTTCGCCAAGTGCACCAAAAAGTCCTGAATATGCGGAATCGGGTACCGGTCCTGCGCTGTGGCATTGTTCAACCTGTGGTAATCGCCACAAGGTCTCCATGAGCCGTCAGCTTTAGGTACCATGTGGAGGGGGGAAGCCCAGGCGCTCTTCGAGCTGCGAATTATGCCCAACCTTTCCAGGTTGGCGAACTCCTCGCGCGCAATGGAGAGTTTAGCTGCATCCAAGCACCAAGCCTTTGCAAAAACTGGTGGGCCACTCGTGGTAATAAAGTGCTCCACCCCGTGCTTCGCCACCTTAGCTGAAAAAGTAGGAACTGTGAGTGCTGGGAACTGGTGTAGAAGGCTGTGAAACTTACCACCTGCTGTGGCGAAGTTGGTCTGTACTGGCGGCGGGCACACCCGAGCTGCACAAGGGATAGAACAGAAAGAGAGTGCATTTACTACTCGTTTGTTGGCCAGATCAACTAACAAACCATGTGAACACAGAAAATCAGCACCTAACATATTGAAGCTCACTGCCGCCACGATGAAGTTCCACTCATAGGCGCGGCCGTGGAAGGACAGAGACAAGGTTCTCTCTCCGTACGTCTTGATGCTGGAGCCGTTGGCCGCTGTCGCTCCGTCTCCGCGGGGTCCCGCGACCCAATCAGCATAGGTGGCAGGGATGAAGCTCCTCTGGGCTCCGGTGTCCACTAGGAATTGCCGCCCGGAGCCCGCGTCTGTCAGATAAAGCAGCTTGTTCTGTTCGCCGAGAGTGGAAGCTGCTAACGGCTCCCGGCCCGGTCGTTTCCCTGCTTTTTGAACTTGCAGGGCAGGATGCATTTGTGCGCCTCCCCAGCGAAACGTCGATGGTTAAAACAGAGGCCGTCATTTCCCCTGCCACGGAATCTCGCCGCTGCTGTCGCCGCTGAGGTGGTCACTGCTGTCTCTGGCTCCACACTGCTCCCGGCCGCCGCGCCGAGGTCTGCCACGGAAGCCTCTTGTTCCTCGCAGGCGTTGAGGAGCCGCTCCGCCTCTTGGGCCAGGTCGCGGAAGTCCTGCTGGGTCACACATCGCCTGCTGGACAGGGAACCTCTCGTGTGCGCTGGGAGGGTTCTCAGGAAAATATGCTTGAAAAGGAACGCGTCGTTGTCCGTCCCGATCATTTGTAGCATGTCCTCCATCCACCTCTGTCGTGCAGGTCCAGTAGCTGCCTGGCTCTTGCCTCAGACGACGGCACGAAGCTCCTGATGAGGGTGGCTTTCAGCGCGTCGTATTTGCCGGCAGCGGGTGGTTGCTGCACCAGGCTCCGCACACACCGAGCCGTGCGGCTGTCGAGCGTCGCGATGACATTATGGAATTTAATGTCATCCGCTGAAACTCCCCCGAGCAGGAACCGCGACTCCACATGCTGGAACCACGAGTGCGGGTCGTTTTGCCAGAACTCGGGGAGCTTAATTAGTCTTGTGCCCCTGCTGGCATTCCCCGGTGAATCCGGGTCTGAGCGGCTGTCTCCCAGCTCTTCCATATCGATCACGAGGCTGTCCTCCAGCCTCGGCGTGCTCAGATTCATGCGTATGTCACCAATTGTAGGAGTCAAGAATTGAGGAGACTGGATGATTTTTCCAGTATCTGCTTTAATTCTCATTCATCCTACGTCCTCTCTCGATCGGAGTGAAAAAAGCCAGGACGCAGTCACACACATACATTTATACACTCATCTCTAACAATACATCACACAAAAGTCTCAATACTCAGCTACATCCTTTCATCTGTAATAGAACACCCAGAGTCCTTCTGTTCACCTCTCTGACCCCCCAATGGTCAGGCCGGTTAATCTTCTCCTCTCTCCTGAGTCCCCAGGGGGTGCAGACACATCCTCCTCTCGAGGTGTGAAGTCAATACACATGGCTAGCTCAAAGTCTCTCTTGGCTGAATTCAGCCAGCCACATGTGAGTCACATAGGTTATTACTATGGGCTCCACAACAGCTCCAAAACATCACTGCTCTAGAGGAGATCTGCATGGAGGAATGGGCCAAAATACCAGCAACAGTGTGTGAAAACCTTGTGAAGACTTACAGAAAATGTTTGACCTCTGTCATTGCCAACAAAGGGTATATAACAAAGTACTGAGATGAACTTTTGTTATTGACCAGATAATTATTTTCCACCATAATTTGCAAATAAATTCTTTAAAAATCAGACAATGTGATTTTCTGGATTTTTTTTTTTTCTCATTTTGTCTCTCATAGTTGAGGTATACCTATGATGAAAATTGGAGACCTCTCTCATCTTTTAAGTGGGAGAACTTGCACAATTGGTGGCTGACTAAATATTTTTTTTACCCCACTGTACCTGCTCCCGCAGCACTCCAGTCTGTAGTGGTGTCATGGCAAAAACTGTTCAGCTGACACAACTTGATCTCCAGGTTGTAGTTATGGGGTTATATTAGCCATAAAATCTATATTCAAAAGGTAAACAGTACTGAGTTAGGTATAATAAGATATATTTGACAATTATGATGCATTTTAGGCCAAAACAAACTTGATCTAGGATTAAAAACAACTAAAATAATGGTCACAAGGTTACATGGAAAATACTTGATTTACTAGATACATGTAGATACTGTAGAAGTATACAGTATATTCTCTGCATCAACAATATACTATACATGTATTCATGTAGTATTGCACTGGGAATTTTGACAATAAACCTTTTGACTTTTTGCAGATGTGCCTCTTTTGTTTTATATGTGAAGGTTACCACAAGTGACATAAATTAAATAATAAAAGACTGGAAAAGCTGTCTCAGAACAATCCAGCAGTTTGAGAAATCACTTTTTGTTTGGTGTAAGTCTGTCAACAGAATTATGAGCCATAAAGCAGTTTGTGTTAAAATGTTAAATCCCATTAAACCCTAACTCAGGGGTGTTCAATCATGTGTCATGGAGGGCCAAGACCCTGCAGATTCTATCTTCTACCCAGTCTCTTCAGCAGCTGTTTTCACTGATCAGCAGTCAGTGGAAGAAATTCAATGGAATCTGCTGATGAAGACACTGGTTGGAGGTAAAGCCTGCAGGGTCTTGGCCCTCCATGGCACATGATTGGACACCCCTGCCCTAACCCATTATGATAAAGTACAGATGCTAATATGGCCCAGAATTCCTGCATATACTGGTGCTGTCACTAAAGTGTGCAGTGTCTTCTGCACTGGCACATCCAACAATACAGTCTTCAGTAAATAAAATAATTGTTTTGGTTACTTTGTCTTAAAAATGAACCATTATTTTCAGTGTCACTGATAAATGGTTTGTACTGTAGACTCTTTTTCCCACCAGTGTCTTAACAGACAAAATAGAAAATCATGATGCAAACACACAAGTCACTAAATTGTTTATTACAATCAGCAGCAAATTCCAGATTATTCAGAATGTGCAAAATTTAAACTGTTAAAAAAAAAAAATATATAGAATGGGTCACACATGCCGGCCACGCTGCCTCACTGAGAAGCAACTGGAGGTGCCGCTCACACTGGTCCCGGTTCACCAGATCTTCAGCCTGCTTCTCTGTAAATAGTGACGCACAGTCTGGTTTGGGGTGGATCATTTTCCTCTTCCCTGGACGAAAAACAGAAATGGATGGTGGTTAGTTAAAGCAAGTTCAAAACATATACAGGTACATCTCAAAAAATTAGAATGTCATGAAAAAGTTCAATATTTTTTGTCACTTATTTCAGGAAGTGAAACCCATATATTATATAGATTCATTACACGGACAGTGATATATTGCAAGTGTTTATTTTAATTTAGATGATTATGGCTTACAGCCTGTCAAAACCCCAAATTCAGTTTCTCAAAAAATTAGAATATTACATAAAATTAATTTTAAAAAATAGTTTTAAAATAAACACTTGCAGTATATCACTGTCTGTGTAATGAATCTATATAATAAATGGATTTTACTTTCTGAGATGAGTGACAAAAAATACTGAACTTTTTCACGATATTCTAATTTTTTTGAGATGTACCTGTATTAGGGAAATACACTTGTGAAAGTCAGTGGTGGGATGTGACAAAAATGCTTCGTTTCCCTGACAAGTTGGCACCCCAGGATCCACTCTGTACATGTACATTTTCAGTCCAGGGACTTTATGGTGGAACAGAAACGGCACGATAACACTGTTCCAACACTGTTTTTGGAAAATCCACAGAATAGGTGCTGTATGTGGGTCTATTATGAGGCTTTAGGAAATTATATGAATCACTGGTTTGAAAATGCACTTGAATATGTTGAGATTTTGGAGCCTGGGGTCCTCTTCTTCTTCTTTTAGATTTGATTGGCGGTTGGCAACCAGCTTACATTTGACCTGTATCCAAAATATAAACACAGCATGCTGAGGGAGACGGACCCCTGGCATGTGGAAACAGATTCTATAAAGAAAATCACTTTATCACTCTATAAAAAGGCGGACCCCTGGCATGTGGAAACTGATTCTATAAAGAAAATCACTCTATTAAAAACAAGAAATCTGTGTGTGTGTGTGTGTGTGTGTGTGTGTGTGTCACGCTTCAAAGGACATCATAGGACGGCTTTTGATCTCTGCCTGAACATCATAGGACATCCTATGAACTCGGGCATCATAGGACACACAGACAAATGTGTCTATATCACACTGTGTCTTCAGTACTGTGCCAAGGTACTGGAGAGGAGAGTCCGGCCGTTGGTCGAACCTCGTATTCAGGAGGAGCAATGTGGTTTTCGTCCTGGCTGTGGCACATCAGACCAGCTCTTTACCCTCTCGAGAATTCTCGAGGGTTCGTGGGAGTTTGCCCAACCAGTTTACATGTGTTTTGTGGACTTGGAGAAGGCATTTGACCGCGTCTCTCGTGGTTTTTTGTGGGGGGTGCTTCGGGAGTATGGGGTATCGGGCTTGTTGTTACGAGCTATTCGGTCTCTGTACGACCGTTGTGAGAGTTTGGTTCGTATTGCCAACACTCAGTCGGAGTCAATCCCATTGAGAGTTTGACTCCGCCAGGGCTGCCCTTTGTCACCAATCCTGTTCATAATTTTTATGGACAGGATTTCTAGGCGCAGCCAGGGAATGGAGGGTGTCATGCTTGGTGACCACAGGATCTCATCTCTGTTGTTTGCAGATGATGTTGTCCTGTTGGCTTCATCCAGCAATGACCTACAGCTCTTGCTGGGACAGTTTGCCGCTGAGTGTGAAGCGGCTGGGATGAGAATCAGCACCTCCAAGTCCGAGTCCATGGTCCTCAGCTGGAAAAAGGCGGATTGTCCTCTCTGGGTTGGGGACAGGCTCCTGCCCCAAGTGGAGGAGTTTAAGTATCTTGGGGTCTTGGTCACGAATGAGGGGAAAATGAAGTGAGAGATTGACAGACGGATTGGAGCAGCATCTGAAGTGATGCGGACGTTGTACTGGTCTGTTGTGGTGAAGAGGGAGCTTAGTTCTAAGGCAAAGCTGTCGATTTACCAGTCAATCTACGTTCCTACTCTCACCTATGGTCACGAGCTTTGGGTAATGACCGAAAGAACAAGATCGCGGATACAAGCGGCTGAAATGAGCTTTCTCCGTAGGATTGCTGGACTCACACTCAGAGATGGGGTGAGGAGCTCAGTCATCCGGGAGAGGCTCAGAGTAGAACCGCTGCTCCTCCACATTGAAAGGAGTCAGTTGAGGTGGTATGGGCATCTGATCAGGATGCCTCCTGGACGCCTCCCACTTGAGGTGTTTCAGGCACGTCCCACTGGGAGGAGACCCCGGGGCAGACCCAGGACTCGGTGGAGAGACTGTCTCCCAGCTGGTCTGGGAACACCTTGGTATCCTCTCTGAAGAGCTGGAGCAGGTGGCTGGGGAGAGGGAAGTCTGGGCTTCTCTGCTTGAATTGCTGCC
This sequence comes from Pholidichthys leucotaenia, assembly GCA_020510985.1. Taxonomy (NCBI): domain Eukaryota; kingdom Metazoa; phylum Chordata; class Actinopteri; order Cichliformes; family Pholidichthyidae; genus Pholidichthys; species Pholidichthys leucotaenia. The sequence continues at coordinate 424,300,605 of CM035841.1, read as the reverse complement.
TCCGCGACCCGGACCTCCGGAAAAGCGGTAGAAGATGGATGGAGGGATGGATGGACACTGTGTCTTTATGTCACACTCTATAAAAGCAAGAAAGCTCTGTGTTTGTGTGCCTGTCACGCTCATAGGACATCATAGGAAAGCCTGTGATCTCTGCCTGAACATCATAGGATGTCCTATGAACTCTTTTTTTCTCAGATCTATTTTCATGATCCTGTCCATGAACTAGAATTACGACGCACCTGTCCCTCAACCAGTGGTCTCACGAAGAAGACCCACCAGATGGACCAGAGCAATAGAATGACAACTGCTGCACGTCAGAAAAGATGCCATGAAGATGAAACACCTGAGGTTCCAGCAGTACATTGCACTCGTCTGAGACAGGAGGACACCCTTCACCAGCATAGGGTACGACAGACTTTAAAGCACATTTCTAGGACGTCATAGGACGGCCTGTGATCTCTGCCTCATCATCATAGCGCGTCCTATGAACTCACGCATCATAGGACAACTCGCCATGCCTGTATGACAGTAAATGTGTAACCTTGATGAATGCCAGTCTACACTACAAATGTGTAAAATGCCAAGCAAAGCGCTGATTTTCTCCAGGTGCTCCGGTTTCCTGGTTTCTACGGGCATGCACGGGCCTTCCTGAACAGGGTCGAAAGCCACTTTTTCAAGATCGTGCCCATGAACTGGAATTACAGTGCAGCTGTCCCTCAACCAGTGGTCTGAACGAAGAAGAAGACCCACCAGATGGAGAGTAATAGGATGAGGAGAACTGCTGCACATCAGAAAGGATGCTGTGAACATGAAACACCTCAGGTTCCACCAGTATGCCACAGGCATGACTGTGAACAACACAGCCGTCTGAGCCAGGAGGAGACCCTTCAGTGGTCTGAACGAAGAAGACCCACCAGATGATGTCTATATGATGGCACATAGACAAATGTGTCTTTATGATGTCTATATGACTTCAAGAAATCTCTGTGTGTGTGTGTGTGTGTGTGTGTGTGTGTGTGTGTGTGTGAGAGTGAGTGTGGCTGGACCCATGCCCCGGAGACAAGGAATATCACTTTATATAGTAGTAGTAGATTAGTTTATTTGACAGGGACAGTGCAATAAACATAGACAATTAATCAAAGACAATCAATCATAATTCAAGAAATCTCTGTCATGATGTCACGATCATAGGACTCAAGGCAGGCATCAGTGAACGAGTGTACGGGCATGCAGAAATACTTGCTTATACTTGGTTTCTACAGGCATGCATGGGTATGAACGGTACGGGCATGCAGAAATACTTGCTTATACTTGGTTTCAACGGGCATGAACGGACATGCACAGGTATGCACTAGTACACACAAATTAATTCACAGCACCAAAGTACAACACGTACACAAACCAGGACTTTAACCAGGATTAACGTATTTCATTGTTTTGCTCTCACAAGCGAATACTTCGGACAAAGCAAGTGTGACTCAGCAGTTAGCTACTACCTAGCTAGGTACTAGCTCTCGTTAGCCAGTACAGGATGGCATTGTATTGCTCAAAAAAAGTGAATTTACCACCAACAGGATAAATAAGTGAAAAGATGGACAGTATCACAAATCACTCACCATCGATGGTTCTCTCACTTTCATCTTCAGCTTCTCCGTAGTTATCCTGGGCTGCCATCTGTTTCGTTGCGGGGTCGCTCCATGTCACTCTGGATACTATCTGCCACCAAGCACAGGAAACTCTGCACCTCTTCATTGGACCACAGTGTAGATTTCCGCGAAACCTGCGAAGCCATCTGTATTTATATTGTGTTTACTCGGTGACCGCGTTTACTCCGTGAACTTTTGCAAATGGCGGTTTGGAGATTCGGCAGAAGACTGACGCATTCATGATGTTACGCCCTGACCAATCAGTGGCCTGCAGTCTGTTGACGTCACATTTTCGGCCCTACTCAGCACGGTTGTACCCTACCCTCGAATAGGTACAAAAAAAGTACCAGGTACTAGGTACTAATAAAAGCCTACAAAGCGCGCCGAGTCGAAGTGAGTAGGGCTGAGTGGGTACTAGTGGAAAAAGGGTTATACAGCCCATGTAGTGGTATTTGGAATGGCACAGACATAAACAATACAATAGTTGTGCTATGCTAAACTAACTGGGTGAACTATTAAACAGCCCAGTATGGTTACAAAAACAACCAAAATGTGAAACACGAACTTAATGAAGAAAAAAAAATCTGCCCGTACACAATTTCCAGTATGTACTGAAAGTACATAACTGAAAGTGATAAAATTGATTTACTGATGAGAAAGAACCAGGGAATGGGCAAATATAATGGAACAGGAACTCGAGCTGCTCATAGTCTGGAATGCGGAAGTACATCACTCTACATTGTGCAAGATGTCCATACCATGTTTGAGGCTAGCATTAGCTTTTATGTTTGGCTGTCAGACTCGGTAACATACTAACAAGTATTGACTGAAAGTCAGAGTGTAAAATCCCTAAGGCATTATCACAGATGGGAGTGTGGTTTGAGTGGTCTATCCTCAGCTGCCAACGGACCACTAACAAGCAAAATTTTTTCACCATCTAAAGGGGGGTGGGTGGTGTTTAAAGTGAATGGAGGGCTTGTGTCTCTGTGGGGGATGGTCCTGCCTGAGGGTGGCGGGGGGGGGGGCAGTGGCCATGGTGTGCTCCCCATGCCCGGTCCAATCCGGCGGGCCTCTCGGGCTTCCATGGTGGTCTCAAGATACTCCGCTCTGATTTCTGACTTTGGTCCAGGGCGTAGGTGGTGGGAATGTGGCCAAAGTCTGTTGTACTTTGTGGTCCCGGTCGGCCGGGATTCACTCGAGTGGCACACTCAGACTCTCTTGACAGCAAAGCTAGGTGATCACACACCAGCTGGTAGAAAGGTGGCCCAAACCAGCCAGCATGAAAGCACATCACACACTCACTTTCAAGGTGGCATGCTCGTAAAAGGGTCCTAGTCTTTTATGGTTGGCAACTCTCTACCGATGACCATTTTTCGCCGCAGGCAGGAAGTCAGGCAGAAAAGAAATATCTAGGTTAGGGTAGAAGAGAACATCTGGTAAATTTTTCAAAATAAAATGCTTCAATATCTATGATGGAGGAACCAATGTGTTTTTCCCTCTGAGGCTTTCTGCGAACCATTACCTGTGGTCTGTGACCCACAGGTTGGGGACCACTCGTCGATAGCATATAGGTGTATTAAGCACTGAAACAACCCTGAATGAATGACGAACTCTAATGGCTGCTGACTACTGCAAATTGAGGTGTCCAGACCCGAGTATCCATCTATCCATCTTCTACCTCTTTTCCGGAGGTCCGAGTTGCAAAGGCAGCAGTTCAAGCAGAGAAGCTCAGACTTGCCTCTCCCAGCCAACTGCTCCAGCTCTTCAGAGAGGATACCAAGACGTTCCCAGGCCAGCTGGGAGACATAGTTTCTCCAGCGAGTCCTGGGTCTACCCCTGGGTCTCCTCATCGTGGGACGTGCCCAAAACACCTCAGGTGGGAGGCGTCCAGGAGGCATCCTGATCAGACGCCCATACCACCTCAACTGGCTCCTTTCAGTGTGGAGAAGCAGCGGTTCTACTCTGAGTCTCTTCCGGATGACTGAGTTCCTCACCCTGTCTTTAAGTGCGAGTCCAGCAATCCTACGACGGAAGCTCATTTCAGCCGCTTGTATCCGAAATCTCATTCTTTCGGTCATTACCCAAAACTCATGACCATAGGAGAGGGTAAGAATGTAGATTGACTGGTAAATCGACAGCTTTGCCTCAGAGCTTAGCTCCCTCTTCACCACAACAGACCGGTACAACATTCACATCACTTCAGATGTTGCTCCAATCCATCTGTCAATCTCTCGTTCCATTCTCCCCTCACTTGTGAATAAGACCCCAAGATACTTAAACTCCTCCACTTGGGGCAGGAGCTTGTCCCCAACCCGGAGAGGATGATGCACCTTTTTTCAGCTGAGGACCATGGACTCGGACTTGGAGGTGCTGATTCTCATCCCAGCCGCTTCACACTCAGTGGCAAACCGTCCCAGTAAGACCCGTAGGTCATTGCTGGATGAAGCCAACAGGACAGCATCATCTGTAAACAGAGATGAGATCCTGTGGTCACCAAGCATGATACCCTCCATTCCCTGGCTGCACCTAGAAATCCAGTCCATAAAAATTATGAACAGGATTGATGACAAAGGGCAGTCCTGGTGGAGTCCAGCTGTCACTGGGAATGAATCCGACCGAGTGTTGGCAATACGAACCAAACTTTCACATCGATTGTATAGAGACCAGATAGCTCGTAATAACAAGCCCGGTACCCCATACTCTCGAAGCACCCCCCACAAAAAAACCACAAGGGACACAGTTGAATGCTTTCTCCAAGTTCACAAAACACATGTAAACTGGTTGGGCAAACTCCCACGAACCCTCGAGGATTCACGAGAGGGTAAGGAGTTGGTCCGATGTGCCACGACCAGGACGAAAACCACATTCCTCCTCCTAAATCTGAGGTTCGACCAGTGGCCGGACTCTCTTCTCCAATACCTTGGCATAGACCTTCACAGGGAGGTGGAGGAGTGTGATCCCTCTAAAGTTGGAGCACACCCTCTGGTCCCCCTTTTTAAAGAGCGGAGCCACCACCCTTGTTTGCCATGCCAAAGGCACTGTCCCGGACCTCCACGCAATGTTGCAGAGGCTTGTCAACCACGACAGTCCTACAACATCCAGGGCCTTGAGGTACTCAAGCCGAATCTCGTCCACCCCTGAGGCCCTGCCACCAAAAAGATTTTTAACCACCTTGGTGACCTCCGCCCCTGTAATGGGTGAGTCATCCCCCTCATCCACAAGCCCTGCTTCCTCTGTGGAAGGTGTGCCAGTGGGATTGAGGAGATCCTCAAAGTATTCCTTCCACTGCCCAACGATATCTCCAGTCGAAGTCAGCAGCGCCCCATCCACACCATACGGTGTGGACGGGGAGCTGCTTCCCCCTCCGGAGCTGCCAGACAGTTTGCCAGAATCTCTTTGACGCCGACCGAAAGTCTTGTTCCATGGCCTCACTGAACTCCTCCCACACCTGGGTTTTTGCTTCAGCAACCACCCAAGCCACACTTGGCTTGGCCTGCCTGTACACCTCAGCTGCTTCGGGAGTCCCACAAGCCAAACAAACTTGATAAGACTCCTTCTTCAGCTTAATGGCCCCCCTCACCACTGGTGTCCACCACTTGGTTTGGGGGTTGCCACCACGAGATGCACTGATGACATGGCCCATTCAGACTCCATGTCTCGAGACTCCCTCGGAACGTGGTTAAAGTTCTTCAGGAGGTGGGAGTTGAAAACCTCCCAGACAGGGGCCTCAGCCAGACATTGCCAGCACACCCTCACTATACGTTTGGGTCTACTAGGTCTGAATGTCGTCTTCCCCTGCCATCGGATCCAACTTACCAACAGGTAGTGATTATTTGACAGCTCTGCACCTCTCTTTACCTGAGTGTCCAAGACATACGGTTGCAGGTCTGATGACACGATAACATAATCGATCATCGACCTGCGACCTAGGGTGTCCTGGTGCCAGGTGCACGTATGGACACCCTTATGCTTGAACATGGTGTTTGTTATGGACAAACTGGTTAGCACAGAAGTCCAATAACTAAACACCACTCGGGTTCAGATCGGGCAGGCCGTTCCTCCCAGTCACCCCCCTCCAGGTTTCACTGTCGTTGCCCACGTGCACATTGAAATCCCCCAGTAGGACAATGGAGCCTCCAAGAGGCACACCTTCCAGCACCCCAGTCAGAGACTCCAAAAGGGGTGGGTGCTCATTTGGTGTGCCAATGGTGTACTACATCATTTGGTGCATAGGCACAAATGATGGTCCGGCCCTGTTTCCCAACCCGAAGGTGCAGGGAAACAACCCTTTCGTCCACCGGGGAAAACTCCATTATCGAGGCCGCAAGGTGGGGGGATACAAGAATACCCACCCCTTCTCACTGCCTCACTCGGGGCAACTCCAGAGTAGGCCAAGCTCCAGCCCCTCTCCAGCAGACTGGTTCTGGAACCAGAGCTGTGTGTTGAGGTGAGGCTGACTATATCTTGCCGGTATCTTTCAACCTCATGCACCAGCTCAGGCTCCTTCCCCACCAGAGAGGTGACATTGCACGTCCCAAAAGCCAGTTTAGGAAGCCTGGGATCAGACTGCCAAGGTCTCCGCCTTCGACTGCCACCTGATCCACATAGCACCGGACTCCCATGGTCCCTCCTGCAGGTGGTGAGCCCACTGGAGGGCGGACCCATGTAACTCCTTCGGGCTGAGCCTGGCCGGGTCCCATGGGCGGAAACCCGGCCACCAGGTGCTAGCCATCGAGCCCCTCCCCCAGGCCTGGCTCCACGGTGGGGTCACGTTAACCCCATTCCGGGCAGGGTACACTGAATCCTTGTTTTAGCATTCATCATGAGAGTCTGTTGGATCGTTCTTAGTCTGGCCTTTCACCCAGAACCGGTTTATCTTGGGTGACCCTACCAGAGGCAAACTGCCCCAGACAACATGGCTCCTGGGATCACTAGGGCACGCAAACCCCCCACCACAATAAGGTGACGATCCATGAGGGGCAGTCCCGAGTATAATAAACTATAATAAAATAAGTTAAAATATTGCCAATGAATGAAGTACATGATCAATGACTGGTAGATGATCCAGCTGGAAAAATGGGTTTCTAGTGGGGATGGTTAAAGTATATAGAAAATAGACATAAATGGATATTAGTGGCTAGGGTTGTGATTTCTTCCTCAGTTTGTATCTGGTAGGTGGACATGGAAAATGGTCAGAAATCTCAGCTCTGGCTACTCAGGCCAGGTAGCATTAGCAGCCATCATACATATACCGTGGGAAGAGGGGTGGCTGAAAAGTTCATAGTGGTCAAATTTGACCAAATGTAGTTTATTTTTCAACATGGTCTCCTCTTCAGTCCACACACTTCTTCTATCGGTGTTGCAGCACTTGGATCCCTGCAATTGAAAAATAAACCAAATTTGACCACTATGAACTTTTGAGTCCCTCACGATTCTGTGGGGTGAATAGAATTTATCAAATAGTGATCAAAAACAGGCTGGATCGACAGTTAAGCTTAATGCCAGGCAGCCTGTTCATCACCTCCTCTCCACCCTGATGAGCTGTATCTGGTTACAGTGATCAATTCTGACTGCCCAGCACACTAAATGCTAATAGTTCAATGGAGCATCACAGTGAAAATAATACAAAATAAGCTAGACCGATGTGAGCTATATTATCGACTGTGGATTAGTGAACCAGGTGGAGTTTTTTATTATTAGGGTGACTGAAATCTAGAGACAAAAATAACAATATAAACTGTACTCGGTGCAGTCTTCCTAGTACCATTGCTGGCTCTGACTAATGCTTTTAGCTCCCCATCCAGCTGCATGACGGACAGTTAGGCTGGCCAGTAATGGAGCAGTGGGTGGGTATCAAGGACAACACGGGGCTGGATTTAGGATTTATGACAGCCCGAAGTGAATGGAGAACTAGAATGGCTTCTTGGAGGGGAAAAAAGGATGCAGAGGCTGTGTGGAATTTAAAGAGAAGGGAGTGCTTTTGATTTTTTTTTTTTTTTTTTGATGATCACATTACCAATAGATGCATTCCAGAAGGTTAAAACCTGCAAAAACCCAATTTTTCAGTCACTGACCCCTTTAAATCTGTGATTAGCTGAAGTGGGCAGTAACTGTTGACATTTACTCAAGTCCGTGTACACTGTCATAATTGTAGTTTCATTGTTGGATGCTTTTTACTTTTATTGAAGTAAATTTATAACAGAAAAACTGTACTTTTTTACTGAGTACATTTGGTGGCACTCTGTTTTCATTTCACGGATTTGAAAACTGCTTAGAAATGTTTTTGTTTAGACAATAACAACTCGTTTACTGCATCTTTAATCTTTTTACTGAATTTATAGTTTTAGGTCATTGGCGTTGAAGTTGCGTCTTATGTGTCCATGCCCAATCGTTTTCCACCATGTTGTATGGATGCAGGTCTTTGCATGCGAGATGTGTCGTAGACTGTTGTCATTTTGGTTCGCTCAGAGTTTGGAGGAGGCTTTGTCGGCTAGTTGTATATGGAGTTGGTTGATTTTCTTTAACTGGTGCTGTTTTAGCCAGGGTTTCCTCTGGTAACCTTTGCCGGTCGCGGCCCGCCATGCCTGTAAATTTCCCGCTGCTCCTATAAGGAAATATAAATTTAAGAAAAAAACCTGAAGGAATACATTCCTTCATGTTAAAAAAACACGAAGGAAATACGGTCTGCAAGCACGCACACGAACAACACGCGTGACCGTCATCCGTGCGGAGTTCAGAAGTGCTGCGCCTGCGTGACCGCTTCAGTTGCCAGGCAGTGTCTCGCTAGCGTGACTGTCCGAGAGATTTATTTTAAATGCAGGAAAAAATCAGAAGAGGTACATAAGCAGTGAAGGCATTTATCATGGTTTTAACCCGCTGGTAACAGGAGCAATAATGGAAGAGTCGCTTAGCTAACGGGTGTGGTTAAGAGCTCGAGTTGGTTCATTTTGTCGTCTTTTTTAATCATTAGTTTTTTGTTTTTCTTATTTCAGACAAGAATGAAAAGGAGCTGTTTTTACCTTTACCTTAGTTAATATTTAACTAATTTATGTTCCCTATTATGTACCTGTTTGTTTCAAATTTATTAAAACAGTAATTTTATTTTAAAAAATAGACAACAATTAACCATAAAATAATCCACAAACTTATAATAAAGTCTCAAATGTACAAGAAAAGTCAATTTTACAAGAGGAAATTGCAGATTTCAGGAAAATGGTTTCAAATTTAGATAAATTTACAGAGAAAAGTAGAAAACTGTAAGAAAATTGTTATAAATTTTTGAGAAAAACCTCAAACCTTCAAGACTGAAGTCATTACTCAAGTTTTTAAGTGGCTGCTCTTTGTACCCTTAACTCAACTAAAAATTTTTAGTTGTCTACTTTTAATTATTAATTTCAAAGCACTGCTTTTACATGAGTAGAATTTCTGGTGACTATACTCACCTCTGATCATATAATTTAAGTATGCATGAGTAAATTACTATTATGGATGTTTTTTTCCCCCTTCCTTACTCTCTCAATGGGGGTAAAAAAAGAAACACTAGAATAAAAATACAAACAATACACATTTTTGTCATTTATGTAAACCGTGACAAAAAATCCTGCAGGACAAAACATGACACTTGATATTTTCTAACCTGTTTGTACACCACCATAGACAGAGAGAAAACCTGAATTAGACAGAGCTCAGAGAGGGCAAGATGAGACAGAAGAGAAGAGCCAAGGAGAGGAAATTGTTCAGGCAGAGGGTCCAGGAGAGGTGAGAGCAGAGGAAGGAGAGAAGGATGTCACCAGTAAAAAGTCCAAACACAGGGCATCTGGGTGGGACCCCAACTGACCCAATATTCCAACATTCAAGCCTCGGTTATACAATACTTCAAATGGTAAGTTCCATATGTAAAGTTACTGTGCAAAATTTAAAATAAATAAATAAACTAGAAAAGCACTCGGAGAGCGCAGACCTCCGCCAAGCGCCACAATTCCCCCCATACAGTGTTTGTGTGTACGTTTTCAGATTCCTTGAGCATGTAAACATATGACTAGCAATTGGATTCACAATGATTATTTGTTTATTTGACAGGGACAGTGCAATAAACACACAATTAATGAATGACAATCAATCTGATAGTGATAGGATTAGTGGTTCAGTAGTAAAAGCATTGCCTCCTTGGCGGAGGTCATAAACTGAAGTGTTGCTGTTGTGTCCATCTCCTCCACTGACAGATGCAAATTGGGTAGACAGGTTGCCGTGGGTTTTGTATTATATTGTAACGTGCTGCTCGACATGGCGATGTCCCACCGGGAGGTTCGAACTCACGCTCCGGAGTCCCGCACTGTACCTGTGTCGCCAATAGGGTCAAGCCACTTGGCAAGCCAAGTAGGGTGCTCATATTGAGTTCGCTACAATATTATTTTTTGGGGGGTTGCGCTCTGCGGCAAACGAGAATTTAGAGGCTTCGCCGGCAGAGAGCTCGTTTTTGCGCAGCGCCTATGGCTGGCCGGTGAATTTGTGCCAAATGCGCAGCTCCTATGGCTGGCCGGGGAATTTCTGTCAAACAATCCGTCGGCGGACAGTTGCCCGTGTGAGGTTTTGCGGCGGGCCCAGGCCATTCATTCATTCATTCATTCAAGGTGGTAAATCCCTGATGCAGTCACTTTTAGCATTAGAGTGAGACATATCAGGCACAGCATTACTGGCGCCGGGATTCCTCTCTGTTCCGGAGCCGCTGGACAAAAGAAGGTGCGATAATGGTTGCCGTGGGTTTTATTGGGTTTGCGGTCTGCGGAAAAAAGAGAATTTGGAAGCCTCCCCCGGCAGAGAGCTAGTTTTTGCGCAGCCCCTATGGCTGGCCGGGGAATTTCTGCCAAATAATCCGACGCCGGACAGCTGCCCGTGTCAGCTTTTGCAGCGTAGTGCAAACACAGGCACTCTGGCGAGCCCTGTTTTCTGTGTGCTTTTGTGCCTAAAACTTTGAAGAAGGCGGAGTTTGTGTTCATCAGACACGTCGACCAGCGCCCTCTATTGCGCCTGCGCACATGTTGAAAATGGCTGTATGTCACAGTGTTGAAAAATGCTTTAAAAAATTCCTGTATCCAGACGGTGAACCGGATCACCCCCAAAATTTAATCAGTTCTTCCTTGTACCATTTCCAACAACGCCTGAAAGTTTCATGGAAATCCGTCCAAGACTTTTTGAGTTATCTTGCTAACCAACAGACAAACAGACAGACAGACAAACAGACAGACAGACAGACAAACACACAAACTCCGGCAAAAACATAACCTCCTCCTGGCCTTTTCGGCCTGGCGGAGGTAATAAATAAATAGTATAAAATTAACATATTCCGGTTACAATAGTGTCATGTGTTTTCTGACCCCCACCCCATTCCCCCGCGCGAAAAAAATTATGTTGCTACCGCCCCAAGGTCTTTAAGCCAGAGGAAACACTGTTTAGCTTAACTGTTTCCCACTGAAGCTGCTGCTGCTGGATGTAGCAGAGACAGCTGGGTGGCAGCCCCCATGTTTTTTGCATTCCGAGTGGTTTTTTTTTTTTTTTTTTTTTTTTTTTTTTAATAAATGTGCCATGCTCCTTGCAGGTTGAGTATGTCATGTCAAGGTCTTTCATCTGTCTTTCATCTGTTCTAAAATTCAAAAAAGTCCAGACGTTTGAGTTAAACCTTTTTGGGGTATTTCTCAGTTCTTTTTCCATTGTTCCTCGCTCCACGATCTTAATTTGTATACCAGACTGCAAATCTCACGAGACGTACTATAATTTCACCTGACAATGCATGCGCGTTTTGCACCATTTAGTGGACTGAAAACTCAGTTGGCTAATTGAAGAGTTTTCAGCATTCACATGTATACTGTATATAATTAATAAAAGATTGATGTGTGCGTATAGGGAGCGATGCATCATCGCAAGTAAGAATTATGGCAATATTACACTATCGATCTTTACCACCACCCCATCTTAAAGGGCCTGTATCATGCAAAATCGACTTTTTTGAGCTTTTAAGCATGTTATAATGTTAATTCCTCACCAAAAACACCCCCAAAGTGGTATTTTGCTCCATTCACGCATCTCTTGAGTATTCCTCCTCAACCCTGCTCTCTGAGCTGCTGCTCCGCCCTGTCCCTGATAATGACTGGGTCCCCACGTTCATACGTATGAATGTGGGTGAGCCACCCACTCCAGGAAATGCCTGTGCTGCCAGCACCGCCCCCAGGCTAACGCACACACCCACTTTCTCCGCGCAGCTAACGGAGCGGTGATCGGCAAAACTCTTTCACTTTAGCATTGACGCTGTGAAGAAGTAGTTCCTCTCGCACCTAATCTGCTCAGTGACAACAACTGTTTGCTTTTTTACATAAGACAATGTCTTCTAAGTGGAGTAAATGTGTCTTTGGCTGTGAGAGATTTAGGAGTTTGTTCAGCCTTCCTTGTTTTTGTGGGCGGAACCCAGCGACACGCTGCGGCAGCCGGCTCAGGGGTTACGTCATGAAATGGGCAGCAGCCACAAGAAGGAGAGGCAGAGCCTCAGAGATCAAGGCATCTTACTTCCGGGCTCGCGAAAATAACTCACATTTCATAAGAAATTCATTCTCCAGTGTACCAAAGGTAATATTGCAATCCTGGAATTTCCCCATTGTGGGACTAATAAAGGCTTATCTTATCTTATCTTATCTTGTATACTATCACATACACTACCGTTCAAAAGTTTGGGGTCACCCAGACAATTATTTTGTGTTTTCCATGAAAAGTCACACTTATTTACCACCATGTGTTGTAAAATGAATAGAAAATATAGTCAAGACATTGACAAGGTTAGAAATAATGATTTGTATTTGAAATAATAATTTTTTCCTTCAAACTTTGCTTTCGTCAAAGAATCCTCCATTTGCAGCAATTACAGCATGGCAGACCTAACATGATTGCACAAGGGTTTTCTAATCATCCATTAGCCTTCTGACGCAATGAGCAAACACACTGTACCATTAGAACACTGGAGTGATAGTTGCTGGAAATGGGCCTCTATACACCTATGTAGATATTGCACCAAAAACCAGACATTTGCAGCTAGAATAGTCATTTACCACATTAGCAATGTATAGAGTGTATTTCTGATTAGTTTAAAGTTATCTTCATTGAAAAAAAAGTGCTTTTCTTTCAAAAATAAGGAAATTTCTAAGTGACCCCAAACTTTTGAACGGTAGTGTACATGCATATAGTTTACTCTGAAAGGCTTAAAATAGCATGATATAGGCCCTTTAAACTATGTCTCAGTTGCAAAGGAGCAAGGAAAAAATTTACATATATAAGAAAGAAGTTGTGAAATTATGCTGAAAAGGTTGCATATTTGCAAGAAAAAGTCATAATTGTATCCAAAAAGATTAGTAAAATTATAAGAAAGTAGAAATTTTAATGTTCAAGTCTCAATTGCATGAGGGGGAAAAAAATGCAAATTCATGAAAAAAAAACATGACTTGAAGAGAAATGTCTTAAACAATGCAAAGTAGATCAGAAATTTATTGGAATAAAGTCTTGTCAAATACAGTAGGAAAAAAGTCATTTTTTTCCTCAAAAATTTCAAAACTTCAAGAGATAAAATTTGCCAGATTTGCAGAGGAAATGGGGAAAATACAGCTGTTTTTGCAACAAAAAGTGTAACAATATATTGTGCATAATTTAGTTACCTATTTATTAACTTGATTTTATATTTACTTATTTTTGTATTTTTTTTTATTGGGGCTCTAAATCTTTTATTGGGTTTTAGACTTTTGAGTTTTTAACCTCTTTGACTAGTCTTTAATAATAATAAGTTTATTTATAGAGCACTTTTCACAGACAGAGTCACAAAGTGCTTAACATGGTAAAAAACAAAATATATGACCCTTCTCTCTTATCTCCTTGTTTTTTCTCTTATCTCTCTGTCTTATGTCCTGATTGGTGGTGCCTTGAGTTCTTTTATCATGCTTATAGTCAGCTTCATGTGTGCCTGTGTTTGTGTTCATGTTGAATGTATTTGTGGTTTGTAAATATGGATGTCACCGGACTGCAAAACAAATCTGTCTACGGGTACAAATTAAGTAACCTGAACAACGTAGTCAGCCTATTATGAAACTATTGTTGGCCACCATACAATCAATGTATGGGAAACACTGCATTCTCACTTGAAAACCAATGAAGGAACCCAATATGGGAGAAACCATAGCATTATTCTGGGAAGCTAAAAAGAAGGTTCACAAAATGTACTCCAGCAGACATCAAAGACATAGCAAAAAGTGCCAATAAAAAAGCATTTTCCCCTTTAAGTTAGCTAGTGCTAGTAGTCTCACAGTTGGTGAAAATGGAGATCCCTGAGTGCAGTGAATGTGTTTCAAGTGATTGTAGTATAAAGACACCTGTCTATAGAAGGTCCATTCACTAGTTAATCAGTATTCCTGCTACAATTACACCATGAAGACAGACGGTGCTCCAAGCACCAAAGGTCAGGAGATCTGGGCACTTGGGTGATTTCATGAAAATTGCTGCTTCTTCTAGGCAATCTACACAGTGGTCACCAAACTCACAAGGATCTTCAGGATGGTCTGCATCCAGGTTGTGCTCAAGGTCACACTTCAGGAGATCTGGGCACTTAAATATTTATTTATTTATTTATTTATTTTTTGAAAAATCACTGCTCCTCCTAGGCAATTGCCTCGATTCTCAAAAAAACAACAACAAAAAAAAAAAAAACTCACAATGACCCTCAGGGTAGGTCTGCATCCAAGTTGTGTTCAAGGTCATTAAGCATATCCTAGATGAGTCTGTATCTATGCTGTGCTTAAGGTCAAGGTCAATGGTCAGGAGATCTCAGCACTCCCGGGGTGATTTTGCCAGGCCGGAATGAGCTAACTGTATGCCTAAAATCACGGTTCAGTATGCATCTTGGTTTTAAGGTCATGGTTCGGTTCATTTTCAGTACAGTGAAGAAACAAAATGTAAAACATAAAACTGCTTATCTTTTGTATAAGCGGGAACAGCTTTACTGACAAAAAACTTCAAACTGCCAGCAGTAAATTCTCCAGTAAAAAATATGTATACAATAAATAACATGTTTTTATTTTATTAAATAAAGAGAAGACCGGGGTATGGTCTTCTCGGAGTTGGGTTGTTTGGGAATGCAGCCCAAAGCGGGTGGTAAACTCCATCTAATCTAAACACCGGCACGAGACCGATAGAGGACAAGTACCTTGAGGGAAAGTTGAATGGAACTTTGAAGAGAGAGTTAAAATGTATACAATAAATAAATTCTCTTTTTAGGAAATGAACGATGCAGGTTATCAGGTTGTCCTAAAACATCTTTAAAAAGTCTTCAGCTAATCCAAAATGCTGCAGCAAGAGTTTTAACAGGTACTAGAAAGAGAGATCATATCTCTCCGGTTCTGGCCTCCCTTCATTGGCTTCCCATAGAGTTTAGAATTAAGTTTAAAATCCTTCTTCTTACTTACAAAGCTCTAAACAATCAGGCTCCTTTTTATTTAAAAGATCTGATACTACCGTATTATCCTAACAGAGCACTACGCTCCCAAAATGCAGGACTACTTGTAATACCTAGAATCTCCAAAAGTACAATGGGAGGCAGAGCCTTCAGTTATCAAGCTCCTCTCCTGTGGAATCAGCTGCCAATCTGGATTCGGGAGTCAGACTCGATCTCTGTTTTTAAGATTAGGGTTAAAACCTACCTTTTTGATATAGCCTACAATTAGGGAGGGATCATGTGTTTCTGAACCCTCCCTTAGTTATGCTGCTAATAGGTTTAGTCAGCCGGGGGACCTCCAGTAATGCACTGGGCCTCACTCCTTTCCTCACTCTCTATGAAATTTTTTTTTTTTTGCTGGTCATTAACATTTGTTTGTTCTCTCCCATAGATTGAGTCCCCATCGTGCTGTTTGCTCTCTACATGTCTGTTCTTTTCATCTTCTCTGTCCCCTCACCCCCCAGCCAGTCGCAGCAGATGACTGCCCCTCCCTGAGCCTGGTTCTGCTGGAGGTTTCTTCCTGTTAAAAGGGAGTTTTTCCTCTCCACCGTCGCCAAGTGCTTGCTCACAGGGGATCACCTGATTGCTGGGGCCTTTCTGCAACTGTGGGGGTTCCCCCCTACAGTTGATAGTGCTATGAGATGACTGTTGTTGTGAAATGGCGCTATATAAATAAAGTTGAATTGAATTGAAATTGAATTCAAGCAAGTGCAACAGTAGAAGTTTGAACAGCCTATTATAAGAAGTTCCCATAGCTAAATAAAATAATGACCCATCAAGCATGAGTTGGAAACTTGAGCTTAACATCTTAATCAAGTGTTTGTAGCAACACAATTAAATAACAGTCATTAAAGTTTGGTCTTTTAACCCAAAAACTAAAGAAATTAAAACTCAAATGTCAGCTTCTACTGCACCATACAGGGCTGTTGTAACTGTACTGTTCAAAACAAACTGGAGTAATGATATTCACCTCCACTGAAGTCAAAAAGAAAATAAACTAGTCCATCCTGTTTGAAACCTTGCTGAATCTAGAAGTTTAAAAGTTTAATAATTAGGCTTCAGAATGAAAATTAAAAACTTTTTCCAGTCCAAAATAACAGTTTAAGTTACAGTACAGGAATGTGAGTCTTCGCTACACATACAGTGAAATATTTAAGCTGTTTTAATTTATTTGTAATGATTATGGCTATTTTAAGTTAAATTGCAAATCATGGTATTCTAATTTACCGGGATGCAGTAATATTCAGAATGAGGTCTTATTTATTAAGAGACAGTCGCTTGTTGAAAATACTAGTACATACCCGTGCATACCCGTCCATGCCCGTAGAAACCAAGTATAAGCAAGTATTTCTGCATGCCCATTGCTGAAGGGTCTCCTCCTGTCTCAGACGGCTGTGTTGTTCACAGTCATGCCTGTGGTGTACTGCTGGAACCTGACGTGTTTCATGTTCACGGCATCTTTTCTGACGTGCAGCAGTTCTCCTCATTCTATTGCTCTCCATCTGGTGGGTTTTCTTCATCATCTTCTTCATTCAGACCTCTGGTTGAGGGGTAGGTGCATCATAAATTCCAGTTTATGGACAGGATCATGAAAATAGATCTGAGCAAAAAAGGCTTTCGATCCTGTTCAGGAAAGCCGTACAAACCAAGAAACTGGAGCACCCAGAGAAAACCAGCGCTTTGCTTGGCATTTTACACTTTTGTAGACATCAGGCAGACATCATAGGCCATCCTATGATGTCCTATCGTGATGTCCTATCGTGATGTCCTATCGATCGTGACAGACACACAGATTAGAAAGTGTGTGTGTGTGTCTGTGTTTGATCAAAGGAAGGCATCACTCATTGTCCTGTGCTGTCATATAGACATCATATTTGTGACTTATTCACCTTGCCAATTTTGAGGCATATGACATCATAAAGACACATTAGTCTAGGCATCGTGAGTGATGGTCTATATGACATCATAAAGACATTTGTCTATGTGCCGTCATATAGACATATCTTTATGATGGTATCGCGAGTCCTATGATGCCTGAGTTCATAGGACGTCCTATGATGATCAGGCAGAGATCATAGGCTGACCTGATAGGTGCGTCATAATTCCAGTTCATGGGCAGGATCATGAAAATAGATCTGAGCAAAACGAGGCTTTTGACCCTGTTCAGGAAGGCCCGTGCATGCCCATAGAAACCAAGAAACTGGAGCACCCGGAGGAAATCGGTGCTTTGCTTGGCATTTTACATATTTGTAGTGTAGACTGGCATTCTTCAAGGTTACACATTTTTACTGTCAGCACCTCTTTAAAAACGACATTGCTGAGAAAGCAACGCTTTTGCTTAGTTTCTTCATCTTGAGAAACAATACAGAGACTGCTTGATCTGGCAACTCTGCTTGCAGCAACGTAGAATTGGCCATGGCTGCAGAAATCTATTGTGCAGAAAACACGAACGTGCTGTAAAGACTGGCCCTGTGACTTATTCACCTTGCCAATTTTGAGCCATATGACATCATAAAGACACATTTGTCTATGTGCCGTCATATAGACATCATATCTTTATGACGGCATCACGAGTCCTATGATGCCTGAGTTCATAGGATGTCCTATGATGATCAGGCAGAGATCATAGACCGTCCTATGATGTCCTATAAACGTGACAGACACACACACACACGCACAGAGATTTCTTGCTTTTATAGAGTGATGAAGAAGCGCTAACTTTACTTGCTAAAAACTCAATAACCCTACAGTCATTCTTCACAGCGGCGGAATGCTGCAGAAATCCGCTGACAGGCGGCCGGAGACGGGGAAACTGAGAGGAGGAGGGGGCATGACATGACAGCTTCACTTTCTGTCCGTCACTCAGTATAGTCTGTGTTGTACCTTGGTACACGTCTTAACCGTACCGTGAGTGGGGTACTGAAAAATACAAATACAAGTACTGTTACACCCCTAATATATACACATACAAAAAAATCCAAGTCACTGAACATTATCTGGAGTTCAGGTAGGGCTGCATGATTATGGCCTAAATGATGACCGTAATTATTTTGCTCAATATTGAAATCGTGATTATTAATCACGATTATTCATTGACTTTAAGAAAAACAGATTACATAAAATTCAATATTTTTTTATTGATCCTACTCACCAATTGCTAGATGAAGCCTGTGGCTAAAGCACTGGAGCCTTGTCCATTTATTTTGAGAAGCTGCCTTGACAACGTTAGATCCACTGGCTGTTGTTAAGCAGACTAGTCCCTCCTCCTGCAGGCTCCAAGATGATTGCACTTCCCTCAGTCCGTGAGCTATAGCTTCTCCTGTGTGGTCTTGTGGGGAAAAACAAGTCTGCAAGCATCAACTCTTCATTTTAAAATCTCCATCAATGTAATGAATTGTCAGGGACAGGTACAGCTCTTATAAAATGTTACATTAAAGTAGGGGCTAGACAACAAGGTGATTTTCACAGGTGTGCAGGCTTAAACAGCAGGTGAGGTAAAATATGCACGAGATTCCCTACAGGAAGTAGAGATGATGGACATGGAAAAATAATCACGATTAGTCGACTAATCAAAAATAGTTGTTAGTAGACTACCAAAATAATTGTTAGTTGCAGCCCTACTTGTGTTTGTGGTGTGTACATATAATTTCTTTTTAGTCAGCATCACTTTCCCTGAATCCAAAATGTGTCCAGACAATGGATGATGATCCCTTTGAGGCACTAGTTCCTCGCTTCCACATGTTGCTGCACTGTCACCTTCTGCTCCTGACATCTGGTTTGTGTTTCACCATCACACTAGTCCGCTATTGAAAAAGCTGCTACTACAGGGTGTGCTCTCTTAGCAGTTCTGCAGCTTAATGTTGCCCTAACATGTGTTCACTCCCAGGTGGTCGGCTGGCTGTTGGTTGAGAAAATCCTTGATTTGATATGCAGCAGAGCCCACATTTTAAACGTTAATATCACCGTCGATCATGTTAATTTAATCGTGGAAGCCAAAATTGTGATCAAAATTCGATTAATTGTACAGCCCTAAGTTCAGGTAAATCCATCATTAAGGAATGAAGGGAATATAGCACATGTATGTAATATACTGTATGAGCAACGAAGGCTTCAGAAACATGGTCAAAACACTGGACAAGAAATACGTGATCTCCTCGTGCAATCTTTTCTCCAAAATTACATTACCTGCACTTTATGAAAAATACAGATGGATATCACAACTGTCAAGTACTTTGCAACTACGACTGACCTATGGTCAAGCAGAATAACGGAGCCGTACCTGTCCCTGACAATTCACTACATTGATGGAGATTTTAAAATGAGTTGTTTGCAGACATTGTTTTTCCTGCAAGACCACACAGGAGAAGCTATAGCTCAAGGACTGAGGGAAGTGCAATCATCTTGGAGCCTGCAGGAGGAGGGACTAGTCTGCATAACAACAGCCAGTGGATCTAACGTTGTCAAGGCAGCTTCTCAAAATAAATGGACGAGGCTCCAGTACTTTGGCCACAGGCTTCATCTAGCAATTGGTGTGCAGGATGAATAAAAAAACATTAAAAAAGTACACATAGAGTTTTTATGTAATCTGTTTGTTTGTTTTTTTTTCATAAAGCAAATGAATAATCTCGATTAATAATCTCAATTTCAATATTGAAAAAAAAATAATCGTGATTATCATTCTGGCCATAATTGTGCAGCCCTAGGCACATGTGTAAATCTGCCTACAGCAGGTCATCCTCACAGTCTAAGTCACCATGCAAGAAAGAGGCTAATGAAGCTACACATCCACCTGGGCGTGCGTTTTCACGCTTCCCATTCATTGTCTATGTAGCACGCCCCTCTGACACCACCTCTGCGCTGAAACAAGCTTGTGTTCAGCTGCCCTTCCCCATAGCCAGCAGGTGGTCATTGTCAGAGGGTGAGCTGAGCCACGAGAACTTTGGCTTGACCACTGTTCTGGTGGCTTCTCCCTGGCTGTTCTGCTGCCGCCTCTCAGCCTCTTTCTTTCCCCATTTCCCAGTTCACCTGCCGCCTCTCTTTTCTGAAGGGAGCATGCAGGGTTTATTGAGTCTGTCATTTTAGTTAATAAAAAGTGCTGGTCATTAAACTCATTTAAAGTGTTTCCACACAGCTGAGGATTTAGGCGTGTTGTCTTCTGTTCAGAAGCCAAAGAAAACTTATGTGCATTGCTCAACATTCACTGCCCTTGGAGACAGATAATGGGCACTGGGACGAGGATGGAAGAGCGTTTACCTTTTAGCTTTTTTCTTTTTTTTTTTTTAAAAAAAGACAGCAATCATAGCTTTCTCTATAATTACAAAACCACATTGGTAAAGACATGCATTTGCAATTATTGCACTCATTAAAAAATCTGGACCCCAAAATAAAAAGGCAATACCCTTATAATGAAGGAATATCTGTCTATTCAAATATTCAGGTCCAGCCTTGCTACTTACAAAACAAATATCCCAAATATGTTTTTTCAGCTACAGTCCTAGTGACCTATGGAGGACAGCATGAACTGAAACAAAAGCTTGGTTTAAGTCATATTTAACACTAGAAATTTAAATTGGAGGGTCCACGTACAAGGTTGCCATAGTCTCATTTTTTTATAGGTATAATCCTGTCATTTATAAATGAACTTAATGAGACTGCACTGTAGAATAAAATGACAGAAACAACTGTCCTATTAGTATATCCAAAATCCACTTTCTGAAAGAGCTTTGAAATGTTGGTGTAATATTTATCAGTACTCTGTGCCCATTTCTTGTAGTTGACGATCTCACAGCTCGCCAAGTTTGCTTTGTCCCTACCATACCTTATATTAACCCCTCACAAATAAATGCAGAAAAAACTGCCCATATCTTGCTCAGGACACTGACAATTTTTTGTGTCAGCTGCTTGCAGCAGATAAGGTTGTGCATTTTTGGGTTTGACTTGGACATATTTCTTTCATGGAAGCATTGAGTGAAAAACAGCAGAACAAGCAATTCATTTGCCAAGTCCTTAATAATTCAGTTTTCAGAGATACAAGTGATCAAGTTTAGAAGAAGTTGATATGAATGCAGAAAGCAATAAGAGTTATGCTTTATTCTTCACTTATATAGTAACACTTATAATTTAACTCTTATTTTAATTTTTTTGCTGAATTTTCTTAGTCTGATTTGTATTCTGATTATTATTTTCTATTTCTACTGATTGTCAGTTCGCTTCTTATGTAATTTTTGATTTGATTTTTTTTTTTTTTTTGATTTTGTATACTTTATTGATCCCCAAAGGGGAAATTGAAGGCATCCACCTGGATGGATGAAGCAGCCACAGTACGGCACTATCCCTTAACCATTCACACACACATTCACACCTAGGGCCACTTTAGAGTCTCCAATTAACCTAACCTGCATGTTTTTGGCCTGTGGGAGGAAACCGGAGAAATCCCGGAGTAAACCCATGCAGACACGGGGAGAAGATGCAAACGCCACACAGATCACCGTTGGTCAGGGGGTGGGATCGAACCCGAGATCCCAGGGGTATTGCCAGAGTTGTAGCCATGAAAAATCTGGTATAATTTCGATTTCAGTTGACTTTACACAAAATTCAGCTGGCCAGTGTGCTCTTAATGGCAGCAGACTGAGGGGTACCACTGGCAGCAGCCAGTATTTTTTACATTAGCACCTGTTATTTTTGTATGAACTGAGTAGATAAACTAAACCTACTTGTCACGAAAACAAAGCAGACAAGTGTGTTAGACGAGGCAACTCAGAAACGGTGAGAATATCCCAGCCAGTGCACCACAGGTGAGCATCAGTGTGCTGATGGAAATGAGAACAGCAGTGACACCGTCCACAAAGAGTCCTCGGCACTTTACTGGCCTGCTTCTAAAGGAACAGCTGTTGTAGTTGGGGCCCTCTCTGTGTCTGCACATGATTGGTGGACAGCATGCTGTCATTCTCTTGCCATACCCAATCATAGGCTGGCAAAATTAGCACTGTTACTACCCAGCCTAACTCTTTACAGTGTTGGTGTATAGTAAGAAACTGGGACTGGAAAGTGCATAGCATGCACATGTAGATACCTGGCCGACCTTTCTATTTTAAATGGAGTGAAGAAGGATTTGGGGATCCAGTGGTGAAGCGTACTCAGTTTTTCACAACACAGTAAACAAACTGAAAAGTTTATAGACTGTTAGATAAGATGCACTTCTTCACTTTTCTGTGAGCAGTTTCACAAAAGTGGAATTTATTTCTGTTCAGAACAAGAAAAAAGCAATTATTGAAGTGTAATCTTGATGATGTGTTGGTTACGTAATTAAAAAAAACAATTTAAAAAAAAATGTCACTGTTGCTAAAGTTTATTAACAGATTGTGTGTGGAGGCTTACCCAGGATTTCCACTGACTCTGGACGCAGTCCACTGCAAATGCAGTGCGGACAGAGCCTTGCAGCCGTCCCCCACCAGCTCTTTGTGTTTTGAAGCAGCATGGATAAGAACACGGTTCAAATTACAAGATCACACAAGAATTATATAAAATAACATGAGAGCTTGAGAAAGACCTGAGAAACTGTGGGGGACCGATTGTGATCACGTGATAACAAGGAAGTGTGATTTACCGGCTCACCACCTGGATTTTTGTACGCAAGTAGTTCATTAATTTTAATTCTGTGAAGCGTTTGCATGTTATGTCCAGTATTGGGCAAGTTACTAAAAAATAGTAACTAATTAGTTACTAATTTATTCTTTTCAAAAGTAATTGTTACTTTACCAGTTACTGCATGATTAAAGTAACGGTTACTTGGAAAAGTAACTTTCACATTACTTTTAAATGCATACTTAAATTATCTTGCACACATAGTAAGATAAATTAATTAATGGATTACATTACGGGCTTATTAATGTCAGGCTGAAAACAGACTGTTTCAGAGCTTTTAGAACATGTTCAGTCCTGCCTTGAGATCATGTTTATCCTGTTTATCATGTTTATCCTGTTTATGTTTATCCTGCCTTGAGAGTTCTTATTGTGGGAAAAATCTGAAGAAAATCAACATATTGCCAGTAATTTCTTCATTTTGGAGTGAGAGTTGGCAACACTGCATAAAGCTGTCCCTGTTTATCTTCCCTTTATGATATGGATTAATCCGATGTGCAGTGATCCAAAGAAAATGTATCCACAGTCCAAATGTCTATGACAGACATGATCCAGTCCCTCAAATTCCTTTTGGAGATCAAAATCCATTTTTCAATAATCTTTATCCAGGTAGCAAGTACAGTAATGTGAAAAAATTAGGACACCCTGTATAAGCCTCTGTGCTTTTTTTTTTTTTAAACATATTTGGACATATAGATATTTAATATCAATGGTAAAAATACTGGGTGAGTCACATAATACAACTAAACAATTAACAAAGACTTTTTTCAAATTTTCTGTAAAATGTAATTCTAAACAAATAGTGAGGAATAAATTAGGACACCCCCACATTCATTCCCACTTAAAATGGCTAAAATAAATTTTAAAAAATGCAAATAAAAACAAAAACCAAGGTTAGGCATAGATACGTGAACATTTCTTAATAAAGAACAGAATATTGAAAGGGGTGTCCAAATTTTTTCACATGACTGTAAATGTGTTTTAACTTAAGTGGATCACAGTCTCAGCTGTCTGATGGAAAGTCACTGTTATCACGTCTTCAGTCTATAACGACGTATCTGGCAATCAGTGGGTTTAATTCTTGCTGGGTCACAAACTGTCCAGATGCATACCTGTGCTTGAAATCCAGCTATGGCTGTTGAGACAAGAGTATGTCCACTTCACATCCAGCCGTAGCTGTTCAGATACCATAGAATAGATCCACTAACACGTAGGGCTGAAACGATTAGTCAACCTTGTCGACAACGTCTATCATAAAAATCTGTCGACGCAGATTTTTTAAAGTTTATATGCATGCCACGGGAATGTTCAGTTTAACCTGTTGCACTTCGGTGTACCGCGGGCGGGCACGTCTCTGCATCCTAGAGCGCATGAGGGCGCCCTAGTACGCACACTGTGCGTCCTAGGGCGCACTGAAGAAAAACCCCCCCTGCATTTCTGTTCTTCCACTACAGACACAGCCGCGAACAGAAAGCCAAAGGAGTGCTTTGATTGGTTTAGATGTGATTGACCTCTCATTCGACTAATAAGAGCCTTGAATTGGGTTTCTGAAACCTTGAAGAACCAATGACTGAAAACCTAGCAAGAAGGACCCACCTACCAACGGCTGCGAATACAGCCAGCCAATTGAAGCACAGAAGTTCGAAAGCTGTTTTGTGTAAGGCTGGGTGAAGAGAGACTGACTGCTGCAGCAGATGAAATAAGGACCCGCAGGAAGAACCGCCACAGACCCAGCAGCACGGAGACCACCCACAAGTGCGACCTGTGTGACAGGGACTGCCATTCGCGCATCGGCCTGTTCAGCCGCAGGCGGTGCTGTCCCAGCAGAGTAGACGTTTAGGATTCTCTTCCATGGTCATCATAGACCGACGGACGCCGACGACGAAGGCTGGGTGACACACACGTGTTCGCCAGTCTTTTTTTCTTACTACTGTTATTTGTTTTGAAAAATCATTCGCCAAAACCACAATCATGGAAGCGCAAAACCGGAATTATGCTTTGACCGGGTCGCATAACAAGCGGACCAGCTTCATGTTTGTCTGACAATGAGGAAGAGAAGTTCGCCAGCTACGCTGCTGTTGTGAACAGGTAAGTGTTATAAGCTAAATTATTCTTTATCCCTGAAAATTGTAATAAAAAATGACTTTTGACCGATCGGTAAATTACAACTGTGCGTAGTAGACCGCGGCGCACAAAGTCCGAAGTCCATGCGCCGTGGTACACGGTTCGTGTGCCGCGTCCGGACCGTGAACGCCCCCCCCCCCCGCTACTCTTCTGTAGCCACATGACTGTTCCATCATGTAGCGATGGCCGATGTTTGTCCTCTGTAGCGGCGGGGGGGGGGGGGCGTTGTTCTACATTACAAATATTTTAGAATAATTTTTAGTGCACTGTAGGTTATTTTTTCCTGTAAAAAAAAAAAAAAAGCCACACACTTTTTCCGTGGCATGCTTCTTTGTGTGTGGGGGCTTGTTTGTTCATTCATTCATTGATGAATGAATAACACCCCCCCACACACACACACAGCCCTGAGTGTCACCTTTCATTAGAGCCCAAGATCAAGCTTCTATATTGAATCATTCAAAAGTTACAGACGTTTTTCCAAACTGTGCCATTTGGCACAATTTGGCACAGTTCAAAAACGCCTGGGAACAACCTGAGAACAAAGCTGTGTAATATATTCATTTTTTGTGTTATTGTTACAAAATTTTGACCTCAGCTGGATAACACTTGGTTCTACTTGGCTGCATTTTCCAGCCCGGATCTGAAGCTGTGGGTTATTTGCAAGCATTTGTATCCAAAAAAACACCCAGGCGAACTTTATTTTCTTCAAGTTCAGTATGTTTAGATGACTGTTACTCAGTGGCCAGAGCATTATAACTGTTTTGCCAAAAAATTCAAAGTGTTTTCTTTTAAATGAGACCAACCCCATGAAGATGCTGCAAAGGGTTGAAGAACAGCTTTTGATTTACTTTGGGTACGTTATTTTTTGGCGTTTTTAGGGAAATTGACTAGAGTGCAAGGGGTTAACTGTTCCAGTGAAGAAGAAGAGCGCATCATGACGACATGGAGAGAAGATCAGAGAAGGCCAAAAGTTTCCAGCGTATGGGAGGATTTTACCAAAAATAAATGAAACAAGTTAAGTGTAGACTGTAAAGCAGTGTTGTCATATCACAGCTGCACTACAGGGATGCATCCATTCCCTCCTCTTCGTTCCTCCGTCTCCGGCTACTTGTCAGCAGACTGCACCGGTAACGTTGGCGAGTAAAGTTAGCGCTTCTTGTTTTCAGTGAGCGACCCTGTTTTAGAAAACTGACCACAGTGAGTGTGTGCTGTTTAGTTTACCTGTTGTCAGTCAGTAATCTCTCTTTGATGATGGTTGCTGACAGCTGAGCTGCTTCCATTATGCTAGATATGTTAACTGCAGTAAATGGGGGAATTACATGAGCATCTTACTGTTTTTCATATTCTTTATTATCACCGTAATATCAGCCTTCATTTTGAATATTGCTGCAGCTCGGTAAATCAAATTAGAATATCATGATTTGTAATATAATTAAAAAAGATAACCATAATCATCACAAATAAATTTAAAACGGCTTAAATATTTCACTGTGTGTGTAGGGAAGACTCACATTCCTGCACTGATATTTAAAGTGGGTTTTTTTGTTTATTTTGGACTGGAGGAAGCTCTTAATTTTCATCTGAAGCCTAATTAAACTTTTAAACTTGTAGACCCAGTAAGGTTTCAAACAGGATGGACTAACTTATTTTCTTTTTTTTGCTTTAATGGAGTTGAATATTACTCTAGTTTGTTTTTAACACACAGCTGCAACAGCCTTTATGGAGCAGCAGTGCTGCTATTTGAGTTTTTACACTTGAAAATCTGTGATTTAATTGTGTTGCTACAAACACTTCTGATTAAGCTGTTAAATTCAAGTTTCCAACTCATGTTTGATGGGTCATTATTTTATTTAGCTATGGGAACTTTTTATAATAGGCTATATCTATCTATAAATGCAGGGAATCTGTGTGTATGTGTTCCTCTCATAGCTCTCAAACCGTTCTTCAGACTGACCTCAGATTTTATAAATGTTTTGCTGAGGTTATGAGGGTGTGTATCCCCGAGTATGGAGTTGCTCAGTGAAAATACGTAATTTTTATCAAAAGTTTAGCCACTGCTGTGCTTCCTCACACTCTGGCTTCTGGAAGTGTGGCTGGAGTTTTGGATTGACTCCGTACTGACTGGATAATATGCGGCATCATGACCAGTCGCTCACCACAGTGCTCTGCAAACAAAAAAGTAAGTGAAAAGCAACAAATTTGACCAGAAAAAGAGAAAACTGAAGATGTAATGCTTAAAATTATAACATTGCCGTGATTGTGTGGGTCTAAAGGACAACTTGGTATATGTAGAGAACAGGAGGTGCACGGGTGGGGACCCGAGGTAAAATAAAATGGTAAATGACGTTCACTTATATAGCCCTTTTTACTCATCTCTGCATAACCAAAGTGCTTTACAGATCCTACTGTCCACCCATTCACACACACATTCACACACTTATGGCGGTCCAGCTGCCATGTACCAGCACTGGCCTGACCCACCAGGAGCAACTGGGGGTTCAGTGTCTTGCTCAAGGACACTTTGACATGCAGACTGCAGACGGCGCAAGAATCGAAACACTGACCTTTCGATTAGTAGTCGGCTACACTACACCTGCACCGCAGCCGCCCTAGGGTCTGCCAGGGAACACCAGTGTTGGAGAAGCAGCAGCTGGACCTGGCAGACCATAGTCCTTTCTCAGGGAGTCAAGCCCAGCCTGCCCGGTTAATGGGAATCCCGACTGCTGCTTCACCCGTGTGCCACTGCTGTCCTTTGCGGGACCGCAGGTTGCCAATGGCACTCCTCCCGGTGCTGGTGTGCTCGCACGGCTATAAGATAAGCCTTTATTAGTCCCACAATGGGGAAAATCCAGGATTGCAACAGCACAGGGATAGCAACACTCAGAGCAATAATTAAGAAGATACGGAAGATATACAGTAAATAAGAGCAGTGGATATACATACATACACATAAATATATAAATATATATACAAAGTGCGGAGCATTGTAGCAAGATGGAATAAACAGCATAACCGTCTACTTAGTTATCCTACATAGTATGAATATGTACCCATACATATTGTCACCCTCCGTAGCGACCGATCTTGTCCTAGTTGTATATACTGGAGGGGACCATTGTGTAAGTCTATTGCGTCTTTTGCATTCAATACTATTAGGTCGTCACATTTTTTTGCTATCTCTGCGAGCAGCCCTGCTTAGGTTATACAGTCTGACAGCTGTAGGTAGGAAGGACCTGCGAAACCTCTTGGTTGCGCACCTAGGATGATGTAATCTGCTGCTAAATGAGCTCCTCAGTGCGTTCAGTATGTCCTGCATAGAGTGGGACTCGGACTCCAGCAGAGATGACAGTTTAGCCACCATTCTTCTGTCTCCTATCTCCTCCACTGGGTCAAGGCATTGCCCCAGGACAGAGCTAGCTTTCTTGATCAGTTGTTGTCTGTTATGCCGTTGCCCCAGCAGACCACTCCAAAAGTGATGGCTGATGCCACCACCGTGTCGTAGAATGTCTTCAGCAGCGCCCCTTGTACACCAAAAGACCTAAGTCTCCTCAGTAGGAACAGCCTGCGCTGTCCCTTCTTGTAGAGTGCGTCGGTATTGTGTGACCAGTCTAGTTTATTGTTCAAATGAACACCTAGGTACTTGTAGGATGTCACCATCTCAATGTCTGTTCCCTGTATGTTTACTGGTGCTGTTAGGGGTTGTCCTTGCCTGCGGCAGTCCACCACCAGCTCCTTAGTTTTCCTCGCGTTGATCTGGAGGCAGTTCCGATGGCACCAGTCCATGAAGTCCTGGATAAGTCCTCTGTACTCAGCGTCATCTCCGTTAGAGATGAGGCCGACGATCACAGAGTCGTCAGAGAACTTCTGTAGATGGCAGTGTGTTGTGTTGTGTGAGAAGTCCGCAGTATAAAGGGTGAACAGGAAGGGAGCCAAAACCGTTCCCTGGGGGGCCCCCGTGCTACCGATGATCGTGTTGGACACACAGTCCCGGGTTCTCACAAACTGTGGCCGGTTAGTGAGGTAGTCCAGGATCCATGATGACAGGTGCTGGTCCACCCGTGCGCACAGCAGCTTGTCCTTCAGGATCATCGGTTGGATGGTGTTGAAAGCACTGGAGAAGTCAAAGAACATGATCCTCACCACATTCCCGGGCTTCTCCAGGTGGGACAGAGAACGGTGAAGGAGGAAGATCACTGCATCCTCCACCCCAATGTCATGCTGGTAGGCGAACTGGAGTGGATTCATCGCTGGTCCCACCAGGGGGTGGAGGTGAGCAAGGAGCAGTCTGTCCAGGGTCTTCATCAAGTGGGACGTCAGGGCCACTGGTCTGTAGCTGTTCAGGTCTTTGGGGCGGGAAGTCTTTGGTACAGGTACCACACAAAATGTTTTCCACAACTGTGGTACCCTCCCCGGCTTCAGGCTCAGGTTGAAGATGAGCTCCACAATCCCACACAGCTGATCTGCACAGGACATGAGGAGCTTTGTGCTGATGCCGTCCGGTCCCGACTCCTTCCTCGCCTTGATCTTCCTCAGCTCCGTCCTCATCTGGGTCTTAGTGAGGGTCAAGTTGGGGGGCTGTGTGTTGGGAGTGGGGGGGTGTTGGTGGAGTGGGGTGTGGGCAGCAGGACTCGATGTCTTTAGAGGCAGCAGTGGTTGTTGTGCAGTCGGTGGGGAGGGCGGTTGGTCAAACCTATTAAAAAAACAGGTTCAGATTGTTCGCCCACTCCCTGCCCCCCGTGGCCTGGGGGGAGGTATTCTGGAGCCCAGAGATGGTTTTAAGGTTTCTCCAGACCCCACCGATGTTGCTGTGTTGCAGCTTGTCCTCCATCTTCTTCCTGAAGCTGTCCTTGTCTTCTCTGATCTTCCTCCTCAGCTCCCTCTGTACGGACTTCAGCATCTCCCTGTTCCCCGACCTGAAGATCCTCTTCTTCTCTCTCAGAAGTGTTTTTATCTCAGGGTTGATCCAGGGTTTGTTGTTTGAGCAACACTGTATGGTCTTGGTGGGTACGGTGTTGTCCACACAGAAGCTGATGTAGTCCGTGATGGTGTGAGTGAGGCCATCGATGTCCTCACCATGTGGATCGCAGAGCTGCTCCCAGGCAGTGGTTTCAAAACGGTCATTTAGAGTGTCCATTGCCTCCTCAGACCATAACTTCACTGTGCGCATGACCGGAGGTTGTCTGTGCACTAGGGGTTTGTACACCGGCAGGAGATGAACCAAGTTGTGATCCGATCTCCCGAGTGGGGGTGTTGTGATGAGGTGTACGCCTCCTTAGTATTTGCATAGGATAAGTCCAGTGTTTTATTGTCTCTAGTGTGGCATGTGACATACTGGGTGAACGTGGGTGGAATGGGAGACAGTGAAATCTAAAAGTTCTAAAAGTTAATAATAATACCACCATGATTGTGGAGCGGAATAGCCAGATCAGTTGGATATCATATACGAACACATATGCACGCTTTGACTAAATGATGACCGTGACCAAACAGGACACAAAAAACACCCAAATATTGAAATATCATTTTTTATTTATTAACAAATGAGTAACACTGATGCAGCAGTTGCAGCCAAACAGGTCATTCTCCTGTGTATAATAATGTTGGGTGTTTTGTATTTATAATATTCCAAAATATAAAAGGATGCACTGCAATGGGCCTCAAATATTTATAAACGTGTCCTGTTACAGTATTGCATGAGGTTGACGATACACTATAAACTACACACATAAACTAAAACAATTATAATGGTGGTTGAACAACTCCCATTTCCTCAAGTGGAAGATACAACACTTATGAATATGTCATAAAAGATCACACAAATAAGTGATCTCACAAACAAGGGTTCTTAAGCAGTCGCTAATATTGGATGTCCAATTAATTTTCAGTAATTCTGTAATTAATAGTAACACAATCAAATAAATCTTGGCGTTCAGTCCCCTTTATATTTGTCAAAGTCTAACATGTGATTGCCTACATATAGACTGCACCTCTTTGTATTCCACTTTCAAACACAGCCTACATTTGGGCCTGTAAAGCCTAATTGGCCTACCTGTTTTCAGACAAGAATACTTGCGTTCTATGGGCATGCACTAGTTATATTAAGGCAGAGACTGACAACAAAGTGATTTTCACAGGTGTGCAGGCTTAAACAGGTAAGGTAAAACATGCCCTAGCCCCAAACACTAGCTGTGCCAACAGGAAACTGAGATTACGGACATGAGAGAAATAATCACGATTAGTCGACTTAACTGTGATAAAAGTTGTAAGAGTAGTTGACTACCAAAATAATCGTCAGTTGCAGCCCTGCTAACACGGTGTTGTTAGCATAGCTAGCCTTGACTTAGCACTAACTTTGTTGGCGCTTTGTTCCTTTTTTCAGGCGCTTCTGAAGATTGCAGTAGGTCTCAACCTGTACTTAGCTTGCAACCCACCAATATGCTTTTGTCCTTAACTGCGACAAAGAAAAAATGATCCATTTCCACAAAAACAAAGTTAAGTTAGTTAATTCCCTTCCACAGCATGTGGAACACCATTTTAGTGTATGGGGCGGCGCCTATCTCCGTTTCTCTGACCCTAGGCCACACAGCTACTGTAAGTAGTGAAAGCTACAGTGGCGGGTCAATCCTCTGGTAGCTCTGTGCGTAACTCTGTGCGTAACTTTACTTTCCCCGTTCTATTATGCTGAGCACCATGCTAGAAGGCGGAAAGTACCATTTTTATATGGTCTTTGGTATGACCCGGCCGGGATTTGAACCCCTGCCTCCCGGGTGTGGGGCGGATGCGCTACCAACTGAGCCACCACTCCGGTATACAAAAATAAAGTAGCTTCATCTTTTCCTCTGCTCAGTAGTGAAGACTCAGCTCTCTGCAACAGGTCACATCGACTGAGGGCTGCATCTCAGCTAGAGTAGGGTCAGTTTGTATATTCATTTATTTGTGCGAAAAATATCTATCCATACTAATAAAACAAGTAACCCATCTGATCAAATTTCAGTCACTAACGCATTACTGAATTTTTAAACAGTAATTTCGTTACACAGCACGTTACTGCGAAAGTAGTGGCATTACAGTAACGCATTACT
Source organism: Pholidichthys leucotaenia (assembly GCA_020510985.1). Taxonomy (NCBI): domain Eukaryota; kingdom Metazoa; phylum Chordata; class Actinopteri; order Cichliformes; family Pholidichthyidae; genus Pholidichthys; species Pholidichthys leucotaenia. The sequence goes on along the minus strand of CM035841.1, from coordinate 424,268,593 downwards.
TTGTAATGCGCTACTCCCAACACTGGCTATGTCAGTTTTTTTTTTTTATCTTCTCTGACACAGTGGTAGAGGAGTAGACCTCAGAAAATAATGGGCCATTCTTAAATAGTTTGTAATGAACAAACAGTTATTAAATACCGGGCATTTCCTTGCGGACTGGAACCGGCATCCATCAAAAATAGTCTTGTGTATTTTTAGTGATCCGAATCTGACAAGCCGGATTCGTTCCACAGTTGTTTGAACCAGGTGGGGAATAGAACATTAACTAGAATGCGAACTACGTATTTGCTGTGGAGACTGGATCTCAGCCGCAACCGACCCATCGGGAGTTGGTGGAAATCCTGGGTTTATTATACCTCAGTGAAACTGAGAGGCATATGACGTCAGTTTGTGGCTCTGTGTGTGTGTGTCTGTCTGTCTGTCCGTCCGCCTCTCTGTTTTAGCTTGCCCAGTCAAAATTAAGTGGAACTAAAGGCTTGTATCATTGTATCACCATATTTTCTCGTCTTATAATCTGCCAGAATTTTGAAATAACGCTTTGTTTTGAAATAAACACAAAAATGGCTTGCCTCTACCGTCAATGGAACGGTACTATGCATGCACCTGGAAACTCCTGCCAGAGGAAAGTACTGAGCAGTCCACCAGCACTGGATAAACAAATGTTTGTCTTTTTGCCCATCTGTTTTCTTCCTCTGCCACTAAATGGCAAAGGCTCCTGTTTGTCTTGATTGTCATTGTATTCACATACCTCCATCACTTCTGCCATTTAAAATGTCTTCCACCGTGCTCTTCTTCTGTTTGGATTGCAGCTGTTCAAATCAGTTTGGTGGCTCTTGGCTGACACTGGCAGTATGGGCATGTGAACTGCAGATTATTTTCACTACGCATTGCGTGTACTCCAAAACTACTGGATGGATTTGGATGAAATTTTTACCAGAGGTGGTCCTTGGGCTAGAGAGCAACTAGTAACATTTTGGTGATGATCCAAGAACACATACCTCCTCCAAGGCTCTGGAACCAAGGCATCAGCACCTTGGTGCTTTCATTAACTTTATGCAACCTGAATCACTTCCAGTCTATCTTTTCTATTAGTCTAACTTCTGATTCTTTATAGGCAGACACTTCTGCTGTGTTATCTTTTACTTCTCAAAGATGATTAGAATTGAAAGAGGATTAGATTTGACACTTTGTTCTGCACTAATGCAGCCTTCTTCTTCTTCGTCGATCGCTAGATGGTCACACCAGGTGCCCTGACGAATTCTGTCGTCCTGTGGAGGTCCCCGAGGTCCCCGTGCAGCTTTTGGTTTAGCGATGTGGGGTCAGGCCATGTAGCTCGTCTGAGTGCAGCATGGTCTAGGCAGTCTTGGAGGAGGTGTTTGCTGGTCATTTGGGCAGTCCCACATAGGCATCTGTCCGATTGTCCAACTTTAAGTTTCTGGTGCATGTGAGCATGCATTCTGTTATGTCCAGTTCGGAGTCTGAACAGAACGACTTGGTCAGCCCTGCTCAGACTGTAGTAGTTGTCATCCTTGCAGAAGTTTGGGTGTTGCTGCTGCCACGTCTTGTGAGACAGGGCCTTAATAATGGTTTTCTCCTCACTGTAAGAGACCTGCCTGTCTTCCTGGTCTTGCTGCCCACCCTCCTTAGTAAGTCTGTCAGCCGTCTCATTTCCATAGATTCCACAGTGGGCAGAACGTATCACTGGAGTGATACGTTTGCCTGTGTTGCTAGTTGAGACAGAGTGAGGGCGAGTTCATTCAGTTCTTTGCGTCGGGGGTCCTGAAGTGCATCCAAGACAGAGAGGGCATCAGTGAAGGTGACGACCCGCTTGTGTGCCTTGTCTTGATGTTCCCTGACGTGGGCCACTGCTGTTCTCAGAGCCTCTGCCTCAGCCCTGAAATTGATGGAGTACTTTCCAGTCGCAATGGGAATGTGGGTCTCCTCGTCAGCGTACCTGATGTACACGCCGCCTCCTCCATTCCTGGTTGCTTCCATGGCAGAGCCGTCTGTGTAGACATGAGTCCACTGCTCTTTAGGGTAGGCAGACCGAATGAACTCCAGGGCCAGCGACTTCCTCTCTTGGTCTGACTGTGTTCCTTTACTGACGTCAAACTCTTGTGCTGGTATGGCGTTTTTGACAAGAATCGCCACTCCTCCTTTTGTTCTTCCTTTTCTGTCTTTCTTGAAGACCTGGTATCCCCTAACACTGAAGCGTTGGTTTTCCTTCAGGTGTGTCTCCTGTAGGCAGGCTACATCAATGTCTTCTGAGTGGAGTCTTTCGGCAAGGGATATTTTTTTGTTATAGACTCCTTCTGCGTTCCACTGGAGGATGTTGATGTTCCTCTCCTTTGGCGTCTCTTTTCGGCCAGTAGCATTCCTCGTTCCCCGTCCCCTGGTCGTGCAGGACGAGGTGAGGTGGCCTCCGGTAGCTGAGGGTGGGCCCCTTTGAGGCTGAGGGCCCAGCACTCTTCCTCCCCTGCGGATCCCCAGAGGACGAGCACCATCACGTGCAACATCAGTGTGACTCATCATGAAGCGAATATGCGTGATGCAGAGGTTTGTGGCACCATAGGGGTCCTGCATCTCCGTCTTCAGCCATGGATGTTTGTTGGGGGTCCCTCCCCAAGACCAACTGCCTTCCACGGCTGGGCTGTCGAGAGCTTGGTCCACCCTGTAGAAAGGTTGCCTGCCAAGGCTTTCCGAGACCTTTCTTCCCGTGCAACTGTCTGTCCTCCTCCGCCTTCACAGCCATTGGGAGTTCGCTCTCCTCTCCGCCTGTTCCGCCGTTGGGACATTTGTTGCTGTAACAAAACTTGGGTTTTACGTGAGTGATTTGTTACATGCTGCACAACCCCCAACCTGGAGGACCAGGGTGCACTGTTTAGTCTGGCCTCTACCCCACGCGGACCTGTTTGACATGGTTGAACCTTCTGGGAGCACTAGGCTCCCGTCGACATAGCTCCGGGGGTTGCTGAGGCACGCAAGCCGCTGCACCCCGACAAGGTATGTGCACCATTGGCAGCGGACTAATGCAGCTGATTAGAGCTCCCTGCTAAATCCGTACTGGGTATTTATTTTGTTAACCTAGAATTACGAAAGCTACTTGTCCTCCACATTGCTCAAGAATGTCTGATTCTAAACCCAGAGCTTTTCTGTCTACCTGGTTACTGTTTAGTTTCTGTATTCCACATCTGCAGATGTTTCTGGTTGTTGGTGAACTGCTTCAGCCAATGATCCTCTTTTGAGAAAAGGTACTGGAGAGGAGGGTCTGGCCGTTGGCGCGAACCTCGGATTCAGGAGGAGCGATGTGGTTTTCGTCCTGGCTGTGGCACATTGAACCAGCTCTTTACCCTCTTGAGAATCCTCGAGGGTTCGTGGGAGTTTGCCCAACCAGTTTACATATGTTTTGTGGACTTGGAGAAGGCATTCGTCCGTGTCCCTCGTGGTTTTTTTTTTTGGGGGGGGGGGCGGTGCTTCAGGAGTATGGGGTATCGGGCTTTTTGTTAAGAGCTATCCGGTCTCTGTATTACCGTTGTAAGAGTTTGGTTCGTGTTGCCAACACTCGGTCGGACTCATTCCCAGTGAGAGTTGGACTCCGCCAGGGCTACCCTTTGTCACCGATCCTGTTCATAATTTTTATGGACAGGATTTCTAGGCGCAGCCAAGGAACGGAGGGCATCATGCTTGGTGACCACAGGATCTCATCTCTGTTGTTTGCAGATGATGTTGTCCTGCTGGCTTCATCCAGCAGTGACCTACGGGTCTAACTGGGACGGTTTGCTGCTGAGTATGAAGCGGCTGGGATGAAAATCAGAATCTCCAAGTCCGAGTCCATGGTCCTCAACTGGAAAAAGGTGGATTGTCCTGTCTGGGTTGGGGACAAGCTCCTGCCCTAAGTGGAGGAGTTTAAGTATCTCGGGGTCTTATTCACGAGTGAGGGAGACTGGAGCAAGAGACTGACAGACAGATCAGAGCAGCATTTGGAGTGGTGCGGACGTTGTACTGGTCTGTTGTGGTGAAGAGAGAGCTAAGCTCTAAGGCAAAGCTGTCGATTTACCGGTCAATCTACGTTCCTACCCTCACCTATGGTCATGAGTTTTGGGTAATGACCGAAAGAACAAGATCGCAGATACAAGTGGTTGAAATGAGCTTTCTCTGTTGGATTGTTGGATTCACCCTTAGAGATAGGGTGAGGAACTCAGTCATCCGGGAGAGGCTCAGAGTAGAACCGCTGCTCCTCCACATTGAAAGGAACCAGTTGAGGTGGTATGGGCGTCTGATCAGGATGCCTCCTGGACGCCTCCCACTTGAGGTGTTTTGGGCATGTCGCTCTGGGAGAAGACCCAGTGGCAGACCCAGGATTCGCTGGAGAGACTGTCTCCCAGCTGGTCTGGGAACACCTTGGTATCCTCTCTGAATTGCTGGAGCAGGTAGGTGGCTGGGGAGAGGGAAGTCTGGGCTACTCTGCTTGAACTGCTTCCTCCATGACCTGGACCTCTGGAAAAACGGTAGAACATGGATGGATGGATGGACCTCAAATTACTAATGGTGCATTGCAGAAGTTGTGCAACAGATGAAGTAGCTAAATCAGTTTCTGAAATGCAATATTCATGGCAGAAAGTAATCTTTTTGTTCAGTCAGGGCCCAGGTTAGTCTGTATTCTACAGAAGGATGTGGGTCCCCAGGATACTGTAGGAACAACAGGCAAAACACCTTAAAGGGGGTTTTGACTGAAAAATGGTGTTTTTGTTGGTTTTAGCTTTCTGAATTGAGTCTGTTGGTCTCATGATTATTGAAAAAATATCAAAACACTCACTACTTCTTCTTCTTCTTCTTCAAAAAAAAAAAACACTCAAAACCTTTATATTGTTTTTTCTCTCTGGGGAGCCATTTTAGCGCTTCTGGGTTTGCTACGAAACATCATAAACATGGTAAACCCAGCTTTGATACCCGCCCGCTGGTCTATTATTGGCCAGTCGAGCTGTCTGTCATGTAGCTAGGCGAGGAGCCAAAGGTATTAGCTTCAGTGCTAACAGTGCTACTGGGGAGTTGGCTTACCAAGTGCAGTTTATATTCTTAAGCTTTTGGTCACTCTAAAACACATCCCTGTTTTCACCTGGCTCACTAATCCACGGTCGATATCTTGCATCATTCTGGCCTATTTTTACCTCCGAAGGGGAGGAGGTAATGTTTTTAGTGCCATTTGTTGGTTTGTCTGTGTTAGCAACATAACTCAAAAGTTCTGAATGGATTTTGATGAAATTTTCAGGAGAGGTGTGTGTAATGGCACGGGGAACAGATGAGATTTTGGTGCTGATCTGGATCACAATGTGCATGCAGGAATTTTTTTTGGGGGGGGAAATGATATCGAGCTTCCCCTTTTAAGACGTGTCCACAGAGTTGTCTTCACCTCCGCACCCATACACAGTATGTGATGGTTGACATTATTTCATCTGAAGACGCCAAGAAAAAACAAGCAACCCCCAGTTTATAAACGGATTTTGATGACATTTTCAGGAAAGGTGTGTAATAGCATGAGGAATACAGTACCGGCAGACAAGCTAAGGATGTCTTGCAAGGCACGTTATCCACACAGTATGTATACACACAGCACTGGACAATGTTTCATTTTTATCTCCGCCAAGAGGAGGAGGTAATGTTTTTGCATGGTGTCGTGCCAAAAAGTACACTGTAATTGTCCATTGTTGACGTGTCGAATACAGTGGTGTGGAAAAAGTGTCTGCCCCCTCCCTGATTTCTCATTTTTTGTATGTTTTTTTAATATTTAAATTTGGTTTGATCTGAAACATTTAAGTGTGACAAAGATAACGCAAGTAAACACAAAATGCAGTTTTTAAATGAAGGTGTTTATTATTAAGGGAAAAAAATCCAAACCTACATGGCCCTGTGTGGAAAAAGTGATTGCCCCTAAACCTAATAACTGGTTGGGGCACCCTTCGCAGCAACAACTGCAATCAAGCATTTGCAATAACTGGCAGTGAGTCTTACAGCACTGTGGAGGAATTTTGGCCCACTCATTTTTGCAGAATTGTTGTAATTCAGCCACATTAGATGGTTTTTGAGCATGAACCACCATTTTTAAGTTCATGCCACAGCATCTCAATTGGATTAAGGTCAGGACTTTGACTAGGCCACTCCAAAGTCTTCATTTTGTTTTTCTTAAACCATTCAGAGGTGGACTTGCTGGTGTGTTTTGGATCATTGTCCTGCTGCAGAACCCAAGTGCGCTTCAGCTTGAGGTCACAAACAGATGGCCAGACATTCTTCTTCAGGATTTTTTGGTAGCCAGCAGAATTCATGGTTCCATTTACCACAGCAAGTCTTCCAGGTCCTGAAGCAGCAAAACGGCCCCAGACCATCACACTACCACCACCATATTTTACTGTTGGTATGCTCCTTTTCTGAAATGCTGTTACTTTTACGCCAGATGTAATGGGACACACACCTTCCAAAACGTTCAACTTTTGTCTTGTCAGTCCACAGACTAGTTTCCCAGAAGTCTTGGGGATCGTCAAGATGTTTTCTGGCAAAACTGAGACGAACCTTAATGTTCTTTTTGCTCAGCAGTGGTTTTCATCTTGGAATTCTGCCTTGCAGGCCATTTTTGCCCAGTCTCTTTCTTATGGTGGAGTCATAAACACTGATCTTAACAGAGGCAAGGGAGGTCTGCAGTTCTGTGGATGTTGTTGTGGGGTCTTTTGTGACCTCTTGGATGAGTCATCGCTGTGCTCTTGGAGTAATTTTGGTCGGCCGGCCACTCCTGGGAAGGTTCACAACTGTTCCATGTTTTTGCCATTTGTGGATAATGGCTCTCACTGTGGTTCGCTAGAGTCCCAAAGCTTTAGAAATGGCTTTATAACCTTTTCCAGACTGATAGATCTCAATTACTTTGTTTCTCATTTGTTCTTGAATTTCTTTGGATCACAGCATGATGTCTAGCTTTTGAGGATCTTTTTTTTTTTCCACAATATTTTTTTATTGAACCTTTTTTTTTTTTTTTTACAAGCATAGCACAATCACACTAACACTAAAGTAATTTAAAAATTAAAAAAAACACTAACAACAACAACAAAAAAAATGTACTAAAAACAACAACAGCCATTAACAAAAGCAAGTCAACAACAATGCTCCTCTGTTTAGTCTAGGTAATTACATAAGAATACATAATATACATTCACCAGTTTGGAATTTGCAAGGTCCACACATATCATTCACCTTCTTCTTCAGAAGTTATGTTTAATTTCTTTACATAATCAATGAAAGGTCTCCATATATTCTCAAACACATTTTCCTTTAATTTCAGTATATATGTTATTCTTTCTAGTGGAAGGTTTGTTAACATCTGTCTTAACCACTGAGTCACATCTGGTCTATGAGTCTTTTTCCACAGTAGTGCAATACAGTTTTTGGCATTAAGCAAACCGAGGTCTATGAATGCTCTTTCACTCTTATTAAAGTTATGTTTTTCTGGACACAGACCCAACAAAAACAGTTTAGGGTTCAATGTGATTTGTTTTGAAATTATTTTTTCAATTGTTACCCTCACCTCTTCCCAAAACATTCTGATTTTTCTACATTCCCATAAACAGTGAAATAGGGTTCCTTTACTTTCCATACATTTTGTGCATGTATCTGGTATGTTTTTGTTATATCTATTTAACTCCACCGGTGTAACATACATCCGCATTAACCATTTAAAATGTATCAATTTAAGACGTACATTTATTGATTTGGTTTGAGCTTCTGCACAAGCCATTTCCCATTGTTCCTCTGAAATTTCAATTTGCAGGTCTTCTTTCCAATAATTCAGTCTTTTCTGTGAGTTTTATGTAAAAACATTTTGTTTCATAAAGTTATGAACAAAAAGTTGTAAATTTGTTAAAAAAAAAAAAAGTGCAGGTGTATGTCTGCTGTAGACTGCTGGGGGAGAGCAGGGAGCGTTTCATTATGGTATTTCAGTCTGTTTTGTTAGTTCACTCCAAAAGAAAGCCGAAAGGAGCTCATGCGATAGCACAGCGCCCGCCTCTCCGTCCGTTCACCTTTCACAGGAATCGCTACTCCTCCTTGGCATTTGCCCAGTGCTCACCAAACTCACTCACAATGATCCTCACGTAGGTCTGCATCCAGGTTGAGGTCAAAGGAGATCTGGGTATTTATGATTTCATGAAAAGTGTTAACTTGTCCTAGGCCACTGACCTTGACTTTAAGCACATTCTACATGGGTCTGTATCTAGGCTGTGCTTAAGGTCAAGGGGAAGCTTTTGAGGATCTTTTGGTCTACTTCACTTTGTCAGGCAGGTCCTATTTAAGTGATATCTTGATTGAGAACAGGTGTGGCAGTAATCAGGCCTGGGTGTGGCTAGAGAAATTGAACTCAGCTTTCCAAAGATGTGATAAACCACAGTTAATTTATGTTTTAACTTGGGGGGGGGGGGGGGGTCAGTTTTTCACACAGGGCCATGTAGGTTTGGATTACTTTTTTACCCTTAATAATAAACACCTTCATTTAAAAACTGCATTTTGTGTTTACTTGTGTTATCTTTGTCTAATATTTAAATTTGTTTGATCTGAAACATTTAAGTGTGACAAACATACAAAAAAAGAGAAATCAGGAAGAGGACAAACACTTTTTCCACACCACTATATGTATTTATACAGTATCATATATACAGTGCATCTGGAAAATATTCACAGCGCTTCACTGTTTCCACATTTTGTTACAGCCTTATTCCAAAATGGAATAAATTCATTTTTTTCCTCAAAATTCTACACACAATACCGCATAATGACAACATGAATTTATCCATCCATCCATCCATCTTCTACCGCTTTTCCGGAGGTCCGGGTCGCAGAGGCAGCAGTTCAAGCAGAGAAGCCCAGACTTCCCTCTCCCCAGCCACCTGCTCCAGCTCTTCAGAGGGGATACCAAGGCGTTCCCAGATTTATTTATTTATTTATTTATTTTTTGAGATTTCTGCAAATTGACTGGCATTCTTGGGCATTTAAAAAGACATGATCAGAAATGAGCTGTTCTGAGGAAGGCCGCAAAAGATGATTCTTCATGATGCTGCCATAATTAAATCAAGAAAATTTTTAACATATATTTAAGACTTGTGAGAGCTGTTAATATGTGGAAAAAGTGCAGTAAATGCCCTCTTTAAAGCTGAGAATAATGATTTAATCTTATTGCAGTTTTAAAAACATTAAAAACTTTCAGGTTGCCTCTGCCAATAAACCTTTGAGTGCTTTATATCAGGTATACTTTTGGGCAGCATTTTGTTTTATAATATATAAGCCAATGCCACAGGCTCAAAGCAAATCTGTACCTATTTATTTAGCTCAATCTGGAAAAAGCTGAAATGCGATAATGCAGTTGTGCGGTATCCATTGTCCACCCATCTGTCCAACTCCTCCTAGGCAGTTTCCCAGATGTTCACTGATCTCTCACACATTGACTGTCAGATGGGTCTGCACAGAGGTTGTGGTCCAGGTCCAAGGTCAGGAGAACTGAGCAGTCACCCCAAGACTGCTCAGTTCTGCTACTCCATCACTCACTGTTTAAGAGTAGGTGCCTTTTCAGGGGCCATGACATTTTTCTCTGTTTTCTGACTTATCTACAGTGTTACAACCATCCTTACAAGTGCCCAAAGGCTCAAATAATGAGGTGTAGTAATCACTCTATTAAAGCAAGAAATCTCTGCGTGTTTGTGTGTCTGTCACGTTTTTAGGACATCATAGGATGGCCTATGATCTCTGCCAGGACTCGCGATTCCGTCATAAAGATATGATGTCTATATGATGGCACATAAACAAATTTGTCTTTATGATGTCATATAGACCAGCGGTCCCCAACCTTTTTTGCGCCATGGACTGGTTTAATGTCAGACAGTATTTTCAGGGACCGGCCTTTAAGGTGTGGCGGATAAATACAACAAAAGAACATGATACGACCGGCATTAAAACTGTGGTATTTTCTAAATATTATAATAAACGTGAATCCACTGTGTACTTGTTGGCAACTTTATTAGCAGCGTCCTCTTAACATCGCAACAACAACAACAACAAGGGCTGCACGGTGGCGCAGTGGTTAGCACTGCGGCAGCACAGTTTACTCTTGGCCGGGGGATCGTGGGTTCGATCCCAGCCCCCGACCAACAGTGATCTGTGTGGAGTTTGCATGTTCTCCCCGTGTATGCGTGGGCTTACCCCGGGATTTCTCCGGTTTCCTCCCACATCCCAAAAACATGCAGGTTAGGTTAATTGGCGACTCTAAAGTGGCCCTAGGTGTGAGTGTGTGTGTGTGAATGGTTAAGGGATAGCGCCGTATCGTGGCTGCTTCATCCATCCAGGTGGTGGATGACCCTCAATTTCCCCTCTGGGGATCAATAAAGTATACTAAATCTAAAAAAAATCTAAATAACATCTGCTAGCCAGCATTTCCGTGTGACTGACACAGTGCGTAGACTTACATTCAGGTGCAACCTCCTTAATCCGAGCAGTTAAACCAGACAGCCGTCCGGTCATGGCAGCAACTCCGTCTGTGCATATGCCGACACAAAAGGACCATTTCAGTTTTACTGATATATAATCTGTCTCCTCACTGGGCCTTTTCCCGTTCGCAAAGAAACTTTCCTAAGACGTTTGTTTTTTTACTCATTTTGCTAGCTCGTGGGGTTAATTTTAGTGGTAACGTATCACGTGAGCGAGACAATGGATGTAACGGAGAGAATCCGGTAATTTTTCAAAATAAATCATTCAGACTCAGATAAATAAAACGGAAGTAATGTAAGTTATTTATTCTTTTTGTGCGGCCCCGTACCAAATGACCTATGGACCGGTACTGGTCCGCCGCCCGGGGGTTGGGGACCACTGATATAGACCATCACTCACGATGCCTAGACTAATGTGTCTTTATGATGTCATATGGCTCAAAATTGGCAAGGTGAATAAGTCACAGGACCACTCTTTACAGCGCGTTTTTGTTTTCTGCACAACAGATTTCTGCAGCCATGGCCAATTCTATGTTGCCACGAGCAGAGTTGCCAGATCAAGCAGTCTTCGTATTGTTGCTCAAGATGAAGAAACTAAGCAAAAGCGTCACTTTCTCAACAATGTCATTTTTAAAGAGGTGCTGACACAGTAAAAATGTGTAACCTTGAAGAATGCCAGTCTACACTACAAATGTGTAAAATGCCAAGCAAAGTGCTGACGGGTGCTCCGGTTTCTTAGTTTCTACGGGCATGCACGGGCCTTCCTGAACAGGGTCGAAAGCCACTTTTTGCTCAGATCTATTTTCATGATCCCGTCCATGAATTGGAATTACGACGCACCTATTCCTCAACCAGTGGTCTGAATGAAGAAGACCCACCAGATGGAGAGAAATAGAATGAGGAGAACTGCTGCACGTCAGAAAAGATGCCGTGAACATGAAACACCTCAGGTTCCAGCAGTACGCTGCAGGCATGGCTGTGAACAACACAGCCGTCTGAGACAGGAGGAGACCCTTCAGCAACGGGTATGCAGAAATACTTGCTTATACTTGGTTTCTACGGACATGGACGGGTATGCACGGGTATGTGCTAGTTCTGTGAAAAATAAATTCATTCAGGCCAAGTCTCTTGTATTCTTACTTGCGTGAGTTTTCTTGCAAGACTCTCACACTATGCTATAATGACTGATACACTTTTTTTTTCTCTCTCTCTTGTAAGGTCGCGTGCAGAATTCCTAAAATGTGACTAATAAATGCATATGGGGAAAAAAGTGTACATTAGATGCTTTATATCTTCCTTCTCATTTTTGAGATTTCACTCATTAGATTGGCTCTGTATTCATTTGTATTCTGTTAGAGTTAGCAGGAGTGGGTTTTATGGGCCATCTATATTGGTTTCTGGGCTGCTTTTTTTTGCATAATTGCTAACACTGTCAGATGTCTGTGACATTAGCTGCTGATGGACCACTGACAGAAGGAATGCACCATATCCCTGTGATTGTCTAAATCTAAATACAAACAGCGCTACTACAGAGTTAGCTTGGCAGCCCATCACCATTTTTATTGCTCTTTTCCGTGTAATCTGGTCAGCATGCAAAACAGCTATGTTCCCCACTGGTTCTTTGAATCCTAATAATGTATCACGTCATCCTGGCCTATTTTATTTTTTCGGCCAGGATGGTCCAGGAAATTGTATTGGCATTGTTAACTCTGCAGGGCGAGTTGGCGTGACTGTGGTATATACTACAATTTTCTAGCTCAGGTCGCTTGAGTTAACATAGAGGTCTGTCTTTTAGGACATTTTCTACAGTGGGGAAAATAAGTATTGAACACATCAATATTTTTCTCATTAAACATATTTCTGATGGAGCCATTGACCTGAGATTTTCACCAGATATCAGTAACAACCCAAGTAATCCATACATACAAAGAAATCAAGGCAACTGTGTTTACAAAACAAGTTATATTTAATAAAGTGGAATGACAGAGGGAATAAGTATTGAACACACCACAAAGAACTTGTGATGGGTAGAAGCAAAGGGCTCTCCGGACCTTCTCAACCTTACTGTTTCAAAACATAATGGTGGTATTGGTTACAGGCACATTTCTAAACTGCTGAATGTTCCAGTGAGCACTGTTGGAGCCATCATTTGGAAGTGGAAAGAACACAGTTTTACCATAAACCGGCCACGACCAGGCGCTCCTTGCAAGATTTCTGACAGGAGTCAAAAGAATTATCAGAAGTTATCAAAGAGCCAAAGACCCCTCGTGGAGAGCTCCAGAAAGACCTGGAGTTAGCAGGTACTGCTGTTTCAACGAAAACAATAAGTAATGCGCTCAACTGACATGGGTTCTATGCCCACTCACCTCGCAAGACTCCATTGCTGAAGAAAAAGCATGTTGAAGCTTGTTTAAAGTTTGCTGCACATTTGGGAAAGCAAGTAAAATACTGGGAGAATATAGTCTGGTCAGATGAGACCAAAATTGAACTTTTTGGATGCCACAACACGCAGCATGTTTGGATGAGAAATGGCACTGCACATCAGCCCCAAAACACCAAGCCAACAGTGAAGTTTGGAGGTGGGTGCATCATGGTGTTGGGGTGTTTTTCAGCACATGGTACAGGCAGCCTTCATATAATCAAAGGAAAGATGAATTTACAAATGTACAAAGACATTCTTGATAAGAACCCGTTGCCATCTGCCAAGATGCTGAAGATGAAATGAGGGTGGACATTTCAGCAAGACAGTGATTTCCAAGGAAACTCAACTGGCTCCAGAGAAGGAAAATAAAGCTGCTAGAATGGCCCAGTCAGTCACCTGACCTGAATCCAATTGAAAATCTCTGGAATGAACTGAAGATCAGTTCATAGACAACCATGGAACCTTCAAGATCTGAAGATGGTTTGTGTGGAAGAATGGGCTAAAATCACTCCTGAGCAATGCCTGCACCTAGTTTCTCCATACAGGAGGCATCTGGAAGCTGTTATTACCAATAAAGACTTTTCTACTAAATATTAAATGAATTTCACCAAGTGTGTTCAGTAATTATTCCCTGTGTCATTCCACTTTCTTAAATATAACTTGTTTTGTGAACATAGTTGCCTTGATTTCTTTGTGTGTATGGATTACTTGGGTTGTTACTGATATCTGGTGAAAATCTCAGGTCAATGGCTCCATCAGGAATATGTTTAATGAGAAAAATGTTGACATGTTCAATACTTTCCTTGCTGTATATACTCTATTCACCCCACTAGACATCCCCGATCCCGGCCAGATCATCTACCAACACTTGACAATATACCTCATTCCTAGACATTATTGTGGATTATTTATCTGTAATTTATAGTCCGGGCAGGATAAGATAAGATAAGATAAGATAAGCCTTTATTAGTCCCACAACGGGGAAATTCCAGGATTGCAACAGCACAGGGATAGCAACACTCAGAGCAACAATCAGAAGGCAAGAAAAAAAACAAGCAAGCAAGAGCAGCTAATATACATATGTACATATTACTATAAAATATATATATACACACACACACACACAGACACACAGTGCAGAGCATTGTAGCTGGATGGAATAAATATATGAATATATGAACACACAGTGCAGAGCATTGTAGCTAGATGGAATAAATATGTAAATATATAAACACCCACAGTACGGAGCATTGCAGCTAGGTGGAATAAATATGCAAGTATATAAACACACACAGTGCGGAGCAATGTAGCTAGATGGAATAATATGTAGATATATAAAAACACAGTGCGGAGCATTGTAGCTAGATGGAATAAATATATAGATATATAAATATAAACACACCCAGTGCTGAGCATTGTAGCTAGATGGAATAAATATATAGATATATAAATATAAACACACACAGTGCAGAGCATTGTTGCTAGGTGGGATGAAACAGCATAACCGTCTATTTAGTTATCTTACATGGTATGATTATGTGCCCATACATATTCTCACCCTCCATAGCGACCGGTATGTTCCTAGTTGTATGCCGGAGAGGACCATTGTGTAAGTCTATTGCATCTTTTGCATTCAAAAAACTATTAGTTTGTTACGTCTTTTTGCTATCTCTGCGAGCAGCCCTGCTTAGGTTGTACAGTCTGACAGCCGTTGGTAGGAAGGACCTACGAAACCTCTCGGTTGTGCACCTGGGATGATGTAGTCTGCTGCTAAATGAGCTCCTCAGTGCATCCAGTATGTCCTGCATAGGGTGGAACTCGGACTCCAGCAGAGATGACAGTTTAGCCACCGTCCTTCTCTCTCCTATCTCCTCCATCGGATCAAGGCGTTGCCCCAGGACAGAGCTAGCTTTCTTAATCAGTTTGTTCAGTCTCTTCCTATCGGCTGCAGTAATGCCACTGCCCCAGCAGACCACTCCAAAAGTGATGGCTGATGCCACCACCGTGTCATAGAATGACTTCAGCAGCGCCCCTTGTACACCAAAAGACCTGAGTCTCCTCAGCAGGAACAGCCTGCGCTGTCCCTTCTTGTAGAGTGCGTCAGTATTGTGTGACCAGTCTAGTTTATTGTTCAGATGAATACCCAGGTACTTGTAGGATGTCACCATCTCGATGTCTGTTCCCTGTATATTTACTGGTGCTGTGAGGGGTTGTCCTTGCCTGCGGCAGTCCACCACCAGCTCCTTAGTTTTCCTCGCGTTGATCTGGAGGCAGTTCCGATGGCACCAGTCCACAAAGTCCTGGATAAGCCCTCTGTACTCAGCTTCATCTCCGCTGGAGATGAGACCAACGATCGCAGAGTCATCAGAGAACTTCTGTAGATGGCAATGTGTTGTGTTGTGTGAGAAGTCCGCAGTATAAAGAGTGAACAGGAAGGGAGCCAGCACCATTCCCTGGGGGGCCCCCGTGCTACTGATGATCGTGTCGGAAACACAGTCCCGGGTTCTCACAAACTGAGGCCGGTTCGTGAGGTAGTCCAGGATCCATGATGACAGGTGCTGGTCCACCCCTGCGCGCAGCAGCTTGTCCTTCAGGATCATCGGTTGGATGGTGTTGAAAGCACTGGAGAAGTCAAAGAACATGATCCTCACCATATTCCCGGGCTTCTCCAGGTGGGACAGAGAACGGTGAAGGAGGAAGATCACCGCATCCTCCACCCCAATGCCATGCTGGTAGGCGAACTGGAGTGGATCCATCGCTGGTTCCACCAGGGGGCGGAGATGAGCAAGGAGCAGTCTCTCCAGGGTCTTCATCAAGTGGGACGTCAAGGCCACCGGTCTGAAGCTGTTCAGGTCTTTGGGGTGGGAAGTTTTTGGTACAGGTACCACACAAGATGTTTTCCACAGCTGTGGTACCCTCCCCAGTTTCAGGCTCATGTTGAAGATATATGTCACAATCCCACACAGCTGGTCTGCACAGGACTTGAGGAGCTTTGCACTGATGCCGTCCGGTCCCGACGCCTTCCTCGCCTTGATCTTCCTCAGCTCCGTCCTCACCTGGGTCTTGGTCAGGGTCAGGATGGGGGGCTGTGTGTTGGGAGTGGGGGGGGGTGTCGGTGGAGTGGGGAGTGGGTAGCAGGACTTGATTTCTTAGAGGCAGCAGTGGTTGTTGTGCAGACAAGGGGGAGGGCGGTTGGTCAAGTCTATTGAAAAACAGATTCAGGTTGTTCGCCCACTCCCTGCCCCCCGTGGCCTGGGGGGAGGTATTCTGGAGCCCCGAGATGGTTTTGAGGTTTCTCCAGACCCCGCTGATGTCGCTCTGTTGCAGCTTGTCCTCCATCTTCTTCCTGAAGCTGTCCTTGCCTTCTCTGATCTTTCTCCTCAGCTCCCTCTGTACGGACTTCAGCATCTCCCTGTTCCCCGACCTGAAGATCCTCTTCTTCTCTCTCAGAAGTGTTTTTATCTCAGGGTTGATCCAGGGTTTGTTGTTTGAGTGACGCCGTATGGTCTTGGTGGGAACGGATTTGTCCACACAGAAGCTGAGGTAGCCCGTGAAGGTGTGAATGAGGCCATCGATGTCCTCACCATGTGGATCACAGAGCTGCTTCCAGGCAGTGGCTTCAAAACAGTCCTTTAGAGTGTCCATTGTCTCCTCAGACCATAACTCCACAGTGTGCATGGCCGGAGGTTGTCTGTGCACTAGGGGTTTGTACACCGGTCGGAGATGAACCAAGTTGTGATCCGATCTCCCAAGTGGGGGGAGTTGTGATGAGGTGTACGCCTCCTTAGTGTTTGCGTAGAACAAATCCAGTGTTTTATTGTCTCTAGTGTGGCATGTGACATACTGGGTGAAAGTGGGCAGAATGGGAGACAGTGAAACGTGGTTGAAATCGCCTGAGATGAGGAGAAGAGCATCTGGGTGTTCTGTCTGCAGCCTGCTGGTTACTGAATGGATGAAGTCACGCGCTGTCCCAGCGTTCGCCGTCGGATTTGCATAAACAACAATGCAGATCACATGTGAGTGTTCTCTCGGGAGATATGTAGGCCTCATGCTAACAGCTAGCAACTCAATGTCTTTGCTGCAGTGTCGTTGTTTAACAGTGATATGTCCCGGTCTGCACCAGTTGTTGTTAACATACATTATCACTCCACCGCCCCTAGTTTTGCCACTCTCTGGTGTTCGGTCAGCTCGTATCATGTGAAAACCCTCCAGCTCAATGTTAGCATCTGCTGCTAGTTCAGTTAGCCACGTCTCAGTAAACAAAAGGAGAGAGCACTCCCGGTAAGTGCTATCATAACGGGAGATAGCCGCTAGCTCATCTAACTTTCCCAGTATCGACCGTACATTTCCCATGACAACAGATGGAAGGGAGGGTCTGTACCTTATATTTTTTGTCCTCCGCCTTACTCCAGCCCGGCAGCCGCGGCGTTTTCGCCTCAGTTCTCTCAGTATGTCGAGTTTTTCCAGTGGGACCGGGTGGCGGTTAAATGCTAGCAGCTCTTCCCTGTTGTATCGAATCCTGCTATAAACAGTGGCTCCGTCCACCGGCTCAGGAGACATTTGGGACGATCTGTGTGTCCGTGATATAAGTGGGGTGAAAAAAAAAAAAAGTGATCAAAAGAGAGAGGAAGGGAAAAAAAAAACTCGGAATCGAGCCGCTGTTGCAAAAGGCAGCCGACTGGTGTGGCGCCGAGAGATGAAGGATGAAGGATGGCTCCTCCACAAGTGGCTGTTAACTGTAGTTAGCGGAGCTGACCGTTCACTCATTCAGGGTGTTTTCTCTGCTTATTATACACCAGGGACTGGTCATATCCTATTCACTGCTCAAACCATGTCCCCAGTAATGCTTTCTTTGGGATTTTACATTCTCACATCCAAACAACTTTACTTAAGAACTGTGATTATCTATTTCTTTTTTTTTTTTTACATTGACATCCAGTTTTTATGAGGGTGTGACAAAACTGCTCCTCCTGATATCTGGGGCTATGGAGCTGCTGTGGAAGAGTCCATGGCCACTGACCTTTCAGAAACCAAAATTTGTGGTGCCCAAGCTTCAGCATGTCAAATGCTTAAGGCATTTCTTGAATAGTGTCTTTTGTAGAGCATACATTGCATAGTGTAGGCCTTTCCTTTCCATCATGTGGTATTTGACTGCTTTAGTCAGTCTGTCTTGATGGCTTTTCCAAGGTCTGTTACACTGAGCCATGTAACCTTTACCCCATGGACAGCATTTTATGAACACAGTGCTTTCCTCCATATATGGTAAACAGCATCTCAACAAGCGGTTTGGAAACGACCAATGTAATCTGAGAGCTATCGCTTTTTCTCCTCTGACTGGCAGACCACTGTGCTCTCAATAAGGATCCTGTCACTGTGCTTGCCCCTACACACACTGTGTTTTAGGTCCTCACTGAAAACACTTTCTTTCTCATCAATGCACGTTTCTGGTTCTAATTAGTACACGCCCAACAAATGACCATGCTATTTTGGCCTGCAGGAGTTGTGAGAAGTTGTTTATTTACTGCATTTTCCATACATCCCAAATTCTTCAGATTTGGGGGTTGTTTCATGGTCACAACCCACTCTGATTTAAGGTTTGTTCAGTGGTGACAGAAATTAATACCAGTGATTGGTTATGGGTGCACAAGAGGACGGTCTTTTCACTCTGCACAGAGGTACCATGACCTGAAAATAATCACTGGCACATGGCAAACACAACACATTGTTGATTTAAGTTGAAACAGTGTTACACTCATATACAGACCCTTTCTGCCATTCTGTCTTCTCCTGACTGATTCTTCTCCTCTCCTCTGTGGTTTCCTCAGATGGTCAGGTGATTCCACTGGTGGAGTTGTCAGCCAAACAGGTAGCGTTCCACATCCCTTTTGAGGTGGTGGAGAAGGTGTATCCCCCGGTCCCAGAACAGCTCCAGCTCCGCATAGCCTACTGGAGCTTCCCTGAGAACGAAGAGGACATCAGGTGAGATTGTGATCAAGTTTTCCGCTCCAGTGATGTGGTGCTGACAGATTTTGAAGATGATTTTCTACCAGTGTTTTAGACCAAAATTAATTACTATATGAAATGTGCAGGTTATACTAATTCTTTTAGGGACAGAAGTTAGTGTCTGTAAAGGAGATAGCAATAAGAAAAAAAAATTCTTTTTCTGTTCTTTATAACCACTGAAAGCTTGTTGTAAAGTTGTTCTTAACACTGCTGCAGGTTATATTCCTGCCTGGCTAATGGGAGTCCAGATGAATTCCAGCGTGGAGAGCAGCTCTATAGGATCAGAGCTGTCAAAGACCCTCTGCAAATTGGTAGGTAGAACATTTGTACTTAGCTTAAAATTACAATATATGTTAAATGTATCTGTTCCCAATGATTTCTAATCAGGACTAATTTTACAGGGATAAGAGGACAAGTTTCAGCAGATCCTGTTCATCCAAGGCACAGTCTTTTTAATGTAGCATGAGCACAATTATTTTTTTTCTTAAAGGAGATCTGTGTAACTTTTGTGGTAATCAATAAAACCTATCAATTTTGAGTTGAAAATGTGTTTGCTCATGTGAACAATAAGCAGTAATCTACTTTCCTCTGTTGCCTCTATCACCCTCAGTTGTAATTTTATTTAGAGGTCCTTGGGCCAGTTTTTTTCCTCAAGAAAATGACGCACCATAGCTGGCGAGTGTCAGCTCCTTTCTGTACAGTCATAAAATGTTTCTCACTGAGAAAACAGTTGTATGAAAGAGCTAATAAAAAAAACAAACTAATCCAAAAACATATACACACTCTAAAGGTTTAGAGGAATATAGGTACACCATTTTCCCTTTCCCACCTAACCTGGTTCTGTTTCTTATTCTGCCTTCTCTGTATTTGTGTGACTGTATTTTTCACCAGGGTTCCATCTCAGTGCTACAGTCGTGTCCAGTCAGTCCAGTCAGTCTAAAGGATCCTACAATGTGGCGGTCATGTTTGATCGCTGCCGCATCACCTCTTGCAGCTGTACCTGTGGTGCAGGAGCCAAATGGTGTGCCCATGTGGTGGCACTCTGCCTCTTCAGGATCCACAACGTGAGTTAAAGGAAAATCTGTCTCCGTCGGTAAGACTGAATAAGAAAAGTCAAAATGCTCGGCTTTTAAAGGGGATTGTCCACATTATGAAGGCAGTTATGACAGGATTCTGCAAACTGATTTCTGAAAATTAAAGTGTGTTGACTGAGAAGAAAGAACAATGTAAATGTGCTTACACCATCTAAAAAAGGAAGAAAGGCAAATGGCACAAATCTTTCTGAAAAACCTGTTAGAACTTGTGGAAGGCTTTGGGAGACAACATGCCAATGATATTTCATGTAGGAATTATTTATCAAACTGAATTAAGAAAGCACATGAGCAGATTAATAATATGCCAGCGTAACTGAGATTTAAAGAATTATTTGATTAAATGAAGAGAAATTCAATAATAAAAATGTTTTAAAACACAAAATCACATTTATTTGGTTGTACCCGTAGATATGTATATAAAAACTTTAAAGTGTTTTAGTGGATTAGCCTACAACATACTGACTACACAAGGAATGCCAACTCTGGTCCTCAACAGCAGCTCTTAGAAACAGGTGCAACCTCACTAGTAAAACAAATTAGTCATCTTAATGATAAAAAGATAATTGAAACGTTTTGGTACTATTAAAATCTGCAATGTGAATTGTCATTTTCTTCTAACCTCATATAACCCAGTGAAGTTGGGATGTTGTGTAAAATGTAAATTAAAAACAACAAAAAATCCTTTCCAACCTATATTCAATTGAATACACTATAAAGCCAAGATGTTTAATGTTTAAACTGATAAAATTTATTGTTGTAAATATTCACGCATTTTGAATTTGATGCTTGCAACATGTTCCAAAAAAGCTGGGACAGGGGCAAGAAAAGACTGGAGAAGTTGAGGAATGTTCCAAAAGCACATTTCTGGAACATTCCACAGGTGAACAGGTTAATTGGAAACAGGTGAGTGTCATGGTTGGATATAAAAGGAGCATGTCCAAAAGGCTCAGTCATTCACAAGCAAGGATGGGGTGAGGTTCATCACTTTGTGAACAACTGCATGGACAAATAGCCCAACAGTTTAAGAACATTTCTCCACCACAATTTCAAGGAATTTAGGGATTTCATCATCTACAGTCCATAATATCATCAAAACATTAAGAGAATCTCGAAAAATTTCTGCATGTAAGTGAAAAGGATGAATACCAGCATTGAATGTCCGTGACCTTCAATCCTTCAGGCAGCACTGCATTAAAAAACCAACATCATTTTGTAAAGGATATTGCCATGTGGGCTTAGGGCCACTTTGGACAGCCATTGTGTTTTTCACATGTGAAGTTCATGTGTGTGTGTTTTCTCTGTGAGGGGTGCTCTCTGGCTGAATGCGCCTTGTATGGATTCTGCTCCACAATTGTTTTGTGTCTCATTTTTCAATCAGTATTTATTTACTGTTTTTGTATAGGGACAAGTATGTAGCATAGATTATTGTTACAGACCATTTGTAGTCTAGGTTAATTTGCAATGCCAGTCCCGAGGTGGGCTTGTGAAATACACAAAACACAATATAAAAAACACAAAAAATGCATACACAGTCCCAGTAGTATACAATACTATTGTATAATAATGTACTTATCTTTGTGTGCATGTAGGCGTCCGCAGTGTGTCTGAGGGCTCCGGTTTCTGAGTCATTGTCCAGGCTACAGAGAGACCAGCTTCAAAAGTTTGCCCAGTACCTCATCAGCGAGCTTCCTCAGCAGGTAACCTCCATCCCGTCAACCCACTGTTCTCACTGTCACCTAAACCACTGAAGAAAATATGTATGTACCTCTGTCTGTCATATTAAATACTGTTAATCTAAGGGTTTTTGCCTTTTAAATGCCATTTTTTTTTAATCGAAAGCATTTGATGATCTGACAATTTTTTTAAAAACCTGCAGATGACAATGAAGTAGTCAAAGTAGATTTTGACATTTTTGAGATGATAGTTGAATTAGGGGAGGGTGGTGTAAATGGTAGACCATATAATAGATGGCCAAGAGTAGATATTTTGATCATTTCTCGTTAACACAATGCCTGACTGCTCTGGTGCAGCTGCACTTCAGCTGCTCAGCAGTGTTACGAAATGGACTGTTCTTCAAAGCCAACAGACTACTTAGAACAGCAGCTTCAACTTCACATATACAGTGGGGCAAAAAAGTATTTAGTCAACCACTAATTGCGGAAGTTCTCCCACTTATAAGATGAGAGAGGTCTCCAATTTTCATCATAGGTATACCTCAACTATGAGAGACAAAATGAGAAAAAAAATCCAGAAAATCACATTGAAGGATTTTTAAAGAATTTATTTGCAAATTATGGTGGAAAATAAGTATATGGTCACCTACAAACAAGCAAGATTTCTGGCTCTCACAGACCTGTAACTTCTTCTTTAAGAGGCTCCTCTGTCCTCCACTTGTTACCTGTATTAATGGCACCTGTTTGAGGTTGTGGATAGGTGTCTTTTATACTGATAACGAGTTCAAACAGTCAGACTCCAAACTCCACTATGGCCAAGACCAAAGAGCTGTCAAAGGACACCAGAAACAAAATTGTAGACCTGCACCAGACTGGGAAGACTGAATCTGCAATAGGCAAGCAGCTTGGTGTGAAGAAATCAACTGTGGAAGCAATTATTAGAAAATGGAAGACATACAAGACCACTGATAATCTCCCTCGATCTGGGGCTCCACGCAAGATCTCACCTTGTGGGGTCAAAATGATCACGAGAACGGTGAGCAAAAATCCCAGAACCACACGGGGGGACCTAGTGAATGACCTGCAGAGAGCTGGGACCAAAGTAACAAAGGCTACCATCAGTAACACACTATGCCGCCAGGGACTCAAATCCTGCAGTGCAAGACGTGTCCCCCTGCTTAAGCCAGTACATGTCTAGGCCCGTCTGAAGTTTGCTAGAGAGCATTTGGATGATCTAGAAGAGGACTGAGAGAATGTCATATGGTCAGATGAAACCAAAATAGAACTTTTTGGTAAAAACTCAACTTGTCATGTTTGGAGGAGAAAGAATGCTGAGTTGTGTCCAAAGAACACCATACTTACTGTGAAGCATGGGGGTGGAAACATCATGCTTTGGGGCTGTTTTTCTGCAAAGGGACCAGGATGACTGATCTGTATAAAGGAAAGAATGAATGGGGCCATGTATTGTGAGATTTTGAGTGAAAACCTCCTTCCATCAGCAAGGGCATTGAAGATGTAACGTGGCTGGGTCTTTCAGCATGACAGTGATCCCAAACACACCGCCTGGGCAACAAAGGAGTGGCTTCGTAAGAAGCATTTCAAGGTCCTGGAGTGGCCTAGCCAGTCTCCAGATCTCAACCCCATAGAAAATCTTTGGAGGGAGTTGATAGTCCGTCTTGCCCAGCGACAGCCCCAAAACATCACTGCTCTAGAGGAGATCTGCATGGAGGAATGGGCCAAAATACCAGCAACAGTGTGTGAAAACCTTGTGAAGACTTACAGAAAACGTTTGTTATATACCCTTTGTTGGCAATGACAGAGGTCAAACTCTGTCATTGCCAACAAAGGGTATATAACAAAGTACTGAGATGAACTTTTGTAATTGACCAAATACTTATTTTCCACCATAATTAGCAAATAAATTCTTTAAAAATCAGACAATGTGATTTTCTGGATTTTTTTTTCTCATTTTGTCTCTCATAGTTGAGGTATACCTATGATGAAAATTGGAGACCTCTCTCATCTTTTAAGTGGGAGAACTTGCACAATTGGTGGCTGACTAAATACTTTTTTACCCTACTGTAAACTGGAGACTGCAACACAATTTGTGACTTTTTACCCCTCAGCCTCTAAAGGCTGAAGAGGATTGTTGTCGGATGGGTGGCAGCGGTGTCAATGCCTACCTTGTGAACGTGATAACTAGAGAAAGAAATGACGTTGACTTTTCAAATCGATGTCATCATATCTAAGACAAATCTTGGATGGCTTAGACGCTGACCCCTGACTTTGGGTTTGTGGTCAAAAGGTCAAAGGCCAATTCTAACATTCCTTTTGCCCTGTTACTATAGAATGAGTAAAGCTAGGATTGTGGAGAGCGTGAAAAGATGAGGCTGAGTTTATTTCTCAAATCAGTTTATTCACTAGTCTCCAACATCCAAACAGAAAAAGAGACATCAAAGTACAGAGTCACATTGTCTTTAAATCCCAAGACACAATACATCATCCTCCAGGTCTTCTCCCCTCCACCTAAAACCACTGGTGGTCAGGAAATCTCTCAAGGCCATCTCTAAAGATCACATTTTGCACCCTTCTGTTATCCCCAGGAGACCCAGACCTATTGTTCATTCTGAGACGTGAAGCAAGAGTAATATACATATGTAGCCTAAGCAACTCAAATATGTGTGCCACATGACCCCTCCCCCCCAAACGTCTAAGATGAAACAATACAACACAGTCTGCATATCATGATAAAATCACAAACATCAGTCCACGTGCTGTTTGGGCTTCAATCGTCTTCCGAACTTGCTGTAAGTGGGCTTTACCACTCCCACGGCGCCATCCTGCTGTGAATCTGCTATCTGAGGATGAGAACTGTTAGTCAATCCCTGTGGGAGCTCTGGGGAATGTTCCCTAGGAGGTCTGCCACGTCGAGGAGCCCTCACCAACTGCACAGCTTCGTCAGCCATCACAAAAGCGGGTTTGAGTCGGTCTATGCCAATCATTTCCCTTCTGCCCCCCAAATCTAGCAAAAAGTGCTTATCACCTGTTTCCAGCACTCTAAATGGGCCATCATAAGGCGGTTGCAAGGTTCGGCGATGAGCATCGTGTCTGACAAAAACAAACTCCGCATTTTTTAAAGCCTTAGGTACAAAAATGTGCGGAAAACTGTGATGAACGGGGCCAGGAAGGGTGCTCGCTCCCTTGTCGCTCAGTAACCGCTGAGCAGGGGGGCACTCTGGCGCAGGATTATCTGGGAGAAACTCCCCGGGCAGCCGGAGTGGCTGCGCAAAAACCAATTCAGCTGGGGAGGCTTTTAAGTCCTCTTTAGGTGCAGAACGCAACCCCAATAAAACCCATGGTAGCCTGTTTACCCAATTTGCATCCGTAAGCGACGCTCTGAGGGCTGCTTTCAATGACCTATGGAAACGTTCGCATAAACCATTAGCCTGGGGGTGGTACGCGGTAGTGCGGTGGATCGTTACCCCCAGGCTGTGGGCTATCGCTGACCAAAGCTCGGAAACAAATTGAGGATCTCTGTCGGATGTAATATCCGACGGAACTCCAAAACGCGCTACCCAAGCCGTTAAAAACGCACGCGCCACCTCCTCGGCTGTGGTTGATGCCAATGGGACCACTTCAGGCCAACGCGTGGTGCGGTCCACCATTGTCAAAAGATGTGTGCACCCCTGTGACGGTGGGAGGGGGCCTACGAGGTCGACATGCACATGATCGAACCTCTTAGCCAAGATGTGAAACGGCTCCAAGGGGGCTTTAGTGTGTTTGTGTATTTTGGCCCGCTGGCAAGCCATGCAGGCTCTTGCCCACTCCTTAACGTGCTTGCGCAGGCTCGGCCATACAAACTTCTCTCCTACCATTATGACCGACGCCTGCACCCCGGGGTGTGCCAGAGAATGAATCGAGTCAAAAACGCGGCGGTGCCACGCGGCCGGCACCATGGGACGTGGTCGTCCCGTGGAGCCATCACAGATTAAAGGGGGCATACCACCATGCAGCACCCTGTTCTCCAGCCTTAACCCTGTTGGTCCAGACTGGAGCGCGCACACGTCCGCGTCGCTAACCTGATCCGCGGCCATGGCTGTATAATCTACCCCTACGCGGACTGGAGTAGTTGCGGCGTGTGAGAGACAGTCTGCCACTACATTTAGTTTACCCGCTACGTGTTGAATATCGGTAGTAAACTCGGAGATTGCAGCCAGCTTGCCTCTGCTGCCGGCCTGACCACGGTTCTGAAACCTTGGCCATCGCGAAAGTCAGCGGCTTGTGGTCGACGAACGCAGTGAAACGGCGTCCTTCAAGCCAGAACTGGAAGTGGCGAATGGCCAAGTGGAGCACTAACAACTCCCTGTCGAACGTGCTGTATTTTCGCTCGGGATCGCGCAAGGTCCTGCTGAAAAAAGCGAGCGGCTGCCAAGCTCCGGCCACCTGCTGCTCCACAAACGCCCCTATGGCCACATCTGACGCGTCAGTAGTAAGCGCTATGCGGGCCGTTGGGTCTGGGTGTGCTAACAACGCAGCGTTTGCCAAGGTAGTTTTAACCTCCGAGAATGCACGCTCCCGCTCTGGAGACCATTCGATTTTATTTGTGGGTTTTTGTTTTTTAAGCGCGGCATACAGTGGTTGCATGAGCTGTGCTGCGCGGGGGAGGAAACGGTTATAAAAATTCACCATTCCCAAAAACTCCTGTAACGCTTTGACCGTTTGTGGCTGGGGGAAATTTGATACTGCGCGCACTTTGTCCGGCAGCGGAACTGCTCCTTCTGGAGAGACGCGGTGCCCCAAAAAATCAATCTGCGTCACCCCGAACTGACACTTTGCTGGGTTGATTATTAACCCGTGCTCTCCCAACCTCCGGAAAACTGCCGTGAGGTGGTTTTCGTGTTCCTCTTCGGACGCGCTGGCTACCAAAATGTCGTCCAGGTAGACGAACACAAAGGGGAGATCGCGCAACACCGCGTCCATCATGTGTTGGAACGTCTGCGCAGCGCCTTTAAGCCCGAATGGCATGCGCAAAAACTCGAAAAGGCCAAACGGAGTTATTACCGCTGTTTTGGGTATGTCCTCAGCGCGTACTGGGACTTGATGGTACCCGCGGACCAAGTCTATTTTAGAAAAAATGCGCGCCCCCGCCAGATGAACGGAAAAATCTTGGATATGCGGGATTGGGTAGCGGTCGTGCACTGTAGCATTGTTCAACCTGCGGAAGCTTTAGGGACCATGTGAAGTGGGGAAGCCCATGGGCTGTTCGAATGCCGGATGATGCCCAACCTTTCAAGGTTGGCGAACTCCTCGCGCGCTATGGTCAGTTTAGCTGCATCCAAGCTCCGAGCTTTTGCAAAAACGGGGGGACCGGCGGTAGTAATAAAATGTTCCACTCCGTGTTTAGCGACAGCTACTGAAAATGTGGGAACCGTGAGTGCTGGAAACTGAGTGAGGAGTGTGTGGAACTTACCGCTTGCTGTAGCGACATTGGCTTGTGCTGTGGGCGGGGTCACTCGGGCTGCACAGGGAATAGAGTAAAAAGAGAGTGCATTAATCAAGCGTCTATTGGGAAGATCAACCCACAACCCATGTGAGCACAGAAAATCAGCCCCTAACATGTTGAAGCTCACCGCAGCTATAATAAAAGTCCACTCAAATGTACGGCCTTGCAGGGACAGAAGCAGAGTCTTCTCACCGAAGGTCTTAATGCTCGAGCCGTTCGCTGCCGATGCTCCTTGACTCCCGGGGCCTGCCAGCCGGTCAGCATAGGTTGGCATGATGAAACTCACTTGGGAGCCTGTGTCCACGAGGAATTGCCTCCCCGAATGCGCATCCGTCAAGTAGAGCAGCTTGTTCTGTTCACCGAGGGCCGCGGCTGCTACCGACCCTCGGTTCTGGCGTTTCCCGAGCTCTTGAACTGACACAGTGGTATACACTTGCGTGCCCTCTCTGCAAAGCGACGATGGTAGAAACAGAGGTCATCTCCTCCGCGATGTTTGGCCTTCACCGCCGCCGTTGCCGGTGGGTCTGCTGCCGCCGCCTCTGGCCCCCTGCCATCTCCGGCCCTCGAGTCGAGTCCTGTCACTGCTGCGGTGGCCATGCGCTGTCTGCTGGCGTTGAGAATCCGTTGTGCCTCCTGGGCCAGCGCGCGGAAGTCTCGCTGGTCCAACAACGGTGAACCAGCCAGGGTCGCTCTCGTGGCCGACGGTAGGGTTCTCAGGAATATGTGGGTGAAGAGAAGGTTGTCGCCGTCTGAGCGCCTCAGCATGTCTTCCATCAGGTCGACGGGTGTGCTGTCTCCCAAGTCGTTCAGGGCCAGGAGTCTCTCCGCTCTTTCCTGGGCTGAGGGAGTGAAACGCTGGATGAGCGCAGCCTTCAACCCGCCGTATTTGTCTTCGGCCGGTGGGCGCTGCACCAGGCTCTGCACATGTCGAGCCGTGCGGTTGTCGAGCTTGGCGATAACATGGTAGAATTTCGTGTCATCTGCCTTTATTCCCCCAAGAGCGAACTGAGCTTCGGCCAAGAGGAACCAGGAGTCCGGGTTGTCCTGCCAGAAATCTGGTAGTTTGACTGAGACTGCGTTCACCTGGCTGGTTCCTGGCGAGTCCGGCTCAGGGGAATTTCTTTTGTCCATGATACGTCTTAAGGTCACCAGTGTGGAGAGCGTGAAAAGGTGAGGCTGAGTTTATTTCTCAAATCAGTTTATTCACTAGTCTCCAACATCCTCCAAACAGAAAAAGAGACACATCCTCCCACATCTGTCCTTTTTATACCCGGGACATCAAAGTACACAGTCACATTGTCTTTAAATCCCAAGACACAATACATCATCCTCCAGGTCTTCTCCACTCCACCTAAAACCACTGGTGGTCAGGAAATCTCTCAAGGCCATCTCTAAAGATCACATTTCGCACCCTCCTGTTAACCCCAGGAGACCCAGACCTATTGTTCATTCTGAGACGTGAAGCAAGAGTAATATACATATGTAGCCTAAGCAACTCAAATATGTGTGCCACAGGGTCACCAAACTCTACACAGGTTCACCCTGACCTCTGACTATGCTTTTGGAATCGTAAAGTCAAATGTCGAGGTCAAAATGCCATATGAACTGAAACAAAGAAACAAAACAAACAACAAAGATGCTGAGGGGTACCACTGGCAGCTGCCAGAATTTTACCGTTTACTGTCTGGTGCAGTCTGGCGGCTGTTAGTTGTCTGTCAGCAGGTAAAGTGATGAAATTGTGCTGAATAGCAGTACTTCTCCTAAAATTAGAAATTATGATTTAGTAATTTAATTTGAGCAGCCAAGTCATGATCATTAAATTTAAAACAAAAAATGTGTCAAATAATTCACTCTGTGATGAATATAGAAAATATTGAATTGTTAAAAAAATGGCTTTTTCACAAATTCAGATTTTTTTGAGTTGTACTACTATAGCATACATTTAAACCCATATAGTTTTTTTGTTTTGTTTTGTTGTTTTTTTAAGGCAAAAGCCCTGCTGATGGTACTACCCAGGGTATACAGCAGTGTGTTCTCTGTTGTCGGAGTTGTTTGGTGTGAATGGAAAGCTGTTGAATATTTATTCCATAGATGCATCATCTGCATTTTTCTGCATCCAGGGCTAAAGCACCATATTTTTGGAGCCCAGGGGTAGCAGTGAATTTGGCCCCCTCATACTGCTGCCCCCACCCTAAAAACAAAGAGGAAAGAACAAATGATTATCTCATTGAAGGCTCTCCTTTTTAAACTTTAATAGGACGTCTCATTGAGGTGGGAGTATTTTAAGCATTCAGAAACGGTTGTATTGAAATTTACATACTGAAAAAAATATTGTAATGTAGAGGATGTGCTCAAGGATGAGACTGAGTTTATTTCTCAGGTTCAGCTGTATTGTCAGAACACATGCTCTATCAACCTCTCAAGAAAAGAGGCTGATCAATGGAACATCACACTTTTATACTCCTGGAGCATCGAAACCTAAGTCACATGGTGCTTTAGCAAACATACAGTCACATGGTACTTAATCTCAGTCACAATGCAACACTTTGATCTGTCACCATTGTCTCTCATTCTTCAATGATCCGGAAATCCTTCTGGGGCATCTTCTCTGAGACAAAAGGCCAAATCTCACACCTCCTCGTTATCTCCTGCAGATCTCTGCCGATCCAGACCTTCTTTGTCCCGCGAGACGTGAAGCACCCAATACACATACAGCAATACATTTGTGGAAAATATGAACCCAACATATGTGCCACATAACCCCCCCCCCCCCCCCAAACGTCTACTAAGGGACAAAACATCATCAAAAATGAATGACAGAAAACATAACCACATATCAAAAATCAATCCACCAATTGTTTAGGTCTTAACCTCCTGCCATATCTGCTGTAAGTCGGCATAGTTCCTTCAGCAGCGTCCTCCTGCACCTGTGGATCAGAACTGTTAGCACATCTCTGTGGGGGGTCCGAAGAATGCTTTCTCGGCGGCCTGCCACGGCGGGGGGCCCTCGCCAACTGCACGTGTTCATCAGCCAGAACAAAAGCGGGTTTGAGTCTGTTTAAGCAAATCAACTCTTCTCTGCCTCCTAAATCTAGCAAAAAATGCTTCTCCCCTGTTTCCAACACTCTGAAAGGCCCATCATAAGGCGGCCGCAAACCTGGGCGTTGTGCATCATGTCTAACAAAAACAAACTCCGCATTTTTCAAAGCCTTCGGCACAAAAACGCGTGGAAAACTGTGATGAACTGGGCCAGGAAGGGTGTTTGATCCTGTGCCGCTCTGTAACAGTTGATCGGGGGGGCAATTTGGCGCAGGATTGTCTGGAAGGAATTCCCCTGGCAAACGGAGGGGTTGTGCAAAAATTAATTCAGCTGGTGAGGCCTGCAAATCCTCCTTAGGTGCAGAGCGCAACCCCAATAAAACCCATGGAAGTTTATCCACCCAATTTGTATCCGTAAGGGACGCTCTGAGGGCTGCTTTCAATGACCTATGAAAGCGTTCGCACAAACCGTTAGCCTGGGGGTTATACGCGGCAGTGCGGTGAATCTTCACCCCTAGGCTGTGGGCCATCGATGACCAGAGTTCGGAAACAAATTGGGGACCCCTGTCGGACGTTATGTCCGACGGAACTCCAAAACGCGCAACCCAAGCTGTTCAAAACGCGCGTGCAACTTCTTCTGCTGTAGTTGACGCCAGAGGAACCACTTCTGGCCAACGCGTGGTGCGGTCTACCATCGTCAAAAGGTGTGTGCACCCCTGCGACAACGGAAGAGGACCCACCAAGTCCACATGCACATGATCAAATCGCTTGGCCGGAATGTGAAAAGGCTCCAAAGGAGCTCTAGTGTGCTTGTGTATTTTGGCTCGCTGACACGCTACGCAGGCTGCTGCCCATTCCTTGACCTGTTTACGTAACCCCGGCCAAAGAAATTTCTCCCCCACCATCTTAATCGATGCGCGGACCCCCGGGTGGGCCAGAGAATGGATTGAGTCAAAAACACGGCGGCGCCACGCAGCTGGAACCACGGGGCGTCGCAGATTAGGGGGGGCATACCCATTTGCTGCACCCTGTGCTCCAGCCTTAACCCTGTTGGTCCAGACTGGAGCGCGCGCACATCCGCGTCGCTAACCTGCTCCGCGGCCATAGCCGCATAATCTAAACCTACGCGGACCGGGGCTGCGTGCGCTTCCGCACCACAACCCTGGCCTGAGGCCATGGCTGCTGAGCCTGCCCCCACGGGGCCTGGCGCTGCTACTGCGCGCGAAAGACAGTCTGCCACTACATTATGTTTGCCCGCGAAATGCTGAGTATCGGTGGTGAACTCCGATATCGCGGCCAGCTGTCTTTGCTGCCGGCCCGACCAAGGCTCTGAAATCTTGGCCATCGCAAACGTTAGCGGCTTGTGGTCCACAAACGCGGTGAAACGGCGCCCCTCCAGCCAGAACTGGAAATGGCGGATGGCCAAATGCAGGGCCAAAAGCTCCCTGTCGAACGCGCTGTATTTTCGCTCGTTATCGCGCAAGGTTTTGCTGAAAAACGCGAGTGGCTGCCAGCTCCCTGCTACAAACTGCTCAACAACCGCCCCCACCGCTAAATCGGAAGCGTCCGTGGTGAGCGCCATGCGGGCCGTTGGCACCGGGTGTGCTAACAAAACCGCGTTTGCCAGGGCTGATTTGACTTGGGAGAATGCGCGCTCCCGTTCCGGAGACCATTCGATTTTACTTGTGGGTTTTTGCTTTTTAAGTGCCGCATACAATGGTTGCATGAGCTGCACTGCGCTAGGGAGGAAACGGTTATAAAAATGAACCATTCCCAAAAATTCCTGCAATGCTTTGACCGTCTGAGGTTGGGGAAAGTTTGTTATTGCGCGAACTTTATCAGGCAGAGGGCTCGCTCCTTCTGGCGAAACGCAATGCCCCAAAAAATCAATTTGTGCCACTCCAAACTGACACTTCGCTGGATTAATTATTAACCCGTGCTCTGCCAGCCTCCGAAAAACCGCTGTGAGGTGGCTTTCATGTTCGTCTTCAGACTTGCTGGCTACCAAAATGTCATCCAAGTAGACAAATACGAAAGGGAGGTCGCGTAAAACTGCATCCATCATGCGCTGGAAAGTCTGCGCGGCACCTTTGAGTCCAAACGGCATGCGCAAAAACTCGAAAAGGCCGAAAAGAGTTATTACCGCTGTTTTGGGTATGTCCTGAGCGCGTACTGGGACTTGATGGTAGCCACGCACCAAATCTATTTTAGAAAAAATGCGCGCCCCCGCTAAATGAACCGAAAAATCCTGGATGTGCGGAATCGGGTAGCGGTCGTGTGCTGAAGCGATATTCAACCTGCGGAAATCACCGCAAGGCCGCCACGAGCCATCAGCCTTTAGGACCATGTGTAGCGGTGAAGCCCAGGGGCTGTTGGAGCGTCTAATGATGCCCAGCTTTTCCAGGTTGGTGAATTCCTCGCGTGCTATGGCCAGTTTAGCTGAATCCAAGCGCCGAGCTTTTGCAAAAACGGGGGGGGCCGGAGGTGGTGATAAAATGTTCCACCCCATGTTTAGCCACTGACGCCGAAAACGTTGGGACTGTGAGTGCTGGGAACTGAGAGAGTAGTGCTTGGAACTTACCACCCGCAGCTGTGACGTTGGCCTGTGCAGTAGGCGGGACCACCCGGGCTGTGCAGGAAATAGAGTGGAAAGACAGTGCATTAACTAGACGGCTATTAGCAAGATCAACCAATAAACCATTCGAGCACAAAAAATCAGCACCTAACATGTTATAACTGACTGCCGCTATGACGAAAGTCCACTCGAATGCCCGGCCGTGAAAAGACAGGGGGAGGGTCTTCTCCCTGAAGGTCTTGATCGTTGAGCCGTTCGCCGCCAACACCAGGGGTCCGCTGGAAGGCGCCAGCCGGTCAGCGTAGGAAAGTGTGATGAAACTCAGCTGGGAGCCTGTGTCCACAAGGAACTCCCTCCCTGATCGCGCGTCCGTCAGGTAGAGCAGCTTGTTCTTCGCGCCGAGAGCCACAGCTGCTACCGGCTTCCGGTCCTGGCGTTTCCCGAGCGCTTGAACTGGCGCGGTGGAATGCACTTGCGTGCCCTCTCGGCGAAACGTCGATGGTAAAAGCAGAGGACGTCGCCCGCTCCGTGTCTCCTGGCCTCCGCCGCCGCTGACGTCAGCGAATCTGGTGCTGCAGCCTCAGGCCCCCTACCGTCTCCGGGCGTTGCGCTCAGCTCCGCTGCTGCCGTCGTGGCCGTGTGTCACCTATGGGCGTCGACGAGTCGCTGCGCCTCCTGGCCCAGCTTGTGGTAATCTCGGTGGGCCAGCAGCTGTGAACTGGCCAGGGTAACTCTCACCGCTGACGGTAGCATCCTGAGGAAAAGATGGGTGAAGATAAAGCCATCATCTTCGTCGTCTCTCAGACTCAGCATCTTCGCCATCAGGTCTGCGGGCCTGTCTGCCTCTCCTTCAGTCAGCACCAGGAGCTTCTCTGCTCGCTCTTCCAGCGAGGGGGTGAAAGCACGGATGAGAGCGGCTTTCAGTGCGCCATACTTGTCGTCGTCTGGTGGGTGGTTAGTCAGGTTCTCCACCCGCTGGGCTGTGAGGCTGTCCAGCTTTGCGACTACATGGTAGAATTTCGTGGCATCCGCCGAAATTCCCCGAAGATGGAACTGTGCCTCGACAGTGTAAAACCAGGAGCGCGGGCTATGTTGCCAGAAATCAGGCAGCTGGACTGCGGTAGCTGCATAAGCCCGGCTGGCTCCTGAAGAGTCTGGTGCGGGAAGGTCGTCACCAGCCATAATTTGTCGTAGGGTCACCAGTGTAGAGGATGTGCTCAAGGATGAGACTGAGTTTATTTCTCAGGTTCAGCTTTATTGTCAGAACACTTGCTCTATCAACCTCTCAACAAGAAAAGAGGCTGATCAATGCAACATCACACTTTTATACTCCTGGAGCATCGAAACCTAAGTCACATGGTGCTTTAGCAAACATACAGTCACATGGTACTTAATCCCAGTCACAATGCAACACTTTGATCTGTCAACATTGTCTCTCATTCTTCAATGATCCGGAAATCCTTCTGGGGCATCTTCTCTGAGACAAAAGGCCAAATCTCACACCACCTCGTTATCTCCTGCAGATCTCTGCCGATCCAGACCTTCTTTGTCCCGCGAGACGTGAAGCACCCAATACACATACAGCAATACATTTGTGGAAAATATGAACCCAACATATGTGCCACAGTAATATATATTGTTTAAATGATACTCCAATATCAATTTTCCATGCCAATAAGTTGTATTGTTTCAGATGAGCTACTTGCCAAAGCCATTTGATTTTAATCAGATTTCAATATACAGTGCATCCGGAGAGTATTTACAGCACTTCACTTTTTTCATCTGTTTTTCATCTGTTTACTGTTTTTCCATCCAGGATGTCTCTATATATTGCTGCATTCATCTTTCCCTCTATCCTGACTAGTCTCCCAGTTCCTGCCGCTGAAAAACATCCCCACAGCATGATGCTGCCATCACCATGCTTCACTGTAGGGACGGTATTGGCCTAGTGATGAGTGGTACCTGGTTTCCTCCAAACATGGCATCTGGCATTTACGCCATAGAGTTCAATCTCTGTCTCATCAGACCAGAGAATTTTCTTTCTCATGGTCTGGGAGTCCTTCAGGTGCCTTTTGGCAAACTCCGGGTGGGCTGCCATGTGCCTTTTACTAAGGAGTGGCTTCCGTCTGGCCACTCTACCATACAGGCCTGATTGGTAGATTGCTGCAGAGATGGTTGTCCTTCTGGAAGCTTCTCCTCTTTTCACAGCAGAATGCTGGAGCTCTGACAGAGTGACCATCGGGTTCTTGGTCACCTCCCTGACTAAGGCCTTTTTCCCCGATTGCTCAGTTTAGACGGCCGGTCAACTCTAGGAAGAGTCCTGGTGGTTCTGAACTTCTTCCATTTACGGATGATGGAGACCACTGTGCTCACTGAGACCTTCAAAGCAGCAGAAATTTTTCTGTGCCCTTCCCCAGATTTGTGCCTCAAGACAATCCTGTCTCGGAGGTCTACAGACAATTCCTTTGACTTCATGCTTGGTTTGTGCTCTGACATGCACTGTCAACTGTGGGACCTTATATAGACAGGTGTGTGTGCCTTTTCAAATAAGATAAGATAAGATAAGCCTTTATTAGTCCCACAATGGGGAAATTCCAGGATTGCAACAGCACAGGGATAGCAACACTCAGAGCAACAATCAGAAGGCAAGAAAAAAACAAGAGCAGCTAGTATACATATGTACATATTAATATAAATATATATATATATATATATATATATATATATATATGTAGACACACAGTGCGGAGCATTGTGGTTGGTGGATGTGCAGCAGAAAGTCTAAGCTCTCATCATAAATCATGTCCAATCAACTGAATTTACCACAGGTGGACTCCAGTTAATCTGTAGAAACATCTCAAGGATGATCAGTGGAAACAGGATGCACCTGAGCTCAATTTTGAGCTTCATGGCAAAGGCTGTGAATACTTATGTACATGTGATTTCTTAGTTTTTTATTTTTAATAAATTTGCAGAAATCATTTTTTTTTTCACATTATCATTATGGGGTATTGTGTGTAGAATTTTGAGGGGAAAAAAATGAATTTAATCCATTTTGGAATAAGGCTGTAACATAAAATGTGGAAAAAGTGAAGCACTGTGAATACTTTCCGGATGCACTGTAGATTAGTGGATAGGTTATCATTGGTTAATAGATTATTGAGCACAAGAGTGATGGTTTCTGGAAACTCATAATGCAGTAGGCCTATATCATCTACTGTAAATGGAGTGATTCTTCTTCTGGTCAATTTCATGTCTTAGATAGGAGTAATGGGGTTTTCTTTATAAACAAAGTGTATTTCAAGGCAACTGGCTGTTTTAAATATTTCAGTAAAAGTTTGCTATTAACTCAGCCCTGTGTGTGCAGATCCTCCCCACAGCGCAGCGGCTGCTGGATGAGTTACTGTCCTCACAGTCTACTGCCATCAACACTGTGTGTGGTGCTCCAGGTAAAGCGGTACATTATTCCTAACATTGAAAATGATTTCAGATGTGCACATGCACATCATAGTTTGTTTGAAATGTTTGATGGCGCTCTTATTATGCCTGTGCATGTGTATAGACCCAACTGCAGGCCCTTCAGCATCTGATCAGAGCACCTGGTATTTGGACGAGTCAACCCTGAGTGACAACATCAAAAAGACCTTGCACAAGTTTTGTGGACCATCACCTGTTGTCTTTAGGTACTCGCTGATGCTCCTTTATGCAACATAACACATCACATAAAATTTGTAGCAGAGACCAACAAAAGTCAGAGATATTTTCCAGGATTTTTACACATGCACGCACACATATATGTATATTAGCGCTGAGATAATTAATACATGAACTTTTCTGATTAATGTGGAAATTTGACTTTTTTTTTTTTTTTTTTTTAATTGCGATGTTGGGTCACTCCCTGAGGTTGTCTGCAGTGTCTCAGCAGCTGGCTCAGCTTAAAACAAGAGTAGCTCTTGTTTTTTAGCGTTTAAATTTACACCCTACTAAACCAATCCTCCGACACTCAGAGCGACTCCATCCTGCACATATACCCTATTTAAAGCACACCCGCATGCATACCTGACCTAGCATCATTGATTAGGGCTGTTCGCTCAAAAGAATAAGAGGGAGCATTTCAGTCAGAGTGAGCGGAAAAATCACACACCCCAAAACAAAGTGAACTCTTTCCTGTCATGCAAAGAACTTTTAATGCCATATAGATTGCATTTAATCAACTTAAACCTCACAAGTGAATGTGCAACCCATATCTCTTTGACGTCACATACTGTAGTGTTGGGGAATTTGAAAATAACGTCTGTCCACACTGGTTGATAAGTAACCATATTAAAAGTAATTAAAAGTATTAATCCTTTGAAGATGTCAGTGTTGTCAAATATGGACATTTTTGACTGTGTTGTTGGTTAATGCTAGTCCTGCTAAACTTAAGGCTGCCCCGGACACTGTTGTTGTTTTATTGTTTCCAACTTAAAATATGGGAACAAAATCCTACTTGTTTGTTCTTGAGCCCCTTTGTTGAATGTCTTAGTCTGTTGAATCTATGTAAACTGTTTGGCCTCAGACAGGGACATGCTGCATGCAGTAAAGATTCGTGTATTTGACATTCTGGTTTTTTGGGGGGTTTTTTTCAAAGTTGAAGCTTACCACTGCAATTGGAGCTGCTGAGAACTCATTCACACATTATTCCAGATTTCCATTATTCCATTTGTCCTTGACATCATCAAAAGTGATGTTTAATAAAAAGAAAATAAAGACTTGTACAGTTGAAAGGACAGCTTGTTTTGAAATGTGTGTGATTAGTCTACAACTATTCTACATATTCCTTTTGAGCAGCTCTCTATTTCCTCTTTGTTCCTGCTTGATGCGGCTCTGTGTTCATTTCTTTGTGTTCCAGTGACGTAAACTCAATGTACCTATCATCTACGGAGCCTCCGGCAGCTGCTGAGTGGGCGTGTCTCCTGCGGCCTCTGAGGGGCCGTGAGCCAGAAGGCATTTGGAACCTTCTGTCCATTGTCAGGGAGATGTTTAAGAGACGAGACAGCAATGCTGCCCCTCTCCTAGAGATCCTCACTGAACAGTGCCTCACGTACGAACAGGTATGACACTGTGTATAATGTCAACTAGAAAGTCACACTTAAGAAATCATGTTTAAAGCTACTGTCACAAGGATTTTTACCAACAATGGGCTCGTAAGAATGTCCCAGTTCCTATGAATTCTGGACTTTGCAGACATTCGTGGAGGGGGGCATAGTTTCTTATGGCTGATGTTCAGTTTGCAAGAGCAACTTGAGGCATTCTTGATAAATGAGGTGCTTTTCTGTCAGACGATGGCCCTAGAGTTCTTCGTAAGGGTGCCTTGGGATCTTTCTACAGCATACTTAATGCTATCTTACGAAAAATTTTGTGCAACTCGCAGCACTGTCAAGTCATTGATAGGAAGATCTTACAGCTTTCACCACATTTTGTTGGCACAAGTGTCGCATGAATGATGTACTTCTGCTTTGAGTGCCTCACTACCACCTTACGCATGCTGTACGAATCTCTGTGCGAATGGGGATTTGTACTGCATTTCCTACGACCGCTGTAAGGGGCTCTCAAGAACAACTTAAGGTGTTCTTGAGGCATACTTAAAGCCAATATCTTGTGTAGTTCTTGCGTTGTTCCTATGGCACTTGTACGGCCGCCCTATGATGAGGGGTTTTCTTGGGGCGTTCATAGAGATCTTGAACAAGACCATCGACCTGGCCACAAACTTATGGTCTGTGAACACTGGATTCTCCTACGGTTGCCTTAAGAAGGCCACATGAAATAGTCCAAAAATCGTTTGTACGGTGTTTGCAGCCGTTCGTAAGGGTATTTGTGACTGTAGCTTAAATGCATCACTGCTGAGATCCGTGGATCATGCCATGCTAATGTTAACTTATTGGCTTATTAGCTTCAGCTGTTAGACACAGCCTTAGCTAGCTAATATAAAATTGGGTGAATGTGAAAATGTAAAAGCTCAATTAAAGCATTATTGGGGATGGGCTTGTGAGAACCAGTCCCTAGGGTGTAATGAACAAAAACAACGCTGTATGACTAAATGGCTAGCTCTGATAGCTACAGCTAATCACCTCTGGTGGCTGAGCCATCCCAGCCAGACTATAATAAACTATGGTAAAGGATTAAATGGAAGGTGATCCAGCTGGAATCATGGACGTTGGTTGGGGTGTGTTAATTTTATCAAGGGGAGGATTCCATACAGCATGATGACGTTTCTTGGTGTGCGTGTATTTTTCCGGACATCTCTTAAACACGTTACAGTGAGTTACTGTGACATTCTTGACCCATTTATGGTGCCTAAATCTGTGTGTGCTGTATGTGTCATCATCAGATCATCAGCTGGTGGTACAGCGTTCGGACATCAGCATCCCACAGCAGTGCGAGCGGCCACACCGGGCGCAGCAACGGCCAGTCGGAGGTGGCGGCTCACGCCTGCGCCAGCATGTGTGATGAGATGGTGGTTCTGTGGAGACTAGCCGTGCTCGACCCCACCATGAGCCCATGCAGGTGAGTTCACTGCTCACACTCCACAACACTTTGTCCTTAAAAAGTCCTAAATTCGTTTATCCAAAATTAATTTCTTAATTATCCTTAGACAAGACAACTCATTCATAAATCGGCCTTTCAAACAGCTTAAAAAGTCCACAGACGTGATAAACATGACAGTGGTTTTGTTGCTTTGTATAGTGAAAATTTCCTCATTTAGTGGATTTTGTGGCTGTTTTGGGTTTTTAGCTTAAAAATTTCTTGTAATTTTGACTTTTTTAAAAATGACTTTTCTTGTACATTTCCAGATTTTAGCTTAAAAATTTCTCGTAATTTTGACTTTTTTTTTAAAATGACTTCTCTTGTACATTTCCAGCTTTTCTCTTTAAATTAGTGAATGTTGTGAATTAGAATTTTTTTTTCTGTCTTAGCAGATTTTGTTTCTTGTGAATGTGTTTTTTCCCCCTTAAATTGTGACTTTTTATTTGTAAATGTAATAATTTTCTTATAAATTTGTGACTTTTTTGGTAAATTTCTAACGTTTTCATACATTTCTGATGCTTTTTTGCTAACTTCAGGACTTTTTCCTTGTAAAGTGGATTGTTTTTTTAAATCCTTGATTAGCACTTTTAAAAAAAAACATATGCAAATTTTTCTCAAAACCGTGGTGTTTTTATCCCCCGCCAATTGAAGACCAAACCCGCCAGTTGAAGATTCAACTGGTGGGAGATTGTTATGGGACAGTCCATCTGTCCGTCCTTCCGTCTGTTCCACTTATATGAAATCAACTCCCCCTACAGTTTTGTTACAATTGTTTTGAAACTTGGTACCGTGGTTTGATACACACTGATGATGCACATATTGCAATATGAATCTGACCGCATGACCTTGAGGTCAGATTTCCCTAAATCTTGTAAATACAATAATTACTGAAAGAAATGATGTAGACTTTTCAAATTGAGTTGTATCTAAGACACATCTTGGACGACTTGCATCCTGACCTGACAATGGGTTTGGGATTAAAAGGTCAATGTTAACATTTAATTTGCATTATTACTATAAAACGAGTAAAGCTAAGGCCACCAAACCTGGTATACAGGTTCACCGTGGGATCCTGACCTCTGACTATGGGTTTGGGGGTCAAAGGTTAACTTTCCCTCTGCCTTATTACTATACAACAAGTAAAGTTAGGGTCACCAAACTTGGTACACAGGTTCATCTTGGGATCCTGACCTGCGACTGTGGGTGGTATAAAACTATTTTTGTTGTATATTCATGGATGATAGGCTTATCATAATTTGGTTCTGCCCCAGTAATTATATGGAAATGTTAAACTGCTCACCTTCAGTGACATATTGGGATCTTCAAAGAAAACGGAGGCAGGTGATACTGCATTCGCCTCATAGTGCACTTGTTTTCTTGTAAATTTGTGCCTTGGTGAGTTTTTAACTGTACATTTGCTGTTTTTTTTCTTCATGTCATGACTTTTTTTTTCTTGATAATTTATGGCTTTGTTCTGTTAATTTGTGACTTTTTTTATTTAATCTAAATTTGAAATTTGTTAGATTAACAAATGTTTGTTTTCTTTTTTTCATAAATTTGTTAAGTTTCTTGTAAATGTATTTTTTTATATTAATTTTTTTCTTGTAAAATTGTAACCTTTTATTTTCTTAAATTTGATGTTTTTTTCTCCTACAATAGCTAATTTGTTTATCACTGTAATTTTTTCCTCTTAATCTGTAACTTTATATATATATATAATGTGTGTGCGCGCACGCACACACACACACACACACACACACACACACACACACACACACAGTGGTGTGAAAAAATGTTTGCCCCCTTCCTGATTTTTCATTTTTTGTATGTTTGTCACACTTTAATGTTTCAGATCATCAGACAAATTTAAATAGCGGAAAAAGATAACGCAAGTAAACACAAAATGCAGTTTTTAAGTGAGGGGGTTAAGCCCAGCAGTGGCAGCACTTCCTCCATGTCCTGAGGAAGCACAACCTGGACCAGAAGCTGCTGCTAGCCTTCTACCGCTGCTCAGTGGAGAGCGTGCTCACCTACTGTTTGGGTGTGTGGTACGCTGGCTCCATGGCCGAGAACAGGAAGGCTGGGCAGAGGGTCATCAACACCGCCCAAAAAATTATCGGCAGCCCTCTGCTCTCCCTGGAAGACATCTCCAGAGTGTCAGAAGGCTCAAGGCCATCACAGGAGACCCCTCACATCCCACCCACCACCTGTTTGACCTGCTTTCGTCTGGACGACGGTTCAGATCAATCAGGTCCCACACCTCCAGACTGACAGTTTCTTCCCCTGGGCCATCCGAACTGCAAATACTCAGAGGCCCCACCCCCCTCCCTCTGAACGCTCACATGCACAGAACTGAGGACCTTTTAATTATCACTATAACTCACCTGTCTTTGCACTCCTCACTTTCATGTATATTGACCCATCTGTGAAATCACTACTGTACATATTTTCCATAATCCTTGGGCCATTTTACTTTGTGTTCTGCACTCAGCACTCTTACGTATATACATAGTTCCACCCACAAAGCCACTACCGTACCTGTGTATATACCAGTGAGCTATTTGTTATTTTTATTTCAGTCGTATGGTTAATCGTGTGTTCTGTAACTGTTTTATTTCAAATTCTTCTCACTTACTTTATTGCGCAGTAGCCTGGTGGAGCACCCACAATTTTGTTGTGCTGTACAACTGTACAATGACAATAAAGCCTATTCTATTCTAATTAAGGGTAAAAATAATCCAAACCTACATGGCCCTGTGTGAAAAAGTGACCCCCCCCCCCCCCCCGTTAAAACATAAATTGACTGTGGTTTATCACATTTTTGGAAAGCTGAGTTCAATTTCTCTAGCCACATCCAGGCCTGATTACTGCCACACCTGTTCTCAATCAAGAAGTCACTTAAATAGGACCTGTCTGACAAAGTACAGTGGTGATATAGAGTGAAGTACGTGGCAGTAATGCACCTGTAAGCTGGTTGCCAACCACCAATCAAATCTAAAAGAAGAAGAAGTGGAGTAGACCAAAAGATCCTCAAAAGCTACACATCATGCTGTGATCCATTGAAATTCAGGAAGAAATGAGAAACAAAGTAATTGAGATCTATCACTCTGGAAAAGGTTCTAAAGCCATTTCTAAAGCTTTGGGACTCCAGCGAACCACAATGAGAGCCATTATTCACAAATAGCGAAAACATACAGTAGAACAGTGGTGAACCTTCCCAGGAGTGGCTGGCTGACCAAAATTACCCCAAGTGCAGCAACGACTCATTCAAGAGGTCACAAAAGACCCCACAACAACATCCAAAGAACTGTAGGCCTCACTTGCCTCAGTTAAGGTCAGTGTTCATGACTCCACCATAAGAAAGAGACTGGGCAAAAATGGCCTGCATGGCAGAGTTCCAAGACAGAAACCACTGCTGAGCAAAAAGAACATCAGGGCTCGGCTCAGTTTCGCCAGAACACATCTTGATGATCGCCAATA
Organism: Pholidichthys leucotaenia; assembly: GCA_020510985.1. NCBI lineage: Eukaryota > Metazoa > Chordata > Actinopteri > Cichliformes > Pholidichthyidae > Pholidichthys > Pholidichthys leucotaenia. The sequence continues at coordinate 424,225,726 of CM035841.1, read as the reverse complement.
CTTTTGGGAGAATACTCTGTGGATTGACGAGACAAAAGTTGAACTTTTTGGAAGGTGTGTGTGTCCCATTACATCTGGCGTAAAAGTAACACAGCATTTCAGAAAAGAAACATCATACCAACAGTAAAATATGGTGGTGGTAGTGTGATGGTCTGGGGCTGTTTTGCTGCTTCAGGACCTGGAAGACTTGCTGTGGTAAATGGAACCATGAATTCTGCTGTCTACCAAAAAATCCTGAAGGAGAATGTCCGGCCGTCTGTTTATGACCTCAAGCTGTAGCGCACTTGGGTTCTGCAGCAGGACAGTGATCCAAAACACACCAGCAAGTCCACATCTGAATGGCTTAAGAGAAGGAAAATGAAGACTTTGGAGTGGACTAGTCAAAGTCCTGACCTGAATCCGCTTGAGATGCTGTGGCATGACCTTAAAAAGGCAGTTCATGCTCAAAAACCCTCTAATGTGGCTGAATTGCAACAATTCTCAGGGATGGCAATTTTCCGCCGATCCGCGGATTTCCACCGATTTATTTTCAAATTGATCATTTCTGTGAATCGTCTAAATCCGTTGGGAAAATTTTAGGGGGGGTAAGGTACCTTATTGTTACCGATTTTAGCGAAAATCAACACGATTACATAAGTGCTCGGAGCTTCCCCGGAAGTCGTCTCCTGCGATAACCCGGATGTGTTGTGTTCAAGCTACTGCTGTATTGCAGTAGCTTGACAGCCCTGCGATTGGATAGTTGCAAACGATTGGACCAATCAAATGGCTCGCTGTATGCTTTTTCAAAGATTCATGGCGGCGTGTTCTCAGAGATGTGATTTTCTGCTAATTCGCCGAATTCCGCTTTATTTTATCTTCCAGGAAGATAAAGTACGTTAAGTATGTTAGCGGCTTGTGGTCCACGAACGCAGTGAAGCTGCGCCCTTTCAGGCAGGACTGGAAGTGGCGTATGGCCAGGTGGAAAGCCATTAACTCTCTGTTACTGGCGGCGTACAACGGCTGCGCGGGGGAGGAAATGGTAATAAAAGTTAACCATCCCCTTTTATGATTCCAAACAGTTTGAAATTGACAGTGCACAGTGGACATTGACTCATAACTTTTGAATATTTCTAAGACTTGGCTACATCAGTGATTGCGCAAAATGAACTGCTCAAGTCTCAATGGAGATTGAAACTGGTTATCTGAAATGAATGCTGAAATTATAACAAGTAATGGTATGTTGGAATTTTATTTCTATTATGGAATAGATAAAATTAACTGATTTTGATTTGATCAAGTGTTAAAGCATGTGATGGATAAAGCTTGTTGGAATATTTTAGGAATGCTATCTTCTTGGAACATAAGTCAATGTTATACAGTAATAAGTGGCATTCAGCTGTTTTATGTCATTTAAGCACAGTTCTGGTACTTAAAAATCCTAAAAACCCAGGAGCTTCGGGGGGCTTTGCCCCCCTTGTCCCCTCCACCGGGGCGCTGTCCCCCAGACCCCCTGCTGAATTTTCAGATAATTTCCCCAACCCCAAATCACATCGCTGGTTCGTGTTGGAATTCTGAGCTTTCGGTATTGTTTTCAGCAGAATTATGAGATTTTTATCGAAGGATCAGGAGTCATCAGTGCTAGAAATAGACAAAAGTGTCAAAAATAAGTTCCGATGGAATTGGCTTGAGAGAAAAGTGACGGTAAAGGTGAAAATTGGCTCAAAGTTCGATGAGGTAACAGAAACACTCGGACAATTTCTGAAGAAACCATAAAAGGAGATGAAGTTCAAAGTTCAGAGACTGACACAGCTTGCTGTCAAAAGGAAGAAAGTTTCACATTAGAAGTGACTTGGTGAACAGTGTAAATAGTGTAATAAACTCTTATAGAACTGTTAAATATGTTGGACTAAAGACAGTGAGGCAACATTGAAGAAAAAGTAAGTTAACTTTTCATTAAATTTAATGATTTATCTAAGTCTAGTATTTCGTGTGTTTTTTTTTTTATCTTTTTTTCAGTCTAAATTACTTCTGTTTTACTGAAAACATCCCAGCTTCAGGGGGGCTGCGCCCCCCCGGCCCCCCCATAAGTCAATCGACCAAATTAGATTTCAGCTGAAATCAGAATTTCCTGTTGCCATCCCTGAATTTTGCAAAAATGAGTGGGCCAAAATTTCTCCACAGCGCTGTAAAAGACTCGTTGCCAATTATCACAAACGCTTGATTGCAGAAGTTGCTGCTAAGGGTGGCCCAACCAATTATTAGGTTTAGGGGGCAATCACTTTTTCACACAGGGCCATGTAGGTTTGGATTTTTTTCCCCCTTAATAATAAACTCCTTCATTTAGAAACTGCATTTTGTGTTTACTTGTGTTATCTTTGTCTAATATTTAAATTTGTTTGATCTGAAACATTTAAGTGTGACAAACATGCAAAAAAATGAGAAATGAGGGAGGGGGCAAACACTTTTTCACACCACTGTGTATATATACACACCACACTACTCACAAAAAGTTAGGGATATTTGCCTTTTGGGTGAAATTTATGGAAATTGTAAAAAGTTCACGCTACAGTGATATTATATCATGAAAGTAGGACATTTAAGTAGAAACATGCAATGGTGATTTCCTCATCTCAGTTTATTGAAACAAAAGCCAACAACAGTGGTGGGTATACCACAACAAAAAATGTCAGTGTCTCAATAACTTGTCATGTGCCCTTGAGCATCAATTGCAGCTTGACAACATCTCATGCTGTTCACAAGTCGACTTGTTGTCTGCTGAGGCATCGCATTCCACTCTTCTTGAAGGGTGGCCCTCAGGTCATTGAAGTTGTGGGGTGCAGGGTTACGAGCCTCTACACCGCAGGTGTCAAACTCATTCCATGGAGGGCCAAGACCCTGCAGGTTTTACCTCCACCCAGTGTCTTCAACAGGTGAATTCACTGAATTTTGTCCCACTGATTGCTGATCAGTGAAAACTCCTGCTGAAGACACTGGGTAGAAGCAAAACATGCAGGGTCTTGGCCCTCCATGGAATGAGTTTGACACCCCTGCTCTACACGGTGACTCAGCTGATCCATCCCATAGGTTTTCTATGCGATTACTTTGGGGGTAAATTTGCTGCTAATTGCATAGGCAGAATCTAGTGTGAGCTGGATCGATGACCCAATATTTGCAGCAGTTTCAATTCTGGTAACTAATTGGTTAAGTCTAATTTTTGTAATGTGGTTACAGATTTTGTGTGAATATAGTCTTAAATTTCATCATGGGGTCTTAAAAAGTCCAAAATGTAACATCATTATAGCTGCAAATACCATGATAAAGAATGAGTTTGACTTGAAAATGAGCAGTGTGTTGTGGTCTCTTCCAGACGTTTGGAACTGGCAGGCCAGCTGAAGCAGTGGCACCTCAAAGTTATAGAGATAGTAAAGCGGGGGCAACACCGCAAGTCCCTGGATAAACTGTTTCAGGGGTTTAAGCCCGCTGTGGAGTCCTGTTATTTTAACTGGGAGGTGGCCTATCCTCTGGAGGGCATTACCTACTGCAGCGCTGAAAAGAAGAGCACCCCATTCTGCTGGTCCAGAGCAATGCAGCATCAGAGAGGAGTCAAAGCTGCTGCTGGAGCAGGTGCTGAAGGGTCCCAATCAGGCGTAGGAGGCAGAGCTGAAGGTGGAGCTGGGGTTGACTATAAAGGCAGGACAGGTGGTTACATGTCACAGCAGGAGGTGGCGGTGCGGCCGAAGGAGACCGTTCTGACAAAGAGGAAGGGTCTGTCTGTGAGTGGAGGAGGAGGGATGCTAGTCCGTTTGGGAGGAAACGTGTCACTTTCTCTAGAAGACGGAGGAGGGAAGTATATTTACAAAGGGACAGGCTCCTCCTCTGGAGGGAAACTGAAGCTGACACAGGGAGGTGGGAAGGGTCTGTCTGTAGGAGGCTCTGGTGGAGGCGGTTTGGGAAGTAGTAAGCATCCAAGTGCCAAGCGCCGAACCAGCAGCGAGGACAGCTCCCTGGAGCCGGATCTGAACGAGCTCAGCCTGGACGATGGCTGCAATTTGGCTCTAGGGGCTGAGGCCAGCAACACGTTTGAGTTTCTCCCCCCACCACCGGAGATGTTGCCCTCTCCAAGTCCACTGCTCAGAGATTCATGCAAGTACAACAGCAGCAGCAGTGGAGGGAGTAAGATTTTTGAATCAAAACGTCCCTGCCATGCCGCTGGTGCACATCCTGCTGCAGAGCCTACTCAGCCTTGCTTTCCCGTCAGAGACACCTTGGTAGATGTTATAGACTCACCCGGCACTGCAGAGAAGGAAGGGGAAATGGAGGTGGAGGCTGTCCCCAGCAGAGATGAAGATGCAGACTCAGCTGGCAGTAACCAGCCCTGTGTCTCAACAACAACGGCAAGATCAGGCACCGCTCAGACAATGGCGAAGGCTTCACGGAGCAGAAAAGAGGGGCCTGCTGAGGCAGCAGAGAGTGGGCCTGCTGACCGAGCAGCTGCTGAAGGAGAACCAGTGGGTGAAGATGACTATCAGGTGTACTTCCTGGGTGCCGCCCCAGAGGAGGGAGCAGACAGACAACTGGTTGACAACCACCAGGACGAGGAGCCAGACATCTTTGCAGGGATCAAACCTCTTGAGCAGGAGGGACGCATGGAGGTAAGAGGAACACCAGTGGTGACGCTAGCAGAAGTTTTAAACACTAGACTTACATTTCCTGTCCTGCACTGTGAGCGCATCATCAGTAGGGGTGTCATGAGCTCGACTGTAAGTTAGGTATTTGCTGAAGTGATGTCATACTGCAGGTGTGAATCGTCAGTGGTCTCACAGTTCTGTTCGATTACAATTCAGCCATTAATGATTCAAACGCAAAACGATTGACAATGCAGCTTGATGCATTTTTCTGTTGCATCTTCAATTCTTATGCCTTTTATTAGATTTCAGCTTTAATTTCTTTTTCTTTCTTTCTTTCTCTTTTCTCTCTGTCTTTCTCTTTCACTCTTTCTTTTTCTTTCTCTTTCTTTGTCTTTCTCTTTCTTTTTCTCTCTTTTTCTGTCTTTTTCTTTCTCTTTCTTTTTCTCTTTCTTTTTTCTCTTTCTTTTTCTGTCTTTCTTTCAGGGATCATTTCTATAGTTTCTAACTTGAGAGATGTGTTTCGAAAGTGATCTTTCTTTCTTTCTTTCTTTCTGTCTGTCTCTTTCTTTTTGTCTTTGGTGATCTTACATTTTTGAATTGTACAATAAAGGGATTTTTTAAAACTCAAACTCTCTCTTTCTCCCTCCCAGAGGGAAATTACAGGGCATCCACCTGTACCACGGTGCGGCACCAATCCCTTCACCATTCACACCTAGGGCCACTTTAGCGTCTCCAATTAACCTAACTTGCATGTTTTTGGCCTGTGGGAGGAAACCGGAGTACCCGGACTAAACTCACGCAAATACAGGGAGAACATGCAAACACCACACAGAAGGGTCACTGATGGTCAGGGGGTGGGATCAATCCCATGACCTTACTGTGGTGCCACTGTGCTTACCACTGCTCCACCTAGATGCCCTTTTTTTTTATATATATATAATTTTGGCTGTTATTGTTCCCTAGCCATGAAAATTGGTAAAAAAGTGCTTTTTTTAAATTAAATTTTTAATAAATAAATTTATTTATTTTGGTCCTGCAATGGACTGATGATCTGTCCAGGGTGTACCGTGCCTCTCACCCAAAGATGCTGGGATAGGCTCCAGCCCTCCCGCGATCTGAAAAGAATTAAGTGGTAGAGGATGGATGGATGAATGGATAGCTTTAATTTTTTTTTTTTTTTGTAATTTAGAAGTGGAAAAGCACTGAATTTTTCTTACTACATGACTACTGTTTGATCAGTTACTAAAATCAGTCTGGTAAATGTGAATTCATTATTTAGAAAGTAGGGCTGGGAACGATCCCTAATTTCCAGAATCGATTCGATTCCGATTCTTGAGATTCTGAATCGATTCGATTCTATTCCGATTCAATCCCGATTCGATCTGGGGAATTACCATTTTTAATAGCCATTTTACTTCCCATGAAACAAAAATCTTCGAGACCTAATGCTGCAAATTGTACCAAGAATCTTCTAACTTTGTTAATTCATAAATTATCACATATAGAACTGACCCCAAATCAGTTACAATAATGCACTTTTTATTATTTAACTTATCATTTCATAAAGTGCTCACAGGTGCTTTCTTTAGTGCAAAGGGTGTGTCGTGTCAAGTTCACCCCCCAGAGTAAGTAAACAAATTCAATGCATGAACCATGCAGACATAATCTCATTGTACTTCAGTCCCTCCAGGATTTTGTCAGCTGTTTTTGTGATTGTTGTGGCCCAAAAAGCCTGGATTTGTGGGAGCTTTTCCAAAAAGTTATGGCACTTTTAGAGTTTTTTTGCACTCAAAGTTGTGTGAGGAAGTACAGATTTTAAAGCAGCTGCTTTTTCCATAGTTTACAGTGATGCTGTTCTATGTAACACCACAAGAAAAGTACAGGATTGCCAAAAATTTCTTGTTAAACAGTGATTTATTTAGAATTAAATACTCAGTAAAATTGTAAAAAAAAAAAAAAAAAAAAGACCAATATTGTGTTCTTGCTGAGAACTTTAAAAAAAGAAATAAAAGAATTTGTCATTCCAACAACTAAATTGCATTGAATGCATGTTAGTGTGCAGCACCTCCTTGAATCTTGAATTTGAAGGTCTTCTTCTGTGCTGAAATCCACATGAAGCAGGGATGCTCCTCCACTGACCACCTCTGACCTTCAGAAGGTCTCAGTGAGGATGAAGCTTCCAGTCTTCACACATCTGAAGGCAGATAAAAAGAATAGATTTCACAGTAAAATTAACATTCATATTTTTAGATCACCACACCACAGTAGGGTTTAATAATTTAGTTTTTTTTTTTTAGTATTTTAACTCCAAATTAACTTTCAATGTTGGAAAAGGGTTTCAGTTCATTTCCTGAGAAGGTTTGTTCATTTCAATTTAGTTCTACTGAGTAACAATAGCTTGTTGTACTGCAGCCTTTATTAATTTTATTGTGATTTATTCTCTTCACATCGCTTAAGTGGCAGAAGTCCATAATCTCATAAAATATACCTTAATTCTGCATTTATTCACAGCGCTTAACCAACAGTTCTCTCTGTGTCCATAGTTTGTAAAAGAAACCACCATCATGCCAGATAAATTATTAATTGACGACACAAACGTTAAAAGAAACAAATATTATACTTACAGTCTCAGCAGCTCCAAGTCTCTGCTTCACGGGTTTCAGTCTCCGCATTTTCCCTTTATCAGTCGTCAACTTGATGTTCCAACACAGCGCTGCACGGAGTAAAAGTCCGTTTATCCCCGCTTTATGAAAAATATTCAGAAGCTGTTGAGGACAGTCTTTACGGTGACTTTTGCTGCTAAATTAAGAGACGCACGTTATTAACTCCGCATCATGTAAACACAAAAGACGTGTGCACGCGCCGCAGGGAACACAGAAGTTTTATTTATGAAAAATATTCAGAAGCTGTTGAGGACAATCTTTACGGTGACTTTTGTTGCTAAATTAAGAGACGCACGTTAATATCGCCGCTCGTGTAAACACGAAAGAGCACGCGCGGCAGGAAACTCTTGCCGGATGAGAACCGTTTTAACACCACAGAAGAAGAACTAGCATATCCGTTAGCTTGCTAGCTCCGTTAGCGCGTCAGTTGTTTATGGTTCTCGGCCGTTGTTCCTGGCTGACTGACCCGGTTTCGACCCAATTATACTCAGCAGACGTTTACAAACGTAAAAATATTATATTAAAACATATTAATATTAAAAGATCGATCCGCGGATTTTGTGGATCGATATCAGCTCAGTCAAACATGTATCGATACATATCGATATATTGATCTTTTGAACCCACCCCTATTAGAAAGTGCTTCATCAGACAGCAAGGTTGAAGGTAGAAGAGTTACTTCTCTTCAGTCACATGTAATGGCTGTGCTTGTTTTGTTTTATTCAGAAAATCTCTTACCTGTTCTTTGGGTTTTTGTTGTGCAGTGCGAGTGCAGCCTTGTCAGTAAAGTAGCTTTGTGACGGGATCTAGTGCCACGGCTGATGGCGTCAGTGGTACCTGGGAACTCTGTTGCCCGGTGGGGCCGTAGATCCTTGACTGTGGTTGGTGCTTTTCCGTCAGTCCCTGTTTGTTTGGCAGAGTTAATGTTTTTTTTGTTTTTTTTTAAGTTCATGCTTCCCGCAGAGTTCATAAATCAGAAATGTGCCAAACATCAGCTTTCAAAATGTTAGGCATGCCTTTTTTTTATCACCACTTGTGGTTCTCTGCCTCCGTCATCCGTGGGCTGTTTACAGAGGTTTGTCGGACATATACGAGTGTTGAATCTGGAGTGGCGTGTTCCTACTGACAAGGCTGTCTGACAAAGTATGAGTGAATACTAACATGTTCTTCCATCAGGGCCAAAGTTGTTGCAGTTTTATGCTTACTATTTGACAATAATTAGGGTTAGGGTGATATATGACTGACAAATAATGGAGCTCATGTCAGTCATAACACCATGTAGATCATATTTTAAAATAAGAATTTAAACCATTAGATGAGTTATGACTTACTAGTTTAGCCAAATCTGTAAGAATTTAATTGTGACCTTAAAATGATAAAGTAAATCGAATTTACAGTTTGGAGAATCATGACACCCCTAATCATTGGTGAGATTTTTTTGTGTGTGTGTATTAGCGCATAAGATTTTTTTTTACATGGGATTTGTAAAGAAAAAGCAATGGCTGAAGAGCTGACGGCAGTTAGATGAGTAATAATTCAGAAATCTGTGTAACTACATTACAAGAGTGTCCAGAAGTGCCTTTGCCATACGCACTGTATCAATGATGATGGCTTGTGAAGTTATAAATGTGAGTGTGTTTGTGTCTGTGTGTGCCTAGGTGCTGTTTGCCTGTGCTGAAGCCCTCCACGCTCACGGCTACAGCAATGAGGCCTGTCGGCTCGCCGTGGAACTAGCAAGAGACTTGCTGGCCAACCCTCCAGACCTGAAAGTGGAGCAGCCTCAGACTAAGGTGGCTGCACTAAACCCAATCTCCACAGTCACTGGACACCTCCCCTGTCCCTCATTTGTACCGTTCCCGTCTGCAAAAATCATGAATCATAATCTCAAACTTTGTTTCGTGTTGAGCTTTTCTTCAGATTCTTTTGCCTTTTTTTGTCTGTTCTCTGCCAGTTTATAGTTATGCAACAGCTAGTTCTGAACAGCTTGATTGGGCAATATGGATTCCAAGAGTTACCATGTTCAGTGATAACCACACCTGACCATTCACCAGATATAAGATGAGATGAGCCTTTATTAATCCCACAATGGGGAAATTAAACGATTGCAGCATCAAAAGGATAGCAGCACTCAGAGCAATAGTTAATAAGATGATATAAGAACTGGTTAGCCAAAGCAGTAAATAAATATACAGTATGTACACAGTTATATACACAGTGCAGGAGCGTTGCAGCTAGATGGTATCAACAGCATGACAGTTAGGTAAATTACCCAGCAAAATATGAATATATGTAGACCCAGACAGTACATTTCACATTTGAATGAACAGTGTTGTTGCCACCCTCGATAATCGTAATTGTCGTAGTTGTGTATTGGAGGAGACGATCTCCATTGTGCAAAGTTGTGATGTTTAATACGGCCTCTGTGAGGAGCACAAGTTAGATTGTAATGTGCCTCAAAAGATGCATCACTCTGCTTCAACAGCGTTCTGATAATCTATAATTACAGTCACTAGGCGATTTGTTAATTTTTAACAATTGGGTGGTGGTGGGGGAGTATTGTAGTATTCACAAATTTTGCATAATATACAAATATAAAAGTATGTCAAGTGTAAATTTGTAAAAAAAATAAAGGATCAAATTATAAAAGGTACTAATTTATAATGAAAACAGCAAAAATTTACCATAAGTCCCAAATTTATGAGAGAAAGTTACAAATTTGAGAGAAAAGACAACTCTTGAATCAGGGGTAAAAGAGGGGAAAAAAATCATAAATTTACAAGAATAAATTACAGCTTTACAAGAAAAAATGCACAAATTTACAAGAGCAAAAGCTGCATACAGTGGTGTGAAAAAGTGTTTGCCCCCCTTCCTGAGTTCTCATTTTTTTTGTATGTTTGTCACACTTAAATGTTTCAGATCATCAAACAAATTTAAATATTAGACAAAGATAACACAAGTAAACACTAAATGAAGGTGTTTATTAAGCATAAAAAAAATCCAAAGCTACATGGCCCTGTTTGGAGGAAAAAGTGATCCCCCCCCCCCCGTTAAAACATAAATTAACTGTGATTTATCACATCTTTAGAAAGCTGAGTTCAAGTTCTCTAACCACACCCAGGCCTGATTACTGCCACACCTGTTCTCAATCAAGAAATCGCTTTAATAGGACCTGCCTGACAAAGTGAAGTAGACCAAAAGATCCTCAAAAACATCATGCTGCAATCCAAAGAAATTCAAGAACAAATGAACAAACTAACTGAGATATATCAGTCTGGAAAAGGTTCAAAAGCCATTTCTAAAGCTTTGGGACTCCAGCAAACCACAGTGAGAGCCATTATCCGCAAATGGCGAAAACATGGAACAGTGGTGAACCTTCCCAGGAGTGGCCGGACGACCAAAATTACCCCAAGAGCGCAGTGACGACTCATCCAAGAGGTCACAAAAGACCCCACAACAACATCCAAAGAACTGCAGGCCTCACTCCAGACTCCACCATAATAAGAGACTGGACAAAAATAGCCTGCATGGCAGAGTTCCAAGACTAGTTCCAAGACTACAATTGTGACACATGACACGGTTGTAACCAGAATATGTAAATTTTACACTATTTATTTTTTAAAAATTTTTGCACAGTAATATTGCATAATGGAACTTACCATTTGAAGTATTGTACAACCAAGGCTTGAATATTGGGCCAGTTGGGGTCTCACCCAGATGTTCTGTGTTTAGACTTTGACTCGGGGGTAAAAGAGGAAAAAAATCATAAATTTACAAGAAAACACATGACATGATTGTAACCAGAATATGTTAATTTTACACCATTTTTATTTTTTAAAATTTTGCACAGTAATATTGCATAATGGAACTTACCATTTGAAGTATTGTACAACCAAGGCTTGAATATTGGGCCAGTTGGGGTCCCATCCAGATGTCCTGTGTTTAGACTTTTTTTGTGGTGTCATCCTTCTCTCCTTCCTCTGCTCTCACCTCTCCTGGACCCTCTGCCTGAACACTTTACTCTCCTTGGCTCCTCTCTTCTGTCTCATCTTTCCCATCTTTCCCTATCTGAGCTCTAATTCAGGTTCTCTTTCTGTCTATGATGGTACACAACCAGGCTAGAAACAGACAACCAAAAATTTCTAGTTAAGGGTACAAAGAGCATCCACATAAAAACTTGAGTAATGACTTCAGTCTTGAAGGTTTAAGGTTTTTCTCCAAAATTTATAACAAGTTTCTAATAGTTTTCTACTTTTCTCTGTACATTTATCTGAATTTGCAACACTTTTCCTCAAATTTGTAATTTTCTCTTGTAAAATTGACTTTTCTTGTACATTTGAGACTATTATAAATGTGGATTATTTTTTGGCTTATTTTTATCTTTTTTTAATCTAATTCAATTTTATTTATAAAGCTTTTTAAAAACGACAGTTGACACAAAGATGTTGTACATCAAAATCAATAAAATACAGCTAAAATACAAAACAGCATAAACAAAACAATAGTCATACAATAGAGACAATAAGAACAAATAAAACCAATGTCTCAAACTGGGTCAAAAGCCAGAGAATAAAAATGGGTTTTAAGAGGAGTTGTAAAACTGGACAGTGAAGAGACCTGCCTGATGGACAAAGGCAGATTATTATAAAATTACTGTTTTCTAATAAATTTGAAACAGAATGTGGCAAATTTTTTACTTTTTTCCCCTCATACAATTTTTAACTTTTGACCATAATTTTGTAGAGCAAGAACAGAACAATAACTTTAACTCTGAATTCAAAGAAATATAATTATTAAAATTATATTTAAAGAAATAAATTAATTTAAATGACCAAGGAGGCCGTTATTTCTGTTATAATATTTCTTTATAGTTTTTTAGAAATCTCACCACCACCTAGACAGCAGGAAAAACCTCCCTTATTTTGAAATCCAAATGTTGGCACGTTTAGTTTGTCTGAAGGCTGCTGACGGATTAAAGTCATTGACTTGGTGAATTTCGGTCATTTTAACTTGCCAGGTACATAATGGGGAACATAACTTAATATTGTAGTGGCTGGTGAAATATATCTTCAACAATTCATCAGTCCCCCCTGCCTTTCCCTTCATATGAAGCCGGCTGCATATGAATTCTAACCACATCTCTTAGCTAAGCGACTCTTCCGTTATTGCTCCCGTTTCCAGCGGGTTAAAACCATGATAAATGCCTCCAGTGCTTGCATACCTCTTCTGGGTTTTTTTTTTTTTCCGCGTTTAAAGTACTTTAATAAACTCATGTTTCTCTCAGACAGTCACACTAGCGAGAGACTCTGCCTGACTGGAAAGCTCTCGTGGGCGGGCGCTTCTAAACTCCGCGCGGATGATGGCCATGCACATTGTTTGTGTGTGTGCTTGCAGAAAGTCATTGCTTCATATATTTTTCTTAAATTCATATCTCCTCATTAGCGCGGTGGTAATTTTTCTGGCGAGGTGGGCCGCCACTTAGAAATGTTACCAGAGGAAACCCTGCAAGATGTTGGCTTATCTCTAAGAACAAAATTGAATTTACAAGAAAACATTTCAAATGAAAGAGGGAAAAAAATTGCAAATTTATGTGAAGAGTTGTAATTTAAAAAGGTGAAAAATTGAGAATCTGCAGATTTGTGGGACAGTGTTGCAACCTTACTGTAAAAAAAAACTGCAAATTTAAAAGTAAAAGGTCACAAATTTGAGAGAAAAATTAGACACATTTACAAGAAGAAAATTGCAAACTGAGGAAAACATCACAAATTTCTGTAAAATAAGTCTTTTAATTTTAAGAAAACAGTTGCAAATTTACAAGAAAAAAACACAAATTTTGGAGAAGTCGAAAAAAATGTAGTAAATTTACATTGAAAAAAATGTTCAAGTTTCAGGAAATGACTTGCAAATTTATTCCATATTTGGAAGGAAAAAAATCAGAAGTTCAAACGAACCCCCCCCCCCCCATATTTATTGAAGTTGCAAATTTAAGCAAAAATAGCAAATGGATATTTAATAAGTTGGGAATTAATTTAAAAAGGTTCAAATGTACAAAAATATGAATAAACAGTTCATGAGAGAGCAATGTTGCTTTTTTTGGGGCCTCTTTGTTTAAGGCTCAAATATGTTTTTTGGCTTCATGCAGATTTTTGGACAAAAATTGCTTAAAATGGCTAATTTCCTAGTAAAGGTTGCTGACCGCTGGGGTGGGGGGATGGCAGCTTAACAAGGGGGATGCAACCCCCCTCAAATGGCCTACTGATCCCACAGACTATAGGAAGCCACTGGCACTTTCTTTAGTGCGTTGTGTACCTTAATTTCCACAGTGAAGTGCTGTTTGAAAGAGACAAACTTTATGAACCCAAAATCGGACTGTTGTTTTCTGGGTTCATGCTAATAGCAGAGTTAGCTGTGATTTGCTTACTTTTAAAATAATTTGGCCTGAACTTCATATAAAACCTCACAGCTTACTATTTGTGTTAAAGCTTTTCTCAGTCTATTTTGTCTGAAGATGCCCCATATAAAGACAGCAAAGGGGATGGAAACAAAATCAAGTACTGGTCAAGTGCTAGCTAGCTAGCTAGCTAGTAGGCCACTTGACTAAAGAGGTCTGACCAATGGAAAAGTCTTTTATATAAACTGGTGGGCTGGTGGGCAATAAGAAATTTAATTGAGCATGTGTGTACAATAGTGATAAGGCTCTTATATTCTATATTATGCTCAGTGTTTGTGTTGGCAACATTCAGGAGTAGCAGCTGGGAACCGTTTTTTGATCATGTGGTTGTACTAGTCTTGGCAGAACAGTAAACATTAAATAAACAAGCAAATTATCTGTCCCTTATTGCTGTCAACTCATAATATTGCTTAATTAAGCAGCAGTTATCAATTGTAAAAATTTTGGAACTTTATGTCTGAAATACAGCCTTCCATCCTGACATTATTTTCTGTACCGCTTTGCTGAATTTTAGGGTAAGAAGAGCAAAGTGTCGACCAGCCGTCAGACCCAGGTGGCCACCAACATGCTGTCCAAAGCTGCTTTCCTCCTCACTGTTCTCAGCGAGCGACTGGAGTTCCACAACCTGGCATTCAGCACCGGCATGTTCTCCCTGGAGCTCCAGAGACCACCGGCATCTACAAAAGCTCTGGAGGTCTTGTCTCACACAGAGAAATTGTGCATGCTGAAAATTGCCAAAACTTAACACCCACTAAGTCCTAATTGCTCATAGATTTTCAGTTGTGCAGGTAAAGCTCATATAATTAGCTGACACAGTCCTTGACAGCGTTTTGAGTTTACTCCGAATTTCTCGATATAACGCATTAATTTCTCAATGAGAATGGGTGTTCTGATCTAGCAGTTTGCCATCTGAGTCATGAGCACACATGTTTGTAACGCACACTCCCACTGTGTTTGTTGGGTCACCAGGTGAAACTGGCCTACCAGGAGTCGGAGGTAGTGGCTCTGCTGAAGAAGATTCCTCTGGGTCTGACGGAGATGTCTGCCATCAGAGAGCGCGCTGAGCAGCTCAGGGATGGAAACTTTTGTGATTACAGACCTGTGCTGCCGTTAATGTTAGCCAGCTTCATCTTTGATGTTCTGTGCACCCCAGGTAAGCACCAATTGTTGTTTGATAGTTGGGGGCCGTTAGCAAAAAAGGATACAGCTGCATCTAAAATAGTTTTGTTTTTTTGATAATTTAAGTCCAAAAGTAAACTTTTATACAATTTTTCTTCCAAGGGAAATATTTCAAACCTTTTTTATTGCTTTAGTTTTGATGATTAGATTTATAGCTTATGAAAATCTTTATCTATTAGAATATAAAGTACAAGAGTATGTTTATACAGAGGGAAAAAAAGCCCTAAAAAGTTGAATTCACCACTGAAGCTACTATATGCAACTTTGGTAACCATTGGGTGGATATTATGTTTGGTAGTGTGAAGATTGCAATGAATATACACAGTCTGTAGTACAACAGCGGGCAGGCAGTGTTTCACCAAAAGCTAAGGTTGATGTGCAAATACGCAATGAACATACAGGTTATAAAGTACAAAACTGTACAGCGAGTGTTAGAAGGAATGTCTGTGGTTACTCAGTGGTTCAACAGAGTGACAGCCTGAGGGAAGAAAGTGTGAGCATGCAGGACGAGTGCTGTCTGCTGCCATCACCAAAATATAAATGAAAAAGGCTTGAAATATTTCCCTTGTAAGGAATGTAAAATATGTGAAAGATCACTTGTGGAATTAAATTATGAAAAATGAATAAAAATGTTGGCCATCTTCTAATTTTTGAGATGCACCTGTACGATGTGATTTACTGGATTTCACAGTTGGCATTTGTTAGTACTTTAGCAGTACCAACTGTCTAATTTTTTGCGTACACCTGTATGTGTCAGATCCAGAATAATTTTAACATGTGGCCAGCTGTAGAAAATAATTTGTTGTTCAGCACATCTAACACTTACACCCAGAAATGACTGAAGATGCTGCTAGTCTGTTTTTGATTACATTAGTCTGTTCTGAAGGAGGGGCTTTAATAATTAACATTACTTCCACTATTCTCCATACTGTTTGTGCAGTCGTGTCTCCTACGGGCTCCCGTCCACCCAGTCGTAACCGGAACAATGAAATGCCTGGAGATGAGGAGCTGGGCTTTGAGGCAGCTGTCGCAGCACTTGGTAGGTTTATTTTTACTCTGTTTTGCTCTTGGATTTGATTCTCCTACTGTCTAAGGTGCTGCCTGATGTCTCCTCTTACTCCTCCTGTCTTTAGACAGAGCCTGATATTGGCATTACTTTGTAGAAATCAGTTTTCACTTTTTTTGGCAAGTTATTTTTTTGTCAAAAAAGCCAAAATTTTATTTTCTTGAGTGTGACTCTATTTATTATACATAAAGCAATAAAAGACAAACTGTGCAGGGGTTGACTACTGTTTACAGGCTCTGTAAATGCTGCCTACTGTGTGTGCCGTCATGCTTCATATTTCTGTGTGTGCAGGTATGAAGACGACAGTCAGTGAGGCTGAGCATCCTCTACTGTGTGAAGGAACTAGACGGGTGAAGGGGGACTTGGCTCTGGCTCTCATGATCACCTATAAGGATGACCAGAGCAAGCTCAAGAAGGTAAGGACCAGGTTTTGGTCTCTATACATACTTTTAAGTTTTTGATGGTTTTTTTTTTTTTTGGACCACTTTGGATTTGAAATGGTGCTAATTGCTGGGCTGCAGTGCAAGGCAGTAATCATAGAGCAGCACAAGCAATTCAGTGTGGTACTGCCAACTGCCTTTACAGTGGGGCAAAAAAGTATTTAGTCAGCCACCAATTGTGCAAGTTCTCCCACTTAAAAGATGAGAGAGGTCTCCAATTTTCATCATAGGTATACCTCAACTATGAGAGACAAAATGAGGAAGAAAAATCCAGAAAAATCACATTGTCTGATTTTTTAAAGAATTTATTTGCAAATTATGGTGGAAAATAAGTATTTGGTCAATAACAAACAAGCAAGATTTCTGGCTCTCACAGACCTGTAACTTCTTCTTTAAGAGGCTCCTCTGTCCTCCACACTCGTTACCTGTATTAATAGCACCTGTTTGAACTCGTTATCAGTATAAAAGACACCTGTCCACAACCTCAAACAGTCAGACTCCAAACTCCACTATGGCCAAGACCAAAGAACTGTCAAAGGACACCAGAAACAAAATTGTAGACCTGCACCAGGCTGGGAAGACTGAATCTGCAATAGGTAAGCAGCTTGGTGTGAAGAAATCAACTGTGGGAGCAATTATTAGAAAATGGAAGACATACAAGACCACTGATAATCTCCCTCGATCTGGGGCTCCATGCAAGATCTCACCCCGTGGGGTCAAAATGATCATGAGAACGGTGAGCAAAAATCCCAGAACCACACGGGGGGACCTAGTGAATGACCTGCAGAGAGCTGGGACCAAAGTAACAAAGGCTACCATCAGTAACACACTACGCCGCCAGGGACTCAAATCCTGCAGTGCCAGACATGTCCCCCTGCTTAAGCCAGTACATGTCCAGGCCCGTCTGAAGTTTGCTAGAGAGCAAATTTAGATGATCCAGAAGAGGATTGGGAGAATGTCATGTGGTCAGATGAAACCAAAATAGAACTTTTTGGTAAAAACTCAACTTGTCGTGTTTGGAGGAGAAAGAACGCTGAGTTGCATCCAAAGAACACCATACCTACTGTGAAGCATGGGGGTGGAAACATCATGCTTTGGGGCTGTTTTTCTGCAAAGGGACCAGAACGACTGATCCGTGTAAAGGAAAGAATGAATGGGGCCTTGTATTGTGAGATTTTGAGTGAAAACCTCCTTCCATCAGCAAGGGCGTTGAAGATGAAACGTGGCTGGGTCTTTCAGCATGACAATGATCCCAAACACACCGCCCGCGCAACGAAGGAGTGGCATTGTAAGAAGCATTTCAAGGTCCTGGAGTGGCCTAGCCAGTCTCCAGATCTCAACCCCATAGAAAATCTTTGGAGGGAGTTGAAAGTCCGTGTTGCCCAGCGACAGCCCCAAAACATCACTGCTCTAGAGGAGATCTGCATGGAGGAATGGGCCAAAATACCAGCAACAGTGTGTGAAAACCTTGTGAAGACTTACAGAAAACGTTTGACCTCTGTCATTGCCAACAAAGGGTATATAACAAAGTATTGAGATAAACTTTTGTTATTGACCAAATACTTATTTTCCACTATAATTTGCAAATAAATTCTTCAATGTGATTTTCTGGATTTTTTTTTTCTCATTTTGTCTCTCATAGTTGAGGTATACCTATGATTGAAATTGGAGACCTCTCTCATCTTTTAAGTGGGAGAACTTGCACAATTGGTGGCTGACTAAATACTTTTTTACCCCACTGTATCTATTCTGAAATACGAGGGGGGGGGGGCTGAAAAGTTCGTAGTGGTCAAATTTGACCAACTGTGGTTTATTTTTCAACATGGTCTCCCCTTCAGTCCACACACTTCCATCGGTGTTGCAGCGCTTGGATCCCTACAGTTGAAAAATAAACCACATTTGGTCAAATTTGACCACAATGAACTTTTCAGCCTTCCTCGTATATTCGTCATTGTTACAACATTTAGAGGCAGATTTACTAAGGCAGTGCAAATTAGCGCGTGCGAAATTTAGACAGGGCGCCTCAGGGAGTGGCCAATTTTTGCCAGTGATCTACTAACAACACGCAAAATTATCAACACAGACGCAGTCACTTCATTTCAATAATGCCCACCCATCCACCAAGAGCACCTCAAAATTGCACACAGGCACAGCCAGGTCAGAGGAACATAATATATAAAGCTTTTTTTTAAGTTTTTGTTTAAGTGCAAAAAACCCCACTAAAATTGTTTATTTTGTTTGTTTTATTTCAAAATTTAGATTTTCATTTAACATGGCAGACTTTTCTGTTTAATATGTATAACTGAAGCATTTAAATCTAATTTAATAAAGGACTACTCATGAATAAAATATTATTTGACCAGTGTGTTTATTTTATTAACACTAGAACCATCTTGGCCTGATGGAGACTCTGGGGTTTTATGTGACTAACTTTGTTTTAACAAAATCTACAGATCTTCCAGTTCACAACTTTTTATAAATGCCATTGAGTTATGGTGTTGCAATTTCGGGGGACATTTCTATGGATCTGTGCACTGTTTTTGTTAATAATCCCATTGTTGTTTTCCTCCTATGTTGTGTATCCTGAACTGGGAGAGAGAAATAGAGAGAAGAGGGAACTGAATTACTGTTTTATGCACAGCAAAAAGAAATACTGTAAATATAGAAATATGGATAGAGGGGGAAAAAAATCAAAGAAAATTGGCAATGTGGAAGATTTTGCTTCAAGGGCAAGGGAGAGCTGATGGGAAAACTCCAGATCCCAGTCTGAACCTCCGCAGAAAAGAGTCATTATCGGCTGACACATCTGTATGTCCACTGCAGGTATAAGGGCTCCTATTGTATTCTATTTTATGGATACAAATTCATATAATAGGCTATATATAGGATAAACAAATGAAATGAAAAAAAAAACAAAACCTGCCGGCTGATGACCAGTTCAGCATAACACTGATCTCTGTGAGACCATTGATATTCATATAATCTGTTCTTCTGTCATGCCAAATAAAGTCACGTGCAGAGAGAAGCTTCTGCCACGTGCCCTCTGTTCTCGCTGGTGTCTCAGCACCAACAATCACTGTCATGTCAGGCACAGATGAATTAAGACAATACTTGTTTGTGCATTAAATCCTGGCACATTTAGCAGGAGACTGACAACCGCAAGCCTTCGTAAATCACCTTGTGCCAGTCATTTAAATATTCCCCTCCCTCAAATTTATGTGTTAACATGACAACTCCCACAAATGCATATGCAATGAGGCCAGGCACAAAATTAACATAGTCCATGCCTTTCCACCGCAAATTTTGTCCTGCGCCCTTTAGTAAATCTCAACAGTAGTTTTTTTTTAACACCAAAACAGGGTTTTGCGATGTTGCAGCACGTTAGTAAATCTGCCCCTTTATGCTGAATTACCAATTTAACTGGACATGATAATTGCACTTGGATGCTTCACTGGATGTGTATCATTCCACTTTAGCAGTGTTTTAATAATTTTTTGATTAGAGTAACTGATGGTGGCTTCTTATAATACAGTATATGTGTACATTAATTTCCACAGTGAGGCACTGTTTAAAATGAGACGGTCTTCACAACCCAGAAATTATCTTTTGGGTTCATGCTCATAACCTCGTTACCCCAGTTAGCTGCATTTAGTTTCATTTTACAATTAGTTACTCCAATGATTGGATTAAAACTTCACAGGGTACAGTTTCTACTGATGCCTCACAACATAACACACACTTCTGACTCATTACTTTATTTAAAGATGGCTGTAAAAAGGCATTGAAGAGAATGTAAATGGAGGTGGAGATGGCACTCAACCCTATGTAGCAAGCTAGCAGTTATTTTCCTTCTAAGATTAGTTACCCCATTGTTTAGGTTAAAACTTGGGCACATACAATGCTTTACAGCAGAATGCATGCTTCAGACCTTTTACATCATCTAAAGGTGACTAAAAAGTCACTGAAGAAAATCCAAACAAAAGCAGGGATACCAAACGAGCCCCAGCAAGCTCGCTTGTAAGTTTATCTAAAGAGACCGGACCAATCGATTCTGGTAAAGTATGTATATAAACTATGAGTGATGCGCAATACAAAATGTAATTGAACGTACACTACCAGTCAAACATTTGGACACACCTACACATTCATTTTCAAAGGGTAGATGTATCCAGTCTTTTGACTGGTACTGTATTTGTAAAGTGACAACAAAGTATTTGTTGTCACTTTACATTTGTTGTATTTGTTGTATTATGGTCAGTATTTGGTTCAGCTCCATCTAAGAGTAGCAGTTGGGAATTACTTGTGCACCTATGCACCTTTGAATTTCAATTTTAAAATGGGAAAATATGTGTATTTCTTTCAGGGGGGAACCTGATATCTATAGTCTGCACATGTTTTTTTTTCTCTAATGTTCATGTGTATATGCAGATATTTTTTCCAGTTTCAATGAAAATATTGTCACGTGCACAGGTTCACCAACACAACATTACAGTTCTCATATAAGAAGCAATTAACAGCTACTGTTATGATTAGAATGTCACTGAAATGGACTGATACATAGCCAGTGAAGTGTCCAAGTGCAGTTATCGTGGAATATTGTAACTCCTAGAAACCTTAACTGTCGTGTAGGTGTAAACGGTTGTCTTGCCTTCTTTGTTTTGTCTTTTCAATAACCCTCCTCAGATACTAGACAAGTTGTTGGACAGGGAGAGTCAGACCCACAAACCTCAAACTCTCAGCTCCTTCTACTCCTGCAAGCCAGCAACAGGCAGCCAGCGCAGCCCGTCCAAACACTCAGCCACCAGCCACAGCGGGATGAGTGGGGCCACCGGGGGCGTCTCTAAACATCCTCCCTCATCCTCCTCTGCAAACACTTTGGTGGCCTCTTCCTCCAGCTCTTCTTCCGCCGTGGCACTTTCTGGGGATGTGGTGGGTCCTCAGGGTGACCTGAACACGGTGCAGAACGGCACCACAGGGGAGACTGCTGCTGAGACCAGGGAGCATGGTGAGAGCCCCACTTCCTCCTCTTCTCTGAGCTGTGTTATAGTGCTAAGCCTCCACAGTACACGCATGCTGTTTAGCGATATCCACACAAAGTAACACTTAACTTAAGAGAAACCAAAGCATGTCAATAGAACTGGGACAGAACTAATTTCATGCATATTTTTATAGATAAGAAGAACAGCTAGTGATGAGAATGGCACTACTGTGAACCAGGGGTGGGTGATATTGCCCATAAATGATGCCATGTTTTTTTGGTGAATTTTCACATTAAAGTTATATTGATTATATTAAAAAAATGCTGTTTCTTTGAATTTATGTAACAAACAACTTCACAGACCAGTGTGAAATTATTATTCAGTTCATAAACAGTAGCTCAGATTAAGTTTCAGATTCTGTATGATTCAAGACTGTATCAATTATTGCAACAAAATAACAATAAACCACCACATCTGAAGTTCATCATAGATGTGGTGGTTTATTGAATTGAATAACTTTGTCATTGCACACAAGCACGAGACATTTAGAGCAAACCCAAGATGCCACCTATCAGCGTATTAAATAAGCATAAAAATAGAATCTAGCAGCACAAACTAGAAATACAAGTAAAATACCTTAGATGCTGAACCAGCGTACCTGCATTAGAAGTGCCCAATGAATGTTTAATGGATGTGTCCAATAAAGACATGAAATATAATTGTTTCTTGGCATTAGATTAATCACACTCTCTATACTTGGGACCTAGATGTAGATCAGATCATATTTTATGACCAGTTAAACCAGTTAAAGGCTGAAAGGGTATTGTTCTTAGGCGGATGGGCGACTGCATCAATACTTTGTGAATGTGATAGCAAGAAAAAAAAAAATGACGTGGGCTTTTCAGATACCATGGTTGGAGCCATGAAAAGTCTCTCATCAGTTTGGATTTGGGTGACCTCTGACCTTTAGGTCAAAGTCAGAGGTCAATTTTCCCTAACTTGATAACTACAGAAAGAAATGATATAGCCTTTTTAAATCAATATCGTGTTGGATGGCTTAGACCCTGACCTCTGACTAAGGGTTTGGGGTCAAATGGTCAAAATGCCATATACACTATACACTGCTCACAAAAACAGGGCTATTTGGCTTACGGGTGAAATTTATGGAAAATGAAACAGTTCACGCTACAGTGATATTATATCATGAAAGTAGGGCATTTAAATAGAAGCATGCAATTCAATTCAAACAATTTTAATTGCCCCTTGAGAGATAAATAATTTAAGAAAAAACTTGTACATTGATGCACCGAGTTGTGCAGACACAGTATACAACAAAAGACAAACTGAAAGTCACAGCTAACCAACCATTAGAGAGAGTGTTATAATAAATAGTACTATAAAAAATACAACAATAAGATTACTAAGAGAACGGTCATGATAAAAACAACATATGCAGTGGTGATGTCCTTATCGCAAACAATTTATTGAAACAAAAGCCAACACTGGTGGGTATACCAAAACAAAAAATGTCAGTGTCTCAATAACTTGTCATGTGCCCTTGAGCATCACTTACAGCTTGACAACGGTGTCTCATGTTGTTCACAAGTCGACTTATTGTCTGCTGAGGCATGGCATTCCATTCTTCTTGAAGGGCAGCCCTGAGGTCATTGAGGTTGTGGAGTGCAGGGTTACGAGCCTCCACACGGCGACTCAGCTGATCCCATAGGTTTTCTATGGGATTCGGGTCTGGAGAAAGTGCAGGCCACTCCATTTGAGGTACCCCAGCCTCCAGCAGCCATTCCCTAATGATGTGGCCTCGATGAGCTGGAGCATTGTCGTCCATGAAGGTGAAATTAGGCCTGTGTTGTTCATGCAGTGGCACAAAGACTGGATTAATGATGTTATTCAGGTAGTATCGGCTTGTCACTGTACCATTTACAAGGTGTAGGTCAGTTCTGTATTGACTAGATACACCTGCCCAGACTGGAACAGGGGCTGATGCATAGTGCTCTCCTTGACATCTCCAACATCATTGGCCACCGTCATTTCTGCTCAACGTGAATCGATTTTCACCAGAGAACAGTACTGAGTCCCACTGGTCCCTTGTCCAGCGTAAATGCTTCCTGGCCCATGCAAGACGATGACGTCTGTGCCTCGTGGTGTTGTCAGGTACCCTTGCAGGTCATCTAGCATGCAGACCACACTGATGTAAACATTTTTGAATGGTCTGACGTGACACTTGGGTGCCTCTCACCTCCCTTAGATGTGCAGAGTTGAGTGGCATTCACCATCTGGTTCCACAGGGCACTGTTCACAATGAAGTGGTCATCAGCGTGGGATGTGGCCAAAGGATGTCCACTTCTATGCCTTTCTGTGACTCTTCCAGTCTCTGTATCTGTGTTGCAACCTGCTGATGACACTCTGTGACACTCTAAGCTCAGTGGCCATGTCCCTCTGGGAACATCCTGTTTGAAGCCTTGCAATGGCGAGGTACTGTTGATCAATTGTTAGGTGTCGTCTTGGCCTCATGATGTCAAAATGTGAACAGCATGATGAAGAGGACTGTTTAAATACAAATTCTAATTGAACCAGAAAATGTATTGGTCGATTCATAGATAAAACACTTGTTGTGAATTTGCCATTAAGCACCTTGTTAGAGAACAGCAAGTTATGCAAGAAGAACTGAAACATTGAACACTTGGACATGTGCATTGAAAATGTTAGAGAAGGTCAAATTAAGTTCACCTGTAAAGGTTATAGTGCATTTTAGGTGCATCCTGAAATTTCACCCAAAAGTCAAATATCCCTCTGTTTGAGTAGTGTATCTCAACTACAGTGAAACCTCGGGTTAGGCCTGTAACGATAAGAGTTTGATCATGATATCTTTTTAGTGTCATATCAAAGAGTACCGGGTTGTTTGATGCAGCAAAGTTCAGCCTCTCCACCTTCCGTCACCTACTGTTGTCATCTTCCTGTACCAGCGTCCTATGTCCCGCCCTTCCTTAATTCTGTTTGGTTGCTTAGAAAGGTCTGACATTGACGAGTGTAGCTGTACAGTAGTCTGACAAACTGGACTTTTTTTCAGCCCTGAGCACCGCGACAAAAAGTGACCACCCCTCAAAGCGTTTCAGCGACAAGGGCACGCAACGCTATGAGCGCTGAATTACATAGGGAATGAATAGAAAATAGTCACCCACAGCAGGAAAAACGAGTTTAGTGGACACGCCCCCTAATACTTTTTCTGCAGTGTTTGGCTTCTGGGTTGCCGAGGTGCGTGGCCCTATGACATGACCACGCATGTAAGTGGACACATCTTGAAGGGGCAGTACATGAAAAGCGCCAAATTAATACACACGTGGACAAAATTGTTGGTACTCCTCTGTTAATGAAAGAAAAACCCACAATGGTCACAGAAATAACTTGAATCTGACAAAAGTGGTAATAAATAAAAAGTCTATGAAAATTAACCAATGATAATCACACAATGCTTTTGAACTGTGGTTCAACAGAATTATTTTAAAAACAAACTCATGAAACAGGCCTGGACAAAAATGATGGTACCCTTAACTTAATATTTTGTTGCACAACCTTTTGAGGCAATCACTGCAATCAAACGATTTCTGCAACTGTCAATGAGACTTCTGCACCTCTCAGCAGGTATTTTGGCCCACTCCTCGTGCACAAACTGCTCCAGTTGTCTCAGGTTTGAAGGGTGCCTTTTCCAGACGGCGTGTTTCAGCTCCTTCCACAGACGTTCAATAGGATTTAGATCAGGGCTCATAGAAGGCCACTTTAGAATAGTCCAATGTTTGGCTCTTAGCCATTCTTGGGTGTTTGTAGCTGTGTGTTTTGGGTCATTATCCTGTTGCAAGACCCATGACCTGCGACTGAGACCAAGCTGTCTGACACTGGGCAGCACATTTCTCTCTAGAATACCTTGATAGTCTTGAGATTTCATTGTACCCTGCACATATTCAAGACACCCTGTGCCAGATGCAGCAAAGCAGCTCCAGAACATAACAGAACTTCCTCCATGTTTCACAGTAGGGACAGTGTTCTTTTCTTGGTATGCTTCATTTTTGCGTCTGTGAAGATAGAGCTGATGTGCCTTGCCAAAAAGTTCCAGTTTTGTCTCGTCTGTCCATAGGACATTCTCCCAGAAGCTTTGTGGCTTGTCAGCATGCAGTTTGGCAAATTGCAGTCTGGCTTTTTTATGATTTGTTTTCAACAGTGGTGTCCTCCTTGGTCGTCTCCCATGAAGTCCACTTTGGCTCAAACGACGATGGATGGTGCGATCTGACACTGATGTACCCTTGACCTTGGAGTTCACCATGAATGTGTTTAGAAGTTGTTCTGGGCTTTTTTGTTACCATTTGTATTATCCATCTCTTCCATTTTTCATCAAGTTTCCTCCTGTGGCCACGTCCAGGGAGGTTGGCTACAGTCCCGTGGATCTTAAATTTCTGAATAAAATGTGCAGCTGTAGTCACAGGAACATCAAGCTGCTTGGAAATGGTCTTATAGCCTTTACCTTTAACATGCGTATCTATAATTTTCTTTCTAATCTCCTGAGACAACTCTTTCCTTTGCTTCCTCTGGTCCATGTTTAGTGTGGTACACACCATGTCACCAAACAGCACAGTGACTACTTGTCACCCTTTAAATAGGCCGACTGACTGGTTACAAGTTTGTAGACACCTGTGATGTTAATTAGAGGACACATCTTGGTTGAACATGTCCCTATGGTCACATTATTTTCAGTCTTTTCTAGGGGTACCATCATTTTTGTCCAGGCCTGTTTCATGAATTTGTTTTTTCAAGTAATTCTGTTGAACCACAATTCAAAAGCATTGTCTGATTTTCATTGGTTAATTTTCATAGACTTTTTATTTATTACCACTTTTGTCAGATTCAAGTTATTTCTGTGACCATTGTGGGTTTTTCTTTCATTAACAGAGGGGTACCAACAATTTTGTCCGCGTGTGTGAAATAATATTCAAAAAATTCCTGCATCCACATCGTGATCCAAATCACCACCAAAATCTAATCATCTGTCCCCCGTGCCATTACACACCTTTCCTGAAAATTTCATCAAAATCCGTTCATAACTTTGAGTTTTGTTGGTAACAGACAAACCAACCAACACTACCAAGAACATTACCTCTGTCCTCCCTTGGCGGAGGTAATAAAACATAAAATAAATGAACACTGTTTAAGTGCCGTTCGTTTGTTTACAATATGCACGTCTCAGAGACGGCACAGTGGAGAAGTACATGGTGAACCTTTCAACTTCATGGACCTTACAGTCTATTTTGAGCCATTTTTTTTTTCTCTCTAACACAGGTGGTAATGACATTTAAAACAGCTGTTCATATGAACATGTGATCGGTTTGAGTGTTCCTTGAGAAGTTCCTTATATTAACATGGGTGTTATATGAGGAACTGAGCCAGACTTGAAGCCGACCTCTTCAAGTGGGCAAAAATTGTAGGCTTCCCTGTGCAAAGTGATCACACTGTTAAAAAGAAATAAACTTACAGGCTCAGTCGGGACAAACGTTAAATTGTGAGCGGACCGTTCAACTTGCCGGTTCACTTGCCCCAGCTGTCCCTGTAGTGTGAGCATGAGCCCCGTCTCCCACAGGAAGCATGCAGAGGGACAGAATGAGCTCAAATGGCAGATTATGTAAAGAAACGCACACATGTAAACAGCGACTTATCATGGCCAGAAAATTTAGCGTGGTCGTTTTTTCTTATCATATGATTAATCATTTTAGCTGTTGTCGTTATAGGCCTACCTAGAGTCACCAAACTTTGTACACATGTTTAGCCTGAGACCCTGACCTCTGACTATGGGTTGGGGGTCAAAGATCAAGGTTAGTATTCCCTATGCCCTTTTACTGTAGAACGAGTAAAGCTAGGATCACCGAACTTTGTACATAGGTTTACCTTGTGACCCTGACCTCAGACTATGCTTTTAGGATTGCAAGGTCAAAGGTCAAGATCAGAGTACCATAGAAACTACATCTCAACAACAAAGAGGCTGAGGGGGCAGTATTTTCTTTTCACTGTATGTGAATTGCAGTTGTTCAGCAGTACATTTGTCAAGTTTAACTTAAGGTTCTGACTGAAAATACATCATATTTAAACCAAAATTATCCTTATATCTTCACATTCCCATTAGAATAAAAAAAGATTCTTTAAATGCCACAGAAATTAGTTTTATATTTTATCGTTATCAATATTGACCGGTGTAGAAAAACAGAGTGCTTTTATAAGATTCTTGTTCCAAATTACCCAGCTCTACCAGTGTAGAGACTATTGACTATTGACTGTTGTGTGTCAGACTATTGACCAGGCATAATTGCATATTACCTTTACTGTGCATGCAAGGCTGGTCAGGCATTGAAGATTTCTGTAGCATGAGTGGTTGATTAGGTCTTGATTAGGTCTTTATGCTGTTATCCATCCATCCATCCATCTTCTACCACTTAATCTTTTTCGTGTTGCCGGAGGGGGGTGCTGGAGCCTATCCCAGCATCTTTTGGTGAAAGGCAGGGTACACCCTGGACAGATCGCCAGTCCAGGGCCAACACAGAGGGATAGACAACCATTCACTCTCACATTCATACCCAAAGACAACTTACAATCCCCAGTTGATACCAGTTAACCTAACCTGCTTGTCTTTGGCCTGTGGGAGGAAACCTGAGTACCCGAAATAAACCCATGCAGACACGGGAAGAACATGCAGACTCCACACAGAAGGGTCACCGGTGGGATTGAACCCTTGAGCTTCTTGCTGTGCTGCCACAGTGCTAACCGCTGTCCTACCATGCTGCCCTTAATTTTTTTTTTTAATTTATGCTGCTATAATTTTTATTTTTATTGGCATTACTTTGGATAACCTACATATATTATTTTCTCATTCATCTGATTGTAAACACCACCTTCTTTGCTGGACTTATGTGTTCTTGCAGTTTCAGATGGACCTCCCTTATCAAGTGACCAGCAGAATGAATCGGCTCCATTTAAAGTGGAAACCACTGTTCCCAGTCGGCTGGCTCTGGGGGGCCGCTGTGGATACAGCCAACGCTGCTGGGGTTCACCCGTCCGCCAGAAGAAGAAACACACAGGTAAACAGTTTCCTAATTTGAGGAGAAGTCAAACATGTATGAATTGTTGCCACCTCAGGAGGTTCCACCAGTACTGAGCTGGCTTGCTCTTTTTGGGCCTCTGATGTCTGCTGTTTTTAGCCCATGGGTTTCTCAAGGTTCCTTTCTGGCATGTGTGGGCCCCCAGGGGTGGGAGCAGGCCTCTGTGCTACAGTGAGCCCATTCTAGGAGGCTCTTCTGATGGGTGTCTGTTTTACTGCACTCATTGGAGGCCTCAAAGGAACTACTGGCGCCTTGCCAGATGGGATTGAAGAACCTCGATTGGTGAAAGGCAACAGAAAAGGCCAGGGTTGGGGCCCACCGTTGACCATAGACTGTATGCCACTGACATAGTTGTGATTAGCGGTTAGCATAGATTCTGCTAGCAGACGGAAGGTTAAAGAGGAGGTGATGACAGCCGGTGTTAGGGAGTGTGGCCAAGCTTCAGTTCTGTTTTGGTTTGGAGCAGAGCTCTAGTGCGACATCCAGTGGTGGATAAAAATCCTGAGTGCTCCTTTAAAACCCCCTAAGAGAATGCGTTACATATTGTGATGGTCACCAGCAGATTGCTACTAGAAATTAAAGTACAAGGGGAAAAATTGCCTGGCTTGCCAAAGGTTTGAATCTCTGAATGCTTTCTTGTTCGTTAAATATGATTTTAGTTCTAGTTTTTAAAAGCCACACTCATCCCATGTGTCATGTATATCCCGAGCCATTTCTGTTTTTTCTGGACAGGCATGGCAAGTATTGACAGCAGTGCTCCGGAGACCACATCAGACAGTTCCCCCACCCTCAGCCGACGGCCTCTGCGTGGTAACTGGGCGACAGCATCCTGGGGGCGGGGCCAGGACAGTGACAGCATCAGTAGTTCTTCGTCTGATTCGCTGGGCTCCTCCTCTTCCAGTGGCTCTCGCAGGGCAGGGGGAGGGGCCAGGGCCAAGAGCACAGACACCAGCAGGTAAACGCGCACATCATTGGGGCGGTCTACAATTCAAATTTTAAAAAAAATTTAAAAAATGAGCTAATTAAATACATTTGATGTAGAAATCTGAATTCATACCAACAGAGCACTCACACTGCCTACACATTTGACAGCCAAAGTCCAGATTGTTTGACTAATATAATGGCTTAATATTGTGAGCAAGCGTGGAAAACTTGGGAGGGTGTGAATATGACTTGTCACTGATGCTGCCAGGAGCATTGTAGTCTAGAGAGAAACCAAGTCCAGACAAAGACCATTGTGTATGTACGTCATGGTATTGATTCATTCTCAGCTTGGTCTGGGCCGCGGTACACTGTGGTCTCAGTCTGGTCTTGGTGTGATCTTGACTACAACACTGGTGACTTTTCCTCTCAACAATCATTTAAAGGGCTCATTGGCTGAAAAAAAATGTGTTTTTGTAGTTTTTATTAACGTTCTGAAATGTGTCTATTGGTCACGTGATTATAAAAAAATCAAAACACTCTTAAAAAAAAAACAGCCTTTATATTGTTTCTCTTCAAGAAGCCATTTTGACTCAAAAGACCATTTTGACTAGCCAGAAGTGTTAGTCAGAGCTAACAGTGGTACTTGGGAGCTCTCTGACCAAATATGGTTTATATTGTGATTTTCTTTCAATTTCAGTCACCCTAATAGACATCCTACATTTCCATCCGTTCACAAAGCCACAGTCAATATTATATCGCTCGTCATTCTGGCTTATTTTGTTTTATTTTTGCTGTGATGCTTCATTGAACTGTTAGCATTAGCTTGGCTAGGTGGTCCAACTCGGTCATTCTAGCGGCATTACAGCCCATCTGATTGGGGAGATGCTGTCTGACACGCCATCTGGCATTAGCTTAACTGTCAATCCGGTCAGTTTTGATCACCATTATAAATTCAACCCCCACTGGAATCCTTGTTCATCTAATAACACTTGACCATATACTTTGTTCTTACACGTTGTTTTAGCTTTGTTAAAGTTTTATTCTCGCTGAGACTGGAGATGGCTCGCTGACGCTAGCAAAGCCTAGCTGCCTTGGACTACCGTTTACTCATTTGTGAATATTTCATTCTTTATTGTACTCCAGGGATCGTTCATATCCTGTCAACCACGGAAACCACACACTCCTGTCCACCACTGATTATTTCATTCATTCATTCAGACAAATTTACAGTACATTAGTTGGCACAGGCTCACTATCCAAGCTAGGAGCTAGCCAGATAAGATTAGCAATAGTGATGTGAGAGGAAGAGTGGAGTTAACTGCGGTTTTAGAGATTTAAAGAGACATGCACTGAAACAAGCTGTTCTGAAAAAGGCTGTAAAAGACCATTAAAAAATTATGCTGCAATAATTAAAGAAAATTTGACACAAAATATGCCACAAAGACATATGTGAGTTGTTAAAATGTGGAAAAAACGCAGCCACTGACCCCTTTAAAAAGAATGCTAGAGAAAAGCTTGCGTTGGTCCAATGCAGGGTTGAAGTGTTTACGCTTGAGCAGATTTGATTATACAGAGTCTGCTGGGGGAAAGTCCACAATAATGTGGAGGTATTTAGAAAAGATTGTAACTGGGGATGAGGGCAGGATAGACGACCATGCTTCAGCACAGTAGGCTGAGGGACAGTGTAAGTGCATCCAAAGTTGAAATGTAGTGACATGTTTTCCAGGTACAAAGGGCGGCGTCCAGAATGCCATGCCCCCCACGTCCCCAACCAGCCATCAGAGGCAGCGGCCCATTTCTACTTTGAACTGGCCAAGACTGTGCTGATCAAAGCTGGAGGGAATTCATCTACCTCCATCTTCACTCAGCCCTCAGCCAGTGGCGGTCACCAGGGGCCCCACAGGAACCTGCATCTGTGTGCCTTTGAGATTGGCCTGTATGCTCTTGGCCTCCACAACTTTGTTTCCCCCAACTGGCTGTCGAGGACCTACTCCTCCCATGTGTCTTGGATCACTGGTAAGAAGCTTCACATCCTAGTCTCCCCCTGGCTCACCTGACTCCCTCTCTTATGTCCTCCTGTTGTTTCTTCTCTACTTCTCTCAGGCCAGGCCATGGAAATTGGCAGTGCTGCACTCAACATTTTGGTGGAGTGTTGGGACGGTCACCTCACCCCTCCAGAAGTGGCATCTTTGGCAGACCGAGCGTCACGAGCTAGAGACCCCAACATGGTTCGGGCAGCAGCAGAGCTGGCCCTGAGCTGCCTGCCTCATGCCCATGCCCTCAATCCTAATGAAATTCAGAGAGCCCTGGTGCAGTGCAAGGAGCAGGTACTGTGAGAGTGGGTTAATCAAATAATTGAGAAAATGAAACGTGAAAAAAAAAAATCAGTTTGTGTCTAAATTGAATTTCTCAAAGTTGTTCTAACACTCCTAGATAATGTTGGTGGGAGTAATGTAGTGAGCACATGTAAACACTTCAGTCAGACCAAACGTGCTCAACTAACATCCCACATGCTACCAGGGGCCCCATCCTGCTGTGCTTTGAGCTGTAAGTTGGACAGCAAAACGTAACGGGGACAAAGATGGAGAGCATTCTAGTTTCCACTTACTGCTTCACCAGTAAGGAGACTCCATCCCTGCTGTGTCAGGAAAAGGAATGGCTTTTTTTTTTTTTTTTAGCTGACACTAACTTGCTTGTTGTTTGGTCTGTGATGCAATAAACCAACCAGAACAAGGTTCAATAACAAGCTGAAGGAAGGCACATTGGAGTGCACTTCGGTAAATAAATTGATTCCTCGCCTGTCCTTGTATACTGGGACAAGGACAGTAGTCTATTGGGCGTCTGTGGATCATTTTTGCAAAGGTTTATATTTGTTTATTAAAACCTAAGGCCTTAAAAAGATAATTATTTTTAAGTAGTCATGCAATTACCTTCAGTAGTAGGTGGTCGGCTTCTCTCTTTTCATGGAGCAAGGGGAGGACAGCTGACCATAGAGTCATGGCTGCAGTGGAGTGTCATGGAACTCATGTTTAGAGCCAATTTTCACTGTCTAAAAATACTGAAACTTCAACAAATTTAACGCAGTTCAAGGCAGGACTATCTCCAACAGTACTCGTACTGTTTCACATCTGCATCAGCGCTTTGTTTGCACTTTCAACCAAAGAATGTCTGTGTTGCTGCGCAGCATTGTGTTGACCGATATTGCTCTGCTCCAGCTTCTCTGTGTAGCAACATAGACGTTCTTCAGTTGAAGATATAGTGTGAAAGTAGAACTGTCTACTGCAGACATGAAGTGGTATGAATAAGTTTGACAGTGCTTTCTGAAATGCTGGAGTTTTTTAAATTTCTGTAATTTTGAATGGTGAAAATCAGCTGTAAACATGAGTCTGCTACACTCCACTGCAGCCCTGACTCAGGGCGTAGTTCTTCCTCATTCTCTAAAAGGAGAGATGCCAGACCACCAACTATTTAAGGCAATTACACAACTACTCAAACATTTCTCAAATAATTCTTTATCCTTAAAAATGACACTTTCTAAATCTGTTTTCAAAGGTTATAAAAATACTACAGATAAACATAATAGCTTTTTTTCTTGCTTTGTGAGGTGAAATCCTTTGAATCAATTTTGTCAGTATGTAGTTTTTGAACTTTAAAGTAAGAGAGAGAAATGAGCAGAATAAACAGCATTCATTTCCCACAAATTGAGATTTTTGTGTTTCTTCAATTTTAGACTTCTTTTTTTTCTTATAAATGTGCAATTTTCTCAGAAATTGGTGACTTGTGAATTATTTTTCACAAACAATAAACGTCGCACTGTACAGTCCTGCAGGCCGGAGTGGTGGCCTAGTTGGTAGAGCATCCGCCCCACAACTGGGAGGTCGTGGGTTCAAATCCCGGCTGGGTCATACCAAAGACCATATAAAAATGGTACCCCCCCCCCCTTTCCCGTACCTTTCACTACTCACAGTAGCTGTGTGGCCTAGGGTCAGAAACGGAAATAGGCGCCGCCCCATACGCCACATGCTGTGGAAGTGGGTACAGTCCTGCACCACCACAAGGAGGAGGTGATGAGTGTTTGGGCGGCCATGAGATGTGCTGATTGTGACAAAGTAAATATATTTAAAAAGAAATACATTAAATATTTACTAATTTGTTTAAGGATCTCTGTTTTAAGAAAAGTGATTGTGGATCTGCTGAAGTCCTAAAGTCAGATTACAACTGGAGACTGGAGCATAATATGAGAGGACACTCACTACCCACGCTGACAGAGACGAGGCGTGGGTCGGACAGTCGCCTCTGTTTGTCTGTCCGGACTGTAATTTGAGGAACAAAGAAGCTGGGGTCACCAAACATGGTATATAG
Source organism: Pholidichthys leucotaenia (assembly GCA_020510985.1). Lineage (NCBI taxonomy): Eukaryota > Metazoa > Chordata > Actinopteri > Cichliformes > Pholidichthyidae > Pholidichthys > Pholidichthys leucotaenia. Next base: position 424,191,907 of record CM035841.1, on the reverse strand, counting down.
GTTGACCTTAGGACTACCATCTATAGCTATACTTTCAGGGTCAAAAGGTTGAAGCATCAAGTTCACAGGGTCATAAAAGGTCAAAATTCACTTTGGCCCATAGTGACTTCAATTTAAAAAAAACAAAACAAAACGTGTGGTGGGGAACTAGGGCTGCAAAAGGCCTGGGTCTGCATCTCTGAGTGCAATTTTGGTTTTAGGTGTGCGGTTATTTTATGTTGTGCAGTTGCTGTCTTGACTTGCTCTTTTCTCGTCTCCTTTCAGGACAATGTGATGCTGGAGAAGGCCTGCATGGCGGTAGAGGAAGCAGCAAAGGGCGGAGGCGTTTACCCCGAGGTTCTGTTTGAGGTCGCTCACCAGTGGTACTGGCTTTATGAGCAGTCTATGGGCGGGGGCTCAGGCCAGCAGCGGGAGACCTCTGGGCGCTGCGGGGCCAACGGAGGCTCAGGCAGGAGGCCTCCAGAGTCCAGCTGCAGCACTCTAGACAGTGGGGTCAGCATGGAGTCTGCCGGGCTGGCAGCAGTCACAGCTTCAGTCACGGCAGCAGCTGTTGTGCCCGTCATCTCTGTTGGCTCCACCATCTACCAGCCCCATCCCATGCCGGGGCAGGCCATGGCTCACCCCCACACCCAGGGCCTCCACCCCTACACCACCATCCAGGCACATCTACCCACCGTATGCACCCCACAGTATTTGGGACACCCTTTACAGCACGTTCCCCGGCCTGCCGTCTTCCCTGTGTCTGGGGCTGCATATCCACAGGTGAGATTCTCTCCATGATTTTGCTTTGTTTAAAACTCAGTTCCACAGGAAAGCCCATTTGAAGCAGCACTGTATCGGTATTGTGTTGTTGTTTGGGGGGTGGAAAGAGTATTTTTAATAGATTTTTTTTTTTTAAGCATACTTTAAGTGTAGATGTTTTAACAACTCTGAGGTCAAGTCACTTTCTGTTTTTTCACATAAAAATTTCAGTTTTTGTTCAGAGGGGTGTTCTCGACTGCTAGCATCTGGAACTTTCACTGTTCTGATCGCTTAGCAACAAGGGGCCAATGAAAACAACTGCCATTATTATATTGTGAACTGTTAGCGAGGAGACTTATCGGGATAGTTTTTCATCTCTGATGGCATTTGTGAAGATCCATACAGGCTGTCTTTGAGACAAGATAAATTACACTTTCAGGGTAATTCTTGAGTGCTGTATGTGGAGCTAAGTGCCGTGCTATAAACGATGTCTGCACCTGTTTGTCGCAGCCATATTACTGTGAGTGAGAGGGCAGTTCCACCGAAATTAATGTTTTTGCTGTGAAATATGCCATGAAATTGCATTACTGTAGGCTGTCATAACCACAGTTTAAAGAGAGACAAACCAGTCATTTCTGAGCTGCCAAAGAGCCATTTAGAGCCTGAACAAAGGGATAAGTGGCTGAGTGGACAGATTAAATAAATGTATTCCCTTTAATCAGATATGTTTTCTTAATAAAATTACACTGAATTTACCTGTTAAAAAATGATCCGAACAGAGTCCTGCTACTTGGAGGCGTATAGTGTATCCTATCCACAGTCTATCAATGAATAGCACTCAACCTTAAAATTAGTCGGCTGCACTATAAATACTGGATTCACCAGACATGACTGAAGTCTGAATTAGTGTGAATTTATTTTCACCATCACAACTTAATACTTCCTGAGTTATGTAAAAATAAAAGCCCTCTACAGTGATTCAATTTTCAGAATGGTGGTTTCTGTTATGTGCTTTTATTGTGAAACATTGTCAACCAGATATACTTGTCTGAAATCAGCAACATACAGCCAACAGTGTTTCCTCACAATCTGTAAATAAAAAAGAAAAAAAATAGTAAAATGAGTTAAAATGTGTGAAAAGAGAGGAGAGAAGATTCTCTGACATTGATTTAGAGGTGAGCCTTTTAGTTCAAGGATGTTTTCAACTTTTTCTCTGCAGGGTAACTGCTAGCTTGCTACCTGTTGTTGTTAATGGGATTTTGATCAAACAGTGAATGTGCCAACTGTCTGTCAATGCCACACTTTTTTTTTTTTTTAAATTGTAAAGCATTTACAGTTAAATGCTTTGCGAGCATTTAACTCAGCAGAAGGTACTTTTACATTTTTCCCCACTCTGCTGTAATTATTTCTAATTGATTTAATTTGCATCAGATGATTTTTAAAGTTAATCAGAAAGTTTAGAATTCTTTTTTTTTTTTTTATTTCCAAAATAAATGAAGAAGAATATCAGACAACCAATTACCAGACAACCAATCCACTAGTTGTCAAATTGAGAGTCTGGAGAGCAGGTGAAGGATACAGATTTATATTATACTATATATTAATACATTTGAATAAGGAGCCTTGTGAGGAAATGTAAAAAGGATGAAAAGTAGCTTCTTCTAAACAAAACTTTTGCCTTTAATTTATTAAAATATCAGGAACTAAAGCTGTGTGATTACTGTTAAAAGTAGGAGATAGATATTCTTCAGAGTTAAAAAGTTTATAAATGTGCTGATAATTTAAAAACTCTATAAAAGTTGAATGTGTGTTGTCCCTTGCCCCTTCCCCCAGGCCACAGTCGTAAATAAGAATGTGTTCTTAATCTGTCCTGCCTGGTTAAATAAAGGTTAAATACAATAAAAACAAAAAAAATATGGTCAGATATTCACATTATTATATTTACATTATTTTTCAGGACAAAACAATTTGTAATACTTTTATTTCATGAATGAAGCTATATATGAAGCTTTACAGTTTTTTCACTGTTGTAGTATGACTTCATTAATGCCACATAATATTCAGAACTATGATATGGCTGCTGCGTGTGACGTCATGCCACGGTTGAGAATATTGCAAAGCTTGTTCAGCTTAGCTAGGCTCTCTCTAAGCTACCCGGCTGGAGTCGGAGCTACAGAAGTCCCTGTGAAGCAGTCAGACAAATTAAGATTTCCTCTGATTTTTGAATTATCAACAAATGGGCTCCTGCAGAATTCAGCATCCTGGGTACCTGTGACTGTGAGATCTGTTGCCCAGAGATTGCTTTGGTCTACTGCAGGGTCACCAACTAAAACTGCAAGAGGTCCAATAAGTCAGTCCTCCTCTCCAGCTGAGGTCCGAATTAGGTCTGGGGATCTTTAGGCACCTCACAATTCAATTATGATTCAGGGTCTCCAATTTGACTCTAAAACAGTTCTCAGTGTATTTTTTGTTCTGTTTTCAGGATTTTTTTCCCCTCTCACTGTGTGACAGCTTGGCACATTTAAAGCCAAGTATTTGCAATGATCCTTGGATTTATTTCAAACATCTTTTAATAAAAGCAATGGAAGAGAAATGTGACAAGTCACATGGACAGATTTATCTGAAAACCTGCTTTTAAGAACAGTCATCTATCCATGGCAGGGTCTCCTCTGGTAACCTTTCCCGGTGGCAGCCCGCCACGCCTGTAAATTTCCCACCGCTCCTATAAGGAAATATAAATTTAAGAAGAAAAAAAAGTGAAGGAATTACGGTCTGCAAGCGTGCACACGAACAACGCGCGTGACCGTCATCCACGCAGAGTTCAGAAGCGCTGTGCCCGCATGACTGCTTCAGTTGCCAGGCAGTGTCTCGCTAGTGTGACTGTCCGAGAGAAGCATGAGCTTATTAAATTACTTTAAATGCCAAAAAAAATCAGAAGAGGTACATAAGCATTGGAGGCATATGGGTGTTTTTTTTTGGGGGGGGGGTGGTCCAGTGCACTATATCAGGGGTATCCGACTTTCAAGCGCTCTCTCCATCCATCCATCCATCTTCTACCGCTTTTCCGGAGGTCCGGGTCACGGAGGCAGCAGTTCAAGCAGAGAAGCCCAGACTTCCCTCTCCCCAGCCACCTGCTCCAGCTCTTCAGAGGGGATACCAAGGCGTTCCCAGACCAGCTGGGAGACATAGTCTCTCCACCGAGTCCTGGGTCTGCCCCGGGGTCTCCTCCCAGTGGGACGTGCCTGAAACACCTCAAGTGGGAGGCGTCCAGGAGGCATCCTAATCAGATGCCTGTACCACCTCAACTGACTCCTTTCAATGTGGAGGAGCAGCGGTTCTACTCTGAGCCTCTCCCGGATGACTGAGCTCCTCACCCTATCTCTGAGGGTGAGTCCAGCAATCCTACGGAGAAAGCTCATTTCAGCCGCTTGTATCCGCGATCTCGTTCTTTCGGTCATTACCCAAAGCTCGTGACCATAGGTGAGAGTAGGAACGTAGATTGACTGGTAAATCGACAGCTTTGCCGTAGAACTAAGCTCCCTCTTCACCACAACAGACCGGTACAACGTCTGCATCACTGCAGATGCTGCTCCAATCTGTCTGTCGATCTCTCGCTCCATTCTCCCCTCACTCGTGAACAAGACCCCAAGATACTTAAACTCCTCCACTTGGGGCAGGAGCCTGTCCCCAACCCGGAGAGGACAGTCCACCTTTTTCCGACTGAGGACCATGGACTCGGACTTGGAGGTGCTGATTCTCATCCCAGCCGCTTCACACTCAGCGGCAAACCATCCCAGCAAGAGCTGTAGGTCATTGCTGGATGAAGCCAACAGGACAACATCATCTGCAAACAACAGAGATGAGATCCTGTGGTCACCAAGCATGACACCCTCCATTCCCTGGCTGCGCCTAGAAATCCTGTCCATAAAAATTATGAACAGGATCGGTGACAAAGGGCAGCCCTGGCGGAGTCCAACTCTCACTGGGAATGACTCCGACCGAGTGTTGGCAATACGAACCAAACTCTCACAACGGTCGTACAGAGACCGAATAGCTCGTGACAACAAGCCCGATACCCCATACTCCCGAAGCACCCCCCACAAAAATCCACGAGGGACGCGGTCAAATGCCTTCTCCAAGTCCACAAAACACATGTAAACTGGTTGGGCAAACTCCCACGAACCCTCGAGAATTCTCGATAGGGTAAAGAGCTGGTCCGATGTGCCACGGCCAGGACGAAAACCACATTGCTCCTCCTGAATCCGAGGTTCGACCAGCGGCCGGACTCTCCTCTCCAGTACCTTGGCATAGACCTTCCCAGGGAGGCTGAGGAGTGTGATCCCTCTAAAGTTGGAGCACACCCTCCGGTCTCCTTTTTTAAAGAGAGGAACCACCACCCCGGTTTGCCATGCCAAAGGCACTGCCCCCGACCTCCACGCAATGTTGCAGAGGCGTGTCAACCATGACAACCCAACAACATCTAGGGCCTTGAGGTACTCAGGGCGAATCTCGTCCACCCCCGGGGCCCGGCCACCAAGGAGATTTTTAACCACCTTGGCGACCTCAGCCCCTGTGATAGGCGAGTCATCCCCCTCGTCCCCAAACCCTGCTTCCACTGTGGAAGGCGTATCAGTGGGATTGAGGAGATCCTCGAAGTATTCCTTCCACCGCCCGACGATGTCCCCAGTCGAAGTCAACAGTGTCCCATCCGCACCATCTACAGTGTGGACAGGGAGCTGCTTTCCCCTCCTGAGCCGCCGGACAGTTTGCCAGAATCTCTTTGAGGCCGACCGAAAGTCTTGTTCCATGGCCTCACCGAACTCCTCCCATACCCGGGTTTTTGCTTCAGCAACCACCCGAACTGCACTCCACTTGGCCTGCCGGTACACCTCAGCTGCTTCGGGAGTCCCACAAGCCAACCAAGCTTGATAGGACTCCTTCTTCAGCTTAATGGCCCCCCTCGCCACTGGTGTCCACCACTTGGTTCGGGGGTTGCCACCACGAGATGCACCGACCACCTTGCGGCCGCAGCTCTGGGCCGCTGCTTCAACAACAGAGGTGGAGAACATGGCCCATTCAGACTCCATGTCTCCAGACTCCCTCGGAATGTGGTTGAAGTTCTTCCGGAGGTGGGAGTTGAAGACCTCCCGGACAGGGGCCTCAGCCAGACGCTCCCAGCACACCCTCACTATACGTTTGGATCTACCAGGTCTGAATGGCTTCCTCCCCTGCCATCGGATCCAACTCAAGCGCTCTCTCTTTTTCTGTAATTTGCAGATGTCGGTTTCGTTTTTATAATATGCAAGGGAACATAAAAGAGTTTCAGACTTGCATTGCAATTTAAAAAAAAAATCATTGATTTTGCCGTTAGAATCGAAACTATTGGTCGTGTCCCCTCATTTTTCCCAGTTTTTGTGTGACATGAAAATCGCATCAATTTCAAAGTACTGTAAAGTGATCTCTGAGTAACTCTTTCTACTCAAAATGCAAGAGATAACAGAGTTGTAATGCAAATTCAAAATGAAACATTCCCCAACGTGATCGGCTCTATGGTTTTTGTACGGCGACCCCTGCAAATTTACTCGTACGACGTAAATTTCCGTGTCCCCAAATTTACGCAGCAACATGCAAGTTATTTGGTAAAGTAACCAGAAAACAGGAAGTGCTGATGCTTTTCACTTTGCACCTTTCAAATCCCAAACCATACACGTAAAAAGGAGATCAGTCTTTGTGAAGCTCAGATGTAGAATATTTCAATAAAATCTCAAACATTTATGACACATCGAATATGGTGTCCTTTAAAAAATTTACGTCTTCGGTCTTGGTCGGCCGCGCGCAGCCCCGTCTGGCGAGGTGACCGCCCTGGGAAAGCACTTTTATTTTCTCTGCCCCGGATGTGCTTAACCCATGTGGAGAGGATTAACCGTGGTCACTTTATATTGAAGTTATCGAAGGTCCAATCTTCCGTGTCCTGCATTTACGCCTTTTGCATACCTGCCAACCACTCCGGTTTTGCCGTAATGGTTCCGGTTTTCAAGACCCCGTTCTGGGTTACGGCTTTATTAATCAAAATTACGGTTTTTCACTAAAAATTCAGTCAAAAATTTTAAATCGTAAATAAAACACGAAAGCAATTCCAAACACGAGATCGCTAGGAATCATATCTAAATTTAGAACATAGTAGCGTTTCTTTTCGTGGTTCGCTGCTACGTTTTACCTGAAGCGTTTGCTAAGCTAACGCTATCGCTATTGAGGTTTCTATTCTCGCGCGAGATCCCAGAGAGGCGTGCATCCATGGCGAGATGTAAACACGCTGTAAACTGCTGCAGACGTTCGCACGACTGCACTTCAACCCTGGCAAATGGACCATGGATTATACAATTCAACATAAACATCTAAAGAGACAAAACAAAAGAGAAACATCTAAAGGGAGAATACATTTTATATAATGCCTAAGATTCTGAAGAACATGTGCTGTGTAATTGCAAGCCTTGTCATGCTTGGTGTATCATGTAAACACATAAAATATCAGAGCGATTTTGCCGTCTTTTACGCACGTGTCTGTTAAACAGTGCTAGTATACCCTGCTGATATTTCTAGTCTTCTAGTTACCTCCGCAAAGGAGGTTATGTGATCATCAGCGTTGGTTTGTCTGTTTTTGTTAGCAAGATAACTCAAAAAGTTATGGACGGATTTTCATGAAATTTTCACAGATTATCAGAAATGGGGTATCCTACAGATGATTAGATTTTGGTGGTGATCCGGATCACCGTCTGGATCCAGGAATTTTAAAGGATTCTTTTTTTTTTATTTAACATTGCGAGATAGGGCCATTTTCAATATTTTATTTATGATGTTAAACACTGTATGGGGGGAACTGTGGCGCTTGGTGGAGGTCTGCGCTCTCCGAGTGCTTTTCTAGTATTCATAATACATCACATCTGGCCTATTCAAAGTTCTATGCAGTGTTAAAAAATTTAATGAACGAATGAATCTTTATTTCGGATAGATTAAAAGTAAAGATTAAAAAGAAACAGAATAATATAACAAAGGCAAAAAAATCCAACAAGGTCAAATTAAACAATAACTCCTCTGATTATACAGTTCAACATAAGTCATCTGAAATGGGTGATGGCTGAAGCTGCAGCTTATATTGCCCACCCATATTCCATCCAAGAATTCAAAAGAAAAACAAAACAAGAGCTATTACAATTCAGAACAAAGCTAAGACAAAATGTGACCAAAAAAAAAACTAAGTAACAACACAACACAGACTGGATATGACGATCCTTATGTGATTTTACATGTCATCTTGTATATATGTTTGGAGTATTTCTTCCTTTAGTTTTTGTTTAAATTGTCCAAGCGTTGTACATGATTTTAATTCAGGTCCAAAATCGTTCCATAATCTGACTCCTTGTACTGAAACACAGTGTTGCTTGGTGGTAGTTCTTACTGAAGGTTTTTGAAATATACATGTTCCTCTGAAATGATATCGTTTCTCCCTTATTTGGAACAGCTTTTGGATATTTGCGGGCAGTGATAGATTCTTAGCTTTAAACATTATTACTGCAGTTTTAAAGTCAACCAGATCTTTCAACTTGAGAGCTTTTAATTTAAGAAAAAGTGGGTTTGTTGGTTCCCTGTAAGCAGCTTTGTTTATTATTCTAATAGCTTTCTTCTGAAGCATAAAGACTGGATATATGTTTGTTTTATATGTATTTCCCCATACTTCAGTACAATATGTCATGTATGGGAGTATTAATGAATGGTACAAAGTATATAATGTGGGTTGTTGATTCAGCAAATATTTCGCTCTGTGTAGTATTGCAATTGATTTAGATATTTTACCTTTAATATAATTAATATGTGACTTCTATGTCAAATGCTAATATTTGTTTGACACTGCGGCCCCTGGACCCCGGCTAGCTACTAGGTTTTTCAGGTTTGAAAGTTGAAGAAATATGAGGTTGTTAGCTACATTCTAACTTGATTTAATGCTAATATTTGTTTGGCGTCGGGGGGCTTTGCCCCCCTGAACCCCCCACCAGGACTTTGTCCTGGACCTACCGGGGCCTGCGGCCCCTGGACCCTGGCTAGCTACTAGGCTTTTCAGGTTTGAAAGTTGAAGAAATATGAGGTTGTTAGCTACATTTAACTAGATTTAATGCTAATATTTGTTTGGCAAATATTAGCATTATTATTATTAGCATTAGCATTATTAGCATTAGCATCAGCCCCTGGACCCCGGCTAGCTACTAGGCTTTTCAGGTTTGAAAAGTTGGCAGGTATGCTTTTGTGATTTTACGTCTTATCCAACAAACAGGAAGAATTTGAAGGTATGTATACACGTTATCACATCTTAATATGTCATGAAAATGTAGCTGTTGATGAGTTTTGATGCGTGAAAAATACTGGAAGTGTTGAAGTTGTTTCGTGTAAAACGTGTGCCATTGCAAAGTGCATTGGCACACGGGGAAACAAAAGCCCGAGTGTCCCGTTTACGTCTCCATTTACAACTAGTTGAAGTGAGTGCTCATCCTCAAGAGTTCCTGAACACGAATGCCGTTACGAAAATAGTCAATAGTTTCATAAACCTGACACAATTGGATAGTGATTAGTCAATTTCATGTGCAGATTTGATCAATTTTAAATTTTGCCACCAATGTCACACATTGGACCCCTAAATGCACGGTGGCGCAGTGGTTAGCACTGCGGCAGCACAGTTTACCCTTGGCCGGGGGATTGTGGGGATCGTGGGATCATGGGTTCGATCCCAGCCCCCGACCAACAGTGATCTGTGTGGAGTTTGCATGTTCTCCCCGTGTTGCGTGGGTTTACTCCGGGATTTCTCCAGTTTCCTCCCACATGCCAAAAACAGGCATGTTAGGTTAATTGGCTGTTCTAAATTGTCCCTAGATATCTGTTTCCTATAGGCCCTTAGAATAGAGGGTTAGTATTAATGAAAGCGCTTTGAGTGGTCTTTGTGACTAGAAAAGCGCTATTTAAGTGCAGGTTAGTTAGTTAGTTAGTAATAAATAAAAACACCCATATATCATGGTTTTAACCCGCTGGTAACAGGATCAATAACGGAAGAGTCTCTTAGCTAACAGATGTGGTTAAGAGCTCGAGTTGGTTCATTTTGTCTTCTTTTTAATCATTAGTTTTTTTGTTTTTCTTATTTCAGACAAGAATGAAAAGGAGTTGTTTTTACTGTTACCTTAGTTAACATTAATTAACTAATTTATGGTCACTATAATGTACCTGGAAAGTTAAGATGACCAAAATTCACGAAGTCAGTGACTTTAATCCGTCAGCAGCCTTCAGACAAACTAAGCGTGCCAACATTTGGATTTCAAAATAAGGGAGGTTTTTCCTGCTGTCTGGGTGCTGAGATTTCTAAAAAAATATAAATCTATAGAAGTATTATAACAGAAATAACTGTGTCTTTGGTCATTTAAGTTCATTCATTCATTCATTCATTCATCTTCTTCCGCTTAATCCTTTTCGGGTCACGGGGGGGCTGGAGCCTATCCCAGCATCTTTGGGCGAGAGGGAGGGTTAATTTATTTAATTAAGTACAATTTTATTAATATTTTTTTCTTTGAAGTCAGAGTTAAATTATTGTTCTGTTCTGGCTCTACAAAATTATGGTCAAAAATTTAAATTGTTATAAGGAAAAAGTAAAAAAAAAAATCCAGTCTGTTTCAAATTTATTAAAAAAACAGGAATTTTATTTAAAAAAATAGACAAAAGATAGCTATAAAATAATCCACAAACTTATAATGAAGTCTCAAATGTACAAGAAAAGTCAATTTTACAAGAGGAAATTGCAGATTTCAGGAAAATGGTTTCAAATTTTGATAAATTTACAGAGAAAAGTAGAAAACTATAAGAAAATTGTTATAAATTTTTGAGAAAAACCTGAAACCTTCAAGACTGAAGTCATTACTCAAGTTTTTAAGTGGCTGCTCTTTGTACCTTAAACTCATCTAGAAATTTTTAGTTGTCTACTTGTAATTATTAATTTCAAAGCACTGCTTTTACATGAGTAGAATTTCTGGCGACTATACTCACCTCTGATCATATAATTTAAGTATGCATGAGTAAATTGGGTGGTGCGGTGGTGCAGTGGTTAGCGCTGCGGCAGCACAGCAACTCACCCTTGGCCATGGGATCCCTGGTTCGATCCCAGCCCCTGACCAACGGTGATCTGTGTGGAGTTTGCATGTTCTCCCCGTATCTGCGTGGGTTGACTCCGGGATTTCTCTGGTTTCCTCCCACATGCCAAAAACATGCAGATTAGGTTAACTGGAGACTCTAAAGTGGCCCTAGGTGTGAATGTGTGTGTGAATGGTAAAGGGATAGCGCCGTACCGTGGCTGCTTCATCCATCCAGGTAGATGCCCTCAATTTCCCCTCTGGGGATCAATAACGTATACAAAATCAAAAAAAAAAAAATTAAATTACTATTATGATTGTTTTTTTTTCCCTTCCCTACTCTCTCAATGGGAAAAAAGAAACACTAGAATAAAAATACAAAAAATACACATTTTTGTCATTTATGTAAACCATGACAAAAAATCCTGCAGGACAAAACATGACACTTGATATTTTCTAACTTGTTTGTATACCACCATAGACAGAGAGAGAACCTGAATTAGACAGAGCTCAGAGAGGGCAAGATGAGACAGAAGAGAGGAGCCAAGGAGAGGAAAGTGTTCAGGCAGAGGGTCCAGGAGAGGTGAGAGCAGAGGAAGGCGAGAAGGATGAGACTACTTAAAAGTCCAAACACGGGATGTCTGGGTGGGACCCCAACTGACCCAATATTCCAACATTCAAGCCTGTACAATACTTCAGATGGTAAGTTCCATATGCAAACATAAAAAAAAAAAAGAAAGAAAGAAATAGTATAAAATTAACATATTCCGGTTATATTGGGTTACAATAGTGTCATGTGTTTTCTGACGCCCCCCCCCAAAAAAAACAAAAAACAAAAAATAAAAAAAAATATGTTGCCACTGTGCCAAGGTCTTGAAGCCAGAGGAAACACTGCATGGACATTCTTTCAGAAGACCACTGCTGTCTCCAGTAGGCCAATATCATTTGCTTTTATACATTATTTTATTAAGCTAATGTTTTAGCTGCTTTTAGCTTGGTATTATTTTTTTAACCCTTTAGTTGCCCTAGGTGCCACATGGCGCCTGGAGCAACGCAAGGCAACTCAAGGCCCGCCCTAGTGGTCAAGAGTGGTAAAAGTTTTTCTCAATAAAGTAGTTCAGATTTCCAAGGCTATAACTTGAAAGTTACAAGAGATAATGGCTTACTGTCAATTAGAAAGATGTAGAATATGATCCAAAGTTTCAGATAGGAATATGGGTTAGGACGCATCTAATTTGCATAATGTCGCGGCAGCTATATAAATTACATAACTCAGTCAAAAGTGGACTTTGGACACATTTACATAAAGAGTGGTCCATTTTTTTTTATGCCATTTGTCTACAGGGATATGTTTTTATCTAATCTTCAAAGTATATGAACCAGAAAATCAATAAAATGTCAAAACATATTTCTCTTACCTGGTGGTTGGGGGGGGGGGCTCGCCCGCCCATGTGACCGGTCCGTTTTCGTCCATCGTAGTCGATGTTTGTCTGTTTGCTCAGCCATTTACACCGTGTACCACATCTACAAACTCTTATGATTACCCCACATGAATTTCGTTTGTATTACATGGCTATTTTTCCTGTAAAATGCAGTTTTCCTGTGAGAATGCATGACGATCGTGGGTGCCACCATCTTGGTACTGGTAGCTCAGTTTTTTGTCCATCGTTGTCAATGTATTGCGTTTACTTAGTAATTTACACCCGCTTCCACATCTACAAACGTGAATTTCGTTTGTATTACGTGGCTATTTTTCCCGTTTCATGCAGTTTCAGTCATTGCGGCAGCGACACTGGTGTGTGAGCTCAGAGCGGAAAAAGGAAGAATAATAATGAGGATTTCTTCTTCTTTGCTATATTCCATGTCAGCCATGATTCCTTCGGCACGTGTCTTCCACCTTCTCAACTGTTAGATCAATAGAGATTAGTAAAAATTCTCAGTATAGCCGGGGGACATCAATAAGTTGACACATGCAGTTGCTGCACTGGGAGCACGCGACCCGTCCATTTTATCAGGGCAGTTAAAGGGTTAACAAAAGTAAAAGCTCTAAAATTCTAAAATCAGAGCTTAAATCCTAAAAATGTAAAGTTTTACAGGAGAACACAAACTAAAGTTGCTAGCAGCGATAAATGGGCCCTCGCGTCCTTGCTAGACCTCAGCCTTGCCACTCAGAGTGCGTAACTCTGCGCAGGATCCATTCCTCTCTCCCCAACTCTCTCCCTCCTGCTCTTTCTGTCCGTCCTTCCTTCCATAATGCCATACGCCCATCCATCCACCATCCATTCGTCCATCAATAAGTCCCCCCGTCCATCTGTCCATACCGCCATCCATCATCAGTTCGTCCATCTGTACATTGCAAGAGAGTGCCTCGGCAGAGGTACTGTATAAGCTCGTGGGTTACCTTAAAAATCTAATATGTTTGTTCATAGCCTGAAGGCCACTTCTGGTGAAAATTTTTACCAGGAAATGTTCAAATTTAGACAAGCTATGCCATCGATATAAATGTTTTTTTCTTTCTTTCTTTCTTTTTTTTTTTTTTTTTTTTTTTTTTTTTACCTAGGGAGCACTATAGCTATATGTGGTATAGTCATATAACTCTGTTCTGGGTGGTACTAGTACCACGTATATCAAGTTTGTGGCCATTTGGATGCTATACGTGTGAGTTCTGACAACTTCCTGTCCATTGGTGGTAGGGGGTGCTACTGCTGCGTCTCATTGTATATTGTGGAAATGTTCACCATTGGCTGCGTATTCAACACGCTAAATTTGGTTGACTTCGGACAAAGTATGCCAGAGTTATTAAGCATTGTTTGTCTGCTAGAGGGTGCTAGAGCCATGTGTAATTGTTACCTCCGCCAAAGGGGGAGGTTATGTGATCATCGGCGTTGGTTTGTCTGTTTGTTTGTCTGTTTGTTAGCAAGATAACTCAAAAAGTTATGGACGGATTTTCATGAAATTTTCACAGATTGTCAGAAATGGGGTATTCTACAGATGATTAGATTTTGGTGGTGATCTGGATCACCGTCCACAAGAAAACCGCCATTACGCAAAATGCCATTTTCATGAATAAGTACTAAACCACTAATCCTATCATTGTCAATCCAATTGCTAGTCATATGTTTTCATGGTCAAGGAATCTGAAAACGTACACACAAACACTGTATGGGGGGAACTGTGGCGATAAACCGCCATTACGGAAAATGCCATTTTCGTCAATAACTACTGAACCACTAATCCTATCATTGTGAATCCAATTGCTTGTCATATGTTTTCATGGTCAAGGAATCTGAAAATGTACACACAAACACTGTATGGGGGGAACTGTGGCCGCCGTTACGGAAAATGTCATTTTCGTGAATAACTACTGAACCACTGCTTGTCATATGTTTTCATGGTCAAGGAATCTGAAGACTGTATGGGGGAAACTGTGTCGCTTGGTGGAGGTCTGCGCTCTCGGAGTGCTTTTCTAGTTCATTATAGAAAGGTTCAGTGTTGGTTAACCATACACCACACAAAATTTGGTTGAATTTGGACTAAGTATTTCAGAGTTATAAGGCTTTGTTTTTTCTTCTTGGGGGCGCTGTAGCTATGTGTCATTCTTTATTATAGAAATTATCAGAATTCACCACACAAAATTTGGTTGAAATCAATGTATGCCAGAGTTAAAGCCATTGGAAGGGTGATGGTGATACTGCAAGCTTGGTCACCCCCCCAAAAAATTATATTAAAAGGTTTTGGGGTCCAGTTGGAGGACTCTCGAGGTCCAGATCCAGACCGGAGTCCACCAGTTGGTGACCTCTGGTCTACTGTTAGGGTTGTTGACTCGTAGCAGTAAATACGTGTGAAATATGACTGAATGGAGCAAAATAAGGCTAAATTCTTCTGTTTGTCCTTAACTGCTCAGGGGATGCACCCAGCCTTCATCGGGGCCCAGTATCCGTTCTCGGTGGCCGCCAGCCCACAGCCACCCATGGCGGCCACAGCCGTCACCTTCCCTGGCGTTCCCATCCCGTCCATGACTCAGATCGCTGTCCATCCCTACCACGCTGAGACTGGCATGCCCCTCAGCACCACTGTAGCAGGTCAGGATGACACTGTGTTGAAGCGTAGTCATCATCAATGTTCCTCAAAAGTGCAGTCTGTTTTAGATGTTGCACACTTTAACTGTTAAAGTGCACACACAGAGTTGGCATGTTTGTCACCGCTCACCAGTGTAACATGTTTTACAGTCGGCAGTGTCCACTCTGACCCCACAATCCAGGCCATGCAGGGAGCCTCTCTGCCCTCTCTCTCGTCACAGCCGGCTCCTCTGGTCAGCACTCCTTTCCCAGCAGAAGATGAGCAGCACAGCCAGCCTATCAGCCAGCAGGGCCTGCATTACCTGCACTCAGCCTACAGAGTTGGTGAGAAGCTCGTGTCTTTGTGGTTATATTCTACTCCCATCTGTTGTGAATGTGGTGCAATAACAGACAAATGTGCATCTGATGTTTTGTGTGAAGGCATGCTGGCGTTGGAGATGCTGGGCAGAAGGGCTCACAACGATCATCCCAACAACTTCTCCAGGAGCCCACCCTACACGGAGGACGTCAAATGGCTGCTGGGGCTGGCTGCTCGTCTAGGTGAGCCTGCACTGAAATGTACAGGGATCGGCGTGGACTCCTCAGAAAGCTTAAGATGCACAGAATACAGCACCGGCAGAATGTGGCTAGTGTGCGTTAGCTGGTGGTACTCTGCAACTTTTGATTTCACTGATTTGAAAGCTTAGAAATGTTTGTTTTTTATTGTTCTAGCTCATTCTCTTCAGAAATGACTGTTATTGTTCTGTTTGGACTCGGTTGCAAAAGAATGGGAGAAAAGGTTACACGTTTATAAGAAAAACACTGCAAATTTGAGTTAAAATTTTAAAAAAGTCATTGTCTGAAATGTATGAGGGGAAAAAACATGAGAATAAGGTTGAAAATTAACAAAAAGTAACTGATTTATGAGGAATATGCATAAAAACTCACAAGTTAAGTTTTTGATTTACGTGGAAACACATCCTAGACAAGTCTGGATCTAGGATGTGTTTTAAGGTCAAGGTCAATGGCCCGGACATCTAAGCACTCTTGGAATGATTTCGTCAGGCTGGAATGAGCTACTCAGTCTATGATAATGTGGTTTTGGTAACTACTTTTACTTATACCTAAGTAACAGGTAAATGCAGTGTTGCTTTAAGGTATGAGTACAATTTCTGAATACTCTACCCACCTCTGAGCAGGGTTGTAATTGTAAACTGTAATTGTAATTGTTTTAGGGTTGTAAAAGGGTTGCTGGAATTTCCCCACTGTGGGACTAATAAAGGCTTATCTTAATGGTACACGCAATTTTTATTGGTGTGTACTACAGAAGTCAGGGTTCAGTATATTTCAGTACAGTGAGTGAAAAATGCTGTAGAACAATAATTTGCTTGTCTTTCATTAAGGGTCCCATTCACTGAAAAATAGTTTTTGTTAGTATTGACCATCTGAAATGTATCTATTAGTCAGGTGATTAACAAAAACACATCAAAATGCTCACTTCTCTTTAAAACAAAAACACAGCCTTTATATCAGTTCTGTCGATGAGGAGCTGTTTTAACTCTCCTGTGTTTGCTCCTGTGGCTCACAAAGAAAATCCAGCCTCGATACCCGCCTTCTGCTCCATTATTGGCCAACATAGCTGTTTGTCTGCAAACATGTATATGAGTGGGGAGTCAAACTCGTTAGTTTCAGAGCTGACACTGCTACTAGGGAGTTAGCTTACCAAGCGTGGGTTATATTGTTACTGTCCACCTGGTTCATTAATCCACAGTCGGTAATATACATATCTTGCATCATTGTGGCTTACTTTGTTATATTTTCACTGTGATGCTACATTGAACTGTTAGCATTAGCTTGGATAAGGGGTTGGAGTCAGTCTAACCACATTAGAGTTCACTTTAGAGGGCAGAGGCTGACAGACATTCTGCATGGCGTCAGCTTAACTGTCGATCCAGCCACTTCTGATCACTATTTTCTATAAATTCTGTTCACCCCCACTGGAATCCTTATTCATATTAACACTTCACCAAATACGTCATTCTTAGACATTACACAGGGTTACAGAAATAATTTTTTTTGTAAGTTGTCTGTGTTTTTTCAACTGATTTAAGACAATTTTGCACCGCTGAATCTGAAAATGGCATTTGTTTCTCTCGGTCAGGTGCTAAGTAAAAACCTGTACTTACTTAGTACTGTATATAAAGGTAAGTACATGTAAATTGAATGTTACGTCGTCATTGTTCAAAATTAAGAGAATTTCAAGACATAAAAAGTAATTTTGCATCATATAAAGCGAAAATACCCGTGCATGTAAACAAAAACGTATAAAACAACATGTGGCCATAATTCAAAAAGTTGACCTGATTGAGCAAAACCAATGTGATTTTTGGATTCAGCACATCAAAATTGTCCTAAATCAGCTAAAAAATACTTTGACAATAAATTTGGTGTTGACCAGTGTCATTTTTAGCAGCTAGCTAGCGTCAGCTAGGCGTCTTGGGCCACCATTCACTGATTTGTTAATGTTTCTTTCCATATTGTTCTCCAAAGATCGGTCATATCCTATAGACCAGTGGTTCCCAACCTTTTTCCCAGGAGCCCCCCCTGCCTGTGTCACAGAAGTGCCCCCCCCCCCCAGCCTATACGATCACGCCAGAGGAATTAAGTCATTTTAAGATAAGATAAGAGAAGATGAGCCTTTATTAGTCCCACAATGGGGAAATTCCAGGATTGCAACAGCACAGGGATAGCAACACTCAGAGCAACAATCAGAAGGCAAGAAAAAAAAAAACAAGCAAGCAAGAGCAGCTAATATACATATGTACATATTACTATAAAATATACTGTATATATACACACACACAGACACACAGTGCAGAGCATTGTAGCTGGATGGAATAAATATATGAATATGTAAACACACAGTGCAGAGCAATGTAGCTAGATGGAATAAATATATAGATATATAAACATAAACACACCCAGTGCGGAGCATTGTAGCTAGATGGGATGAAACAGTTTTAGAACATTTATTTAGGAAAAAATAACATCAGCTTTGTGCTTAACCTATTCCATTTGTTTTAAAATGTAGATTTGTTTTCCTTCATACTTAAACTAAATTGAATTATATGAACATGTGTATCACACACAGACAAAAAAATGTGGCAAATGACTGCAATTGTATTAAAATATTTGTGCTTTTGTTTTAAGACGGCATTACTTTTAAACATGGCCTTTTTTGACACCAGAAGGCAGTCCTGAGTCTTCATTGTTCATTATCAGTAACAAAGTTTTCATCTTTGCCAGAGGTATGAAACAGAAATGTTAACAAGAACATGTCCTTTGTGAAAGCAAAAATTTCTAACAACCAAAGTAATGGGTCTACACACACATGACAGCATAAATGAGTAAAGGCCTAAAAGTCAGTCAGGATAGGTGTAATGGCAGTAGGCCTAAACCCGTCATACACAAAGAACAAATATCCTTGAGTGCTCTTTCTCATAACACTACCCAGCAATTAACATTGCAAAAAATAATTCAATGATTCTTTGCTTTTTACTCTCTCCAGTGTGTTGATTCAAAAAAGAATATTAATGTGTGCCTTGAGCTTGCATGTCTCTGACCAGGGATGCGATGTTTGGAGTGATAGTGATGATTGCCAGTCTAAAGTCCTGGTGGACATCCAGCCTGTTCCTTACTATTGTTTTTATAGTTAGAAGGGCACTGAAAGCTGCCTCAGACTGGTATGTAATACCAAAAGGAAGAATGACCCTCTTGATTGCGTGTTTGGCCAGTGTAGGAGCGACAGTGTGTCCTTTGACCATCCAAAAGTTTTTGTATCCATTTTCCTGAAAATATTTTTTGGACACTGAATCAGATTGAAGGTCACACAGCTCATGTTCACAGCCCAAGTATTCAACACCCTCGTGACTGGAAATGATTGGAAATGTAGGGTCCATCACCCATGCTTCCTTGGATAAGTATTTGTTGATGTTGGCAAAGCGACTCCTCATCTCGTCACACAGCAGGTTCATGTGGTGCGTGAAGTCCGTGCGTAAAGACGCACGCACGGTGCCACTAGACTGCTGCAACTTCCCTTTTGACATTCTAGCAACCCTGTACTTCAGTTTTCGCACAAAAGCATCTAGTGCGTCTTTGCATTGTAGGATGTTTGATTCAAGTCCCTGCATCCACTTCTTTGTTTCGTTGAAAAGAGCGAATGTGTCCGCCAGGTTTGCCGCTTGGATTCAAAACGCATCTGTCAACTGCTCATGAAGTGGCCGATTGTGGTCATGCAAGAATTCTTTAACTTTGTCTTGCAATTCAATAAAACGCACAAGCACCTGTCCCCTTGACAACCATCGTACTTCAGTGTGGAGCAGTAATGCTTGGTGCGCCTTGTCCTCGCACAGTAGTGCAAAAAGTCACTTATTAGCAGGGCGCGCTTTAGTAAAGTTCACGAGTTTGACAACAGTTGACAGGGTGTTACTGAGGTCTTCTGAAAGTTTACCTGCCAATGCTTGGTGGTGGAGCATGCAATGAAGAATGATGCATTCCGGAGCCTTTTCTTTCAGCCGTGTGTTGAATCCTTTATTTTTTCCCATCATCGCTTTGGCTCCGTCAGTGCAGCACGCCACCAGGTTCTCACAGGGCAGATTGTGGGATGTAAAATATGAATCCCCAGCCGTGAAAATATCTGCGCCTGTTGTCGTTGTTGCTAGATTTGTTGACATAAGAATGTCTTCAGTTGCCATCATCAATATACTGACAATGCACAATTAACAGAGCCTCGTCTGCCACTGTGGTCGTCTCATCCAGTTGAATGGAGAAGGGAATCCTCCTAAGTTTCTTGTGCAGCTGGTTTTGGCAATCTGCAGCCATTTTATTGATTCTATCTTTGATAGTATTTCGGCATGCCCGTAGAAACTGTCAGAGAGGGGCACAGTGTTGACTTTATCAACTGCTTGTGCTCCACGCATTTCCTCCGCAATTTTTAGGCATGCAGGCTTGATCAGCTGCTCACCAATACTGTGCCGCTTTTTTGCCTTCACAATGAGCAGCGCACAGTCGAATGATACTTCAGTGGCTCTGAGTAAATCACTACCTGCCCATTCAAAGGATTTTCTGATATCCCCGTGTCTCCTTGAAAGAGCCAGGTGCCGTTTCCTCTCAAAAAAAAAAATCCCAACTTGTACCAATGGTCTCTCGGTGTCAAGTCTCCTGAAAAATCATAAAATGAAAAACTTTTTTTCCAACAAATTTTATTAGTTAAATACATACATTTCACAACATGTCCGCATAGAAATGCGTGGCTATTTCATGACCTCAAAACAGACGGAGGTGCCCCCCCCCCCCCGTGGGCTCAGGCACCCCCCAGGTTGGGAGACAATGCTATAGACCACTGAAACCACACACCCCTGTCCACCAGTGATGCATTATTTATTCAGTTTACATTAGTTGGCTCAGCCTCACTATCCAAGATAGGAACTAGCCAGCTAATATTAGCTATAGTGGGGACAGCAGTGGCTCAGGAGGTAGAGTAGGTCGTCCAATAACCGCATGGTTGGCGGTTCAAATCCCGCTCTCCCCAGATATACTGCCGTTGTTTCCCTGGGCAAGACACTTCATCCCCAATTGCTCCTGGTGGGTCTGGAAGTGCCATGTTAGGCAGCATGCCACCATCAGTGTGTGAATGTGTGTGTGAACGGGTGGATAGCAGGATCTGTAAAGTGCTTTGGTCATCAAGAGATGAGAATAAAAGTGCTATATAAGTGAATGCCATTTACCATTTTACCATTTATAGTGACCAAAGAGGGAGGGCGGAATTAACTGCAGCTCTTAGGCATTTAAAGAGACGTGCACTGAAAGGAACTGTTCTGAGGAAGGCTGCAAAAGATGATTCACAATGATGCTGCAATAATGGCAGT
Organism: Pholidichthys leucotaenia; assembly: GCA_020510985.1. NCBI lineage: Eukaryota > Metazoa > Chordata > Actinopteri > Cichliformes > Pholidichthyidae > Pholidichthys > Pholidichthys leucotaenia. The sequence continues at coordinate 424,171,021 of CM035841.1, read as the reverse complement.
TTGACCAAAATATGTCACAGTTATTTCATTAAGACCTGCGGGAAAAGTGTAGTGAATGGGTCCTTTAAAATTAACAGTTCGCTATGTCTGAGAAAGTAAAAATGTCTTCAATTCCGAGACACTGAAAAAGTCAAGACTGGTCGCACATACTACCACACTAGTTCTAACAGTGTGATGAAGTGCTCACTAAAACAAGAAAATTACCAGTTACATTTTATTCTGTGTCTATTTCAATAGTGTTTGAGGTTTTGTGGAGATGTACAGTGGCAAATAAAAGTATGTGAACCCTTTAGAATGACCTGGTTTTCTGCATTACCTGGTCATAAATGTGATCTGAGCTACATCTAAGTCCCAAGTATGGACAAACACAATGTGCTTAACCTAATACACACAAATGATTATCATTTTTCATGCAATTTTTTCAGCAATAACCTCCAACAAGCACTTCCATTAGCTGCTAATCAGACCTGTACAGTGTTCCAGAGGAAATCATGATGCCAGCTGTTTCCCTCATGTGAACTATGCACGTTCTTAAGCACTTACTCAGACAAAATAGGAAGATTCATTAAAATCAAAACCACTGTTTTCAATTACTTGAATATTTCCTAAAGTTTAAGGTCAGTCTGCTACCCCCTTCCTAGTAACCACTGTTTCTGGTTTCTTCCTGTCCATCCATCCTGTCAGGAGTCAACTATGTGTACCAATTCTGTGTTGGAGCTGCAAAAGGTGTCCTCAGTCCATTTGTCCTGCAGGAGATTATTATGGAGGCTCTGCAGAGGCTAAACCCCGCCCACATTCATGCTCACCTCCGAACGCCTGCTTTCCACCAGCTCGTCCAGCGCTGCCAACAAGCCTATCTGCAGGTATGGCTCATTTACAGCTACACTGCACATTAGCTGCATCCGATATGTGCAGACATACACCAATGAAGCATGCGGCCTTGAAGAATTAACCCACAGACATCTGAATCAGTTGTAAATGTGTGAACAAATGAAAAGCACAGGATTATGGGTAATAACCAATGCAGGAGATGATCTTTACCTTTCCAGCCACAATGGCTCTGGATTCTAAATTCTGCCAGCTAGGGTTGTGCGATATGACCAAAATTTCATATCACGATATAAGCAATGTTATTTGATGGTAGCAATATACCCTACTCACAAAAAGTTGGGAGATATTTGGCTTTCAGGTGAAATTTATAGAAAATGTAAAAAGTTCACGCTACAGTGATATTATTTCATGAAAGTAGGGCATTTAAGTAGAAGCATGCAATGGTGCTTTCTTCACCTCAGTTTATTGAAACAAAAGCCAACAACAGTGGTGGGTATACCACAACAAAAAATGTCTTTGTCAATAACTTGTCATGTGCCCTTGAGCATCCATTACAGCTTGACAACGTCCCATACTGTTCATAAGTCGACTTATTGTCTGCTGAGGCATGCCATTCCACTCTTCTTGAAGGGCGGCCCTCAGGTCATTGAGGTTATGGGGTGCAGGGTTACGAGCCTCTACACGGCGACTCAGCTGATCCCATAGGTTTTCTATTGGATTCAGGTCTGGAGAAAGTGCAGGCCACTCCATTTGAGGTACCCCAGCCTCCAGCAGCCATTCCCTAATGATGTGACCTCGATGAGCTGGAGTATTGTCGTCCATGAAGGTGAAATTAGGCCTTTGTTGTTGATGCAGGGGCACAATGACTGGATTAATGATGTTATTCAGGTGGTATCGGCTTGTTACTGTACCATTCACAAGGTGTAGGACAGTTCTGTATTGACCAGACACACCTTCCTAGACTGTAACACCACCACCACCAAAGGCTCATCTGGTGACAACAGTGGCTGATACATAGCGCTCTCCTTGACGTCTCCAGCATCGTTGGTGGCCATCATTTCTGCTCAGTGTGACTCTACTTTCATCAGAGAACAGCGCTGAGGCCCACTGGTCCCTTGTCCAGCATAAATGCTCCCTGGCCCATGCAAGACAATGACGCATGTGCTTTGTGGTATGGTCAGGTACCCTTGCAGGTTGTCTAGCACACAGACCACGCTGATTTATATGGTATAGAATGGTCTGATGTGACACTTGGGTGCCTCTCACCTCCCTTAAATGTGCCTGGAATTGAGTGGAATTCATCATCTGGTTCTACAGGGCACTTTTTACAATGAAGCGGTCATCGGCATGGGATGTGGCCAAAGGATGTCCACTTCTATGCCTTTCTGTGACTCTTCCAGTCTCTCTGTATTTCTGTTGCAACCTGCTGATAACACTTTGTGATACTCTTAAGCTCATTGGCCACTTCCCTCTGAGAACATCTTGTTTGAAGCCTCGCAATGGCGAGATACTGTTGATCAATTGTTTGGTGTCATCTTGGTCTCATGATGTCAGAGTGTGAACAGCATGATGAAGAGGGCTGTTTAAATACCAATTCTAATTGAACCAGAAAATGTATTGGTCGATTCATGGATCAAACACTTGTGAATTTTGCCGTTAAGCACCTTGTTAGACAACAACAAGTTACTCAAAAAGTACTGAAACATTGAACAGCTGGACATATGCATTCAAAAGGTTAGAGAAGGTCAAATTAGTTCACCTGTAAAGGTTATAGTGCATTTTAGGTGCATTCTGAAATTTCACCCGAAACCCAAATATCCCTAACTTTTTGTGAGTAATGTAAATCACAATATACATTTTCTGTAAATTCTATAGTTTATATATAATAACCAATAAAAAGGACCATCTCTTTTTCTACATTTTAAATTACATACTGAAAAAAAAAAAACAATTGTACAAAAAAGACTTGATGCGTATTTTTAGTGATCTGTTATGGTGGAGAATGGATAACAGGCTGCAGTGGAGTCGGTGGAAATCTGGGATCACTTTTGTGTCTGATACTCTTGTGTGACCCCAAATGGACAAACTAGGAACAGCAGTTGCTTTGTTAAAAAATTGCTGCTCATGTATTCATGAGCAGCAATTCATGTATGTATTTAATTTTTACACTTTGCAAATTCATCCCATGGGCTGGTATGGACTCCCTGGCAAGCCGGTTTTGGCCCGTGGGCCGTAACTTTGACACCCCTGATGTAGTATTTCTGAACGCAGGGTCCCAACATAATTTTGAAGAGGAGGGCTGATTGTGAGCAGTCAGAGAATGTGAAGGAGTTTGCCTGTTCACTGCTCACACTTTCTCTCTCTCTCCCTCTCTGCAGTACATCCACCACCGGCTCATCCACTTGACGCCTGCCGACTATGACGACTTTGTCAACATCATCCGCAGCGCTCGGGGGGCTTTCTGCCTCACGCCCGTGGGCATGATGCAGTTCAACGATGTGCTGCAGAACCTGAAACGAGGCAAGCAGACCAAGGAGCTGTGGCAGCGCATATCCCTGGAGATGGCCACCTTCTCCCCCTGAGCGCGTACATTCTGGGCGAATACGTGCCGGACCTGAACCCTGGGCCCAGACCCAACCCCCCCACCCTCACAGCCCCCAGCACTGGAGCTGCCACCGCACTGAGCTGGACACACTCGCGTCCGCTTTGGTCCACTGTATGGACTCACATGGGCAGCACACTCGGCTCCCGTACCCCTCCCCCCAAAAAAACAAACAAAAAAAAAAACTCACGGACTTGTGTGTGTGTTTATCCACGCACACAACAAGCAGAAAAGCCGGGACACCTTTCAGCTCTCTTCCTGACTAATGCCACAGTCTGATTTTCTCAGAGTTTCTGTTTGTGAAACTGTGGAACGACAGTGTACTCCTTAAGTTTTTGATTTCCTCACACTGAAGACTAACAGGGATCCTCTGCCCTTCCAGCCTCAATTTACTTCGTGTTTTGTGTTTGCTTTTTTAATGTTTAGTTTGAAATAAAACCACTGACTGAGTCGTTTTCATGCTCCAACATTCCTGTCCAGAGTGGTTGGTGCTGTGAGGTCTCATTCACCAAAACCTGCTTCAGTGTGGATCTGAAATACTTGCAGGTTTGGACAAAAAGGTGAAGATTTTTCAGTATTTTGTTTAATATTTTTGATACAGTGTACAGGCATGTGGTTGTAGGCGGATGGAAAGAGTGTTGAAGGTGCTTTGTTGTTGCTGTGAGATCCCCAGTTTTTATTTCTGCAAGCCCGAAGAGTGACACAAACACAGCTCCAGACCAAAACCAGAAGCCAGTACTACATAACCACTGCTGGGTCCCTCTACGGAGAGCCTGTCGCCCTCACTCAGGTGGAGTTAGTGGATCAGTCGTCGTTTCACATTCGTTAGTCAGGCTGTGTTGATATGTTTGGGGTTTTTTTTATCTCCTTAAAGCAACGTGACTGAAAAGATTTTTTGTTTGATTAGCTGATGTGTTTTCATGTTGGCTGCTATTTTAAGTTAGCGTTATTCTCCCATCAGATTTACAATATAAACCTCTGAACATTTTTATTATAAATATGCTTCACGTGAGATTTACTGGCATTTAAAGCAACTCCATGTAAGATTTCCACCTTAAAATCATCTTGACCTCACTTCCATCATAACCTAAGTGGGCCTGCATCACATGGAACAGGACCACGCAGCTTTCCTGTTCTGGCAGGAACACTGAAAAGACTACAGCTGATTCCCATTAGCCAATCATAGGACACGATTTTAGCCATTAAATCACAAAGAACCTTGTGATTGGTTGTTGGGGCTCAGGCCATAAAAACGGACAGTTGTAGTCTTTTTAGTCTGTGGAACAGCAAAGTTATATAGTGTTCCTATAAGCTGTGACTGTGGGGTTTGTGTGACATAATTTTAATCATCTCCAGCCTGCTGGGGTCTGTGCAGCTCAAAATTTTGTGACCAGGCAGGCTGTGCACGCTGACTATGCATGTGCACCAGGACTTCCCATTCCAAAGGTGATGCCTGATCGAACGGTAGGTGCAGCTGACCCAAATCACGTATAAACACGACCACCTGTATGCATTGGCACAGTCACAAGCAGTTAGCGTATATAGATGTGCAAAGCATAAGCTGTCCATTAAACACTATGGAAAAATTGCTCTCTAGACCAGCTCACCATCAGCCTTAATTACATCCTGCAATCCCACACTGAGCCACCGATGTGGTCTCTGCTGTTGTCAGCAGTTACACTTGTGCACTGATTCGTCAGTGTTGTGCCAAAACATTTTTCTCCTCTGGTGTGTAGACTGATGGCTTTGTGTACTTCCTTTGTTTTTGTTTGTTCAAATGATGCCGATGGACAACGAGCAGATTGTGATGGTATCTGAGCTAATAAATGCTGAACAACTTCTGCTACAATCACTGCAAGAGAGAAAAGAGGGAAGACGTCAGATGACATGTGCAACCACTGAACTGCTGTCGCAATTTGACAATCTTTGTAATGGGGTGAGGGTGAGTCCGCCAAATGTTCATACCAATGAACTTCCTCGGCTAATCTCTTTGATTTGTCACATTCTTTGTCCGACTTTCTCTGGAAATAGCACTGCAGAGAAGAGATGGGGAAATGGGGGTAGGAGGAGACAAAGATGACCAATCACAGCTGTTGTGGTCTGCATCACTGCAATGGGTAGTTGCGTTTCTGGAGAAGTGCATGTTTTGCTAAGGCGTAGAGTACAGGGCTGTGCCACAGCCGCAGGTCATTTTGACATGGAAGTATAAATCAGACGTTAGCCGGTTCAATGTTTACTCTCGTTCAGGCTCTTGCTTGGTCACTCTCACATTTTCCTCCTCATCTCCAACGACAAGATCCTCTCTGGTTTCAGCAGTGGCTCTGTGATGGCATCCATTCTCAAAACACCAAGCTAGATGCCAGTTGTAGTCTTTTCATTCTTCCTGCGTGAACAGCAAAGTTCCACGGTGCTGTTGAAGCTGATGCGCACCGGTCAGGATATGATTTAAGTGGTGCTCACCCAGTCAAAGGTTGACGTACCATCAAAATGAACTAGAAAACATTAAGGTGAAAATCGTGCAAAGTGCTGCTTTAACAAAGCAAGTTGTACAGCTGTACAAAATCTCTATCCTTTGGATACCACTTTTCAACAAGACTACCTTAATAAAGGAATCATGAATGGTTTTTATGTAGTATATTAATTGGGTTATAAAAACTTTATGGACTAAGCAATTATAATTAAGCTATTAATAAAACAGTACCTACATATACAATACAGTGACGCAGGCTCACTGTTTGGCAAGATCAAGAAGTCTTTTGGCTGGAAATGTTCAGTGTTTAGATGCTGGTAACTTAAGCCCATATCTCACTGGGCTCCAACAGCTCACAACTAGTTGGACAACGGCATTCATGAGAGAATTTCCAAGCGCTTGCAGCGGCTTGCAATTTCCTCTCATGAGTTGCAGGGCCTCACTCCAGTGCCGCAGGAATTTTGAACATGTTCAAAAAATTTGTGCCACAAATTTTCTCTCAAAATGGGGTCATCACAGGTGTCTCTAATCTGTCTAGAGCCCAACTCAGTTTCTGTGAGTCAAAAAGTGCAAGAAAAGTTAGACCACTTTGTGAGGGGTTGGGGACAAAAAGGACAAGGCATTCTGCGCTCAAGACAGGCCCAAATGGCTCGGACATTTTCTAACGCGCGGTGTCACCGTGCCACCCAAGGGAAAAAACAACAAGGATAGGGGAGCTGCTGTCTCTGCCCCGCAAGCCCACACACAGGAAGAGGAGCCGGGCCCAGGGCCTGCTGGGTCTAATGAGGACTCTGAGGCAGGGTCCTCATCCAGCAGTCTCTGCACTTCTCCATGGTCGATCTCACTGACGTCTGATTGATAAAATGAGTGCTGGAATCGGGAGATGTGGTCCCAATTTTCCAATTGTTATAGATAACTGTCTTGCAAGTGTCGTACGGGATCTTGCGGTTGTCGTGGAACAGTCATAAGTGTAAGAAAATGCAGATCTGCTCCACTCATGTATGCCAGAGTCCGTGTGACATTTGTGCAATATTCATGCAACATACACAGATGTGCCAATTCAGTGTGAAAATTGTCAATTTATATATTTGTCACAAGTTTTTTTTCCCTAAATCACCAACTACTCACCCAGTGTTACAGCCCAGTGAGATACAGACTCATGACAAATCTGATGGTGAAAATTGCACTGATGAGAAAACCGAATCATCACAGTAAACTAATGTGTGAACTTTGAGAGGACAGATTTAGCATGAAATGGGTCACTGTTTCACCTCATGTTACTACACCTCATTAATGATTCATCTTTGTGTCAGTGTGTAGGATCAGAGTGTCCTACCTCAACACCAAACAGCGTAGACGTTGGAGGATGCCATGAATGACTCCAGCCACCCTGGAACCAAAGCTGCCACATAAACCAGTCACATGATTCAGTTTTTGAAAGAGGGGAAAGATGTTTGAGTTGCTCAATGTGTGGGAAGATTCAGCATTATAACTGATTTTTAGTTGATGATTACGTATCAGTCTTGAAGCGCATATTTATTACCTTTAAACCAGTGTAGTGCTCTGACTAAATTGAGCTTTTTTTTTTTTTTTTTTTTTATATAAACCAGACCATCAGAGCCGGTGAGGCAACACAGTGGTCCCCAAATGGGACCCAGCAGTGGTTTGGCTTCCCCTCAGCCGAGTCCAGATCCCCCCCCCCTCCCCGATTTGAGTGTGTTTAGCTCCTAGACTATGGTGCTGTTCCTTTGAGAAAATGTCGACACTCTGTCCTGGCAGCTGCTGTGGTTCTGAATCTGTCTCATTGGTTCTGCACCTGACAGGTGAAGGTGACTTAGTAGAAAAATGTACTGTGTATTTTTGTATTCTTCAAAAGTGTAGCTTATTTGAGAAAAAAAGTTCTATATGTGAAAATTGCAAAAGGTTTTACTTTAGAGAGAAAAGAAAAATATAAAAGCAATACTAAAAGTGTAGCGTTAACAGAAATAAAGGTCATTAAAAACACTAAATCGCTGTGACCGGTGTGAAGATTCTCATTCATTCTGTGGGTCTGAGCTGCTGCCATGAGAGGGAGCGCTGATGTCCTTTATACCAGCTCTAACAGCAGACTCACTGAGCGTCATGGAAGAACACGTTAGTCCCTCATACAGCTGTGTTAGTACAGACGAGCCACTGCAGATTCAAACGCTTCCATGTCTAACGGTGTAAACAGCCTGCATAAAACTGATTTCCATCTGTGTGTAAGTCGGTGCATGTTCATGAGAATTGAGGATTTGAATAATTGATGCCCTGATACTACCGTGCACGTGATAGCTGATCCTTGGGGCAGGAGCATTATACCAAATTAATCACACCTGTGGATGCACTGCTTATACATACCCCTTGCATCTACCCATTCTTCCTCTTTCTAGCCTCCTGGTCAGTAAAAGCTTATACCAGTCTGTTTAACATTGTGTTTTGTGTGCCGTTTGGGCTGCCTTACCCTGGGTGCCCCATCGTTGTGTCATAAAATTGTTTTTCTGCTGAATGAGAGAAGGTTTGCAGCAGCTGTGTAGCATGATGGACACTGTCTGTGCCTGCTTGAGGTATGTAATATAGACTTGCCTTCTTTTAAGCCGCAACTGTTAGCTGTTTAGCAGCGTGAGGTATGTACTACCCTTACCTGCTTAAGGTTTGTGATGTATTTTGTGCCTTCTCTTGAGGCAGAAGAACTGTTTTACAGCTTAATAGCACGCAATGTGCTTTATCTGCATGGGATATGTGATATGTTTTGCCTTCGCCAAGCAGGGATTGCTTAACAGTTTAACAGCATGGTACAATTTGCCATTAATTCTTTTTTTTAATCGACTGACAGTCGTCTTCTTTAAAAAAAAAAAGAGGTCTGTTGTCTGGGTACTGAGCACTCCTGTACTTGTTGCACTCTTGCCACCTTTTGTGGGGGAGTGGTACTGCATACAGGTGGGAGCTGAAATCTGATATTTCTATGTTGCCTTAAGACTAGCATGCTTGTACCTCATGAAACAGCCCTTTGGCCTGTTAATAATAGCAATAATAATGAGAATAACTGTCTTGTTTTCTGTCCTATTGTTCTCCTGGAGGAATAATGGCTTCTGCAGGGAGTGAAGGAGGAGGAAATAGCCCAGACACTGGTATGCCATCAGCCCAAGGCTCCATCCCTCCAGGTTTAAGTGCTCCAGCTGGAACTGGGAAGGCCAGCAGGAAGCGGGAGCGGATTGAAGGAAGCCAGCCACTCGATCCAGCGGGTGGATTTCATGCAGAACCAACTGGAGAAAATGCGTAAGACCATTGAACATATGGCTGCAAATCACCGTCACCTTGGGGTATGCCGCACCAGGCCCTCGTATGTGCCCTGAGACCGCATCCTGATTTAGTATCTCATGTGGCCTCTTGGGTAAGACCATCAGCTATGGCTGTGGCACCATTGGGAGAGTGGATGTCTCTCTGAGGATGATGATGAAGTCAACGGTGACTCCCCTGTTGAGAAGACTTTTCTGAGCCCTATGATGTATCTGCCAGGGCACGGCTCTCTGGGCAGCATCAGCTGCGGGGCTCTTCCCCATCCTCTCTGCCTAGGGCTTCGGCTTGGGACAGAGGTCTTGCAACCCAGGTGGGTTCCCTTGTCAATTTATCCTGACTGTGTGGAACATCTGCAGAAGTAGTGGGCATGTCTAAGGAGGCTGCTGCCCCTCGTTCTGGACTCAGTATTTTGAATGGTACTGCAGAGCAGGGCTTGGATGGTGCATTGAAGGTGACCCTACTTATGCACTGCTGGTTGGCGCTTCCCCACAGACAGCAAGTCTATATGCCACCCTAACGGCATGTGTCATGCCACTGATGGGTGAGTGGCTAGCGCCTACCAATCTGTGGCTGTGGCCTCTAGGCTGGCAAATGCTAATACACTTCTTTTAGTGTATTTAGAAGGTTTGGTAAGGGACCTAGAGTCAAAAGCGGAACTGACCTTTTATCGGAGTTGGTAAAGGTGGTGGACACTGATTCAAGGAGCTAGCTCAAAGGCTACAGCACTTGGGAACTCCCTGGCCAGCTGACCATGGCCCGGCGGCATGTGTGGTTGAGTCCATCTGGATTGGCGGATACGGACAAGGCTACTGTTTTGAAGGCTGCGGTAGCGTCTAGTGAGGTCTTTGGGCCGGCAGCAGAGGCAGTGTTGGACAAGGTGCAGAAGGTGAGGCTGCTTATGCAGTCCTTTCGTCAGCCAGGACCATCCAGGTCGAGCGTCAGGAGACCTCTTGAGGGGGTGAGAACTCACAACGGCTTTGTTTCACAGAGCCAGGTTCCTTTCAGCGCTCAGGTCACTCAAGGCAGAGGGCCTCCTGGCAGCGGGTGCAGGTTCAGCAGCACTCACATCCATGCTCTCGGGAGCGTGTAGGCCATGGTCCTGCCAAGCCCCGCCAGCATCTCTCACGGTATGCTTTCCCTAACGTCAACCTTCTTCGCAGCGCACCTCATGAGTTGCCATCGGTGCACCTCATGTCCATGGGTAATCGATGCACTGGAGTGTGGATACTGTTATGTCTGGAATCAGAGTTGGGCTTACGCTATGCAGCGAACTCTCTCTTTATTGAAGAACACAGAACTATATACAGAGTATATAGTTCTGACACCAACACACACACACCACACAACATTCCCCTCCCCTTACAAAAGTTCAAAACACATACACACAATTCAGACCGACCCCAATTTAGGATCCAAATCATGCACCAAGGGAAATAACAGTTAACAGTGAACAGTGATGGCTTAACACATTCACCCAGAAAAAAACAACTAAAACCTAGGCCCATGTCTCTGAGCTAAATAAAATACACAAAATAATCCCATTTCACAACAACCATTCACATGCACACCAATAAACGTATAACATATTTACATTAAAATTATTTACGTGACACCAATGTCCACGGGCAGCCAAAGGCAAAACCGGCTTGGGAGGCCCAGGGCAGCCCCACGGCATGTGCGCCTCTGGCTGCCGCCTGCCCCCGGGATCAAAACCGACCTCCCCTGGTGAGAATGTCCCTTCTCCTCACCCTCGACCACTTCTCTCGTCTGGACCCGCAGTGCTGCTGTCCGGCATACCAGCCCTCCGTACCTGTCTGTCCGCTCCCGACTGCCTTCAACACCACCGCTGCAGCCCCAAGCACTCCAGCCCCCTGTGGCTGAACTCCGGGGAAAACCAAAACTCTCTCGTCGGCGCCGCTCCTTGACCCAGGTGCTTTGCTGCTGCTCCCTGCACCCTCGTCCAAGGTGCTCCGCTGCGCTGCCTCTGCGCCTGGCTGTCGCTGCTCTCTCCTGGGTCTCCCAGCGGCTGTCGCTGCTCTCTCCTGGGTCTCCCAGCATCACTCTCGTCGGCGTCACCCTTCGACCCAGGCGCTTTGCTGCTGCACCCAGCACCCTCATCCAAGGCACTCCGCTGCGTTGGCTTCGTGCACGGCTGTCGTTCCTCACTCCTGGGGCTCACAGCATCATTCTCATTGGCGTCACTGATTGATCCAGGCGCTTCGCCGCTGCGCCCAGCACCCTCGTCCAAGGCACTCTGTTGCTCTGCCTCTGCGCCCGGCTGTTGCTGCTGCTGCTTCCTGGGCCTTCCAGCTTGCTTGCTCCTACTCTCCCGCTGCCTGGACTTCAGCTGCAGGGAAGACTTCTGTCGCTGTTCTCCCTCTCTGCTGTTGCTGCTCACCGCGCTGTCAACAACACCAGCGCTACGGTCACATACCATGCTGAGCTTTTCGGCTGGCTCACAGTCTTCGGTAACCAGGGTCTCCCCCACTCGTGGCCCCAGTTCTGCCTCAAAGTCCAGCTGGTAGCTTGTAGCTTGATTTTGGTGTGCACCTAGCCCCGTGGCTAACTTCCTCATTGCCACTGACTGAGCCATTAGCTTCTCCGAGCTAGCTAGCTTAGCTTCTTTTGGCACCAACAGCTCTTCTACCCACAGCTGCGTGGTCCTCGTATGTTTGGCAAAATATTCAGCCAGCCACCCGACAGCATCCGCATAAGACCCCATCTCGCCCAACGTGCAGAGAATTCTCCAACCTTCCACGCCAAGGTAGTGGGCCAGACGTGCTTGTCTTTGTACTCCGTCGAGTCTACTTACGCCCAGCGCCGCGATGTAACCCTTGAACATGGCCACCCATTTTGGCCACAGGATCGTTGGCTCTCCTGGGTACTCCAGAAATGGTAATAAGGATGGAGGTAGCACGTACGCCCCCATAGTTTCCTCTCGTCGCCAAAATGTTTTGTCTGGAATCAGAGTCGGACTTATGCCATGCAGTGGACTCTCTCTTTATTGAAGAACACAGAACTATATACAGAGTGCCATAGCCCGCCTGACGTCACACACAGGGCGGATACGTCAACACAAACACACCACACAACAGATACCGCCTACAATTCAGATCTCATTTCCCAACTCCAAGGGTTCTAGAAGCAAAAGTAAGGAGGACAGTCTTTCTGCGGTTCTGGGTAGCGAGGTCTCTGCCCTGCTGGGAGAGAGCGTAATACGGTCTCTGTCTCCAGGAGAAGAGGGGCGAGGCTTTTTACACTGCCTATTCCTTGTCTCCAAGTGGATTGTTGCGTGATGCACAGAGCTACCGGGGGCTGACCCCCCTCCCCCTTAGCTTTTGCTACTTACAGTGGCTGTGTGACCTAAAGTCAGAGAAATGGGATAGGTGCTGCCCTATACATTGTATGGTGTCCCACATCCTGTGGGAGGGAATTAACTAACTAACTAAACAAACCAGGGGTCTCCGTCCAGTTTTGGACCTGAGACGGTTGAGCAGGTATCTCAAGGTGCTCCCTTGTCCGGTGCTCAAGCTGAGGACATAATTCAGGCCATAGGGCCAGGCGATTGGTTCACAGCAATGGACCTTTGTGATGTTGATTTCCATATTCCCATAAATCCGGCCACAGGAAGTTCCTCAGGGTTCCTTTAGGACAGCCTTTGGTTACAACGTCCTGCCTTTCGGCCTGTCCCTATCCTCGGACGTTCACCAAATGCATGGACGCTGCACTCTCCCCACTGTGGCAGAGGGGCATTCGAGTTCAATTATCTGTACGATTGGCTGGTTTGTGCGCCATCAGAAGCCGTAGCGAGGAGCAATATGAAGACCATATTGGCTCACCTGGTGGCACTCTGGTTGCATTTGAATGCGGTGAAAGGCTGCCTGGTTCTAACCAGGGTTGTTGAGTACTTGGGGCTCACCCTGGATTCAGTTGCCATGAGGGCGTCCCTAACTCCAGAGAAAAGGCATATAATCAGGGAATGCATCAAGAGCTGCATCTCACAGAGGACTTTCTCAGTGCAGCAGTGCCAAAGGATCTTGGGTCTCTTTATTGCAGCTGCCCAGGTGGTGCCACTGGGTCTTTTACATACTCGTTCCCTTCAGCGGTGGGTCGCGCTTCAGAAGGTGGTTTTGCCCAGAGACAAAGGGAGGAGGCTAGTTCTTTCTGAAAAGGGACTCATGGTTCTCAGGCGGTGAAGACACTCCTCAGCAGTCCGAGATGGTGTTCCCCTGGGCCAAGAGGGCTGCAGGGTGACCATTACAACCGACGTCTCCCTAACAGGCTGGAGTGCAGTCTCCAGCCTGTTAGGGAGACTGCACTCCAGCCTGCCTGGTCCTCCAGACTGCCTGGTCCTCCAGACTAAACCCAGGCAGGTTTGTTCAGGGACACTGGACTCTGGCTCCGCAGTCTTGGCATATAAACCATCTCAAGATGGAGGCAGTACGTTCGGGTCTGAGGCTTTCCTTGCAACGGTGAGGCGACTGTCTGTTCAAATAATTTTGATACCCCCGAATTGGCCACAAAGACCTGGATGGTGGAGATCCACGAGATGTTGGAAGGTTGTCCTTGGCCTCTCCCGGTCAGGCGGGACATGCCCTCACAGGCACAGGGCAGGATTTGACATCCAAATTCCCAGCTCCTGAGGCTTCATGTATGGCCCTTGAACGGGAGCAGTTGTATAAACTTGGAGAGGGAGGTTGTAGACACTGCAGGCTTCATGGGCCCCATCTACCCTGCTGCAATAGAGTGGGAAGTGGAGAGTGTTTTTGAACTGGTGTTGGACCAAGGGGGAGAATCCCTTGACATGTCACATTTGTCATCTTGTCTTTCCTCCAGTACCTCTTCACCCTAGGTTGGACAGAGTCGATTATCAGGGGCTACTTGGCGGCGGTGTCAACTGTCCATGAGAAATGTGATGGCTTGTCTCCTGGGGTGCATCCCTTCGCTAAGCATTTTTTGAGAGGCGTGAAACGGAGCCATCCATCTCGGCGTCTGTTGCTGCCCACTTGGGATCTCCAGACACATTCTTAGGGCTCTGTGCTTACCCCCTTTTGAGCCACTTCCCAATGCTGACCTTCGTCTGCTCTCTTGGAAGACTGCTTTTCTCTTGGCAATTATCTTAGCCAAGAGAGCTGGTGAACTGAATGTGCTCTCTGTGAATGCAGCATGCCTTAAGTTTGATGGTGATCAGGTGATTCACCTGCAGCCCAACCCGGCTTTTCAGCCTAAGGTACTAGCTAGTGGGTCCCACACTCATGCTTGAGGCCTTTTACCCTCCCCCGCACACCTTCAGAGGCTGAGAGGCTCCATTGTTTGTGCCCAGTCAGGGCCCTTAAGCTTTATGTTGACCGTACGAGGTCTGTCCGTTCTTCAGATAAGCTTTTTGTGTCCTATGGGAAATCCATGATGGGTAGGCCTATCTCTAAGCAGTGCCTGTCCCATTGGATAGTTGACATGATTGCTTACTCATATGTACAGGTTGGAGCGGAACCACCAGATAGGCTGGTGGCTTACTCGACTCAGAGAATGGCCACTACGTGGGCGCTGTTTAGGGGTGCACCCCTGGAGGATGTATGCGCAGCCGCTGGTTGGGCTTCTTCCTCAACGTTCACCCACTTCTATAGGCTCAATCTGGCCTTGTCAGTCATCCCCTCATTTGTTCTGGGGGTCGCAGCAGATTCTTAAATTGTATCTTAGTCTCCCTCATGTGAGCTGGCATGTGTGCCTTGTGCTCGAAAGGGTTTGTTTCAGCTCTGGTTATCTGGAGGAACCGGCTTAACTTGTACGTACTCAGTTAAGTACAAAAAGGGAGCCAGACTCATCTGACTGTGTTGGTGCTTAATGGCGTGTTTGGGGCATTATGCTCCTTCGACCTGTGGGTGAAGCCACTTCCATTCTCCTCAGGACTCATTTGGTATACAGTTGCCACATGGTTATAGGTTCACTGAAATTAAATAAAACATGCATTTACAGATGTGAATGCAGTTTTATGAATGAAAGTAAACCTGTAACCATTCATTGTCCTTTGTCAGTGGAGGCAGGCTCCTCCAAGTCGTTAGAAAGTGGAAGAATGGGTGGATGCAAGGGGTATATATGTGAGGTGTGCATCCACAGGTGTGATTAATTTGGTATAATGCTCCTGTCCCGAGGATCAGATGTCACGTGGTTACAGGTTCACTTTCATTCATAAAACCGTGTTTACATCTGTAAACGTACATTCTATATCCTCGGGGATACAGACATTTGGCAGGCTGTAGGGGGGAGGGGCATTAAGTCTCTGCACTTCATGTCATGACAAACCCTTAAAGAACCTGACAAATGAATTCAGCATTTTTCTTATAAACATAATGTATTACAAATGTGGTGCTTAAATCATGGTAAAAGCCTTATAAGTATGGAGAGCTAAACAGTGTCTCAACTGCAGCTGGGCTTTTTGGAGAGCCCGTTGGTGCTCATAGATGGAGCCAGGCCTTCCCTCCTCTGTCTCACCAGGACACCACCTCCTGCCCAGCGGATAGTGAGTGTCGGCACTGCTGGGACTAAAACACACTGTCAGAGTGTAAGTAGTCTTGTACACTAATTATAGTAAATTTAAACTGCTGTGGTTTGCCAGATGCTAAAGAAGTTCAAATATCTAACGTAAGTTTATAGAGTATTATTTAGGAATTATGTTAGCTGGTTAGAAATATTGTTACATTGGAGCATGCAATCTTGACAGTTTCAGATCATTCTGTCATCGGAGTCATATCAGACACCACAGGACTAATTCACGTTAATCATCCATGTTGTTTAATATACAGGCTGTTGTTGTATGTGTAGACTGGGCTTTTTATCCATCTTCTTCCGCTTAATCCTTTTCGGGTCGCAGGGGGGCTGGAGCCTATCCCAGCATCTTGGGGCGAGAGGCAGGGTCCACCCTGGACAGATCACCAGTCCAACACAGGGCCAACACAGAGACAGACAACCATTCACTCTCACAGTCATACCTGAGGACAACTTTCTGGATAATCGAAACTATGGATGGAGACTTTACAGACAACCTATGAATATAGAAGCCAGTGGACCCCCCCCCCCTTCCCGTAGTATTGGTGGGTAACAGAAGTTTTCCATTAGAAATGTACAGCAGATAGGTTTTCCCCCACTGTGGTTAGCTGAGGGACCATTGCATCTATTTGCTAAGAGCTCTACTTTTATATATGTATATTTTTTTTCGAAGGGGGGGTGTCATGGTATCTTCTGTACATATTTTATGGTCATATTTCAGTCATTTGAAAACTGAAGCTCCCCAGCTGTTTTGTATATCTCTAGTTAAACTCGGATTTATATTTGCCGTAAATGGAAAATACTGTACTATAAGTAAGATGTCCCTAAAACTTAACTAGTCAGTAAAAAATCATCTGCCAACAAAATGTGCCTGTATGCAAAGCAAAAACTAATTCTGTTCTCTAAATTTAATGATTTAACATCCTTAAGTTTAATCTATTGTTACAGCCCACTCCTTTGCAGAGTGGGATCTCTCTATGTTGTAGGTGGAGCTGCCAAGGACCACCCCTGGCTGAGAGGTGCTCTATAAAAGCCATCTCTGCACACCTGTCAGGAGTCTGCTCCCACTGGAGGCTGGTCACTTTTTTGTGCTCGTGCTCTGCCTGTTGTTTGTGTGTTTATAGCCTGGATGCTTTCTGGTTCTGGGTTTGCCGATGGGCCTAATTGCAGCCCCTGCCAAAGGCATGTGATTAGTTTCTTTGTATTTTTCACACATTCATTCACACACACATAACACTGATTACTACAGACGTGTTCTTTTATTGCTTTTCTTTAACAAACTTGTGTTTAAATTGACACCTCCGCATGGTCTGCCTTCTTTGTCAAAGCCTGGAGCCTGGCTTGTGACAAATGGGGGCTCATCTGCTTGTCTGAATCCAGTTGGCTTGGGTGAGCCTGAAACCCGTTTGTGATGAGGGCTCGTTTACTTGTTTGATTCTGTCTGTCCATCTGAACTTGGTTGGTTTGTTTAGCCCTTTTAAAACCATTTGTGATAGGATAAATGGGGGCTCTGTCTGTCTGAATCTGGTCTGGTTGAGCTTTGGACCCTTGTGACAGAAGTGAAAGGGTTAATGGAAAGGTTAGAGTGCCAAAATAATAACTCTGTAGGTAATCTCCCTTTACGCTCTACACATATTCCATACATATTCTGTCTGCATTCTTATGAACAAATATGTTGCGTTAAACTGGAATTAGGCAGCGCTATAGAGCTCTCTCTCTCTTTTTATAGTCCGGTCTATCACATTAGATACACACCCGGATCTAGCATTCAAGTACACTGTCGATTGCACATTCTAGAACAGCGGATGGCCTGTTAACGTCAGAGTTAAATTGGCCAATCAGACACGTACAAGCCCATCTGATTGTACAGGGGTTGGTCCAACCCGCCAACCCGAAAAGATTAATGTAAGTTTGTCTTGGCCTGTCCTTGCCACTGATAATACCTCTGTCTGCCAAGAATGTGCCGCTAGTCCAGCAAAAGCTAGCGGTGCTCAAATACTTTGCAAGCAGTTTCATGAAATGGTCAGTCAGAGAGCAACTCATACCGGCTCGGACATTGCCCAGGTTAACAAGGTCAGGAGTTCCTGGCAGCGGGGGGGCGGAGGACAGAGCTGCGTGGAGGAATCTGATGGGACCTAGATGAAACAGTCATTGTTGCCCCCGACAGACTGCGATGATGATGATGGTGGTGGTGTGCGTGGCACCGGTTGTGATGTCTGTGGGTGTTTGACCGGTAATGGTGCCACGTTGTTGTATGAACAGCGGGAGGTGTTTTTGCTGTGGGAGTTAGCATGGGAACGGATACAGTTGGAAAAACTTAGGCTGAGTGTTGGTGCGGCCGGTGACACTGATTCGGGTCTGAGCAGTGTTCCTGGCTGTGCGCACTCAAATAATGTTTCTCCTGATTTCTGCCCAGTTCCTTCTGTGTCAGAGATGCACGATCAGCTAATTGGTGAATTGGTTCCAGCATGCACAGTGACCGCTGTGGTGTTGGCTGTGCCAATTAATTGTACTGATTTGGAAAATGTGCGTGGAGCCTCTACATGTGCTCTCTGATGGTGACTCATCAGTGGTATCAGTGGATGTGTCAGAGGAGTTGGATTCTGTGTCAAACTGTCAGCAGGAAAAATTAAGTTGTCCTGTTATCCCTGACAGTCACATGGTTTTGGGTGACATTGTCAAAGTGCCTGTTATGCTGGTCTCGGATGAAGTCTGGGGAGTTACATCTGAGCAGAAGGAGGAAACGCAGCTTTGCCAGATTGATCTGTTAAGGTCAGATTATTCCCAGGAAAAGTTGATTTTTGAACCGGGGGGAGTGTGTCTCAGCTGCCTGCTGCAGGGTCTGTGAATGCACGTGTGTCAGATGATGACATCATGGATGTTCCTGATCAGTGTGGGTTGCGGGGTGAGCTGGATAAGTCTGGGTCACTGCAAAACCTGCAGAAACTGGTTTGCTCCCGAGCTGTGCTGTCTTGCTCCTAGGCTTAGACCGCTGGTTATCTTGTGGCATTTTGATAGTGGTCATCCTTCTGATGGACGCCTCTATTTTTTCTGGCTAGCTGTGGACTTGGGTCGGCCTCCTGACAGGTTTTCTTTGTCTGTCCAGTTGACCATGGATTTTGTTTTGGTCGTCCTTCCGAAGGACATCTTTTTCCATTTGGAGTACAGGTGACTGGTTTCAACTGATGCGTTTGGGGTTTTTTTTGTTGTTTTTTTGCAGATCTACTGTTTAGATGTCTGGCTGTTTTGAGTTTGGAGCTGTCTGTTTCGGCTTTGACCCGCATGTGACATGTGGAGGCCTGTCCAGAGCACCAAGTTCCTAGGTGTTAGACTTGGAGAATCTTGTCTATAGTTACTTATGCCATCTGTTCAGTGTGTGTGTTCTCTTAAATTGCTTCTCCAGGCGCCGAGAGTTGCTGGGTAGCTGACGGGTTTAAATGGGTTGGATGGGGTGCTTACACCAGGAGGTAAGGGGCAAAGGAAAACAAAGAAAAATGGTAGATCTGTAGTTGTTGTATTTTTAATGGAATATAGCAAATTGTAGTAATGAATAAAGAAGCTATAGGAATTTAGGAGTTTGTAGATCAGTTTGTGTAGGCCTTGCCAGTTGGGAAGTCCACTGATCAGTGTTGGTCCCAGCCCCCGACCAACAGTGATCTGTGTGGAGTTTGCATGTTCTCCCCGTGTCTGTGTGGGTTTACTCTGGGATTTCTCTGGTTTCCTCCCACATGCCAAAAACATGCAAGTTAGGTTAATTGGCATCAAAACTGGGGATTCTAAATTGTCCTTAGGTATGACTGTTAGAGTGAAAGGTTGTGTGTCTCTCTGTGTTGCCCTGCGATGGACTGGCAATCTGTCCAGGGTGGACCCTGCCTCTCACCCAAAGATGCTGGGATAGGCTCCAGCGCCCCCACAACCCGAAAAAGGATTAAGCGGTAGGAGATGAATGAATGAATGAATGAATGAATTTATCGTGTGTGTGTGTGGGGGGGGGGGGTTTACTGCCCGCTCCTTTGTAGAGTCTGGCCTCTCTGTGTTCTTTCTCTATGTTGTAGGTGGAGCTGCGAAGGACCGCCCCTGGCTGAGAGGTGCTCTATAAAAGCCATCTCTACACACCTGTCAGGAGCGTTCTTCTCCCACTGGAGGCCGGTTGCTTTCTTGTGTTCGTGCTCTGCCTACTGCCTTGTTCCCTTGGTCGTAGTTGTGCTGGCGGCCCTTGTTTGTGTGTTTATAGCCTGGAGGCTTTCTGGTTCTGGGTTTGCCACTGGGCTTGATTGCAGCCCCTGACAGAGTGGCGTGATCACTGGGTTTGCAAGTGATTAGTTTCTTTGTTTCACGCATCCATTCTCTCATACACACACACACACACACACACACACACACACACCACTGATTACTACAGACACTTTCTTTTATTGCTTTTCTTTAATAAATAAACTTTATTAAATTGACAATAAGACAACATGCTGCCCCTTGATTCAAGTCAACAGACTAAATCAACCCATTAAAAGGGCCATAAAATCCACATTCAGACACCAAATTGTCTCCCTTCTTTGTCAAAGCCTGGAGCTGAGCTTGTGACACTACACTTTTGCTTGTATTCAGTGTCACAAAAGTTTTTCTTTCCTGTTTGTAAAACATTGATTAGACATTACTTTTTATACCAGCCTGTTTTTTTTTTTTAAACTTATATCCACAAATCTGGTACAAAGGAGACAGATGAGGAGGTTTCACTGGAACTTAACTTTAACGTAATAACGGTTGCAATACAGGAATGCATCAGTAGGTGGAGTCGTCCTGGGCAAGAGAACCCCAAATGGCGGACGCCCCTTATTAAGGGCGGTGTGATGATGCAAGCAGAAGGGGGTGTCATCACACTTCACAATAAACCCCTATCTCACCCCCCCCCTTACAAAATAAAAACACATCCAATCAAAACCCACCCAAATTTGGTACAGAAGAACCCCCATTGAACTCACTAAATTAAAACGTCAAACATAAAGTCATAAAGAACATCAAAACATTATAACAAACTAAAACTAGGGCCTGCGGGTAGACTGCCACATGACCCTGTATGGCAAAGTGGGTTATTGTGCCACTTTTAGTTGGTCCAGCCATGCTCCTTCCTACAAAGACTTCAGTCTTTTATTTACAGTCTCCCATGGGAATGGTGGGTCAGGCGAGAGGGCCCTGAGGCAGATGCGCCCCTGGAGGTGGCAGGCCACTGGGACAAGGACCAATCTTCAAGACACAGGAGCCCAGCTCCCACACCACCTTTGCCAGCTCCTTCGTAGCCTTGCCACCTGGAGCGTCCACCTGGACACGCCACAGCTGGTTTGCATGACGAATCAAGCCATCCATCAGCTGGAAATACGCCACTCCCAACTTCACCACAATCCTCAGCGGCGCCCAATGTTTTGCCGGCTGTGGTCCAACCGGTTGTCACCCTGGTCTTTCATCAACCCAAACCCAGTCCATGACCTGGAGTAGTACCTTGCTTGGTTTGATGTGCTGCTGTGTATGGGGCAGCTCCATGCTCTCTTGTTGTCTGGCCCCATCGTTACACTGCGGCGATGCAGCAGTCACCGTCGTTGCAACGGACCCCTCACCCATACTCGGTTGAAACCCAACATGGGCACTGAAGGTGTCCAGTACCTCCCTGGTGTCACCTATCGGAATGGACCCTCTACCCACCGCCTTGGTCACACCCACTACCTCCGGCTGAGCACAGGTACTGAAGCCATCCAGTTCCTCTAATGAGCTTGAGGTGAGCGCCTTGGTGCTGGTACTGTCCAAAAGCACCTCATCCCAAACCACTACATCGGCGTCCACTGGGGCCAGTGAGCTCCAATATCCACACCCAGACCATTCGGACCCAGCGCTGTCTCTGATGGTGAAACCCAGTCTGTAGAACAGGTCACACCCCATGATGGAACGTGAAGTCGTGCACCGCTTCAGTCTTGTAGCGAACAGTCAACTCCACAGTCCCGACATTGCACAGTCTATTACCGCTGTAGCAGTATAACAGCACTGGGTTACTCCTGATCCTATGATGTGGGAAAAACTTTTTCACCGTGGCCCAATTCAGCATCGACCGCACCGCCGCTGTGTCGAGTAGTAGTGGCAAAGCAACACTGTCCAATTCCACTATGCAATAAGAATACCCGCTGGTGTTGGGACTCACCGAGTGGATGGTCAGTGTAGGCGGGTGGGCGTGCTGGCTTCCTTGGCAGGCTCCATGGCACTGGAAACTGGTAAACTCTGGCAAAATGGTTCATGCACTCACACTCACATCACTCACATCACACATCACTTTCATCTTGCCAGGCACACTTGCGCTTTAATCTGGTGCGGTGGGGACCCACAAACCCTACAAACGGGGCCTCTCTGGGGCAGACCTTTGACTCACCGTGTTAGCCTCGTAGTCCTCATCCATGCTCTCTTCGTCCTCTGGGTCCACCACATTTGCCAGTGTTGTCATCTCCGGAGGCTTCTGTGACTGGTGCCAGTTTAGCTCCGAAGCTAGCTTATCTGCAGTCCTCCAACTGGAGAGCTAGCTCAACTGCCCTAGCTAGCGTCAAGTCATTAGGCGCTGTTAGTAACCTAGCACATAGCCCAGAGTTACACATGTGCTTGGCCAATTGGTCCCGCACCATCTCGTCCTCCAACGGCTCAAAACGGCACACACTAGCTAACTGTCTGAGGTCAGCGAACTGTTGAATTGGCTCACCTACCCTTTGGTGTCTCCAGCGAAAGCGAATCCGTTGTACTGTCACGCTGTCCAGTGTGGTAAAGTGGTTAGCTAGTAGCTCCACGACATCCTTGTACGAGTCTGTCGCACCGAGCGTCCATAGAATCCTTTGGCCTTTGATACCCAGGTTGTGGACAAGAAGCGTTCGCGTCCTCACCTTGTCTAGCTTCCCCAGGTCCAAAGCCATGATGTAGGTCTCGAAAGCCAGCAACCAGTAAGGTCATGGCACTTGTGGTTCACCGGGGAGCTCCAGGAAAGGCCACAGTGGTGTAACGCACACCTCTATGGTTTAATCCTCAGTCGCCAAATGTTGTGTCCACAAACATGGTACAAAGGAGACAGACGAGGAGGTTGCACTGAAACTTAGCTTTAATGTAATAACGGTTGCAGTACAGGAATGCAGCAGTATGTGGAGTCGTCCTGGGCAAGAGAACCCCAAATGGCAGACGCCCCTTATTATAGGGCGGTGTGGTGACGCAACCGGAAGGCGGCATCATCACACCGCACTAAACAATAAAACCCCTAAATCACATAACTATCAAACTGATCCAAGTTTACTCATTAACTGAAGACTTTTTTCTTTAAAATTACTGTATCTGTCTTCATGAAGTGTTCCATTCCAACCAGTGTGAGAAAGTCACCAGAGAAGCTATTGTGGGACAGACAGCTTTGTGTCTGACTGACCACAGTTGTCCAAAACAGGAAGTAGCAGAAAGACTACAGGTCTGCTGATCAGAATTTGTCTCTGTCATGGTCTGATGTTAAGATTCTCAGTATGTGCAATATAGCTAAATATTCTTCTCACAATCTATTACTAAATATAATCTGCAGTAGCATTTATATTCAGATGTGAGGAATTGACATCTCAACTCTGTATAAATGTGGGAAAATCAGAAATACTTGTCACAAGAACTTTTTGGCCTGTGTTTTTCATTTAATAGAACACCAAGGCTGCACACTTGTGAAAATTACTTTGTCAGTCTCCGCCTTAATGTAGCTTATTATAACAAGTTCCTATAGCTAAATAAAATAAGGACCCATCAAACATGAGTTGGAAACTTAAACTTGACAGTTTAATTGGAAGTGTTTGTTGCAACACAATTAAATAATAGATGCTAAAGGGCAGTCTTTCAACCCCCAAAATAAAGTGCAAAAACTCAAATAACAGCTTTACTTTAATCTAAAAAACCCCAGCATTACAGCGCCCTTCCTGTCTCTGCTTCCCTTTTCACCATTCATTTCTCACCGCCCCCCCCCCCCCAGCCTCCAGTCCTGGATGGAGTGCCACCAATTATGTGTCACCACACAGCACCCCCCCCCCCCGCCCCCTCCGAACACCCAGAAAGGGCCTTAACCTTCTGGTCCTTTGGGCTTGAGCAAGCGCCTGTAGCAGCTGTAGCGGGGAACTGCCAGTCCAGTCGAAGTGCCTTCCTGGTGAGGTGTGTGGGAGGAAATGTTGGTCTGTGGAGGGGAAGAGGGTGGGGAGGGAACAGGGTTAGTTTCATGAGCACAGTTCTCTGCAGGGGGAACACCAAACTGCGGACCCACCATAGGTGGGCATCCACGTTGGGGATCTTGAGCCAACACCACCTGTTTGTCTGCCAACATATAAGCGGGCTTAAGCCTGTCAATGCAGACGGTTTCCTTACACCCCCCCCCCAAAGTCTAACACAAAGTGTTTTGCCCCAGTTTCCAGCACTCTGAACGGGCCATTGTACAGCGGATGCAGCAGGGTTCTGTGTGCGTCGTGCCTGACAAAGACGAACTTGGCGATCTGTAAGCTCTTTCAAACGAGAGTGTGGGGAAAACAATTGTGCGCCGGGCCCGACACGTTGGCAGCCCCTGTACTGTAAAAAGATTGTGCCGTTGGATTGGTCCCAGGTGCGGGGTTCTCCAGTAAAAATTCCACGGGGCTCTGCAGCAGCTGAGAAAAAATGAGTTCAGCCAGGGCGGCTGCCAAATCCTCCTTAGGCACGGAGCGCAACCCCAATAGAACCCAAGGCAGGTGGTCGACCCAGTTTGCATCCGTGAGTGAGGCTCTGAGCACTGCTTTAAGCGACCTGTGAAAACGTTCACACAACCCATTAACCTGAGGATTGTACACGGTGGTGCGGTGGATTTTGACCCCCAGGCTATCGGCTATCACGGACCAGAGTTCCGAAACGCATTGCAGACCCCTGTCAAAAGTCACGTCCGACAGGGAGCTGAACCGGGCAACCCAAGTCGACAAAAACGCTCTAGCAATCTCGGTGGACGTGGTGGAAGCCAGCGAGACCACTTCAGGTGCGGTCCACAATTGTCAAAAGGTGCGTGAAACCTTGCAACGGCAGAAGGGGGCCAACCAAATCCACGTGGACATGGTCAAACCTCCTGGCTGGAATTTGAAACGGCTCGAGAGGGGCTTTGGCACTTTGGCTCGTTGGCACGCGATGCACGCTGCAGCCCATTCCTTCACATCCCTGTGTAGGCAAGGCCAGACAAATTTTGCCCCCACCAGTTTAACCGAGGCGCGCACGCTGGGATGTGAAAGGGAGTGGACGAACTCAAAAATGCGGTGGCGCCAAGAGCTTGGAATCCCTGGATGGGGGCAGCCAGTGGAGACGTCGCAGAGCAAGGGGGGACACCCTTATTGCACCACCCTGTTCTCCAGTTTTAAACCAGTAGGTGCGGACTCTGTGACCCGGTTTGGTCGGCGGCCATGGCAGTGAAATCTATCTCCATGTAGACCTACATGAGACTAACGCATGCAACAGGCAGTCAGCCACAACATTAAGCTTACTGGCTACGTGTTGAATGTCGGTCATGAATTCTGAGATTGTGGCCAAGTGCCGTTGCTGCTGAGCCAACCACAGTTCCGAAACTTTGGACATTGCATACGTTAGCGGTTTGTGATCAACAAACACGGTGAACTTGTGACCCTCCAGCCAAAACTGGAAATGGAGCGTCGCCAGGTGGGGAGCCAACAACTCCCAGTCAAAAGTGGTGTATTTGCATTTGTTGTTATGCAAAGTAAAACGTGAGTGGCTGCCACGAACCGGAGACATGCTGCTCCACTATTGCCCCGATTGCGATGTCAGACGCGTCTGTGGTGAGCGCTATCCATGCTGACGGGATGGGGTGAGCTAGTAAAACCGCGTTAGTGAGTGCTGTTTTGGCATTTGTGAAACCCTGGACCCCCTGAGGGGTCCATTCAATGTTTTCCATGGGCTTCTTTTTTTTTTTTTTTGACCGCGGCGTACTACAGCGGTTGCAGCAGCTGGGCTGCCCGAGGGAGGAAGTGGTTATAAAAACTGACCATTCCCAAAAATTCCTGTAGCACCCTTACAGTCTGTGGACGTGGAAAATCTGACACTGCGCACACTTTATCTGGCAGTGGAATAGCACCCTCCGGCGAGATGCGGTGTCCCAAAAAAAATCACTCACCGGCATCCCAAACTCTCACTTTGTCGGGTTAACGATAAGCTGGTGTGCTTGAAGACCGCTGGAAAACTTGTTTGAGATGGGCGAGATGCTCCTTCATTGACGCACTAGCCACCAGAATGTCGTCCAAGTCGACAAAAACAAACGGCAAGTCATGGAGCACTGCGTCCATCATTCTTTGAAAAGTTTGCGCTGCACCCTTTAACCCGAACGGCATACGTAAAAACTCGAAAAGGCCAAAAGGAGTTATTACCGCCATTTTGGGAATGCCTTCTGCATGCACCGGGACCTGGTGGTAACCGCGGACCAGGTCCACTTTTGAAAAAATGTGCATCCTGGCTAGGTGCACGGAAAAATCCTGGATGTGCAGGATGGGATATCGGTCATGTTCCATGGCATTGTTCAAGCGTCAGAAATTGCTGCACGGCCGCCACAACCCATTGGCCTTAGGCACCATGTGCAGCGAAGATACCCATGGACTATTGGAGCGCCTAACTATACCTAATCGCTCTAAGTTGGCACACTCCTTGCGTGCGCTGGCTAATTAAACCGCGTCCAGGCCACGAGGGCGTGCGAACACCCGCGGACCTTTCGTTGTGATGAAATGCTCGACCCCGTGCATTCCACCTAGCGGAAAAGGTGGGAACCATGAGTGCTGGGAACAGCAAACACTGGCACTTACCCCCTGGAGCTACAACATTAGCATGTGTTGGTGGTCCAACTCCCCGAGCTGTGCAGGGCAAGGAGGAAAAAGACACCATCCACTAAATGTCTGTTGGCAACATCGACTAGCAGTCCATAAGCACACAGAAAATCTGCACATAAAATGGGGACTGAACATGCAGCTACCATAAATTCCCACTGGTAATTGCGTCCATGTAAGCATGCAGTCACCATCCTTTCACCACTCGTCCTGATGTGGGATCCGTTGGCAGCCGAAAGAGCGGGGCCGCTGCCTTCTGCCAGCCTGTCCACGCTGACCAGCAGAATGAGGCTCTTCTGGGAGCCAGAGCCCACCAAAAATCATCTCCCAGAACATGTGTCCATGATGAAAAGCAGCTTCTCCCTATTGCCAGCAGTCGTAGCTGCTACTGACCGCTGGCTGTGTCGTTTCCCAGCTTCTTGAATTGGCACGACAGCAGATAACGTTGTGCATTTGGGCCAAAATGGCGGTGATAGAAACAGAGCGTCCCATTCCTGCATCTCCTGGTGGCAGTCCCAGCAACTACCAACGGTTCCTCGACCTCGCTGGATTCCTTCATGGATTCCGATGTCACTGCATGCAAGCTAAGAGCCTTGGTCGCCAGGGTGATGCGGTCTGCCTCTTGTGCCAGCGCACGGTAGTTCCTGGTCGCTAGCAGCGGTGAGTTAGTGAGGATCGCCCTCGCTGTAGCTGGTAGGTTCCTGAGGAAGAGGTGAGTGAACAGGAAGGAACCGTCGTCCTTACCCATTAGCGCGAGCATGCTCTCCATCAGGTCCACAGCTGATCTGTCATCTAACTCTGAGTGTGTGAGGAGTTTTTCTGCTCTCTCGCCATCCAAAAGGGTGTAACGTTGCAGCAGCATCTGCTTGAGTGCATCGTATTTACCCCAGGCTGGTGATTCTTGGAGCAGGCTCAATACTCGCTGCATGGCACGCGCGTCCAGCGCAACTACCACAGGATGGTATCTAGTGTCGTCCGTAGAGGTTCCGGAGGGCGAACTGGGCTTCCATATGCAAAAACCAAGCAGCGGGATTGTGAAGCCAAAAGTCCAGGAGCCTGACTGTGACAGCGCACGCAACATTGGTGTGCTCCCGCTGGGGTGTCTCTGCGGGGTTGCTCGGCTCGTTCTCCATTTCATGTCTCAGAGTCACCACTGTGGAGGATGGAATCAGACGAGACAGCGAGCTGAACGACACAGAACTTCATTCATCTCCAACAAACAAAACAGACTGCCCGGGGTCTCCAGGCGATCCCTCTTACACCTCTTTTTTCCCACCTCTGGGACCCAGGGTATGAGACATTAACATACAAGACACAAAACCTGCACACACATCAACATACAGTACACAAAGCATTACTTATTACCATACTTTCGCACCCTGGTGAACTCCGGTGTGAATCCTGTCACAGGGGGGCACCGGCACCTCTTTGTTTCATGTAAAAAACCCCAGCGCTACGGCGCCCTTCCTGCCTCTGCTCCCCTCTTCACCGTTCATTTCTCACATCCCTCTCCTCCCACCCCAGCCTCCAGTCCTGGGTGGAGTGCCACCTATTATGTGTCACCACATACAGAAAATTTCAAAAAAGTCTTTAATTCATTTTTAATTGTTTAGTTGTATTACATGAATCTCTCAGTATTTTTAACATTGATATTAAATATCCATTTTTTTTTTTTTTATTTTTTTTTTTTTTGTTACTTATTTGTACCCGTAGGTAGACTTGGTTTGCAGTCTGGTGACAAGCCACCAGCTGCTGGTCGCTGCGTGCGCGAGCGCCCTA
Organism: Pholidichthys leucotaenia; assembly: GCA_020510985.1. NCBI lineage: Eukaryota > Metazoa > Chordata > Actinopteri > Cichliformes > Pholidichthyidae > Pholidichthys > Pholidichthys leucotaenia. Next base: position 424,142,604 of record CM035841.1, on the reverse strand, counting down.
AACCTACATGCTTTTTTTGGTGTGCGGGAAGAAACCGGAGAAATCCCGGAGTAAACCCGCGCAACACGGGGAGAACATGCAAACTCCACACAGCTCACTGTTGGTCGGGGGCTGGGATCGAACCCACGATCTCATGATCCCCGCGATCCCCCGGCCGAGGGTAAAACTGTGCTGCCACAGTGCTAAACCACTGCGCCACCGTGCAGCCATAACATGGCTGCACGGTGGCATATGTCCAAATATTTAAAAAAAACACACAGGCTTATGCAGGGTGTCCTAATTTTTTCACATGACTGTATGTCCACTACAGCCAGAAGCACAATTGAAAAACTACCCTTGTCATTCCAGTACTGGCTGCCACTGGAGGCGGGGGCTTGGATCGTCGGGTGTTTCCCATCCATAGCACCTACACAGTTTGGGAATGCCCACAGCCTTTGAAATTCATTGGCTATTTTTTTCCAGGCTTCTGCGTCACGAACAGGCATGCACTCCTCCACCATGGAAGTCCAGATTGCTTCACACAGTTCTTGCCACTGTGCAGAACCCAACTCTGTAACTAAAGGCAATGGTGTGAAGTACTGTAGAAAACTGGTTTTAAATTACACATTATTTTATTTAAGAAAAAAAAACTTATGGAGTTTGTGTTACAGTAAAGCATTAATAATGTCATTTTAGTTGAAAATTCAGAGGAAACGGTTTCCTTTACTGTTATAAACAGCCCTTTCAGGGCCGGAGTGAAGACACCACATGCAGGAACTGTGAGTTGCTGACATTTATTAAATGTAGTGACCAAATTTATCCTTTAGCCACCACAATAATTTCTGGTCTGCTGACTGTACACTATGTCCAGAATAACCAGGACAAGAGGTCGTCTTCTTTGATAAAGAATAGCCAAGTTTATGAAAAAGAAAGAATATCCAAGTTTATGAAAAAGTACTAAGTGTCATTTAAAAATTGGGGCACAACATAAACTAGAAATGATAAATAGTGCAAAACCAAAACCATGGGCACTTTCAGGCTCTCTGTACCAATAAACTAAAATGAGGGATTATAGACCTTATTTAACACCCAGCACACATTAAAAGCCACTCTACAAATCACAGCTTATGATTAAACTAGCCAATAAAGAAAACCGTATATACTATGCAATTTACATGAGGGTCATGATATAAAAGTCCAAACCCTCTCACTGGACTGAGGCCAAATGTCACACGTGGCCTGAGCACTATTGCACTATGCCCCAAAGAAAAAAAAAAAAAAAAAAAAAATATATATATATATATACTGTATATACCTATATATAAAAGAAAAAGGCCCAAACACGATTAAAAAGGGGGAAGAAAAAATAGTGACAGTGAAGACAGTTCACTCCTAAAAAAGGTAACATTCAGATTTAAAATACAGTCTGATAAAACATGTCTTCAATACAGTGTGCATTAAACATGACCAGCATACCTCAGAGCTATTCGTAAATGCACGTCTTAAGTGCTGATGGCAGTCCCTGATGCACGTGAGCAGGTGACTTAAAACAAAAAAAACTCTATAACACAGTCAAACGTTCATCACTCACACACACACACACACATAGCAGTCTGTTGGGGGGGGGCAGTGATCTCATTTCATTAAGGTCTGATCAGATTCCTCCACGCAGCTCTGTCCTTCGCCTTCCAGTGCCAGGAACTCCTGACCTTGTTAACCCAAGCGACGTCCAAGCCAGTATGAGTTGCTTTCTGACTGACCAGTTCATGAAACTGCTTGCAAAGTATTTGAGTACCGCTAGCTTTTGCTGGACTAGCGGCACTACACAAAGAGCAGAGATAAACAAACCTATCATCTGGTCAGTCACTGCAACAGATACTGGAGTCAGTTTGTCTTGGCCTGTCCTTGCCACTGATAATACCTCTATCTGCCAAGAATGTGCTGCTAGTCCAGCAAAAGCTAGCGGTACTCAAATATTTTGCAAGCAGTTTCATGAAATGATCAGTCAGAAGGCAACTCATACTGGCTTGGACATCGCCCGGGTTAACAAAGTCAGGAGTTTCTGGCAGCGGAGGGCAAAGGACAGAGCTGCGTGGAGGAATCTGATGGGACCTAGATGAAACAGTCATTGTCACCCCAAACAGACTGCTATGATGATGATGATCTCCATCCATATTTTCCACAACCTTATACACAGTCAGATTCCAGACATGACTCTTGTGCCACCCAACAGTACACAAAGGTACCACAAAGCAGCAGAGACGTAACAGTTGGCTGATAATGTCGATTCCTATTCTCCATTGCCTGTTCGAGCTGCTCCTTCACATGCAAATAGACTTCACTCAAATGATTTTGATGTTCTCCAACCCAATCCTGCACCATTTTGGAGTGAGGTTCTTCCTCAGAGGCCCCCAAAAGAAAATCTACAGGCCATATGGTGAATAGCCTGTAGACTGGTGTGCTGTAGTATTATATGCATACAGCACTTGGGGAAGATATTGTGGCCATTTTCGCTTTTTGTCAGGTGGGAGGGTACGCAGCAAATCATGTAAAGTTCTATTGAATCTTTCACATTGCCCATTCCCTTCTGGATGGTATGGTGTGGTTCTGCTTTTCTCAATTCCATACAGGCCACACAAACACCTCAAAAGCTCCCCCTCAAAACTCCTGCCCTCTAAAATACGCTTGGGTAACCTATAGGTGTAGAACCACTTTTCCGTAAGTATTCTAGCCACCGTGCTGGCTCGCTGATCTGGAGTAGGATATGCCTGGGAAAATTTGGAAAATACATCCGTAATAACCAATATATTTTCCTGCCCATCACTGGCCTTGTCCAGTATTGTAAAATCAATAGCAATTGCCTCCAGAGGCTCTGAAGCCACCAAACTCCCCCTAAATGTGCAAACTTTTGGTTGCACAGCTTTAGAGAGTGTAGCGCTGACACTCTTGGCAATGTCGTTCAATGTCACCTCTCATAAATGGCCAAAAACACCTTTGCCTCATCAGGCTGCTCGTATGTGTGATGCTTTGATGTCCATGATCATCATGGAAGCTCTTCAGGACTTCTGTCTGTAAACATTTTGGCAGTAAAAGTTGCAATATTACTTCTCCATTATCAGGCAGTTTTATTTGGCAATACAAGACGCCATCCTTCATTTTTATCCTGGACCACTGCTTCACCAACTTCCTTAGCTCCTTACCAACATCTACCATTTCAAGCTTGGTAGGAGGGCTCTTCCTTTTCCAAAAATGCAAAAACGTGCCAATGACAGAATCGGCTTCCTGTAAAAGCCCTTAAATCTTATTTTGGCCCCATTGGAAGAGCAACTATCGCTTGAGAGACCGCCATAGCTGCACAAACATCCTGAGGCAATGACTGTGTTTTTTTGTGGACTTCAGGTGGCACAACTACATCTGCAAAGTAAGGGCACAAGGTCTGAAGAGACAACTTGCGGGAGGACAATGTATCAGCATTGTGATTAGCCGGACCTGGTCTATATTTGATCTCAAAGTCAAAAACCACCAACTCTGAAGCCCACCGTTGTTCCGTAGCCCCCAGTTCAGCCGACTGCAAATAACTGAGGGGGTTATTATCAGTATAGACCACAAACTTATTCCCCAACAAATACTCTCTGAATTTTTGTGTCACAGCCCACTTCAGAGCCAAAAAATCCAGTTTTCTAGAATTATAATTAGACATGTTCCCCTCTACAGGCTTCAAACCCCTGCTTGCAAAAGCGATTGGTCTTCGTTTACCTTCCTGCTCTTGGGACAACACAGCCCCTAGTCCAGCATGACTTGCATCAATTTCAAGAACAAAAGGTCTTGTAAAGTCAGCATATCCCAAAAGAGGTGCACTAACCAAGAGATTTTTTAGTGTGTGAAATGCGTTTTCACACTCACGCATTCACCTATGACCCCTTTCCCAGATGTTTTACATTTCTCCTTGGTGCCGTCCAACTCTGCCACCAGTCAGTGGAGGGGCACAGCATGACAAGCAAAATCCTCCACAAAACGGCAGTAATAAGAAGCAAAACCCCAAAACGACTGTAACTCTGGGCACAGCCCACAACTTGTACATTCAGCTACAGCACTGATTTTAGAGGGATCAGTAGCCACTCCAGAAGCAGAAATTACATGCCTCAAGTATCTAACCTCAGGCTGAAAAAAATTACATTTTTGCAATTTCAAATTGTGCTCTCTCAACCAGCCTAAAACAAGGTCAAGGCATTGAAGGTGTTGATCAAAAGATGCCGAAAAGTTGAGTGTCATCTAAATACAGCAATGAGGTCTGAAGGCTCTGATCGCCAAAAATCCACTCTATCAACCTTTGAAAGGTGCTTGGAGCGTTGCACAACCCAAATGGCATTCGATTGAATTCAGAAAGTCCAAATGGTGTACAAAAAGCTGTTTTTGCTTGGTCTTTCTCTGCTGTGGGCACATGATTGTACCCACTAGCGATGTCTAAAGTTGAAAACAAACGGGAACCTGTAAAAGCATCCAGGGATTCCTCAATTCTAGGCAAGGGACATGGGTCTTTCCTTGTTTTGACATTGAGCGACTGATAGTCCACACAGTCTGATTTCTCCAGATTTTTTAAACACAACCACAATTGGTGAGTAAGGACTGCAACTTTGCCACACCACCCCTTGATCCAGTAGCTCCTGAATATGAGCTTTCACTTGTTCATACTGTGAGGGTGGCAGTCTGCGATAGTTTTGCTGCATTAGAGCATTATCCAATAAAGGAATTTTGTGTTCCACCAGCGTAGTATAACCTAAATCTTCTTCCCCCAACTAAAAACGGCAGTGTGTTTTTGCAGAAGCTCAAATGCAACAATCAACAATACCACAATGGACTGAAAGAAGAGCAGGAGATAGAAGTACACCAGCTGGGAGAGAATTTCCTCCAGCAAGAAGTTCGAGGACCATGGGAAGACTTACATTTGCAGCAGAAGGGCAAGTAGTACAGCTCAACTTCAACGAACCAACAGGAACACGTATCCCTCGATCATGAACTGTGACTTTGCCCAGATACCCCTGCCTTTCTAAAGCTTCAATGCGTTGAAGTGTTTATTGAAAAAGTGTCCCTCCACCCTTTGTTGCCTGCCTGAAGGACTGATGAGTCAAAAAGACCAGAACCCAACCACTCTAAGAACAGATGATAGCAATGATTTATGACATTCATCCCTAAAAGTCCAGGTACACACTGCTGCTGAGGTTCCTCCAACGAGTCCTCTACAACCAGAACACCCATGCTTGCCAAAGTTTGATCCAAGACGGTAATGTCAAGCTCCATATACCCCTTATAGGGAATATTTTGCCCATTAGCCGCTTTAAGACTCAGCCAATGATATTTCTTTAGCTGACCCAAATCCTGTGACCTGAAATGTTTTTCAGAAAAACTCTCCTTAATGGTAGTGACCATTGACCCAGTGTCTACAAGACAGGGCACCAACATACTCCCCATACTAATCTCCATTACTGGGCAATCTCCAATCAATTGAGAGGAATCTTCCATTGGTTCAAAAGGTGAGCCTACAAACCCCATTTCTGATGCCTGGCTCGCTACAACAGAGGCGCTTATTTTTCCGACAGCTTACAGTCAGGACACTCACTCACCTGCTGGGTGTGCACTTGCACTTCAGAACTAGATCTGCCGTGACTGTTAAATGTAGTTAAATTTACATGACAGAATCTAGCAATATGACCGGCTTTATTACAGCGGTTACAAATTAGCTTACCATCAGCTTGGAAACGAAATTGTTTCGTAGAGGTGGAAGAAACAATACCTTGTGTAGTCTGTGCTGACTGCATCAATATATGCGGTGGCTCAGTGGTTAGCACTGCGGCAGCACAGCAACTCACCCTTGGCCGTGGGATCCCTGGTTCGATCCCAGCCCCTGACCAACAGTGATCTGTGTGGAGTTTGCATGTTCTCCCCGTGTCTGCGTGAGTTTACTCCGGGTGTTCTCCAGTTTCCTCCCACAGGCCAAAAACATGCAGGTTAGGTTAATTGGAGACTCTAAAAGTGGCCCTAGGTGTGAATGTGTGTGTGAATGGTAAAGGGATAGCGCCGCACCGTGGCTGCTTCATCCATCCAGGTGGATGCCCTCAATTTCCCCTCTGGGGATCAATAAAGTATACAAAATAAAAATTAAAAAAAAGACACTCCTTGATATCTGCAATCTCATCCTGAGGTTTAACCGTTACAGCATTTGCACTTACCTCTCGACTGTCTGCTACCTGTGAATATGAATCACAAGAAAAGGCTCGGGACCTATTTTTTCCACCTGGCCTGGTTGCTTCTGCCCACCTAATTGCCACTGCCCGAAGGTCAACGAAGGAGATGCCAGGTTCCCGAATAACACGTTGTTTCAACTCTCTTCACAACATGTCATCAAGCACATTTTCAATAAACTATCAAGCAATAACAAATCAGAGTTGGGAAGGCTAACCAGGTGTCTTACTAATCACCACATCCATCAGAGACTTCAATGAATGAGAATAATCTCTTAAAGATTCTCCCGCCCTCTGCACCCGTTGGTAGAACTGTAACTGGGCAGCCACATGTGACTGAGATCAGCTATAATTTTCAATGAAGTTAGTAAAAATCTTTTCTGGTGTGTCTCTGTCAGCAATGGAGTGGAAATTAACCTCGGCCGTCACACCTCCCTCCAAATGATCTATGATAAATGTTGTGTTGGGTTCTTTTATAAATAAAGACTGCTGCTTTGGGTGAACACGGAGCCTCCTTTATTGACTGGCTGGAACACATTAACACACGAACTCCACCATATTATTATCTGTCCTGTTGTACACCTGACAACATCCGGTCTGTGTCGCCCCCTAGTGGCTCCACATATGTAATCCTTAGATTACACCACATCCCCCTTACTGAAGCCAAGTTGACCCCTTTTAGCTGAAAACACAAAATATAACATTTCTTTTTTTTTTTTCTCTTCAACACTGTTTTCACAAATATTAACATGCAACTCTACAGATCCAGTCTCTTTGGTTTTATCACTTCTCTACCAGACCTGGTTCTAACAACACCTGGTGTTTCCTGTGCATTGGGCTCAGAAACAGTTTCTGTAGGAGTGTCTTTTCCATTTGACTGGGTCCGTTGTGGTTCCATCTCAGTCTCTGGTATCGACATAGGCACAAGATGAGTGCGATTCCTCCTGATTGTCCCTTGTGGTCCACTGATGACATAGGACCGTGGAGTTTTGTGGACAGATGTCACTGTGCCCTGTGCTTTTGCATCTGTAATCCAAACAGAGTTTCCGGGTAACAGTTTATCCAAATCTCTCGTTCTGTGTCTTTTGTTGAAACATTCTGTTTGTCTCATCCGTCTCTCCTTTTCCACGTGACGAATTTGTTGCAGATTTGGCACGCATGGCTGCAAGGCCTCTGGAAGCATTGGCAGGGTGGTACGAAGTCTACGCCCCATGAGAAGCTGTGCTGGGCTGTAGCCATTTGCCAACGCTGTGGTTCTGTAGGCTAACAGTGCTCGGTATGGATCACTGGCTTTCTTAATTAGGTTTTTGACTGTTCTGACAGCTCTTTCTGCCTCACCGTTACTTTGGGGGTACCTGGGACTACTGGTCACATGCTCAAAACAGTACTCCTTTGCAAAGTCTTCCATTTCCTGACTTGCGAACTGCGGGCCGTTATCCGTGATCAGTATCTCCGGTATTCCGTGACGTGCAAACATTGATTTTAAATGCACAATGACATTGGCAGAGCGAGTTGGGCTGAGCTGGGCAATCTCTATATACCTAGAGAAGTAGTCCACTAATAACAGGTAGTTTCTGTCTTGTAGCGTGAACAAATCAGCTCCCAACTTCTGCCATGGCCTTTCTGGTAAATCTGTGGGCATTAAAGGCTCTCTCACATTAACTCTTTCCTGTATGCACTTTCTGCATTTGAGTACAACTTCACTGATCTGGTTGCTTAAACCTGGCCACCATACAGCCTGACGGGCGCGCTCTCTGCATTTAACCACCCCCTGGTGGCCCTCATGTATCTTATCCAAAACTGCATTTCTCATGTTAGCAGGGATAACTAACCTTGTGCCTCTCAGTAGTAGTCCGTTATGCACACTCAAAACGGCTCTCTCAGACCAGTAGTGCTTCACCGCTCCCTGTAGCTGGTTACGATCCGGCCAGCCTTCTGTGCAGTATTTCTTGACTTGTGAACAGACGCTGTCGGACTGCAGTTGCTCTTGGAGATCTGCAAGGTATTTGCTGCTTGTAGGGAGTCCCTCTAGCACAGAGTCAACATAAATGTTAGTGTCCTCCATAAGATCTGTGTCTGTGTGAGTAACACTGTTTGTGAGCGGTAAGCGTGAGAGCGTGTCGGCAGTGGTGAGACTTTTGCCCGGGATGTGCTTTATAGTGTATGAGTACCTCATTAGGCGCATACGAAATCTCTGTATACGTGGTGGAAGCGCATCCAAAGCTTGTCCTCCCAGTAGACTCACTAGTGGCTTATGATCAGTTTCTAGTTCAAAGTGCAGACCCAGGATAAAGTCATTGAATCTTTCGCAGGCCCACGTGAGAGCCAGCGCTTCTTTTTCCAGCTGGGCGTAGCGCTGCTCTGTAGGTGTCAATGATCGAGAAGCGTAAGCAACTGGTGACCACACGTCTCTCTCCTTCTGTAGCATGACTGCCCCCAATCCGTATGAAGAGGCATCTGCAGATATTTTCTGTGGTTTGTTTGGGTCATAGAGCTGCAATACAGGAGCAGAGGACAGTTCTTGTTTGAGATTACAAAACGCATTTTGTTGTTCATGCCCCCAGTACCACATGTTCTTTGTTGAAAGCAAGTCTCTCAATGGTTTGTCCTTTTCAGAAAGGTTCAGAATGAACTTCCCCAGCTGGTTCACCATTCCGAGAAAGCTCCTGAGCTCACTCACGTTGCTTGGCTCTTTCATGTCCTGAACAGCTTGGGTTTTGTCTGGATCTGGCCTCATTCCTTCTGCTGAAACAATAAACCCAAGAAATTTGACCTCTCTTTTGCCAAACTCACATTTTGACATATTCAACGTAACGCCGGCTTTCTCCGCGCACTTCAAGACAGCGTGCAGTCTTGCGTCGTGCTGCTCCTTCGTGGATCCCCAGACCAGGATATTGTCCACGTGACAGACGACTCCGTCAAGACCCGATGTAACCTCTGTTACCATCATGTTTTGGAAATGTTCAGGAGCACTGGAAATACCAAATGACAAACGGTTGAAGTGGTATCTGCCAAATGGCGTAATGAATGTGGTGAGAAAGGCCGACTCTTTAGACAGTGGTATTTGCCAAAATCCCATATTTGCATCAAGCTTTGAAAAATACTGAGCACCTGTGAGCATGCCTAGCGTTTGGTCCACAGACGGGAGGATGTATCTTTCGCGACACACTGACTCGTTTAAAGGTGTCATGTCCACACAGATACGCACCTTTTCTTTGTCCTTTTTGGGAGCTACAACCATGCCACAGCACCAATCTGTTGGCTGCTCCACGCGACTGATGACTCCCAACTTTTCCATCCTCTCGAGCTCTTCTTTCACTTTAGCCATGAGCGGCAGTGGCACACGCCTTGGCACCTTGAGCGAAAAGGGCTTAGCATCAGGTTTCAGTTTAATTGTGTATGGCTTTTGAACAAGCCCAAGTCCATCGCATAACTTGGGGTACGCTTTTCTCACTGTCTCTTGGTCTATAGTGTCAACTCTGGCAATTAGTTTCAGTCTCACGGAAGCTGTTCTACTCAGTAGTGCCATGCGCAGATTTTTGACAATATAGATTTTCTCAGTAGCGCTCTTGTCACCGTATGTAATAGTCTCTGTCATAGACCCCAACACGGTTAGTGCAGTTCCACCCGGTCCGTAGAGTGGTTTTTGTGCCTTTTCCAACTGTTCATTTTTCTTCTTGAAGATTTCAAATGTTTGGTCAGAAACCGCTGTGACGTCCGCTCCAGAATCTAACTTAAAAGTCACTTTATTTCCTCTCACATTTATGTCTGCCAGCCATGGATCCTCCCCTAGATCCACTTCACCCAGAAAAAGTCCATCTGCATTGTCAGTGACCTCATTCACAGTTGGGTTGGACCTACAGACTCTAATATAGTGTCCACGTTTTTTACAGTTATGGCATTCCGCGTTTTTAGTTGGGCACTGTACTGCTGCATGTGCTGGTGTTTTGCCACACTTGGAACAAACTTTACTGTCTTGTTTTGTCTGCTGAGGCCTTGAGGACTTAATCTGTTTTTGTTCCTTGATTATGAACTTGTTTGGCTTGGCTTTTCTGATGTGTACCGCATCCACGGCTGTTCTGTTAATGCTAGTTTCACCTCTTAGGTCAGTTTGTTGTCGTTTTATTTCTTCAGATTGTCTTGCCATTGTTATAGCTTTAGCTAGGGTAAGATCTTTGTCAAGCTGCATTCTTTCTGACAGCGACGAATCTTTCAGACCCACTACAAGCCTGTCTCTCAAAAGGTCATCATGAAGTGCACCGTACTCACAGTTTTCTGCCAGTGCATAGAGTGCTGTTATGAACGAGTCTACTGGTTCTGCCGGCTGTTGCACTCGCTTGTTGAATTTTGCTCGTTCATAAATCACGTTCTTTCTGGGAACGAAATGTCTATCAAAGGCTGTTTTAACGGCATCGTACTGCTGGCGCTGCACACTCGTTAGCTCGAGCCCTCTTAGCATGTCGTCAGCCTCATCTCCCATGCAATAAACCAGCGTATTAACTTGTTTCGCCTCAGATGAGTTATTCAGGTTACTTGCCAGTCTAAAACGCTCAAAACGTCTTATCCACTTTTCCCACTCTTGGGGTCTCGCAAAGTCGAAGGGCTCCGGTGGTTTAATGGTGAAGGTTGCCGCTGGAGTAGCCGCCGCCATTACTGGATCAATGGGCGCAGCTGCAGCTCTTTGAACTTCGTCTGGCATAGCCGCTAGCCGGTTGCAAAGCTGACTTTTCTCACCTCAAAGCGCACCAACTTCTGACACCATGTTAGTAGTAGTAGATTAGTTTATTTGACAGGGACAGTGCAATAAACATAGACAATTAATCAAAGACAATCAATCTGATGTGTTGCACATAGAGTGTATAGCTATTAGCTAATTTGCAACTCTTGTCCCTGTTGTGTTGGGTTCTTTTATAAATAAAGACTGCTGCTTTGGGTGAACACGGAGCCTCCTTTATTGACTGGCTGGAACACATTAACACACGAACTCCGCCATATTATTATCTGTCCTGTTGTACACCTGACAACATCCGGTCTGTGTCGCCCCCTAGTGGCTCCACATATGTAATCCTTAGATTACACCACAATAAATAACAACTGTTCAGATCTAGCCATGTGCCTTATTTCAAGACATCTAAGCACCTCCTCAACCCACTGTTAAACAGTTAACAGCTCTACAGATGGTTTACCAGTAAATTTTGGATATTTGCACTCCCTTGGAGCATAGATATAACAAAAGTTCGTAGCCACACCCTCCAAACCACCAGCTGGGCTCAAACCAGAATCAATTGATGGTCCTGGGTCAGATGTTTGTGGCCGATCCCTTAATTGCTCCCTCAACAGTTCGTTTGCTGCTTGAAGCTGCTGCAGCTGTGTTCGGAGGACCTAAAGATCGTCTATTTCTCCAGGGGTTAGAGCAGTGACTTGGAGTCCCACACTGGGTCAGTGGCTCCCTCGTTGCTGCCGGCCTGTCACTGTTTTTTCCTCCCCTCAACCCTCAAAAAATAAAGGACCACCACAAAAAAATTCCAGCCTCTGTCCTGCCAACACAAATTCTGTAGTGACCAAATTTATCCTTTAGCCACCACAATAACTTCTGGTCCACTAACTGTACACTATGTCCAGAATAACCAGGACAAGAGGCTGTCTTCTTTGATAAAGAATATCCAAGTTTATTAAAAAGTACTAAGTGTCATTTAAAAATTAGGCATAGCATAAACCAGAAATGATAAATAGTGCAAAACCAAAACCATGGGCACTTTCAGGCTCTCTGTACCAATAAACTAAAATGAGGAATTATAGACCTTATTTAAAACCCAACACACATTAAAAAGCCACACTACAAATCACAGCTTATGATTAAAATAGCCAATAAAGAAAACCGTATTTACAATACAATTTACAAGGGGGATGTGATATAAAAGTCCAAACCCTCTCACTGGACTGAGCGCACATATTGCACCTGGCCTGAGCACTGTTGCACTATGCCCCAAAGAAAAAAAATACAAAAGAAAAGGCCCAAACACGATTAAAAAGGGGGAAGAAAAAAACAGTGACAGTGAAGACAGTTCATTCCTAAAAAAAGATAACATTCAGATTTAGAATATAATTTGATAAAACATGTCTTCTATACAGTGTGCATTAAACATGACCAGCATATCTCAGAACTATTCGTAAATGCATGTCTTAAGTGCAGATGGCAGTTCCTGATGCATGTGAGCAGGTGACTAAAACAAAAAAAGAAACCCTATAACACAGTCAAATAAACGTTCATCAAACAATTTGTTAAACACAAAACTCAGTTTTGTCCCATTTTCTGCCCCAAGCATCTCCTTCCTGTCACGAGGAATATAGCAGTACACCGTTTGTCACCTTCTGGGTCCTAAAGCCCTGCCCACTACATAAAGATAACACAAAATAACAGACACGTACACTTACGAAAATAAACGGGGGATACCCGGAGAACATACACAGACGGGGGCTATGTCTGGAGAAGAGGAGAGACGTAGGAATAAAGTCTAAATAGTGAAAGGTAGAACTAACCTTAGACTCAGGAGACCGCTGCCAGGAGTAGACTCGCAACAGCCTCTTAAATAGACCGACCCAAATGAGCTCAGGTGTGGGTACATGAGTGGGGAAATAGGGAAATCTGACTCAGGTGTGACAGCCCGTGAATAGGATTGACAACCAGAAGTGAACACTGACAGCTGTCACACAGAGAAATAATAACAAGACTACTAAGTGTTCAACAAAAAGAAACTTAAGGAGAAGATGACATTAAGACAACCCAGAGAACAAAATACAGAGATGCTTAGCATACAGAGGATAATGCTAAATAAACGGGGAACAAACAAACAGAAAAAGACTAACTCAAACTGGAGATTGGGCACGGCCCCCGCCCATGCCCGGGATCATGACAGTGCCCCCACCCCACCCTGAGGGGTGGATCCCAAACACCCCAGGGCAACATCAAAAAGAAACAGAACCCCCCCACACACACACGCACACAAAGAAGACCCCACCCCCAACAAGAAAAACAACCCACCCTGGGGGGGAGGGGGACCCAGGCATGGAGGGACTGAGACAAAACAAAAAACCCCAAAAAGAAACACTCATGACCCACAGAGAGAACCAAAAACGGTGGTGACAGACTCTAGGAGAGCAGATAGGAAAAAAATGAGTAAGTTCAGGGAGTCTCCCAGAGTCCCAGGACCACCGGCGCTTGTGATGAAATGAATCAGGTGGCCTCCCCGAACTCCAGAGCCACCACAGCCGGAGATGTAGTCCATCGGGTGGCCTCCCCTTGTCCCAACACAAACAGACAACCCTAGAAGACTTGTCGGGTGGCCTCCCAGTACACCCCCCCCCGGAGGCGGCAGCTGGAATCCCTGCCCCTTATGGACTACAGGGACTGTGCCATGGGAGGCCAACTATGAGGATGGCTGGTCAGCAGCGACCTCGGGAGACGATGGTCGACCCCTGGTGACCTGAGGCGCATATGGAGGCAAAGGATCCACGGCAGCCCCGGACTGGGGTGTAGTACCCACCGTGGCCCCGGACTGGGGCGTAGCACCCACAACACCCATGAGGAGCTGACTGACCCGCGAGAGGGCCAGGCAAAGAAGGCAATCAACTGGCGGGACACTGGACGAGGGCGAGGCCACAACAGCCTCAGGTGGAGAAGGAGAACCCACGACAGCCTCGGGCATAGAAAGAGAGCCCACGACGGCCTTGGGTGGAGGAGGAGAACCCTTGGTGGCCTCCGGCAAAAGTTGAGGACCCATGATGACCTCTGGTGCAGGTGGCAGACCCTCGGTGACCGTAGGTGATGGCTTGGGTGAAGGAACAGACAGAAACTGAAAGAAAAATTCCATATTATTCCATATTATTCTTTTTTATTTCCATGTCTGATATACTTGTGTGTTCAATGTGTGATTCATGTGGCCTTCAGTATGCCCCAGTCTGTGTGCAAATGTGTCTAGGTCAGCAATTGTAATGACCAGCTGTTCTTTTGTTTCGTGTTCATTATGATTAGTCCTGTGTGAATGAGGATGTGTGCCCTAGTTCCTGGAGATTAGACTATCTAAGACACTCTGTTGTTCTCCAGATGTACTGAGCTAGACTGTCAAGGATGTTCTCTCCTGCTTCCCACCAACACTGAGAGCTATAAAGGACTGGGTAATGGATGAATGAGTTAGAAGCATGCATGAGTAGACTTGGGGCTACTTCCTGTATCTTCTCCCGCCCAGAAGAATAACTTTTCTCATAACTCATCATCCTGCCTGCTGAATTTTTTGACTCAGACTCATTTCAATTCAGATTTCTTTAACATTTTGGTGCATCCGAACAGGGACCCAAATAACCCCATCCTGCTTCCGGTGCCTCTGGCCCATCACAGCGGTGCGCAGCTGAAGAAAAGCCCTCCCCACGCTGAAGCCCAAAGGCTCGGTTTTGCTGTAGTGGAGGCATCCAGATCAGAGACGCTGGAGCGGACCAGGTGACGGGTCTACAACCCTACAGGCAGGATTGAGTGTGAGTACATTTGTGTTGATTGACACTGGGTTGTTTGTGTGTTTCACGGTTTGTCCTGGCAAGACAGGAGAGAAACGAAGGCGGAAATAAAAAATGCCACGAGGGTTTGAAGCCGTGATCGCCTGTTGTTTTTCTGGTCATTTTGAAGTGTAAAAGGACGGTTACGTGATTATTGTTTCACAGGGTAATGATAAAATTGTGTACAAAGTGGTGAATCAGTGCATGGGAGTTTGCAAGTGATAATTTTGGGGAAAAAATGAATATGTTCTCTGAGCAGTGAGGAAAGGTTGACATGATGTTGCCAGATTTGCTTTTATAAGTACTTTGGGAGTGTTTTCTAACTTTGGGTTGCCATATCGCTTGTGTGTGTGTGCGTCCAGACTGCTTTACTGACATGTGTGTTGATTTGAGGCTTGCAACTGTTTGTGTGTGAGCAGCTGCCCAAGAGTGACCTTGGACAGACAGACAGAGCTGTGTGTGTGTTGCCGGCTCATGCTTTTGAAACTGCTGTGTGTGTCTGAAAGCTGCTGCTTTATGGCTGATCTGAGTGAAGGAGAAACAGGAAAAGAAAAAATGGGTATTTTTGGTAAAGATGAAGAGTATAGATGCTTGCTTTTATTTTAAGGGACATTTGACAGTAACACCAACACTACCAATTGCCAGAGTTTTTGCTTATTCTGGTGAAATTGCCTGTCAGCAGGGCAGGGAAATTTGTTTTTTTTCCCACTTTTTATCATTTGGGGATGTCTGAGGGTAGGTAAACAACATTGGGCTATTTTATTCATTTTTTTTTTTTAGTGTCAGTGTAATTTTTTATTAGCTCACAGTTGCATCATCTCTCTGACCGAGGGGCAACAGTGAACTTCACAGGGAAAAAGGGTGACGGACTGACGGTGAGGCTAAGACTTGTTGATAAATTTAAGAGATTACCTACAGTAACAGGAGCGTACTGGACTGATATAGGTCTCCCCTCTTTCCTGCATGACTGGTCTGACGTGAGAACGGGGGACCGCGCTTTGGTTCCTCCTCATCCTCCGCGCCCTTCCGCTGCTAAGCCATGGCCCTGACCCACAGGCCTCCAGCAGCTGACATCACCTCGACTCTGCTTGCCTCCACCCCTCCTGCCCACAGTGGTCACGCCGGATGCCAAAGAGTTAAGTAAAACTACACGCATATCCATCTCTACAATCATCATCAATGTGACAAATTAAACTGGAGATTATGGAATAATGCTGTCACTGGATAATACTCAATGATTAAAGCTTTAAATACAGCTTATATGAGACACTACAAACGGGGTAATGATGAAAATGTTGCTTATACGTATGATTTAACTGAGGCTGCTAATGATCAAACAAATGGTTTTAATGTTTCTTTGCCATATTACTGTTCTCTTTTAAATAGAAAAGTCACTCTTAATGAATGATTATGTGATTTTAAGACTTTTTATGCATTTACTGCTTGTGACAAAACAGCAAAGCTCTGAAAGATTGCAAGATTAAAACAACAACAACAACAACAACAAGGAAAGAGTCCCAATACTGGACTCTCTGACTAGATTTGATTCTGTTGGTATTAAAATGATAAATTGGTTGGTTTACTGTCTTGTAAATTAAATAAATGACAGACTGTGAAAGTTGAGATTGTAATAGACAGTGTATGGGTAAGGGACTTTATGAGGACAGGCAACTATGCAAATCACTACTGGAATACTATAAAATCATCACTTTTTCTGTTTTACTATTTATATGGGTGTGTCTCCCATTTAAACATTTTATATTCTGTGAAATTTTATTTAAAATAGCAACATGGTCACCATGATCTCTTCTGCAGATAAATGGGAAGAGTTCAAACCAGTTAAAAAGGGGAGAAGGAACATCTCTCCCATTCCAGCAAAAAAACATTAGAAAATAAGTCTGGGCCATTTTCTAGATGTACAGAAAAGAAAGAAAAAAAAAAAAAGAACCTAAACCATTGGTTAGACTAAAAATTTCACCAGCATTAAAATAAGCACTGTTAAAACTTAAAAGGACAAAGTTGAATGACTACACTCAGAAAATTTATGAAAGCACAATTAAACTCCTGTTTGTGTGATTACTGATGCAAAGGGGGGGGGAGGCCCAGAGCTTCCCCCTATTCAATTGTTCAGGGTGGCACCAACGCTGGACCCCTGTAGTGGGGGGGACTGAGAGAGGCGTGGGACAAGCTGGCTGCGGCAAGGGGAATGTGACATTTGTCATCAATCTGGACATCAGGGCCATTGGTGGAAGTAGTATTCTGGGATGGGGGAGGAGGACCTCACGGGCTGACCGCAACATGTGACAAGCAGACCCGAAGTTAAGTAGAATAAATGATACTAACACTGACATAACAAAGATCAATTTACCTTACTTTGACTCTAAAAATGCAGTGTTTACCTGAAGTGACATTGCAGGTCCGAGACGTTTCAATAAAACTTCATACCCGAGAACAGTATGACAGTATCACATTTCATACATGTGACAGGAATAATGAATAATTGTGTTGTATGATTTTGGTGTGCTAGGGTACTGTACTTGTGGCGCTTGTTTTCGGCCAAGCGCGGCGATGCCAGGCCTGCACAATATTTTAAGTCCAATATCTCCACTACGTAGTAGGCCACAGACCACTGTTGTCTCAGTATGTACTGTATGACAGACATCTGGGTGGCCAACATCCAGATTCTAAAGGAGAAAGAAGTAAAATAATAAAACATTCCTTGTGCAGATTGACATCCACATTCCAACATATTTTGCAACTCACCCACATGAACATTTTTTACAACAGTGACAGCAAAGAGGCATGACTACAGAGACCTCATTTTAAAGGTGTTACACTGTACAAAAGTTTCATCTAAATTAGCCATATCTACATGTGCCACACACATTATTGGCACAGACTGAATCTCTTAGGGAAACACTTGCCTACCAGAAGCAGCTGCACAAGGTCAGATAGGAACTCACACAGCACCACTTTCTCCTAATGCAAAAAACTTATCAGATGACACCAGTGGGGGGGGGGGCTCCAATCAGTGCCCGATTGTGTCATTCTGCCAGGACAAACTCGGCAGGGAAAATTAAATGGAAAAAACATGAGAGGGAAAAAAGGCAACTCAGTCCACTGGCGTCTTGTCATTATTTGACACCAAAGAGGAGATTTCCATCCTGGAACAGCTGAGGCGTTTGGACCCAAACACCTCCCATATCACCAGGTATGATGGATCCTTCTTCCATGCGGATCAAATCTCTTAGTTTTGAATTGTTGGGTCAAACCCTGAATGAATTCCTCACAGACATGGATTACAAACCAGTTCCTCTAAGGACATAAAACCAGTGATTAACCAGATGACAACAGTCCTGTACCATCTGAGTTCACTGGGAATCGTTCATGCTGACCTGAGCCCCCATAATGTCATGGTTGTTGACAGACGCCAGAGACCGCTGACCGTTAAAATGTTCGATTTTAGCGTCCTAATTGGCAGCAGTCCTCTGTCATAAACGGCCCATTCAGGGCCGGAGTGAGGACACCTCACACAGGAATTGAGTTGCTGACATTTATTAAAGATAACAGAAAATAACAGACACGCACACTTATGAAAATAGACGGGGGACACCCGGAGAACATACACAGACGGGGGCTACGTCTGGAGAAGGGGAGAGACGTAGGAGTAATGTCAGTGAAAGGTAGAACTAACCTTAGACTTGGGAGACCGCTGCAAGGAGTAGACTGGCAACAGCCTCTTAAATTGACCGACTCAAATGAGCTCAGGTACATGAGTGGGGAAATAATTAGGACAATCTGACTCAGTGACAGTGACAGCCCGCGAACAGGACTGACAACTGGAGGTGAACACTGACAGCTGTCACACAGAGAAATAATGACAAGACTACTAAGTGTGCAACAAAAAGAAACAAGGAGAGGGCAAGATAAAGACAACCCAGAGAACAAAATACAGAGATGCATAATATACAGAGGATAATGCTAAATAAACGGGGAACAAACAAACAGAAAAAGACTAACTCAAACTGGAGATTGGGCACAGCCCCCGCCCGTGCCTGGGATCATGACATTTACAAAAAGTTGTTTTACTGGATTTGTTAGAAATAGTAATATAATGCAATTATTTAAACCCCTTTCAGAAACAAAACTTTGTAATCATTTTTTCTAAAATGGGTATTCATGATTGCATTGTATTTTAAGTTAGAATAACAAATGGTGGCGCAGTGGTTAGCACTGCGGCAGCACAGTTTACCCTTGGCCGGGGGATTATGAGGATCGTGGGCTCGATCCCAGCCCCCGACCAACAGTGATCTGTGTGGAGTTTGCATGTTCTCCCCGTGTCTGCGTGGGTTTACTCCGGGATTTCTCCGGTTTCCTCCCACATGCTAAAAACATGCAGGTTAGGTTAATTGGAGACTCTAAAGTGGCCCTAGGTGTGAGTGTGTGTGTGAATGGTTAAGGGATAGCGCCGTATCGTGGCTGCTTCATCCATCCAGGTGGTGGATGCCCTCAATTTCCCCTCTGGGGATCAATAAAGTATACTAAATCTAAAAGAAAAAACTAAAAAAAAAAATGGATGTGTTTACATCTATGGAGGTTAAATACTGTAACTTTGCTCCAAAACGTCACAAAATAAATTTAGCAAAGCAGTAGGCCTATTTAACTGGCCAATTTTACATTGCAATTCTACATCACAGTTAAATTAAATTTCTCCAGTGAGGGACTAATAAAGGCTTATCTTATAATAACTTTATCGTATATTTTAATAAAACATAGCCACATTATTTCAATAAAGTTGTAGCAAAATGTGATCATATACTGGCAGTTTTTTATGAGTATAGGAAACCGTATGTTGTGCATATCTAATCGTGAGTTTTATGAAAATAGATGCAAAATAAACAAAACTTGGACCATAGACTACCCACCTCAGACAAATGCAGAGCCTTTGTGAAGGGCAGATGGGCTCTGTGTAATTAGTCTGTATCCGATGAATTGATAAATCATCCAATAAATCTTCTCCAAAACTACTTCAAACTGACTCTGAGTCAATCTAAAATGCTCTTTGAAACAGGCACCATCGAGGTGCAACTCCTGCTCAAGACGGTGGTACTCTCCCAGCTGATTCCTCCACCTGCTGACGTCATGTATCCAGACTCTGGTTTTCTTTTCTGTTTCATCAAATTTGTCATCCAGAGCTGCCACCAATGCCAGAATGTGTTTCCTGTCCATTGTTATTTAGAGATTGATACTGCTATTAAAAAAGTCTTGATGGGCAAAGCGGAAGTGCTGAGCTGTTGCTAGGATACAGGGCACAGACTGTTTTTCCAGAGGGCAGCGCACAAGCGCTGAAAACAAATGCTCAAGGCAGTCTGGTGACAAAAAGCACGTTTGGTGGACATGCAGCCTTTTAGTCAGTTGTCAGCTGGAGAGTTCACATCTAGCAGAGAGAATCAGAGTTTCATCTCAGCTTTAACCAGCACTCTTCTGACGACCCAACTTTTCCTGGAAATCACCAGGACCATTTGTCACAGACACTTCTGCTTCACTGCTTGTCTGTTACATATCAGTAACAAAATGGCCAGCAGTCCACCTGAATCTGCCATGGATCTGAAGATCGACACCGGTACCATTTTGGGAGAGAAATTTAAAGTTCTGAAGTTTTTGGGAGAAGGATTGTTCGGGTTCGTCGCCAAATGTGAAAATATTGAAAACGGCACACGGAATGCCATCAAAGTCATCAAAAATGACTCGGATACTGTGAGTGACACCAAAGAAGAGATTTCCATCCTGGAACAGCTGAGGCGTTTGGACCCAAACACCTCCTATATCACCAGGTATGATGGATCCTTCTTCCATGCGGATCAAATCTCTTAGTTTTGAATTGTTGGATCAAACGCTGAATGAATTCCTCGCAGACATGGATTACAAACCAGCTCCTCTACAGGACATAAAACCAGTGATTGACCAGCTGACAACAGCCCTGTACCATCTGAGTTCACTAGGAATCATCCATGCTGACTTGAGCCCCCATAATGTCATGGTTGTTGACAAACACCAGAGACTGCTGACCGTTAAAATGATCGATTTTGGCCTCGCCATGCATCTGAAGACCCCAGGCTCTGATATTGAACCTGACGGCTGTGTGGGAACACCATGGTACATGGCTCCAGAAAGGATGCTTGACATTCCCTATAACGAGGCCATAGACATGTGGGCTCTTGGCCTTATTGCAGCCGAGCTGGCCACTGGATCTTCACTGTACCCTGGAGAGAGAGAGTATGATGTCTTATGGTTCATCGTGCCGACTCAGGGTCTACCAGCCGATGATGTACTTGACCGTGGTTTGTCTACAGAGAAATATTTCGCAACAGACAGAATATGTTGGACTCTGAAAACAACAGAAGAGTATGAATTTGAGACAGGACATGTATCTGTGGACGGACGGTTCATAAAACTCAACTGTCTGGACGACATTAATGGTCTGACGGCTGATAATCAGTCACACTGCGAGGACAAGCAGTTACTGGTTGATTTGATGAAGAAAATGATCCACGTGGATGCCAGAAAGAGAGTAGCTCCCGCAGATGCTCTGAAACACCCCTACTTCTTCTCCTTGAAAATGGATGGGGATGAGACACAAAAGACATCAAAGTCCCCGCACAGTTGCCCTCCAAAAACTCTGAGAACCAACAGCAAAATGGGAGCGGTACCAAGGTTCACAGTGTTTTATCCAGTGACCTCACAGCGCCAAACAGGTCTGAAGCCTGTTTGAAGTGTCCGAACACAGAGGAGGAATCTACAAAGGTGGAGGAGCAGACAGAGGAACTGACAAAGGACAAGATGATTATCCTTGAACAAAACAAGAATTTGGAGGAAGACAATTTAAAGCTGAAGGAGGAAAAGAACTTCAGAAGAGAGACGTCAAAATAAGAAGAAAAGTTTCTGGAGTTTTTTTTTTTTTTGAGGAAGAAATCAACCTAAACACAGGAGGAGCAAAACCAGAAGAAGAAAAAACATCGTCAGGCTAAACATCTGATGTTGATTTTTTACAGGTTTCATTCACAAAATTTGTGTTTTTGTAGATTCTGGTCACATGAATTTTGAAGAAAAAAAACAAAAAACAAAAAAACAAGAAAACCCTCAATTCTCTTACAAAAAAAAAATAAATAAAATAAAAAAAAAATATATATATATATAATTAGTTACTTTTTGTTTTTAGAAAAATCTGTACATCTCAAGTAATACTCAAATACATTTGATCATAAAGTTTTTCTTAATTTGACTAATTTGGAGGGGTTTTTTTAACCTCAGATTTTAAATAGTTCTTTTTCTCTCCAGTCTCAGCAAATATTGAATTTATTACTTTAATCTTTAAATGATTTGGATTAATTTCAAATGTGGATAGTTCATATTTTATCTCCCTCAGACAAACACAAGAAAACACATTTAGAAAAAGCTTAAAAAAAAAATACATGAAAACTTAATAAAAGACAATTTTTAATGAAAAATGCACATTTCTGCAAAGACAGGTCCTGCCCTGCTCTGTCACAAAAAGATGCACATTTAACAGTAAATGTATTTAAAAATCACAAGTTTAAGTAAAATCTGTAAGAAAAATAATAAATTTCCATGGAAAAAAAATCTGATTTGCAAAAAGCAAATTTATGCAGGGAAAAAGTAGCAAATTTATATGAGAAAAAAGTACATTTACAAGGAACACTGAAATATTATCATACACTACTCAAGGACAAGATGATTATCCTTGAACAAAAACAGAATTTGAAGACAATTTAAAACTGAAGTAGGAGAAGAAAACTTCAGAAAAGACGTCAAAATAAGAAAAAAGTTTCTAGAGGAAGAAATCAAACCAGAAGAAAGAGCAAAAGGAGATGGAGAAAGAGCAGAACAAGCAAGCGAAGAGAAAGGGATGCTGGTTCACTTGTTGGAGATACCTGAGAGACACAGTTAACCTCTTGCACTCTGGTGTACCGCGGGCGGGCACGTCTCTGCGTCCTAGAGCGCACGAGGGCGCTGTGTCCTAGAGCGCACTGAAAAAAAAAGCTGCATTTCCATTCTTCCACTACAGACACAGCCGCGAACAGATTAGATATGATTGACCTCTCATTCGACTAATAAGAGCCTTGAATTGGGTTTCTGAAACCTTGAAGAACCAATGACTGAAAACCTAGCAAGAAGGACCCGCCTACCAACGGCTGCGAATGCAGCAAGCCAATTGAAGCACAGAAGTTCGAAAGCTGTTTTGTGTAAGGCTGGGTGAAGAGAGACTGACTGCTGCAGCAGATGAAAAAAGGACCCGCAGGAAGAACCGCCACAGACCCACCAGCATGGAGACCACCCACAAGTGCGACCTGTGTGACAGGGACTGCCATTCTCGCATCGGCCTGTTCAGCCACAGGCGGTGCTGTCCCAGCAGAGTAGACGTTTAGGATTCTCTTCCATGGTCATCATAGACCGTCCACATGCTGTTGTGAACAGGTAAGTGTTATAAGCTAAATTATTCTTTATCCCTGAAAATTGTAATCAAAAATGACAACTGTGCGGCGCATGAAGTCCGAAGTCCGTGCGCCGCGTCCAGACTGTGAACGCCCCCCCCCCCCCGCTACTCTTCTGTAGCGAGGGGGGGGAGGAGCTCGAGGGGACCGCGGGGACTGTGCGCCGCGGTACACAGTTCGTGTGCCGCGTCCGGACCGTGAACGCCCCCTCCCCACTACTCTTCTGTAGCGGGGGGGGGGGGGACTGCGGTCGCCACATCGCCACATGACGGAACAGTCATATAGCGATGGCCGATGTCCGTCCTCTGTAGCGGGGTGGGTGGGGGGGGGAGTTGTTATCTTGTACATTACAAATATTTTAGAATAATTTTTATTGCACTGTAGGTAATTTTTTTCTTGTAAAAAAAAGCCACACGACTTCTGGTCTGGGCGCCATGGCGATAGCAACTTAACGCTGAAGCTCCCAGACCCAATCCAGGAAAACATCTTCAAAATCAGACTAAACTGATTTTTGGAAGAATAAAAATCAAAAGACAAAAACACCATGCCTAACCAAAAACAGAAGAAACTGACATTCCCCAGGCCAGGACGCGCAGCGGCCGCAGAATCTGAACCGGAGGACCTCCGATCAGAAGACGAGGAGCTGAACGTAGCTAACAAGAAGGTTAGCTTGAAATCGCTATTTGATGAATTACGACGATTTCGGGCCGAATTTCATGAATTCAGAGAGGAATTAAAAAGGACGAACAGCAGAGTGGACCAGGCCGAGAACCGAATCTTGGAAGCTGAAGAAAGAATAAAAGTGCTTGAAGATTCTATGCTGGATTTACACAAAAAACAGTCAAGGCTGGAGGCTAAGCTAACCGACCAAGAAGGAAGACAGAGACGAGACATTAGAATTCACGGTCTGAAAGAAGGAGCTGAAGATAGTTTCAACACAATGGCGGAATGCGTGGAATCCTTACTGAGAGAGAAGTTGGATATTCCACAAACCACTGATTTGAAGATAGAAAAGGCCCATCGTACATTAGCCGCAAAGCCAGCGGCAGAAGCGCCCCCACGTTCGGTGGTGGTAAGATTCTCCAGTTTCAAAATAAAACAAGAGGTTGTAAGACGGGCTTGGCAGAAAAAAGGATTTATGCATCAAGAGAGAAAAGTCTTCGTGGAGCACGATTACGCCCCAGAGGTTCTTAAAAAGCGACGGGAATATAACGACGCCAAAAAGGTACTACGGGAACAGAATCTACGCTTTCAGATGCCACTTCCTGCGAAGTTCAGGGTCCTTTACGGTGAAGAGTCATGTCTCTATAATTCGGCGGAAGAAGCAACAATTGACATGGCGAGAAGAGGGCTCCCGGTATCGGTGTTTAAACCCGCAGCAGACCTGAGCGAGAGGATCAGGGCTCAAACATGGTCTACTCAGAGACCTTCAAAATCAACGGGCCAGCAGCGGGAAACCCAGCCCCTGAGCTACAAAGAAAAGCTTTCCAGTTCCAGGAAGGAATAGCGACCTTTTTGTTTTTTCTTTTCAGTCATTCTGCACTTCCATCCCCCCTCCTACAAGGTAACAAACATTAAAGGAGATGCAGAATCAGCATGTGGTAAAACCTTTCATGGAGCAGTTATAGCATTAGAAACAAATGTCTTCTTAATTTAAAGGGAAAAAAAAATCTTGTTAAAATAGAAATTTGACAATGACCCACATGTTCTCCCCACACTAACAAATACTGTATTAGAGTGAATGTTTGCTGTGATGGGGGTGGGAGGGTGCACACAATCTCATAGGGTATAGGCATAAAAAAAAAAAAAATCATTACAAATTCGGATTGGGATCTGAAATTCACGTTAAAAACATGGGACAACTTACAGGGGTAAGAGAGGGCCCTCAACACGTAACAGAGTTTGAGGAA
Source organism: Pholidichthys leucotaenia (assembly GCA_020510985.1). Taxonomy (NCBI): domain Eukaryota; kingdom Metazoa; phylum Chordata; class Actinopteri; order Cichliformes; family Pholidichthyidae; genus Pholidichthys; species Pholidichthys leucotaenia. The sequence goes on along the minus strand of CM035841.1, from coordinate 424,117,416 downwards.
TTTCCCTCAGAGCCTACACTCCATCAGGGCTCTTACAGGGTCTTTAAAGAGACCCCAGCTCAGGAAGTTTTTTTGACAGTTTTTTGTTTTAAAGTTTCGTACACTATGTTCTTAATGTTTTTTATGTTCTTAATGTTCTTTCAGTTTCTGAGTAGCAAAGAAGAGGGCCACCACACTGTTATACTAAATAAGAAAATACAATGGAGAAACAGGGTGTAACCAAAATAGCCTCATATAATGTAAAAGGGATCCTGAATCCAGTTAAAAGATCCAAGATTCTACGCAAAATGAAAAAAGACAAAGCAGAAATAATATTTTTACAAGAAACCCACCTAACAGACGTGGAACACACTAAACTCAGTAGACAAGGGTTTAAAATGATCTCTTCATCTTCATATAAGTCAGGGAGGAGGAGGGGAGTAGCGACATTGATATCAACCAAAATTACATTTGAAAAAAAATCAGAACACAAAGATAAAGAAGGGAGGTACAGTTTGGTAATTGGGCGGCTAGAGGGAGAAGATATCACCCTGCTGAATGTATATGCACCACCAGGGGCTAAATGGAAATTTTATAAAAATGTATCCAACCTAATGATAACTAAAGCCCAAGGTTTAGTGATATGTGGTGGAGACTTCAATCTAAGGCTGAATCCATACTGGGATGCAACAGGTAATTCTTCACATCAAAGTAACACTCCAAGTAGGAAAACTCCTCCAAAGTAGGAAAACTCAAATGCTATTAAAAGAAATGGGAATCTGTGACGTGTGGAGGGAATTCAACCCCAATGTAAAAGATTATACTTTTTATTCAACGCTACATTCATCTTACTCAAGGATTGATTACTTTTTTATGTTTAATAGAGACATTGGAAGAGTAAAAACATGTAAAATAGGACTGATGGATCTCTCTGACCACAGTCCGATCTATATGGACTTAAACATCCAAAAATACACAAATAATACATTTTCCTGGAGGTTGAATTCAAATGTCCTGAAAGGACCGCTGAAAGATGAATTGGAATCAGATATTCTCAGATATTTGGAAGAAAACGATAATGGAGAAGTATCCCCTTTAATACTGTGGGATGCATGCAAAGCTGTAATAAGGGGAAAAATTATTGCAAAACTGGCAACCCAAAAGAAACTGAGACAAGAAAAACTAATCACATTAGAGTCAGAACTCAAGAACCTAGAAAAAGAAAACAAAGGCAACACTCATTCTAATGGCTCGCTCAAGATTAAAGAAATTAAAAATCAAATAAATGAGATCTGCACAATAGAAATCCAGAAGAAACTTACATTTCTGAAACAAAAACACTATGAAGCAGGCAGTAAATCGGCAAAATTACTAGCCTATAAATTGAGGAAACAACAAACAGAAAGAGCAATCTACAAAATCAGAGACCCAGTATCAAAGGAAATAAAATTCAGAATTCAGGATATTCTTAAAAGCTTCGAGAATTACTATAAGAACTTATACTCCCACAAAAAACATAAAAACGCATCCGAGACATTCCTAAACACATTAAACCTTCCCCAACTTACGGAATCACAAAATAAAACACTACTGTCAGAAATACAACCTAAAGAATTGGAAAAAGCAATTATGAAACTTAAAGCTAACAAATCCCCAGGAGCAGATGGCTATACAGCAGAGTGGTACAAAACCTTTAAACAGCAACTATCTCCTCTCCTCCTGAAAACATTTAACTATGTCCTCCACACAGGGGAAATCCCCCCTCCTGGAGAGAAGGGGTCATTGCAGTTATACCTAAACCTGAAAAGGATAAACTAGAATGCTCCAACTACAGACCAATCAGTGTATTAAATCAAGACTATAAGCTTTTTACCATTATCCTTGCCAAAAGGTTAGAAAACATACTGACAGACTTAATTCACTTAGACCAAACAGGTTTTATAAGACAAAGACAGACACAAGACAACATTAGACGCACTTTACACATAATTCATCATATAAAAAAATATAACTTAAATGCAGTCATATTGGGATTAGATGCTGAAAAAGCATTCGATTCGGTTGACTGGTCTTTCCTATATAGAATCTTATCCAGTTTCAATTTTCATAACAACTTCATTAGAACTATACAGGCATTATATAAAAAACCAACAGCTAAAATAAGGATTAACGGTAATTTATCATCATCTTTTGAGCTGGAAAGAGGATGTCGTCAGGGCTGCCCCCTGTCTCCACTGCTCTTTGCAATCTTCATAGAACCTCTGAGCCAATGGATAAGACAAAATCAAGAAATTCAAGGTATTACACTTGGTCAGAAGGAACATAAAATAGCACTCTTTGCTGATGACATTTTAATATACCTAGGGCAGCCGGACACTTCTTTACCAGAACTAATCTCAGTTTTTTCAGACTATGGAGATTTATCAGGGTACAAATTAAACATGCATAAAACCCAAGTTTTAACATTCAACTATGACCCAAATCATTATTCACTAAGTGAACTCAAAACTAACTGGGAGTTGGAATCTATGAAATATCTGGGGGTCAATATCCCGAAACAACTCAACAAAATTATAACACTAAACTATGATCCACTGGTGACAAAAATAAAATCTGACCTAGCAAGATGGAATATGATACCATTCTTAGGTACTGCACAAAGAATTGAAGCAGTCAAAATGAATATACTTCCACGTCTTCTATACCTTTTCCAAACAATACCAGTAGAACCTCCCAAAAAAACATGGCAGGAGCTGGACAGAAGGATCTCAAGATTCATATGGCAGGGCAGGAGACCTAGAATCAGATATAGAACCTTACAGCTAAACAAAGACAAAGGTGGGCTCGCGCTGCCAAATATCAGGGACTATTTTAAAGCCGCACAAATTAAAACTTTAATAGAGATATGTAACCCAGTCTACACTGCACAATGGAAGGAGATGGAATGCCAAATAACAAGTGACATCCCCCTACAGGCGATAATAGGGAACAATGCCTTACCTAAACTCTTGAATAACACTAACCCGTGGATAGAGACCCCGCTAAAAATTTGGTTTAAGATAGTCAGAGAGAATCAAGCTAAAGAGCCCTATCGACTTCTGCAATGGATTGCCTATGATCAAGACTTTACCCCCAGTAAAACAGATACTAGATTTAGAGAGTGGAAAGAGAAAAGGCTGATAAAATATTACGATTTTTTTAAGGGGCAAACTTTAAGAAGTTTTGAAGATTTGAAAAAACAAGGTCTAATAAATCGAGATCTTTACAGGTTCTTTCAGCTTAGACACCACATAAACAATATACTTAAAAAGGAGGATTTGGAAAGGGCCCAGTCAGGTGTTCTGAAGGTCTTCTTAATGGCATATAAAGGGATCCCAGGGATCAGATACATTTCTAAAATATACCAAGGTCTTCAAGACTTAAAAGGAGACAACACATCATATATAAAAGAGAGATGGGAAAAAGAGGGGAATTTCACTTTACAACTGGAAATATGGGAAAAGCTAAATAAACAGCAATGGAAAAGTACCTCATCCCTGCAGTGGAGAGAATTTGGATGGAAAAATTTGGTAAGATTTTTCAGAACACCTGCACAAAACAAATTTACCCATAAGGGGTTGAACTGTTGGCGCTTGTGTGGTGAAAAGACTGCAAATCATTTTCATGTGTTTTGGTCATGCCCAGTTATCCACCAATATTGGACCAATGTACAGACAATATTGGTGAAAATATTCAAAATAACAGTTCCCTTTTCTTTTGTAACTTTGTATTTGGGTTTACTACCGGACTCACTGGAAAGACGAGGAGATAAATACTTATTCAATGTTTTAATATTGGCAAGTAAAAAAGCCCTAACTAAAAATGGATGCTGAAGGACTGTCCTACACCTGAAGATTGGATTAACGTGATTCAAGACATTTACTCGATGGAAAAGTTGACATTCGCACTGAGACAGGACATGGATGGGTTCATGAACTTTTGGCAACCCTGGATGGCATAGGTGTCTTCCATTAGATCTAATCTTTGACAAATACCATTTCAATAATGGTCCCGCTCTTTGTTCCAATGCTACTCAGATGCTCTTTTACTTTTAATTACTTAATTTTCTGTTTGTTTGTTTTTTGCTGTTCTGTTTGTTTGTTTGTTTTATTTTATTCTCTTTAATTTCACTTTTTCTTTCACTTTAAAAAAAAAGGGATGTTGTAATAATTATCCTACCAGTGTTGTCAAATAGCAAAAAATAAGGGAACATGTGATGAAAATGTAAACAATGCAATGCTATAATGACCTGTATACCCTTTACAAAAACTTAAATTTAAAAAAAAAAAAAAAAAGCCACACATTTTTTACATGGCATGCTTCTTTGTGTGTGGGGGCTTGTTTGTTCATTCATTCATGAATGAATGAATAAACAACCCCCCCCACATACACACACAGCCCTGAGTGTCACCTTTCATTAGAGCCCAAGATGAAGCTTCTATATTGAATCATTCAAAAGTTACAGACGTTTTTCCAAACTGTGCCGTTTGGCACAATTTGGCACAGTTCAAAAACGCCTGGGAACTACCTGAGGAAAAAGCTGTGTAATATATTCATTTTTTGTGGTATTGTTACAAAATTTTGACCTCAGCTGTATAACACTTGGTTCTACATTTCTGTTGCATTTTCCAGCCCGGATCTGAAGCTGTGTGTTATTTGCAAGCATTTGTATCCAAAAAAACACCCAGGCGAAATTTATTTTCTTCATGTTCACTTTACTTCCGCCTCCCAAAGAGAGCAGACGCTTTTTCTCCAGCTCCGGCTCTTTATCTCTCTCCTCCCCTAACTGACTGGATCCCAGCTTGCTATCGTCTGTCTGCGTGTCTCTACTGCTGATTATCGAACGAAATTATGGATTTAATAAGCTGGGCTTTGAACGCAATTGACACTATTTTTTCAACGAGGAAAAGTGCCCCGGGGGAGGCAGTTTGCCCTGCAGGAACAGCGGCCGCGGGCTATTTGAAGGACACAAGTAATTGGAAACTCTTGTACCTGTGTGATCTCTCTATCGAAGATGTTGAAGATTTATACCTCTTCGTAGCAATGGTCATCGGAATGGATCTGGGATTGTTCTGGTGTACCATAAATTGATGAAGATGGACGGAGCCTATCAAAATGCTGACCCGGCGAGGCTTAACCATCAAATTGACCAATTGGGCAGGACTCTGACAGCGGCTAATGGAGAACTGTCTAGGAAAATGGATTACATCATGATCACGCTGAGAGCCGTCCATGATGATTTCAACGTCCAGCAATGAAGGATTTAAGTACTGAATCTGTAAGAGAATATAAAGTTGTTTTTTTCTCTGAAGTCAGTACTATTCGACTCATTTGACCTGCCCTTACAACCAAAGTCCTTCAGATTATCTGCAGTTTTTGTTTTCAAAACATGTGAGCAGCATTGACTCTCATGGACAGCCAGCTGACTGGCAAACTTTACCATCTGCTGTGCAAGGACACAAGCGCCAGAGGCTAGACACAACATCTCCTGCTGAAGAGACTTTGTTGTTCTTAACTGATATAAACACCCTCACTCAACACCACACTCACACTGACTCAATAAACTGATGAGAAGATCATTCATTCACTGCTCTCTTTGTGTCCTTGTATAGATTCTATTGTCTGCTACTTGTGCATTGAGAGCTTTTTTCTTGTAATCATAATATTGATCATTTATGACCAGTATTCTGACAAACAATGCTTTTTTTCTCTCTCCTATTGTGTTTATCCTTTTCCTCCCTCATGCTTTCTGTTCCCAGTCAGCTGACAGGCACGTTACTGACGCTGCCGCGTCACCGAAAATGTCAACTATGTCGTTTTCAGTGTCAAGTCAAATCCCTCGTATGTTTATCAGTTGTTTACTGTGAATGTACTTGGCAATAAATCTTTTCTGAGTTCTGAGTTTAGATGACTGTTACTCAGTGGCAGGAGCACTTAGAGAGATTATGACTGTTTTGCCAAAAAATTCAAAGTGTTTCCTTTTAAATGAGACCAACCCCATGAAGATGCTGCAAAGGGTTGAAGAATAGCTTTTGATTTACTTTGGGCACGTTGTATTTTGGCGTTTTTAGGGAAATTGACCGGAGTGCAAGGGGTTAAAAACTATTAAACATCTTCAGGGTAAACATCTGAGGTTGACTTTTTACAGGCTTCAGTCACCAAAAATTTGTGTTTTTGTAGGTTGTGGTCACATGATTTTTTGAAAAAACATCAAAGCACTCACTTCTCTTCACACACACACACACACACACACTATACAGTGGTGTGAAAAAGTGTTTGCCCCCTTCCTGATTTCTCATTTTTTGTATGTTCGTCACACTTAGATTTTTCAGATCTTCAAACAAATTTAAATCTTAGACAAAGATAACACAAGTAAACACAAAATGCAGTTTTTAAATGAAGGTGTTTATTGTTATGGGGGAAAAAAATCCAAACCTACATGGCCCTGTGTGAAAAAGTGATTGCCCCCTAAACCTAATAACTGGTTGGGCCACTCTTGGCAGCAACAACTGCAATCAAGTGTTTGCGATAACTGGCACTGAGTCTTTTACAGCGCTGTGGAGGAATTTTGGCCCATTCATCTTTGCAGAATTGTTGTAATTCAGGCACATTGGAGGGTTTTTAAGCATGAACCACCTTTTTAAGGTCATGCCACAGCATCTCAGTCGGATTCAGGTCAGGACTTTGACTCGGCCGCTCCAAAGTCTTCATTTTGTTTTTCTTAAGCCATTCAGAGGTGGACTTGCTGGTATGTTTTGGATCATCGTCCTGCTGCAGAACCCAAGTGCACTTCAGCTTGAGGTCACAAACAGATGGCCGGACATTCTCCTTCAGGATTTTTTGGTAGACAGCAGAATTCATGGTTCCATTTACCACAGCAAGTCTTCCAGGTCCTAAAGCAGCAAAACGGCCCCAGACCATCACACTACCACCACCATATTTTACTGTTGCACACTACAGTGCACACTAAAGAAAACCTGCAACATTTTCCAGGGAAAACACCTCCTGGCACTTCATGAGATAAACGCTAGAGCAGAGAAAGGCCATCGAAACTCAGATGTCAAAGAGGAGAGTTGCCTAACCACCTCCGCCGACATTTCTCTCTACCTAGACAGACCTGGAGTAGGGAATTGTGTCATGCTGAAGGTCATTCCAATGCTCATACACTACCATAACCGAATCCTAGACACTTTTGCAATCCTCAACCATGGGTCTGAGAGAACTATGCTCTTACCAGCTGCTGCTAAGTCACTTTGGTTAAAGGGAATTCCTGAAGATATTCCCCTCCTTACTGTCCGTCAAGACATTCAGATACTCCCCAGGCATTCTGTGTCCTTTTATGTTTCCCCTGCTGCTAAGCCCCAAATCAGCTATAAGATAACTGGTGTCTTCACAGCTAGCTCTCTCAACCTAGTGCAGCATAGCTACCCTGTTGGTCGTTTACATAAGAAGTACAAACACCTGCGTAGCAGCCCCATACCTGCTCTAACAGAGGCCAAGCCATTGCTTCTCATCGGCTCAGACCAGCATCACCTAATAACACCTGTTGAGCCTGTCAGACTTGTTCCCCCTGGTAGCCCTGCAGCAGTTCGTACCCGACTTGGGTGGACCCTCCAAGGCCCTAGCCAACTCATGGGGTAGCCGGCTCAGTCAGCATTATGCTTGTTTACCTCATCCCCACCACAAATGGATGAGGTCTATAAGCATGTGGAAAGAATCTCAGAAGTGGACACTACCCTACCTACCTGAATGAGAGGTAATGCACTCAAAGCAGCATCAGCATGCTATAGCCTTGCATGAGGCCAAGACAGTGCACATAACAGTGGATGGGGTGCATCGATACGCTACACCTTTGCTGCGCCACATGAACATGCCCCCAAACAGTGTTTCCTCTGGCTTAAAGACCTTGGCGTGGTGGCAACATATTTTTCTGGGGGGGGGGGGAGAAAGCACATGACACGATTGTAACCGGAATATGTTAATTTTATCCACCTTATTCCTAGCCCCAATGATGTCTTGCGTGAATTTTGGGCGCAACTTCCGGTACTAGTTTAGAACGTATTATGTATGGTAAAATGCCTTGGGTGAAGGATGAGGCAAGATGGCAGGACGAACACAGCTTTATTGATGTTAGAGAACACCGGTAACACGGTAGGCACCTGGCAGATGGCACCGGTCAAAGATACCGCAATATGGATGCTCTCTGCTTTATATAGGGTGGTGCAGTGACGTGACGGGAAGTGCACGTCACTACACCGCATTTCACAATAATGTGCCAAAACACTATATACCCCCCCTTTTTAGAAAGTGCAAAACCACACACACAATTGAACCCCCCCCCCAAAAAAAAAAAAAAATAAAAAAAAAATTGGGACCCAAATCATGCACTAAGATAACAAAAAAACAATGTACTAAAATGGCCTAACACAGTCACACAACACAACCTAAAATAGGGCTGACAGGTGGACTACCGTGCAGTCCGCACAGCGGGGTGTATTATTCTGCCACCCAATAAACTAAAAAGAGTCCATACATAAATTAAAATTACACGCCATGCTCCTAAACAAAAGACACAAAATAATCAGATTTTACAACATACATACACCAAAACACAAGAACTAAGAACATATAATTATTTACAGTACTGTTCCTTGGGCAGGAGGAGTCGAACCAGCATGGGGGGGCCCAGGGCAGCCCCTCAGCAAGCGCACCATTGGAAGCAGCAGACCCCTGGGATGATGGCTGACCTTCCGGACGAAGGAGACTCGCTTCTTCACCACCTACACCTGCTCTCGTCCAGCCCCATCACTTGAAGCCTCTTCCCGGACCCGCCGAAGTTGACTGGCATGCCTCGCTGAGCCATCGGGCAGCCTGAAGTATGCTGCACCCAGCTTAGCCACAATGCGCAGGCATCCTCGATGTTTAGCTGGCTGTCATCTGGCCCATCTTTGCCGTGGACGTTCTTCACCCCGAACACAAACCAAGTCCAAAACCCTCAGGGGGGCCGGCTCTGCCTGAAATGGTGCTGTGAGCATTCAGTTCCTCCATGCTCATCGGTCTGGCCCTGACCTCTTCTAAGACCGTCGTAGCATTCACCACCATAGCCGCAGACCCTCCATCCCCCCTGCAGCCAAGTTCTGGAGGCATCTGGAGCTAGCACATGGGTGTCACTCGCCGGCCCAGGCACCTCACCGCCACACTCGGTACCCCCCTCTACCGTTTCCCGAGCGCCGGCACTGAGGCCCTCCTGCGCTGAACCTGAGTGAAGCTGGTCCTGCTTGACCACCGTGGTGTCTGTTAGCTCTTCGTCCTACACAACATCCTCATCAACCACCGGAACCGGAGGGTTCCACTGGCCACAACCCGATCATTCGTTCCCAGCGTCATCTTTTATGGTGAAGCCCAGTCTGTAAAACAAATCACAGCCCATGATGTTATCGCCTCGGGCTGTCACATGGAATGTGAAGTCAACCATCGTTGCAAACTTGTACCGAACCATTAACTCCAAAGTCCCAACCGTGCATAGTCTGCCACCTTCATAACCATACAACACTGCAGGGTTACCTCTTATCCTGTAGTGGGGGAAAAACTTCCTCACCGTGTCCCAATTCAGCAGCAGCGGCACCGCCACACCGTCCAATTCCAGTGTGCAAAACATGTACCCATTGGTACTTGAGGACACCGTGTGGATGGTCGTCGGGGGCAGGCAAAGTGATTTCTTCCGTGGGCTCTCCGGTTCAGACACACGGCACACTCTAGCATAATGGTTGAAGCATCCTCATCTGCTACAATGTTTTCCCCTAACCAGGCAGTCCTTAGCCTTATTGCAGTGCGTCGCAGACCCACAACCCTTGCACAAGGGTTTTCCCGGGGCAGACCTTCGGCTGGCACCGTTGGCTTCCGTAGTATCGTCATCCAAGCTATCCTCAGTATCCGAGTCCACAACATTTGCCACAGCAAGAGGCTCCGGCAGCCACTGTGACTGGCGCCAGTTTAGCTCCAAAGCTAGTTTGTATGCAGCCCCCAGCTGGAGAGCTAGTTTGACAGCTCTGGCTAAAGTTAAGTCACTGGGCACCGTGAGTAGCCCAGCCTGCAATGTGGCACTATGCGTGTGCTCTGCAAGCTGGTCACGTACCATTTCATCTTCCAACGGCCCAAAGTGACACTCGCTAGCTAGCTGCCTCAAGTCGGTGACAAACTGATGAATAGGCTCACCTACTCGCTGATGTCACTGCCAAAAACAAATCCTCCGGACAGTCACGCTATCCGGGGTGTGAAAATGGTTGGCTAGCAGCTCCACAACATCTTCAAAAGAGTCCGAAACTCCGAGTGTGCGCAGGACTTGCTGCCCCTCAATAACCAGGTTGTGAACAAGTAGCGGACGTGCTCTTAGCTCATTGAGCTTACCCAGGTCCAGCACAGTGATGTACAGTGGGGTAAAAAAGTATTTAGTCAGCCACCAATTGTGCAAGTTCTCCCACTTAAAAGATGAGAGAGGTCTCCAATTTTCATCATAGGTATACCTCAACTATGGGAGACAAAATAAGAAAAAAAAAAATCCAGAAAATCACATTGAAGGATTTTTAATGAATTAATTGGTAAATTCCTCAGTAAAATAAGTATTTGGTCAATAACAAAAGTTCATCTCAATACTTTGTTATATACCCTTTGTTGGCAATGACAGAGATCAAACGTTTTCTGTAAGTTTTCACAAGGTTTTCACACACTGTTGCTGGTATTTTGGCCCATTCCTCCATGCAGATCTCCTCTAGAGCAGTGATGTTCTGGGGCTGTCGCTGGGCAACACGGACTTTCAACTCCCTCCAAAGATTTTCTATGGGGTTGAGATCTGGAGACTGGCTAGGCCACTCCAGGACCTTGAAATGCTTCTTACGAAGCCACTCCTTCGTTGCCCGGGTGGTGTGTTTGGGATCATTGTCATGCTGAAAGACCCAGCCACATTTCATCTTCAATGCCCTTGCTGGTGGAAGGACGTTTTCACTCAAAATCTCACGATACATGGCCCCATTCATTCTTTCCGTTACACGGATCAGTCGTCCTGGTCCCTTTGCAGAAAAACAGCCCCAAAGTATGATGTTTCCACTCCCATGCTTCACAGTAGGTATGGTATTCTTTCTCCTCCAAACACGACAAGTTGAGTTTTTACCAAAAAGTTCTATTTTGGTTTCATCTGACCATATGACATTCTCCCAATCCTCTTCTGGATCATCCAAATGCTCTCTAGCAAACTTCAGATGGGCCTGGACATGTACTGGCTTAAGCAGGGGGACACATCTGGCACTGCAGGATTTGAGTCCCTGGCGGCGTAGTGTGTTTCTGATGTAGCCTTTGTTACTTTGGTCCCAGCTCTCTGCAGGTCATTCACTAGGTCCCCCCATGTGGTTCTGGGATTTTTGCCCACCGTTCTCGTGATAATTTTGACCCCACGGGGTGAGATCTTGCGTGGAGCCCCAGATCGAGGGAGATTATCAGTGGTCTTGTATGTCATTTTCTAATAATTGCTCCCACAGTTGATTTCTTCACACCAAGCTGCTTACCTATTGCAGATTCAATCTTCCCAGCCTGGTGCAGGTCTACAATTTTGTTTCTGGTGTCCTTTGACAGCTCTTTGGTCTTGGCCATAGTGGAGTTTGGAGTCTGACTGTTTGAGGTTGTGGACAGGTGTCTTTTATACCGATAACGAGTTCAAACAGGTGCCATTAATACAGGTAACGAGTGGAGGACAGAGGAGCCTCTTAAAGAAGAAGTTACAGGTCTGTGAGAGCCAGAAATCTTGCTTGTTTGTAGGTGACCAAATACTTATTTTACTGAGGAATTTACCAATTAATTCATTAAAAATCCTTCAATGTGATTTTCTGGATTTTTTTTCTCATTTTGTCTCTCATAGTTGAGGTATACCTATAATGAAAATTGGAGACCTCTCTCATCTTTTAAGTGGGAGAACTTGCACAATTGGTAGCTGACTAAATACTTTTTTATGTATGTCTGGAAAGCCTCAAACCACATGGGCCGAGGCACTGGCGGCTCGCCCGGGAGCTCAAGAAAGGTGCAAAGTGGTGTGATACATGCCTCCATGAGTTAATCCTCGATCGCCAAATGTTATGTATGGTAAAATACCTTGGGTGAAGGATGAGGCAAGATGACTGGACGAACACAGCTTTAGTGATGTTAGTGAACAGCGGTAACACGGTAGGCACCTGGCAGAGGGCACTGGTCAAAGAGGCTGCAGTATGGATGCCCTCTGCTTTATATAGGGCAGTGCAGTGGTGTGACGGGAAGTGCACGTCACTACACCGCACTTCACAATAATGTGCCAAAACACTATATAACAGAATGTGTGGTTGTCACTGAAATGGGACACTTTTCCTTGTTAAAAAACAATGACTTCATTATCAAAAATGCAGGAACACGGCCTTTTGCACCTCAAAAAGAGTAATATAATCATACAACTTCCCACGACTATGGAGGGGTAGGAAGATGACCTTAAAAAGTGGCCTGGCAGACAGTAGCTCTGCTTGTTAGTGCCGCTGCTGTGATACTGTTTAAATTATCACAAAATACAGATCAATACAATTTTGAACAATTGTCAGAAAAGGTCTGTACATGTTAAGTTAAATGACAAGCATTCAGGGCATGACAGTAGCATGAGCATTTTAATTTCAGGGTAAAACAAACAGCTGCAGCTGTCTGTATTACCCCGACATTAAAACAGCCAAGCACGGTGTTGTGGTTCTTTGTGGCTCTGACTAGATTCTATGTCTCCTCTGAGATAAATTTGATTACGTCCAACATCTTTTAACAAAATGCATCGGACTTTATTGCGGTGGAGACATTGATATGTCTCAGAGCTTGTATTTGTTTACAGCATTAGCATCTTACCAGCGACACTAACTAACGGAGCTACTGTCTGCCAGACCACTTTTTAAGGTCATCTTCCTATCCCTAGATAGTCGTGGGAAGTGGTTTGATTATATTACTGTTTTTGAGGTGCAAAAGCCCGTGTTCCTGGATTTTTGATACCAAAGTCATTGTTTTTTAACAAGGAAAAGTGTCCCGTTTCAGTTACAACCACATGTTCTAAACTAGTACCAGAAGTTGCACCCTTAATTCACGCAAGGCATCGTGGAGGCTAGGAATAAGGTGGATACAGATCAGTGGGTTGAACTCACGTATGTTATGGGACACCACTTCTGGACCTTAATTAATATTATTTAAAATATTCTTATTTTAAATAAATGGTTTTACCACTTAAAGATGCGGGTATTAACAACTCCAAAACAAAAAAAGTGAATTTTTAACTTATTTTAACAGTCGTATTTGATATGCAGTTTGGTTAGCAAGGATCTGGGACAAGAGAAAAAAATGCTGTTTTAGGGGTCGCTTAATAAATATTTGAGATATTCAGTACTGCTTTGGGACTACTTTTTCAGCAACTTGCAGTTTGTCTTAGTATAATTTGCAGAATAAATGTATGATTTAGTATTTTTTGCATGAATTATTTTCAGTTTAATGGATGGGACAGAAAATTTCCCAGAATTCTGGAATGGCCCATATACAATGGCCCATATGTCTGGGTCCATCTTTTGCCGCCTCTTGCACTGTGAGTAGCATCACTGTACATAGACTGCTGTTGTTGTTTTTTCCTTTTTTATATTGCATCACTGAAGAGGGAGAAAAACGCCATTTCAATTCTCCTATATGTCCTGTATGTATAGCAGTATTGACAAATAAAATCTTTGAATCTTTTTGAGTATTGAAAGTAACTTTCTTTTAGGGTCTGCCAGTTTTTGGTAAAAACTTGACTTTGGTGTAGTTTTTGTAGGTCTAGCATAGTGTGAGTGAAAATGAATGTACAGTATGTTTTTGGTGTCTGACAGTGTTGACACAAAATAGGTGATGGAAAGGCAAAAAGCACATTTTTTTTAAAAAAGAAAAAAAGATTGGTGGGTGTATCAAAGCATAGTTAGGTAGCCTAGTATATGATAGATTCATACGTGTAGTTTAATTTATCTGAGAATTAAATTTTTTTTTTCAATTTTTTTATCCTGTTTTGTCCCAAGTCTCAAGAATTGGTGACAAATGATTCAGTTCTTCACTAATGTGTGCTCGTCTCCACACATCATTACAGCCAAGTAAACAGTGTGGTATTAACATTTAAAGTACAAAAGGCCCTCTTTGTACGGCTGTCACTAAATATTTTGTGTAATTTTTATGTTTTGCTGAATGCAAAGTAAAGCTGCCACATGTGTTTACCACTCAAAACACATGTGGCAGCTTGTGTAACTATGGTAACACATGCCCCATATCTGCTAAGAGTTCTGTTCCAAAGCATTCTCTCCATACCCAAATCAAGGAGGAGTTAAGGATTCAAAATGACTGTGTCCAGAATCAACAGTTAGTGGAAGCTCAAGTAAAATGTTCTATTTATTTGCACTTTTTTCAGAGCTAGTCCATTAGCAGCTTTCATGGAGGTGCTTATCTTGGATTATTCAGCTTTGCAAAAAATGTGCTGGAACACGTTTATGGTCAGAAGTCCAAGTTCAGGGCATGGGCCATTCAGCAACAAAAAAAAAAGAAAAAGAAAAAAATCCCACCTGTGGAAAACTGAAACTGGATGAGCTAAGGTGCATGTTTTGTTTGACAGGTTTGCAGGTTAGCTATACTGTATTGCTGTTGCGAGAAATGTTTCTTTGATGCAGAAAAACAAAGCTGCTATCAGTTCTCTTCTCATTGAACTAAAGATGCTTTAATCATGCAGTTTTGAATAGTGAAAATTTTTGACAGTGTTGAGTTTTTGCAGATAGATCTGTTAATGACGACACTGAAAACATCTTCCTTGAATCTTTTATGTTATTCTTTTAATCTGATCACAGTAGGTGAAATGTGAGGAAGTAGCCTCCTGAGCACAGTGTTCAGGTCCTATACATTTCATACTGGGACAGTCAGTTAGTCAACAGCTGAGGAGCTGCGAGCACAGCAGGCAGGAGTTGGGATGGAGCCCATCATCCTGCTCATCTTGTGGCTTTCATCCTTCTTGCCCTGCTGGGGGTTGTTGGCGTTTTGGCGTGACAGCTTGGCTGCACGGTTTGCTGTCTCCTTGATCTGCAGCTCTAAGTGTTTCTGGATGGCCAGACCAAGTTCTTCAGGGTCTACAGAGGCCCCATACACCTCCCATGTCATCCCTTCTGCGTCCCACTTGACTTCCTTGACTGGGGACTTGGGAGCACCCCCATGTTTCCTGGCTTTAGCATTGCAGCTCTTTGTAGTTTGGCTAAAGGAGGTTTCACTCTTGCTGTCATCTGCCAGGCAGATCTGAGGGAACACATGGGAACCGGCAGTCTGACCGGTCTGCACCCCAACGTCGTTCAAAACTTTCAGGTCTGTCATGGTCCCTATGTCGCAGGTGGTAGCTCTGGCCTGGCTGTCCTCTCCACTGAAGTGTTTCTTGGGTTGTGGGCCAGTGTCAGTTGGTAGTGAACTGATCAATGAGCAGCTGACGTTGCAACAGCGCATCAGGTGTTTGGCATCCAGGCCTGTCTCACTGACAGAGGAGATGAGGCGTGGCAGGGTGAGGTGGTTGGCTGATGACGGAGGGGCCACTGCTCGCTGAACATTGCAGCTTGTCCCCATGCCTGCCAGGCGTGGCAGCAGCTGGGATGGGGCTGGAATGGGCTGCGGATGGCAATAAGCTGCAAATGTGTCCTCAAAGTTGGCGTGGTAGATGTAAGAGCCATAACAGAGCGCCTTCTCACATTTAGCAGAAAGATGACTGTCTTCTTTGAGTGCTGCCTTGGCAGGTGAGACACAGACACATCTGCTCTGAGGCAGCTGTGCAGCACCCTCTCCACTGCTGGCTCCCCTGCAGACAGTGGTGACAATGTTACAGTGGTGTAGCTGCATGGGCTGCTTGCAGGCTGACATCGAAAGAGTGTCAGCTTCCTGGATGTCTTCTCCACGACGAGCAAGTCCACATACATTTTGAAACTGGGGCAACAGTTCCAGTTTTACCAAACTGTCTGAGTGACTCCTGTGAACCGGCAGAGAGGGTTGGCCTGTACTCTGCATTGTGACGCCAGCCTCCGTGTTCTCACTGGTTACATTCATATCTAAACCATGGTGGTGTGAAGATGAATCTTTATCAGCTCCACTGGGAATGTGACTTGAACCTACGGGGGGCACACAGAGTTCTGATGAGCTTTGTTGTTCAGCAGACTTGCTGCTGACCCCCAATGTGGTCTGTCCAGTGGGAGGAGTTGCAGGATGTTTTTTAGAGATCTCACTGATGGTTTGCCCAGAGTGTACGACTATTGGTGTAAAACCTTTTTCCATACCATGGGGAGATTGACAGGAAGAGGTAGACTCCAGAGCTCCCTCGAGGGGATGAAGGTCTGACACAGGACAGCCTTCCTCCGCCATTGAGGACCTTTAAAAAACAGAACATATTGTGTAGGTGAGGGCTCAGATACAGCAGAACACAGTAAATCAGACCAACTTCTGTATTTTTGCAGTAGATTACAAATCGATCCTACAGTCATGTCTGAAAATGCTGGCACTTGTGCATTTCTGTCAGATAACGCAGCACTTCTCCCATAAATCTGTTGCAAACAAAAGATATAAACATGACAATACCATTTTTTTATTGCAACAATTTTCTGGGGAAAAAGGGTGTATTTTCTGACAGAGTTGTATGGGTGGCAATATTTTTTAGTGCTAAATGGAGGCTCATTGGATGGAGTGCAATTATTGGTATAAGGACAGAGCCCTAACAGCACATCCCACTGACTTCTGACTGATGTACCAAGTTTACATCAGGAATACATCTTATAGAGGTTGTTTGCACATTTGCAAAACATCGACGTTAGGTGGGAGATCATAATCATCCGACATTTAAATGGCATATCAAAGCTATAGTGGCTGCAACCACATGTTAATGATCTTCTTTTGGCTGCTCCCTTTCAGGATCCCCACAGGGTATTATCATCATCCGATATTGTGATAGTTTGCATATTTGATTTGGGAAGGATTTTATATGGTCTTTGGTATGACCCAGTTGCAAGATGCTGTACCTCTATGCCACCACTCCAGCCCTAATCAGTCCCTCCAGGATTTCATGGGATTTTTTTTTCCATTGTTGCAGTAAGTTGTGGGGCTCTCCTTGGGGATTGTCTGAATTGCGCATAGGCTCATGTCCAGACCGGAGATTCACAGCTTTAAAACTCACTGACAAGATGTAGTAGTGACTTTTACCTCTAAAGATGTATAAACTCTTACAACACTAGCTGTAAAATTAGATTTGCTTGTTTTTTGTGTGGTTTTACGGCGTGTCTGCTCGCACACGCTCCTGAGATAGAGGTGCTTTCAGGCAGGTGGAAGTTTTTCGACACAAACCTGGCACTTCATACACGCGGTCATTATGGAAACTCGAGGACACGTTCACTGGCGGGCCGAGGGAGACAGAGGAAGGAACGATGTGGGAAACCTCGCAGGTGAGTTTTTTTTTAATCACACACTGTTTTTTGCTGATGTATTCAGTATATACTCACTGTAAACACAGAAGTGAGCACAGTGCAGCACTGCATTTGACTGGTCAGACTGATGACGTGCACATTTGCGTGCTACTGAGAGACAAATTTGATTGGCAAAAGTAGCGGAAGTTGACGACAGTTGGCCAAAATTGCGGTAAAGTTGCAGTGATTGGACAAAATTCAAATTATGCAGGACCTGCTGAAGTTGCGGGAATTGGTAGAATCGCAACATTGCGAAATCCTGGAGGGTCTGCCTAATCATAATTTTCAGTAGTAGTGTTTCTTACCTTGAATAACAAAATAGTTGCAGTGTTAAGGAGCTGACCTAAATACATAAAGGTCAACATTTAAGTGCAGAGTGGTGGCCTAGTGGTAGAGCATCTGTGTCACAGCTGTGTTCATTACTGGGTCAGAGCACCCAGTGTAAAATCCTTGCCAAATCGAATATGTGCATCATCAAAATATCAGATAATGATAATATGGTGTGATCTCGAAAGGGGACACCTGGAAGAAGAAGATTTTGATTGCAGAGTGGCTGCAGCCACTATAGCTTTGATATGTCATCGCTGACATCTTGCCAATGTGCAAATGACCTCTGTAAGATGTATTCCTGCTGTAACTTGCCAGTATCAGGGAGATGCATGTGTGCTGTTGGAGAGAATGTGAGTTTATTTTTCAAAATTTAATTAAAAAAATAGAATACAGTTGACCATCTATACTCACACAAATTAAATGTGCCAACATTCATCAACGACAACAATGCTAGAAGAACATTGAACCATTAAAAATTGCCCTTCCATAAAGATTTACACTTGCTCACTGTTCAGGATTTTCTAATATTGCTTTAGGCTGCTTTTTAAAAATCACCGCCTCTGTTCAAAACTTTTCTCCAAAATAAAAGTGTTGCACCTGTAGCACAGAACCCTGTGGAACCCCAGGTCTAGTTTTGTGAGCGAGGAAGACTTCTCGTTACCATGAAGAAACTAGAGTCTATCAGGTAGGTGTTAATGTTATGTTGAGACAAGCGCAAGTGATTTCCTTCAGCTAATACAGGAGAGCCAGCAAACAGTTGGACGATAGAGACGTTTGGTCTTCTTACATGATAGTAATCTCTGATCCACCGACAAAAACTGCAATTATACAATTGTGTGGCTATGGATATTTTACCCTGTTATTTCTCTGTTGTTGAATCAAATAAAGACACTAATAGTAGTGTTTACCATGAAACAAATGCTAGTTGTTGCAGCATTGCCCAGACAACAGGTACTTCTCAATGAATTAGGATATCATGGAAAAGTTATTTCAGTAATTCACTTCAAAAAGTGAAACTCATATACTGTATAGATTCATTACACACAGAGTGATATATTTCAAGTGTTTATTTCTTTTAATTTTGATGTTTATGGCTTATAGTTCATGAAAACCCAAAATTCAGTTTCTCAGAAAGTTAGCATATTATATAAAATCAATTTAAAAATTTATTTTTCATGGAAACGTTGGTCTTCTGAAATACTTGGTCAGGGCTCCTTTTGCATGAATTACTGCAACACTGCAGTGTGGCATGAAGCCGATCAGCCTGTGGTACTGCTGAGGTGTTGTGGAAGCCCTAGAGCCTCAAGGATTGCACAGCTTTCATACTGAAAGATTAACTAACTAACCTGCACATATAGCGCTTTTCTAGTCACAAAGACCACTCAAAGCGCTTTCACTAATACTAACCCTCTATTCTAAAGGCCTATAGGAAACAGATATCTAGGGACAATTTAAGATAAGATAAGATAAGATAAGCCTTTATTAGTCCCACAATGGGGAAATTCCAGGATTGCAACAGCATAGGGATAGCAACACTCAGAGCAACAATCAGAAGGCAAGAAAAAAACAACATCTAGTAAACATATTACATATATTACTATAAATGTATATATATAGACACACAGTGCAGAGCATTATGGCTGGTGAATGTGCAGCAGAAAGTCTAAGCTCGCTCTCCGCGGATGCAGCGAGCCAGCTGGAAGTCTTTGGGCATGATGGTGACCCCCTTAGCGAAGAAGAGACCCACCAGGTGGGCCTCGCTGGTCTCCTGCAGAGCCATGACGGCGAAGCTCAGGAAACGCAGGACGGTCTTGAAGTCCTGAGCGATCTCCCTTACCAGGCGCTGGACGGGCAGCTTACGGATGAGCAGCTCCGTGGATTTCTGGTAGCGACGGATCTCTCTCAGAGCCACGGGCCTGTGACGGCGAGGCCTCTTCACTCTGCCGGTGGCCAGAGCGCCTCTCCGAGCAGCCCTGGTGGCTAGCTGTCTCCTGGGGGGCTTCTTCCTCCAGTAGATTTTACGGGCGGTCTGCTTGGTTCTTGCCATCGCTCTTTATTATTCTGTCTTATATTTCTTTCACGCCGCCTAAACTCCAGCCCGGCACCCGCGTCCTTTTCGCTACAGCTCCCGGTATGTCGAGTTTCCCATTAGCACCGGGCGGCGGCCAAGTGCTAGCTAGCACTAGCTCCTCCCCGCTGTAGCGTCTCCCGCTGCAAACCGTGGCTCCGTCCGCCGACCCGGGAGACCCCCGGGGCGATCCGTGCGTCCGTGATATATATACAGAGTGAAAGGTGTAGAAAGAAGAAGGAAGATAAAAAAAAAGGCTGTTGCAACAGGCAGCCGACTCGTGTGGCGCCGCCTTTCTGGCGGAACCGGAACCGGAAAAAAAAAAAAAACAAAACAAAAAAAAAAACCAACCAATTAACCTAACATGCATGTCTTTGGATTGTGGGAGGAAACCGGAGCCCCCGGAGTAAACCCACGCAGCACAGGGAGAACATGCAAACTCCATACAGAAAGTTTCCTACCCCTGCCAGCCTGGGGATTCGAACCAGGAACCTTCTAGTTGTAAGGCAACAGTGCTAACCACTGCACCACCGTGCTGTGAAGATGATGTACTCACAAAATCTGAACGTACGTGTGTGTGGAGATTACGAAATGATGAGACTGGTTGCTTTTTAGTTCCAGTTTATTGCTTCTTACATCTCCAGCCTTCTCCATCTCTCAGACAGAAACAAAGAGGAAGTGCTGCAATAAACCCACACATATATATATCATGCACCCCCACAGAGTCACCCACTCAAGTCAAATCCCTCTATTCATCCCTCACACCAAAAGTCACACATTCACGTTACATCAAATCTTTCTATTCATAATGTACATCAAAGGCAAAGTCACACATCCATGTTACATCCTTCCATTCACGCTTAATCCGAAGTTCCTTCAGGCTCTCATCCCTGAGCCTCTGTCCTTCTTCTAAGTCCGCAGGTGGCCCAGACTCATTGTCCATTTGAGGCGTGAGGTCAATCCACATTGCAAGCCCACAGTCCTTCTGTGTTTAAACCTAAGCATGCAAATATGTGAGCTACATACAGTTACATATAGTTATGAATATGTGCGCTACAGTGTGCACAAAAATTGCCAGTTTCTCCGCTTCTTTTCTTTATACATCCCACTTCACCACAAAAACCAGCGCACGTGCACAGTTTCTTTACTCCGCCTCAGTTCTTCCTACTAATGACTAGTAAATAATTAATACCAACTCGGCCACCACTCCAGTGCGCTGCTCTGCATCTGCACCCAAATTAAGGCTGAAAACACATCACTTTAGTCAGACTTCACATAATTGTTTATAATGGTGAATGAATAACTCCCATTCCCCATAGTGCAAGATACAACACTATTATGAATATAAGTCCTAAAAGATTACATTCATAATTTCTAACGCAGTGAATGACATAACTGCAGTTAATGTCCCAGTAGTGACTAATGTGACTAATCAAAGAACGGGACCAAACGGCACACAATAACACCAAAATAATTAAATTAAAAGGAATACATTCCAATGGGTCTCAAATATTTGTAAAAAGGGTCCCGTTTGTTGACTTGATGTCGTTTGGTCCCATTATGTATGATTTAATGCATTATTTGGGAGTTGTGTGTCCTGTACAGTTACCTCAAGAATGGCCATTTGTCATTAAACATTAAAATAAAAATGATTTAATTGATTTTTGGGGCATTTGGTGTCCCTTAAAAATTATTTCATTCATTATTTGAGCATTTGGTGGGAGTTTGGTGTCCTGTTTGGTCCGATTTGGTGCTGTTCACTATTTAGTCAAACTGGTATGAAAAGGCCCTTAATGCCGGTCTCAGACTTGCAAGTGACTGAAATAAAATAAAAATTAAAGCTGAAGGCAGATCACTGCTCACTGACAGACTTGCTGTGGTGTCTGGGAGGAGCCGGGATACACGGGGGAAAAACAATGCTGTGAGAGAAAGTCTTCAGCAATCCGCAAAGGAGGGACAGACAGGCAGATGTGATGTTAGTAAGTAAATTAGATAGATGTACTTTATTGATCCCAAACTGGGAAATTGCAGTCTAACAGCAGCATGACAGTAGACAACCAAATGACAGAAACACACACAGCATAACAGACAAAGGGATTACCCATAGAAAGTAAAACTGATAAAAAAGCCTGTCTACCATCACAGATGAATAGATGGTGACCCATATAGTTACATGAATCATACCCACTGTGCAATGCAGGACTATCAGGAGCAGAGTGAGATGTGAGGTATTAATTAGACTGTAAGGTGCAGTATGGCAGCATAGTTATGACCAGAATTCAACGTCAGAGTGAGTTATTGTACAGTGAAATGGCAAGTGACAGGAAAGATTTCTTGTAGCTAACCATTCGGCAGCAAAGCTGTAGCAGTCTGCTGGAGAATGTGTTTGGCTGTTTGTCCAGTGTGTGGTGGAGGGGGTGATCAGGATTGTCCATGATGGACTGCAGTTTATTTAAGGCCCTTTTCCACTAGGGTCAGCACGGAACGGTTCGATATGGTACGGTACACTTTGTCCGCTTTTCCATTAGGGACTGTAACTGCTTTCAGTTCTCTTTTTTCAGAACCGCTCGATTGAGGTTCCAAGGGTACTGTCCCGGTTAAGTAAAAACACTGCAGGCCACTGATTGGTCCGGGCGTAATGTCATGAGAGTGGTCGTAACACTGGCTTTCCAGAATCGCTCACGAGCCACCATTTGCAACGATTCGTCCGTGAGCCAGCCAGCAAGTGATATAATATAAACAACAATGATAGAATGGCTTCACAGAAATCAACACCGCGGTCCAGCAGAGTTTTCTGCATGTTTCAGCTGATGAGAGAATCCAGAGGGAAGCAGACGTAGCCACCATGGAAAGTAGACGGAGCCGCCCGAACTGAATTGAATGTACGGCCGCGGGGGCACCCAACGTCAGCAGTTGAAGCCGTGATATTGGAATATAGAGGACAGTGAGTGGTGTGACATGCATCTTTTACGTTATTTATCCCAGCAGTGGAAAGTTCACTTTGGACAGACGAAAACTTGGTCGTGTTTAAACGATGACCTAGCTAGTTAGCCGTCAATGCTACATCCGTCCTCGTATGTTGCCTTCGTGTTGACAATATCTGATGAAATAAGCTAGTTGTAATCCTGGTTAAAAAGGTGGGGGGTTTTTTACATGTTGCACTTTCGTACTGTGCATGTACTGAAGTTGTGTGTATTTTCGTTGTAGAGTTGGACCAGGCTACGTTTTGCACCACAGCAATGTGTTCTGACTGGTAAGCTGCACATCTTGTTATTTATAGTTAAATCTTTTGCTTTTTAAGTTAAAGTATAAGTAAAGTGCCAAATTTAAAGTAGCACAATTTCCACTTAATATGAAAGGGACTGAACTGAGATTTATTTGATTGTGTGAATATTAATTACAGAGTAATTGAAAATGAATGGCACATCCAACAGTAGCCACCATAAAATAAACCGCTTGTTTATTTTTTTATTATTTTTTTTTATCAGATCATTTCTGTGATCCTATGAGTTATAGTCATAATAGTGTATCTTGCACTTTGGGGAATGGGAGTTGTTCAGTCACCATTAGAATTTAGTTTATATGTGAAGTTTATAGTATTTTGTCTTTAAACTCATCCAGTAAAAGAACACATTACAAATATTTGAGACCCACTGTACTGCTTCCTTTTATATTTTAGCAATACAAGCACAAAACACCACCCACACTTGAAACCAGGGCGACACAGCGGTGGCTGAACTTTTATTGATAACGTTATTTCACAACATCACAACAACTCAGTATCTAAACTCAGTGTAAATGGTGTAGAGATTGAAAGGGTATCCGAAATTAAATTCCTTGGCGTAATAATTGATAATAAACTGTGTTGGAAGTCATATATTAATTATATTAAAGGTAAAATATCAAAATCAATTGCAATACTACACAGAGTGAAATATTTGCCGATTCAACCCACACTATATTCTTTGTATCATTCATTAATACTCCCATACATGACATATTGTACTGAAGTATGGGGAAATGCATATAAAACAAACATATATCCAGTCTTTATGCTTCAGAAGAGAGCTATTGGAATAATAAACAAAGCTGCTTACAGGGAACCAACAAACCCACTTTTTCTTAAATTAAAAGCTCTCAAGTTGAAAGATCTGGTTGATTTCCATCTGCCATGCACTGAGAGTTGATCTCACAAGGACATGCTTTCTAAGTTTCAGACACTAAGACATAACATCTGCTGAGAGAGGACTTTTGCTGTCCACCAGTAACTGATAATGACAGTCACTCTGCATTCAACATACACGACTGATTCACTTACACTGATGTACATATACACCCACTGCCTCTCTCTGCTGTCTTTGTTTTTGTGAGGTCGATTGTCTGCTCTGTGCCATAGAGAGGTTTTTTTCATTGTAATCATAATCTGCTTACACAATTATAAGCTGTATTTTGATAACAAAGTTTTTTTCTCTCCGCCTATTGTGTCATTCCTTCACCCCCCCTCCCTTATCCCTCACTGTTTAATGAGGCGCCTTGTTATGGCTGCCGTGTCGTTGTGATGCGCTTACACGCGCGCCGATGTCAAGTCAAATTCCTCGTGTGTTTTTTACGTACTTGGCAATAAAGCTTTTTCTGATTTCTGATTTCTGATTTTAAAACTGCAGTAATGTTTTTTTTTTTGTAACTTTGATTTTTATTCATTTTTCATCATACATAAAAAAAAGAAAAAGTGTGGGGGGGGACAAATGTTGGAGCATCAAGTTTTTAGTTTCCATCTCTTAATTTTTCTGGTTTTTCCAGTGTCTTTGGTTATTCTTTCAATTTCTGTCTCGTTGTTGCACTTTGTAGTGTGTCCATTTCCACCATTTTTTTTTCATATTGTCCTTCTTGCATTCTTTGTCGATATGTTAGTTTTTCCATCATACGTATGTCCTCAACAATGTCAGTCCATTGCTCTTGATCAGGAAGAACTTCTGATCGCCATTTTCTTGTGATTGTTTTTTTACATGCAATCAGCAAGATTTTAACTAGATATCTGTCCTCAGCCTGTACTCCATTGTCTCTTTTAAGATCACATAAATACATCACGTTACAGTTCATTGGTATATTATATCCTAATATCCTCTGTATTGTCACATGTATAGATTTCCAGAATGATGAGATTTTGCAGCATTTCCAAAACATATGTGAGTGGTCTGCATTTTGAGCCCCACAGCCCCTCCAGCATAAAGATTGGGTATTTGTATATTTTCTTTGAATCTGTGGTGTAATGAAATAGCGAATCAGGTTTTTCCATCCAAATTCCCTCCATGTCCTTGAACTTGTTGATGTGTGTTGTGTTTTCCATATTTCTTGCCAGTTTTCTTCTGTTATGTTTAAATTTAGCTCTTTCTCCCATTTCTCCTTTATATAGTTACTTGTTGTTTGTTTGCCGTAAGTTTCTGATATAGCTTTGAAATAATTCTTATTTTATTTCCTGCATACGAGCTTAAAATTAATTGTATAATCTCGCTCACATCTGTGTGGAGGTTATGCCTAATCTTCCTCATATAATAATCTCTCATCTGCAGATATCTGAAGAATTCAGATTTTTCTAGTTTAAATTTTCTTCTCATGTTTACAAAACTCCCCGAAATCTTTTTTTCCCATATTGCCCCATGCTGTGATTCCCTTGTTCACCAGATTTTTGTATCCCCTATCTTGCTTTGCCGGTTCAAACTGTCAAATGCTACCCATTTCAATAGTTTTATGTCCTCCTTTATATTACACTTTTGTACTATTTTATACCACAGTTCCAAAGTAAATTTAGTGATTGGGTCTATTTGTTTGATTTGCTTATATGCATCCTTATCTCCTATTATGCTTTGTACTGGGAGTCCCTCAATTTCCTTTTCCATTTCTTTCCATTTTGCCTCATATCCTTCGTCGCACCAACATATGATATATCTTATTTGTGCTGAGTAGTAATATTCCTTTAGACTCGGTAGACCCATGCCTCCTTTCTCTTTTGGAAATTTGGAGAGTTTTATATTTCACTCTTGGCTTTTTACCTCCCCAAACAAATCTCGATATCATCCTGTCCCACTTTGAGAACTGGGCACCAGGAATCTCTGTTGGTAGAGCTTGGAAGAGGTAAAGCAGTCTAGGCTGTATGCTGATTTTGACTGTCTTAATTTTTGAATTCAGATCCATATTTAAGATTGACCATCTATCAATATTTTGTTTTATTTCTTGTTCTAACCTATCATAGTTTGCTTTATAGATTTTGCTTAAATCTTTAGGTATGTTCACTCCAAGGTATTTTATTTCTTTTTGTTTCCAGTTTAGTTTGATCTTATCAGTTATCTGGTTTAAAGGGTTATAGTGGAATGTCAGTATTTGTTTTTGTTATGTTTATCTTGTATCCTGATAATTTTCCAAAATTTTCTGTCAAGTCCATCATTTCCATTATTGATTCATCTGGTTGTTCAAGGTAAACTATAATATCGTCTGCAAATAGCCCAATCTTGTGTTCCGCTCCCTTTATTGTTACACCTTTTAATTTCTTATTTTGTAGCATTGCTTGAGCCAGTGGCTCTATGAACAGAGCAAACAAGATGGGCGATAAGCAGCATCCCTGCCTAGTTGATCTTTGTATATTTACTTTGTCTGTTAAGCTACCGTTTATCTTGATTCTTGCCACAGGTTTTTGATACAGTGTCTTTATGCATTGTACTAATTTTTCGTTAAATCCAAAGCGTTCCAGCACATTATATAGGCACATCCAATTAACCCTATTAAATGCTTTTTCTGCGTCTAAACTCATTATTACTGCACTTTTCTTTTCTTTATGTATTTGATTAATCATGTGTAATGTTCTCCTGATATTATCATGTGTTTGGCGTCCCTCTATGAAACCAGTTTGATCATCCTCTATCAATTCCGTCAAGAATGTCTTTATTCGTTTACAGATAATTGCTGTATATATTTTATAATCCACATTTAATAAAGAGATTGGCCTATAGTTTCCGCATTGTTCCCTATCGTTCCCTGGCTTTAAAATAACTGAAATAATGGCTTCGTTCCATGATGGAGGTATTTTGTTGTTGTTTAATATCCAATTAAATGACTTTAGGAGTTGTGGCGTGAGTTCTTCTATAAACAGTTTATAAAACTCAGAGGGTATCCATCACTACCTGGTGATTTACCATTTTTTAGTGACTTAATCACATCTTTAATCTCTTGTGTTGTTATTTCTGCTGTTAGCTTTTCATTTTGTTGGTTTCCTATTGATGGCAAGTCCAATGTGCATAGAAATTTTTTAATATCCTTAACATTTGTCTCTTCAGGTTGCGAGTATAGTTCTTGATAGAATTTATGGAATATTTCTTAACCGTTTTGCCAGCAGTTTTGTGGCCTTTGGCCCCGTTTCATAATATTTTTGTTTTAAATATCTATTTTGCCTTTCAATTTCATCTATTTGTATTTCTTTTATCTTTATTTTTTCTTCCTTAATTTCTTGATATATTTTTGGGTCATTTGTGTTTTGATGTTTACGTTCCAATTCCCTCAGTCTCTCACATCTTTGTTCATATGATTCCAGTTTAGACTTTTTTGCTTTTCCTGATTCAACAATTAATTTACCTCTTAACACGGCTTTTAGTGCATCCCATAGTATTGTTGGGTCCACTTCTCCATTATCATTCTCCTCGATATACTCATTTATGTTTACTTTTATTCTTTCTTTCATTTTCTCATCATTTAATAGTCCTACATTAAGTTTTCATGTTGTTTGTTGTTTTCTATTGTTTAAATATATTTCCATGTATATAGGATTATGATCTGATATTTCTGCCCCTTCAATCTGACAATTTCTCACCCTGTGTCTGTCACCTTCATTCATAAGGAAGTAATCTATTCAAGTGTGTACTTTATGGACTGCTGAATAATGTGTATAGTCTTTTTCGAGTGGGTGCAGGTCCCGCCATATGTCTACCATACCCATTTCTGCCAGTGAGGTTCTTATGAACTTTGTTACATGATTTTTGTCTTCTTAACACTTGTTGTGTCAACTTCATGATCCATGACGGCATTTAAGTCTCCTCCACAAATTAGGACTCCTTCACTATGTGTTGCTATGAGATCAAACAGTTGTTGAAAAAAAACCCTTGTCACTTTCTGGTGGGGCATAGATGTTCACTAATGTGATCTGCATACCATCTATTCTTCTCTTTATTATTACATATCTGCCTTCTTTATCCTGGATTTCTTGTTCACATTCAAATTGCATTTTATTTGAAATTAGTATCATAACCCCCTTTTTCGTTCCTCCCTTAAATGAACTGTAGTAGGAGTTCTTATAGCCAAATCTCTTTAGTTTCTCATGTTCTGTCTTGTTCAAATGTGTCTCTTGCATAAATATAATTTCGGCTTTTTCCTTCTTGAATTTTCTTATTATTCTTTCCCTTTTAACAGGTGAGTACAGACCATTCACGTTTAATGTCATTATCTTAAGATTTTTAACCATATTCATGTTTTTCCATTTTTTTAAATTGTGCTCCTAACCCCTTTAACAACAAAACTAACACATATTTGTACAAAAACACATTAACGAATCTCGACCTCTGTACTTTGGGCCTTTCTTCTGCCCACTGGTCCCTGTTGGTGGGTGGAGGGAATGTCCTCACCAAGTGAGGGGCCCTCCCTAGACCTCTATCCAAGTAATAGTCATTAGTCTAGAAATGTCCAACAAAAATCACTTTAACCTCTCCTAGCCGTTTGTTTCTCTTTTACCTTGTCTTCTTGGCCTTCATTTCTTCTGTGTCCTTCTTAATCTTTGTTATAATCTAGGCTTTCCGTTGAAAGCCTTGCAGTTTTTCTTGGGCTCGGTGCGCCACGTCTGTCTCTCGCCCTCTGCCGCTCACTCGCCTCCATTCCGGCTGTCTCGATGCGTTCCGTGCCGCCGCTGCTCCAGCCGCTTCCTCCGGTACGCTCACCACAAAGCCTCGCTCCGTCATGTACCGCGCTGCCTCTCTGGCCATGTTGTAGGTTTTCACGCCGTCCTCCCAATGAATTC
This sequence comes from Pholidichthys leucotaenia, assembly GCA_020510985.1. Taxonomy (NCBI): domain Eukaryota; kingdom Metazoa; phylum Chordata; class Actinopteri; order Cichliformes; family Pholidichthyidae; genus Pholidichthys; species Pholidichthys leucotaenia. The sequence continues at coordinate 424,088,417 of CM035841.1, read as the reverse complement.
TCATCTTCATTAGCGGCGTTTGGAATCTAATTTTTTTCTCTTTCAGCATTTTTTTAATGTTGGCATATTTCTTTCGCTGCTGCACAATTTCTGTCGGGTAGTCATGGTCAAAGAATATCTGTTTGTCGCCGACTCCTATCTTTTTTTTCCACGCTTGTGTCAGGATTCTTTCCTTTATGTCGTATTTTAAAAAGTTTACCACAACTGACCTGGGTGTAGAGTTTGAATTCGGGTTCTGTGCCAAGACTCTGTGCGCTCGTTGGATCTGCAGGTCTGTTTCATCGGGCAGCTCAAGCTCTTTTTTTAAGAATTGATCTATGAATTTCGTCATCGAGTTGCCTTCAGTGCCCTCCGGAATCCCGAAGATGCGTATATTGCTCCGCCTGGACCTGCTCTCCAGGTCGGTTATTTTTTCCTGCATCCTCTGTGTCTGTGCTGTCAGGGTCTGCAGCCGCTCGCTTGCTTCGGTCTTCCAGTCTTCCAAATCTGATATTCGAGCCTGTGCTTCTGCCATACATGCCCGTTGAGTGTGCAGTTCCTCCATGGTTTCTGCTAGCTTGCATTCCATTTCTTTTCGGAGACCCATAATTTCCTCCATCTCTTTTTTCAGTTCTTCCTTAAGAGCCGTTAAATCCTGTTGGAGTTGTCGCTTGAAGTCTTTTATGTCCTTACTTATATTGGCGAAGCCAGTGTTCATAACATCGAGGTTGGCGTCCTCCATTTTCTCTGTTGTAGTCACCTCGTTTTTTTGGGCCTCGTGTTCAGCGATTTCTCCAGCGTTGTTGAAGAGGGATTCTTTAGTTTTACCCTGCTTTTGTCCGTGTGCCTGGGTTCTTCGTGTTTGCATCCCTTGGTTTATTGATCCATTTATGTCGAGTTGGCCATTTACCAAAGATTTTTAATCCGACTAGGGAGAGCTCTCTGTTTAAGCGTTATGCCTCTCTGCCATCTTCCCGGAAGTCCTCAAAACTGCAGTAATGTTTAAAGCGAAGAATCTATCACTGCCCGCAAATATCCAAAGCTGTTCCAAATAAGGGAGAAACAATATCATTTCAGAGGAACATGTATATTTCAAAAACCTTCAGTGAGAACTACCACCAAGCAACACTGTGTTTCAGTGCAAGGAGTCAGACTGTGGAACGCTTTTGGACCTGAATTAAAATCATGTACAACGCTTGGACAATTGAAACCAAAACTAAAGGAAGAAATACTCCAAACATATATACAAGATGACATGTAAAATCACATAAGGATTATCATATCCAGTCTGTGTTGTGTTGTTGTTTAGTTTTTTTGTCACGTTTTGTCTTGGCTTTGTTCTGATTTGTAATCACTTTTATTTTATTTTATTTTGAATTCTTGGATGGAATATGGGTGGGCAATATAAGCTGCGGCTTCAGCCATCACCCATTTCGGATAACTTATGTTGAACTGTATAATCAGAGGAGTTATTGTTTAATTTGACCTTGTTGGATTTTTTTTCCCCTTTGTTATATTATTCTGTTCCTTTCTTTTAATCTTTTAATCTAATCTATCCAAAATAAAGATTCATTCATTCATTTCGCAAATATGTTTTAAACTTGCTTTAATTATCCACCACCCATTTCTGTCTTTCATCTAGGTAAGAGGAAAACGATCCACCCAAACCGAACCGTGCCTCACTATTTACAGAGATGCAGGCTGAAGATCTGCTGAACTGGGACCAGTACGAGGGGCCGATCCAGTTGCTTCTCAGTGAGGCAGCATGCCAGCGTGTGTGATCCATTCCAATTTCTTTTTTTTTTTTTTTTTTTTACAGTTTGAATTTTGCACATTCTAAATAATCTGGAATTTGCTGCTGATTGTAATTGCAATTTAGTGACTTATGTGTTTGCATCATGATTTTCTGTTTTGTCTGTTAAGACACCGGTGTAAAAAGAGTCAACAGTACAAACCATTTATCAGTGACTTTGAAAATAATGGCTCTTTTTTAAGAAAAGTAACCAAAACAATTATTTGCTGAAGACTGTATTGTTGGATGTGCTAGTGCAGAAGACACTGCACACTTTAGTGATAGTCCCAGTATACGGAGGAATTCAGGGCCATATTAGCATCTGTATTTCCTAATAATGGGGTAGAAGAGAGAAGCTGCAGGGTCTTGGCCCTCCATGGCACATGATTGGACACCCCTGAGTTTGGGTTTAATGGGATTTAACATTTTTCTTTTTTTTTCACAATATTTTTTATTGAACTTTTTTTACAAATATAGTATAAACAGTCAGACATAAACACAAAAGTAGTTTAAAAATTAAAAATAATAATAATTAAAAAAATGTATAATAAAATAATAACAGCCATTAACAAAAACAAGTCAACAACACTCCTCTGTTTAGTCTTGGTAATCTATTACATAAGAATACATAATGTATATTGAAACAAGATATCAAACTTCTTGAATAAACAAATGATCTCATTTTTTTTTTTAATCACCAGCTTGGAATTTGCAAGGTCCACACATATCATTCACCTTCTTCTTCAGAAGTTATGTTTAATTTCTTTGCATAATCAATGAAAGGTCTCCATATATTCTCAAACACATTTTCCTTTTATTTCAGTATATATGTTATTCTTTCTAGTGGAAGGTTTAACATCTGTCTTAACCACTGAGTCACATCTGGTCTATGAGTCTTTTTCCACAGTAGTGCAATACATTTTTTGGCATTAAGCAAACCGAGGTCTATAAATGTTCTTTCACTTTTTTATTGAAATTGTGTTTTTCTGGATACAGACCCAACAAAAACAGTTTAGAGTTCAATCCCTTTTAAATCCATTTTAAATTCCATACTTTAAATACAGTATCCGCTCTCCCTGGTGTAAAATATTGATTACCCCATATTGGGCTAAATTGTGACAGTGAGTGTGGTTCTTTTAAATATTTTTTGGTTTCACACCATATTTTGATCATGTGCTTTACAATTGGATTTTTAACTTGCTTCTGTAAATTTTTAGCCAAGTCTGAGTATATGAATAAGGGAAGAGGTAAAGGTAAATTGTATGACTCCATTTCAGCCCAATGAGAAGGATCATTTGATGAAAAATAATATGTCATAGACCTCAGTTGTGCTGACCAGTAATACAACATAAAGTTTGGACATTTCAGACCTCCACGATCAAATGTTAAGTATAGTAAGGACAAACGTAGTCTAGCCTTCCTATTGTTCCATATAAATTCCACTAACTATTTTTTAATTCTTGAGAATAGATCTGAAGGTGGTGGTAAAGGGATGTTTTGGAATAAGTAAAGTATTTTTGGTAAGATATTACTTTTAAGTATATTAATTCTCCCGATCATTGACATTGGTAGTGACATGGGATTTAACATTTTAACACAAACTGCTTTATGGTTCATAATTCTGTTTGCAGACTTACACCAAACCAAAAGTGATTTCTCAAACTGCTGGATTGTTCTTAGATAGCTTTTCCAATCTTTTAGTATTTATGTCACTTGGTGGTAACCTTCACACGTACAGACGTGGACAAAATTGTTGGTACCCCTCTGTTAATGAAAGAAAAACCCACAATGGTCACAGAAATAACTTGAATCTGACAAAAGTGGTAATAAATAAAAATTCTTTGAAAATTAACCAATGAAAATCAGACAATGCTTTTGAATTGTGGTTCAACAGAATTATTTTAAAAAACAAACTCGTAAAACAGGCCTGGACAAAAATGATGGTACCCCTTGAAAAGATTGAAAATAATGTGACCATAGGGACATGTTCAACCAAGATGTGTCCGCTAATTAACATCACAGGTGTCTACAAACTTGTAATCAGTCAGTCGGCCTATTTAGAGGGTGACAAGTAGTCACTGTGCTGTTTGGTGACATGGTGTGTACCACACTAAACATGGACCAGAGGAAGCAAAGGAGAGCGTTGTCTCAGGAGATTAGAAAGAAAATTTTAGACAAGCATGTTAAAGGTAAAGGCTATAAGACCATCTCCAAGCATCTTGATGTTCCTGTGACTACAGTTGCACATATTATTCAGAAATTTAAGATCCACGGGACTGTAGCCAACCTCCCTGGACGTGGCCACAGGAGGAGACGGATAATACGAATGGTAACAAAAGAGCCCAGAACAGCCTCTAAACACATTCATGGTGAACTCCAAGGTCAAGGTACATCAGTGTCAGATCGCACCATCTGTCGTTGTTTGAGCCAAAGTGGACTTCATGGGAGACGACCAAGGAGGACACCACTGTTGAAAGCAAATCATAAAAAACCCAGACTGGAATTTGCCAAACTGCATGTTGACAAGCCACAAAGCTTCTGGGAGAATGTCCTATGGACAGATGAGACAAAACTGAAACTTTTTGGCAAGGCACATCAGCTCTATGTTCACAGACGCAAAAATTAAGCATACCAAGAAAAGAACACTGTCCCTACCGTGAAACATGGAGGAGGTTCTGTTATGTTGTGGGGCTGCTTTGCTGCATCTGGCACAGGGTGTCTTGAATCTGTGCAGGGTACAATGAAATCTCAAGACTATCAAGGGATTCTAGAGAGAAATGTGCTGACCAGTGTCAGACAGCTTGGTCTCAGTCGCAGGTCATGGGTCTTGCAACAGGACAATGACCCAAAACACACAGCTACAAACACCCAAGAATGGCTAAGAGCGAAACATTGGACTATTCTAAAGTGGCCTTCTATGAGCCCTGATCTAAATCCTATTGAACATCTGTGGAAGGAGCTGAAACATGCCGTCTGGAGAAGGCACCCTTCAAACCTGAGACAACTGGAGCAGTTTGCTCATGAGGAGTGGGCCAAAATACCTGCTGAGAGGTGCAGAAGTCTCATTGACAGTTACAGAAATTGTTTGATTGCAGTGATTGCCTCAAAAGGTTGTGCAACAAAATATTAGGTTAAGGGTACCATCATTTTTGTCCAGGCCTGTTTCATGAGTTTGTTTTTTAAAACACAATTCAAAAGCATTGTCTGATTTTCATTGGTTAGTTTTCATAGAATTTTTATTTATTACCACTTTTGTCAGATTCAAGTTATTTCTGTGACCATTGTGGTTTTTCTTTCATTAACAGAGGGGTACCAACAATTTTGTCCACGTCTGTAAAACAAAAGTATAGACACATCTGCAAAAGTACAAAGGTTTATTGTCAAAATTCCCAGGGCAATACTACATGAATACATGTATAGTTCACTGTTGATGCAGAGAATATATATTTATACAGTATCTACATGTAGTCAGCAATACTCAATATGATCTATTTCCAGTTAATCCATGTATTTCTCCATGTAACCTTGTCACTGCATTATTTTAATTACTTTCAATCCTAGATCCATTTGTTTTGGCTTAAAATTGTTAAATATATCTTACTATGCCTAACTCAGTACTGTTTACCTGTTGAAATATATATTTTACAGCTCATATACTACAATATGGCACCTGGCGATCAAGTTTGGCAGCTAGCTGATCCATGTTTTCCCACAACACCACTGGCTGGAGCAGGTAAATCCCATGACGTCTCAACAGTCTCTCCACGATTTTGACACAGATCAGAGCAATTTGTTGCACAGGAAGCTAAACATTTGTACAGACATTCTGCAGTTCTGTAACCACTCCGCGTTCCTGAAGCTGGGGTGACATCACTGTGTTGAACATTCAGACCGACGGTTTGAAGCAATATTTTTGCCACAAGAGAGCCATCTGAAACACACACAGAGATGTGTGTTGTAACTATTTTAGTAGTTAATACCGATAACTTGCCGACATTACAATGTTGTACGGCGGACTTAAAATCAAAGTAGCAGTAGCAATCATTAGCTTACCGTCATACGTGATGTAGTTCGTATCCTCATGTCTTCCCCTTTATACTGCTCTACGGTTTCCTAAATGCTCCAGTACTTTTCCAGAGTGTGTCGTATTGCCACCTTTGCCTTCTGTTCTCCTTTTTTGCCTTTATTCTGGCAAAAAAAAGCCAGAGAATGTAGAAGCCTCGTATCCTGCCAGTTTGTGTTTTGCATAACGTTACGCTTGTTTTACGTAACGGGAGGGAGAGGGTTGCGCCGCCTCCCTGTAACTATTCCCACCCACTTCAAGTGGAACCTAGTGCAGTGGAAACACAAAGCGGGCCGAACTGTACCGTCCCATCCTGTACCGAACCGTACCGTACTGACCCTAGTGGAAAAGGGCCTTTAGTGTCCTCCTCTCCACCACAGTCTCAAAGGTCTCCGGCCTGAGACCAATTACAGAGCCAGCCTTCTTGATAATCTTGTCAAGTCTGTTGGTGTCGCTGGCTCTGATACTGCTACCCCAACAGACAGCAGCAAAGAAGATGGCGCTGGTGACAGTGGTCTGGTAGAAAAGCTCCAACATCCTACTGCACACGTTGAAGGATCTCAGCTTCCTCAGGAAGTAGAGTCTGCTCATCCGCTTCTTGTGTGCAGCATCGGTGTTGGATCTCCAGTCCAGCCCGCTGCTGAGCCTGACACCCAGGTATTTGTAGTCCTCAACCACCTCCACATCCTCCCCCCTAATCTACAATGGCTGAGAAGGCGTCCTCTTCTTCCTGAAGTCAATCACCACTCTCCCCAGATATCCTGCCGTTGTGTCCCTGGGCAAGACACTTCACCCCCAATTGCTCCTGGTGGGTCTGGAAGCGCCATGTTAGGCAGCATGCCACCATCAGTATGTGAATGTGTGCGTGAATGGGTGGATACCGGGATCTGTAAAGCGCTTTGGTCATCAAGAGATGAGAATAAAAGCGCTATATAAGTGAATGCCATTTACCATTTACCATTTACCATCTCTCTGGTCTTGCTGACATTCAGCCTCAGGTGATTCTGCTCTGTCCACTCCACAAATCTGTCTACCAGTGCCCTGTACTCCCCCTCCTCTCCCCCTCTTATACACCCCACAACAGCTGAGTCGTCAGAGAATTTCTGCAGGTGGCATGATTCAGTGTTGTACTGAAAGTCAGTGGTGTATAAGGTGAAGAGAAAAGGAGAAGGTACAGTCCCCTGTGGAGCTCCTGTATCACTAACCACCATGCCAGGCAAGACACTGCCCAGCTGGACAAACTGTGGCCTGCCTGTCAGGTAGTCAGTAATCCAAGAGATCACAGAGCTGTCGACTCCCATCACCCGCAGCTTCTCACCTAGCAGCAGTGGCTGGATGGTGTTAAAGGCACTGGAGAAATCAAAGAATGTGATTCTCAGTGTCTCCTCCGCCATCCAGGTGCAGATGGGCTCGTTGCAGCAGGTAGATGACAGCGTCTTCAACTCCTAAATGGGGCTGATATGCAAACTGCAGAGCGTCCAGCCATGTCTTCACCTGCGGCCTCAGGTGGGCTAAGACCAGTTTCTCCAGGAAATTTATCACATGGAATGTGAGGGCAAATTAAGTAAATAAAGTAAATAAACAGCAATGAATACTGCTCGAACCTTACAGCTGTATTTAGATTAGTTACAAACCAAATCTGTTAGTGTCACTGCCAGTCCAAATTTTGCACAATAATCAGGCAGACCACACTGAGTTGCACAATATAAAAGCCTTTTATTTCCAGAGTGTAATCTCCAAACTGAGATATTTTAGATCACGGAAACGTCCCCTCACTCTGAGACAGCTGCATGTACGGCAAATGTCTCCGCTTCAGCAACCAGGGTTCACACGCAGGGATCCGCCTGTCCTCTGTCTCACAGCACATGTTTGCACTGGAGCCGGGGATCAATTAATTCGAAAGTGCATTTTGCTGACCAGAATTCCTCCCAGGAGAGATGGATCTGTGCACTTTGCCTCGTGAGTCACCTGAACAGTATCTGAAAAATTTTATTATCTGTATGTCACATTCGTAAAGCCTTTTCCATATCAAACATGCAGATCATGATGAATGAGACTGTCATACCAGATCGGTGGAGGTTAATAACGACTGCTACCTGTGCTGTTAACCAACAGGGTGCCGGTGTGAATTGAGCTACTGTTGGTCAAAGATCAAGGAGGAAGAGAGGGAGAAGGCATGTTAGGAGGGAGAGAGAGAAAAAATGAAAGGCAGAAGTGTGGAAGTGAGAATAGGGACTTTAAATCTAGGGGCTATGACTGGCAAGGGCAGAGAGTTGGCTGATATGATGAACAGAAGAAAAGTAGATATACTGTGTGTACAAGAAACCAGATGGAAAGAAACCAAGGCTCGGAGCATTGGAGGTGGATTTACACTGTTCTATCATGGTGCAGCTAGGAAGAGAAATGGAGTAGGAGTAATCTTGAAGGAAGAGTATGTGAAGAGTGTTCAGGAGGTAAAGAGGGAGTCAGACAGGGTCATGATTTTGAAGACAGAAATTGAAGGATTAATATTGAATGTTGTCAGTGTGTATGCCCCACAAGTTGGATGTCAGGTAGAAGAGAGAGGAATTCTGGAGTAAGTTGGATGACATGGTAGAGCGTATTCCCTTAAATGGGCATGTAGGTGAAAGGAACAAAGGTGATGAGGTGCTGGGTAGGTATGGTCTTAAGGAGAGAAATGTGGAAGAACAGATGGTTGGGGATTTTGCTAAAATGATGGAAATGACTGTGGTGAACACATATTTCAAGAAGAGAGAGAAACATCGGTGACTTACAGGAGTGGAGGATTGGCAAGGCAGAAGTGAGAGCAGCTTTGAAGAGGATGAAGAATGGAAAGGTGCTTGGTCCAGATGACATACCTGTGGAGTTATGGAGATGTTTAGGAGAGATTGTTTAACACAATCTTGGGGAGTGAGAGGATACCCAAGGAGTGGAGAAGAAGTGTTGACACCAGTTTTCAAGAACAAAGGTGATGCTCAGAGCTGTAGTAACTACAGAAGCATAAAGTTGATCAGCCACACTTTAAAGATATGGGGAAGAGCTGTTGAAGCCAAGTTATAATCAGAGGTGACATTTGGTGTGCAGCAGTATGGTTTCAAGCCAAGAAAGACTACTACAGATGCAATGTTTGCTCTAAGAGTGTTGATGGAGAAGTATAGAGAAGGTCAGAAGGTGTTGCACTGTGTCTTTGTGATCTAGAGAAAGCATATGATAGTGTGCCAAGAGAGGACGTGTGGTACTGTATGAGAAAGTCAGGAGTGGCAGAGAAATATGTGAGGGTGGTGCAGGACATGTATGAGGACAGTGAGACAGTGGTGAAGTGTGCTGTAGGAGTGACAGATGGATTCAAGGTGGGGGTGGTATTTCATTAGGGATCAACTCTGAGCCCCTTCTTGTTTGCCATGGTGATGGAAGGCTGACAGACAAGGTTAGGCAAGAGTCTCCGTGGACCATAATGTTTGCAGATGACATTGTGAGCTGTAGTGAGAGTAGGGAGCAGGTGGAAGAGAACCTGGAGAGGCAGAGGTATGCAGTGAAGAGAAGAGGATTGAAAGTCAGTAGAAACAAGACAGAATACATGAGTGTGAATTAGAGGGAGGCAGGTTTAATGGTGAATATGGAAGGAGTAAAGGTAGTGAAAGTAGATGAGTTTAAATACCTGGGGTCAACCATCCAAAGCAATGGAAAATGCACAAAAGAGCTGAAGAAGAGAGTGCAGGCAGGGTGGAGTGGGTGGAGATGAGTGTCAGGGGTGATTTGTGATATAAGGGTAGCAGCAAGAGTGAAAGGGAAAATTTACAAGATGGCAGTGAGACCTGACATATGGTTTGAAGATGGTAGGTTTGGATGGTTTGGAGAAGGTTGAGCAGTTTAGAGACAAAGTAAGAGAGGCAAGGCTGACATGGTTTGGATATGTGCAGAGGAGGGATAGTGGATATATTAGACAAAGGATGTTGAAGATGGAGCTGCCAGGCAGGAGGAAAAGAGGAAGACCACAGAGAAGATTCATGGATGTAGTGAAGGAGGAAAACGAAATCAGCATCTCCATGAAGCTTATTAGCTGAGGAAAGCATGAAGTGTTCTAAAAATTTCCTGAAAGACTGCACTGACTTTGGACTTGATAAAACACAGTGGACCAACACCAGCAGATGACATTGCTCGTCAAATCAGGTACCAAGTCCTGCCATTTGGAAATCAAGGTCCCAGAGTCTGGAGGAAGAGTGGCGATCTACTAGGAAATTTTAGAGCACTTCATGTTTCTCTCTACTGACAAGCTTTATGGAGATGCTGGTTCCATTTTCCAGCAGGACGTGGCATGTGTCCACAGTGCCAAAAGTACCAAAACCTGGTTTAATGACTATGGTATCACTGTGCTTGATTGGACAGCAAACTCTCCTGACCTAAACCCTGTAGAGAATCTAAGGGGTAAATCATAAATTGCTCTTTTTGCTCTTTTTAAGGATAGTGCAGGTTGAGGAACATTGATATCAATCAGTGTAAACTAGCCAGATTGCAGCCAGTGGCTAATTTCCATCTGCTGTCCATGGGTTACAACTTTTCCTTCCCCATTCTATTATTTTTTTAACCTTTATTTATACAGGGTAGTTCCATTGAGCGGCAACCTCTCTTTTTCAAGGATGCCCTGTTCACACACACCAGGAAGCTGCCCAGTCCAACCACAGACTGACCTGTGGCCACTGAACAGCTCCACTGTACTGCAATGATCAGTGAAAGTGATGAAATTGATCTGACAAGAAAGCACCTGGGAATGGGAAAATATAATGAAAGCAGAACCGGAACTGCGGGAGGACTGGAATATGGAAGTATATGTTACTCTACATTGTGCAAGAGGTCCACTGGAGAAAGTTTAGTGTGGAGGCGGTGTCATGTTTCTATCCATTTCACATCTTGCTGCGCCAGCCTTCCAGTAGACGAGTCATCCAATAAAAAGCTGCTCACTGGTTTGTGCATCTAGAGAAGGCTACAGATGGGCTAAGAGAGCTGTCAATCAATGAAATGTAGGAGATTCAGAAGTATATACTGTAGTAGATTCAACACACCGCTGGAGTCACATTTTCATAAGTGATTCAGTACAGCAGTTGGGTGACAGTGGCTCAGGAGGTAGAGTGGGTTATCCAATAACCAGAGGGTTGGTGGTTCGAATCCCGCTCTCCCCAGCCATCCTGTTGTGGTGTCCCTGGGCAAGACACTTTACCCACCTTGCCTCCAATGTCCATGACACTGGGTATGAATGCATATAAATGTTTATCAGTGGTTGGAGAGGCCATTGGTGTAGATTGGTAGCCACGTTTCTGTCAGTCTGCCCCAGTGAGTGTCCATGAAAAGTACTACATAAATCTGATGCATTATTATTATTACAGTATATTCACCTGCAGTGGCCAGCCCATAGAGGGTGCCAGGGTGTTGCCCTCCCTGAATTAAAGTTTTCTTTTTTTTTTTTGAAAAAAGTTTTTAATTATATAATGACTGTTAAGTTGAAATAATAATGCGTTCACGTTCAGAACATGAACATGATGTTTAGTGTTCATCATCTTTTCCTCTCACTCATGGGGCCATAGTTCCATCACACCTGCAATGCAGCAGCCTAGTAACCAATCATTTAAGGCAACAGGGAAACGATTGGCATTTCACCAGTCAGCATGATCAAATGGTGTTTTAGGGCTGTGAAAATATCGCCTGGAACAGTTACTATAGCAACTAGCTGCAGTAAAGTTGGCGACGACGAGTATCGAAGCAGATGCAGCAGCAGGCTAGGCTACCTGTCTGTAGCTTTGCAACCCTTTTAATCCTGTAATTATAATAGTTCGCCTGGTGATTTTTTTTTAAATCTTTTTTTGTCAATAAATGTCATAAAATGGTCTCTGTGTAAAATATTTTGCTCTTTTTTTCAGAAGTGTAAATTTGAAAATCTGCCAAGTATTTATCATTATTATATGATTTAAATGCTTAAAACAATGATTAATGATGCCTTTTATTTTCCCTGTTTGTTTAAAACAACGGCATGGGATTTTTGGTGGACTGTAACAGGAGTGAGAGGCCCAAAGCATTTATCCTCAAGAATAAAAACATGAATTTCAAGGATAAACGTGGACAACTTTGTAAAGCTACCAATGCTAGGCAGAGTTAGCATAGCTAAGTAGCTTGATTACTGACAGGACTGTGGTGGGCAGATACATGGAACCAGCTACAGAAGACAAGCATGGACTCTTAGTCTATTGGGTGATGTAAATATACAAAAATTTTGGATAGAATTTTCAAGAATGCATTTTATTTATACTAAATACTCCATAGAATAGAAAAATTCATGTTGCCATTTTTTAAAAAGATGTTTATGGTATTGTTCAAAAGAAATTAAATTTTGTCATGAAAAAGCTGATGTAAATCATTGAAAATCATTTCTCAGATATTATGCTTATAACTGAAAGCACACAAATATTTGCTATGAAATCATTAAATTATCCAACACATGTAAAAGTCATAGAACATTGTGGTGTATGAATATGGGTATTTTGGGAGTGGTGCGGCATCCTGTGGATGACATCACCACATCTTGTATATATTGGGCAGCCCGCCATCTCAGGTAGTCAGTACCTCTTATACCAGTGGGAGTCTGGTATAAGAGGTAGTTGGCAGCCGGCCCCATTATACAAGTGCCTGTATTCTTTATGCTTTACCTGTAATAAAGTTCAGTAAACGGCAGCATCCTCGTTGGTTGTCATTACCAAGTTTGTGGACATAACATTTGGCAACGAGGATAGGATTAAACCATGGAGGCATGCTTACAACCACTACGGCCCTTCCTCGAGTCCCCGGGTGAGCCAACAGTCCCGTGGTTGCGATGGCTGGCTGTATTTGAAACATTTCAGCGTTGGACTGGGGTAAACTCAACAAAGTAAAGAAACAAGCACTTCTTGTCCACAATCTCGGTTTAGAAGGCCAATGAATTTTTCACATGCTAGGACCGACTGAGTTGTATGTGGATACCGTCGAACTACTTGCTAGGTACTTTGCTACTCCTGACAACGTGATAACACAAAGAATCTGTTTTCATCAAAGACGACAGAGAATTGGGGAGTCAGTTCAACAATTCATCGCTGACTTGAGACATTTGGCTAGCATATACTGTTTTGGATTGTTAGAAGATGAAATGGTGCGGGACCAGTTAGCCGAACACATGTGCAATGCTAGGCTATGAGCTAAGACGCTAATGGCGCCAAACGACAAGATGCTATCTAATACCATAGAGCTAGCATTCCAGCTAGAGGCAGCAGAGAAGCTAGCCACGGAGCTAGATGGGCACCTAACACAGAAGCTACCCAGACAGACAACACTAGCTGACACGGTGGGCACGGAGAAGAGGACTCAGCGGAAGAGTATGAGATGAATGCAGTTAGCAAAAGGTCCGCTCCAAAAGGCCCCATCTGTGGGAGCTGTGGGTCCCCGATGCACCAGGACAAAGCACGGTTTTGCCAGACAAGAGGACAATGATCTATCAAGTGTGGGCACCTGAACGATTTCGCCAGAGTGTGCTGGTCGCAGGCATCATGGGGCGTGCCAAGTAAGCCAGCCCGCCCGCCAACGACGACCATTCATGCGGTAAGCCCCAACATCAATGGTTATTCAAACAGCATGGTGGTGCTAGACGGGGTAGCCGTGCCACTCTTGCTTGATACGGCAGCGGTGCAGTTGATGCTAAACTGGGCCACAGTGAAGAAGTTTTTCCCCATCCACAAAATCAACAAGAACCCAATGCCGCTGTACGGATACGGGGGTCACAGACTGTGCAATGTCGGAACAGTGGAACTGACGGTTTACTACAAGTCCAAAATAGTGTACAACTTCACGTTACAAGTGGCAGCGCACAGTGACAACATTATGGGATGTGACCTTTTCTACAGAGTGGGCTTCACTATCAGAGACAGCGCTGGGTTTGAATGGTCCACGTGCGGCAGCTGGAGCACAGTGGACCTCGACTACGACGACGTGGTGTGGGACAAGGTAATTAAGAATGACACCAAAGCATCCACCTCGCACTCTCAGGAGGAGAGCCGCCCCGGAGGGGGAGCAGCTGGACTTGCCTCTGTCCCTCGCTTAGCCAGAACCGGAGCCATGGGAGAGGGAGCCTGAGCATGCAGAGAGCCCCGAAGAACAGCAACAGAAACCAGGCACAAATACAACACACAATGCGGCACAGCAGAGCTCCTCAAACAGAAGAGAGGAGGAACCGGACTGCTTCCGTACCCTCACTCAACAAGCTACAGAGGTTACGACCGAGCTGATGGGTGAAGAGTCCGCCTCAATGAGCAACACCACAGAGGCACCGGACACCTTCCGTACCCACGACAAGCCTCAACTGATGACTGCGGCAACGGGTGAAGGGTCCACAGCGAACAAGGTGACTACGGAATGGCCGCAGCACGACGGAGGTCCCAAGCTGAATCAGCACGCAGAGCCACCAAGAGCGCAACAACGCATAAAGCCAAGTAAGGTGAAGCTCCAAGTCATGGACTGGGTTTGGGTTCGCACCGGCAAGAGACCGGGACAGCGACTGACCGGGCCACAGCTAGTGAAACAATGGGTGCCGCTGAGGATCATGGCGAAGCCAGAAACAGCATGTTTTTGGCTGACAGATGGTTCGGTTCGTCATGCAAACCAACTACGGCATGTCCAGGTAGCTGCTCCAGACAGCGAGGCTTCGCAGAAGTCAGCTACCATGGTGTGGGACCCAGGCCCCAGTGTCATGAAGGTTGGCCCTGTCCCCAGGGTTCCAACAGCTCCGGGGATGAGGCTGCCATGGGCCCGCCACAAAGCCCCTCAGGCAGAACTGTTCTCCCCATGGAAGACTGTCTGTAAAAAGACTGTACAGATAGGAGCGTGGCTGACATGATGGCAGAATAACCCACCGAGCCGTGTTGGGTCCCGCAGTGGTCTACCCATGGACCCTAGCCGTTAGATTTGGTGCGTTCTTAAAAAAATAACCAAACCAACTAGTCTTCTTTAATAAAACAAGTGTGTGTGTTCTTTACTAAGAAATGTTCTTTGAATAATAAGTGTTCTTAGTGTTCTTAGTGTTTCCAAAAAGATTTTAAGGAGTGCTGTGTCCTGGCGTTCACTGAAACGTGGCTTAGTGAGCAAGACCAGGACTCGGATCTGTTCCTGGATGGTTTTGGGACCCCGTACCGATTGGACCGCAACGCTGAGGTGACAGGGAAAACACAAGGAGGGGGGGGTGGTGTCTATGTGAACAGACGATATTGCAGCTCTGTCACTGTCAAAGAACAGATATGTGTGCCAGACGTTGAACTCCTGTCTGTGTCTCTGCGCCCGTTTTATTTGCCCCACGAGTTTCCTCAGATTTTTATAACAGTTGTATATATTCACCCCAAGGCAGATGCCGCCTCCGCCTCCCGTATTATATATGAGGTTATACAGAAACTGCAGACCATCTCACCAGAGGCTCCCAACTTTGTACTGGGTGATTTTAACCATGTGTCACTGGAAAAGACCCTAACCAACTTTTATCAATATGTCTCCTGTCCAACTAGACGTGGCAAGACACTTGACCGGTGTTATGGGTCTATTAAAGACGCTTTTAAATCACTCCCTCTCCCCCCCCGGGCTCTGCAGATCACAACTGCGTGCATCTTCTCCCCACTTATAAGACTGTTTTAAAGAGGGAGAAAGTCCAAACCAAGGAGGTGAAAGTGTGGACAGATAATGCTGTGTGTTCTCTGCAGGAGTGTTTTGACTGCACGGACTGGGGAGTGTTTGAGGAATCATGTAAAGACTTGGACGAACTGATGGAGGTTGTCTGCTCATATTCAGCATTCTGCAAGGATATGCTTATATCCAGTAAGAGGGTCAGAATATACCCTAATAATAAACCTTGGGTTAACAAGTCTGTTAAGTCCTCCATAAAGAAAAAGAAACAAGCTTTTCAAAAAGGCGGGGCATTGGACTTGCATATAGCCACTAAAGAGCTGAAAATAGAGATTTTAAAGGCAAAACAGAGCTATAAAACCTTTCTGGAGAACAAAATGGCTTCCAATAACTTGGGCTCAGCCTGGTCCAGTATGAAAATGATCACTGGTCTTCAGAACACTAGAACCAGTAGTACTAGTGTCACTTTAAATGGTTTTAGCTCAGATATTGAATTTGCTAATGCTCTTAATGGCTTTTATAATCGTTTTAACATGTTTGATTTTAGCAGAGAAATACAGGCGTTAAGCCTTAAACTGTGTGACAGCAGGCATTTCTCTGTGACACAGGAGGATGTTGAAAGATCCTTTCATTCCACAAAAGTCAACAAAAGTCCAGGACCTGACTTCCAGTTATGGCCGCCACGTAGGAGGACGTGTTCCACTCTACTCTGCTCCTAAAAATAAAAAAATCGGCAAATAACTCTCTCAATTGGAACAAAACCTATCCCAGCGTTTGGGCGAGGACATGCCGGTAAAGCCTAAGGCTGGGAAATCAGGTTGAGGAAAAACTGAACCGCCGAAACAGTCCAAGTTAACGGACTTTCACGTCCGTGACGAAGCAGAAAAATCCCCAGATATGGCAGAGCAAGCTAGTGGAGGAGCGGTGACTGCTGGCGACGGCACAGGTGCGGTGCTCGCTGCCATTGGCTCAATGAGAGCAGACTTCTCCACTAAATTTGATGGGATTATAGCAGCGATAGAAGGAATGAGAAAGGAAATATGCGACTGTATGGAACGAGTGTCGCAGGTGGAGCTCCGAATTTCCAGCGCTGAGGATGACGTCACCGGCCTACAATTAAAGGTGCGCACATTGGAATTAAAAAATAAACGTCTGGAAGATAATGTCCTGGATTTAGAATCCTGGTCGAGACGGAACAACCTGAGGCTGGTGGGCCTCCCGGAGAGAACGGAGGGTCGGGATCCATGTTCCTTTTTGGAAAAGTGGATTCCAGAAGCGCTGAATAATGCGGAGCTGCAGTCATCAGTCGTCTTAGAAAGCGCCCACCGAGTCGGCCCACCGAGAGATAATAAGGCACCACCGAGGATGCTGATTATGAAGTTCCTCAGCTACAGAGACAGGATGACGATCTCCAACGCGGCGCGAGCCAAAGGAGAAATTAAATACCAGGATCAACAGGTGCGGTTCTACCCAGATTTGGCCACAGGAATCCAACAATTAAGGAAACAGTTTGACCCCGCCCGTAAAGAGCTGCGCAACCTCGGGATTCATCATGGAGTGATTTATCCTGCAAGACTGCTGGTCACATAAGGGCAGAACCCACACCTTCAAGACCCCTGAGGAGGCGCAGGAGCTCATCAAGAAGATCCAAGAAGAGACTGGTGGGAGCCAAGCATGAAGCATGAACAAAATATAAGGTAGAATATTTAAGCATTTGCACAGGCATCTGACTGATCTGAAGCATATAGCAAGTTTACAAAATATAGATTGTATTATATATTAAAAAAAAACAAACCTATGATGTACAAAGTAGCTATAAAATTTTGGAGTTAAGTTGGAAAACTACAGAAGAGAGTTAATGTTACGTCATTAAAAGCAGTAGAGTTAGGGTGATTGGGAGGATGAAGAAGGAGTGGCTCTGGCTGGTCCTCGTGGGTGTGGAGCGGTCGATGGCTATAGCGGGAGACGGAATTTTTTTTTGATTTTGGGGGGATTACCACGAATGTGGGAAGGGGGAATTTGTTTGTGTGTAGTTTGTAGGATGAATGTTCAACCACTCATGTTTTTGCTTCTCTGTATGAGCATGTTTACATTGCGAGGTAATCTCAAACTCCTTATTGATCATAGACCAAAGTGTTAATCTTAATTTAACTTCATGGAATTGCAGAGGTCTACAAAATTTTAAAAAACTTAAACAAGTTATGAATAAAATAAAAGACATAGGTTCAAAAATTGTGTTTTTACAAGAAACTCATCGAATAGAGGAGGATGTAAAAAGAATTAGGAGAAAGATGGCAAGGAAATGTATTCACCTCATCATTTTCATCCTGAGCCAGGGGAGTTATGACTCTCATACATAAATCAATCCCATTTCAAGTGAAAAATGTAATTGGAGACAAATTTGGAAGATATCTAATCATCCAAGGATCTTTGTTATTAGAAAATATAAATTTGGTGAACTTATACGGTCCCAATATAGATGATCAAAATTTCTTTGCTAATTTATTTCTTATTTTATCATCACTTACAGGGCAACATATAATAGCAGGGGATTTTAATTGTACATTGAATCCCGGTATAGATAGATCAACAGGACTGGACTGTACGCACAATGGATGCAGGATGATCATTAATCATTTTATGAAAGAACTGAGATTGCTAGATATATGGAGAGAAATGAAACCACAAGTTAAAGCCTACTCTTGTTATTCCAATACCTACAAGACATTCTCACATATTGACTATTTTTTGATCTCCACAGAATTAAGGTCCAAGATTCAAAACTACTTCTATGATAATATTGTGATCTCTGATCATGCACCCTGCTGTCTAATATATGTAGATAAGAAATTGACAAAGGAACCAGGTAGGTGGCAATTTCAGCATAAATGGCTTCAGGATGAGGAATTTGTTAAGTACATAGAAAAACAGATAGATGAGTTCTTTGATATCAATACTACACAAACATCAGCATGTATAAAGTGGGAGGCTTTCAAAGCTTTTATTAGGGGGCATATTATTAGTTATACAGGTTCAAAATCTAAGAAGACTCGAGAGGAGAGAGTCCAATTGGAACATAAAATAAAAATTCTTCAAGAAAAAGTGTATGCAGGAAGTGACCCAAAGTTGGAGAATGAATTACTGATTCTGAGAGCTGAATATGACAAAAAATCAGTGAATAGAGCTGCCTCGAGTCTTCTAAGATTGAAGCAATCTTTTTATGAACAAAGCGAAAAATCAGGAAAATTATTGGCATGGCACATTAAACAATTAGAATTTAAAACACCAATTACCAGTATTATAAGTAACGGACAGGCAGTTGTAGATCCTTGAGAAATTAATAGTGCCTTTAGAGATTATTATGAAAAATTATATGATACAAAAAATGAAATTGACTTAACAAAACTAAATGGGTTCTTGGACGGATTATCTATACCGTGTATTTCAAATGAAAATAGGGAGATACTGGAGTCTAAAATTAGTCAAGAAGAAGTTGGGCTAGCCATTGATAATATGAAATCAGGAAAAAGTGCAGGACCAGATGGTCTTCCAGTTGACCTCTATAAAAAATTTAAGAATAAATTAATAAAGCCATTTTTGGAAATGGTTTTAGAAGCATTTCAAAATAGTAATTTACCACCATACATGAATAATGCCTTAATTATACTGTTGCCCAAACCAGGTAAACCCTCTAATAAATGTGAAAATATGAGACCAATAAGCCTATTAAATGCTGACCTTAAGATAATCTGTAAAATTTTAGCAAGACGACTACAACAAATATTACCAAATATTATTAACCGAGATCAGAATGGCTTTATAAAGGGAAGACAAGGCTTTCATAATGTAAGAAGACTATTTAATATTATCTATTCTAATAAAGAAGCACAGGATACAGCTCTCCTATCATTGGACTCTGAAAAGGCCTTTGATAGGATTGAATGGCCCTCTCTTTTTGAAGTCTTACAAAGGTTTGGACTTGGAAATAATTTCATAAAATGGGTTCAGGTAATATACAATAATGCTACAGCAGAAATCCTAACAAACAGCAATATTTCAAAATCAATAAATATCAAAAGAGGATGTCGACAAGGCTGTCCACTTTCACCTTTACTGTTTAGTATGGCAATTGAACCTTTAGCGATGGAAGTACGTTTACATCCACAAATATATGGAATTAAAGTAGGACCAACAGAACATAAAATCTCCCTGTATGCCGATGACATAATTTTGTTTATGTCGAATCTTAAAAAATCAATTCCGACTTTGTTGAATTTAATAAAGAATTTTGGGGAAATATCAGGATATAAAATAAATAAAACTAAATCTTCAATATTAATGCTAAATGAGACCCAGAGAAATCACCCAGCTCCTGAGATAAATCAATTCAATGTTGTAAATCAGTTTAAATATTTAGGAATTCAAATTGTGCCTAAGCTAGAATTAGTTGCCAGTGCCAACTATGAAGCCTTAATGACAGACATTAATGAGTTACTTCAGAGATGGACGTCACTACCAATGTTGATGATTGGGAGAATCAATATACTTAAAAGTAATATCTTACCCAAGATACTTTATTTATTTCAATACATTCCTTTACCACCACCTTCAGATCTATTCTCAAGAATTAAAAAAAAGTTAGTGGAATTTATATGGAACAATAGGAAGGCTAGATTACGTCTGTCCTTACTATATTTACCATTTGATCGTGGAGGTCTGAAATGTCCAAACTTTATGTTGTATTACTGGTCAGCACAACTGAGGTCTATGACATATTATTTTTCATCAAATGATCTCCCTCACTGGACTGAAATGGAATCATACAATTTACCTTTACCTCTTCCCATATTCATATACTCAGACTTGGCAAAAAAATTACAGAAACAAGTTAAAAATCCATTTGTAAAGCATATGATCAAAATATGGTGTGAAACCAAAAAATATTTAAAAGAACCACACTTACTGTCACAATTTAGCCCAGTATGGGGTAATCAATATTTTAAACCAGGGAGAGCGGATGCTGTATTTAAAGTACGGAATTTAAAAGGGATTCAAAAGATTCAAGACTTATATCTGTCATGTTCAGATAACATAATGTCTTTTGAAGAACTGAGGATCAAATTTAATCTTAATAGAACACACTTTTTAAAATATCTTCAGCTTAGGAACTTTATTCGATCATATCAAAAAAATGCTCTCACCCGACTTACTTATTCTTCCTTGGAAAAAATTTTGACGAAAGATACACTACCGTTCAAAAGTTTGGGGTCACTTAGAAATTTCCTTATTTTTGAAAGAAAAGCACTGTTTTTTTCAATGAAGATAACTTTAAACTAATCAGAAATACACTCTAATATCTAATATACATTGCTAATGTGGTAAATGACTATTCTAGCTGCAAATGTCTGGTTTTTGGTGCAATATCTACATAGGTGTATAGAGGCCCATTTCCAGCAACTATCACTCCAGTGTTCTAATGGTACAATGTGTTTGCTCATTGTGTCAGAAGGCTAATGGATGATTAGAAAACCCTTGTGCAATCATGTTAGCACAGCTGAAAACAGTTTAACTGGTTAGAGAAGCTATAAAACTGACTTTCCTTTGAGCAGGTTGAGTATCTGGAAAAAATTATTATTTCAAATACAAATCATTATTTCTAACCTTGTCAATGCCTTGACTATATTTTCTATTCATTTTACAACTCATGGTGGTAAATAAGTGTGACTTTTCATGGAAAACACAAAATAATTGTCTGGGTGACCCCAAACTTTTGAACGGTAGTGTAGTAAGAGAAAGGGTATTATTTCAGAGTTTTATAACTCATTGACACTATCCTCAAGTGAAAACTCACAGAAAAGATTGAATTATTGGAAAGAAGACCTGCAAACTGAAATTTCAGAGGAACAATGGGAATTGGCTTGTACAGAAGCTCAAACCAAATCAATAAATGTACACCTTAAATTGACACATTTTAAATGGTTAATGAGGATGTATGTTACACCGGTGGAGTTAAATAGATATAACAAAAACATACCAGATATGTGCACAAAATGTATGGAAAGTAAAGGAACCTTATTTCATTGTTTATGGGAATGTAGAAAAATTAGAATGTTTTGGGAAGAGGTGAGGGTAACAATTGAAAAAATAATTTCAAAACAAATCATATTGAATCCTAAATTGTTTTTGTTGGGTCTGCATCCAGAAAAGCACAACTTTAATAAAAGTGAAAGAGCATTCATAGACCTCAGTTTGCTTAACGCCAAAAAATGTATTGCACTATTGTGGAAAAAGACTCATAGACCAGATGTGACTCAGTGGTTAAGACAGATGTTAACAAACCTTCCACTAGAAAGAATAACATACATACTGAAATCAAAGGAAATTGTGTTTGAGAATATATGGAGACCTTTCATTGATTATGTAAAGAATTTAAACATAACTTTTGAAGAAGGTGAATGATGTGTGTGGACCTTGTAAATTCCAAACTGGTCAATGTATAATATGTATACTTATGTAATGGATTGCCTAGACTAAACAGAGGAGCATTGTTGAAGACCTGTCTTTGTTAGTGGTTGTTGGTGTTTTTAGTACATTTTTTTTTAATTAGTTTAGTGTTAGTGTTTGAGTGTTTGTGTTATGTTTGTAAAAAAAAAAAAAGGTTCAATAAAAAATATTGTGGAAAAAAGTCCAGGACCTGACAACATTTGTGGTCTGTTAATCAAAACCTGTGCAAAAGAACTGAGTCCAGTCTTTCATAAGATATTCATCAGATCCTTGGAAACGCAGCATGTTCCCAGGATTTGAAAGGATACTGTCGTGGTCCCGGTTCCTAAATCTAGTCGCCCCACAACAATAAATGATTTTAGACCAGTGGCTCTGACCTCCATAATTATGAAAATCCTGGAAAAATTGGTTCGTTCAGAAATTCTTAAAAACACAGAATGTACTTGATCCTTTGCAGTTTGCCTATAGGCCTAAGAGGGGAGTTGAGGACGCGACTGTCACTCTCCTTAACCTGCTTTTTAAACATCTGGAGGGGAGTGGGGCTCATGCACGGCTTTTATTCACTGACTTTTCGTCTGCTTTTAATACAATTCAGCCACACGTTTTAACTTGGAGACTTTTAGAGCATTTTAATTTAAGTAACAATCTTGTGGGCTGGATTTTAAACTTTTCAACAGACAGGACACAGAGGGTTAAAGTTAATGGCTTTTTATCAGACAAGGTGTGTTCCTCCACTGGGTCACCACAAGGGTGTGTGCTTTCACCCTTGTTATTTATTCTGTACACTAATATGTGTCAGAGTGCTTTTTAAAACAGACTTATTTTAAAATATGCAGATGACTCTGTGATCGTGAGCCTGCTCCAAGGGACTGAAAACAGTCATGGCCCGGTCACAGAGGACTTTATCCAATGGTGTGAGGACTCGCACCTACAACTGAATATAGGCAAGACTAAAGACATGGTCATTGATTTTAGGCAAAATGCCAACACACCTGAACCGACTAAGATTAAGGGACAAATAGTGGAACAAGTCACATTTTATAAATATCTGGGTACAATTATTGATAATACTTTGAATTTTAAATTGAATTGTGAGGCCATAAACAGGAAGGGACACCAGTGCCTGTTTTGTTTGAGGAGGTTGTCCCATTTCCATGTAGATAGGACCATCATGACACTTTTTTATTGTGCTTTTATTGAATCAGTTTTATCTTTCTTGTTAGTGTCATGGTTTAGAAACCTGCCCCTCAAAGACAGAAACTCACTGGCCCAGATCATTAAATGGTCCAGTTGTCTTATTGGGGGGGAGTCACAGCTGGGTCTGGAGGCCTTGTACACCAGGCAGGTACAGCGGCTGGCCACCTCTACCACAGCTGATGACTCCCATCCCTTGGCCAGTGAGTTCCAGCTTTTACCCTCTAGACGGAGGTTTAAAGTCACAAGATGCAGAACCACACGGTACAGGAACAGCTTTGTTCCTGCTGCTATCATTCTTTTAAACAGGCCTTAATGCATTTTAATGCATTTTATTTAAACTCTTGGGTCTGGCCTTTTTACGTGGTTTATCTTATCTTCTATTTTATTGGTCCCTGGTGTGGTATAATGTTTTTATCTGGCTTACTACGGGTTTTATGTGTATTTTTAATAATATCTTAGTGATATTTAATGATTTTATTTATTTTAGTTGGGTTTTTTATCTATTTATTTTAGTCTTTTTAACCATGTTCAGTAAGTTTCTGGAGTACCTGTCCATGTCTTTAGTCTGTGCTGTTCTTAAACTGTCTGAACATCAAAACATTAAAAACACAGGACACATACGTCAAAGTTGTGTGTTTGAGATGCCCTCTCCAGACTGTAAAAAGAATCTACCTACGGGTATTAATAAAGTCACCTTGAACCTTGAACTTGAACCTTCTTACAATTGATATGTATAAATAAGAATAAGTGTTCCTTACAATTAATACACAGAAATAATAAGTCCTTTGAAATACAATACCTGAGCAGTAATGCTAAGTGAAAAACGCCTGAATAGTAATGTTTAATCATCACTCTGTAAAAGCAAGAAATCTGTGTGTCATGCTTCATAGGACATCATAGGATGGCCTATGATCTCTGCCTGAACATCATAGGACGTCCTATGAACTCAGGCATCATAGGACAGAACACTGTGTCTTTATGATGTCACACTCTGTCATTTGATGTCACATGAACTCAGGCATCATAGGATACAGACAAACGTGTCTTTATGATGTCATATAGACAATGTGTCTGAACTCAGGCATCATAGGACACATAGACAAATGTGTCTTTATGATGTCACTCTCTATAAAAGCAAGAAAGCTCTGTGTGTGTGTCTGTCACGTTCATAGGACATCATAGGACGGCCAATGACCTCTGCCTGAACATTATAGAACGTCCAATGACCTCTTTTTGCTCAGATTGTGGGGGACACTAGACGCAGCGGGTGGACATTCTTCTCACACCCAGAAGCAGGAAGAGGGGCAGAACAATGGACTGTTATATATACATCCCCAGACGATGGAGAGGACATCCGGGTGCCAGCTGATGTCATGCTAATGATATGTATTGATTGATATGTATGAGATGACAATCACTATGCTAATGTGCCATGCATTCTCTCTGTCTGTATAACTGTATAAAAGAGCTTGTTATACATTCCTCAGCAGCGCAGTAGCTCATCGAGCTACAAAGCGCGTTTCATTATGTTGGAGGAAATAAAACCTTGCACCCTTCCAGCTCATCGCGTCTCGCCTATTCTATTACCTCCACAATGGTGACCCTGGACGTGGCATGGAGCATCTCGACCATTCTATTACCTACACATTGGTGACCCTGGACGTGCATGGTGCGTCTGTCGACTATGCCATTTTCTCCACACTGGTGACCTGACGAGAGAGAATGGCTGTCTACTCCCTCTCACCGCGCTGTGGATTCCAGAGGACCAGAGAACGCCTGCATCCTCTTCATCCACACCGGAGCGCGCTCTCCAGAGCAGGCAGTGCTGGGACTGACACGTACCATGAACGGCGACACGAGCAAACCGAAGGAAACGGCCTGAACGGGGAAGATCATCAGCGCCATCTGCGTTGATTTCCACCAAGCTCCCTGACCCTGACTCACCTCCCGAGAGCGGACTTTCTGTGCACAGAAGCCCCATGCGCACAATGCAGGGTTACAAGGACAGCGCAACTTCCAGCTATGTGGTCACTGTGCCAGGTGCACACCACGCACCAGGGACAAACCGACTCCACAGACTTATACATCGTCCTCCGCCGCTGCATATGCCTGAGAAACACGGCCGATCGCCATCCTCGGAACCTTTAGGGCTGCTCACGCACCTGAAGCAGACATGCAGCCTGCACACAGGACTTTGTATGGGTTTCTCAGCCACGGCGCACAACGGGAATTTAGCTGATTGCTTTCCCCGATGACCTTAGGGCTGCTACTGCACCTAAAGCCAAACCGCCAAGTCCCTCACACAGTTTCAGTTTTTTCACAGCCACTACGCATCCTTGGGGAATTTGGCCGTTCGCCTTCCCCTCATCCTCGCAGGACTGCGCCCGCACGAGGAGTCAGAGACTAAATTTTTTTCACAGCCGCTGCGGATCACCGCCAGGTTTACTGGGAAAGTCCCTCACCATGGTGGATCCACACACCATTTTTGCGCGGCCCAGACACAGTCATCCCGGGCCGGCACTCACCGATTCTCACCCACCTCCCCGTCCTCCTCCACATCGTTCTTCCCGCACCTCACTCCCTAAATTTGACCGATCGCCGGTTTGTTCCATTACGCATGACGCACCACCAGCCCCGTGCGCCCACGATCCACGGCTGTTCAACGTGCTGGAACTCGGAATGGAGCACACTGTCTTTTCCACCCTCCCCCTTCCCCCCCACAGACTTACATGCCCTCCGACACTCCTCACCAGCAGACAGTTCGAGCGGAGCGGCAACCCCCCGCTACAGCCTCCATTGGCGTCAACTTCAGCCCAAACTACGGAGGGGGTCACAGCCCTTTCTGGGTATTCGGGGGGGCCTGTGTGGGGGACACTAGACACAACGGATGGGCATTCTTCTCACACCTAGAAGCAGGAAGAGGGGCAGAACAATGGACTGTTATGTATATGTCCCTGGACGACGGAGAGGACATCCGGGCGCCAGCTGACGTCGTGCTAATGATATGTATTGACTGATATGTATGAGATGACAATCACTATGCTAATGTGCCATGCATTCTCTCTGTCTGTATAACTGTATAAAAGAGCTTGTTATACATGCCTCAGCAGCGCAGTAGCTCACCGAGCTACAAAGCGTGTTTCATTATGTTGGAGGAAATAAAATCTTGCACCCTTCCAGCTCGTCGCATCTCGCCTATTCTATTACCTCCACAAGATCTATTTTCATGATCCTGTCCATGAACTAGAATTATGATGCACCTATCCCTCAACCAGTGGTCTCAACGAAGAAGAAGAAGACCCACCAGATGGAGAGCAATAGAATGACGACAACTGCTGCGCGTCAGAAAAGATGCCATGAAGATGAAACACCTGAGGCTCCAGCAGTACATCGCACCTGTCTGAGACGGGAGGACACCCTTCACCAGCATAGGGTATGACAGACTTTAAAGCACATTTCTAGGACATCCTAGGATGGCCTATGATTTCTGCCTCATCATCATAGCGCGTCATATGAACTCAGGCATCATAGAACAACTCGCCATGCCTATATGACGGCAAATGTGTAACCTTGACGAATGCCAGTCTACACTACAAATGTGTAAAATGCCAAGCAAAGTGCTGATTTTCTCTGGGTGCTCCAGTTTCCTGGTTTCTACGGGCATGCACGGGCCTTCCTGAACAGGGTCGAAAGCCACTTTTTCAGGATTGTGCCCATGAACTGGAATTATGACACAGCTATCCCTCAACCAGTGGTCTGAACGAAGAGGAAGAAGACCCACCAGATGGAGAGCAACAGAATGAGAAGAACTGCTGCACGTCAGAAAGGATGCCGTGAACATGAAACACCTCAGGTTCCAGCAGTACGCCGCAGGCATGACTGTGAACAACACAGCCGTCTGAGACAGGAGGAGACCCTTCAGTGGTCTGAACGAAGAAGAAGACCCACCAGGTGATGTCTAGATGACGGCACATAGACAGAGCACATGACTCCCTACAAGACAGATATATAGACACAGGCAATCAACATAACACAGAACAGTGACAGGCAGGAGAAGTAACAAGCAGGGGCAAACAGCCCCAGATGGCAGGGCATATTTTGTGTGATTTTTATGTTTTGCTGCATACAAAAGCCGTCGCATGTGATTGCCACTTAGTGCTGTGTTGCTATACCAACTGCCCTGTAACTGGCAAGAATTCTGTTCCAATGCATCCCCTTTACAGGCATGCATGGGTTTCTACAGGCATGCACGGATATGCACTAGTATTAACAAATATTAACAAAATACAGCAAAGTAGGACTGATTACACCGTCAAGGTGCATTCAGACCAAACGTGAACAGGCGCACAGCACGATTACATTTTAAATTGATTTTGATATCCAACCCCAAGATTTTCAGTTTTCCCCATGTGGCTCCCCATGAAAAATTTCTGGAGGCGCCCCTTATGTCTGGAAAATAGGACAGCGGAGGCAGGAGCTGTACTGAACGATAACTTTGTTATACACAGACACAGGTGGTACACGTGCTGGGGGTAATAGCTATAAAGCTAGCACTAAAGTGATAAAGGCTGTGGTTGGCTTGGAGGTGAGGCGCCAAAGAGGATGACTCCCACCGTCAGACTCCTAATATAGGCACAGTGTGATGACATCACATCATGCATACGTCCCCACGTCCCAGGTTCTGTTCTTGTAAAAAAGAAAAAGAGAGAGAGCTGCTGTGATCTGAAATGTTTATAATGTTTCTGGCTTTTTCAAGGGGGAGGTACACACATGGACAAAATTGTTGGTACCCCTCTGGTAATGAAAGAAAAATCCACAATGGTCACAGAAATAACTTGAATCTGACAAAAGTGGTAATAAATAAAAATTCTATGAAAATTAACCAAAGAAAATCAGACAATGCTTTTGAATTGTGGTTCAACAGAATTACTTAAAAAAAACAAACTCATGAAACAGGCCTGGACAAAAATGATGGTACCTCTAGAAAAGACTGAAAATAATGTGACCATAGGGACATGTTCAACCAAGATATGTCCTCTAATTAACATCACAGGTGTCTACAGACTTGTAATCAGTCAGTCGGCCTATTTAAAGGATGACAAGTAGTCACTGTGTTGTTTGGTGACATGGTGTCTATCACACACAACATGGACCAGAGGAAGCAAAGGAGAGTTGTCTCAGGAGATTAGAAAGAAAATTATAGATAAGCATGTTAAAGGTAAAGGCTATAAGACCATCTCCAAGCAGCTTGATGTTCCTGTGACTACAGTTGCACATATTATTCAGAAATTTAAGATTCACGGGACTGTAGACAACCTCCCTGGACGTGGCCACAGGAGGAAACTTGATGAAAAATGGAAGAGACGGATAATACGAATGGTAACAAAAGAGCCCAGAACAGCCTCTAAACACATTCAAGGTGAACTCCAAGGTCAAGGTACATCAGTGTCAGATCGCACCATCCGTTGTTGTTTGAGCCAAAGTGGACAACCAAGGAGGACACCACTGTTGAAAACAAATCATAAAAAAGCCAGACTGGAATTTGCCAAACTGCATGTTGACAAGCCACAAAGTTTCTGGGAGAATGTCCTATGGACAGACAAGACAAAACTGGAACTTTTTGGCAAGGCACATCAGCTCTATGTTCACAGACGCAAAAATGAAGCATACCAAGAAAAGAACACTGTCCCTACTGTGAAACATGGAGGAGGTTCTGTTATGTTGTGGGGCTGCTTTGCTGCATCTGGCACAGGGTGTCTTGAAAATCTGTGCAGGGTACAATGAAATCTCAAGACTATCAAGGTATTCTAGAGAGAAATGTGCTGACCAGTGTCAGACAGCTTGGTCTCAGTCACAGGTCATGGGTCTTGCAACAGGATAATGACCCAAAACACACAGCTAAAAATACCCAAGAATGGCTAAGAGCGAAACATTGGACTATTCTAAAGTGGCTTTTTATGAGCCCTGATCTAAATCCTATTGAACATCTGTGGAAGGAGCTGAAACATGCCGTCTGGAGAAGGCACCCTTCAAACCTGAGACAACTGGAGCAGTTTGCTCATGAGGAGTGGGCCAAAATACCTGCTGAGAGGTGCAGAAGTCTCATTGACAGTTACAGAAATCGTTTGATTGCAGTGATTGCCTCAAAAGGTTGTGCAACAAAATATTAAGTTAAGGGTACCATCATTTTTGTCCAGGCCTGTTTCATGAGTTTGATTTTTAAAACACAATTCAAAAGCATTGTCTGATTTTCATTGGTTAATTTTCATAGACTTTTTATTTATTACCACTTTTGTCAGATTCAAGTTATTTCTAAGATAAGATAAGCCTTTATTAGTCCCACAATGGGGAAATTCCAGGATTGCAACAGCACAGGGATAGCAACACTCAGAGCAATAATTTAGAAGATAAGAAAATAAGAGCAGTGAATATACTCAGTAATATACACAGTGCGGAGCATTGTAGCTAGATGGACTAAACAGCATAACAGTCTATTTAGTTACCCTTCATGGTATGACTATGTACCCATACATATTGTCACCCTCCATAGCGACTGATATTGTCCTAGTTGTATACTGGAGGGGACCATTTGTGTAAGTCTGTTTCGTCTTTTGCATTCAATACTATTAGGTCGTCACGTTTTTTTGCTATCTCTGCGAGCAGCCCTGCTTAGGTTATACAGTCTGACAGCCGTAGGTAGGAAGGACCTGCGAAACCTCTCGGTCACGCATCTAGGTTGATGCAGTCTACTGCTAAATGAGCTCCTCAGTGCGTCCAGTATGTCCTGCATAGGGTGGGACTCAGACTCCAGCAGAGACGACAGTTTAGCCACCATCCTTCTCTCTCCTATCTCCTCCATTGGGTCAAGGCGTTGCCCCAGGACAGAGCTAGCTTTCTTTTTTTTTCCACAATATCTTTATTGAACCTTTTTTTTTTTTAAACAAACATGATACAAACAATCAAGCACTAACACTAAAGTACTACAAAAAAAAAAATGCACTAAAAAACACCAACAACCACCAACAAAATCAAATCTTCAACAATGCTCCTCTGTTTAGTCTAGACAATCCAACACATAAGTATACATATTATGTTCACCAGTTTGGAATTTACAAGGTCCACACATATCATTCACCTTCTTCTTCAAGAGTTATGTTTAAATTTTTTACATAATCAATAAAAGGTCTCCATATATTCTCAAACACAATTTCCTTTGATTTCAGTATATATGTTATTCTTTCTAATGGAAGGTTTGTTAACATCTGTCTTAACCACTGAGTCACATCTGGTCTATGAGTCTTTTTCCACAGTAGTGCAATACATTTTTTGGCATTAAGCAAACTGAGGTCTATGAATGTTCTTTCACTTTTATTAAAATTATGCTTTTCTGGGTACAGACCCAACAAAAACAGTTTAGGATTCAATATGATTTGTTTTGAGATTATTTTTTCAATTGTTACCCTCACCTCTTCCCAAAACATTCTTATTAATCTACATTCCCATACACAATGAAATAGGGTTCCTTTACTTTCCATGCATTTTGTGCATGTATCTGGTATATTTTTGTTATATCTATTTAACTCCTCCGGTGTAACATACATCCGCATTAACCATTTGAAATGTATCAATTTAAGACGTACATTTATTGATTTGGTTTGAGCTTCTGTACAAGCCAATTCCCATTGTTCCTCTGAAATTTCAGTTTGCAGATCTTCTTTCCAGTAGTTTAATCTTTTCAGTGAATTTTCACTTGAAAATAGTGTCAATGAGTTATAAAACTCTGAAATAATACCCTTTCTTTTACTATCTTTCATCAACATTTTTTCCAAGGATGAATAAATAGGTCGAGTGAGAGCTTTATTTTGATTTGATCGAATAAAGTTTCTAAGTTGAAGATATTTTAAAAAACGTGTTCTATTGAGATTAAATTTGATCCTCAACTCTTCAAAAGACATTATGTTTTCTGCACATGGCAAATATAAATCCTGAATCTTTTGTATCCCTTTTAAATTCCATACTTTAAATACAGCGTCCGCTCTCCCTGGTTTAAAATATTGATTACCCCATATTGGACTAAATTGTGACAATAACTGTGGTTCTTTTAAATAGTTTTTAGCTTCACACCATATTTTGATCATATGCTTTACAAATGGATTTTTAACTTGTTTTTGTAATTTTTTTGCCGAATCTGAGTATATGAATATGGGAAGAGGTAAAGGTAAATTGTATGATTCCATTTCAGTCCAGTGAGGGAGATCATTTGATGAAAAATAATATGTCATAGACCTCAGTTGTGCCGACCAATAATACAACATAAAATTTGGACATTTCAGACCTCCACGATCAAATGGTAAATATAATAAAGACAGACGTAATCTAGCCCTCCTGTTGTTCCATATAAATTCCACTAACTTTTTTTTAATTCTTGAGAATAAATCTAAAGGTGGTGGTAAGGGAATGTATTGAAATAAATAAAGTATTTTAGGTAAGATATTACTTTTAAGTATATTAATTCTCCCGATCATCGACATTGGTAGTGACATCCATCTCTGAAGTAACTCATCAATATCTGTCATTAAGGCTTCATAATTGACACTGGCGACTGATTCTAGCTTAGGCACAATTTGGATTCCTAAATATTTGAACTGATTTACAACATTGAATTGATTTACCTCAGGGGCTGGGTAATTTCTCTGGGTCTCATTTAGCATTAATATTGAAGATTTAGTTTTATTTATTTTATATCCTGATATTTCCCCGAAATTCTTTATTAAATTCAACAAGGTCGGAATTGATTTTTTAAGATTCGACATAAACAAAATTATGTCATCGGCATACAGGGAGATTTTATGTTCTGTTGGTCCAACTTTAATTCCATATATTTGTGACTGTAGACGTATCGCCATCGCTAAAGGTTCAATTGCCATAGTAAACAGTAAAGGTGAAAGTGGACAGCCTTGTCGACATCCTCTATTGATTTTTATTGATTTTGAAATATTGTTATTTGTTAGAATTTCTGCAGTAGCATTATTATATATTATCTGAACCCATTTTATGAAATTATTTCCAAGTCCAAACCTTTGTAAGACTTCAAAAAGAAAGGGCCATTCAACTCTATCAAAGGCTTTTTCGGCATCCAGTGATAAGAGAGCTGTATCCGGTGCTTCTTTATTAGAATAAATAATATTAAATAGTCTTCTTACATTATGGAAGCCTTGTCTTCCCTTTATAAAGCCATTCTGATCTCGATTAATAATATTTGGTAAAATTTCTTGTATTCGTCTTGCTAAAATTTTACAAATTATCTTAAGGTCGGCATTTAATAGGCTTATTGGTCTCATATTTTCACATTTATTAGAGGGCTTACCTGGTTTTGGCAACAGTATAATTAAGGCATTATTCATATATGATGGTAAATTACTATTTTGAAATGCTTCTAAAACCATTTCCAAAAAAGGTTTTGTTAATTTATTCTTAAATTTTTTATAAAGGTCAACTGGAAGACCATCTGGTCCTGCACTTTTTCCTGATTTCATATTATCAATGGCTAGTCCAACTTCTTCTTGACTAATTTTAGACTCCAGTATCTCCCTATTTTCATTTGGAATACACGGTATAAATAGTTCATTCAAAAACCCATGTAGTTTTGTTAAGTCAGATTCATTTTTGGTATCATATAATTTTTCATAGTAATCTCTAAAGGCTCTATTAATTTCTGAAGGATCTATAACTACCTGTCTGTTACTTATAATACTGGTAATTGGTGTTTTAGATTCTAATTGTTTAATCTGCCATGCCAATAACTTTCCTGATTTTTCACCTTGTTCATAAAAAGATTGTTTCAATCTTAGAAGACTCGAGGCAGCTCTATTCGCTGATTTTTTGTCATATTCAGCTCTCAAAATCAGTAATTCGTTCTCCAACCTTGGATCTCTTCCTGCATATACTCTTTCTTGAAGAATTTTTATTTTATGTTCCAATTGGACTCTCTCCTCTCGAGTCTTCTTAGATTTTGAACCTGTATAACTAATAATATGTCCCCTAATAAAAGCTTTGAAAGCCTCCCACTTTACACATGCTGATGTTTGTGTAGTATTGATATCAAAGAACTCATCTATCTGTTTTTCTATATACTTAACAAATTCCTCATCCTGAAGCCATTTATGCTGAAATTGCCATCTACCTGGTTCCTTTGTCAATTTCTTATCTACATACATTAGACAGCAGGGTGCATGATCAGAGATCACGATGTTATCATAAAAACAGTTTTGAATCTTGGACCTTAATTCTGTGGAGATCAAAAAATAATCTATACGTGAGAATGTCTTGTAGGTATTGGAATAACAAGAGTATGCTTTAACTTGTGGTTTCATTTCTCTCCATATATCTATCAATTTCAATTCTTTCATAAAATGATTAATGGTCATCCTACATCCATTGTGCGTACAGTCCAGTCCTGTTGATCTATCTATACTGGGATTCAATGTACAATTAAAATCCCCTGCTATTATATGTTGCCCTGTAAGTGATGATAAGATAAGAAATAAATTGGCAAAGAACTTTTGATCATCTATATTGGGACCATATAAGTTCACCAAATTTATGTTTTCTAATAGCAAAGATCCTTGAATGATTACATATCTTCCAAATTTGTCTCCAATTACATTTTTCACTTGAAATGGGACTGATTTATGTATGAGAGTCATAACTCCCCTGGCTCGGGATGAAAATGATGAGGTGAAAACATTTCCTTGCCATCTACTCCTAATTCTTTTTACATCTTGCTCTATTAGATGAGTTTCTTGTAAAAACACAATTTTTGAACCCATGTCTTTTATTTTATTCATAACTTGTTTAAGTTTTTTTAAATTTTGTAGACCTCTGCAATTCCATGAAGTTAAATTAAGATTAACGCTTTGATTTATAATCAATAGGGAGTTTGGGATTACCTTGCAGTGTAAACATGCTCAAACAGAAAAGCAAAAAAATGAGTGGTTGAACATTCACCCTACAAACTACACACAAACAAATTCCCCCTTCCCACATTTGTGGCAATCCCCCCAAAAGCAAAAGAAAAATTCCGTCTCCCGATATAGCCATCGACCGTTCCACACCCACGAGGAACAGCCAAAGCCACTCCTTCTTCATCCTCCCAATCACCCTAACTCTACTGCTTTTAATAACGTAACATTAACTCTCTTCTGTAATTGTCCAATTTAACTCCAAATTTTTTTAGCAATTTTGTACTTTTTTTTTTTTTAATATGTAATACATTCTATATTTTGTAATCTTGTTATATGCTTCTAATCAGTTAAATGCTCAAATATTCTACCCTATATTCTGTTCATGCTTAGCTCCCACCAGTCTCTTCCTGGATCTTCTTGATGAGCTCCTGCGCCTCCTCGGGGGTCTTGAAGATGCGTGTTCTGCCCTCATATGTGACCAGAAGTCTTGCAGGGTGAATCACTCCATGACGAATCTCAAGGTTGCGCAGTTCTTTGCGGATGGGGTCAAACTGCTTCCTTAATTGTTGGATTCCTGAGGCCAGATCTGGGTAGAACCACACCTGCTGATCTTGGTATTTAATTTCTCCTTTGGCCCGCACCGCGTTGGAGATCGTCATCCTGTCTCTGTAGCTGAGAAACTTCATAATTAGCGTCCTCGGTGCTGCCTTGTTACCTCTCGGTGGGCCAATTCGGTGGGAGCTTTCCAAGACGACTGATGATTTTAGCTCCGCGTTGTTCAGCGCCTCCGGGATCCACCCCTCCAAAAAGGAGCATGAATCACGACCTTCGGCTCCCTCCGGTAAACCCACCAGCCTCAGGTTGTTCCTTCTGGACCGAGATTCCAAGTCCATAACGCTATTTTCCAGATCTTTATTTTTTTTTTCCAAAGTGCGCACCTTTATTTGAAGTCCGCTGATTTCATCCTCCGCACTTGAAACACGAAGCTCCGCCTGCGTCACTCGCTCCACGCAGTCACCCAACTCCTTTCTCATTGCATCCAACGCTGCCATAATCCCATCAAGTTTAGCGGAAAAGTCTGCTCTCATTGAGCTAATGACAGCCAGCACTGCACCTGTGCCGCCATCGTCAGCAGCAGCAGTTACCGCACCACCGCTAGTTTCATCCGCCATATCCGCAGCTTTTTCTACTGCGCCACAAACTTTAAAGTCCGTTAATTTGGACTGCTTCGGCGATTCAATTTTTCCCCCTCCTGATTTCCCAGCCTTAGTCTTCACCGGCATATCCTCACCCAAACGCTGGGAAAAGTTCTGTTCCAAATGAGAGAGTTATTTGCCGAATTTTTATTTCCAGGGGCAGAGCAGAGTGATACGTGTCCTTCTAGGCGGCCGCCATAACCGGAAGTCCCCGAGCTAGCTTTCTTGATTTGTTTGTTCAGTCTCTTCCTATCGGCTGCTGTAATGCCGTTGCCCCAGCAGACCACTCCAAAAGTGATGGCTGATGCCACCACTGTGTCGTAGAGTGTCTTCAAGAGCACCCCTTGTACACCAAAAGACCTGAGCCTCCTCAGTAGGAACAGCCTGTGCTGTCCCTTCTTGTAGAGTGCGTCGGTATTGTGTGACCATTGTGGGTTTTTCTTTCATTAACAGAGTGGTACCGACAATTTTGTCCACATGTGTAAGTGTTAGATATTGACATGATAATAATAGAACAGTCCTGAACACAGTCACCACTAAGATTATAGGTTGGGGCCCCCTGGAAGACACTTATGGGTGCGTCCCTGGAGGCACTGAGTGTGGCGGGTCTGGTGGTCTCGCTGTAAAGTCCCAGTTTGGGTCCCACACTGGCTGGATCGGTTCCTGGGCAGCTGTTCTCACCCTTCGCAGACAGCTGGCGTGCCATCTCGATCCATTGGCCAGCTGGAAAGTGGCTGGCCCCAACTGTACAACATTTCTCATCTGCGATGACGAAACCCCCTGTGGGTCTAGGCATCCAGATCATTGGACCCAAATCCATTTCAGCACTGTGAGAGGCGTTCGGTTCTGCCACACACGGCATGTGGCGACACATCCATGTCGGTGGTGGGATGTGCCCCCAGTTGGCGTTGCCCCACTGGATCCTGCTGGGCCATGAACTCTCCATCCTGCTGCCCCGCAGTGGCCCCTTGTTGTTTACGCCAGGCACTGATACTGGATGAGTCCGATTTCTGCCCTTCCTTTCCACAGGGAACTCGACTCAAGATGGCGACCGGGATGGTCACACTTTTTCAGTGCTGAGACAAAGTCACTGATTTTGCCATTAAAAGTGGCTGGCCTGCAGCGATCGGCGCTCGTGGCGAACACGCACGGGCTGAATTGCCACCTCCGTTGGATTGCCCTTTAATCGCCTTTCTCCAGCGACTTCCTGCGCCTTCCTGAAGCGATTGCTAAGCTAACTTAGCTTAATGCTACCTGAAGCGATTGCTAAGCTAACACTAGTTAGCTTAATGCTGGCGCCAGTCTCTAAATAACTAACCTACAGCGATCGGATATACCTCCGGTGGATTACCCCTTTGATCGCTTTTATCCGGCCACTGTGAGTAAACTGACCAGCGATTCCAGCGCTTCCTTGTGATTCACTGATGTGCCCTACCTGAAGCGATTGCTAAGCTAACACTAGTTAGCTTAATGCTGGCGCCAGCCATTCCACCTAACACCAGCCTGAATCAAAGCCCAGCTGCGAGGCCCAGCGGAGATACTACCAGGCAGGCGGCTATTTGTTGACGGGGCTCAGCAGAGATTTCACCCAGGCAGACGGCGGTAGGCGGCGGTGCCCAGCGGAGGACTTACCGTGACGGCAGCGGCGGTGTGCGACGAGACTACCCGAAGCGATTGCTAAGCTAACGCTAGTTAGCTTAATGCTGGCGCCAGTCATTCCACCTTACACCAGCCTGAATCGAAGCCCAGCTGCGAGGCCCAGCGGAGATACTACCAGGCAAGCGGCTATTTGTTGACGGGGCTCAGCAGAGATTTCACCCAGGCAGACGACGGTAGGTGGCGGTGCCTAGCGGAGGACTTACCGTGACCTCAGCGGAGCTCGGTGGCAGCGGCGGTGTGTGACGAGACTCGGTTGGAGGAGCGGGATGGGAGACCAGTTACGGCGACTATGAGCAACGAGACCAGCAACGGAAGGGGCTAGTTGGCTAGCTGAGGCCCAGCTGGATTCGAGGACGATCGGATCAGATTCTGGCGATATAAGCAGAATTTATTTTACTATCCACAGATTTTCTTTTTCCTTCTTTCCAAGAAAGACTGAAGATGGCTGCCACCGGATTAAAAAGTGGGCTGATGGGCACCACTAATAAGCCTTCTCTACTTATCTACTTCCTCTTCGTTTTGTCTTTGTGTGTCTGGACCTGCAACAAGAAGGATTTTCCGACAAACTCAACCAAAGGTGAAGTTAAAAAGTTTTATCTGTATGGATTTGGGCTTGGACATCTCACCCTACACTCTATGTGGTCTTTAAAAGGCCTGAGCAAAAACTTCCAAATTAAGGCAAACATGGCTGTTAAGCAAAAATCACAATATGGCAGAGGATATACAATTAAAGTTCTGTTAGGTCTGCTACTTCTGGCAGGAGATATTCACCTTAACCCTGGACCTGCCACTATTAAACAGCAGACCACTGGGTTAGCACAAAACCGAGCTGTACAAAAGCAAAAACAACATTTATTTTTCCAAACTGTTAATCATGCATGAGTTCTTTGGGACACCAAGGCTAAACCAAAGGGGATCCTCGGCGGTCATTTAAACATACGGAGCATAATCCCCAAAAGAGATGAGATTTCGGTGTTGCTGTTGGACTCAAATCTGGACTACCTTTGTCTCTCAGAAAGCTGGCTACACAGGAACATAGACACTAATATGATCGATATTGTGGGCTACCAGTGTTTTAGAAAAGACAGGCAGGTAGGGAGGGGAGGAGGTGTTTTAATTTACATCAAAGAGAAATATAAATGTCAACTGGTTGATTTGAATACTTCACTTG
Organism: Pholidichthys leucotaenia; assembly: GCA_020510985.1. NCBI lineage: Eukaryota > Metazoa > Chordata > Actinopteri > Cichliformes > Pholidichthyidae > Pholidichthys > Pholidichthys leucotaenia. The sequence goes on along the minus strand of CM035841.1, from coordinate 424,050,211 downwards.
AATGTTTAGCTGTTAATGTATGTCTCTCTCCGGTAATGAATTTCAACATTGCAGTAGTGTACAACCCACCGTCACACAACTCTTCCTTTTATAATGAATTAAGTGATCTGGTTAAACAACTTGAGAAGAACAGAGAAACAATAATTCATGGTGACTTTAATATCAACTGGTCTGATAAAAAAGACAAACAAAAACTGAAAAGCCTCATGACTAAATTTAATTACCAGCAAATCATCAAAGGACCCACCAGGATAACCAAACAATCCAGAACACTTATTGACATGGTATTTACTAATAAACCAGAACGAATAACCAGAACCTATAATCTTGTAACTGGTCTCTCAGATCATAACATGGTTCTTGCTGTCAGGAAACTTACTAAAAAGCGACTACAGTATTTTGGGGGAGTCGATATTGACAAATCAAATTTTATTATCCCCAAATCAAAAAATGAGGAGTTTGAACATTACTTAGAGAATCAAAATTGGGAGCAGCTCATGTCAACATGTGAAGTAGATGATTGTTGTAATTTTATAACTGCAACAATCACAAAGTCTATAGAAAAATTTTCAAAGCAAATTAAAAGTAGACAACAGAAGATTAGCCTACCATGGTTAAATAATGAAATAAGAAAACTTATGAAGAGGCGAGACTATGCACTGAAAACATCACTAACCTCCAAACTACAAAATGATCACCTTGTGTACAAAAGTTTAAGAAATAAAGTGGTACATGAGCTGCGAAAATCAAAAATATCTTATTACAATAAACTGATAGATCATGCAAAGGGTAACAACAGTTCCCTATGGAGGCATTTAAATAACTTAACTAATAAAAAAAACGATCAGAAGGGGGTAAAGGAACTTAGAATCAATGGCAAGACCGTCAGTGACAAGGCTACTTTGGCAAATGAATTTAATTCACACTTTGTGGGCTCTGTGGAAGACTTAACAAAAAATTTTGTGCTGCCAAATGTGCTCAACAACACAAATTCCATACTTCCAACAGATACTTTTCACATCGATGAGGTAAATGAGAAGTTAATTGCTGGCGTTGTTAAAACACTGTCAAACTCAAAAACTAATGATATCTACAATATGAGCACCTCCTTTCTCAAAATGCACAGCAAAATATTAATCAAACCACTGACTCATCTCATTAATCTCTCCATTAGGTCTAGTACATTTCCATCTGGCTGGAAAAAAGCTGTCGTCATACCAGTTCATAAATCAGGCAGTAAAGACGATATATGCAATTACCGCCCAATCTCTATCTTACCAGTCCTATCTAAGGTTCTTGAAAAAGTTGTAGCTACACAGCTGATAGACTACTTACAAGACAGTCAACTTCTTCATCCACATCAATTTGGTTTTAGACCAGGATACTCAACAGAAACAGCAAATTGTTGCCTTATTGAAAACGTCAAACAGTCCTTGGACAGGGGTAATGTGGTAGGAGCTGTTTTTCTAGATCTCAAAAAGGCTTTCGATACTGTAAACCACAGTTTGCTTTTATCCAAAATGGTATCTTTTAACTTCTCCCCAAATACATTAGAATGGTTTGCATCTTATCTCCAGAATAGAGAACAGTGTGTAAAAGTTCACCAGGATAAATCCTCATTTTTAAACAACCGCATGGGTATCCCACAAGGGTCCATTCTTGGTCCTTTACTTTTCAGCATTTTTATTAATGACTTGCCGTTACACTGCTCAGCTGCAACATGCCAACTTTATGCAGATGATGCAGTTATTTACACAGCTGCCAAGACTCCAGCACAGGCTGCAGATGTACTGTCTACAAGTATGGTTGATGTCCAAGAGTGGCTCCTCCAGAACCATCTATTGCTGAACCTTCAGAAAACAGTCTCAATGTGCTTTTCAATCAAAAAATGTAACCTGCAACATTTTAAAGTTAATATACATGATCATGACATCAGTTTAGCTACAGAATTCAAATACCTTGGCATTGTACTAGATCCTCAACTCAAATTTAATCTTCATATAAAGAAAATTTCAAAAACAGTAAAAAAAAATCTGAACTGCTTTAAATTAATTAGATATTACATACCTTACGAAGCAGCTGCACTGTATATGCATTCTATGGTTTTTTCTCATATATCATACTGTTTGACAGTCTGGGCTCAAGCAGCCCCTTCCACAATAAGACATATAGGTTCATTATATAATCAAACCCTAAAAATCTTGGACAAAAAGCCCATTAGGTGGCATCACTGTAATGTTTTAAAAAAATACAACCTATTGAGTTTTGAGAGCTTCATTGACCTCTGTCTTCTGAAATTAACGTTCAAATGTTTCCATAAATCAGCACCCGAGCCACTTGCTGGTTTCGTCCAAAGACAGGACAGCAGCAGAGCCACCAGGAGTTCTGTTAACAATAACTGTAAAATATTCCACCGCAGAACCACATTTGGACAAACAGCTTTCTCTATAAAGGGCAGTCACATCTGGAACACAATGCCAAATGAAATTAAAATAATAACGGACTTTAAAACATTCACTAAAAAGGTTAAAAACTGGCTGAAAAATAAACAAGAATGTACTCATGTATGAATTAACTGTCTGCAAAGTGAGAGTGAATGAAGGGAAGGAATAAATGTGTTTGTTTATAGTGAGTGACGGAGGGAGGAAGGTCTGAAATAGGCAAATGTGAGTTATGTTATATGTGTTAAATGTGAGTCAGGCTGTTATATTTGTGTATTTATAATATTTATAATATTTATGTTAAATGTGAGTCAAGCTGTTATATTTGTGTATTTATAATATAATATTTATAATTGTGTATTTATAATTTTTCTGCATTGATGTATGTGATTATTGTGTATATTTTTTATCTTGATTCTTTTTTCTAAAGCCCATCCAGGGACAAGAGTTGCAAATTAGCTAATAGCTATACACTCTATGTGCAACACATCAGATTAATTGTCTTTGATTAATTGTCTATGTTTATTGCACTGTCCCTGTCAAATAAACTAATCTACTACTACTACTACTGTCCTCTCCCTGCAGTCTCAAACTCGGAGCGGCTGTATTTCCATCCAGGCATGTTGCGTTCCCAGTATCAGAGTTTCAAAAGAGCCCCAGGTTGTCGCAGATGGTAAAACCCAGTTTGTAAAACAGGTCATAATCCAGGATATTATCCCCGTGTGTAGCCACCTGGAAAAAAATGCCGGGAGGGCTCTTGACCCATAGCAAACCGCCAGCAACACCGTCCCTACTAAGCTGATGTGTGTGAGCTTGTAGCCATATAACTCCACTGGATTCTTCCCAATAGGATGGTAAGGGAAGAATTTCTAAACTGAAACCCAATTCAGCACTGACCTCACAGCGGTGGTGTCCAGCAGCAACGGCAAGTCGACGTCATCCAGCTTCACCGTGCACCATATGTACACCAAGCCTCTGGAGCTTACAGCACGAATGGTGGTCATTGGTGGGTTTCTTGGGTTGGGTGGCTGGTCTGATGTTCGCTGTGACGATCGGCACACCTTGGTGAAGTGGTTGAGTTTGCTGCAGCGTCTGCGTCACTGCCTCCTGTCCGGGCAGGAACACGCTCTCTCTCGGTGCTTCGGGGAGCCGCAGTAACCACATGAATGGTGTTCCTTGATGTTCCGTTGCCCCGTAACGTTCACCTCGGTGTACTCCAAGTGAGTCGTGGTGTTAACGGGCACTTCTGCTGGGGTAACCACATTAGCTAGCGAGATTTATTGTTGTGGCTCACCCAGTTGTGATGTTAGCTTGTCGTGGCCTCCAACTGGAATGCCAACTCCACTGCCTTCGTCAGCGGTAGATCGTCAAGCACCCTGATTAGCTTTGTCCACAGCTGCCGGTTGCTGGTGTGCTCCGCTAGCTGGTCCTGCACCATTTTGTCCTCCATTCAGCCAAACTCACATATGCTCGCCAGCGGCATGAAGTGTCTGGCCAGCAGCAATATATCTGCTGAATATCCACTGACCCTCTGTCCGTTCAGACCACTGGTTGAGGGATAGGTGTGTCGTAATTCCAGTTCATGGGCACAATCCCGAAAAAGTGGCTTTCGACCCTGTTCAGGAAGGCCCGTGCATGTGCCTGTGTGTCCTATAGGACATCCTATGATGTTCTCTATTAGGCAACTGTGTTCACAAAATAAGTTATATTTAATAAAGTAGAATGACACAGGGTTAAGTATTGAACACGCTTGGTGAAATTCATTTAATATTTAGTAGAAAAGCCTTTGTTGGTAATAACAGCTTCCAGACACCTCCTGTATGAAGAAACTAGGACATCCTATGATCTCGGTGGTCTATAAAGACACATTTCTATGTGTTGTATGCAGATTAAGAAGGAGAGTAAAAACGGTTGTTGTTGACATTACTGAAGACCTCGCTGTCCTGTCTGTTTATTCCACTTGCTCTCCTTAAAAACACACTAAGATACATTACATGGTGTCAGAAGTGTCACTCATACGAAGATGGACCAACTAAAGCCGCCGAACAGTCTGTCGCTGGAAGGAAACCTCGCAGAAAACTGGCGTTCGTGGATCCAGAAGTTTGAGCTGTACCTGATTGCTAGCGGCATAGCTGAAAAATCAGAGAAAATAAAATGTGCTACGTTTCTTCATGTGGCAGGTGACGAAGCTATTAAGGTATTTAATACCATGGACTTTGATGATGATGATGTGGATGATTTTGACATCCTAAAAGAAAGATTTAGGCAATATTGTGAGCCAAGAAAAAATATAACCTACCTGAGGCACATATTTTTCACAAGAGTACAAGGCAAGAGTGAACCTATCGATGCATATGTGACAGACCTGAAAAACAAGGCCAAAGACTGTGAGTTTGGACTGTTAACTGATTCACTCATAAGAGATCGTATTGTGTGTGGAGTCACCAATGACCAGGTGAGAGCAAGATTGCTTAGAGAACCAGACTTATCCCTGAGTAAAGCTGTGGATATATGCAGAGCTAATGAAGCCACACAAAGCCATATGAAAGCTTTACAAGAAGAAACAGAAGTTTCAGTAAACAAGCTAAGCAAAATAAAGCTAACTAAGAGGTCTAAAGAAAGTGATGTCCACGCAAAAAGAGAATGCAATAAATGTGGGTATAAACATGAGCCACACAAGTGTCCTGCGTATGGGCAAACATGTAAAGTCTGCTCACGAAAAACCCATTTTGCTCGCATGTGCCACACAAGGATGCACAAAGAAAGCAGAGAAAGTTCACACAGACAGGAGAAAAATGTGAATGAGATAACTGAGCCAAAGAGAAGAGAAAATAAAAAGCCAGCTCATGTTGATACGATGAAAGTCGAAGAAGCTGAAAAATCAAGATGGACAATGGATTCTGACAATGAATGGTGAACAGGTCGTCTTCAGATTAGATACGGGTACATGTTGCGATGTGCTACCTCTCAAAATCTTAAAGAAAGTGACCAAAGGAGATATGCTACTGTTTGAATCCAGAACAAAGTTAGTATCATATTCTCGCCACAAGATGGAACCAGTGGGCATGGCAAAGCTGAAATGTGAATACAAAACTCAAGAACAGGAGCTTGAATTTCAAGTTATAAAAGCTGATTTGCCAGCGATCCTTGGAGGGGATTCATGTGAACAACTGGGACTGATAACCAGAGTCCACAAGGTGGATAGAGAAGAGGAAACTGACATTCTGACAGAATACAAAGATGTGTTTACAGGACTGGGGTGTGTACCAGGACTACATCACATTCAGGTCGACCCAGCTGTAACTCCAGTGATTCACCCACCCAGAAAGGTGCCTTTAGCACTGAAGGATGATATAAAAAAAGAACTAGAAAGAATGGAGACTCTGGGTGTGATTGAGAAGCAAACAGAGCCCACTGATTGGGTCAACAGCATGGTCATTGTCAAGAAAGCAAATAAAAGAATAAGAATATGCATAGATCCTCAAGATCTTAACAAAGCTATAAAAAGAGAGCACTATCCCCTACGAACAGTGGAAGAAGTCGTTGCAGAGATGCCGAATGCAAAGGTGTTTTCAGTGCTAGACGCAAACCATGGCTTCTGGCAAATACAGCTTGATGAAGAAAGCTCCAAGTTATGTACCTTTAACACACCATTTGGTAGATACCGATTTAAGAGGCATCCCTTTGGTGTGTCATCAGCCCCAGAAGTCTTCCAAAAGTACATCGCCCAGAGACTGGAGGACCTGGAAGGAGTTGAGAATGTTATGGATGACATCCTGGTGTGGGGTGTAAATAAAGACCAACATGACAAAAGGCTGAGACAACTACTGGAAAGAGTGAAAAGCATTAATCTGAAACTGAACAAGGACACATGTAAGATTGGCATGACTGAAATACGATATATTGGACACATTTTGAGTGCAGAAGGCCTGAAGCCAGACCAAGAAAAAGTCAGAGCAATAGTTAACATGCCTCAACCAGAAGATGTGGCTGCACTCAGATTTCTTGGTATGGTGCAGTACCTTGCAAAGTTCATACCAAACCTGTCAGAGGTAAGTGCACCACTCAGAAAACTTCTGGAAGGAGAAGTTGCATGGCACTGGGAGTCACAGCAACAAAAGAGCTTTGAACAGCTGAAGTCACTTGTCAGTGAAACCCCTGTGCTGAGATTTTATGACATAAATAAACCAGTTACATTGTCTGTGGATGCAAGCTCTGAAGGATTGGGAGCTGTGATATTGCAAGAGGGTCAGGCAGTGGCTTATGGTTCAAGATCGCTAACAGACACACAGAAAAGATATGCACAAATTGAAAAGGAACTTTTGGCTATTAAATTAAATCACCCTTATTGTCATTCAACCGTACAACCAATCATGTACAGCAGAACGAGATTGTGTTTTACCTATCTACAGTGTAAATCACACACACCCCAAGTGCAGAATCAGAGGGCCGCTGCCATGCAAGGCACCGCCACAGAGTTCCCTCCTCCATTCCATTTATTGCTGAGCACCAAGCTGGACGGCAGGAAGTTCCACTTTTATATGGTCTTCGGCATGACCCGGCCTGGATTTGAACCCCTGCCTCCTGGGTGTGGGGTGGATGCTCTACCAACTGAGCCACCACTCCGGTAGTGTATGGCTGTGAGAAATTCAAGCAGTATCTGTATGGAAGACCAGTACAGGTTGAGTCAGACCATAAACCACTGGAAGCTGTGTTCAAAAAAGGGTTGCATAAAGCACCACCCAGACTACAACGTATGCTGATGAGTCTGCAGCCTTTCAACCTGCAGGTTACTTATAAACCAGGCAAAGACTTGTACATTGCAGACACTCTGAGCAGAACTTTTCTTAAAGAGCAGACAGAAAAACTATTGGAGGAGGAACTTGAAGTTAATCTCCTTACAGCACACCTACCTGTCTCAAAGGAAAAGCTGAAGTTATTCCAGAAAGCAACAGCAGCAGATGAGGAACTGCAAATGTTAATGAAAGCAGTTCAGTCAGGATGGCCAGCACAAGTCAGTCAAGTTCCAGCTGAGATAAGGAAGTACTGGACATTCAGAGAGGAACTCACATGCTCAGAAGGACTAATATTCAAGAACTCCAGCTTCAGAAAATCCATGAAGCACATCTTGGCGTTGTTAAATGCAAAGAAAGAGCAAGAGATGTTTTGTTTTGGCCCAGTATGTCTAAACAAATAGAAGAAACAGTGCTAAGGTGTTCTATCTGTAACACACACAAGAGGAACAATGTCAAAGAACCACTTCAGAGTCATGACATTCCCAGCAGAGCTTGGGCAAAAGTTGGTGTTGATCTTTTCCATTTTGACCAAGGTGATTATCTACTGTGTGTAGATTATTACTCAAAATATCCTGAAATTGCCAAATTGCCACAAACAACAAGCAAACATGTCATTGTAGCTCTTAAATCTATGTTTGCCAGACATGGAATTCCAGACGAGCTCATGTCAGACAATGGACCACAGTTTTCAAGTGCAGAGTTCAGACAGTTTGCAGAAACGTGGGAGTTTAAACACACCACATCGAGCCCGGGATACCCACGATCAAATGGGCAAAGTGAACGTGCAATTCAAACAATAAAAAAACTACTAAAGAAGGCACAAGGGAGCCAAGGAGATCCTTATATTGCTCTTCTTGAATACAGAAATTCACCCTTGGATGGAGTCAAATTGTCTCCAGCACAATTGCTGATGAATCGGAGACTGAAAACAAAATTGCCAACATCAGGTCAGCTGTTAGTGCCACAGCTGAACAAGAATAAGCAAAAACAACTGAAGGAGAGACAGATGAGACAGAAACATTACTTTGACCGTGGAGCCAGAGCCTTACCTGCTCTACAAGAGGGAGAGACAGTTAGATTCAGAGCTGAGAATACATTGTGGAGATGTGTTGAAGGACGAGACTGAGTTTATTCCTCAGGTTCAGCTTTATTCACAATCACATACTCCAACATTCCAAAGCAGAAAAAGAGGATGAATCTTCTCACATGTCCTTTTATACCCAGGACATCAAACCTACAGTCACATGGTGTTTAATCAAACATACAGTCACATGGTACTTAATCCCAGTCACAGTGTAACTTCCCCCGATCTTAACACCATCCACCCCCTAGTCTCCGGTGGTCAGGAAATCTCTCAAGGCCATCTCCTTGAAACAAAAGGCCAAATCTCACACCCTCCTGTTACCTCTAGGAGGCTCAGTCCCTTTGTTCCCCTGAGACGTGAAGCACACAATAAACATACAGTAATATATCTGTGGAGCATATGAAACCAACATATGTGCCCCACAACATGGCAACCAGCTATTGTGGTAAAGAGCCACAACACACCAAGATCATTTGTGATTCAGACCCCTGGAGGATGTAAATTCAGGAGAAACAGGCGCCATCTACTGAAGTGCAGAGAAGAAAGTGTTCCTAAAACCACAAACACTGATCAGGAGGATTTCCCGACCCCTGCATGTGAGCCAACAGAGACCATCTCATCGGAGCAAGCACCTGTTCATTCTCCTGTAAAGGAAACTGAGAATTCCAAAGCAGTTACTGAAGAGCCAAGGAAAACTTCACGCTTTGGCAGACTGATTAAACCCCCACAACGTTATACAATGTGAAAACAACATAAAGAAATGTTTAAGTGTATCTTAAGGGATGTTAGCCCTGTAATGAAAAGAAAAGCAGTTGTTCAGGTTAAAACCATACCTTTTAACTTGTGAGTCATATTAGGATTTATTGTTTTTCTGAAACAATATAGTATGATATTCTACTTCTAAAGAAGGGAGATGTAATGTAGTAATGTGGTCTGCCACTAGGGGCGCTGTTAAGTGTTGTATGCAGATTAAGGAGAGTAAAAACGGTTGATGTTGACATTACTGAAGACCTCGCTGTCCTGTCTGTTTATTCCACTTGCTCTCCTTAAAAACACACTAAAATACATTACACTATGTGTCCTATGATGCCTGAGTTCATAGGACGTCCTATGATGTTCAGGAAGAGATCATAGGCCATCCTATGATGTCCTATGAAGCGTGACAGACACAGAGATTTCTTGCTTTTATAGAGTGATGATACAACATACATCAATTATTCTTAAACATCTACAACATGTAATATATCATCATCATCATCCGTATTTATTTTTGACAGGACACAATTAATCGCTCAGTTGGGGTGGGTCCTGCTTGACTGCATTTCTCAGAAAATATGACCTAGAAAAACAAGTTATAAAATTATGTTCAACTGTCCAGTAGCAGGGACCAGTGGTGGCTGCTGGGGAAGCCCAAGTGGTAGCAGGGAGGCCATGCCCCCCCCTTCCCTTGGGGGGCCCCTGCTCCTTGTTCCAACACCCAACACCATCCCCCACTGTTGCTAGTACACCAGTAAAATGCTAATGCTAATGGCAAATTCTACACTCTGCTGTACCTCATTATGATAAGTGAATGAATATTGGGCAATGTACATTAAACTGACAAGTGTGGAGATTGTGTGGAAAGGATGAGGCAGAGTTATTTCTCAGGTTCCATTTTATTCACAAAACACTCTCCAACATTCAAAAGCAGAAGAAGGAAAACTCCCAACATCTGCCAGTCTTATACCCCTGACATCAAAGTACAAAATCCCATTGTCTTTAAATCCCAAACACAATGCATCCCCCCTGCAGTTCCTCTCTCTTCCACCCAAACCTGGGTGGTCAGGAAATCATTCATGTCCATCTCTTTGCATATCAAAAGGCCAACTGTCTCGTCCTCCTCTTATCCCCAGGAGGTCCAGACCTTTTGTTCCTCTTCAGACGTGAAGCCAAAATAAGCACACAGGAATATACATGAGAGAATATGAACAGTCATATACATGTGAGCCCGTGAAACTACATATGTGCACCACATATAACCCCCCCCCCCAAACGTCTAAGATGAAACAAACAAACACAGGTTGCATGTCATAATAAAATCGCCACACATCAGTCCACATGCTGTCTTGGTCTCAACCGTCTGCCGTATCTGCTGCAGGCGGGCTTAACCTCTTCCGCGGCGTCCTCCTGCTGTGGAGCTGCTGTCTGGGGATTAAAACTGTTAGTCAATCTCTGTGAGTGTACTGGGGAATGCTCCCTAGGGGGTCTACCCCGTCACGGGGCCCTCGCCAACTGCACAGTTTCGTCAGCCATCACAAAAGCAGGTTTGAGTCTGTCTATGCCAATCATCTCCTTTCTGCCCCCCAAATCTAGCAAAAAATGCTTATCACCTGTTTCTAGCACTCTAAATGGTCCATCGTAAGGCGGTCACAGAGCTGTGCGGTGGGCATCATGTCTGACAAAAACAAACTCCGCATTTTTTAAAGCTTTAGGCACAAAAAACACGCGGAAAACTGTGGTGAACGGGGCCTGGTAGGACACTCGGGCCATTGCTATTCTGCAACCGCTGAGCCGAGGAGAACTTTGGCGCTGGGTTGTCAGGGAGAAATTCTCCAGGCAGCCGAAGTGGCTGTGCGAACACTAGCTCCGCTGGGGAGGCGTCTAAATCCTCTTCAGGTGCAGAACGCAACCCCAATAGAACCCATGGTAGTTTGTCAACCCAATTTGCATCCGTAAGCGACGCTCTGAGAGCCGCCTTCAGCGACCTGTGAAAACGTTCGCATAACCCGTTAGCCTGCGGGTGATACGCGGTCGTGCGGTGGATCATTGCCCCCAGGCTGCGGGCCATCGCTGACCAAAGTTCGGAAACAAATTGTGGGCCTCTGTCAGACGTAATATCCGACGGAACTCCAAAACGCGCTACCCATGCAGTTAAAAAAGCGCGCGCCACCTCCTCGGCTGTGGTTGATGACAGGGGAACCACTTCTGGCCAGCGCGTGGTGCAGTCAACCATTGTCAGAAGATGTGTGCACCCTTGCGAGGGAGGTAGGGGGCCTACGAGGTCCACATGGACATGATCAAACCTTTTAGCTGGAATATGAAACGGAGCTCTCGTGTGTCTATGCACTTTGGCCCGCTGACAGGCCATGCAGGCTGTCGCCCACTCTCTAACTTGCTTGCGCAGGCCCGGCCATACAAATTTCTCCCCTACCATTTTGACCGAAGCGTGCGGGGTGCGCCAGCGAATGGATCAAGTCAAAAACGCGGCGGCGCCACGAGGCCGGAACCACCGGACGGGGTCGCCCGGTGGAAACATCGCAGATTAGGGGGGGCATACCGTCTTGCAGCACCCTGTCCTCCAGCCTTAACCCTGTTGGTCCAGACTGGAGCACGCGCACGTCCGCGTCACCGCCCTGCTCCGCAGCCATGGCTGCGTAATCTATCCCTACGCGGACTGGGGTCGCGCGCACTTCTGTGCCGCTACCCTGGTCCGCAGCAACAGCTGCAAAATCTACCTCTACACGGGCTGGAGCAGCCATGGCACGTGAGAGGCAGTCTGCCACTACGTTAAGTTTACCCGCTACATGCTGGATATCGGTAGTGAACTCCGAAATTGCGGCCAGCTGTCTCTGCTGCCGGCCTGACCAAGGTTCCGAAATCTTGACCATCGCAAAAGTCAGCGGTTTGTGGTCAACGAACGCGGTGAAACGACGTCCCTCCAGCCAAAACTGGAAGTGACGAATAGCCAAATGGAGAGCTAACAACTCCCTGTCGAATGCGCTGTATTTTCGCTCACTATCGCGCAAAGTCTTGCTGAAAAACGCGAGCGGCTGCCAGGCTCCAGCCACATACTGTTCCACAACCGCTCCTATGGCCACATCTGACGCGTCAGTAGTGAGCGCCATGCGGGCCGTTGGGACTGGATGTGCTAACAACGCAGCGTTTGCCAAGGCTGTTTTGACTTCAGAGAATGCACTCTCCCGCTCGGGAGACCATTCGATTTTATTTGCGTGTTTTTGTTTTTTAAGCGCAGCGTACAATGGTTGCATGAGCTGCGCCGTGCGGGGGAGGAAACGGTTATAAAAATTCACCATTCCCAAAAACTCCTGTAACGCTTTGATTGTCTGTGGCTGGGGAAAATTTGCCACCGCGCGCACCTTGTCAGGCAGAGGAACTGCTCTTTCGGGAGAGACGCAATGCCCCAAAAAATCAATCTGCGCCACCCCGAACTGACACTTCGCTGGGTTGATTATTAGCCCGTGTTCCGCCAACCTCCGGAAAACTGCCGTGAGGTGGCTTTCGTGTTCGATCTCGGACGCACTGGCTACCAAAATGTCGTCCAGGTAGAAGAACACGAAAGGGAGATCGCGCAACACCGCGTCCATCATGCGTTGGAAAGTCTGCGCTGTGCCTTTAAGCCCAAACGGCATGCGCAAAAACTCAAAAAGCCCGAAAGGAGTTATTACCGCTGTTTTGGGTATGTCCTCAGCGCGGACTGGGACCTGATGATAACCGCGTACCAGGTCTATCTTAGAAAAAATGCGCGTCCCCGCCAAATGAACTGAAAAATCCTGGATATGTGGGATTGGGTAGCGGTCGTGTGCTGTAGCATTGTTCAGCCTGCGAAAATCACCGCACGGCTGCCACGAACCATCAGTTTTAGGGACCATGTGAAGCGGTGAAGCCCAAGGGCTCTTTGAACGTCGGATGATGCCCAATTTTTCCAGGTTGGCGACCTCCTCACGCGCTATGGCCAGTATAGCTGAATCCAAGCGCCGAGCTTTTGCAAAAACGGGCGGCCCGGTGGTAGTAATAAAATGCTCCACCCCGTGTTTAGCCACGGACGCCAAAAACGTTGGCACCGTGAGTGCTGGAAACTGAGTGAGGAATGTGTGGAACTTACCACCTGCAGCTGTGATGTTGGCTTGTGCTGTTGGCGGGGCCACTTGCGCTGTACAGGGAATAGAAGAAAAAGAGAGTGCATTAACCAGGCGTCTGTTAGCAAGATCGACCAACAAACCATGTGAGCACAAAAAATCAGCACCTAACATGTTGAAATTGACTGCCGCTATGACGAAAGTCCACTCGAATGTGCGGCCGTGTAACGACAGAGACAGGGTCTTCTCCCCGAAGGTCTTAATCACTGAGCCATTCACTGCTGACACCACAGGGCCACTGGAAGACGCCAGCCGGTCAGCGTAGGAAGGTGTGATGAAACTCAGCTGGGAGCCTGTGTCCACGAGGAAGTGCCTCCCCGATCGTGCGTCCCTCAAGTAGAGCAGCTTGTTCTCCTCACCGAGAGCCGCAGCTGCTACCGACTCCCGGTCTTGGCGTTTCCCAAGCGCTTGAATTGGCACGGTGGAATGCACTTGCGTGCCCTCTCGGCGAAACGACAATGGTAAAAGCAAAGGACGTTGTCCGCTCCGCGCCTCCTGGCCCCCGTCGCTGCCGTCGTCGGTGAGTCTGGTGCTGCAGCCTCTGGCCCCCTGCCATCTCTGGATGTTGCGCCCAGCTCCGCTGCTGCAGTCGTGGCCGTGTGTCGTCTATGGGCGTCGACGAGTCGTTGCACCTCCTGGCCCAGCTCGTGGTAGTCTCGGTGGGCCAGCAGCTGTGAACTGGCCAGGGTAACTCTCACCGCTGGCGGTAGTGTCCTGAGGAAAAGGTGGGTGAAAATAAAGCCATCATCTTCGGCGTCTCTCAAACTCAGTATCTTCGCCATCAGGTCTGCAGGTCTGTCGACCTCACACTCAGTCAACGCCAGGAGCTTCTCTGCTCGCTCTCCCAGCATGGGGGTGAAAAAACGGATGAGAGCAGCCTTCAAAGTGCCGTACTTGTCGTCGTCTGGCGGGTGGTTGATCAGGCTCTCTACACGCTGGGCTGTGTGGTTATCCAGCTTTGCAACTACATGGTAAAACTTTGTGGCGTTGGCCGAAACCTTCCGAAGATGGAACTGTGCCTCAACTGTGTTAAACCAGGAGCGCGGACTGTTCTGCCAGAAGTCCGGAAGCTAGACTGTGGTAGCTGCATTAGCTTGGCTGGCTCCTGATGAGTCCGGTGCAGGAGAATCGTCTCCGGCCATAATACGTCTTAAGGTCACCAGTGTGGAGATTGTGTGGAAAGGATGAGGCAGAATTATTTCTCAGGTTCCATTTTATTCACAACACACTCTCCAACATTCAAAAGCAGAAGAAGGAAAACTCCCAACATCTACCAGTCTTATACCCCTGACATCGAAGTACAAAATCCCATTGTCTTTAAATCCCAAACACAATGCACCCCCCCTGCAGTTCCTCTCTCTTCTACCCAAACCTGGGTGGTCAGGAAATCATTCATGTCCATCTCTTTGCATATCAAAAGGCCAACTCTCTCATCCTCCTCTTATCCCCAGGAGGTCCAGACCTTTTGTTCCTCTTCAGACGTGAAGCCAAAATAAGCACACAGGAATATACATGAGAGAATATGAATAGTCATATACATGTGAGCCCGTGAAACTACATATGTGCGCCACACAAGTAACAAAATATCTTATTGCACCAGCAATTTTCTGGTTACTAATTCAAAATATACCTATGAGTACTTCTTATCTTCATAACAATGAAGTGAGGAAAAGAGGGTTCATAATACACGGTTTTGATTTGATCCAGACAAACCACCATAAAAGAAAAATTGGCAACATCATTTTCTTGATTCAGTATAGTACAAAGATGAATTTTAGCATTGTTGCCAAAACTATACCCCAAATTTTTATAACCAAATTTATTTAAAAATAAATCGATGGACTATCTCTCTACATCAGAGGAATCCTTCAAAGGTTCACGAACAACATATCAGGTAAGTTATATGATTTTCATACTGGATGATAAAATGCTTATGCAGATTAAACAATAAAACAAATATACTATTGTATCTAAAAAATATGCTTAAGTAATTTTTAAAAATTTAAAATAACATTTTTTTTTACCATATTTAAAATTTTTGAGATGTACTGATTGATGACTGAACACAGATGAACATCTAATGGACAACCCACTTATTTATCTGTCATTTTGAGTCCATTTCAAAAATAAAAGCACCAAGGTGCTGATGCCTCAGTGCCTGTGACATAATAGCGTGGGGGACTGTAAAAAAGTCACACTACCACTTGTAGTGGGATACACGATACATATCGCATTATGTATTTTGTGTACTGAATGTCCTTTAAAGTTTTGTTTTACTTACATTTTTATTAGAAATGTATGTTCATTTCACTTTTGAAAAAGGTGTGTAATAAAATGAAAACTTATGTCAGAGAAAATTCTTCACAATATGTCACTGAGCAAAGTGTCTTTTTTCCTTTGCTTAACAGAACTCACATTATCAAATGATCAAGTTTATCCACATGGACAGAAATGTTTCAGTTTACGACATATAGTTAATACTTGGTGGTCTGTGACAGAAGTATAATTTATCACTTTTTTAAAAAATGTGTCTACATTCCATCAGTTGTTTATTTAGCGAGCCACTTGCTCTTATATTGAAGGGTTGCAAGACTGGATAGGAGCTGTTATTTTGGAAGATCAATTACCGAACAGAGTTCAGACTTGAAATGTTTATCCCCCCCCCCCCCATTTCCTATGCTTAAGCTGAGCCTATGTTTATTCTGTTATTTTCTGTTTCATCTCTGCTTGCTGCAGTTTAGATTTCTCTGTGAGCATGTAGGGGGGTGGGGCAGCCACGGTGAGCTAGAGAGCTTCCGCTTTCAGACATCAGCGGCCAAGTTGCAGACAAACTTGTCTTGCAGCAGCTCATTTTAACGTGATAAATATTTGAGTATCCGTGAGATAATGATTTATGTATCGTTGGCAGCCAAATGTACTGATACAACAAATATATTCGGTATATTGCCCAGCTCTAACACTGTGACAGGAAGTCATCCCTGTGCTGTAAAAAAGTCACACTGCTGCCTCTAGTGGCCCGGCATAGTAATTACAATAACTTTTTTCCCAGCTCCATTGATGGTAACAGGGAGTTAAATTTGTGTTTATTTTGAAAACAAAGCCTTATCTGGAAATTCTGGCAAATTAAAAGTCAAGAAAATATGGTGATAGTGTGGCGGGTTGATTCAACACCCCCCACAACACACAGAGACAGTCAGCTCGTTACTCCTGGGTTTTTTCCGCTGCATGCTGAGTTTACAGCTGTGAGGTTAAAGTGTCATCCATGCATTGTATTCATGCATCCCGTCTGTACCTCTGATATGCAAATGCCCAGATCGACTGCTGTGAATGTCTTTGATGTATTGTCTGAGTTGGGTATATATGCTGCACTGTTCTGTAAATCAGCCTCTCATTCACTGACTCCTTCAACTGCTGCAGACAGGCACTTTGTGTCTCCTCTCTCAGAGCCTGAGGACATCATCTCAGCCCGCAGCACGAGGGCTGGGGAGGTGTTCCGATGAAGGCGGTATGATTCAATAAACCAACTAAAAACTCCATTGCTGCCTTTATTTCATCATGCCGCTTCACTGGTGACCCCGAACATGCACACGCTTTGTGCAACGCAACCTTCTGGTCTGGACAGCCACGCTGGCGACCTGACGCTGAAGAAAACGAGCTGCCGGCAAACGCAGCACCGGGCAGTGATGCTCCGCCGACGAGCGAACGCAGCAGCCTGACTGATCTGCCCTCCCTGCGGCTTCAGGGAGGCCTCAACGCAGAGCCCACGGCAGGCAAGTTACTCTCCGGACATCGCCCAAGATCGGGTAAACGGCAGTAAACGTCATGGCGCGACCCTCGCCGAGATCGGGGCATCCATACGGGACAGCCTGAGGGACAAAGATCGTCTATCTCCCCTCAACGCTCCAACGCACCATGACTAATCTGCAGCCACGGCTCATCATAGATGTTTTTCGGCGCCGACTGCGCCGATCTCCACCAAGTTTCCGACCCTGGTTTCCTCTCCAGCGGCCCCACCCATGCAAGGAGCCCCGGCACACGCACCGGGGGTGACGAGAACGGCGCAACACGCACGGAACAAGAATGGCTCCAGAGACCGCCATCGTCCTGCGCAGCTGCACGCAGAACCTTCAGGGCTGTGCGCTCACCTGAAGCAAGCACGCGCGCAGCGCGCTCACAGGATTCACTAATGATTTCAGCCACGGCGCACAAAGGATTCAGCCGTCTGCTTTTCCCGAGGGCTTTAAGGCTGCGCACGCACCTAAAGTCAACACGCCAAGTTCCTCTGCTTTTGTTTATGCAACCTCGCGGCTCCTGTTTTTCTTCATGGCCACGAGAGGAGTCAGAGACTAATTTTTCTTCTGGTGATCTCCACAAGTTCAACGGGACAGCCCCTCGACATCACGGAGCAGCAAACAATTTTTGGCGCGGCCCGAACGATTTCACCGCGCCCGGTCAGCACTAACTACCCCCCTTCCCCCTCCCCCTCCACCTGCACAGAGCTTTTCCCTGCTCGCTGCCCAAACTGCAACATTGAGGTCTTGGCCCCCTGCCGTGCCTTCTGGGGGGGGAGCGTGTGGCGGGTTGATTCAACCCCCCCACAACACACAGAGACAGTCAGCTCGTTACTCCTGGGTTTTTTCCGCTGCATGCTGAGTTTACAGCTGTGAGGTTAAAGTGTCATCCATGCATTGTGTTCATGCATCCTGTCTGTACCTCTGATATGCAAATGCCCAGAT
Organism: Pholidichthys leucotaenia; assembly: GCA_020510985.1. Classification (NCBI taxonomy): domain Eukaryota; kingdom Metazoa; phylum Chordata; class Actinopteri; order Cichliformes; family Pholidichthyidae; genus Pholidichthys; species Pholidichthys leucotaenia. Next base: position 424,032,238 of record CM035841.1, on the reverse strand, counting down.
CGACTGCTGTGAATGTCTTTGATGTATTGTCTGAGTTGGGTATATACTGTATGCTGCACTGTTCTGTAAATCTGCCTCTCATTCACTGACTCCTTCAACTGCTGCAGACACGCACTTTGTGTCTCCTCTCTGAGAGCCTGAGGACATCACCTCAGCCCGCAGCACGAAGGCTGGGGAGGTGTTCCGATGAAGGCGGTATGATTCAATAAACCAACTAAAAACTCCATCGCTGCCTTTATTTCATCATGCCGCTTCAATACAATGATACAAACCTTTAGTTGCACCTAACTTTGACCAGACGAGCTGAAACAGACAGGCGGACAGACAGATACAACCACAGATGCACTGAGTGATTACTGTATGCCTCCGTTCACTGAGGCATAATGAAAGCACCAAGGTGCTGATGCCTCGGTCCCAGAGCCTTGGCGGAGGTATGCGTTCTCGGATCATCACCAAAATGTTATGGGTTCCTCTCTAGCCCAAGGACCACCTCTGGTAAAAATTTCATCCAAATCCATCTAGTAGTTTTGGAGTAATCTTGCTTACACACTGTGAGAAGATAAGAACCTTGGTGGAGGTATGCATACTGGAATCATTACCAAAATGTTATGGGTTCCTCTCTAGCCCAAGGACCACCTCTGGTAAAAATTTCATCCAAATCCATCCAGTAGTTTTGGAGTACACACATGCATAGTGAAAATAATCTGCAGCTCACATGCCTGTACTATCGGCGGGAGCCAAAAGCCACCAAACTGATTTGAACAGCTGCAATCCAAATACAAAGAAGAGCACGGTGGCAGACATTTTAAATGGCGGAAGTAATGGAGATACGTAACTACAATGACAGTCAAGACAAACAGGAGCTTTTGCGGTTTAGTTGCAGAGGAAGAAAACAGATGGGCAAAAAGACAATCATTTGTTTACCCAGTACTGGCGGATTGCTCAGTACTTTTCTCTGGCAGGAGTCTCCGGGCGCATGCACAGTACCGTTCCATTTCGTCTGGTGGAAGTTTGTGGGCACGTGCAGTACTGTTCCATTGATGGTAAAGGTGAGATATTTTTGTGTTTATTTGAAAAACAAAGGGTTATTTTGAAATTCTGGCAAGTTAAAAGTTGAGAAAATATGGTGATACAATAATACAAGCCTTTAGTTCCACTTAATTTTAACCTGGCAAGCTGAAACAGAGAGGCGGACACACACACGCACACGCACACACACGCACGCACACACACGCACGCACACACACGCACACACACACACAAACACACACACACGCAGAGCCACAAATGCAAATCGGTGATAACTGTTTGCCTCTGTTTTCACTGAGGCATAATAATGAATCCAGTTATGATGATCTAATAAAATTTGCTAACATAGTGACAGTAGGCATTACTGGACTATAATATGTTTGCTTCTGACACAGTTTCAGAATAGCCAGTGACTTCTATTTGAGTACAGTGGACCTGTGCAGCTGCCACCCACAAAGGAGGGCACTGGCAGAAGAGCAGGAGCAGTTGGATATTCATAGTTTTTGATCATGTGACTTCCGGTGGGATCACCGGCGGTTATGGGGGGGATAATCACGTAGTAAAATGGAACAAAAAAAAAGTGAAAACGTCCAAAATTTATTATGAAACTCTTGATAATGACAGACAGCGGTATGACGACAAATTAGTTTTAATTGAGAAACAGGCCTTTATCTCATTCCAAAGCAAAACTGGCCAAAAGACACAGAGAAGTGGGCCAGCATCACCTATCCAGACATGTACAAAGCTAAATATATTTCTCAATCTTCATAACACTTATCATGCATGTTTATCCACATCAGCCCATAAATTATTCACACTTAATTTCTCCTGTTTGTTTTTCTCTGTTTTTGCTCTCATTTTTTTTTTTTTAGATCTGCTCTAATTTGATTTAGCATTAGCTAAAGGCTGGCTTCATTCAGCACACTCACCTGTGCAGGTGCTTTCAGATGAAGTTAGACATCGTTATCTTGGTGTCTAATCATTATCCCTTATTGATAACAATAAGCAGCTGATTTGTAGACTCCCAGCTACTTGTAATTATCCTCAAAGCCACAGGCTGATTAGCCGGTGTTCTGACATTTTGGCATCAGATCAGCAAACCTTGGGTTACTACTCCTAGTGAATGTTGAATGTCCTCCTCTTGAATGTTGGCGAAGTCTGGATCTCAGCGTCGTTCTCGAAAAGCCTCAACTCCAGCAAAGGTTAGTTTTAGCAGCTAGCTTGTTCCAGCACAGAGTATCCAAGCTTTGCTGGTCTCCTGCCAGCAGCCTCGAGAATAAAGTTATGTTGTTTTTCTCCTCTTTGGAGCCTTCTTTCATGGGAAAGGAAACAGGAGGTGAGCAGGATCCAGGTATGGTCCGTACAGAGGTCTAATCAGCTGGAATGATTAGAAGCATCTGCGTAGCTGAGCATAAGGAGACATTTTCTGTCTCGCCTGTGTGGACAGCTGATTTTACAGACTGCAGTCAAAGGTAAGAACTTGGGAAGGAGGGCTCAATTGTGATTTAGATCTTCATAATATCCTGTAGCTTGAAAGTGTGACATTTAAATTGGCTCGGATCCCTGATAGGTCCCGTGGTATCTGCCCAACTTGGTCAATGGCCGACTCGGCCCACCGTCAGGCGGACCAAGTCTGGGCATGATTTACACCCAACTTGACCCATCGATTACCGTATTCAGGACTCGCGGTGTCAGAGATTGAACGTATTGTTGAAGTGCCGTAATTGAAACAAAGATAGAATTAATTACAGAAATTTACTCAAAAAAATGTCTTCGATTACAGTAGGTGGTGGGCCGAGTGGCTCTATCTGCTTTAGTTTTTGAGATGATTGATCCCCATCTAGAGAGTAGCTGAGTTTCACAGATAGGCTAACTCATATTTTTCAAAACATGAATGTGTTTGTTGGCAGGCTAAGTTTGTGCATATTTTTAATGAAAATTAAACTTTAGTTATGAAACCTGATAAGGCGGCTCTGAGGCGATCTCTAAGGACCTCTAAATGCTTAACCAATCAAAACAGAGCTCCATGATCACTTGACTTGAGTTCAACCAATGAGCTGCGTCATTGTCGAAAGTAACCGTAAAGGAAAGATGGGCTGACAATGCTGCAATTTCATCAGCTAGGTAAGCATAATAACGTTATATTTATGTCCCTGTGTTTTCTTTTCGTATTACAGATCTCCATAGTTAGTGTTACAATCAAGTGCTGCTCCCCATTGTCCCTTGTCTTGTGTGGCATATTGCGAAATAAAGTTACACATTCTTCACATCGTCCTGCTGTTAAAGAAGGCCTGCTGAAAAAACAGCAAATAACAGCATCAGACCAGCACCAATAAACAATAGTTTAGTATTGTAAATAGTAGTTTTAGTGTTGTTTGTGAGAGTTTTTGACAGTTTATTGTTTTTGTTACGTGTTTTGTCGTGTTTTCGGAGCAGCGTCTTTTTTTTTGCTTTATTTCTTGTTTTTATAGATTTTTTAAAGTAATAATTTGTAAATAGCTTAGCAAAAGTGTTGAGGAGATCAACTATAAAGAAGAAAGCCCCGTGGAAGAGGAGGAAATCTCAGCAGAAGTGTCCCAATCTCAACCACAGTGATACAGTTTGTATCACTGGATATTTATTCCCAGCTTTGTTACAATAATTTTTTTCAATATCTATATTATTTCTATTTTGTTCAATTTGTAGTGTATTTTTTTTCTTATTAGTTTTGTTTCAAATTGCTTTGTCATCGTTATATTTATTACTTATTTGTATACTGTTGCACATTTGTTCTTGAAACACAAGTTTCTTTTTGATAAATCTTATCTAATTTTATGCTATATATTTATATTTTTAGAGATTGTTCAGATGAAGAGAAATCCACCAGGACCAGCAGTGGAACAAGAACAGCTGGAGAGGAACTGATCCTGGACTACCACAAAGCTAAGAAAACGCCTCGACATGGACACATAAAACAGCCTGTAAACTGGACACTGTAAGTTCTGGGCAAACACAAATATTTGAGAACATGTATAAGGGGTTCAGTTTAATGTTTGCTATTGCAAAACTTTTGTTCATGCACATTTGAAATATTTATAAAGAGAAAACTGGTGAAAATTCAAATGTTTTTCTTTTTTTGTAATTACACAGTTTTAAGCATTTAAAAGATATAATATTGACATATACTTGCCAGATTTTGAAATGTACACTTCTCCTGAAAAACAGGGCAAAATATTTTACACAAAGGACATTTATGACATTTTTATTTAAAAAAAAAGATAAAAAGCACTAGACGAACTATTAAAATTATAGCACTAAAAGGCTTTAAAGCATTCCAGCCAATTTCCAGCCAATGTGAAATGTTCCACGAGTGGAACACCGGAATTTTAAGAAGTTAAAGATTAAAATATTCAACATTTCAAACAGGAGTAGCTCATTTTTCTAAATTAGCTTTAACATTTTTATTGGTGTTATAATCACCACAAAATCACCAACAAACAAAGAACAAGTGAAGCACAACAAGAAAACTCATTGCAACACACCACACCCAAAAGCACATACAGAACACACCACACGTGTGTCTATGTGACCTAGTCAGAAATGTTCTCACAGTCAAAGCAATGACGCACGTCAGTGCATGGAAGCTCGTTCTGTCTGCACGTGCATCTCCCTTTCACAGCGTTGTGGTTTTTTACAGGAGCAGTATAGAAGCTCCACAATGCTGAGAGGTGCAGGGGGAAGAGTCATCCAGTCGATCTCAAAGGAGTCTCCCTCAATGTTCCAACCATGGGCCATTGGTGGAGGTATGTCTGGCTGACTCTGCAGGCATCTTCTATAGATGGCTACCTGCTAGTTTGTTCACTGAATGTGTTTATATAGTGAGTCTCTGTTTGGTGGAAGACTTCTGTCTGTGCACTTGCCATGCTTAAACAGTTGGCATCTTGTGTAATTCACATCCTTGGAGCCTCTGTTTTTGTTGACCGGAGAACCCGGTTTGGTTGGGGATTTGTAGCGGAAGTATGTGGTTCTTCATGTAAAATATTGTCAAGGAGACAAAATTGGGTGGGATGCTTAATTTGGGACAACTACAGTATATATTTACTGCATAAGTGTTCATTCTAAAGATAACTACATAGTGTTAACATTGTCTCTTCTGTTCTACAGGTAACTCCAGCTGCTCAAACATTCCTGACACACTCCTGGACCTGTCTGGATCTTTCTGTCTTGTCTTAATTTGACTATTAATGTTTACACTCATTAATGTACATGATCAGTTCAGATGGAGTTCATCAGATTAAAAATGAATACTCACCATCACTTGTGTGTACTGATTTCTGTCGTTTCTTGGGCTCTTTCAATATTTCTTGTATTAGCATACTGCATGTAGCATTGTCTATGATAGTCTATGTTAACTGACACATCTGAAGGGTGCCTATCATGCAAATTATATTTTTCTATTGCTTTTTCAGCTATTTTGCTTTCCTTTGTATCAAGATTTACCCACTCTATTGAACACTGCACAATTTTTTCCAACTCCTGTCTGAAAATTGAATGATATTTTCTAAAGAGCTTGTAACATGTGTACAGCACTCCATATCTGTCCCTGATATTCATGCTAGCCAATGAAAGCACGTGTCTGACTTGACATAATTGACATAAATAAAGACAGGCCCATACCAAAGCAAGAAACTGAGCAGCAGACATAAGGGTGGGACAAACTAGTTTATTTTAACATTCTGATCAGATCTAAATATAAGAAGTGATGCTGGTGTAATAGTATATTATGAATAAGTATCAAATTTCCTAAGGATGTTGTGGTACATTGTTCTTCATGGTATTATACATTTTGTTCACAGAATAAACCTGAAAATGTTAGTGATAATCTGTGAGGTAATGAATTAAGGCTTATAAATGTATTATGCTCTAGAATTTTGCACTTGTCTGGTTGTTTTTCAACGGTCAATACATGTTTTTTTGTAAGCTTGTTAAATTCTTGAAAATTAATGTTCACGTCAGACCCACTGCATTTTGATTTTTTTTTTTAACCCAGGAGGCGGGGTGGGTGGGTGGGGGTTGTGATTAAGTTGAACGTGATTGGTGTGTATGGTCACCTACCGCAGCCTGATTGGTTCATCAGCTAAAGCTGTTCTGAGAGATGCCAGAGAGAACTGACGATAAAAATGTAAATTTATTTTTTTTAAAAAATGCCGGCAGACCGAGGCTGCCAACAAATTTTCTCAGATTTACCAAAAATAGAGAAGACTATATTTAAAAAATCGTGTACTCTTCCAATGCTGATCAATCAATGACACGAAAAACACACTTGGCCCACCACCTATACTGTAGGTGGTGTCCCAAACATGACACTCTCCGTTCTTTGGCTATGCCTAGAAGTCCTGTCCATAAAAATTATGAACAGGCTCGGTGACAAAGGGCAGCCCTGGCGGAGTCCAACTCTCACTGGGAATGAGCCCGACCGAGTGTTGGCAATACAAACCAAACAACAGTCATATAGAGGCTGGATAGCTTGTAATAACAAGCCCGATACCCCATACTCCTGACGCACCCCCCACAAAAAACCACAAGGGATGCGGCCGAATGCCTCCTCCAAGTCCACAAAACACATGAGGACTGGTTGGGAAACTCCCACAAACCCTCGAGGATTCTCGAGAGGGTACCAGGCTGGTGTGATGTGCCACGGCCAGGATGAAAACCATGTTGCTCCTCCAGAATCGGAGGTTCAACCAACGGCCGGACTCTCCTCTCCAGTGCGCTGGCATAGACCTTCCCAGGGAGGCTGAGGAATGAGATCCCCCTAAAGTTGGAACACACCCTCCGGTCCCCCTTCTTGAAGAGAGGAATCACCACCTCGATTTGCCATGCCAAAGGTACTATCCCCAACCTCCACGCAATATTGCACAGGTGTGTCAACCATGACAGCCCTACAACATCCAAGGCGTTGAGGTGCTCAGGGCGAATCTCATCCACCCCCAGGGCCCAGCCACCAAAGAGCTTTTTTAACCACTTCGGCGACCTCAGCTCTTGTAATGGGCGAGTCGTCCCCCTCGTCCCCAAGCTCTGCTTCCTCTGTGGAAGGCGTGTCAGTGGGATTTAGTTTAGTTTATTGGTTTATTTGTCAGGGACCATGTACAGAAGAAAAGCAAACATTAAAGACAAGGTAAAGATGCTCGGTACCAGATTATAGCGTTCTCACTAATTTCCATCTATAGTCCCTGAAGCAGGCAGGAAGATATTAAAAGAAAAACAGCACATATAGAAAGCAATTCAGGTTGGATTTCAGAATCTGTTGTCCCTGAAACAAGCAGGGAGTAAGTTTAAAAGGTAAAAAAAAATAAGAGAAACAGCACACATAAAAACAATTTAAAAGTACAATTTCAAATCCCATTTAAGAGTCAATGCTGGCAGGCTTGATTACTTAAAATCCAATTTTTAGTTTCTAGAAAAGTCTCTGTAATTTGTTCTGGTCTTCAAAGCAGTGAGGAGCTTGTTCCATTCTGTTATAGCTTTGTATGAGATTGCTGATTGTCCAAAAGCAGTTTTATGTAGGGGGATGCAACAGTGCCACCTAGAGGAAGTCCTTGTTATTCTGGTATTTTGTTCAGAAGTTAAGTACACAAAAGTCTTAAGAAGTGGGGGTGCAGAACCATGGATCCCTATGGACCCTAATTTTAAAAACCAACCTTATATTTGCATACATGATCATATTTTCAAAGCTTAACATCTTGTGTACTTGGCAAGTATACCACAATGATGATACTGTTGTGTCTTCTTATCCAGAATTTTGATGGATTGTTTATACAGGGATTCCAAGGGTTTCAGAGTCGTACTGTTGGCTTGTGACCAGCATGAGATGTAATACGAGAAACTTGTCAAAATCATGGCATTCAGAAAAGTTTACGATCCTTTTAGAGTAAGTGAGTTTCTGATGCATCGAAAATTTGAAAGGTTATATTTCAGAGTACGGCTCATCCATTTTATATGCCTTTTAAAGCCGAGTGTGGGCTCTAATGTGACACCCAAATACTTAAACTCTTGCATTTTCTATATTTGCTCCATTTACAGTTATACTTGGATAGTGCGTATGATTTTGTTTGTTGGTAAAATACATGGTAGCTGTTTTCCCTACGTTCAGAGTGAGGCATGACTGATTAAGCCATTTTGACACTTTCTCCATTGCTATCATTAACTTGTCAGCCACTTGTTTGGCATCCTTCCCATGTGTGTAGATGACTGTGTCATCTGCATACATCTGAATTTTTATGTCATTTTCACATACTGATGGCAAATCATTAATATACAAAGTAAACAGCAGTGGATCTAAATATGAACCATGTGGTACTCCCATGGTGCATGCCTTTGATTGGGATGCAATATTGTTTTTGCGCACACACTGGGAGTGACCAGATAGATATGATTTTAACCAGCTAAGGGTATTCATGGACAGTTTATATCCTGATAGTTTAGAAAGAAGGACTGATTGATTGACTGTATCAAAGGCTTTACGTAAGTCTAAAAAGATGGCTCCTACCCGCTGTCCAGATTTTCTTTAATCATTTCAATAAAGTAACAACATGCAGTTGTTGCTTTAGTTTAGTTTAGTTGCAGTTGTGTTGGCCCTGCGATGGACTGGCGATCTGTCCAGGGTGTACCCTGCCTCTCGCCCAAAGATGCTGGGATAGGCTCCAGCCCCCCCGCAACCCGAAAAGGATTAAGCGGAAGAAGATGAATGAATGAATGAACAACATGCAGTCTCCGCTGAGTGGTTCAGCCTGAAACCAAACTGCATGGGATGCAGCAGGTGGGCAGATTTGAGACGTTCTACCAGTTGGTCTACTACCACCTTTTCAATGGCTTTTGACAAAACAGGAAGTATACTCATCGGCCTACAATTACTAATTTCCTGTTTGTCTGTGGCTTTGTGTATGGGGGTTACAATGGCAGGTTTCAATGCATCAGGAAAGATATTTTCATGTATTGATTGATTTATTAGTTCTGTAATTGGAATTATTAAAGTATCTTTATGTTTTTTCAAGAATACAGTGTCTATTCCATGAATATCCTTAGCTCTGGAACTTGATAGAGATGATAAACTTTTGTTAAGCTTTACCTCATTTGTGGGTTTAAGATTTAGATCAGTTTCATGATTTATTTTAATTTGGTGCGGTTATATTTGGGTAGAATTCATTGAGGAGATCCTCGAAGTATTCCTTCCACCACCTGACGATATCCCCAGTCAAAGTCAGCGGTGCCGCATCCGCACCATACACTGTGTGGACAGTGTGTGATTGGGCTAATTATTTTCACCTACATCTGACGATGATCTGATGATCAAATATTAAAGTTTTAAAGATTTTAACTCTTTAAATGCCAGGTCTTTGTCATGATGCCACCATGTTTTTAGATGGAAAACAAACAAACAAAAAAAAAAGACTTATTTTCAATACACTACATGCAAAGTAATTTTTTTTGTGTTGAATTATTACTGTCTGATGTGTCAATAGTTAGCAACAAGGAGGGTTTTGACAGTGCCATCTAGTGGAAATACCATGCTTTTTCTCCATATGCCAAATATTGTCAAAAAAAAATGGCACCGTCTGTAGTAGTAAAAATAGTAGTAGTCATAGTAAAAATGATTAGTTTGAAGGCAAAAGTCCAGATTGACACCCAGATATAATAAAATGCATGTGTTGTGCTTTAATGGCAGTTAGATCAAAAATTGCAGTATGAATGGCACATTTTTTACATTTAACAGTATCATCATCATCATCATCCGTATTTATTTTGACAGGACACAATTAATCCCACAGTTGGGGTGGGTTTCCTTACAGTTGAAGCTGAGTTTTTACACCAGATGCCCTTCCTGATGCAACCCTGCCCATTTTATCTGGGCCTGGGACCGGCGCAGGGAATACACTTGACTTGTGCACCCACTGTGGCTGGGTAATCCGCATTTCCCTCCTCCATTCCATTATTGTTGAGCACCAAGCTGGACGGCAGGAAGGTTCACTTTTACGTGGCCTTTGGCATGACCCATCTGGGATTTGAACCCCGGCCTCCCAGTTGTGGGGCGGATGCTCTACCCCTAGGCCACCACTCCGGTAAAGTATGATTGTAACAATTGCTTGTACACAGTGTATTTTTTACTGTAGGAGCTGAGTGGGAAATAACAAGATCAAATAAAAATCTTGCCAAAATTCATGCCATATACATGAGCACAGCTAAAGTTATCAAAAAAATGAAGAATGAAAAGCACGTAAATTGTGCACATAGGTCCCTGAGGGTTAAAAAGGTAATGGGGTATTGTCATCTCCCCACTGGGCAGATGGGCGGCAGCATCAACACCTTCCTTGTTAACTCAATAACTAGAGAATGAAATGAGGGAAGTGTTTGATATTGATACCATAGTTGTATCTATGAGAAATCGTAGAAGAGTCTGAATTTGGGTGACCTTGAATCCAAGGTCAAAGTCAGAGGTCAATTTTTCCATCGTTCTTGGCATCAATACTCATCTTGCAAATGCAACAACGAGAGAAAGAAATAATGTAGGCTTTTGAAATCGATATCATAGTTGTGTCTAAGAAAAATCTCGGATAACTTTTTCCTTAAATCTTGTAAACATGATAATTTGAAGAGGAAATAATGTTGGCTTTTCATACTCATACCATAGATGTAGCTATGAAAAATCTCAGATGAGTCTGAATTTGAGTGACCTTGACTTGAAGGTCAGAGGTCAGATTTTCCGTAATGCTTGTAAACATAACTCGAGAAGAAAATGACGGAGGCTTTTGATATTGATGCCATAATTGTACCTATGAGAAATCTTGCACGAGTTCAAATTTGGGTGACCTTGAATTCAAGATCAAGGTCAGAGGTCAATTTTTCCATAACATTGTAAACACAATAACTCAGAAAGGAAATGGCGGGAGATTTTTTTTTTTTTTTTTTTTTTGTTACTTATTTGTACCCGTAGGTAGACTTGGTTTGCAGTCTGGTGACAAGCCACCGGCTGCTGGTCGCTGCGTGCGCGAGCGCCCTAAACCTACATGTTTTTGGTATGCGGGAGGAAACCGGAGAAATCCCGGAGTAAACCCGCGCAACACGGGGAGAACATGCAAACTCCACACAGCTCACCGTTGGTCGGGGGCTGGGATTGAACCCACGATCTCATGATCCCCGCGATCCCCCGGCCGAGGGTAAAACTGTGCTGCCACAGTGCTAAACCACTGCGCCACCGTGCAGCCCAAGAGATGTTTCACATTGGTACCGTCGTTCTATTTTTGAAAAGACTTCTTTCCCAAAACTAATTCAGCCAAGAGCCAGGCAGTGCTCTTAGTGCCAGCAGGCTGAGGGGTAGCACTAGTGCCCGCCAGTATTTTTCTAATTTTATTTCACTGTTTGTACAGATAAATTAAAACAACGTTAATATTTCAGGGGTTTTTTTGGTCAGCAAATTTCTTTAACCTAGCTCAGATAACCATGTTCAGACTGACTGATGAAACATTCTGAAGATTATATAACAGTTTTAGTCTCTTCCTGTGCTTAGCTGACAGGATTTTATGACACTGTTGGATGTGCAGTACTTTTAAGCTTTATGATTAAGTCCCAGAACCCGCTCCACAACAAGCTGGACCTTTATCACATTCAAGGGCAAGCAATCTTCCAACAGTCAGTTACTCCAGGAAAACATGCTTAGGATCTGTGAGTGCTGAACACTCTTGTGCAGGTGGCAGAGCTCTGAGCCAGACATCACACCCTTTTCCCACCATCCTCTCGAGCATCAGGGAGGAGCAGACGTGTCACAACAGACACAAACACATACAAGGAGAATGGCATACAGTTCCGGCACACACGCCCACATCTCTCGGGAGAAAAGAGGGGTAGAATAATTCCATCCACCAGCTTACCTTTCACAACAATGTGTGAGGCTGCTGAGGGTTTGCCCTCCCCTAGCTTATCCGTTATGGACGAGTCGAGGAATGGATGCCGTTCCTTAGAAAGCTTTCAACCTTCTCATCCACAGGTGACCTCCCCCCATCTCTCTGTAACTTCCTTCCATTCACTAAGCTCTGTGATCCCTCTCCTCCCAGCCAGTTTTTTTCACGGCTGTGTGCAAGATGGAGACCTTGAAATAATCCTTCCCTACATCTGATTACAAATGTGAGGATGCAATCTTCAAATCCATGCTCTGTAACGAAGAGTCGACCTGGTTTGTGGTTGGCTTATCTGGCTGTAGTGGGAAATGGTTGGAGGGGGAGGGGAATGATGAGGAGAGGAGTGAGCGTCACATCCCTCCACCTACTCAGAGGAGCACAGACCACGTATCAATGAGAGTTCCTCTCTGACTCAGTCAGCACTTTGGTCTCATGCTTTCTCTTCCCTCGTTCAGCCTCTCTTCCATGCTCCTGACCAGCACAGCCCACTCTCCATCACAGCATCGTTGTTATGGAAACAGCAGATCTCTGTATAGGCAGTGTAGGGTGGAAAGTGTAAGCTAAACAAACCATCTGTGTGATGCTCAGATCAGTCATGACAGAAAACAGTGGTGACACATAAAGAGAGATCACACAGGCAGCAATACTATGTTACTGTGATGTCTGGAGTTTGGACTAAACCGCATGTGACTTTATCAGAAGAGGAAAATCTAAATTTGGTCAATGTGCAGGAAGCGTGGGTGGAGCTGAGCTGGGATCTGTGCTTTCACCAGCTTATACACAATCAGCCATGGAAATACACCTGAAGGACGCTTCCCCAACAGCACACCAACGTCGGGGCAACGTTGTCAAGTTTACATCGGGAATACACTTATAGAGGTCATTTGTACATTGGCAAGACACTGGTGTCTAGCTAAGTGCTACATAAATACAGATCCTTATTTGTAACTGAATATTTTTTAAAATTTTATTTACAGTTCCCATCCTCCAAAACCCTGGTTTTCAACAAGGGCTCCTAGAACCTCAGGGGATCATTGAGAGAATGTTTAGGATTTTCAGGAAATTGTCTAATTTCACTCCTTAATTGGTCCCAAAATTGCAAATTATTTTTCCATTGTTGTGCATGGGTGCCTGTAGCTTTCTTCTGTGTTAGTAGGTGGCAGTATGAATGCAATGCCATCTTCTTTTTCTTCTTCATGTGCTTTATGGAGGTTAATGACCTTGTTGAGACGTTCTAGAGGTCGTGGTGACTAGATGAAAAACTGCGATGGATAAATATTTGAAGATGAAAGTTTCAGACTCTGGAGTGAGCTCTGTACTGATGGAGCAGCTGCCATGGTCGGGCACACTGAAAGGGTTATGAAAAGTTAGTGTCAAAATAATAATTCTGTAGGTAATCTCCCATTATGCTCTATACATATTCTATACATATTCTGTTTGCGTTCTTATGAACAAATATGTTGTGTTAAACTCTGGTAGGGCGGCGTGGTGGCGGAGTGGTTAGCACTGCGGCAGCACAGCAACTCACCCTTGGCCAGGGGATCCTGGGTTCGATCCCAGCCCCCGACCAACAGTGATCTGTGTGGAGTTTGCATGTTCTCCCCGTGTCTGCATGGGTTTCCTCCGGGATTTCTCCGGTTTCCTCCCACATGCCAAAAACATGCAAGTTAGGTTAATTGGTATCAAACTGGGGATTCTAAATTGTCCTTAGGTATGACTGTGAGAGTGAATGGTTGTCTGTCTCTCTGTGTTGGCCCTGCGATGGACTGGCGATCTGTCCAGGGTGTACCCTGCCTCTCGCCCAAAGATGCTGGAATAGGCTCCAGCCCCCCAGCGACCCGAAAAGGATTAAGCGGAAGAAGATGAATGAATGAATGAATGAATGAATAAACTCTGGTAAACCAGGAAGTAGGCAGAGCTATAGAGCTCTCTTTCTTCTCTCTCACTCACTTTTTTTACTCAGGTCTATTACTTTAGTTACACACCCAAACCAACACCCACACACACACTTTTTATAGTACACATTAGGAAACAGTTTACATGAATAGCAGATGGCCTGTTCACGTCAGAGTTAAACTGGCCAATCAGACGGTCACGTACAAGCCCATGCTATTGTATGGGGTTGGTTTAACCAACCCAAGAAGATGAATGTAAGTTGCACCCAGAAGTTGGTCAGTCTGGCAATGCTCCTGAGGGGGCTGCGTCATGCTGCACCCAGCGCTGCTTGCTTTACATGTGACCTCTAAATAAATGTTGCATCTTTAAATTGAAGAATTCTTCAGCTTATTCTTGGATCTTTCAAAGAATCAGGATTTTAATAATTTGGTGCCAGTGACCCGGATTGAACTATTCTGAGACGAGGCCGGAACTTATCGGAAGGACTCTTTTGTAGACAACTTTGGCGCCTGAACAAAAAGGTAAGCCGAAAACCGTTTTTACACGAATTTCTGTACTTTGGCCATACTAAACTTACAGTTGTCTGATTAAGGGGTATATCCGATCTCCAGATTTTATAATATAGTTGGGAGTCCCATGTAAAGCCTAACCAAATAGTCAAATAGTTTCAAAGGAAAGTGTACATGTCCTATTTTCAGTCTGAGGTAGGATGGTCATGATCATGGACATACAATTCATGGGTGTATGGTCCATCAAATGATAAACCATTTTGGAGTCAGTCTGAACCAAAATAACAAGACTTAGGGAGCCAGGGTGACCAATAATCACCCAGGTTCATCTCCTCAAATGAAAATAGCCAGGCTTAGTGACCTGATGTTGGGGGGAGCAATTTAAAGTGTTTGACCTGATGCCGCTGGGGAGCGAAGCCACGATCATCTAAATCAGTATAGCACTGAGCTTTAAGACATGGTACCGCTTGTACTGGGGGACCTGCCGAGCCCTCAGTGAAAGAGCCCTCTGTTTAATGTTGGACAGATTGGTGAGGTTCTGGGATGCAGTCTGTACCCAGAACTTAATAAGATTTAGGGGCAACAGCCGTGCCCGTCTTCCAAATTAAAAATAGTCAGGATTAGCCTGATGCTGGGGGGGATTTAACTGTCCAACCCAATGCCATTAAGGAACGATGCCACGTGGATGAAGTATTTCGGATGCAGTCTGTTCCGAAATAACGAGACTTAGGGAACAGCGGAATCAACTGTGTTCGTCTCCTCAAATAAGGGAACCAGGGCTAGCCTGGTGCCAAAGTATTTCAGATGCATTCTGTTCCGAAATAACGAGACTTAGGGAACAGTGGAATCAACAGTGTTCGTCTCCTCAAATAAGGGAACCAGGGCTAGCCTGGTGCCAAAGTATTTCAGATGCATTCTGTTCCAAAATAACGAGACTTAGGGAACAGTGGAATCAATAGCGTTCGTCTCCTCAAATAAGGGAACCAGGGCTAGCCTGGTGCCGGTACTGAGAAAAACAAAATAAAACAAAACCTTTTATTAATAATTTAAGGTACAGCACAATAATCTCTTAACCATTCCTTAGTGAGCGACTGTCCATAATAATAAAAATAGTTACTGCTTGTATTGTCTACAGTGTGCATACTGATGTCTGTTAATTCTGTGTCTTTAAGGGTTAAATGTGTGGTTTGACAAATGACGGGGTTGGGAATATCTATTAACCTTTTCCCATAGTATGATTTAACTAACGGTACTCTTCGGGCCATGTGGGGAACAAAGGCGGGTGTGTGTTTTTCCACAAAGGAGGGAGGTAATTCGCTCCCACTCCTGAGTGGAGTTGAGACTGTTAAAACAGGTTACTTAGAGGAGATTATTTGAGGTAACAGTATTAAAATGGAGCGCTAAATTAAATTTCTAAGGTTATTCTGACATGTTTACAGCTGAAGTTAAGGAGGCAGCGCTACAGTTTCTTTGAAGAACAAGTCATGGTTTGTGGACAATAGGCTCTGGGGCCATCTTGTGCATTCACAATTACACGTGGCAGAGGCGGCCACGTGGCATTCAGTGCGCATGTGCAGGTAAACACCATCTTGAACTGCCTTCAAGCTGCGGCACAGTGCCTCCATCGTGTGGCCAAATGTAGGGAGTGCACTCTTTCATAAATCTACTGCCAAATAGAGCTTCAAATCTTCCTAATAAATTTGGAACCTTATCTCTCTGGCTGAAAGGAAAGCTTTAAGTCTGTGCACAGCAAAATAAAGTCCTCCCACGCCCGCCTATGCGGGTTTGATGTAGTGAGGCAAAAGCATGCCCATTCAGCTGGAGAGAAAAGGCTCAACTTTAATTTGGGCAGAGGGGAGAATAAGGAGATTTATTCCTCAATAAAAGTGTAGAAAAATCCTAGGTGGACAATATATAAAGGTGAGGTAATTTAAATGAAGAAAAAAGGAAAATTGCAAATTGGAGTAAATAAATAAGTGATTACATAAATAAATGAATAAATAAAATAAAAATGAATGAATAAAAATAAATAAATAGGAGTTTTTTTGTGGGCTTCGTCACTTGTGGTAACGTATCGTCACTTCCTGTATTGCTGTCTGTCCGTGTGGTTTCCTCTCCTCATTCTCCTGAGGATTTTGCCCTTAATTGTATTTTAACCACTTTTTTCCATCTACCATTAGTTCTCATTTCTGTTTATCAAGCCTCTTGCACCTGTGTGCGCACTCAGTGTTACCTAATCACCTTCTTCAGCCTTCTGTTCACCTTTTATCGGTGTTTTTGTTAGCTTCAGATTAGCCACTAGCTATGGCTACTAGCTCTACTTCCTCTTCTCCTCTGGTATGCACTCTATGTCAGATGTTTAGCTACACCTCTGCCTCTTTTAGTGATAACGGTAAATGTAATAAATGTTGTCTTTTTGAGGCGCTTGAGGCGAGGTTGTCTGATTTGGAATCCTGGCTCCGCTGCATTGAAACACCGTCTGTGCCACTTACTCTTGACGGACATCCCCTAGCTGCAGCGGAGCTCCCTAGCATAGGGCGACCTGTTAGCGGTCCGCCGGTCCTCCTCAGCAGCGAGGAGACTGGGTGGGTGATGGTGAGAAGGAAGCCTAGTCGCAAAGCCCCGGTTAACCGCCAACCTGTTCATGGTTCTAATCGTTTTTCCCCACTCAGTGACACACCAGCTGAGGAAAAAACTCTGATCATTGGTGACTCTGTAGTCAGAAACATGAACTTAGAGACTCCAGCAGCCATAGTCAAATGCATTTCTGGGGCCAGAGTAGGTGACATTGAGTCAAATTTGAAAATGCTGGCTAAAAGTAACTGTAAATACTCCACAACTGTTTTTCACGCTGGCATTAATGACATCCGTCGCCGGCAGTCGGAAGTCATGAAACTTAATGTAGAATCGGTGTGAGACTTTGCCAAAACAATGTCTGCCTCTGTAGTATTCTCTGGGCCCCTCCCCAATCTGACCAGTGATGACATGTTTAGCCGCTTGTCATCCTTCAACCGCTGGCTGTCTGTGTGGTGTCCTGCAAATAACGTGGGCTACATTGATAATTGGAGCTCATTTTGGGGAAAACCTGGTTTTATTAGACGAGACGGCGTCCATCCCACTTTGGATGGTGCGTCTCATTTATCTAACAATCTGGCACCATTTTTATCCAAATTTCCAAATCCTTGACAACTCAGAATTGGGACCAGGAAGCAGAGTCGCAGTCTTACACACCTCTCTGCAGCTCATCTTCATCCGCCACCCCTCAACTTAGCCCCTGTCTTCCCCATCAGAGAATCATTGTCTGCTCCCTCCAAAGTAAATAAAAATATAATGTATAAGCATTCCAAAGTGATTAAACAAAAAGTTAGTAAAGCTCAAATTAAACATGAAGCCTCTAAACTGAATGATTTGGCCTCTCTTCCTCCTCATAATTTATTAAATATTAGGTCTCTAACTCCCAAGTCTCTGTTAGTCCATGATCTGTTAATTGATCATCAGATTGATTTAATATCCCTAACGGAGACTTGATTAGGGCAAGAGGATTATGTTGGTTTAAATGAATCAACTCCCTCTGGTTATTTAAACTGTCAAAATCCCAGAAGTTCTGGTTGTGGAGGAGGAGTAGCAACAATTTACCATTCCAAACTATTAGTTAATGGAAAGCAAAAAACACGTTATAATTCCTTTGAGGGCCTGGTCCTCAGTATTGGGCACTTTAGCAATTTTAGGCTAAACCCAATTTTATTTGCCATAGTTTATCGTCCTCCATCAACCTACTCAGAATTTTTATCCGAATTTGCCGAATTCTTAGCTGATTTAGTGCTGAAATCAGATAGAATAATTATAGTAGGGGACTTTAATATGCATGTAGATGTACAGTAGATAGTGATTGCCTTAATGTGGCATTTAATTCAATATTAGACTCGATGGGGTTTTCTCAGAAAGTAGGAAATTCTACTCATTATCTCCACCATATGTTGGACCTTGTTCTGACATATGGCATAGAAATAGAAAATCTGGTAGTGTGTCCTCATAACCCTGTACTGTCAGACCATTGTCCGTTAACCTTTGATTTTACTATTTCTGACTATTTCAAATCAAATCAAATCAGACTTTATTGTCATATTGCTGTACATACAACTGTAGTGCAGGCAAGATGAAATTGCGTTTCTCTCGGCATCCATATAAATAGAAGCAGCATGATTTAAGACACACTCACACATAGCTTCACCCCCCCCACACACACCCCCACCCCCACACCCCCATCCATTCACACATCCCTGAGACATACTTGGGAAAAAACTAACTAACTATAATATACAAATAATATACAAAATGTCCGTAGGTGCAGTAGTGTGTATGAGAGATTCCGGGTCAACTGTTCAGCATCCTGACAGCTTGTGGAAGGAAGCTGTTGATCAGTCTGGTGGTTCTGCCTCTGATGCTCTGGAATCGTTTACCAGATGGAAGAAGTTCAAAGTGTTTATGCAGAGGGTGAGAACGGTCCTTGACAATGTTCAGTGCCCTGCTCCTACAACGGTTCTGAAAAAGTTCTTGGACAGAGGGGAGGGAGACTCCAATTACCCTCTCAGCCCCCTTGACTATCCTCTGCAGGGCTTTTTTGTCTGACATACTGCAGCTGGAGTACCATGAAGCAATGCAGTACGTCAGAACACTCTCCACCACACCTCTGTAGAAGGTCCTGAGGATGCAGATGGGGAGAGAGGCCTGTTTGAGTTTCCTCAAGAAGTGCAGTCTCTGCTGAGCCCGCTTCCTGATCCCCAAGGAATTCTTGCTCCAGGTCAGGTCCTGCGAGATCTGCACTCTGAGGAACTTGATGTTCTCCACTCTCTCCACTAAACGGCCGCCGATGCTGAGGGGGACGTGCTCAGGCTGTGACCGCCGGAAGTCGATAATCATCTCCTTCGTTTTGTCTACGTTGAGCACCAGATTGTTCTCCCTGCACCAGCCCTCTAGGTCTCTCACTTCTTCCCTGTACATTGATTCCTCATCCCTCTGAATAAGTCCCACCACCGTGGTGTCGTCTGCAAACTTAATAATCTGGTTCCCCTCGTGTCTGGATACACAGTCATGTGTTAGAAGTGTAAACAACAGTGGACTGAGTACACAGCCTTGAGGGGATCCGGTGCTCAGCGTGACAGAGTTGGAGATGTTGTTTCCAACCCGGACAGACTGAGGTCTCTCAGTCAGGAAATCCAGGATCCAGAGACATGTGGCGGTGTTCAGACCGAGAAGGAGTAATTTCTCCATCAGTCTCTGGGGAATAATGGTGTTGAATGCTGAACTGAAATCAATGTACAGGAGTCTGGCGTAGGTGTCTTTCTGGTCCAGGTGGGTGATGACAGAGTGTAGGGTGGTGACTATAGCATCCTCCATGGAGCGGTTTGAACGATATGCAAACTGGAGCGGGTCGTGTGATGCAGGGAGGCAGGCTGTAATGTGTGGTTTGACAAGCCGTTCAAAACACTTCATCACAATTGGTGTCAGTGCAACAGGACGATAGTCATTCAAACAGGACACAACTGGTTTCTTTGCCACCGGTACAATGATAGAGGTCTTGAAGCATCTGGGAACGATGGCCTGACTCAGGGAGATGTTATAAATGTCAGTCAGGACATCCGCCAACTCGCTTGCGCAGTCTCGGAACACATGTCCCGGGATGTTGTCCGGACCTGCAGCTTTACGTGGGTTGACTCTGGTTAGGGTCCTCCGTGTGTCCGCTGTGTTGATGGTAAAAGCTGGTCCGACCGATGGTGGGGGTGGGCCAGCCCTCCCTCTGATTGTCGAGTTTGTGCTTCAAAACGTGCAACGAAGTCGTTAAGCCTGTCAGGAAGTGAAGCGTCGTCATCATCGACCCCCTGCCTAGACTTATAGCCTGTCAGTGTCCGAACTCCCTGCCACATGTGCTTGGTGTTCCTAGTGTCACAGAGGTGTCCCTGGATTTTCTCTGCATAGGCGCGCTTTGCCACCTTAATTCCCTTTGAGAGCGCAGACCTGGCTGAGCGGAGGGCGATCCTGTCCTTCGCTCTGAAAGCTGCATCCCTGGCTGTAAGCAGCGAGCGCACCTCTGCAGTCATCCAGGGCTTATGGTCACCCTGCATAGTGATGGTCTTCACTGTAGTGACGTCCTCTGTGCACTTCGCGATGTAGCTGGTGACCGTTTCAGCATACTCCTCCACATCTGTCTTGTCTTCCTGGGAGGCTGCTATTTTGAAGACCTCCCAGTCTGTGTGCAGAAAACAGTCTTTCAGTGCAGAGGTTGCACTCTCTGGCCAAATTCTGATTTGTTTCACTGCTGGCCTGCTGCGCTTCAGTAAAGGTTTGTAGGCAGGCAACAGCATCACGGATATGTGGTCAGAAAGGCCGAGATGGGGGCGGGGTATAGCCTTATATGCATCTGTGTTTGTGTACACTAAGTCCAACATATTCTCTCCTCTGGTCTTAAAGTCTACACATTGTTTAAACTTGGGGAGCACAGTCTTTAAGCTGGTGTGGTTAAAATCCCCCACAACCACCACAAAACTGTCCGGGTGTGAAGTTTGGATTTCACTAATCGCATTGTGCAGTTCCCTGAGTGCCTTCTTGCATTAGCGTTAGCGTTAGCGCTCGGCGCTATGTAAACAGCCACTACAAACACGTTGTTGAATTCCCTCGGCAAATAATATGGCCAACAATTTACAATAAGGAACTCCGCCAACGGAGAGCAGTGTTTAGACACTAATGTGGCATTAACGCACCAGTTCTTGTTAACATAGATGCATATCCCACCCCCCCACCCCCCGGCTTTTACCGGAGCTCGCCGTTTCCCTGTCGGCACGGAACATCGCCATATCTTCCAGTTGAATGGCCTCGTCAGGAATGTTGTCGTGGAGCCATGTCTCCATGAACGCAAGCACACAGCAGTCTCTCCACTCTCTCCGGGTTCCTCTCAGCAGACGCAGCTCTTCCAGCTTGTTTTCGAGGGAGCAGACGTTAGAGAGAATGAGCGACGGTACTGCTGGTCTGGAGGGGTTAGCCTTTAGCCTAGCATGGATCCTGGCCCTTTTTCCACACTTTTGCTTGCGTTCACTCCGCTTACGCCTCCTCCTCTCTCGGGTAGCTTCCAGCGGGGACTCCGCCAGAATTCCATGCTGGCTTCTAAATCACGACCGATCACCGCGATTCTTGCAGCGTGCAATACCTTGATGTTTAATAAGGTCTCACGGTTGTAAGTTTTACAGAATGTACGTCTGGGAAGATCAAAACACTCAAAACTCTCACACTCACTGATGCCAAGAGGGGCCGCTGCGTCCATGCGCGCTGCCGCCATCTTATGTATTTGGCTCCTAAAGAAAAATATTACTACAGTAGATGCCTCTCAGATGATGTTACCAAATTTATGCAGATTGTTTCCTCTATGCCATGTGTCAACACAAAGGAAATAAGCTATAGACAGCTTGCTCCTTCTGTAATTGATTGCATGATAGATAGTGTTACAGTTTCTCTGCATCAGACTCTAGACTTGTTGGCCCCCTTAAAAAAGAAAAAGTATAATCAGAGATTTATAACTCCTTGGTTCAACACAGAAACTCGTAGCTTAAAACAGAAGACTTGTCAATTAGAAAGAAAATGGCACTCCACTAATTTAGATGAAATCTATTTAGCTTGGAGAAATCATCTTTTAATTTATAAAAAATCTCTTAGAAAAGCTAGAACGAGTTATTATTCTGCATTAATAGGAGAGAACAAGAATAATCCCAGGTTTTTTTTCAGCATTGTAGCCAGGTTGACAAAGAGTCAGGACTCTGTCAATCCTAGCATTCCCTTAGAGCTTACTAGTCAGGACTTTGGAACTTTTTCAATAATAAAATTTCATCCATCAGAGAAAAAAATCAATCAGATTCTTCCCACCATTAACTTAAATACAGTAACTACTACAACTCCTTCAATTGACATCTGTTTGGATCAGTTTACTTCAATTGAACTTTTAGAGTTAGATAAAATAATTTCCTCATCCAAGCCTTCAACTTGTCTTTTAGACCCTATTCCTACCAGGTTAGAAGTCTTTTAGAAGTCTTCCCACTTATTGGTAGCTTTATTCTTCATATAATCAATTCTTCATTAACTTTAGCCGTGTACTGCAAGCTTTTAAAACGGCTGTAATTAAACCTTTACTCAAAAAGCCAACACTGGATCCAGGAGCTTTACCTAACTATAGACCAATCTCTAATCTCCCTTTCATTTCAAACATCTTAGAGTTGTTGCTACGCAATTATTTGACCACCTGCAGGGAAATGGTTTACTTGAAGAGTTTCAATCTGGGTTTAGAATCCATCATAGTACTGAAACAGCCTTAGCGAAGGTCACTAACGACCTCCTCATCGCATCTGATAATGGACTCATTTCTGTACTTGTCCTTTTAGACCTTAGTGCAGCTTTTGATACTATCAATCATAATATTCTACTTGATAGATTAGAACACCATGTTGGACTTAATGGAACTTCATTGCAGTGGTTTAGATCTTATTTATCTGATAGGTTCCAGTTTGTTCATGTCAATAATGAGATTTCTTTCAACTCAAAGCTCAGTCATGGAGTTCCACAGGGATCTGTGCTAGGCCCTACTCTTTTTAGTTTATACTATATGCTTCCGTTAGGCAACATTATTAGAAAGCACTGTATACATTTTCATTGTTACGCAGATGACACACAATTATACCTGTCAATGAAGCCAGATGATAGTAACCAATTAGTCAAGTTGGAAGCCTGTCTTTAGGAAATCAAAGCTTGGATGACTTGTAATTTCCTGCTATTAAATTCAGACAAGACTGAAGTCATTCTTGTTGGTCCAAAAAAACCTTAGAAATACCTTTCCAAATCAAACTTTCAGTTTGGATGCGGTTACTCTTTCTCTTAATAGCTCTGTGAGGAACCTTGGAATTATTTTTGATCAAGATCTGTCTTTCAATTCACATATTAAATTTGTTTCTAAGACTGCCTTACATCATTTGCATAATATTGCCAAGATTAGGAGCATCTTGTCTCAGAGTGATGCTGAGAAACTGATCCACGCTTTTGTTAGCTCTAGATTAGATTATTGTAATTCTTTATTATCAGGTTGTCCTAAAACATCTTTAAAAAGTCTTCAGCTGATCCAAAATGCTGCAGCAAGAGTTTTAACAGGTCTTTAACAGGAAAGAGAGATCATATCTCTCCAGTTCTGGCCTCCCTTCACTGGCTTCCCATAGAGTTTAGAATTAAGCTTAAAATCCTTCTTCTTACTTACAAAGCTCTAAACAATCAGGCTCCTTTTTATTTAAAAGAGCTGATACTACCATATTATCCCAACAGAGCACTACGCTCCCAAAATGCAGGATTACTTGTAAAACCTAGAATCTCCAAAAGTACAATGGGAGGCAGAGCCTTCAGTTATCAAGCTCCTCTCCTGTGGAACCAGCTGCCAATCTGGATTTGGGAGTCAGACTCAATCTCTCTTTTTAAGAATAGGGTTAAATCCTTCCATTTGATATAACCTACAATTAGGGAGGGATCATGGGTTTCTGAACCCTCCCTTAGTTATGTTTCTAATAGGTTTAGTCAGCTGGGGGACCTCCAATAATGCACTGGGCCTCACTCCTTTCTTCACCCTCAATGAAATAATTTTTTTTTTTTGCTGGTCATTAACATCTGTTTGTTCTCTCCCATAGATTGAGTCCCCATCGTGCTGTTTGCTCTCTACATGTCTGTTCTTTTCATCTTCTCTATCCCCTCACCCCCCAGCCAGTCACAGCAGATGACTGCCCCTCCCTGAGCCTGGTTCTGCTGGAGGTTTCTTCCTGTTAAAAAGGAGTTTTTCCACTTCCGGTTATGGCTGCCACGTAGGACGGACGTGTCTCGCTCTGCTCTGCTCCTGGAGAAAAAAATCGGCAAATAACTCTCTCATTTGGGACAGAACGTATCCCAGCATTTGAGCGAGGATATGTCGGCGAAGCCTAAGGCTGGAAAACCAGGAAAAGGAAAAAGCGAGCCGCCGAAACAGTCCAAATTAACGGACTTTCAGGTCTGTGACGCAGCAAACAAGGCTCCATATATGGCGGAGGAGGCTGGCGGCGGTGCGATTTCTGCGGGGAATGGCGCAGATGCGCTGATGGCTGCCATGAGTTCAATGAGAGCGGACTTTTCCTCTAGATTTGATGGGATTATGACAGCGTTGGAAGGAATAAGAAAGGAATTGGGTGACTGTGTAGAACGAACGGCGCAGATGGAGCTCCGTCTCGCTAGTGCTGAAGATGACGTCACCCGTCTTCAATTAAAGGTGCGCACTTTGGAAAAAAAAAATAAATCTCTGGAAGATAATATTTTGGATTTGGAATCTCGGTCGAGACAGAATAATTTGAGGCTGGTGGGTCTTCCAGAGGAATCAGAAGGTCGGGACGTATGTTCCTTTCTGGAAAAGTGGATTCCGGAGGTGCTGGGCAGCGAGGAGTTGCAATCAGCAGTGGTTCTGGAAAAAGCACATCGTATTGGCCCACGGAGAGATAAGGGACCGCCGAGGACCTTAATTATGAAGTTTCTTAGCAACAGAGACAGGATGAAGATCTTCAACGCTGCACGTGCTAAAGGAGGGATTAAACACCAGGACCAGCAGGTGCGGTTCTACCCAGATTTGGCCACAGGAATCCAACAATTGAGGAAGCAGTTTGATCCCGTACGTAAGGAGCTGCGCAACCTTGGGATTCGTCATGGTGTAATCTATCCTGCGAGACTGCTGACCACGTATGAGGGCAGAACCCACATCTTCAAGACCCCAGAGGAGGCGCAGGAGTTCATCAAGAAGATCAAAGAAGAAGAAGAGACTGGTGGGAGCTAAGCATGAACAAAATATAAGGTAGAATAATTAAGCATTTGCACAGGCATCTGACTGACTCGAAGTAAATAGTAAGTTTACAAAATATAGATTGTATTATATATTAAAAAAAAAACAAAACAAACAAAAAAAAAAACTATGATGTACAAAGTTGTTAAAAATCTTGGAGTTAAGTTGGAAAACTACAGAGGAGAGTTAATGTTACGTCATTAAAAGTAGTAGAGTTAGGGTGATTGGGAGGATGAAGAAGGAGTGGCTTAGGCTGTTCCCCGTGGGTGTGGAACAGTCGATGGCTATATCGGGAGACAGAATTTTTCTTTTGATTTTGGGGGGTTTGCCACAAGTGTGGGAAGGGGAAATTTGTTTGTGTGTAGTTTGTAGGATGAATGTTCAACCACTCATGTTTTTGCTTCTCTGTATGAGCATGTTTACACTGCAAGGTAATCCTAAACTCTCTATTGATCATGGACCAAAGTGTTAATCTTAATTTAACTTCATGGAATTGCAGAGGTCTACAAAATTTAAAAAAACTTAAACAAGTTATGAATAAAATAAAGGACATGGGTTCAAGAATTGTGTTTTTACAAGAAACTCATCTGATAGAGGAGGATGTTAAAAGAATTAGGAGTAGATGGCAGGGAAGTGTATTCACCTCTTCATTTTCATCCCGAGCCAGGGGAGTTATGACTCTCATACATAAATCAGTTCCTTTTCAAGTGAAAAATGTAATTGGAGACAAATTTGGAAGATATGTAATCATTCAAGGTTCTTTGCTATTAGAAAATATAAATCTTGTGAACTTATATGGTCCCAATATAGATGATCAGAAGTTCTTTGCTAATTTATTTCTCATCTTATCATCACTTACAGGGCAACATATAATAGCAGGGGATTTTAATTGTACATTGAATCCAGGTGTGGATAGATCAACAGGACTGGATTGTACGCACATTGGATGTAGGATGACTATTAATCATTTTATGAAAGAATTGAGATTGTTAGATATATGGAGAGAAATGAAACCACAAGTTAAAGCCTATTCTTGTTATTCCAGTACCTACAAGACATTCTCACGTATTGATTATTTTTTGATTTCCACAGAATTAAGGTCCAAGATTCAAAACTGCTTTTATGATAACATCGTGATCTCTGATCATGCACCCTGTTGTCTAATATATGTAGATAAAAAATTGACAAAGGAATCAGGTAGATGGCAATTTCAGCATAAATGGCTTCAGGATGAGGAATTTGTCAAGTATATAGAAAAACAGATAGACGAGTTCTTTGACATCAATACTACACAAACATCAGCATGTGTAAAGTGGGAGGCTTTCAAAGCTTTTATTAGGGGACATATTATTAGTTATACAGGATCAAAATCTAAGAAGACTCGAGAGGAGAGAGCTAAATTGGAACATAAAATAAAAAATCTTCAGGAAAAAGTGTATGCAGGAAGTGACCCTAGGTTGGAGAATGAATTACTGATTTTGAGAGCTGAATACGACAAAAAATCAGCGAATAGAGCTGCCTCGAGTCTTCTAAGATTGAAACAATCTTTTTATGAACAAGGTGAAAAATCAGGAAAATTATTAGCATGGCAGATTAAACAATTGGAAATTAAAACACCAATTACCAGTATTATAAGTAATGGACAGGTAGTTATAGATCCTTTAGAAATTAATAGAGCCTTTAGAGATTACTATGAAAAATTATATGATACCAAAAATGAACCTGATTTAACAAAACTAAATGGGTTTTTGAACGAACTATCTATACCGTGTATTCCAAATGAAAACAGGGAGATATTGGAGTCTAAAATTAGTCAAGAAGAAGTTGGGCTAGCCATTGATAATATGAAATCAGGAAAAAGTGCAGGACCAGATGGTCTTCCAGTTGACCTTTATAAAAAATTTAAGAATAAATTAATAAAACCTTTTTTGGAAATGGTTTTAGAAGCATTTCAAAATAATAATTTACCATCATACATAAATAATGCCTTAATTATACTGCTGCCAAAACCAGGTAAGCCCTCTAATAAATGTGAAAATATGAGACCAATAAGCCTATTAAACGCCGACCTTAAGATAATCTGTAAAATTTTAGCAAGACGAATACAAGAAATTTTACCAAATATTATTAATCGAGATCAGAATGGCTTTATAAAGGGTAGACAAGGCTTCCATAATGTAAGAAGACTATTTAATATTATTTATTTTAATAAAGAAGCACCGGATACAGCTCTCCTATCATTGGACGCCGAAAAGGCCTTTGATAGAGTTAAATGGCCCTTTCTTTTTGAAGTCCTACAAAGGTTTGGACTTGGAAATAATTTCATAAAATGGGTTCAAATAATATACAATAATGCTACAGCAGAAATCCTAACAAATAACAATATTTCAAAACCAATAAAAATCAATAGAGGATGTCGACAAGGCTGTCCACTTTCACCTTTACTGTTTACTATGGCAATTGAACCTTTAGCGATAGCGATACGTTTACATTCACAAATATATGGAATTAAAGTTGGACCAACAGAACATAAAATCTCCCTGTACGCCGATGATATAATTTTGTTTATGTCGAATCTAAAAAAATCAATTCCAACCTTGTTGAATTTAATAAAGAATTTTGGGGAAATATCAGGATATAAAATAAATAAAACTAAATCTTCAATATTAATGCTAAATGAGACCCAGAGAAATTACCCAGCCCCTGAGGTAAATCAATTCAATGTTGTAAATCAGTTTAAATATTTAGGAATCCAAATTATGCCTAAGCTAGAATCAGTCGCCAGTGTCAACTATGAAGCCTTAATGTCAGATATCAGTGAGTTAACTCAGAGATGGATGTCACTACCAATGTCGATGATCGGGAGAATCAATATACTTAAAAGTAATATTTTACCTAAAATACTTTATTTATTTCAATACATTCCCTTATCACCACCTTTAGATCTTTTCTCAAGAATAAAAAAAAAGTTAGTGGACTAAAATCAAAGGAAATTGTGTTTGAGAATATATGGAGACCTTTTATTGATTATGTAAAAAATTTAAACATAACTCTTGAAGAAGAAGGTGAATGATGTGTGTGGACCTTGTAAATTCCAAACTGGTGAACATAATATGTATACTTATGTATTGGATTGTCTAGACTAAACAGAGGAGCATTGTTGAAGACTTGATTTTGTTGGTGGTTGTTGGTGTTTTTAGTGCATTTTTTTTTTTTGTAGTACTTTAGTGTTAGTGTTTGATTGTTTGTATCATGTTTGTTAAAAAAAAAAAAAAGGTTCAATAAAGATATTGTGGAAAAAAAAAAAGGAGTTTTTCCTCTCCACCGTTGCCAAGCGCTTGCTCACAGGGGATCACCCGATTGCTGGGGTCTTTCTGCAACTGTGGGGGTTCCCCTACAGTTGAAAGTGCTATGAGATGACTGTTGTTGTGAAATGGCACTATATAAATAAAGTTGAATTGAATTGAATTGAATTTGTTGTGGAGATGAACATTGTGGAAGTGAGAGTGGACAGAAAATGGAAAGGGAAATTTGGTTTTAGAAAAAAATTGAAAGCTGATGAATTGTTAAAGTTTTGTACAGGACGCAAGAGAAAATAAAATGGAGAAAAAATTGGAGGAAGGAAAGAAAAAAACGTAAGAATAAGAGACTTATGCTGCAACAGTGAGAACAAAAGCAAAATAATCAATAAACGCCATAAAACGGAAAAGGACAAAAACACGCTGTTTAATGGCTTTTCTGTTTCTCTATTAATCTGAGATGATGGTGGTGGCTGTGGATCATCCCTCCCCCAGCAACCGTGTGAGACCCTCTTCAGGCCCCCTGGAATTGGCTGCGCCCACCCTCCCCCTCCACACCATTGCCTAGTGACCCCCTCCTCCCTCTGCAACAACAGTACAAGAATGCAAAACAAAGGGACATCGAAAGATGGGCCAAAGAGGATCAACTGAGCACACGTAAGTACAATAAATTATATTGTTGCTTTCCATTTACCTTTGGACAGCGTCTCAAATATTGAATCTCATTCATGAACATTTAAGTGTTAACCTGCGTAAGCCATACATATTTTGCCAGGAAGCTGTGTTGGTGCTAAGAAGCCATTCCAGATTCAGCAAACTACTCATATGTTCTCTAAGTGTGCATAAACAGTGTTCGTGAATCCGCTGTAGTCAGCACGTGTTCACGAGAATTGAGGATTGCATAACTGGCGCCTAAAACTACCGCTAAAATCACATCTCAATATAATTGACTAGCAGTCTCATTTACTAAAAGCCCTGTCAGAGAGGTGCCAAAATCACATACTGAGCAAACTGAAGTATTTTTAGAAAAAGCCGTACCCATGCCCCGCCAAACTCTATCTATGCACCCCAGGACCTCACAGCACAACAATATGGACTCTACCCAGACCCCCACCTAATCTGCCCTATCAGTATCAGGCTGCAGGGCCACAGGAGATGGTCAGAGGTTTAATAATAGAGACAGAGGCCCCCACAGGACCAATGCTTCCTATGTCAGCAATTTGGGCACTGGGCTCAATACTGCCCACAACAACACTTACAAAGGCACTCAGGGGGTCCCCCAATTAGCAACACAATGGGTATCCTCCCCTACATGGTCCCCATTTGGATGTTGGAAAAGAACGGCTTTGTTAATGCCGTTCTGTTTCAAAAGGGGGAGAGTGGGACAGGCACAGATAGAAAAGTACTAGGTCAGTTAAGGTTTGCTGTCTTGAAGTCTGAAATTAGGCATTTTGCAAGTTGGCATCTTTTTAACAAGCAGGGAGTAAATCTAACAGTAAAACTAAGATAATTGATCACAATGTTCTCAGCCTTACAGCTGAGAGGTTGGTGTGCTTTCTCATCTAAAATGATACCATTTATGCAAATTATTGAGTAGCTACATAAAGAGTGTATAAATATGAATAAATCTTTATTTTTCAGATAGATTGGCTTAAAACATTAAAAGAAAGGAACAGAACAATATATCAAGGAAAAAATCCAACAAGGTTGAATTAAACAAAAACTCCTCTGATTATACAATTACACAAAAACAACCTGTGTAGCTTGATCAACTACTTTTAAAATTCTACGCTTAAAACAACTGTTGCTTTTAAAAAAATAAATAAATTTTGCTGAATCCTGAAGAGTGTCAGGAAGAAGGCACAAACACAGGCAGCCATCTTAAATGTTTCCAAGTACTTAAAGCGGAAATGAGGCATTAGGTATCCATTTTTTCAGTGCATTTCTTTTAATTGTGAATATTAACATTAAGTAATGAGCAAACAATCACAGCAAAGACTAGAAAAGTGCTATATAAGTGCAGGTTAGTTAGTAGTAGTTAGTAGTAGCAAAGATTATAGCTTTACTATATACTCGGTTGTTTAAAGTCATTCTAACACACATTCTTATGTTCCTCCCCAATAGAGGGTATGCATAGGATGTGATGTCACCGAACAGAACTCTTGGCAGATAAACACTGAGTGGCAAAAATGAGTAGCAGCATGAAGGTGTATGCAGTATAACACAAAAAATCCACACAGCATTCAATTACAGCAGTACAAAGAATATATGTTTGCATTGTGGAGAGTTAATCTTTTCATTCCATCTTGTATTAATTAGCAAAAATTAAATAAAGGCTTTGAATCAGTTCCTTTCTTGACTCAAGGTTGAAAATCTAGATAAGAAGGGAAAATAAAATTTGAAGGAAAACCCCACAGTTATTTATGGAATGGCTGGCACACAGGGAGCCTGAGGCTCTCCATGAATCTGTTTCTTTTATAAAAGGAAGCCACAAGGAGGAGGGGGAGGACAACAAGGAGGATGAGGGAGCACACCCCACAATGGAAACTGAGTGATGGCAAAACCGGCAGCTGGCTGAGAGGGAGGTGCCCATGGTCCACACCCACCACGGAAAAACTGGACTGCATGCTTAAGACTATAACAGATAAGTGGACTCACTTCTACACATACACAGAAAATTAGCAAAAATTAACTTATTAGAAAATAGCAGACATCTTCCATTTACCTGACTCTGAGGTTCAAGGTACTTCGATTAAATTTGTATGGTGCAGGTGCATGTAAAGTAGTAACTCCGGGTAATGACATACAGGACTTTTCAAGGTCAGAAAAAGTAACATTTAAATTCTGCAAATAGCAAGCTACCAGTAGAATACCTATCAACATCTGTAAAAATAGCATTGTACCCCATGTACTATAGGCAATTAAACGGATCTGATCCAAATTATGAACAACCATTATTTGCAAATCCATCCTCCAGATTGGTCATAAAACTTGGACTGGTAAACAAGGAAATGTGTGGAAGCATCCATTGTCCTAGTTGAAAAGGATAAGAGACATTTCAACCTACGGGGGGTTCCACACATCCTGCTGGTTAGACCCAAACACATGGATTGGAAAATGTTGGACATTTTGTCACCTCTATTGGGAAATGTAGCCATCCATGGAAAACCAACACCTGACCTCAAGATAGAATATTCTCCTAAATTAGAAATATACGCATTGTCTCTTAACTGAGTAACCACAGCACAAAAGGCTGGGCACATTGACACCCAGAAATCTCCTACATGACTAATCTTAACATTAACAAATGAGGGGATGAGAAAAATTTGAAACAAATTCTAAATTTGTTATGGTAAAAGGTTACACAGATGTAGATCTAATAAAAGGAGCAGAGTATGACACTATAGACCATATATTCAGAAGCCCAGAAAGGTGTTAACCAGGTCATAAAACCAAAAGCAGCAGATGTCATAGCATCATCAGTCCTGTAGGAAACACCCTGATGATGCAGGGCCTGCAGGAATTAATGAAGCTCTAACTCTTTGTGCTGGTTATATGCCAGGATCACATATATTGATAAATAAGCTAAACCTCCAAATGCAATTTCCCACAGTGGTAGTCATCAGCAAATCTTGCACATCTCATACCGCCTCATAGAAACCAATTGCTGAGTCCAGAGGAGGAGCTGAAGACCCCAAGATGGAGGATGATAACAAAGAAGACCATTGCGCTATCACGGATTATTTGTAAACACAAGGTGCTACTGATAATACATGAATCATACATAGCTCACCACACACACATGCAGGGGTGTGAGACTTATAGTGTTCCTGCGTTATTATTTACATCATGCCAATTACGGTAAGGCAATCAGAATAATTGTGAAGGTTAGGAGCTCTAGAGGCCTGAATACAACAAGTAGGTATGGATAAGGATGTCTCCTCACTTTGAATGATTTTGTTTACTACCTACTTACACTGCAACACATAGGTCTCATCACCCAGCTCACTCTCCATAACAAATCTACTGCTGAACACATACAGTAGGTCCATACCTTCCAACTTTTAAAACCTGAAAAGCCTAGTAGCTAGCCGGGGTCCAGGGGCCGCAGGCCCCGGTAGGTCCAGGACAAAGTCCTGGCGGGGGGTTCAGGGGGGCGAAGCCCCCTGACGGCAAACAAATATTAGCATTAAATCAAGTTAAAATGTGGCTAACAACCTCATATTTCTTGAACAATCATGTTTCTATTTTCCTTAAATTGTCAATGCAGATATGCTGATGGAAAAGATCAAGGACAAACTCTATGGTAACTCTCAAGCATTGTTGTTTTCCATGGTGCACCTCTTAGCTTTCTTCAGTTGGTCTTTTGAATGGAACACACTGTGGCACTTGTTACCCAAAGCTGTCATCATCATTTTCCTGGTCATGAGGTTGCCCAGAACTTTAGTTGACAGACTGGACCTGAACTCAGTTTTGTTCTTGTTCACATGGCTGAATATGCACTCACAGTCCGCAATAATAATTCCTGGAAATGCTTTGGAGTATTCCTCACGAAAAGACTTGCCATGTGTGTGGATATGGATTATCATAGTCTCTTAATTTTCTTAATCAGTGTTCATTTATATTTATTTAAGTCAGTAAGATCTCTGATTATTATACTCTTTGCTTCCTCAGGTGTTCCATTTAGTTTGATCCAAACTCTACAATTTCTTTTCCATGTTGCCTGTATCTTATTTTGTCTTTTCAGCATCCGTGCTTGCCGTGCTATTTCAGCATAAGTTTTTGTTAGATGTTCATTTTGGTAAACTTCTGTTCCCCGTAACTTTCTGGCCTGCCTCAGTATGTCATTCTTTACCCAGGGATGTGATTTGGGGTTGGGGAAATTATGTGAAAATTTAGCAGGGGGTCTGGGGGACATAGTCCCCCAGCGGTGTCTGGGGCAGAGCCCCGGTGGGGGGGCAAGGGGGGCAAAGCCCCCCGAAGCTCCTGGGTTTTTATGTTTTTTAAGTACCAGAACTGTGCTTAAATGACATAAAACAAACAGCTGAATACCACTTATTACTGTATAATATTGACTTTATGTTCCAAGAAGATAAAATCTCTGAACTTAGTTCATTTTTTTGATCTCTTCCATTTCCTCCTTCTTTGGTGACATTTCTACTGACCTGTTGATAGTAAAACAATCTCTGCTGGTGACGCCGATATCCGATCCGACCGACCTCGAATCCAGCTGGGCCTCAGCTAGCCCCCTCCGCTTCTAGTCCCGCTGCTTACCGCCGCTGCAATTGAGCTTCTGTCCAGCCAGGGTACCGGCAGCTCCTCCACCGAGTCCCACCACCCACCGCCGCTGTAGTTGAGCTCCGATCCTGCTCCTGTCCAGCTGGGGTCCCGGTAGATCCTCCACTGAGCCCCGCCACCTACCGCCGCCTTCCTCAGTAGTTCCTCTGCCGATCCCCGCTGCTGTAGCTGGGCTCCGATTCCGGCTCTTATCCAGCTGGGGCCCCGGCTTCTCCTCCACTGGTCCCCGTCTCCTACCACCGCTGTACTTGAACTCCGATCCGGCTCCCGTCCAACTGTTGCTTCGGTTGGTTCCTCCGGCGAGCCCCAATCACCGAGGACTGAGTCGCTTCTTTGTATCGGTGTTAGGTGCTATGACTAGCTATGGTGTTAGCTATAGTGATAGCGCTAGCTTAGCAAACGCTTCAGGTAAATTTAGATACGATTCCTAGCGATCTCGTGTTTGGAATTGCTTTCGTGTTTTTTTTACGATTTAAAATTTTTGAATGAATTTTTAGTGAAAAACTATAATTTTGATTAATAAAGCCATAACCCGGAATGGGGTCTTGAAAACCGTAACCATTACGGCAAAACCGGAGTAGTTAGCAGGTATGTAGGTCCCATTACCCAGCACACTCATCACAACACCACCACTGCCTGTAGCTTGCATATAGCCAAAAATCACACACTCAAGGCTAATGAGAGATAATTTACAACAGCACATTGTCAACAACAGATGTAGTGAATAAGGATAAAACGGTACAGGCTCCAGCCATTGTGGTGACAATCCCTCAGGCCATTATTGATCCTGTCCCAGCCGAGCCCTTTGTATCGGCACCCAAGCAAAGGTGTAGGATGCAGGGAAGGTGCGTGCAGGGGGGCACCAGACCATCACGTGTGCCTGCAACGTAGAAAGAGGTCGTAGGACTAGTGACTATACGACTTCAGTCCCTAGAAGGATGGACTAGTACCCATGCGCACCCACCACACCTCCAGCATCTGGGGTGGAGCCAGATCAGCCACATGGAGGAGACGGCATTTTCCAACGCTACCCCTCACAGTGGAAGCTATGGTGGGCACAGGGGCTCGAGCTGAGCTTCATCAACACCAGCATCTCTACCTCTGTCCAACTACCGGGGCGGGGGGGGGGGGGGGGTGGCATCCCTGGGACGGCATCACTGAACTGTTCACTGGCTGGACTGGATGTTGTCTACTCTCTGCTGCATCCACCTGACGTCCTATAGACCTCATGGGACGAGATGTGCCTCTGAGAGCATGGGCGCACCGTAGTTTTGCTTCTAATGGTACCGGTGTACATATGTCTACGAGATGGGACTGTGCTCCACAGCTGCGGATACAGGAAGCAGACACAGAGGAAGGTCAAACCCCTGTCGCAATCGTGTGATGACTGCTGCTGAACGATGCGAGCCCTGGCAAAGGTCAACTGGTAGACAAAATGTTTCGTGGGCTTTGTGGATTGACCCTGTTCAACCTTATGACCCCCACATGATCCACTCCACCGGACAAAGAACTATTCACATCATGATCAAGAGGAGACCTCGGTGGGGGTGCAGGACTTGGTGATGTGACTGCAGTTCATCGGGACAAAGACGGGTTGCCTCAGTATGCCCCCTTAGACATCGCTGCACCGTGCTGGGTTGTCCACAAGGGGGGAGGCAAGGGTATCAGAACCAATGGTGTAAGCCTATCTTGGGTTGACTGACTGGGTTGACACACAATGTAGGGACCTACCTTATTCACCATCTGCTAACCACTAGCGTCTCTCACACCATGTATGGTTGACATGATAAAATCGTGTCAAACGGGGGAGTGAAAGGGTTATGAAAAGTTAGAGTGCCAAAAT
This sequence comes from Pholidichthys leucotaenia, assembly GCA_020510985.1. Taxonomy (NCBI): domain Eukaryota; kingdom Metazoa; phylum Chordata; class Actinopteri; order Cichliformes; family Pholidichthyidae; genus Pholidichthys; species Pholidichthys leucotaenia. The sequence continues at coordinate 423,996,557 of CM035841.1, read as the reverse complement.
AATAATTCTGTAGGTAATCTCCCATTATGCTCTATACATATTCTATACATATTCTGTTTGCATTCTTATGAACAAATATGTTGTGTTAAACTCTGGTAAACAGGAAGTAGGCAGAGCTATAGAGCTCTCTTTCTTCTCTGTCTCTCTCTCTCACTTCTTTTAGTCAGGTCTATTACTTTAATCCATCCATCCATCCATCCATCCATCCATCTTCTACCGCTTTTCCAGAGGTCCGGGCCGCGGAGGCAGCAGTTCAAGCAGAGAAGCCCAGACTTCCCTCTCCCCAGCCACCTGCTCCAGCTCTTCAGAGAGGATACCAAGGCGTTCCCAAACCAGCTGGGAGACATAGTCTCTCCACCGAGTCCTGGGTCTGCCCCGGGGTCTCCTCCCAGTGAGACATGCCCGAAACACCTCAAGTGGGAGGCGTCCAGGAGGCATCCTAATCAGATGCCCATACCACCTCAACTGACTCCTTTCAATGTGGAGGAGCAGCGGTTCTACTCTGAGCCTCTCCCGGATGACTGAGCTCCTCACCCTATCTCTGAGGGTGAGTCCAGCAATCCTATGGAGAAAGCTCATTTCAGCCGCTTGTATCCGTGATCTCGTTCTTTCAGTCATTACCCAAAGCTCGTGACCATAGGTGAGAGTAGGAACGTAGATTGACTGGTAAATCGACAGCTTTGTCTTAGAACTAAGCTCCCTCTTCACCACAACAGACTGGTACAACGTCCGCATCACTGCAGATGCTGCTCCAATCCGTCTGTCAATCTCTCGCTCCATTTTCCCCTCACTCGTGAATAAGACCCCAAGATACTTAAACTCCTCCACTTGGGGCAGGAGCCTGTCCCCAACCCAGAGAGGACAATCCACCTTTTTCCTGCTGAGGACCATGGACTCGGACTTGGAGGTGCTGATTCTCATCCCAGCCGCTTCACACTCAGCGGCAAACCATCCCAGCAAGAGCTGTAGGTCATTGCTGGATGAAGCCAACAGGACAACATCATCTGCAAACAACAGAGATGAGATCCTGTGGTCACCAAGCATGACACCCTCCATTCCCTGGCTGCGCCTGGAAATCCTGTCCATAAAAATTATGAACAGGATCGGTGACAGAGGGCAGCCCTGACGGAGTCCAACTCTCATTGGGAATGAGTCTGACCGAGTGTTGGCAATATGAACCAAACTCTCACAACGGTCATACAGAGACCGAATAGCTCGTAACAACAAGCCCGATACCCCATACTCCCGAAGCACCTCCCAAAAAAAACCACGAGGGACGCAGTCAAATGCCTTCTCCAAGTCCACAAAACACATGTAAACTGGTTGGGCAAACTCCCACAAACACTCGAGAATTCTTGAGAGAGTAAAGAGCTGGTCCAATGTGCCACGGCCAGGACGAAAACCACATTGCTCCTCCTGAATCCGAGGTTCAACCAACGGCTGGACTCTCCTCTCCAGTACCTTGGCATAGACCTTCCCAGGGAGGCTGAGGAGTGTGATCCCTCTAAAGTTGGAGCACACCCTCCGGTCCCCTTTTTTGAAGAGAGGAACCACCACCCCGGTTTGCCATGCCAAAGGCACTGCCCCCGACCTCCACGCAATGTTGCAGAGGCGTGTCAACCATGACAGCCCAACAACATCCAGGGCCTTGAGGTACTCAGGGCGAATCTCGTCCACTCCCGGGGCCCGGCCACCAAGGAGATTTTTAACCACCTTGGCGACCTCAGCCCCTGTGATAGGCGAGTCATCCCCTTCGTCCACAAACCCTGCTTCCTCTGTGGAAGGCGTAATATATCTATTACTTTAATTGCATACCCAAACCAACACCCACACACACACTTTTTATAGTACACATTAGGAGACAGTTTACGTGAATAGCGGATGGCCTGTTCGTGTCAGAGTTAAACTGGCCAATCAGACAGTCGCGTACAAGCCCATCCTATTGTTCGGGGTTGGTCTAACCAACCCAAGAAGATGGATGTAAGTTGCACCCGGAAGTCGAGGTCAGTCTGGCAACGCTCCTGAGGGGGCTGTATCACGCTGCACCCAGTGCTGCTTGCTTTACATGTGACCTCTAAATAAATGTTGCATCTTTAAATTGAAGAATTCTCCGGCTTATTCTTGGATCTTTCAATCAAAGAATTGGGATTTTAACAACACAAAAGGCTTCATTAGCAGATGTTGTTGTTATGCATTGTTTTTTGCATCGTGAGGCACTCGTTGCCAAGACTTTACCAGCAGATCTAGCTTCTATACTGGATGATTTCACATGGATGGTAAACTTTATTCAGGCAAGACCTCTGAAAAGCCATATATTTGCATCTTCATGGGAGGAAACGGGAGCGGAGTGTAATGGACGGGACGTTGCATGAATAAGACAATGGCTCATCAGACTGTTTTCTGCAGATTTATTCACTCCTGAGGAAGACAATTAAAACACATCACTAAGTTTCATTTCCTCAGCAATGTGTAGCAGCATTGTCAGCTTTTAAATGTCCATATATTACAAAATTGTAAGAAATAAAATAATTACTGGACACCTATATACAGCTTATTACAATATTACAGAAGAGATTCTCTTCACGAGTTATTACACCATCAGAAAACATCTTTTTCCTTCACTCTAAGAAAGCAACTGGTACTGGCTTGGACATCGCCCAGGTTGACAAGGTCAGGAGTTCCTAGCAGTGGAAGGTGAAGGACAGAGCTGCGTGGAGGAATTTGATCAGACCTAAATGAAACGGTCATTGTCGCCCCTGATAGACTGCTATGATGATGATGATGATGATGATGATGATGAACATCTTTGTAACATATTTCTCCTCTAGCTGCTAAGAATTTGTAAAAACTACCACAAGAGAAACACTGCTGCCTAGTGACTGGAGGGAAAACTCAGTTGGCAACAAACATCTGCACAGAATCTGTGTGTGTGTGTGTGTGTGTGTGTGTGTGTGTGTGTGTGTGTGTGTGTGTGTGTGTGTGTGTTCCTCACATATCTCCCAAACTGTTCATCAGACTGGCCTCAGGTTTTATAAGTGCTTTGCTGAGGTTACGAGGGTGTGCATCCCCAAGTATGGAGTTGTTCAGTTAAAATATGTAATTTTCATCAATAAAAGTTTAGTCATTGCTCTCTCCTCATGCTCTGGCTTCTAGAAGTGTGTTCGGGGTTTTGGCTTGACTCCGTACTGATTGGATAATATGCGGCATCACGGCATCAGTAACCACAGTGCTCCGAGAGCAAAACAAGGAAGCAAAAAGCGACAAATTTGACTAGAAAAAGATAATATTGAAGATTTAATGCTTAAAAAATTACACCATAAAGTTGCCGTGATCGCATAGGTCTAAAGGATAATTCGGCAGATGTGGAGAACATGAGGTACGCAGGTGCACAGGGGTGCCCACGGGGGCCCGTGGTGCCACAAAGGCAAGCGATGGCACATGGATAAAGCAGCAGCCAAAACTCCTGTTAACCAGGCAGGCTGGACTTGGCTCCCTGCGAAGGACTGCGATCCGCTGGTTCAGCTGCTGCTTCTTCAACACGTGTCTGACCGAGCAGACTACAATCCTTTGCGGGAAGGCACGCCCCGCTTGCCTGGTCAATGGTAGACGGCAGTCCCGACTGCTGCTTCACCCGTGTGGTATCACTGTCCTTTGCAGGACTGCGAGTCCCCCCTCCTGTGCGAGTATCTAAAAATTAAAAATTTAATAATAATACCGCCATGATTGTGGAGTGGAATGGCCAGATCAACTGCATATCATATGTGGACCCATATGCACGCTTTGACTAAATGACGACCATGACCCAACAGGACAAAAAAATGCCCAAATAACGAAATAAATCATTTTTATTTGAATATTTACGGACAAATGGGCAACACTGATGACAACACCAAGGTACAATGGAGCAATGTGCTGCAAAACTCAGAAAAAGTGCTCATTGAGATAAAATTCACAAATAAAATACAAAAATAATTAATGACTAAAACAGCTAACAGTTTATGGTGCAGTTCTAATCTGTCATCAGCATAAAGCCTTATTGTCAGGGTCTGAGTTTGGTTGGAGGACCAGGCTCACCCTTTCAGTTATTCTTGTATTTACTCATACCGGCTCGGACGTCGCTCGATTTAACAAAGAATCAGAATCAGAATCAGAATCAGCTTTATTGGCCAAGTATGCACAACACATACAAGGAATTTGACTTTGGCTAAAAACTTGCTCTCGTTGTTCAGGTGAAGGATTTAAATAAGGATTCAATGACAACCAGAGTATGTACAGTAAATTACAGTCTGTCCACGTTTCTATAAAAGAATGCAAATATATACAGGAATATATGCAGTTATTTACTCGGACTAACCACACTTTGCAGAAATATATGAAAAAATATACAATCACACAGTATTTCAATGTGGACTCAGATTCAGTGATATAATGTGAATGAAGTAAAAAGCAGTGTGAGAGTTATGTGCAATGTAATAATGGATGAAAAGTCATGAGTACAGCAACAGGTAGGACTAGGTGAATGTTAGGAGTTCATCAGAGTGATGGCTTGAGGAAAGAAACTGTTCCTGTGACGGGTGGTTTTGACCTTCAGTGATCTGTAACGACGACCAGAAGATAGAAGTTCAAACAGTTTGTGGCCGGGGTGTGATGGGTCAGCACAGATGTTTCCCGCCCGTTTCCTGGTTATGGACCGATATAAGTTCTCAATGGAGGGTAGGTCGGTACCAATGATCCTCTCCGCAGACTTAATGATCCGCTGCAGTCTGGTCTTGTCCTGTTTAGTGGCAGATCCAAACCAGACAGTGATGGAAAAGCAGAGGACAGATTGGATGATGGCGGTGTAGAAGACAACCAGCAGCTCCTGAGGCAAATCAAACTTCTTGAGCTGACGCAGAAAAAACAACCTCTGCTGGGCCTTTTTCCGGACAGTGTCAATATGGGAGGACCATTTCAGGTTCCGGGAGATTGTGGTACCCAGAAACTTGAAGGAGTCCACAGTGGACACTGTGCTGTTGAGGATGGTGAGTGGGGGGAATGAAGGGGGGTGTCGCCTGAAATCCACAGTCATCTCCACCGTTTTGGCTGGGTTAAGTTCAAGATGGTTCTGGCTGCACCAGAGGATCAGCTGCTCCACCTCCCGCCTGTATGCAGACTCATCATCATCCCGGATCAAACCGATGACTGTGGTGTCGTCCGCAAACTTCAGGAGCTTCACCGAAGGGTCCTCTGAGGTGCAGTCGTTGGAGTAGAGGGAGAAGAGCAGTGGGGAAAGGACACATCCTTGGGGGGCGCCAGTACTAATTTTTCGGGAGCTGGATGTAAATCTCCCTAGCTTCACCTGTTGCCACCTGTCAGTCAGAAAGCTGGAGATCCACTGGCAGGTGGAGGGGGGCACCTTGAGCTGGAGGAGTTTCTGATGAAGAATGCCTGGGATGATGGTGTTGAACGCTGAGCTGAAGTCGACAAACAGGATCCTGGCGTACGTCCCTGGGGAGTCGAGGTGTTGCAGGATGTAATGTAGTCCCATATTCACTGCATCATCCACTGACCTGTTTGACCGGTAGGCAAACTGCAGTGGGTCCATCAGGGGGCCTGTGATGACCTTCAGGTGGCTCAGCACCAATCTCTCCAAGGATTTCATGACCACAGAGGTCAGGGCAACAGGTCTGTAGTCGTTTAATCCTGTAATAGAGGGTTTCTTGGGAACTGAAATGATGATGGAGCGTTTGAAGCAGGAAGGCACTTCACGCAGCTCCAGTGATCTGTTAAAGATCCGGGTGAAGATGGGGGCCAACTCGTTGGAGCAGACTCTCAGGCAGGACGGAGACACACCATCAGGTCCTGCAGCCTTCTTGATCTTTTGTCTCTGAAAGACCCGGCGCACCTCCTCTTCACAGATCATTAGTGCTGGTGGGAGGTCAGAGTGGAGGAGGGATGGAGTTCCTGGGGCTGCAGATAATCCTTTTGTGTGGGTGGGAGGTGAGAACTGTAGGTTCTTTTCAAACCTGCAGTAAAAGCTGTTTAGGTCATTAGCCAGCTGGAGGTTTTCCGCAGGGTGGGGGGATGGTCTCCTGTAGTTGGTGATATTCCGTAGGCCTCTCCAGACAGAAGCAGAGTTGTTAGCTGAGAAGTTTTTTTGTAACTTCACACTGTAGCTCCTCTTAGCAAGCCTGGTCTCCTTCGTCAGCATATTTCTGGCCCGCTTGTACAGAGTCCAGTCACCAGTCCTGTAGGCCTCCTCCTTGGTCTGACGTAGCTGCTTCAGTTTAGGAATGAACCAGGGTTTATTGTTGTTGTATATGCAGAAGGTCTTGGTCTGCACACACATGTCCTCGCAGAAACAGGTGTATGATGTCACAGTGTCAGTGAGTTCATTTAAGTTAATGGCTGCAGCTTCAAAAACACTCCAATCTGTGCAGTCAAAGCAGGCTTGTAACTTCAGCTTTGATTCCTCAGTCCATTTCTTCACAGTCCTTACAACAGGCTTGGAAGTTTTTAGTTTCTGTCTGTATGTTGGAATAAGATGGAGCAGGCAGTGGTCAGAAAAACCCAGAGCTGCACGGGGGACGGCATGATAGGCATTTCTTAAAACTGTGTAACAGTGGTCAAGTGTATTTGTGTCCCTGGTGGGACATTTAATATGCTGTCTGTATTTAGGAAGCTCATTTGTGAGATTAGCTCTATTGAAATCACCCAGAATGATAAGCAGAGAGTCTGGATGTTTTTCCTCCACCTCTGCTATCTGGTCAGCGAGGTGCTGCAGTGCCTCCGTTGTACAAGCAGCAGGCGAGATATAAATTCCGACCAGAATAAATGAGGAGAACTCTCGCGGTGAATAAAAGGGTTTACAGTTTAAAGTCAGGAGTTCCTGGCAGCGGAAGGCAAAGGACAGAGCTGCGTGGAGGAATCTGATCAGACCTAAATGAAACAGTCATTGTCGCCTCCGACAGACTGCTATGATGATGATGATGATGATGATGATTATCATCCTGAGTTGTCATCATTATGGTTACCTCCGCCAGGCCGAAGGCCAGGAGGTGGTCATGTTTTTGCCAGCGTCTGTCTGTTTGTTTGTCTGTTGGTTAGCAAGATAACTCAAAAAGTTTTGGACGGATTTAGATGAAACTTTCAGGCCTTGTTGGAAATGGTACAAGGAAGAACTGATTAAATTTTGGGGATGATCCGGATCACCATCTGGATACAGGAATTTTTTAAAGGATTCTTTAACATTGTGAGATACGGCCAATTTTCCAACATGTGCGCAGGCGCAATGGAGGGTGCTGGTCGTCGTGTCTGACGAACACAAACTCCGCATTCTTCAAAGTTTTAGGCACAAAAACACGCGGACACGGTGTTTCACGTGTTTCACCGTGTTTGTGGGCAGGGCCCGGCAGCGTGCCTGAGTTTGCGCTATGCTGCAAAAGCTGAGACGGGCAGCTGTCCGACGCTGGATTATTTGGCAGAAATTCCCCGGGCAGCCATAGGGGCTGCGCAAAAAACGAGCTCTCTGCCGGGGAAGCTTCCAAATCCTCTTTTGCCGCAGAGCGCAACCCCAATAAAACCCACGGCAACCTATCTACCAAATTTGCATCCGTCAGTGAAGCCCTGAGTGCTGCTTTCAGTGGAGGAGATGGACACAACACCAACGCTTCAGTTTATTACCTCCGCCAAGGAGGCAATGCTTTTACTACTGAACCACTAATCCTATTATTGTGAATCCAATTGCTAGTCATATGTTTTCATGGTCAAGGAATCTGAAAACGTACACACAAACACTGTATGGGGGGGAACTGTGGCGCTTGGCGGAGGTCTGCGCTCTCCGAGTGCTTTTCTAGTTATTCCTGTCATCTTTTGTTTCCTCATTGTGACAGCGCCTTATTTTCCCCGTGACTGGTTCTGTGTGTAGTGTCATTCACAGCTGCACCTGATCAGGTTACTCACCTCCTGCCCCGTTTAATTCTGCGTTTGCACCACTGATTGTGCTGCGATCTACTGTTAAGATGACCATGAAGATGTCTGGTTAGTAGACTGCCTTTTTTCATCATTTACGCTCACATGCACTGTTGTTTTGCTTTTCACAGTTTAGGTTTGTTTCTCTGGTTATCCTGCCGTGCAGCTTAAGCATTTATTCCAGCCCCTCGTGCTGCTTTATGTTATTTCCTCAATAAATTATGTTTGCTTCTCGCTACATGATTGGGTCCTCTCCTTCACTCCAGAGGGGCACACATGACAGAAGATCACAGCCAACACTGGGCCCAGCGGGCAAAAGAAGGACTCTGGGAAGAGTTTGCTGTTCTGGAGGACCCACCAGCAGCAGCTGCTCCCACATGGACACCGCAGGATACCAAGGTTTGCCGTATTGGGGTTGCAGCCTTGAAGCCCCTGTGTGAGGATGACGAGGAGGAACATAAGGAGCGTTGGCAGGCTGTGCTAGCTCTGGAGGAGCTTATGTTGGACTATAAGCCGTGGCTCATTCCGGAACATATGCCCCTGCTGGGTTGGATCCAGGTGGGGTCAGATGGTCCAGCAGCTCCAGTATCTACTCCACAGCACCATCCAGCCCCAGTGCCTACTCTGCGGCGCCACCCACTCCCATACCTACTCCACAGCGCCTCTCTGCCCCAGTACCTGCTACGCAGTGCCTCTCAGCCCCAGTGGCTGCTCCTCTGCGCCTACCTGCTGTAGTACCAGCTCCAGCCGTCCCCAAGGTGCGCACAACAGCTCCCGCCATCCCTGAAGCACATGCCACAGCTCCAGCTGTTCCTGTTCTGCCTGAGATGCACGCTACAGTTCCTGCAGCTCATCCAGAGGTGGTCACCCCAGCAGCAGTGGACCAGGAGCTTAGACAAGTACTTTTCTTTACTTTTTAAGATCAGTATTAGTTAAATCTTGGTGTTTGTGGTGACGCCTCACCCACTCGCTGCCTTTCTTCCCCGTTCGAGGTGGCTGAATCAGGGAAGGAGTCACAGGAGGACCACACGCCAGCCGGCATCCCAGAGGTCATGGGACCCCCACCCGCCAGTGTCCAAGGGGTCATGGGACCTCCACCCGCCAATGTCGAAGTGATCATGTGTACTCCACCTGCCGATGCCCCAGGGGTCAGGAGATCCCCACCCGCTGTTCCACCCTATTCTCTGGTTCAGTGGTCAAGGGACAGTGGTAGGCCTCTGGATCAGCCCTGCAGTCTGGTTCGGGGATCCATGGACTTGAGTAGACCCCCTTACTCGCCGAGGTTTTCAGTCCGGTGGTCCACGGACTTGGGTAGACCTCCTGACCCATTTTGGTTAAGTTTGAGGTCTTGGACTTTGTTTCAGCCCACCTGGCCTGTGGCCCCACTGCCCTCCCTGGGAGGAGGATGAACTTTTTCTTTGTTGTTTATCTTGGGGTGTCCGGGATCCACCTCTTAAGAGGGAGGCCATGTCAGGGTCTGAGTTTGGTTAGAGGACCAGGCTCACCCTTTAAGTTATTCTTGTATTTATTATCATCCTGAGTTGTCATCATTATGGTTATTAATGTCATCTTTTGTTTCCTCACTGTGACAGCACCTTATTTTCCCCATGATTGGTTCTGTGTGTAGTGTTAATCATTCACAGCTGCACCTGATCAGGTTAATCACCTCCTGCCCTTATTTACTCTGCGTTCGCAGCACAATCAGTGCTGCAATCTACTGTTAAGATTACTGTTAAGATGACCATGAAGATGTCTGGTTAGTAGACTGCTTTTTTTCATAATTTACCCTCACGTGCACTGTTGTTTTGCTGTTCATGGTTTAGGTTTGTTTCTCTGGTTATCCTCCCAGGCAGCTTAAGTATTTATTCCAGCCCCTGGTGCTGCTTTATGTTATTTCCTCAATACTGTAAATTATATTTGCTTCTTGCTACGCAATTGGGTCCTCTCCTTGAGGGGCACACATGACACTTATTGCTCCATGAGATCTAATGGTTGTCACAGAGCAAAATGCTGTCCCATGTGCATGAGCTCCAAGAAGAACTAAAAGTGTTCATTTTTTAACTCAAAATTCTACACACAACACCCCATAATGACAACACAAAAAAGAGATTTCTGAGATTTTTGCAAATTTATTAAAAACAAAAAACTAAGAAATCACATGTACATAAGTATTCACAGCCTTTGCTCAGTACTTTGTTGATGCGCCTTTGGCAGCAATAACAGCCTCAAGTCTTTTTGAATATGATGCCACAAGCTTGGCACACCTATCTTTGGGCAGTTTAGCCCATTCCTCTTTGCAACAGCAGCATGACAGTAGATGACCAAACGACAGAAACACACGCATGACAGACAAAGGGATTACCCATGGAAAGTAAAATTAACACTACTATAAAAACCTATATACATCACAGCTGAATATATGGCGACCCGTATCAACACATAAATCATGCCCGCTGCACAATGCAGGACTATCAGGAGCAGAGTGAAATGTGAGGTAGCAGTTAGACTGTAAGGTGCAGTGTGGCAGCATAGCTATGACCAGAATGCAACATCATAGTGAGTCATTGTACAGTGAAATGACATGCGGCAGGAAAGATTTCCTGTACCTGACCGTTCAACAGCGAAGCTGTAGTAGTCTACTGGAGAAAGCACTCTGCTGTCTGTCCAGTGTGTGGTGGAGGGGGTGATCAGGATTGTCCATGATGGATCATAGTTTTAGTGTTCTCCTCTCCACCACTGTCTCAAAGGTCTCTGGTCTGAGACCAATCACAGAGCCAGCCCTCTTGATAATCTTGTCAAGTCTGTTGGTGTCGATGGCTATGATACTGCTACCCCAACAGACAGCAGCAAAGAAGATGGTGCTGGCGACAACAGTCTGGTAGAAAAGCTCCAGCTGCACACATTGAAGGATCTCAGCTTCCTCAGGAAGTAGAGTCTGCTCATCCCCTTCTTGTACGCAGCATCAGTGTTGGATCTCCAGTCCAGCCTGTTGCTGATCCTGACACCCAGATATTTGTAGTCCTCAACCATCTCCACATCCCCCCCCGCTCAATCTGCAACGGCGTTTATAAGGCTATCATTGGTCTGCTTCCTACATATTTACAAGCTTATATAATTCAGAAATCCTCAGACAAGTATTCTTTTCGGTCACAGGATTCTTATCTACTTTCTATACGTAAAGTGTGAATTGAATTAGGGAGAAGAGCTTTTAGGTTTGCTGCTCCATCCTCATGGAACCAGTTACAAGCTGAGCTCAATCTTAGGGAGCTAGTGCCACTGAGTCACTTTGACATTGACATTGATTTTATTTGAACATTGTTAAAGAAAGAAAGAAGAGAGTTCAAAACACAACAAAAAACCAAACCAAAAATAAAATGTTCAAAAGGAGTGGGAAGAAGCCAACGCTTATACAGTCCCACCCCTTCTCCACACCAAACAAATTACAGTATTACTCATAATCATCATTATCCCACAACCACATTCACCATAATACACCCATAGTCAAATTATACAACAAAAATGACACAACAATGACAGTCCAAGGTTGTGGTTCAAGGTTGTCATAGCCAGGAGCGGCACTGGGGTTAAGCTCCCAGTGCTCATAAAATGCTCCTTACGGCGTGCGTCTCGAAAAGCCTCTGACAACTAAGTCCAACTCCTAGCCTGCCCGTGTGGTTTAGTCTCTAAGCCCGGCGGAACTGCTTTTACTAATAGGAGAAGGGGCGAGGGCGGATCTCTGGCGCCTTAAAACCAGATGCTTCGGGTAGATGGTGGCTCGTCAACCTGGGAAGGTAGCCCATCTAGGGGAAGGTAAACCCTGATTTCAAACCTCCGCTGCCTTGCGGCACACCCGGTCACGGGAAAGGCTTCGGGAGTCAACCCTGAGGAAAAATCCGGAGTCGGAGCCCCTAAGGCAGTTCTCTGTTGTGCTCAACATCGTTCTGGCAGCTCCTGCGACGGCGCTGGTGCCAAACTATAGCAGCCCTGCTGTTCCTTTGGATTCACCGGTGACGTGGAGAGGGGGGACATGCTGCATGGGTAACATCTTGTCCTCCATATCTTCCTGCCCAGGCTTGAATCCTACCAACGCCCAACGCTGGAAGGTAGAACACCGGTGCGCATCGGCCTGTTCAGCCACAGGCGGTGCTGTTCCAGCAGAGTAGACGTTTAGGATTCTCTTCCATGGTCATCATAGACCGACGGAGGCCGACGAATGACAGTCCATATCCAACAATATTGCGACAACAATAAACATACACTTCTGGCATGTTCAGTACAAACACAGACAACACCATCACCTTCACAATCACCATAACACACAACAACCTTCCCTCACTGAAGACACAATGTAACATCACTGCCCTTCATTCTCATACTGCTCAAAAATCATTTCTTTATATGCTGATTTAAATATATGGATGTTTACTTTAAATCAAAATTAGATGAACTGGAGGCTGGAAAAATGATCTGCAGATGCTTTGCCTGATTGATGCAAGTGTAGATCTTGGTCTGTAATTTTATGCTATTATAACTTAATGTGTATGTATGTGACTGTGTTGGCAAATATTTCTTTTAAACCCTGTATTCCTGCTGCTGCCTTGGCCAGGATCCTCTTGTAAAAGAGATCTTTGATCTCAATAAGGTTTTTTTTCTCCTGGTAAAATAAAGGTCAAATAAAAAATAAATAAAATTCAGAAGTAATAGGAGTACCAGTGCATTTCTCAAAAAAAAAAAAAAATATTGTGAAAGGGTCTTTTTTTCTATTGAAAAAGTTCAACTTACATATTTTCCACATTCACCACACATAAGGTGAGAAATTTCAAGCCCTTTTTTGTTTTAAATTTTGATGATTATGACTTGATATTCTAACTTGTTGAGATTCACTGGTACCTCCCCTAATCCTGCTGAGCTGAGGAAATATTTCATCATCTTGTGAGAGGGCCTCCTCCTCTTGCACAAACAATGCACAACCCTAAACCAATCAGTCAATCCCCAAGGCTTTTAGATGACTCCTTGGAGACCGTAGTGACGGTGCTGCCTAGTTTACATCCACGGACGCTTAACCATTTGTGATTGGATGCGGCGGTGTTCATACTTCTGTGAACACCGCCTAGCGGCTGCCCCGGCCTTGGATGCGCTCTGCAGAGCGTGCCCAAATGCCAAGTCACGTTTCGTTACCTTGTATTCATACATGTGTAATGACAATAAAGTTGAATCTCATCTCATCTCATCTCACTTGATATGGGTCAGCTGCACCTACCGCTCAACCAGGTGAACCTTTTGTCTACCTTGTAGGTGCTAACACCATGTTCTGCACGTTGCATTGTCAGAATTTGCAAGGTATATATAGCGCATAATAATACGTGCTTCTTATATTACAGTCATAATCAAAGCAGACATGTTCTGCACAGTTTAGTTAGTTCTGGTTCTTCAGAACATTGGGTATTTTCTAATGACACATCTCCGGCCTTTCCTGTTTGAACCAAAATAAGTTAATGTAACTGCATGGTACCTACTGTTAGAATGTTGAAGACTGTACTGTGAAGGGTACACAAATAATGAAAAGATTTCCCTGATGCTATTAGGAAGACACGGCACTGCAGTTTATCTTTGGATCATCACTAATGACCCCAGGGTGAAAGACTGTTGTGTGGTACTGCAAGTGTGTTTGAAGGGATTAAGAAGAAGTCTTTGTTTTTCATCTCAGATGTGTGTGTGAGTGCATGAGCATGTGTGTTGGGGGGGGGGACAGATGCACACAGATTAAGCCTAAGATAATCTTAGAGCTAGCCGTAGGCTGTTGTGCTGAAATATTTTTTGGTGCGTTTGTGTTTGGTGCAGAACATGTCTATGGTTGGGACTGTTAATCCTCAGAATTATTCCTTACAGGACACCCACGCTAGCAGTTAGTCCCGTGTACTCACTGTTGCCTGTGCTTCTGATTCCAGAGGTGAGTGGTGTTTGAACACTTACGCTGCAACGTGAGCGCTTCACCCACCCACCAATCAGCGCCACTGCCTGACAGGATGGAGACAGCATCACTCTGCTTCACAAAAAAAACCCCAAACCCCTCCAGAGATGGACTTCATTTCAAAACCAACTGTTCACGTTCAGTAGGAGGATCTCTCACCACTGCAAGAGGCTCTTTTGCTGCTGCTACTTTTTGTGCTGACCGTGTGACATGCTTTGCTCAGAACAACTCAGGGTTTAAATATAGCAGAATCATTTTCAGCCCAGCGGAAGCAGCTTTCCTTACAATGAGCTACAATGCTAATGAGCCCGAGTTCCTCCCATTCCTCCCTCTGTCATCATTTCTGAAATTTGTTGTTGATGCACCATTTTTAGCTCATTCCAGTGAAGCTGAAAGGAGCTAATGCAATGACATGGCGTCCATCATCCGGCCAGCCGTTCGTATTTCTTGGGACTCGCTACTCCTAAGCATTTGTCCGATGCTCACCAACTCACTCACAATGATCCTCAGGAGGGTCTGCATCCAAGTTGTGCTCATGGTCAAGGTCAAAGGTCAGGAGATCTGGGCAATTCCATGATTTTAGAAGAATCACTCCTCCTCCTAGGCAATTATGTCAATTCTCACCAAACACACAAAGACCCTCAGTCTGCATCCAGGTTGAGGTTAAGGTTAAGTAGTCTGGGCATTTATGATTTCACAAAAACCGTTACTCCTCCTAGACCACTGACCGTTGCACATCTTAGATTGGTCTGTATCTAGGCTGTGCTTAAGGTCAAGGTCAAAGGTCAGGAGATCTGAATACTCCCAGGGTGATTTGGTCAGGCCAGAATGAGGTACTCTGTTATGGACGCTCTAGTTAGGGTAATGTTAGATGGCTAGAAGGAAGCAGAAATACGGGAAAACCCCAAAGAATCATGAAGACGCACCAAAGTCAGAGTTGCAAACTTTTCAGAAAAAGCTTGGAATGAAATTTAGAGGGAATTGTGCACGGTGGAGACTGGGGGGGGGGGGGGTAGGAGTGAAGTGAGCATGCATGCACACAATGCATATGAACAGTTATTTATTTAATTCATGCACTTCTTTACCTCAGAATTACTATTATTATCTTATTGTGTAAAAATCTGAAGAAAGTCAACATGATGTTGGCAGTAATTTCATCATTTTGGAGTGAGAAATAAGGTTTGTAATGTGAGAGAGAAGTTATAAAAGAGTGAGACTCCACAAGAGTGACAGTTGACAACACTGCCATAGCAAGAAAAATGAAAGAAATCGACCTTCCCCAGGGAGAGATAGAGAAGATAGTACAAAACAGAAAAAAGTGGAATACCATTGGTGAAGCCTTATGCACCACTGGGTGTGACGAGAATAAGTAGGTTAGATAAAATAAGTTAAAATAACATCTAAAAATGAGCTATACATATGGTCAGATGTTAGTAGATGATCTGGCTGAGAAAACCATCTAAAGAGGTTGGATAGAATATATAGAAAATAAACATTAAAAAAAAAATCAGTAATGCGTTACAGTTAATTCAATTCAATTCAACTTTATTTATATAGCGCCATTTCACAACAACAGTCATCTCATAGCACTATCAACTGTAGGGAGGACCCCCACAGTTGCAGAAAGACCCCAGCAATCAGGCGATCCCCTGTGAGCAAGCACTTGGCGGCGGTGGAGAGGAAAAACTCCCTTTTAACAGGAAGAAACCTCCAGCAGAACCAGGCTCAGGGAGGGGCAGTCATCTGCTGCGACTGGCTGGGGGGTGAGGGGACAGAGAAGAAGAAAAGAACAGACATGTAGAGAGCAAACAGCACGATGGGGACTCAATCTATGGGAGAGAACAAACAAATGTTAATGACCAGCAAAAAAAAAAATATTTCATAGAGAGTGAGGAAAGGAGTGAGGCCCAGTGCATTACTGGAGGTCCCCCGGCTGACTAAACCTATTAGCAGCATAACTAAGGGAGGGTTCAGAAACACATGATCCCTCCCTAATTGTAGGCTATATCAAAAAGGTAGGTTTTAGCCCTATTCTTAAAAACAGAGATCGAGTCTGACTCCCGAATCCAGATTGGCAGCTGATTCCACAGGAGAGGAGCTTGATAACTGAAGGCTCTGCCTCCCACTGTACTTTTGGAGATTCTAGGTATTACAAGTAAACCTGCATTTTGGGAGCGTAGTGCTCTGTTAGGATGATACGGTAGTATCAGATCTTTTAAATAAAAAGGAGCCTGATTGTTTAGAGCTTTGTAAGTAAGAAGAAGGATTTTAAACTTAATTCTAAACTCTATGGGAAGCCAATGAAGGGAGGCCAGAACCGGAGAGATATGATCTCTCTTTCTAGTACCTGTTAAAACTCTTGCTGCAGCATTTTGGATCAGCTGAAGACTTTTTAAAGATGCTTTAGGACAGCCTGATAATAAAGAATTACAATAATCTAATCTCGAGCTAACAAAAGCATGGATCAGCTTCTCAGCATCACTCTGAGACAAGATGCTCCTAATCTTGGCAATATTACGCAAATGATAGAAGGCAGTCTTAGAAACAAATTTAATATGTGAATTGAAGGACAAATCCTGATCAAAAATAACTCCAAGGTTCCTCACAGAGCTATTAAGAGAAAGAGTAACTGCATCCAAACTGAAAGTTTGATTTGGAAAGGAATTTCTAAGGTTTTTTGGACCAACAAGAATGACTTCAGTCTTATCTGAATTTAATAGCAGGAAATTACAAGTCATCCAAACTTTGATTTCCTTAAGACAGGCTTCTAACTTGGCTAATTGATTAGTATCATCTGGCTTCATTGACAGGTATAATTGTGTGTCATCTGCATAACAGTGAAAATGTATACAGTGCTTTCTAATAATGTTGCCTAACGGAAGCATATATAAACTAAAAAGAGTAGGGCCAAGCACAGATCCCTGTGGAACTCCATGACTAAGCTTTGAGCTGAGAGAAAACTCATCATTTACATGAACAAACTGGAACCTATCAGATAAATAAGATCTAAACCACTGCAACGAAGTTCCATTAAGTCCAACATAGTGTTCTAATCTATCAAGTAGAATATTATGATCAATAGTATCAAAAGCTGCACTAAGATCTAAAAGGACAAGTACAGAAACTAGTCCATTATCAGATGCAATGAGGAGGTCGTTAGTGACCTTCGCTAAGGCTGTTTCAGTGCTATGATGGATTCTAGTTATATTCTAGAGTTACTGAAATTTGATCAGATGCATTCACGGTTAAGGGCAAAAGCATATTGGTGGGCTGTGTTATGTCCATAATCTGTAATCCAATGACAAGGCCGGAGGTGCAATAGAACTCAACTTTATTGTGTAACTCCCAGACACTAGGCGCTCCCGTACAGGCAGAGGCGAAGGTCAAGAGACCGTGCCTCTTCCACATTGGCCTTTTATACCCAGGGTGGCGGGGGAACCGGAAAGGTGGAGCCACCACCCTCGTCACACAATAACATGTCATATTCATATATGACAGGTTGCAAGCTAAATGCCGGTTGAGACCAACTGCATTCTTCAGAAGTGCCTGAAAACAGCAACAAAGCTAGTGCTAAGTAACAGCGAGCTATGCTAACATCTACTCTATCTGAACAACCACGGCTAGATGTAAAGTGGAAATACTCTTGTTTCAATAGCCACAGCTGGATTTCAAGCACAGGTATGCTTCTGGACAGTTTGTGACCCAGCAAGAATTAAACCAATTGATTGCCAGATACGTCATTACAGTGACGTGTTATCATCAGTGACTTTCCATCAGACAGCTGGACTGTGATCCCCTGAAACTGAAATGCATTTACTTGCAACCTGTATAAAGATTATTCAAAAATGGATTTTGATCTCGAAAAGGAATTTGAAGGACTGGATCATGTCTCTGTCACAGCAGACATTTGAACTGTGGAGAATGGACAGAGCAGTGACTGATCATGCGTTTGTGTCACCCTTAGTGAGACGGAGGTCTGTGTGAATGACCTCCCCTCTTGTCTGTGTTGAGGAGGTGTGTTTAAATAAAGCCTGTTTCATCACAGTCATCTCTCCTTTCTTGTGTGAATCCTCACAACGTCACACTGGTGTCAGAAGTGGGACTATGGAGCAGATGGAAGCCAAGATCAGAGCAGAGATTCAGCAGCTGGAGCGGTTCATCGCTGAGTTGGGAATGGACGACAGAGCTGATACACCGACCCCCAGAGTTGCTTGCCGGGATGAACGGAGCAGCGGACCCGACGGGACCAGCGTACCCCACCTTCTGCCTTTCTCATGGCAGGACGAGCTAAACAGAACAGATCAGCCCCGCTCCCCACCCTTTTCAAGGCAAGATGGGCCGGCGATTCCACTGCGACCAGGGGCAGCGAGCGACCAAGAGGCAACCATCCCACCCATCCGGCAGCGGGCCAAAGTTCCCCGCTTTAATGGTGAAACCCTGCTGGACGACTACCTGGTCCAGGTCGAGCTGGCCACTGCGTTGAACGGCTGGCCACCCGAAGAGACCGCTGTACAGGTCGTGCTGGCCCTGGAGGGAAGGGCTCTCCGCACGCTGTCCGATCTCCGGCCTGAGGAACGTTGCAGCTGGCCAGCGCTGCAAGGAGCGCTGCAAGGAGCGCTCCGGAGGCGGTTTAGGAGAGCGGCCGACACTGAGCACACTGAGGAACAGCTGGCCAACCACCGGCAAGCCTACGCAGCGGACATACGGCTGCTGACACAATGTAGCTACCCGGATTTTGAGCCAGAGGTAGTGGAGAAGCTTGCCCTCCGGAGCTTCATCCGGGGTCTCTGCCCAGCCCAGCTCCAGAGCCACATCCAGATTCACGCCGCGAGCAGCTGGGAGACGGCTGTGGCAGAAGCGGAGCGGGTGGAACCAGTAATGGATTGTGCAGCTGATGCATCGGCACCGAGACAGAGAGCCTTCCAGGCCACGGCTGAGAGCGAGGAGGAGGAGGAGCTGCGCCGGACCACGGCGGTGCGCCCACGGAGAAGAGGGCCACGGCGGCACGAGGAAGGGTGCTTCCGCTGAGGGGAGCCAGGACACATTGCGCGATACTGCCCGACACCCACCCCAACGACAATCCGGCCCCTCACCAACGTTAAACTAGAGCGAGGTGGCATGGATGGGGACCTGCCGCCTCCCACAGACATTTTCCCCGATGAGCTGTCACCACGTGTGGGCCGAATTGGACACTTGCCAGGAATGTACCTACAGCGCAGCCTGGACAACACCCCGATCCGGGCCCTGATTGACACCGGTTCTACCGTCTCCCTGGTCTGACCCGGTGTGCTGCCAGGCATGGGCAAGACAGAAACGCAGGGGTGGGAACCCACCGGACGCTATGTCACCACATCTACCTGTGAGTGCACCACACTGGGAGGGCGGAGAGTTCTTGTGGTGGGGGTGGCTGGCCAGAACACAAACCACTCGTTCTGGCTGGGTGACATCCAAGACCCCTGCATTATTGGACTCGATCTGCTCGCAGCATGGAGTGCAAAAATTGACACCGCCAGATCGTCCCTCCTGTTGGGAACTCGGACCATCATGCTCTGCAGTGGGGCCCAGAGGAGGAACCTGGAGGCCTGCGTGATCGAGGGACCGCCAGGAAGGGCCGAACCGGGCGGGTCACTGCAAGTACTGAACACAACGGCGCCACCAGCACGAGCAGAGGGAGTGCGACCACCGATAAAGACAGCAAGATGGGGGGCACAGCGGAGCGGGTCAATGTGTCAGAAACGTAGCAGGCGGTCGAGGAATTTTTCCAGCAGAGCTGCAGCGGACTGGAATTGGGACAGAGATGCCAGCTGTGGGAGCTGTTGGACTGCTACATTGACGTCTTTGCTGCGAAGGATGAGGAATGCACCCGAACCAGCTTGGTGCAGCACGGGATCGACACCGGTGAGACCAGGCCGATCCGGCTCCACCCCCGCCATCTGCCTTTTTCAAGGCGGGTGGCAGCAGAACAAAAAGTACGGGAAATGTTGGAGGCAGACATTATTGAGCCCTCCAGCAGCCCCTGGGCGGCACCGGTGGTTCTGGTTAAGAAGAAGGACGGTTCGTGGCGGTCTTGTGTGGATTACCGACGCCTGAATGACGTCACCCACAAGGATTCCTACCCCCTGCCCCGCATCGATGATGCACTGGACCACATCGCTGGCTCCAGCTGGTTCAGCTCGCTGGACCTCCGCAGCGGCTATTGGCAGGTAGAACTGTCACCTGAGGCCCGCCAGAAAACAGCCTTCTCCATCGGGCAGGGACTGTATCAGTTCAAGGTGATGCCGTCTGAACTTTGCAACGCCCTGGACACCTTTGAATGTCTGATGGAGCGAGTGTTGGCTCACATGCCCCGGAGCCGCTGCATTGTTTATCTGGATGACCTGCTGGTTCACGCAGCTGAATTTGACGGCATCCTGTCCAACCTCCGGGAAGTATTGGACGCCATCCGACAGGCTGGGCTGCGGCTACACCCGCAGAAATGCCACTTATTTCGGCGGGAGACCACCTTCCTGGGCCACATCGTCAGCGCAGCGGGAGTCGCCACCGATCCAGAGAAAGTGGCAGCGATGAAAAACTGGTCAGTGCCGCGTGATGTGGGAGAGCTACGGAGTTTTCTTGGACTGGTCTCCTATTATAGGAGATTTGTGAAAGACTTCGCCACCATCGCCAGCCCGCTGCATCAGCTGACACAGAAGGGCCGTACGTTTCAGTGGAGTGAGAGCTGTGCTGCTGCTTTTTCCCAGCTTTGCTCAGCGTTCATCGGAGCCCCCATCCTGCAGTATCCCGACCCGAACCACCCTTTACATCGTGGACATGGACGCCAGCAACCAGGGTATCAGGGTGGTGTTATCCCAGGAGGGAGAACATGGAGAGCAGGCAGCTGCTTTTTTCAGCCGCACTCTCAGCAGAGCTGAAAGGAATTATTGTGTTACTTGCTGAGAGCTGTTGGCTGTCATCCAGAGGCTTCGTCATTTTTGCCCGTATGTGTACGGGGGGAGGTTCCAGCTCAGGACGGATCATGCTTCCCTGACCTGGCTGCTGAACTTTAAAGAGCCGGATGGACAGTTGGCGAGATGGCTGGAGGCACTGCTGGATTATGATTTTCTGATTGTGCATTGGGCAGGCCACCTCCATGTCAACGCTGACGCGCTGTCTCAGCGTCCCTGTGCTGCGGAGGACGGTCAGCACGGGCAGAGGATCGAGACCAAGCAGTCCCACGGGCTGCTGCTCTTCAGACCGCTGTGAGCAGGAATAACATAGCGGCGCACAGCTCCTCCTCGGATAATCAGTCAGCTCTCCCCAGCGATGACGTCACAGAGGCCCTCAGTGCGCAGCAGCTGCAGAGTGAGCAGGACAGAGATCTGGTCATTTCCCAGGTTCGGCAGTGGCTGGACATGGGCCAGCAGCCCGCCTGGGAGGCTGTGTCTCCGCTGGACCCAAAGACCAAGGCCCTACACTCCCAGTGTGCCAATCTCCGCTGTCACGAGGGTGTTGTGTATCGGCAGTGGCAGACTCCACGTCTGGCAGCTGCTGGTTCCCCGGCAGCTCCAGCCCAGTGTACTCCAGCTGGTCCACGGGGCAGTAGGAGCGGGCCACTTCGGGTGAGGAAGACTCTGCAGCATCTTCGAGCCCGGTTCTGCTGGCCCGGATGTCACCAGGATGTAGAGCTCCACGTCCATCGCTGCGACACCTGCACGGCTCAGAAGGGGCCGACTCAGCGATCCCACGCCCCCTTGCAGCAGTACTGGGTGGGAGCACCGATGGAGCAGGTAGGGGTGGACATTCTGGGCCCTTTCCCAACCACGGACCGGGGGAACCGCTACGTGCTGGTCACAATGGATTATTTCACCAAATGGCCAGAGGCGTACGCAGTCCCTGATCAGAGCGCCGCCACCACAGCATCAAAACTGGTGGACAAGATGTTCTGTCGGTTTGGCGCACCGGAGGAGCTGCACAGCGGTCAGGGTCAGAACTTTGAGGCAGAGGTCTTCGGGGAGGTCTGCAAGCAGCTGGGCATCCAAAAGACCCGGACCACCCCGCTGCATCCACAGAGCAACAGCCTGGTCGAACGGTTCAACCGGACCCTCACCACCCAGCTCGCTGTCCTAGTTGACCAGCGACAGCGAGACTGGGACCTGCATCTGCCCTTTGTTCTGTGGGCATACCGGACGGCAGCACAGGAATCCACCCGGTGCACTCCTGCAGTGCTGATGTTTGGACGTGAGCTGCGCACACCGGTGGATTTGGTAACCCTCAACATGTCCCCCACCCCCCACCCCAGAGCCAGAGGTGGAGAACAGACCGGGGTTGGATTATTTGTTTTGCTTGAAGGAACATCTCCACACGGTGCACAGACTGGCTCGGGAGGCCCTGGCAGCAGCGGGGAGCCGGCAGAAGCGGGCATATGACTCCTGCTGCCAGGGGAGGGACTTTGCACCAGGAGATCGAGTCTGGGTTTTCTGCCCGTAGTGAAAAAGGGGACTGTCACCAAAACTGGTGAGCCATTGGTCGGGACCGTGCGAGGTCCTACAGCGACTGTCGGATGTGGTGTACAGGGTGAGGCTGCAGAAAAGGGACCGGGTCATGGTACTCCACCGTGACCGTCTCGCCCCGTACCAGCCATCCGCCCTGCGGGTGGTCGAGTCGGAGCCTTCACCTCGACCAGATACTCCAACCGAGGCACAGATGAACACTAGCGGGGCTGTGCGTGCTGGTCGTCGACAACGGAGGCCACCCCGACACCTGGAGGGATTCGTGTTGGACTTTTGAACTGGACTTTTATTATTCTGGCAACAGAAACCAGTCCGGGGGGGACAGTGTAACGTCAGGGCTGTGTTAAGGGGGCGGGGATTCTCCCGGCATGCTTTGGCAGCAGAGGATTCAAAGGGTGTTCTCATTCGTGTGTTCTAAAGTGTTATTGCTGTGTCATTATAACTGCGTTATAATGACACAGCAGTGTTATAAGAAGAGTCAGAGCAGTGACTGATCATGCGTTTGTTTCACCCTTAGTGAGGCGGAGGTCTGTGTGAATGACCTCCCCTCCTGTCTGTGTTGAGGAGGTGTGTTAAATAAAGCCTGTTCTTGTCACAGTCATCTCTCCTTTCTTGTGTGAACCCTCACAACGTCACAATATACAATACAGTAGAAAGGACATGTCTAACATTTTCATGGCAAATGGAGGTGCCATATTCTGTAGGTAATATAATGGTTAATAATAGGATACACAAACAATTGTTTATACTATTTATTGTAATTTATTGAAATTATGTAAGTAAGCTATGTAAAGGGAAGGTGACGAGCCTAACGGCTAGCCATGTCCTATCTATTGTTCACATATCTATGTCCGGCAAAGATGTCACAACCAGTCATAGCTAATAGCATAAATGGGATGATGTCACATGTTTCCACCAAGCAGTTGGTGCGACACCTGCTGGCCAGGAGGTCGGAGTCTTGTCTCTATCATCTTTAACTCGTTTGCTAGGTGAACTGTAGGTGTGTTTGTTTCCAACCTTCACTAGGAGGGCATGCCAGACTAGGGTGCCGGTCTGTATAGTTATGCCATGATAACCTCATGGAACAGAACAGTCAACCCAAACGAGGTGTTTCAGGCAGCTCTGCAGTCCTAGATTCTGTGGGAGAGGACAGCTACACAGGCAGACTTTGGGCTGTTTGACTTTGCAGGCTATAGAATGTCACAGAAATCTTACTTAAAGATTTACAAATTTGGACAAATTTGTTGGTATCCATCCGTTAAAGAAAGAAAATCCCACAATAGTTACTGAAATAAATTGAAACTGACAAAAGTAATAATAAATAAAAATATTTCTAAAAATCAACTAATGAAAATTAGACATTGCTTTTGAATTTTGGTTCAAAAGAATCATTAAAAAACAAAAACAAACTAATGAAACTAGCCTGAACAAAAATGATTTGACCATAGGGACATGTTAAACTAAGGTGTGTCCTGTAATTAGCATCACAAGTGTCTTCAAACTTGAAGTCAGTCAGTCTGCCTATTTAAAGGGTGAAACATAGTCACTGTGCTGCTTGGTATCGGTGTGTACCACACTGAACATGGACCACAGAAAGCTAAGGAGAGAGATGTTTCAGGAGATCAGAAAGAAAATTATAGACAAGCATGCTAAATATAAAGGCTATAGGACCATCTCCAAGCAGCTTGATGTTCCTGTGACCACAGTTGCTAATATTATTAAAAAGTATTAGGTTCATGGGACGGTAGCCAACGTCCCAGGGCATGGACACAAGAGGAGCTGCAGCCACAGGTTGACCAGAAGAATAGTGCATATTGCAGAAAAAGAGCCTTAGAAAGCATCCAAAATCATTCAAGCTGAACTCCCAGGTCAAGGTACGTCGCTTTCTAATCACACCATGGCTCGCATTTTGAACAATAATGGACTCCATGGAAGAAGACCAGCAGGGCTCCACTACTGATAGAAAAACATTAAAAAATCAGCCCCTGCCTTAGGCCCCGATCTACAAGGAGTCCCATATATTTTTTTAAGTGTTTAGCATATTTAACATGATCCATCCATCCATCCATCTTCTACCGCTTTTCCGGAGGTCCGGGTCGCGGAGGCAGCAGTTCAAGCAGAGAAGCCCAGACTTCCCTCTCCCCAGCCACCTGCTCCAGCTCTTCAGAGGGGATACCAAGGCGTTCCCAGACTAGCTGGGAGACATAGTCTCTCCACCGAGTCCTGGGTCTGCCCCGGGGTCTCCTCCCAGTGGGACGTGCCTGAAACACCTCAAGTGGGAGGCGTCCAAGCTTTCTAAACTGGCTTTTGGTTGGTATTTAACATGATGTCCGACAAAATAAAGAAACACCAGTATTTACATAGACGGAAAATCAAATCACAGCCATAATGTCCTCCCCCCTTCTCCTCAGAGTGTTGCGCTCTTCCATGTCGTCTCTGAGACATGCGCATGCGTGTATCTTTGGTTGCATTGTAAACAAACCATACAGCGTGTTGAACAGCGGCAAAATGAAACAAAGTTATCCGAGCGGTGGAGAGAAATGGAGATAAAGGGAAGAGCACAGAAAATATTTACCAGAACAACCTTTTTCACTTCAGCCTGGGAGGAGACTTACCCTCCCAAGGAGCAAATGGCAACGCTGCTTGTACAAGCGCACATGATGTTAATGACGAGCACCTGTTGTTAATGAGGAGGCGGTGGTGACGCCGGTTGCTGTCAGTACAGGTAAACAACAAAAATTTTTTACGGGAGGCCAAGATGGTGTTGTGAGTGTAACGGATGCCAACTAGTACTGTTCGGCGTAGAACGTTAGTAAACCTCCCTCCCGAAGCCTCATACAGTATCGGTAGCGCTGAGCTATCGGTCGGACCTTTAGCTCAGCGCGATCGTGCTGTGTCTCCCATGCTCGAACTGTGTTAGTTGACTGAGAGGTCGCGGGTTCGTGTCCCGTGTGGGGCGAACTGCGCAGGATGATCTCTGTCACATGAGCAGGCAAACTCTTTCAAGCTCTAGCACCAGTGTTGCCAGATGGAAAATGAAGAAATATCGTACTGTCACTTCAAAATTACTGTATTTGACCCTAACTATGGTATGTACAAAAATAACTTGAAAAATCACAGGCTAGGATAGTGTGTTTAAAAACAAAGCTATTCTGTATGTAAAGAACTGCAGTAACCTAAGAAATAAATGCAGAAGCTCGGTCTTTTGAACAAAACAACTGCTTTATTCATGTCACACTTAAACACGCCCACCTATACGGTGAACTGCATCTCTTTGCACAACCACTGCTTCTGTCCTTAAACGTAGGGGCGAACTCCCAGGCAGGGTGATAAAGCTGCTGTGACCGGTGGAGATGCTTGGTTTTCTTACCGATGTCCGAGTCCCCGGCTATTTTCTTTTAGTACTTTTTTCCTTCAAGTCCAAACTCATGTTCACTGATTTTTTTTTTTTTTTTTTTTTTAAATTTGTGGTGGTACCAGTTCAGCTGCAAACAAACGTGAGCTAAATGCTGCTGATGTCATTGGCACATTTGGCGGCGAGGAGGAGCCAGCCAGGTATGAGCTGATCCGCTATGAGCAGGCATCAGTTTCTGGTGATGAATGGGTGTTCACATAAATCAAAATGATGTTTTTTGGGGGTGCACAGAAATGCAAAAACTATCGTATATTTGGCTTTTTTTTTTAAAACTATTGATCGTATAGGCCCTAAAACGATTGTATAAATACGATAATTATCATATATCTGGCAACACTGTCTCGCAGCAAATTCTTAATAAACTGCAGAAAAATCCACATTTGGACTCCTGCAAACTCTCGGGAACCTGAAACAATTCAGAAAAACTTGGCAAGGGCACCAATGTTTTCTTGTGACAGTAAAAAAACCTCTTAAGGACCAAAACAGGCGGTGTTGAAAGCAGGCCATGACTATGCTAAGATGGCTAATGCTAACGGGATGCTAACCAATCTGCCAGGTGGGGAAGAAGAATTTCCACCTTTGCTGCTGTCAGCAGAAGGAACTTCTTGCAAACCACCTATCTCTAAGCAACTTCTTCGAGGACAAGATAAGAATAACCCCGCCACAACCTACAGCCAAGACATTGTGGAATCCCTCTCTAAGCTAATTAACACATGCTTTGACACCATAGAAAAAATGGTAGGACATAACTCGCTAAAAATCAAAGCTTTAGAAAAGATGTTAAGAGATAGCTCAGTAAAAACTGAAGCTATGAAAAAGTCTATCGACTACATTTTTGAAGAAATACAAAACGTTGTGGTGGTACGGGTGGGGGATTCTCCACCCAGAGAAGGCAGCTGGGGAAAGGGGGAACAATGGACTGAAGGAGAAAGTTTACCGGGGGGTCTCAGTTGGAACAGTAAGGACTATTCACCCCCCGAGGAGAGGAGAGAACACTGAAGCCGCTGGAAGAAAAAGGGTGTGAGAAGTGGTGCCGGCGTGATATCATGTTAATGTGCCACACAGGTCTTTGTTCCAAACAATGTATTATAGTCATAAGTTCCAGGGCTCAATGCATGGAATTAAAGGTATAGAAGGAGAATGCACAGAGACCCGAGAGTTTTTTCTGTACTGAATGTTGGAGAAGGAATAAAGTTCTCGTGTTGTCTAGCTCGTTGCCTCGCCTGCTTCCTTTCGCCACAATACAGTATTAAGAAAAGAGTCGACTATATAGAAAAGAAAATGAACCAAGAATGTGACTTGTCCATGGTGATAAACAGAGTGACAGAAATGGAGAGGTACTCCAGAAGATGGGACCTTATACTGTATGGGGTGCCTGAGAGTGTTCAGAAGGAAGCTGTAAAGATGGAAACCAGGGGCAGCTCTAGGATCAGAACTTTAGGGGTGCTGAGCACCCAGTGAGCTCAACCACCTCCACACACCCACACTTTTTACACATACACATATACACACATAAATCCACACAAAAACCAACCTGTATATTCTAATAGTTTGGGATCATCATTATTATTATTATCTCACCTGGGTCTTCCTTCACACTCTCACCCTCTCCTTCATCCTCCTCTCTTCCCTTTTGTACTGACAATCAAGCACAAATATATTGAGATCAACCAGAATATAAACAGAACTGAATTGATTTAGTGAAATTCAGGGCAGGACAGTTGAAGTCGGTGTGTTTTATCACAAAAATGTGAATAATTTAGATTGAAAACAGACACCGATAATCTTCTCTTGATGTTATGGAGACCATTTACAGATTCTAAGGATATGATCTAAAGACACACAGGCATGTCATTTTAAAGATGTTTTTCAGCTGATAGAATGATCATTATATTGTTGGGCTTATGAACTCCTGAACCTGGCTCTTTTCTCTGAAAAAACTTTATGTCCATAAGGATGATGGGGGACGGGCAGGACACACACACACACACGTTATTTTTTTTTTTTTATAGTTTTCATCTTTCATACATCTCTATGGCTTCTAGTTAGTGAACATTGTACGTGATGATACATAAAAACAGTGACAGCTTGGATTTAATATTTTTCTTATACCAAAACGACAACAGCTTCTTTCTCTCAAATTCAAACAGTGCACAGTGTGTTATGTCTGTATATGGAGCCAAGGATGAGGCCAGGTGTCGAACTGAACACACGTTTATTAAGGAGGCACTACACAGCACACACGCAGCCGTCAGGCAGCAGAGGTGGCAAAGAGACCGCCCCTCCTGCCCGCTGCCCTGTTTTAGCCGTGGGTGGTTGTGGAACCAGAAGGTGGAGCCACCACCCATACCTCACAAATAAAAGCCTAAACTATAACACAACATTGTCCCCCACTTCACAAAAGCCAAAACCACACACACAAGTCGGACCCACCCCAATTTAAGACCCGAGTCACACACTAAAATTAATTAAACAATACAACACAAATGGCCTAACAAACTCACTCCAAAATAACTAAAACTAGGGAAGATGGGTAGACTGCCACCTCCCCCACATGGTGAAGCGGGTTATTCTGCCGCTTAAACTAAATGAGCCCATGTGAAACTAAAACACTGCTGTGTCTCCTAAATTAAAATAAAACACATAAATTAATCCCCAAAACTGTAGAGAGAAACAACAAAACAATCAGAACACCAACATGACTATCAACTTATAATATACACACAATAAAACATTCCAATTACACACATACAGTAAATCAACCTATATACATACAGCCGGAGAAAACAAGTCTGTGGGCCCCCCAGGACCACCTTGCCATTAATCCGCCCCTAGAGGCAGCCAGCCTCCCAGGCCGCAGCAGGTCACTTCAGCACCGATGCACCTCCTCTTCATCACCACCGGCCGCTCCGCTCATCCAGGCCCACGTCCCTCAGTTTCCTCCCGGGCACGTCACAACTTGTTCGGATGCCCCCACAAACCGTCTAGCAGCTGGAGATGAGCGTCCTCCCGTCTGGCCACAACGCGTGACCGTCCCTGGTGCTCCTCCGACCGGTCCGTACCTGCCGTGATCACCTCTCCTCCCGAATCCAGACCTTGACCCCCAGAGGGGTTCCACTTGGCATGCAGGGTCTCTGCTTGGCACGTCGTTCAACCGTGCCTGACAGTCCGGCCCCGACCTCTTTTAACTTCGCTACCGCCATCGCCGTTGTGGTGCCCTGTTCACCAGCCCACTTCAGCCGAGGTCCAGGAACAGGTGGAACCAGCCTCTCGACGTCGCCCATCATCACAGGCTTCCTGCTGTGCTGCCCAGTACCCTCGTCCAGGGCAACTTGAGCTCTGACACAGGGACCCTCCTGTGATGACCCTGAGCGATATTGGTCTTGCTCACTCTCCAGGGTGCCAGGCAGTTAGTTCCTCATCCCACACTGTGCTGTCTACCACTCTCGGGATCGGATGGCCCCACATCTCGGCCAATTTGCACCAAGGCATTAGTCCCAACGTTCTCACCGAGGTCAGCCGTCCTCCTCCACAACCACAAAGTTGTGGAGGAGGGTCACTCTCAGTCCTGAAGTGCGGGGAAAAACATCTCACAGTTGTCCAATCCAGCACGGAGCCCACCACTCATGTGTCAATCCATAAAAGCACTTCCACCCCATCCAACTCCACCATACAGTACGTGTGTCTGTTGGTGCTTGGGGACACAGCGTGGACAACCGTGGGGGGGGGGGGGGGGTCCTCTTTCTGGCATGGACTTCCTCGCTCGGATCTGTGGCATACCCTGGTGATGTGACGTAAGTGGCCACACTTGCTGCGGCGCTTCGCTCCTGTCGAACAATCTCTGGCCTTAAAATGGTGCTCTGTAGACCCACAACCCACACATTTGGGCTTTCCCGGGGCAGACCTCACATTCCCAGCGTTAGCGTTGTCCTCCATGCTTCCAACGCTGTCCGGGTCCACTGTATGCGTGGTTGGCGGTGATCCCAGATGTTGGTGTGATAAGCTCTCACTCAGCTCCCGTGACAGTTTATCTGCACCGATGGCTGTGGACAGCGTCAGTTCCCCCGAAAACATAAGCAGCTTCGACCTAATTGCAGCGCCGTTGGTATACTCCGCCAACTGGTCTTGAATCATCTCCTCTTCCAATGGTCCAAGCTGGCACCCGCTGACCAACAGCCCCAAGTCTACCACGAACCGCTGACTAGATTCGCCCACCTGTTGGCGGCGCTGTTGAAACCAAATCTTGCAAACCATGACGTTTTCTAGGGCGCGAAAATAGCACGCCATCAGCACAACCACTTCGTCAGAACTATCACAGTCACCCAGTGTGCTCAGAACATGCTGTTCCTCCACTGCAAGATTGTGTACCAACAGCTCACGTGCCATCCACTTCTCCAGCTCCCCAAGGTTCAGTGCCACCATGTACATCCGGAAAGCAGCACACCACCTCGGCCAGGAAACCGGAGGGGGGGCTCCAAAAACGGCCGAATTTCAAACCTGCACGTTTCCATACCTTGTTTTAATCCACCTCTATTCTCGTTGCTAAATGTTATGTCTGTATATGGAGATAAGGACGAGGCCGGACACTTTTATTAAGGAGGCACTACACAGCACACACGCAGCCATCAGGCAGCAGAGGTGGCAAAGAGACCGCCCATCCTGCTCTCTTATAGCCGCGGGTGGTGGCGGAAACAGAAGGTGGAGCCGCCACCCGTACCTCACAAATGAAAGCCTAAACTAAAACACAATACAGTGGTTGATTGACAATGCAAACACAATGCTAAAACGTATGCTACTTGCTGTCTTAGCCAGGGCTGGACTGGAACCAAAAAAATCAGCCCTGGCATTTTTGGTTCAATTTGTTAAAGTAGCAACATTAAGGCTGCGTATCCACCAAATGTGTTTTTTGCCGCCCGACTGCTCTGAGCGTTTTTTTTTTTTTCAGCGTTGGTGAGCGGCGCTCTGGAAAAAAAACTTTCTGTGCCCTGTATCCCAGCAACAGCTTGTCGCTCACAGCTCAGAACTTCCACCTTTCCTATGGTCAGACTTTCTACTGATTTTTTAAGAGCAGTCTCTAAATAACAGTGGACAGGAAACTTATTCTAGCAGCTCTGGATGTAAAATATGATGACACGGAAAACAGGAGTCTGAGTAGAGACCGTATCGGCGTCCTATGTCCCGCCTTTCCTTAATTTTGATTGGCTGCTTAGAAAGGTCTGACATTGATGAGCTCAGCCGTTGTCTGAAAAGTTCAACTTTTTTCAACGCTGAGCGCCCTGAGCACCGTGACAAAAAACGACCACCGCTCAAAGCGTTTCAGCACATAAATGCTGGACTACATAGAGAATGAATAGAAAACCGTCACCCAGAGCGGAAAAAATGCATTTGGTGGACACGCAGCCTAAGCCATCACAACCATGGTCTAACAGAGGTCAGAATTATCCCACTTTTGCCCTTAACAAGTGAATCCCTGTGGTTTTGAAGAAAGAAAGAAAGAAAGTTACTTTTTCTTCTTCTTTCGGCTGCTCCCTTTAGGGGTCGCCACAGTGGATCATCTGCCTCCATCTCACCCTACCCCTTTATCTTCCTCTGTAACACCAACCCTCTCCATGTCCTCCTTCACTACATCCATAAATCTTCTCTGTGGTCTTCCTCTTCTCCTCCTGCCTGGCAGCTCCATCTTCAACATCCTTTGTCCAATATATCCACTATCCCTCCTCTGCATGTGTCCAAACCATCTCAGTCTTGCCTCTCTTCTCTTCTCTTCTCCAAACCACTCAACCTGAGCTGTCTCTCTGATATACTCATTTCTAATCTTGTCCCTCCTAGTCACTCCCAATGAAAATCTTAGCATCTTCAACTCTGCCACCTCAAGCTCCACCTCCTGTCTTTTTGTCAGTGCCACCGTCTCCAAACCATACATCATAGCAGGTCTCACTGCCGTCTTGTAAATCTTTCCTTTCACTCTTGCTGCTACTCTTCTGTCAAAAATCACCCCGACGCTCGTCTCCACACACTCCACCCTGCCCACACGCTCTTCTTCACCTCTCTTGTGCATTTTCCATTGCTTTGGATGGTTGACTGCAGGTATTTAAATTCATCTACTTTCACTACCGCCACTTTTTCCATCTTCACCGTTGCACCTGCCTCCCTCTCATTTACACTCCTGTATTCTGTCTTGCTTCTACTGACTTTCATTCTTCTCTCCAGAGCATACCTCCACCTCTCCAGGTTCTCTTCCACTAGATCACAATGTCATCTGCAAACATCATGGACCACGGAGACTCCTGCCTGACCTCGTCTGTCAGCCTGCCCATTGCCATGGCAAACAAGAAGGGGCTCAGAGCCAATCCCTGATGTAATCCCACCCCCACCTTGAACCCATCTGTCACTTCTACAGTGGATATAAAAAGTCTACATATTCCTGTTCAAATGCCAGGTTTTTGTGATTTAAAAAAATGAGACCAAGATAAAACATTTCAAAACTTTTTCCACCATTAATGTGATCTATAACCTGTACAACCCAATTGAAAACAAACTGAAATCTTTTAAAGGGGAAAAAAATAAAAAAAACTTACAATAACCAGGCTGCATAAATATGCACACCCTTAAACTAATACTTTGTTGCAGCACCTTTGGCTTTTATTACAACACTCAGTCTTTTTGGGTAGGAGTCTATCAGCGTGGCACATCTTGATGTGGCAATATTTGGCCACTCTTCTTTCCAAAAATGCTCCAAATCTGTCAGATTGCGAGGACATTTGCTGTGCACAGCTCTCTTCAGATCACACCACAGATGTTTGATTGGATTCAGGTCTGAACTCTGGCTGGGCCATTCCAAAACCTTAATCTTCTTCTGGTGAAGCCATTCTTTTGTTGATTTGGATGTGTGCCTTGGGTCATTGTCGTGCTGAAAGATGAATTTCCTCTTCATCTTCAGCTTTCTAGCAGAAGCCTGAAGGTTTTGTGCCAACACTGACTGGTATTTGGAACTGTTCATAATTCCCTCCATCTTGACTAAGGACCCAGTTCCAGCTGAAGAAAAACTGCCCCAAAGCATGATGCTACTACCACTGTGCATCACTGTAGGTATGGTGTTCTTTTGGTGATGAGCAGTGTTGCGTTTGCACCAAAATAGTCCTTTTGGATTTATGGCCAAAAAGTTCAACTTTGGTTTCATCGGACCATAACACATTTTCCCCACATGTGTTTGGGAGATTTCAAATGTATTTTTGCAAAATGTAGCCAAGCTTGGATGTTTTTCTTTGTAAGATAAGGCTTCTGTCCTTGTCACCCTAGACGGGAGATTGTTGTCACATGTACTAAACAGCCAGTACTTGCCAGAAATTCCTGCAGCTCCTTCAATGTTGCTGTTGGCCTCTTGGCAGCCTCCCTGACCAGTTTTCTTCTCGTTTTTCATCAATTTTGGAGGGTCGTCCAGTTCTTGATAATGTCACTGTTGTGCCATATTTTCTTCACTTGATGATGACTGTCTTCACTCTGTTCCATGGTATATTTAATGCCTTGGAAATTCTTTTGTACCCTTCTCCTGACTGATACTTTTGAACAGTGAGATCCCTCTGATGCTTTGGAAGCTCTCTGTGGACCATGGCTTGTGTTGTAAGATGTGACTACAAAAATGTCAGGAAAAGCCTACTAGAACAGCTGAACTTTATTTGGGGTTAATCAGAGGCACTTTAAATGGTGGCAGGTGTGTGCTGACTCATATTTAGCATGAGTTTGAATGTGATTGGTTAATTCTGAACACAGCCACATCACCAGTTATAACAGGGTGTGCATATTTATGCAACCACATTATTGTAAGTTTTTCATTTTTTCCCTTAAAAGATTTCAGTTTGTTTTTCAATTGGGTTGTACAGGTTATAGGTCACATTAATGGTAGAAAAAGTCTTGAAATGATTTATCTTGGTCTCATTTTTATTTACATCACAAAAACCAGGCATTGCAACAGGGGTGTGCAGACTTTTTATATCCACTGTAAGAAGTTACTGAGATGTGACTTTAGTCTGGACAGTTTGAGGTTTTTCTCCTGAATTTATGGCAGTTTCATTCTAAATTTACTATTTTTCCTTGTAAATTTGAAAGATTTTTTTCCCATTTAAGTCAACTTTTTCTCATAATTTGTGTGCAGTGCTAATTTAGGACTTTTTTCTTGTACATTTGAGACTTTACTCTCATAAATTTGTGAGATTTTTCCTCATAAATTAAAAATCAAAAATAAAATCAGCAAAGATGCAGTATTTTCTGTTATATTATAGCCTATAAATAGCCTATTTTCTACCCCCCCACC
Source organism: Pholidichthys leucotaenia (assembly GCA_020510985.1). Classification (NCBI taxonomy): domain Eukaryota; kingdom Metazoa; phylum Chordata; class Actinopteri; order Cichliformes; family Pholidichthyidae; genus Pholidichthys; species Pholidichthys leucotaenia. Next base: position 423,962,421 of record CM035841.1, on the reverse strand, counting down.
CCAGGTGAAAACCTCATTCTGAAACCTAAATGTTTGCAGGTATGCATCATACGCTTACTGAATAAATTCAGACAGACCCAAAAACTATTCAAAACGTTGCAGAATATTCCAGCTGAGGCTGGTGTCACACAGCATTGAGTTTGTTACCTGTCGAAAAGCTGCATCACCCTCCTGTCCCCTTTTCCCGCTGTTGGGATCGGGAGGGAGGGAGGGACCTGTGTGTGTGTGTGTGTGTGTGTGTGTGTGCGTGTGTGTGTGCCAGGGCTCCAGCCTGCAGGTGCAGGGGAGAGAACATGTGTGAGGAGGGCTCATACCATTTGCGTGGCTGGGGTGTTTTCATTTTTAAAAACTTTAAACGACAAAATACTGAATGTGTTTTGGATGTTATTTCAGCTTGTCAAAGACGAACTAAAATTTTATAATCACAACTTTTCTCACTCCAGTTTTAAGGGGTGCTGAGTTTAAATTTAAGGGTGTTACAGCACCCCTAAAAAAGGCCTAACACCGCCCATGGTCACCATGGTGGTCATTGGTTTTGTGGCGCCTTTGCAACGGCTGCCAACTGTGTGTTTCGATCTCTGTGTATTTAATGGGCGAGGAGCTCTAGAATGTGGGTACTCACAAGAATGTCTGTGCATGTGAAATTTTATGAATAGTTTGCCTCCTCAGTGGTATCAGCTACTGCATAACTCAATAAAATAAAAGGGGAAAACCACAAAAAAAAGCATAAGGGCTCTAAAAAAAAAAAAAAAAAAAGAATGAGTAACAGCAGCAGAAGGCTTTAAGTCTGCTCTTAAAGGCAAACACAACCACTGTCCTCTGGACAATTCTGCATGTAGTTTTGACACTCCAGTTGGTTAAGTGGTACATTAAAGGTCTCATATTGTGCACAAGGGGGTTTTATGGGTTTTAACCTGAAAAATTACTGCAGTGGGTCACATTTTTACCATTAAACTATTAAAATGCTCACTGTGGTGGCCCACCAGGAGGTTCCACTCTCACCCAGTGACTTGGAGAGTAGGGGGAGGGGGCAGGAGGTGTAAATGTATGCGCCTTGGCGTCAGAGAGTCAGTCTTGTTGTTGGAGTTCAATAAAGTTCTGAACTGGCAGCTCTCGTGTCTCGTCACATCATTCCTCCACACTGGTGACCTATGACATGAAAATGCTCAGGCTGGAAGACGAAGCAAGCTCCTCTTCGGGAACACCCACGCTAGGGTTCCCCCCCGAGACCCTGGCCTCATTCGCAGTGGCGATCAAGCTCCCGGACTTCTGGTTTCATGACCCGGCTGCCTGGTTCATCCACGTGGAATCTCAGTTTGCTCTCTGTGGAATTTCTGCAGACGACACGAGATACCATTACATAGAGGCTCCGCTAGACCCACGCTCCACTCAACGCGCCATGAGCCTGCTCCAAGACCCCCCACCCCGGGGGAAATAGGACGCTCTCAAACAGCTGCTGTTATGGTGTTACACCCTCTCTGGTGGGGAGAGAGCGAAGAAGCTCCTTTCCCACGCTGAGTTAGGAGACGGCTCGGCTGTGGAGTTAATAGAAAGTATGCTGGCTTTGCTGGGCACAGATGACAGCTCTTTTCTGTTCGCCCATCTCTTCCTAAGGAAACTTCCGGTTTCGGCACAGACAATTTTGGCCAACTTGCTGCTGATGGCTGCCAGGGACTACCACGTGCTGGCGGAAGAAGCAGACCGCATTATCCTGGCGAATAGGAGTTTCGGCGTCCAGGTGGTGACACCAGGATCTTCGGTGGCGTCCACTGAGGTTGCGGAGCCAAAGGTTGTAGCCGAGACAGCCACTCGGAGATGCTGTAACAGGACAGTGTGTTTCTGTCATCAGTGTTTTGGCACTGACGCGCAGCCTCGTCTCCCACCGTGCTGTTTCAAGATGCCGGGAAAACGGGCCAGCCAGCGGTCAGTAGCAGCTGCGACCACTGGCAACAGGGAGAAGATGTTTTTCCTTGAGGACACATGTTCCGGGAGATGGGTTTTGGTCAACTCTGGTTCCCAGAAGAGTCTAATTTTGACGGTTGGTGCTGATAGGCTGGCGGAAGGCTGTGGCCCATCATTAACTGCCATTAATTGCTCCCTTATCAAGACTTTTGGAGAAAGGTCGGTGACTGTGTGTTTTCATGAACGCAACTACAAGTGGGACTTTGTGGTAGCTGCCTGTTTGGTTCCTATCTTAGGTGCTGATTTTCTGTGTGCTTATGGGCTCCTTGTAGATGTTGCTAATAGATGTTTGGTGGACGCTATGTCTTTTTCTTCACTGCCTTGTATGACTCGGGGAGCTGGGCCACTAACACATGCTAATTTTTTAGCCTCAGGAGATGTGTATCAACGTGTGCTTTCTGATTTTCCCACGCTCACTGTGCCTACCTTTTCCGCTACTGTGACCAAGCATGGTGTTGAGCATTTTATCACTACAAAGGGCCCGCCGGTTTTCATGCAGCTAAGCTAGCCATCGTGCAGGAAGAATTTGCTAACTTGGAACATTTGGGATTGTTAGGTGCTCCAATAGCCCTTGGGCGTCCCCCCCTGCACATGGTGCCCAAGTCCGATGGTTCGTGGAGGCCATGCGGTGATTTCCGTTGCTTGAACAACATCACAGAGCATGACTGTTACCCCATCCCGCACATTCAAGATTTTTCAGAGCACCTGGCCAGAATGTACATTTTTTCCAAGGTGGATCTGGTCCGCAGCTACCACCAGGTCCCAGTTTGCGCTGAAGACGTCTTAAAGATGGCAGTGATAACACCTTTCGGCCTTTTTGAGTTTCTTCGCATGCCGTTTGGGCTGAAAGGCGTAGCTCAGACTTTTCAGAGGATGATGGAGGCGGTGCTCCATGACTTGCCGTTCATGTTCGTCTACCTAGATGACATTCTGGTGGCTAGCGCGTCTGAGGAGGAGCACCTCTCTCATCTGAAACAAGTTTCCCATTGGCTGGAAGCACACGGACTGATAGTTAATCTGGCAAAGTGTCAGTTCGGGTTGCCGGTGATCGATTTCTTGGGCCACTGCACCTCGTCTGAGGGCGCGATCCCACTGCCGGATAAAGTGCGGGCGGTGTCAGATTTCCCACGTCTGCAGACTGTGAGGGTGCTGCAGGAATTTTTGGGAATGGTCAGTTTTTACAACCGTTTCCTTCCCTGGGCAGTCCAGCTGCTGCAACCACTGTACAACATGCTCAAGAAGAAGAAACCCACAGATATCATCAAATGGAGCCCCAATCGGGTCCAGGCTTTTGCAGGCGCCAAAGCTGTGCTTGCCAATGCGGCTTTGCTGGCCCACCCATCCCCGTTGGCGCGGATCGCGCTTATTACAGATGCGTCTGACATCGTGATAGGCACAGTGGTGGAACAGTACGTCTCCGGTTCGTGGCAACTTTTTCAGTCGTACTCTGCACGATAACGAGTGTAAATACAGTACCTTTGACAGAGTTGTTGGCCCTCTACCTGGCCACGCGTCACTTCCAGTTTTGGCTCGAGGGTCACACATTTACCGCGTTTGTCGACCACAAGCCTCTAACCTATTCGATGTCCAAAATCTCAGAACTGAGGTCGGCGCAGCAGCAATGTCACCTAGCCGCAATATCGGAGTTCACAACCGACATTCAACATGTGGCAGGTAAGCTCAATGTTGTGGCCGACTGTTTGTCACATGTGCTAGTCTCTCCAGTCGACTTGGATATTAATTTTTTCGCCATGGCCGCCGACCAACCGGGGGATACGGACATTTGTGTGCTCTGTTCCGCGGGTACGGGCTTTAAACTGGAGAGCAGGGTGGCACAAGAGGGTTGCCCCTGCTGCTTTGCCACGTCTCCACCGGCCGTCCCCGCCCGGTTGTTCTGGGCTCCTGGCGCCACTGCATTTTTGAGTCCGTTCACGCTCTCTCACATCCTGGTGTACAGGCTTCGGTTAAGCTGGTGGGGTCTAAATTCGTCTGGCCTTGCTTACACAAGGATGTGAAGGAGTGGGCGGTTGTGTGTGTTGCGTGCCAACAGGCTAAGGTTCAGAGGCACACCAAGGCCCCCCCTCGAACCTTTCTGGATTCCAAGCAGGAGGTTCGACCACGTCCACGTGGACTTAGTGGGCCCCCTTCCCCCGTCGCAAGGTTTCATGCACCTTTTGACAATAGTGGACCACACCATGTGTTGGCCAGAGGCAGTTCCACTGGCTTCCACCACATCTGCCGACGCTGCCCACACGTTTTTGCCATCCTGGGTGGCACGTTTCGGCTCCCTGTTGGACATCACCTCCAACAGGGGTCCCCAGTTCATTTCGGAACTCTGGTCTGCTATGGCCGAGAGCCTAGGGGTCAAAGTTCACTGTACCACTGCATACAACCCGCAGGCTAATGGTTTGTGCGAGAGGTTCCACAGGTCGCTTAAAGCCGCATTCAGAGCCTCGCTGACCGACGTGAATTAGGTCGACCGCCTGCCTTGGGTCCTACTGGGATTGCACTCCACACCCATGGAGGATCTGGCAGCTTCCCCAGCTGAGCTTGTTTTTGGTCAACCATTGTAGATCCCGGGGGAATTTTTGCCGGAAGGTTCCGCACCCAGTACCAACTCATCAGCGTGCCTTTTTCCTAGGGCAGAGGCAAGTAATGTTCCGGGGCCAGTGCACCATTGTTTTCCCCGCACTTTTGTTCCTAAGCAGTTGGAGAATGTTGAGTTTGTTTTCATCATACACGATGCCCACAGAACCCCGCTGTGTCCGCCTTATGACGGCCCTTTCAGAGTTTTGGAAACGGGGGCGAAACATTTTGTCTTGGATTTTAGGGGACGCAGGGAAACCATCGGTATAAACAGACTTAAGCCCACTTATGTGTTGGCAGATGAGCAGGTGGTGCTGGCCCAGGCTCCCCAGTGTAGACGCCTGCCTGTGGTGCATTCACAGGTTGGTTTTTCCCCTTCAGAAAACTGTTCGCCAGAGACCGAGTCTTTTCCCTCCTCACCTCGACCGGATGGCACCTCGGTTGGCACGGTTGCTCCACGTTACAGCCATTACAGGCGATTGCTCAAGCCCAAGGGCTGCGTGGTGGACCACCAGGAGGTTCCACTCTCACCCAGTGACTTGGGGAGTAGGGGGAGGGGGCAGGAGATGTAAATGTATGCACCTTGGCGCCAGAGACTCAGTCTTGATGTTGGAGTTGAATAAAGTTTTGAACTGGCAGCTCTCATGTCTCATCACATCATTCCTCACAAACACATGTGCCCTGCCTTTAAACTATTCAAGAAACATGCAGACTGCATTTCCTGGGTTTTATGACATCACAAACCAACAAGCCCCCCCTTCTGTTCTCTAAAGTTGCAAATCCATTCTGACTACCTCCTTACCTCTGTCTGGCCCACCCAACAAGATTAGGAGGGCCTTAATATTAATGAGCAGGCTGAAAACCAGTCGTTTCAGATAGAGCTTTTAGGCTTTAAAACTACATACAGTATGTCCTTGAGGGTGTCAAAACTTTAAAACAATGTCTGGATAACGCATAATATGGGGATCTTTAACCATATACATAGGACATGAATGCAGTAGGATCATGCCAGTGCAGGTTTTTTGTCAAGCGGCAACCTTTTTCATTCCTCAGGGTGTAACAGTCCCACCAAGGTGCTTCTTCTCCTCTCATACTAACACTCAACCCACGCTAGGTTTAAAATAGCTCTGTACCAGGCCTGTGCTTTGTTACCACGCCATGCCAGGAACAGCAGAACTAGTTACCTCCGCCAAGGGGAAGAGGTAATGTTTTTGCAGTCGGTTTGTTTGTGTTTGTCTGCCTGTCAGCAACATTACTCAAAAAGTTATGAAACGATTTTGATGAAATTTTCAGGAAAGGTGTGTAATGGCACAGGGAACAGATTATTAGATATTGGTGATGATCTGAGAATGCATACCTTCACCAAGGGCTTTATATGTATTTGTGCAGCAGGATGACACAAAAACTACTGAATGGATTTGGATGAAATTTTTACCAGAGGTGGCTCTTGGCCTACACACGAACCCACTACATTTTGGAGGTGATCCATGAGTGCATACCTCCACCAAGGCTCAATCTTCTTGCAGTGGTTTAGCAGGATTATGCAAAAACTACTGGAAGGATTTTGTTGAAATCTTCACCAGAGATGGTCCTTGGGCTGCAGAAGAACCCATTAGATTCTGGAGCTGATCTATGAACGCATACCTCTACCAAGGCCCTATCTTGCAGATGGATGGACAAAGGGAGGGAAGGAAGGAGCCTTGGCGAAGGTATGCACTCTCCAAGTGCTTTTCTAGTTAGCACTGGGGCATGGTGTATATAAATGATTCAGATGTTTTTGGATTCTTTTTTTTTTTAGTTATCTCAAGTCCACGCTGACTCTAAAACAGAAAGGTGGGGGTACACACTGATGACTTTAACCTTAAAGACCAGGCATTTATCAGAGAATAAGGTCTCTTTTCAGTTTCAGTTTTATTAAAGGGGTTATTTAGTGCACTTTTCCCACATGTTGACAGCTCCCACGGGTCTTAATGAAGTGTCTGGGTCTCAGTAAAGCCCAACCCACAGTGGCACAAATGCATTGGTGAGTAAGTGAGCATACTGTGCGCATGTTGTAAATTTCATCATCTTCCCTTTCACAGAGGGTGATCGCAGACCGAGTGTGTGCAGCACCAAAAAAAGTGGCCAATGGAAAGTAGGCAAGTAATCCATACAAAACTCCCACCATTGTTTATCCTGAAATGAGCTCCCTATTGTTTTTTTCTCCTCAATCTGGGTGTTCAAATCAGGTTATTGGCGCATCACTGTCATACTATGTGGACATATGGACCATAGATTACATTCAATGTTTATGCATGAAACAACTGTGTGGCTGACAGTTTCAGTGCCTGAAAACTACTTTGAACAGTGCTATGTATGCAAGCGCAATCCACAGACAACATTCGTTTTACCCCTGCAGGTATTCTGACCAGGCCTTTACAAAAAATACTGTATTCATGTCAATGTAAAGGTGACTGGAATTTTCTTTAAAGGGGTCACTGACTGAAAAATTGTGTTTTTGTACGTTTTAACCTCCTGAAATGTATCCATTGGCCACGTGAGTATAAAAAACCCCCATCAAAATGCTCATTTCTCTCTCAAAAAAAAAAAAAAAAAGCCCACACAGCCTTTATCTCACGTTTCTCTCTAAGAACCCGGTTTCACTCTTTCGGGGAGTTTCTTGCGCATCAAAAAATGGGAAACGTCACTAATCTTGATACCTGGTCGCATTTCTGTTATTGGCCAGCCTAACCGTCTGCCATGTAGATGGTTACCATTTCAAGCTAACAGTGGTACTAGGAAGCTTGCACCAAGTGTAATTTATATCATTATTTTCTTTATATTTCAGTCACTCTAATAGACATCCCTGTTTCCACTTGGTTCACTAATCCATAGTCAATAATATACAGTGGTGTGAAAAAGTGTTTGCCCCCTTCCTGGTTTCTCATTTTGCTGTACGTTTTGTCACACTTAAATGTTTCAGATCATCAAACAAATTTAAATCTTAGACAAAGATAACACAAGTAAACACAAAATGCAGTTTTTAAATGAAGATGTTTATGATTATGGGGAAAAAAAATTCCAAACCTACATGGCCCTGTGTGAAAAACTGATTGCCCCCTAAACCTAATAACTGGTTGGGCCACCCTTAGCAGCAACAACTGCAATCAAGCGTTTGCAATAACTGGCAATGAGTCTTTTACAGCGCTGTGGAGGAATTTTGGCCCACTCGTCTTTGCAGAATTGTTGTAATTCAGCCACACTGGAGGGTTTTCGAGCATGAACCGCCTTTTTAAGGTCATGCCACAGTATCTCAATCGGATTCAGGTCAGGACTTTGACTAGGCCACTCCAAAGTCTTCATTTTGTTTTTCTTAAGCCATTCAGAGGTGAACTTGCTGTTTTGGATCATTGTCCTGCTGCAGAACCCAAGTGCGCTACAGCTTGAGGTCACAAACAGATAGCCGGACATTCTCCTTCAGGATTTTTTGGTAGAAAGCAGAATTCATGGTTCCATTTACCACAGCAAGTCTTCCAGGTCCTGAAGCAGCAAAACAGCCCCAGACCATCACACTACCACCACCATATTTTAGTGGTGGTATGTTTCTTTTCTGAAATGCAGTGTTATTTTACACTGGATGTAATGGGACACACACCTTCCAAAAAGTTCAACTTTTGTCTCGTCAGTCCACAGAGTATTTTCCCCAAAAGTCTTGGCAATCATCCAGATGTTTTCTGGCAAAACTGAGATGAGCCTTTATGCTCTTTTTGCTCAGCAATAGTTTTTGTCTTGGAACTCTGCCATGCAGGCCATTTTTGCCCAGTCTCTTTCTTATTGTGGAGTCATGAACACTGACCTTAACTGAGGCAAGTGAGGCCTGCAGTTCTTTGGATGTTGTTGTGAGGTCTTTTGTGACCTCTTGGATGAGTCATCGCTGCACTCTTGGGGTAATTTTGGTCGGCTGGCCACTCCTGGGAAGGTTTCCCACTGTTCCATGCTTTTGCCATTTGTGGATAATGGCTGTCACTGTGGTTCGCTGGAGTCCCAAAGCTTGATAAGTGTTTTTATAACCATTCCCTGACTGATAAATCTCAATTACTGTTTCTCATTTGTTCCTGAATTTCTTTCCTGAATTTTCTTTTCTTTCTTTTTGGTCGCAGCATGATGTCTAGCTTTTGAGGATCTTTTGGTCTACTTTACTTTGTCAGGCAGGTCCTATTCAAGTGATTTCTTGATTGAGAAGAGGTATGGCAGTAATCAGGCCTGGGTGTGGCTAGAGAAATTGAACTAAGCTTTCCAAAGATGTGATAAATCAGTTAATTTTTGTTTTAACTGGGGGGGGGGGTCACTTTTTCCACACAGGGCCACGTAGGTTTGGATTTTCTTTTACGCTTATTAATAAACACCTTCATTTAAAAACTGCATTTTGTGTTTACTTGTTTTATCTTTGTCTAATACTTAAATTTGTTTGATGATCTGAAACATTTAAGTGTGACAAACCTACAAAAAAATGAGAAATCAGGAAGGGGGCCAAACACTTTCTCACACCACTGTATCTCACATCATTCTGGCTTAGTTTTCTATATTTTTGCCGTGACGTTACATCAAACTGTTAGCATTAGCTTGGTTAGGCAGTTGGAATTGGTCAGTCTAACCTCAGAAGTCACCTCAGTGGGGAGAGGCTGATAAGACAGGCTGCCTGGCGTTAGCTTAACTGTCGATCTGGCAGTTTTGATCGCCATTTTTGATAAATTCTATTCACCAACCACTGGAATCCTTGTTCCATACCTGCCAACTTTTCAAACCTGAAAAGCCTAGTAGCTAGCCGGGGTCCAGGGGCCGATGCTAATGCTAATAATGCTAATGCTAATAATAATAATGCTAATATTTGCCAAACAAATATTAGCATTAAATCTAGTTAAATGTAGCTAACAACCTCATATTTCTTCAACTTTCAAACCTGAAAAGCCTAGTAGCTAGCCGGGGTCCAGGGGCCATAGGCCCCGGTAGGTCCAGGACAAAGTCCTGGTGGGGGGTTCAGGGGGGCGAAGCCCCCCGACGTCAAACAAATATTAGCATTAAATCAAGTTAGAATGTAGCTAACAACCTCATATTTCTTCAACTTTCAAACCTGAAAAGCCTAGTAGCTAGCAGGGGTCCAGGGCCCGCAGTGTCAAACAAATATTAGCATTTGACATAGAAGTCACATATTAATTATATTAAAGGTAAAATATCTAAATCAATTGCAATACTACACAGAGCGAAATATTTGCTGAATCAACCCACACTATATACCTTGTATCATTCATTAATACTCCCATACATGACATATTGTACTGAAGTATGGGGAAATACATATAAAACAAACATATATCCAGTCTTTATGCTTCAGAAGAGAGCTATTAGAATAATAAACAAAGCTGCTTACAGGGAACCAACAAACCCACTTTTTCTTAAATTAAAAGCTCTCAAGTTGAAAGATCTGGTTGACTTTAAAACTGCAGTAATAATGTTTAAAGCTAAGAATCTGTCACTGCCCGCAAATATCCAAAAGTTGTTCCAAATAAGGGAGAAACAATATCATTTCAGAGGAACATGTATATTTCAAAAACCTTCAGTGAGAACTACCACCAAGCAACACTGTGTTTCAGTGCAAGGAGTCAGATTATGGAACGATTTTGGACCTGAATTAAAATCATGTACAACGCTTGGACAATTTAAACAAAAACTAAAGGAAGAAATACTCCAAACATATATACAAGATGACATGTAAAATCACATAAGGATCGTCATATCCAGTCTGTGATGTGTTGTTACTTAGTTTTTTTTGTCACATTTTGTCTTAGCTTTGTTCTGAATTGTAATCGCTCTTGTTTTGTTTTTCTTTTGAATTCTTGGATGGAATATGGGTGGGCAATATAAGCTGTGGCTTCAGCCATCACCCATTTCAGATAACTTATGTTGAACTGTATAATCAGAGGAGTTCTTGTTTAATTTGACCTTGTTGGATTTTTTCGCCTTTGTTATATTATTCTGTTTCTTTTTAATCTTTACTTTTAATCTATCCGAAATAAAGATTCATTCATTCATTCATTAAATTTGCATTCAAAAGACTATCTTAACACTGCATAGAACTTCGAATAGGCCAGATGTGATGTATTATGAATACTAGAAAAGCACTCGGAGAGCGCAGACCTCTGCCAAACGCCACAGTTCCCCCCATACAGTGTTTAACATCATAAATAAAATATTGAAAATGGCCCTATCTCGCAATGTTAAATTATAAAAAAAAAAAAAAAAAAGAATCCTTTAAAAAATTCCTGGATCCAGACGGTGATCTGGATCACCACCAAAATCTAATCATCTGTAGGATACCCCATTTCTGACAATCTGTGAAAACTTCATGAAAATCCGTCCATAACTTTTTGAGTTATCTTGCTAACAAAGAAACAGACAAACCAACGCTGATGATCACATAACCTCCTTGGCGAAGGTAACTAGAAGACTAGAAATATCAGCAGGGTATACTAGCACTGTTTAACAGACACGTGCGTAAATGACGGCAAAATCGCTCTGATATTTTATGTGTTGACATGATACACCAAGCATGACAAGGCTTGCAATTACACAGCACGTTCTTCACGTTTGCCGCTAGCGTCACTGGCACTGGCCTTGTGTTTTTTTGTTCTTACGTGGTCTTTCACATCGCGCCATGTCCAATCAAAAAGTCTCGTCTACACAAAGTGCAATTTGCGTAATTTTCACCCCTTCTTGAGCGAATAATAACTCCTGGAAATGCTTTGCTGTATTCCTCATAAAAAGACTGTAATTTTCGTTTGTGTTTCACGCTCGTTAGTGATTTTTCTCCGGCAGTCTCCATGATGAAAATGTATAATTCTTACCTGATTGCCTCGCGATTGCACATGGAAAATTGGCTCAGACCTCTCGCACATGCGCAATACACCTACATGAAGCAGTGCCGATTGCCTTTGTTCTAAATTTAGATACGATTCCGAGTGACAGCGTGTTTGGAATTGCTTTCGTGTTTTCTGTGGTTTTTTTACGATTTAAAATTTGTGACTAAATTTTTTTGTGAAAAACCGTAATTTTGAATAATAAAACCGGAACCCGGAACGGGGTCTTAAAAACCGGAACCATTACGGCAAAACCGGAGTAGTTGGCAGGTATGTATACAAGATGACATGTAAAATCATACCAGGATTGTCATATCCAGTCTGTGTTGTGTTGTAGCTTAGTTTTTTGTCACATTTTGTCTTAGCTTTGTTCTGAATTGTAATCGCTCTTGTTTTGTTTTTCTTTTGAATTCTTGGATGGAATATGGGTGGGCAATATAAGCTGCGGCTTCAGCCATCACCCATTTCAGATAACTTATGTTGAACTGCATAATCAGAGGAGTTATTGTCTAATTTGACCTTGTTGCATTTTCTTTCCCCCTTTGTTATATTATTCTGTTTCTTTTTTAATCTTTGCTTTAAATCTATCCGAAATAAAGATTCATTCATTCATTAAATTTGCATTCAAAAGACTATCTTAACACTGCATAGAACTTCGAATAGGCCAGATGTGATGTATTACGAATACTAGAAAAGCACTCGGAGAGCGCAGACCTCTGCCAAGCGCCACAGTTCCCCCCATACAGTGTTTAACATCATAAATAAAATATTGAAAATGGCCCTATCTCGCAATGTTAAATAAAAAAAAAAAAGAATCTTTTAAAAAATTCCTGGATCCAGATGGTGATCCAGATCACCACCAAAATCTAATCATCTGTAGGATACCCCATTTCTGACAATCTGTGAAAACTTCATGAAAATCCGTCCATAACTTTTTGAGTTATCTTGCTAACAAAGAAACAGACAAACCAACGCTGATGATCACATAACCTCCTTGGCGGAGGTAACTAGAAGACTAGAAATATCAGGAGGGTACACTAGCACTGTTTAACAGACACGTGCGTAAAAGACGGCAAAATCGCTCTGATATTTTATGTGTTGACATGATACACCAAGCATGACAAGGCTTGCAATTACACAGCACATGTTCTTCAAGTTTGCCGCTAGCGTCACTGGCCTTGTGTTTTTTCGTTCTTACGTGGTCTTTCACATTGCTGATTCCGCCATGTCCAATCAAAAAGTCTTGTCTACACAAAGTGCAATTTGCGTAATTTTCACCCCTTCTTGAGCGAATAATAACTCCCGGAAATGCTTTGCTGTATTCCTCACGAAAAGACTGTAATTTTCGTTTGTGTTTCACGCTCGTTAGTAATTTTTCTCCGGCAGTCTCCATGATGAAAACGTATAATTCTTACCTGATTGCCTCGCGATTGCACATGGAAAATTGGCTCAGACCTCTCGCACATGCGCAATACACCTACATGAAGCAGTGCCGATTGCCTTTGTTCTAAATTTAGATACGATTCCGAGCGACAGCGTGTTTGGAATTGCTTTCGTGTTTTCCGTGGTTTTTTTTACGATTTAAAATTTTTGACTGAATTTTTTAGTGAAAAACCGTAATTTTGAATAATAAAACCGGAACCCGGAACGGGGTCTTGAAAACCGGTACCATTACGGCAAAACCGGAGTAGTTGGCAGGTATGTTGTTCATCTACTAACACTTGGCCATATACAGTGGGGAAAAAAAGTATTTAGTCAGCCACCAATTGTGCAAGTTCTCCCACTTAAAAGATGAGAGAGGTCTCCAATTTTTATCATAGGTATACCTCAACTATGAGAGACAAAATGAGGAAAAAAAAATCCAGACAATCACATTGAAGGATTTTTAATGAATTAATTGGTAAATTCCTCGGTAAAATAAGTATTTGGTCACCTACAAACAAGCAAGATTTCTGGCTCTCACAGACCTGTAACTTCTTCTTTAAGAGGCTCCTCTGTCCTCCACTCGTTACCTGTATTAATGGCACCTGTTTGAACTCTTTATCAGTATAAAAGACACCTGTCCACAACCTCAAACAGTCAGACTCCAAACTGCACTATGGCCAAGACCAAAGAGCTGTCAAAGGACACCAGATACAAAATTGTAGACCTGCACCAGGCTGGGAAGACTGAATCTGCAATAGGTAAGCAGCTTGGTGTGAACAAATCAACTGTGGGAGCAATTATTAGAAAATGGAAGACATACAAGACCACTGATAATCTCCTTCGATCCCTTGACCCGTGGGGTCAAAATGATCACGAGAACAGTGAGCAAAAATCCCAGAACCACACGGGGGGACCTAGTGAATGACCTGCAGAGAGCTGGGACCAAAGTAACAAAGGCTACCATCAGTAACACACTACGCCGCCAGGGACTCAAATCCTGCAGTGCCAGACGTGTCCCCTTGCTTAAGCCAGTACATGTCCAGGCCCGTCTGAAGTTTGCTAGAGAGCATTTGGATGATCCAGAAGAGGATTGGGAGAATGTCATATGGTCAGATGAAAGCAAAATAGAACTTTATTGTAAAAACTCAACTTGTCGTGTTTGGAGGAGAAAGAACACCATACCTACTGTGAAGCATGGGGGTGGAAACATCATGCTTTGGGGCTGTTTTTCTGCAAAGGGATCAGGACGACTGATCCATGTAAAGGAAAGAATGAATGGGGCCATGTATCGTGAGATTTTGAGTGAAAACCTCTTTCCATCAGCAAGGGCATTGAAGATGAAACGTGGCTGGGTCTTTCAGCATGACAATGATCCCAAACACACCGCCCGGGCAACGAAGGAGTGGCTTCGTAAGAAGCATTTCAAGGTCCTGGAGTGGCCTAGCCAGTCTCCAGATCTCAACCCCATAGAAAATCTTTGGAGGGAGTTGAAAGTCCGTGTTGCCCAGCGACAGCCCCAAAACATCACTGCTCTAGAGGAGATCTGCATGGAGGAATGGGCCAAAATACCAGCAACAGTGTGTGAAAACCTTGTGAAAACTTACAGAAAACGTTTGACCTCTGTCATTGCCAATGAAGGGTACATAAAGTATTGAGATGAACTTTTGTTATTGACCAAATACTTATTTTACCGAGGAATTTACCAATTAATTCATTAAAAATCCTTCAATGTGATTTTCTGGATTTTTTTTTTCTCATTTTGTCTCTCATAGTTGAGGTATACCTATGATGAAAATTGGAGACCTCTCTCGTCTTTTAAGTGAGAGAACTTGCACAATTGGTGGCTGCCTAAATACTTTTTTCCCCACTGTATGTTGTTCTCTGTATGTTGTTCTAACACATTATTACCTCTGCCAAGGGAGGACAGAGGCAACGTTTTTCGTGGCGTTGGTTGGTTTGTCTGCTCTTAGCAACATAATTTAAAAAGTTATGAACGGATTTTGATGAAATTTTCAGGAAAGGTGTGTAATGGCACAGGGAACAGATGATTAGATTTTGGTGGTGATTCGGATCACGATGTGGATGCAGGAAATTTTTTAAAATATTATTTCAAATATTAATCTGGCACTTTTCATGTACTGTCCCTTTAAGACGTGTCCACTCAGTGGACATACGATCACTCTGAGTTTCCAGATTCTGACATACTTGGTCACGCCATGCGCCTCGGTAACCCGGAAGCCAAACACTGCAGAAAAAGTATTAGGGGGCATGCCCACCAAACTCGATTTTCCTGCTGTGGGCAACTATTTTCTATTCACTCTCTATGTAGTCCAGCATTCACAGTGCTGGAACGCATTGAGCGGTGGTCGTTTTTTGTTGCGGTGCTCAGGGCTGAAAAAAGTCCAACTTGTCAGACTACTGTACTGCTGCGCTCGTCAATGTCAGACCTTTCTAAGCAGCCAATCAGAATTAAGGAAGGGCGGGACATAGGACGCTGGTACAGGAAGATGAGAACGGTAGGTGATGGTGGAGGTTGAACTTTGCTGCATCAAACAATGTGAATTTGTAGTTGATAACTGCAAAAAAAAAAAAATGGTATGATAGCGCACTGTTGTGTAATATTGCTTAATAATTATGAACCATGTCAGTCAACTGTAAGGGAAAAGAAAGGAGGGAAAAAAAAACAAAAACAGACCTGAAAGATTCAATAAACCACGATGTTGATTTAAGGTGGAATTACCCAGCCCCAATGTATGTCAATACTATTATGACAATCTTGTTATTATTATTATTATAATGTAGTCATATTGTTTTTGCTGTTGTTTCTGTTTGTTAATTATAATAATCATTAAATTTTCAGGAAAGGTGTGTAATGGCACACTAAACACATGATTAAATTTTGGTGAGTATCTCAAAATGCATACCTCTGCCAAGGCTCTTATCGTCTCACAGAGTGTTAGCAACAATACTCCAAAACTACTGGATGGATTTGGATGAAATTTTCACCAGAGGTGGTTCTTGGTCCAAAGATGAACTCATTAGATGTTGGAGATGATCCATGAGTGCATACCTCCGCCAAGGCCCTATCTCGCAATGTACAGATGGATGGCGATATGGACGGACAAAGGGACAGAGGGGAGGACAAAGGGAGGGAGGGACGGAGCCTTGGCGGAGGTATGTGCTCTCCGAGTGCACTCTAGTTTTAGCTTAGTTTACTATAGTTTTCTTTAATTGAGACCCAAGCGTCATTCTGAGGAAGCTGCAATCGATGACTCACAATGATGCTGCAATAATTACAGAACATTTGACCAAAATATATCACAAACATTTCATTAGGACCTGTGGGTACTGTCAACATGTGGGAAAAGTGCAGTGAATGGGGTCTTTAAGAAATGAGAAGCTACTCACTGCATCAGCTAGGATTAAATAACTTGTCAGCTGAAGCGTATTAATCACTTCAGTAATTATCCAATATAAGGCTCTTTCCTAATTGCCGTGTTAAATCCAGGTGGTGACACACAATATTTCCACTCACCTGTCATCATCATTCCAAAAGGCCTGGGAAACAACAAAGCCTCACTGCTGATCTGAGTGTGAGTTTTTTTGTTTTATTTCATACAAACATATGTAACCACCTTGAAGACAAGGACAACTGTGTCCCGATCACACTTGTGTGTGTCTGTTTTCTTGTGCATGTTTTATTCCAGATGTTGCACAGTTTCAGTTTGTTAGCTCCTCTCCTTATATTAAGGCTTGTCTGACATATTCTTCACTCCTCAACCCCGCTGGTCACCCACCCGACTGGATCCACAGCCCACATGGCGTGTAGGAGCCTACGGAGGCTGAAGGAAGGTCGACTATGGGTCCACTGGGATCTTTCTCAATCTCAGTCCCACACTTTAACAAAGACCTCCTATTGCACAGTCTTAATTAGATGGAACAGAAGCAGCTGTAGGACCTAGACCTAAACCCTTGAAGGTTTTTCTACTGTTGATCCAGATCAGGTAGTCCAGTCTAGTCCAGAGCCAAAGGCTGACTCAAACACAGACTCCAGTCCAAGCTCTTCTGCAGTCGCTCTGGCCTCAGCTCCAGCTGGTACTCTGAAGTTCTTGGCGGAGCCATGATGGCAGAGGCTGGCCCAACCGATTCAGCAGACGCAGCAGCTCCACATTGTGCTCACGGTAATACTCTGCCAGAAAGGCACGCGACTGCACACATAAACACACAGATCGGAGACATGTTCAGTGACACTAACTCACATTTATTAAAGGTTGAAAGTCTTCAGTTTTCTTGGCAGTAACTTAAACTACCAAGAAACTTAGCAGGTGAACTATTGGGGACCCATCATGGGATTTACACTACACTCACTGTGTGCTTCTTCTCGCTGGAGATTACGTTACAGTTTAATTGGTAGTGATAAAGAAAGAATCTGACCAACAAATGATGGTGGTATAATGTGAAGACCTACCTCAGGACTCATCTCTGGGTACTTCCGGCCTTTACTCTTCCCTAAGCATTTGGCTCGACCTCCTTCCACTCGCTGACACCAGAAACCTTTGCCATCATCGTAACTGCAGAAACAAAACAAGTAAATGGCCTGTTTATGGAAACATGGATTTGTGATTATCCTCCTTTAATTGTTGTTCTGATAGTATACAGACAGGTGGCAAAAATAAGAAAAAGGTCAAGTGTTTGTTAGGTCACCAAATGGTGTCATAGTTTAGGTGCAACTTGGTATTCATTCACTGGAAGTCCTATGGATGAGTGAATGCCACTCTGCTACACTCACATTCATTCACACCATTTCTTTTGTTATTTGGGTATTGCTGACACTTTTGTTATGACAAGGATAACATTGTTTGTCACAAGTGAGCTTTTTAAGAAGGGGGACCGGAGGGTGTGCTCCAACTTCAGGGGCGTCACACTCCTCAGCCTCCCTGGGAAGGTCTATGCCAGGGGTGGGCAATCATGTGCCATGGAGAGCCATTCCACTGCAGGTTTTCTGTTCCACCCAGTCTCTTCAACAGGTGTTTTCACTGATGAGCAATCCTTGAAGCTCATCACAGCATACACCTGCTGAAGAGACTGGACGGCACAGAAAACCTGCAGTGGAACGGCCCTCGCTGCCCACCCCTGGTCTATGCCAAGAAAGGGGAGAGTCCGATTCTTGAGGGTTTGTCCAACCAGTCTACATGTTTTGTCAACTTGGAGAAAGCATTCAACCATGTCCCACACAATCTCTTGTTTGGGGGGGGGGGGTGCTTCAGGAGTATCGGGTTTGTTGCGATGAGCTATCCGGTCTCTATACAACCACTGTGAGAGTTTGGTTCGTTATCATCAACAATCAGTCAAACTCATTTCCCATGAGAGTTGGACTCTGCCAGAGCTGCCCTTCATCACTGATCCTGTTCATTAGATTCATTAACAGGATTTCTAGGTGCAGCCAAGGAATGGAGGGTGTCATGTTTGGTGACCACAGGATCTCATCGCTGCTGTTCACAGATGATGTTGTCCTGTTGGCTTCATCCAGCAATGACCTACAGATCTTAATGGGACGGTTTGCTGCTGAGTGTGAAGCTGCTGGGATGAGAATCAGCATTTCCAAGTCTGAGTCCATGTATCTCGGGGTCTTATTCACGAGTGAGGGAAGAATGGAGTGGGAGATTGACAGACAGATTAGAGCAACATCTGCAGTGATGCGGACATTGTACCAGTCAGTTGTGGTGAAGAGGGAGCTGAGCTCCAAAGCAAAGCTGTTGATTTACTGCACAGTCTACACTCCTACCCTCACCTATGGTCATGAACTTTTGAGTGATGACTGAAAGAAGGAGATCACGGCTACAAACAGCTGAAATAAGCTTTGTCTGTATGATTGCTGGACTCACCCTTAGAGATAGGGTGAAGAGCTCAGTCATCCGTGAAAGGCTCAGAGTAGAACTGCTGCTCCTCCACATCAAAAGGAGCCAGCTGATCTGATAAGGATGCCTCCTGGGTGCCTCCTACTTGAGGTGTTTCAGGCACGTCCCACTGAGAGGAGACCCCGGGGCAGACCCAGGACAAGCTGGAGAGACTTTTTCACCCAGATGGCCTAGGAATGCCATTATAGTCTCCCTGAAGAGCTGGAGGAGATGGCTGTGGAGAGAAAAGTCTGGGCTTCTCTGCTTAGACTGTTGTCTCAGCACCCTGGACCCTCGGATAAGTGATGGATGGATGATGGATGGATGGATGGATGGATGAGCACCGACTGGCTATAGTAAAGTCAAAAGGGTTGGCATAATTGATGCAGAAAGAGAGAGTTGGAAGCAGTAAGCTGGGGCCTGTTGAATGAAAAAGTACTTGGCCTGGAAGGATGAACTGCTGAATAAATGTTTCAGGCATTTATGATGATGCAGAGGAGGAAGCTGAGGAACCATTATGGAAAGAGAAGCCTCTACATGGTATGTAACACCAACACAGAGAAAGTGGCTGATATCAAGAAATCCAACCAGTGGCTGGAAAAGGCTGGTCTGAAAAGACATTACACAGGTGTTGATCATGGCAGCAAGAGAACAGCCACTGAATACAACATTGACAAGAGGCCAAAGTCTTCACACCAGACAGGACCCCAGGTATGGCACACTGAACATCACAACCAAGTGGCTAACATACTATAAAGGAACATTTGTGCAGAGTATAGGTTGGAAGGCCCAAAGAAGATGCACCAAAGGTGGCTGAGAATGACTGAGCTAAGAGCCTGATAAGTTGGTCCAAAAGACCTTAGAAATACCTTTCCAAATCAAACTCTTAATTTAGATGTGGTTACTCTTTTTCTCAGTAGTTCTGTGAGGAACCTTAGTTATTTTTGATCAAGATCTGTTCTTTAATTCACATATTAAACTTGTTTCTAACATTGCCTTCTATCAATTGCGTAATATTGCCAAGATTAAGAGCATCTCGTCTCAGAGTGATGCGGAGAAACTAATCCACACTTTTGTTAGCTCTTTGATTATTTTAAGTCTTATCAGGCTGTCTAAAAACAGCTTTAAAAAGTCTTCAGCTGATCCAAAATGCTGCAGCAAGAGTTTTAACAGGTACTAGAAAGATAGATTCATCTATCCGGTTCTAGCCTCCCTTCATTGGCTTCCCATAGAATTTAGAATTAAGTTTAAAATCCTTCTCACTTACAAAGCTCTAAATAATCAGGCCCCTTTTTATTTAAAAGATCTGTTATCATCCTAACAGAGCACTATGCTCCCAAAATGCAGGATTACCTGCAATACCTAGAATCTCCAAAAGTACAATGGGAGGCAAAGCTTTCAGTTATCAGGCTCCTCTCCTTTGGAACCAGCTGCCAATCTGGATTCGGGAGTTGGAGTCAATCTCTGTTTTTAAGAACAGGGTTAAAACCTTCCTTTTTGACATAGCCTATAGTTAGGGTAGGATCAGGTGACCCTGAACCCTCTCTTAGTTATGCTGCTAATAGGTTTAGACAGCCGGGGGACCGCCAACAATGCACTGGGCTTCACTCCTTTCTTCACTCTCAATGAAATATTTTTGCTGGTTACTAACATGTTTGTTCTCTCCCATAGACTGAGCCCCCATTGTGCTGTTTGCTCTCTATATGTCTGTTCTTTTCTTCTTCTTCTCTATTCCCTCACCCCCCAGCCACTCGCAGCAGATGACTGCCCCTCCCTAAGCCTGGTTCTGCTGAAGGTTTCTTCCTGCTAAAAGGGAGCTTTTCCTCTCCACCACTGCAAAGTGCTTGCTCACAGGGGATTGCCTGATTGCTGGGGTCTTTCTGCAATTGTGGGGGTTTCTCCTACAGTTGAAAGTGCTATGAGATGACTGTTGTTGTGAAATGGTGCTATATAAATAAAGCTAAACTGAAATTAAATTCAAATTGATAAATTCTATATCAAGGATTCAGTGTACCCCGCCCGGTATGGGGTTACTGGGGCCCCACTCTGGAGCCAGGCCTGGGGGAGGGGCTCGAAGGCTAGTGTCTGGTGGCCGGGTTTCCATCCATGGGACCCAGCTGGGCTCAGCCCGAAGGAGTTATATGGGTCCGCCCTCCAGTGGGCTCACCACCTGCAGGAGGGATCATGGGGGTCCGGTGCTATGTGGATTGGGTGGCGGTCAAAGGCGGAGACCTTGGCAGACTGATCCCAAGCTTTCTAAACTGGCTTTTGGTACGTGGAATGTCACCTCTGTGGTGGGGAAGGAGCTTGAGCTGGTGTACGAAGTTGAGAGATACCGGCTAGATATAGTCTACCTCACCTCAACACACAGCTCCGGTTCCGGAACCAGTCTCCTGGAGGGGGGCTGGAGCTTGGCCTTTTCTGGAGTTGCCCCGGGCGAGAGGCGACGAGCAGGGGTGGGTATTCTTGTATCTCCCCACCTTGCTGCCTCTATATTGGAGTTTTCCCCGGTGGACGAAAGGGTTGCTTCCCTGTACCTTCGGGTTGGGAAACGGGTCCTGACCATCATGTGTGCCTATGCACCAAATGATGTTTCAGAGTACCCACCCTTTTTGGAGTCTCTGACTGGGGTGCTGGAGGGTGCTCCTCTTGGAGGCTCCATTGTCCTACTGGGTGACTTCAATGCGCACGTGGGCAACGACAGTGAAACCTGGAGGGGGGTGATTGGGAGGAACGGCCTGCCCGATCTGAACCCGAGTGGTGTTCAGTTACTGGACTTCTGTGCTAACCACAGTTTGTCCATAACGAACACCATGTTCAAGCATAAGGGTGTCCATATGTGCACCTGGCACCAGGACACCCTAGGTCGCAGGTCAATGATCAATTTTGTTATCGTGTCATCAGACCTGCGACCGTATGTCTTGGACACCCGGGTAAAGAGAGGTGCAGAGCTGTCAACTGATCACCACCTGGTGGTGAGTTGGATCCGATGGCAGGGGATGAAGCCATTCAGACCTGGTAGACCCAAATGTATAGTGAGGGTGTGCTGGGAACGTCTGGCTGAGGCCCCTATCCGGGAGGTCTTCAACTCCCACCTCCGGAAGAACTTCAACCACATTCCGAGGGAGTCTGGAGACATGGAGTCTGAATGGGCCATGTTCTCCACCTCTGTTGTTGAAGCGGTAGCTCAGAGCTGCGGCCGCAAGGCGGTCGGTGCATCTCGTGGTGGCAACCCCCAAACCAAGTGGTGGACACCAGTGGTGAGGGGGGCCATTAAGCTGAAGAAGGAGTCCTATCAAGCTTGGTTGGCTTGTGGGACTCCCGAAGCAGCAGAGGTGTACCGGCAGGCCAAGCAAAGTGCAGCTCGGGTGGTTGCTGAAGAAAAAACCCGGGTATGGGAGGAGTTCGATGAGGCCATGGAACAAGACTTTCCGTCGGCCTTGAAGAGATTCTGGCAAACTGTCCGGCGGCTCAGGAGGAAAAAGCAGCTCCCTGTCCACACTGTGTATGGTGCGGATGGGGCACTGTTGACTTCGACTGGGGATATCGTTGGGCGGTGGAAGGAATACTTCGAGGATCTCCTCAATCCCACTGATACGCCTTCCACAGAGGAAGCAGGGTTTGGGGACGAGGGGGATGACTCGCCTATTACAGGGGCTGAGGTCGCCAAGGTGGTTAAAAATCTCCTTGGTGGCTGGGCCCCGTGGGTGGACGAGATTCACCCTGAGTACCTCAAGGCCCTGGATGTTGTAGGGCTGTCATGGTTGACACATCTCTGCAACATTGCGTGGAGGTTGGGGGCAGTGCCTTTGGCATGACAAACCGGGGGGGTGGTTCCTCTCTTCAAAAAAGGGGACCGGCGGGTGTGCTCCAACTTTAGAGGGATCACACTCCTCAGCCTCCCTGGGAAGGTCTATGCCAAGGTATTGGAGAGAAGAGTCCGGCCGTTGGTCGAACTCTGGATTCAGGAGGAGCAATGTGGTTTTCGTCCTGGCCGTGGCACATCGGACCAGCTCTTTACCCTCTCAAGAATTCTTGAGGGTTCGTGGGAGTTTGCCCAACCAGTTTACATGTGTTTTGTGGACTTGGAGAAGGCATTTGACTGCGTCCCTCGTGCTTGTTGTTACGAGCTATTCGGTCTCTGCACGACTGTTGTGAGAGTTTGGTTTGTATTGCCAACACTCGGTCGGGGTCATTCCCAGTGAGAGTTGGACTCCGCCAGGGCTGCCCTTTGTCACCGATCCTGTTCATAATTTTTATGGACAGGATTTCTAGGTGCAGCCAGGGAATGGAGGGTGTCATGCTTGGTGACCACAGGATCTCATCTCTGTTGTTTGCAGATGATGTTGTCCTGTTGGCTTCATCCAGCAATGACCTACAGCTCTTGCTGGGATGGTTTGCTGCTGAGTGTGAAGTGGCTGGGATGAGAATCAGCACCTCCAAGTCCGAGTCCATGGTCCCCAGCCGGAAAAAGGTGGATTGTCCTCTCTGGGTTGGGGACATGCTCCTGCCCCAAGTGGAGGAGTTTAAGTATCTTGGAGTCTTGTTCACAAGTGAGGGGAAAATGGAGCGAGAGATTGACAGACGGATTGGAGCAGCATCTGCAGTGATGCGGACGTTGTACCGGTCTGTTGTAGTGAAGAGGGAGCTTAGTTCTAAGGCAAAGCTGTCAATTTACCAATCAATCTACGTTCCTACTCTCACCTATGGTCACGAGCTTTGGGTAATGACCGAAAGAACAAGATCGCGGATACAAGCGGCTGAAATGAGCTTTCTCCGTAGGATTGCTGGACTCACCCTCAGAGATAAGGTGAGGAGCTCAGTCATCCGGGAGAGGCTCAGAGTAGAACCGCTGCTCCTCCACACTGAAAGGAGTATGGGCATCTGATTAGGATGCCTCCTGGACACCTCCCACTTGAGGTGTTTCAGGCACGTCCCACTGGGAGGAGACCCCGGGGCAGACCCCGGACTCGGTGGAGAGACTATGTCTCCCAGCTGGTCTGGGAATGCCTTGGTATCCTTTCTGAAGAGCTGGAGCAGGTGGCTGGGGAGAGGGAAGTCTGGGCTTCTCTGCTTGAACTGCTGCCTCCGCGACCCGGACCTCCGGAAAAGCGGTAGAAGATGGATGGATGGATGAAATTAAATTGAACTGAAACTGAATTGAATTGAATTGATGAATAAACTGGTGATGGCTAACCAAACAGCAAAGAAAAGCAGGTGTGATAAATGTGATAAGGATGAAGAAACATGAGAAGCTGGAAAATTACAGAGGGCTTAAACAGGATTTAGAAAAGTTGTGGAAAGCGAAGGTAACAGTGGTACCAGAGGTAATTAGAGTACTCAGGGCTGTGACCCTGAAACTGAGAGAGTGGCTGCAGCAGATTCCAAAAAAAACATCCAAGTTCTCAGTTCAGAAGAGTGCAGTCCTAGGAACAGTTAATACTGTGAAGGTCCCTCAGACTCCCATGTCTTAAGCAGTGTCTGAAGGAGACCAGATTTAGGCCTTTGCCTAAATCTGTCACCCATCTACCGGTCCTGCAGAGAAACAGAGTGTATATATTTGGGTGCATGCGTGTTACAAACGTTAGAGCCTGTGTGTAGTTGAAGGGAGAAACACCGAGGAACCGTTGGATCCCCTCCATCACCAGAGCTGGATTAGACCGCAGCAGGGCCCCGTCCACAATGGCCAGCTGAAAATAAACAAGCAGATTCACAGTCACCCACGAACAGCTGGAACAGTTGGGATGACTTTTTAACTAACTATTTAGAACAACCCAGTTCAGTCCCATTCAGGCAACATGACAACAAATGTAGCTGGTTACAACGCAGATAAAAAAAGATAAAGGAAAAAAAAAGACCCACAGGACCTCTAGCATAAAAATAAGCAATTAAAAAGGATGGCTCTATCATTCCAAAAACAGGTGGATTTAACACTGTAGTAGCTACAGAATAGACATTAGTTTAATTCTTCAGATATTCAATATTTACTTATTATTATTACAGTTATTATAACGGAATGATTAAAAACCTTGCCTTATTGGGTAACTTCTATGCAATGTGCTACTCTCCCCACAAGGTGGTGATAATGCAGCCCAAAGCTGAGTCGTGGGCACCACTGACATTAAAACAAGAGCACTCTGAGGCGAGTGCAATATCTCCCGCCTCAGTTTTCTTTGAAGATCCCAATACTGACTGACAGAGAGCAGTTTTCAACTTTTCAATATAATTATTGTGGCAGACCCAAATTATGATAAACCCATCCATCCACGAATATACAACAAAGTAAACAACCCATAGCTGTAGGTCAGGATCCCAAGGTGAAACTGTGTAGCTAGTATGGTGACCCTCGAGAGCTTTACACATTTATTTATGTATTTATTGATTGATTGATTTGAATATCAAGACAAAAAAAAATTAAAAACAAGGAATTAAAACCAAAAAAAAAATAAACAGAACAAAAAAATGTCCTTGTTCAAAAGGAGTGGGAAGAGGCCAACGCTTATGTAGTCCCACCCCTTTTCCATACCCATCCATCCATTTTCTTCCGCTTAATCCTTTTCGGGTCGCGGGGGGGCTGAAGCCAATCCCAGCATCTTTGGGCGAGAGGCAGGGTACATCCTGACAGATCGCCAGTCCATCGCAGGGCCAACACAGAGCGACAGACAACCATTCACTCTCACATCCATACCCAAGGACAATTTAGAATCCCCAGTTGATGCCAATTAACCTAACTTGCATGTTTTTGGCATGTGGGAGGAAACCAGACAAATCCCGGCGTAAACCCACGCAGACACGAGGAGAACATGCAAACTCCACACAGATCACTGTTAGTCCCACCCCTTCTCCATACCCAATAAATTATATCATTCTAGTCATTATTCATCCCATAATTACATTCATTATACAATACCATAATATACAAGGCATCTGATAATTAAATTATGAAATAGAAATAATACAACAATGATAGTTTATAGTGACAATAACACCAACATCTAATAATAATTGTAATAAGTAAATACTTCTGGTATGTTTAATATAATTATAGACAATATTATCAGAATCAGAATCAGCTTTCAGAATCAGCTTTATTGGCCAAGTATGCACAACACATACAAGGAATTTGACTTTGGCTAAAAACTTGCTCTCGTTGTTCAGGTGGAGGATTTAAATAAGGATTCAATTGACAACAGAGTATGTACAGTAAATTACAGTCTGTCCACGTTTCTATAAAAGGATGCAAATATATACAGGAATATATGCAGTTATTTACTCGGACTAACCACACTTTGCAGAAATATATGAAAAAAATACAATCACAGTATTTCAATGTGGACTCAGATTCAGTGATATAATGTGAATGAAGTAAAAAGCAGTGTGAGAGTTAAGTGCAATGTAATAATGGATGAAAAGTCATGAGTACAGCAAACAGGTAGGACTAGGTGAATGTTAGGAGTTCATCAGAGTGATGGCTTGCGGAAAGAAACTGTTCCTGTGACGGGTGGTTTTGACCTTCAGTGATCTGTAACGACGACCAGAAGATAGAAGTTCAAACAGTTTGTGGCCGGGGTGTGATGGGTCAGCACAGATGTTTCCCGCCCGTTTCCTGGTTATGGACCAATATAAGTTCTCAATGGAGGGTAGGTCGGTACCAATGATCCTCTCCGCAGACTTAATGATCCGCTGCAGTCTGGTCTTGTCCTGTTTAGTGGCAGATCCAAACCAGACAGTGATGGAAAAGCAGAGGACAGATTGGATGATGGCGGTGTAGAAGACAACCAGCAGCTCCTGAGGCAAATCAAACTTCTTGAGCTGACGCAGAAAAAACAACCTCTGCTGGGCCTTTTTCCGGACAGTGTCTATATGGGAGGACCACTTCAGGTTCCGGGAGATTGTGGTACCCAGAAACTTGAAGGAGTCCACAGTGGACACTGTGCTGTTGAGGATGGTGAGTGGGGGGAATGAAGGGGGGTGTCGCCTGAAATCCACAGTCATCTCCACCGTTTTGGCTGGGTTAAGTTCAAGATGGTTCTGGCTGCACCAGAGGATCAGCTGCTCCACCTCCCGCCTGTATGCAGACTCATCATCATCCCGGATCAAACCGATGACTGTGGTGTCGTCCGCAAACTTCAGGAGCTTCACCGAAGGGTCCTCTGAGGTGCAGTCGTTGGAGTAGAGGGAGAAGAGCAGTGGGGAAAGGACACATCCTTGGGGGGCGCCAGTACTAATTTTTCGGGAGCTGGATGTAAATCTCCCTAGCTTCACCTGTTGCCACCTGTCAGTCAGAAAGCTGGAGATCCACTGGCAGGTGGAGGGGGGCACCTTGAGCTGGAGGAGTTTCTGATGAAGAATGCCTGGGATGATGGTGTTGAACGCTGAGCTGAAGTCGACAAACAGGATCCTGGCGTACGTCCCTGGGGAGTCGAGGTGTTGCAGGATGTAATGTAGTCCCATATTCACTGCATCATCCACTGACCTGTTTGACCGGTCAGTGGATCATCATCATAATTACCATATATACCACCATATACCCCACATGGATTACAATACCTAGGCGCAATAAGTAACCATATAATAATAACCATAATAATAGGTAGCCATAAAATAGTTACAATAACAACAATAATAATAATAATAATAATAATACCACCTGGCCTATATAATACTTTAAATAATTCCATCCTAAACAACAATCATAATACTATAACACCGTTGTAATATTCTAGTAATAATGATATCAATAATAATAGTACTCAGCATATATATTCAACGATAACTCAGCATATACAGTGAGGCAAAAAATTTCAATAATTTTAAATGTAGAAACAATAAATTAGTATGTTCAAGATACCCGACTTTGTGTATAACACGGACTGCCCTTTTTTGTAATATTAGCAATGAATTAAGTGTACTTTTATAATTGTTACCCCAGACCTCTATACAATAGGTCAAGTATGGAAGTACTAATGAACAATTCAAGATATGAAGCGATTTGTAATCTAAGACTTGCTTAATTTTAGTTATAATTGCAATATTTTTTGGCACTTTGTTTTGTATGTATCTGATGTGTGGTTTCCAACTAATTTTATCATCTAGTGTTACACCCAAAATTTGATCTTAACATTTTCAATAATTACATTATCTATATGAATATGTATATCTTCTTTATTTTTACAATTACCAAATATCATTACTAGGGTTTCCTCTGGTAACATTTCTCGGCAGTGGGCCACCTCACCAGAAAATTTACCGCCGCGCCAAGAGGGAGATATGAATTTAAGAAAAATATATGAAGCAATGACTTTCAGCAAGCACGCACACGAACAACGCGCGTGGCCGTCATCCGCGCAGAGTTTAGAAGCACCCCGCCCACGCGAGCTTTCCAGCAGGCAGTGTCTTGCTAGCGGCAGCAGCATCCATCCATCTTCTACCGCTTTTCCGGAGGTCCGGGTCACGGAGGCAGCAGTTCAAGCAGAGAAGCCCAGACTTCCCTCACCCCAGCCACCTGCTCCAGTTCTTCAGAGAGGATACCAAGGCGTTCCCAGACCAGCTGGGAGACATAGTCTCTCCACCGAGTCCTGGGTCTGCCCCAGGGTCTCCTCCCAGTGGGACGTGCCTGAAACACCTCAAGTGGGAGGCGTCCAGGAGGCATCCTAATCAGATGCCCATACCACTTCAACTGACTACTTTCAATGTGGAGGAGCAGCGGTTCTACTCTGAGCCTCTCCTGGATGACTGAGCTCCTCATCCTATCTCTGAGGGTGAGTCCAGCAATCCTACGGAGAAAGCTCATTTCAGCCGCTTGTATCCGCGATCTTGTTCTTTCGGTCATTACCCAAAGCTCGTGACCATAGGTGAGAGAAGGAACGTAGATTGACTGGTAAATCGACAGCTTTGCCTTAGAACTAAGCTCCCTCTTCACCACAACAGACCGGTACAACGTCCGCATCACTGCAGATGCTGCTCCAATCCGTCTGTCAATCTCTCACTCCATTTTCCCCTCACCCGTGAATAAGACCCCAAGATACATAAACTCCTCCACTTGGGGCAGGAGCGTGTCCCCAACCCAGAGAGGACAATCCACCTTTTTCCGGCTGAGGACCATGGACTCGGACTTGGAGGTGCTGATTCTCATCCCAGCCGCTTCACACTCAGCGGCAAACCGTCCCAGCAAGAGCTGTAGGTCATTGCTGGATGAAGCCAACAAGACAACATCATCTGCAAACAACAGAGATGAGATCCTGTGGTCACCAAGCATGACACCCTCCATTCCCTGGTTGCACCTAGAAATCCTGTCCATAAAAATTATGAACAGGATCGGTGACAAAGGGCAGCCCTGGCGGAGTCCAACTCTCACTGGGAATGACTCCGACCGAGTGTTGGCAATACGAACCAAACTCTCACAACGGTTGTACAGAGACCGAATAGCCCATAACAACAAGCCCGATACCCCATACTCCCGAAGCACCCTCCACAAAAAAAACACGAGGGACGCAGTCAAATGCCTTCTCCAAGTCCACAAAACACATGTAAACTGGTTGGGCATACTCCCACGAACCCTCGAGAATTCTCGAGAGGGTAAAGAGCTGGTCCGATGTGCCACGGCCAGGACAAAAATCACATTGCATCTCCTGAATCTGAGGTTCGACCAACGGCCGGACTCTCCTCTCCAGTACCTTGGCATAGACCTTCCCAGGGAGGCTGAGGAGTGTGATCCCTCTAAAGTTGGAGCACACTCTCCGGTCCCCTTTTTTGAAGAGAGGAACCACCAGCCCGGTTTGCCATGCCAAAGGCACTGCCCCCGACCTCCACGCAATGTTGCAGAGGCGTGTCAACCATGACAGCCCAACAACATCCAGGGCCTTGAGGTACTCAGGGCGAATCTCGTCCACCCCCGGGGCCCGGCCACCAAGGAGATTTTTAACTACCTTGGCGACCTCAGCCCCTATGATAGGTGAGTCATCCCCCTCGTTCCCAAACCCTGCTTCCTCTGTGGAAAGCGTATCAGTGGGATTGAGGAGATCCTCGAAGTATTCCTTCCACCGCCCAACGATATCCCCAGTTGAAGTTAACAGTGCCCCATCCGCACCATACACAGTGTGGACAGGGAGCTGCTTTTCCCTCCTGAGCCGCCAGACAGTTTGCCAGAATCTCTTCGAGGCTGACCGAAAGTCTTGTTCCATGGCCTCACTGAACTCCTCCCATACCCGGGTTTTTGCTTCAGCAACCACCCGAGCTGCACTCTGCTTGGCCTGCTGGTACACCTCAGCTGCTTCGGGAGTCCCACAAGCCAACCAAGCTTGATAGGACTCCTTCCTTCACCGGCAGCAGCATCTTTGTGGAAAAGGAGTGAAAACCGGGAAGTCAAACAGCAGAAATGGACTCTATTTGAAGAGAAACTTTGTGAAGAAGTCCACCGTTTCTTCGTTGGTGAAAATCCCGGTGCATCAGCGCCTTGGCGCTACCTATCGGGCGGGAGTGAAACTACAAATGATGGTTGTATGCATGCGTCAACTGCTTGGCCTGGGTAGATGAAAAAAGCGAGCATGTACAGCGCTGCGTGCATGCCGGGCTCGTCCAAAGCGTACACGGACCAAGGCGGACTACAGGCGAAATGCAGCATGAAGCAGGCTTTACTGTCCGACAGAAACATGAGTTTATTAAAGTACTTTAAATGCAAAAAAACCCCCCAAAAAACAGAAGAGGTATGCAAGCGCTGGAGGCATTTATCATGGTTTTAACCTGCTGGAAACGGGAGCAATAATGGAAGAGTCACTTAGCTAAGAGATGTGGTTAGAATTCAAATGCTGCCGGCTTCATATGAAGGGAAAGGCAAGGGGGACTGATGAATTGCTGAGGATATATTTCACCAGCCACCATATTAAGTTATGTTCCCAATTATGTACCATACCTGGCAAGTTAAGACGAACGAAATTCACAAAGTCAATGACTTTAATCCATCAGCAGTCTTCAGACAAACTGAACATGCCAGCATTTGGATTTCAAAATAAGGGAGGTTTTTCTTGGCGGTGAGGAGATTTCTAAAAAAAAAAAATATAAATATATAGAAATATTTCAACAGAAAAAAAAACGGCATCCTTGGTCATTTAAGTTAATTTAAATCAAGAAATACAATTTTATTCTTTTTTTTTCTTTGTAATGAGAGTTAAATTATTGTTCTGTTCTGACTGCAGT
This sequence comes from Pholidichthys leucotaenia, assembly GCA_020510985.1. Classification (NCBI taxonomy): domain Eukaryota; kingdom Metazoa; phylum Chordata; class Actinopteri; order Cichliformes; family Pholidichthyidae; genus Pholidichthys; species Pholidichthys leucotaenia. Next base: position 423,931,463 of record CM035841.1, on the reverse strand, counting down.
TATGGTCAAAAATATAAATTGTTATAAGGAAAAAGTAAAAAAAATACCACAGTCTGTTTCAAATTTATTTAAAAAACAGACAAAAATAAGCTATAAAATAATCCACAAATTTATAATGAACTTTCACATGTACAAGAAGAGTCACTTTTACAAGAGGAAATTACAAATTTGAGGAAAATGGTTTCAAATTTAGATAAATTTACAGAGAAAAGTAGAAAAGTATAAGAAAAATGTTATAAATTTTGGAGAAAAACCTCAAACCTTCAAGACTTTAGTCATTACTCAAATTTTAAGTGGGTGCTCTTTGTACCCTAAACTAGAAATTTTTGGTTGTCTCCTTTACATGGCACTTGATATTTTCTAACCTGTTTGTATACCACCATAGACAGAGAGAGAAGCTGAATTAGACAGAGCTCAGAGAGGGCAAGATTAGACAGAAGAGAGGAGCCAAGGAGAGGAAAGTGTTCTGGCAGAGGGTCCAGGAGAGGTGAGAGCAGAGGAAGGAGAGAAGAATGACACCAGTAAAAAGTCCAAATACAGGACGTCTGGGTAGGACCCCAAATGGCCCAATATTCCAACATTCAAGCCTTGGTTGTACAATACTCCAAACTGTAAGTTCCATATGCACGGCAGTGGCTCAGGAGGTAGAGCGGGTCATCCAATAACCGGATTGTTGGTGTTTCGAATCCAGCTCTCCCCAGATATCCTGCCGTTGTGTCCCTGGGCAAGACACTTTACCCACCTTGCCTCCAGTGTCCATAACACTGGGTATGAATGTGTATGAATGTTCAGTGGTGGCCGGAGAGGCCATTGGCCCGGATTGGCAGCCACGTTTCCGTCAGCCTGCCCCAGGGCAGCTGTGGCTACAGTAGTAGCATGCCACTACCATTGTCTCTCTGGAGTGAATGAATAATGTATCTGTAAAAAGCGTCTCTGAGTGTCTATGATAAAGTGCTATATAAATCTGATGCATTATTATTATTATATGCGAAGCTACAGTGCAAAAATTTAAAAAAAGAAATAAATAGTATAAAATTTAAAAAAATTTAACATACTCAGGGGCAGCGCGATGGTGGAGTGGTTAGCACTGCGGCAGCACAGCAACTCACCCTTGGCCGGGGGATCCTGGGTTCGATCCCAGCCCCTGACCAACAGTGATCTGTGTGGAGTTTGCATGTTCTCCCCGTGTCTGCGTGGGCTTACTCCAGGATTTCTCCGGTTTCCTCCCACATGCCAAAAACATGCAAGTTAGGTTAACTGGCTTCAAAACTGGGGATTCTAAATTGTCCTTAGGTATGACTGTGAGAGTGAATGGTTGTCTGTCTCTGTGTTGGCCCTGCAATGGACTGGCGATCTGTCCAGGGTGTACCCTGCCTCTCACCCAAAAGATGCTGGGATAAGCTCCAGCCCCCCCGCGACACAAAAAGGATTAAGCGGAAGAAGATGAATGAATGAATAACATATTCATACATATGTGTTTTCTGCCCCCCCCCCCCGGAAAAATATGCTGCCACCGCGCCAAGGTCTTCAAGCCAGAGGAAACACTGATTACCTTAGTTTTATCTACATTTAGTGATAATTTATTACTGTCCATCCATTTTTTAAGCTTATTTAATTAATTATTTAGAGTATGGATTAGTTCCTTATAATTATTTCCAGAATAAAATATATTAGTATCATCAGCAAACAATATTATTTTTAATAATTTAGAAACTTGGACTATATCATTTATATACTGTATATGTTAAATAACTTGGGGCCCAATACTGACCCCTGGGGGACTCCACAGGTAATTCCCATACATCCAGACAGAAATTCTCACATCTTCACAAACTGTTGTCTCTCAGATAAATAACTTGTAACCCAATTCAGTGCCACTCCCCTAATACCATACAACTGCAGTTTATCAATAAGTATTGAATGATTTATTCTATAGAATGCTTTTCTAAAATGTATAAATATACCAATTGCATAGTTTCCTTGATCTAATGCATTAATTATTTCCTCCGTTGCTTCTATTATTGCTAATGATGTTGTACTCTGCGCTAAATCCATATTGATTCTGATTAAGCAGATCATGTTTATTTAAAAAGTTTTTTAATCTGTTGAAAAGTTTTTCCAGAATCTTTGAAAATTGTGGGAGGAGCGATACTGGTCTGTAGTTTGTGTCATCCATCATCATAGCAGTAGCATAGTGGGTGACAATGACTGTTTCATTTAGGTCTGATCAGATTCCTCCACACAGCTCTGTCCTTAGCCTTCCGCTGCCAGGAACTCCTGTCTATATCCAACTTCTTCAAGTTTCTTTTTACAGTGTCTTTAAATCTGAGCCTTGGTCTACCCTGATTGCGTTTGCCCTTGCATAACTGTGAGTAGAGTAACTGCCGAGGGAGACGCTGGTGGTCCATCCTCTCAACATGTCCGAGCCATCTCAGGTTCGTCTGTATTAGCATGTCCTCCATTGATGGTAGACCAGCTCGTTTCAACATTTCTATGTTGGTTATCTTGTCTTTCCATGAGATGTTCATTATGGCTCGAAGGTGTCTCATCATGTATGCGTGGAGTTTCTTTACCTGCACTCTGTAGACAGTCCAAATTTCAGCACCGTACAATAGAGTAGCCAGTACTGTCGTTCTGTACACTTTGCATTTCACATGGATAGACACATGTCGATTGTTCCACAGTCTCTCCCTCAAGTTTCCAAACAGCGCTCTCTCTTCCCATTCTGAGATAGTTCATCCTCCAGCCTAGCATTCTCTGAAACAGTACTCCGTAGATATTTGAAAGTCTTGCACTTGACTAGTGGCTCTGTACCAATGCTGATCTCTTCTGGTAGCGATGCTAATAATTGGAACTTTGGTGGCTGATAAAGGCACTCTGTCTTCTTGATGTTGATTTGGAGGCTGAATTGGCTAGCTGCTCTTGCAGATTTCTCCACTAAAGATTGCATATCTTCCACACTTTGTGCAACTAGAGCACTGTCGTCGGCAAAGGGCATTTCTCTTACTACCTTTATCGATGTCTTACTCTTAGCTTTAAACTGTGCCACATTGAACAAGTCTGCTTCTTTCCTTGTTTGAATGTATACTCCTTCTGAAGTGTCTTTGAAGGCCACTTCAAGCATGGCTGCCAGATACAGCGAGAAGAGTGTAGGCGCCAGCACGCACCCTTGTTTCACCCCGTTGCTTACTGAAAAGTCTTTAGATACTGAACCACTCATTGCCACGTTTGCTTGCATACCTGTATGGAGTGCCTCGATCAGGCTGACTAACTTCTCTGTACAGCCATATTTCTTGACTACCTGCCAAAGTCCTTGTCGCCAAACAGTATCGAAGGCTTTACTGAAGTCTATGAAGACTACATAAAGCGGCATTGTGGGCTATATTAATCATATATTCCATAACCTACATATGTTGAAGCATGTGGAAATGTTTGGTAATTACATATGTAAAGCAACTTCACACCTCTGAAAGGACAAAGGCTCTCAACCGCCAAGTGAAGAACAAAGACGTTCCCAGACACTGCGGTGGAGACCGGAGGAGCTACCCTCACCCCCTAGGGCGAGGAGAGGAAATACCAAGACAATGGGGGGATTAAGATAATGAGGGATGTCAGCCTTTGTTATGCATGTCTTTTGTTATGTGCAAGTATAAAGTCAGTGAGCCGGAGATATTCGGCCTCTTTTCCTTCTGCTACCTCTGCACTAGATGAGACTTGTTAGGAGAGCTGATAATTAAACTTTGGTTTATATATCAAATCGCCTCATCATTTCAAGCTCTTCTACAGGCATGTTCTTTTCGATACACTTTTCTTGAACCTGTTTCAAGCAGAAAATCATGTCCATTGTGCTTCTCCCACTTCTAAAGCCGCACTGGGTTTCCGGTAGTACATTCTGCGAAATGTGTTCATTGAGTCTGTTCAGTAGTACACGTGAGAGAATCTTACCAACAGTGGCTAGCAGTGATATACCTTGGTAATTTCCACAATCTTTCCTGTCACCTTTCTTGAACAAAGGCACAATACTTGCATCCTTCGAGTCTTGAGGTACTTTCTAGGCATCCCATATCTCTTGGATGAGCTTATGCAGGCAGTTGGTCAGCTGAACACCACCAAATTTCCACACTTCTGCTGGAATTCTATCCCTTCCTGGAGCTTTACCATCCTGTGTTGTCCTGATAGCTGCCATTAGTTCATAAAAATTTTGTGGTTCATCCACACTTGATACAGCTGGTCGCTGCACTAGAGCTTCTTTAGCCTCTTCAGTGAGATCTCCAGGGTTGTTTAGTACTTGGTCAAAGTGGTCTGCAAATCTGTCCAGGATCTTGTCTTTCTCCTGCAAAACCGTTTCACCATCCATAGCCTTTAGTTGGATCAATCCTCTTGGTTGAGGGCCGCAGATTTCTCTCAAACCTGTGAAGAATGTTTTCATGTCCTTCCTGTCTGCTGCAGTTTGAAGTTCCTCCGCTTTTTCATCCCACCAGTTGGACTTCATCTCTTTGGTGTACTTCTGTAGCTCACTCTGAGACTGAGTATTTTTTCTTCTTCAACCTTGTGTTACACTGTAGGTTTTCCTGCCTAGCTGTATTCCTCGCTTCTAGTAGTTTCTTCAGGTGTTCATCATGCTCATCAAACCAATCTTGTTTCCTCTCAGGGTGGCCTAATACATCACTCGCAGTCTGATACACTGTATCCTTCAGTGTTGCCCATTTCTCTTCTATGTCCTTCTCTGAGTTGTTGTTGTCCCAGTCTTTCAAGTTTTCACACATTTCCTGTGTAAGTTCTTCCTGCTTCTTTTGGCCTTTCAGTGCACTAGTGTTTAGCTTCCGTGGTGGCTTCACACCTGTCCTGCAGTGCTGTTTTCGTCTCCAAATCCTTAATCTAGATCTCAGCATAACATGATCAGTACCACAGTCCGCGCCTCTCATTGCTCTGGTGTCCAATACATCCCTTATGTCTCTCTGCCTGACTATGATGTAGTCGAACAAGTGCCAGTGCTTGGATCTTGGGTGCATCCATGTCTTCTTGTGTGTGTCCTTGTGCTTAAATAGTGTTGGTTATTACAAGGTTGTACTCTGAACATAGTGCAAGCAGAAGTTCTCCATTAGCATTGCACTTGCCTACTCCATGACTGCCTAGCACTCCTTTCCATTTCTCAGTGTCCGAACCAACTCTGGCATTAAAATCTCCAATGAGTATCAGCATGTCATCAGTCGGTACATGCCTGATAGTCTCACGTAAATCACTGTAGAACTCTTCCTTCACCTCCTCTGTGTTGGTCATTGTTGGGGCATATACACTGATGAGTGTGGCATACATCTTCCACTGTAGTGGGAGTCTCATAGTCATTATCCTGTCGTTGATTGGCACCGGTTCCTCATCAAGCATTGCCGCTATCTCCTTTCTAACTGCAAAGCCCACTCCTGCTTCTCTCCTTTCTTGAGTTGATGTCCCACTCCAAAAGATGTACTCATGGTCTTCCAAGCTGTCATATCCAGGCAATCTTGTTTCACTAAGTGCAGCTATGTCTACATTGTACCTGTTCATTTCCAGGGCCACAAGCGCCATCTGTCTTTCTGGGCGCTGTGATGTTGTTCTGTCCAGCAGAGTGTGTACATTCCATTCTGCTACACACAAGGCTGCTGTTTTCCTGCTGCTGTAGTTTGTGTAGTGGTATTTATTTCCTTACTTGAATAATGGTATCACTTTTGCTATTTTCATATTCTGCAGGAATGAGCCAGTTTGAAATGCTAGATTACAAATACATGTAAATGGTTTTAATATGCCATCAACTGTTCTTTTTACTAGTGCCATACCAATACCATCACAATCAGTAGATAATTTATTTTTACACTTTTAAACAACAGATTTTACCTCTAGTTCATCCACCGCTGAGAGAAAGATTGACCGAGGGTTATTTCCAATCAGTGTTTCACTCATGGTGTCTCTTCCTTTGTAAATTGTGCTGTCAACTCTGGTCCAACGTTTACAAAAATGTATTCATTCTACTGTACTTACTACCATGTTCGTATCATAATTATCACCACAGTCATCAGTAAAATACTCTGGATATATTGTTTTCTTAGTTCCATTTTTCCTTAATTTATTTAACTAGTGCATACCTGTGCTTGCCTGTGCATACCGGTAGAAACCAAGTATAAGCATGTATTTCTACATGCCCGTAGATTCTACGGGCATCTACGGCGTAGAAAGCAGGTGTAAGCATGGGTGTAAGCAAGCACTTCAGCACTCGTTCAGTGATGCCTGCCTTTGATCTTTGATGGTGTCATAGCGAGTCCTATGATCTTTGATGATGTCATAGCGAGTCCTATGACAGTGAGTGATGCCTGCCTTTGATTACTAACTAACTAACTAACCTGCACTTATATAGCGCTTTTCTAGTCACAAAGACCACTCAAAGCGCTTTCATTAATACTAACCCTCTATTCTAAGGGCCTATAGGAAACAGATATCTAGGGACAATTTAGAACAGCCAATTAACCTAACATGCATGTCTTTGGCATGTGGGAGGAAACCGGAGAAATCCCGGAGTAAACCCACGCAACACGGGGAGAACATGCAAACTCCACACAGATCACTGTTGGTCGGGGGTTGGGATCGAACCCACGATCCCACGATCCCCACAATCCCCCGGCCAAGGGTAAACTGTGCTGCCGCAGTGCTAACCACTGCGCCACCGTGCAGCCCATTATCTCTGCGCATCATCTCTGATGATGTCATAGCATCCTATGATCGTGACATCGTGACAAGAGATTTCTTGAATTATACTAGTACATACCCGTGCACACCCCGTCCATGCCCGTAGAAACCAAGTATAAGCAAGTATTTCTGCATTCCCATTGCTGAAGGGTCTCCTCCTGTGTGAGATGGCTGTGTTGTTCACAGTCATGCCGCAGGCATCACTGACAGAGCTTTCTTGAATTTATAGAGTGCCTTCTGCCTTACTGAGTGAGATTTCCCGATGTCCTGCTTCGAATGGGTGTGGTTTAAAGTAGTGTGTCGTATTTGGTCTCAGCTTCTCTGTGCCTTGCGTGGCCCACGTGCAGCGTTACTCGCTATGCAGGCATTTCGGGCTTCAAGTGACTCAGCACATGCATGGCACACTGCCACACGTTTCCTGTCTGTCTGTGCATCCCTTGTCTGTTGAGCCCTATGCTGGTGAAGAGTCTCCTGTGGTAGGCATCATAGGACACTACATCATAGGTAGGCAGGCATCATGAGTGACAGTCTATATGACATCATAAAGACATCCAGGCTGGCATCATAGGACACTACATCACAGGTAGCCAGTCCAATTGCTTATATGACGGCATCGCCTATATGACATCATTGCAAGTCCTATGTACCCTGAGATCATAGGATCATCATAGGACATCCTGCAGACATCATAGGCCGTCCTCTGATGGCCTATGATTGTGACAGACACACAGATTTCTTGAATTTACAGTGATTTATAGAGTGATGAAGTGATAGAGTGATGTTCCAGACTCCTTTTATATCATTCTAATTTTCATTTAACATTTTCCTACAGTATAACTTTTTACTAGTTTGTATTATTTCAGTTAATTTATTTTTACATGTTTTATCTTTTTTCAGATTCTTTAGTTCTTAATTTAATAAAATTTTTATAGAGATAATTTTTCTTTTTACAAGCATTTTGTAGCCCCCTGGTTAACCACAGGCAATTTTTGTATTTATATTTTTTTTATTAATTTCTTTAATTGGACAGTTTTTAACATATAATGATTTCAATATATCAATAAATTTATCATATGCCATGTCTTCTTCCTCTCTATAGACAACATCCCAATTCTGTAACATGAAGTCATCTTTTAAAGTATTGATTGTATTGTAGCCACACATGCGACTTGCTTAATGCCTTACATAATGCCTCACATCTTAGATAAGAACAAAAGGCAGACTTTTCCTTGGAGATAACAGGAAGCTGTGAAAGTGTAATCTTTGGTATGCAAGAGACTGCTTGGGGGAGCCTTTGTGGGCCAAAGACTGTGAGGGAGAGGCTAAGAGATTAAAGAGGAAATGCATTGTTACTTTTGAATTGAATGCAATGTGACTTGTGAGCTGTGGGGAGACCTGGGTATATAAGGGACGAGTTTTTTCTGAGATGTTCTCTTTCTACTTTGCTCATGATGGAGACGTGTAATAAACTGCTTTGAGACAAACCTGGCTCGTCAATTACACGTTCCACACTGGTGACCCAAGACGTAGCATGCAGCAAGAAGAGATTTCCCCGGGGCCAGCCTTGTTGGGAACCCCCAGCCAAGCGTATGCCGTTACGGTCCAGCTACCGGACTTTTGGCAGCACAATCCGCGCTCCTGGTTCCACCTGGTGGAGGCACAGTTCGCCCTCCGGGGAATATCGGTAGATGACACGAAATTCTACCATGCGATCGCAAAGCTCGACAACCACACGGCTGGACATGTGGAGAGTCTCCTGGAGCGGCCACCAGCCAGCGACAAATACGGCGCGTTGAAGGCTGCACTCATCCAGCACTACACACTCTTGGTCGAGGAGAGAGCAGAGAGACTCCTGGCGCTGACCGAGTTGGGAGACTGCACGCCCATTGACCTGATGGAGAAGATGCTCAGGTTGAAAGGCTCGGATGATGACCACTTCATCTTTACCCACCTCTTCCTCAGGACCCTGCCGTCAGCGACGAGAGTGGTCCTGGCCAGTTCGCCGTTGTTGGCCCAGCGGGACTACCGTGCGCTGGCCCAGGAGGCGCATCGGATTGTCAACGCCAGCAGAGAGCGCGCGGCCACGGCGGCAGCGATGGAGCTCGGCGCGACAGCCGGAGATGGCGAGGAGCCAGGGACGGCGGTAGCAGAACCCACGACGACAGCCGCCAAGGAACGCGGAGGAGACATCCTTTGTTTCTATCACCGCCGCTTTGCGGAGAAGGCACGCAAATGTATACCACCATGCCAGTTCAAGCGCTCGGGAAAACGCCAAGACCGGGGGTCGGTAGCAGCTGTGACCCTCGGGGAGGAGAACAAGCTGCTCTACTTGACGGACGCACGCTCCGGGAGACATTTCCTTGTGGACACCAGCGCCCAGCTGAGTTTCATCATGCCGTCCTATGCCGACCGGCTGGCACGTTCCAGCGGCCCCCAGATGGCAGCAGCAAACGGCTCGGACATTAAAACCTTTGGTGAGAGGACTCTGCTTCTGTCTCTACACGGCCGTACATTTGAGTGGACTTTTGTCATAGCAGCATTGAATTTCAATATATTGGGGGCTGATTTTTTGTGCTCACATGGGTTGTTGGTTGATGTCGCTAACAGGCGCCTGGTTAATGCACTGTCTTTTGATTCTATTCCCTGTACAGCTCGAGCGTCCCGGCCAACAGCACAAGCCAACGTCACAGCTGCAAGCGGTAAGTTCCACGCACTGCTCACTCAGTTCCCAGCACTCATGGTCCCGACATTTTCGGCTGCTGTCGCTAAACACGGGGTGGAACATTTTATTACCACCACCGGGCTGCCCGTTTTTGCAAAACCTCGGCGCTTGGACGCAGCTAAACTGGCCATAGCGCGCGAGGAGTTCGCCAACCTGGAGAGGTTGGGCATCATCAGGCGTTCAAACAGCCCATGGGCTTCCCCGCTACACATGGTCCCTAAAACTGACGGTTCGTGGCGACCTTGCGGGGATTTCCGCAGGTTGAACAACGCCACAGCGCACGACCGCTACCCAATTCCTCACATCCAAGATTTTTCCGTTCATTTGGCAGGAGCGCGCGTTTTTTCTAAAATAGACTTGGTCCGCGGGTACCACCAAGTCCCAGTGCGCGCTGAGGACATACCCAAAACAGCGGTGATAACTCCGTTTGGCCTATTTGAGTTTTTGCGCATGCCATTCGGGCTTACAGGGGCTGCACAGACGTTCCAACGCATGATGGATGCGGTGCTGCGCGATCTCCCTTTCGTATTCGTCTACCTGGACAATATTTTGGTAGCCAGCGCGTCCGAAGACGAACACGAAACCCACCTCACGGCGGTTTTCCGGAGGTTGGGAGAGCACGGTTTAATAATCAATCCAGCGAAGTGTCAGTTCGGGGTGACGCAGATTGATTTTTTGGGGCACCGCGTCTCCCCCGAAGGAGTGGTTCCGCTGCCTGACAAAGTGCGCGCGGTAGCAGATTTTCCCCGACCACAAACAGAGCGTTACAGGAGTTTTTGGGAATGGTGAATTTTTATAACCGTTTCCTCCCCCGCGCAGCGCAGCTCATGCAACCGCTGTACGCTGCGCTCAAAAAGCAGAAACCCGCGAATAAGATCGAATGGTCCCCGGAGCGAGAGCGGGCGTTCTCGGAAGTCAAGGCAGCCCTGGCAAACGCTGCGTTGTTGGCACATCCAGACCCAACGGCCCGCATAGCGCTCACTACTGACGCATCAGATGTGGCCATAGGGGTGGTCGTGGAGCAGCGTGTAGCCGGCGCTTGGCAACCGCTCGCCTTTTTCAGCAGGACCTTGCGCGATAGTGAACGTAAATACAGCGCATTTGACAGGGAGTTGCTGGCTCTCCACTTGGCTATTCGCCACTTCCAGTTCTGGCTGGAAGGACGCCGTTTCACCACGTTCGTTGACCACAAGCCACTAACATTCGCGATGGCCAAGGTTTCAGAACCGTGGTCGGGCCGGCAGCAGAGACAGCTGGCCGCGATCTCAGAGTTTACTACCGATATTCAGCACGTGTCGGGTAAACTGAATGTAGTGGCAAACTGCCTCTTGCGCACCGTGGCTGCCCCCGTCCGCATGGGGATAGATTACTCAGCCATGGCCGCGGAGCAGGTTAGTGACGCGGATGTGCGCGCGCTCCAGTCTGGACCAACAGGGTTAAGGCTGGAGAGCAGGGTGCTGCAAGACGGTATGTCCCCTCTAATCTGTGATGTCTCCACCGGGCGACCGCGTCCCGTGGTACGGGCAGCGTGGCGCCGACGCATTTTTGACTCGATTCATTCTTTGGCGCACCCGGGGGTGTGCGCGTCGGTCAAAATGGTAGCAGAAAAATTTGTGTGGCCGGGCCTCCGCAAACAGGTGAAAGAGTGGGCAGCAGCCTTCATGGCGTGCCAACGAGACAAGGTACACAGACACACGAGGGCTCCCTTGGAGCCATTTCACATTCCGGCTAAGAGGTTTGACCACGTTCACGTGGACCTCGTGGGTCCCCTCCCGCCATCACAGGGGTGCACGCACCTTAATGGTGGACCGCACCACGCGCTGGCCGGAGGTGGTTCCTTTGGCGTCAACCACAGCCGAGGAGGTGGCGCGCGCATTTGTAACAGCATGGGTGGCGCGTTTTGGAGTCCCATCGGACATTACGTCCGACAGAGGCCCTCAATTTGTTTCCGAACTTTCGTCGACAATGGTCCGCAGCCTAGGTGTCGCAATTCACCGTACAACCGCGTACAATCCACAGGCTAATGGGTTATGCGAACGTTTTCACAGGTCATTGAAAGCAGCTCTCAGAGCGTCACTGACGGATGCAAATTGGGTAGACAAGCTACCGTGGGTTTTATTAGGGTTGCGTTCTGCGCCTAAAGAAGACTTAGAAGCTTCCCCAGCTGAACTCGTTTTCGCGCAGCCACTTCGGCTGCCCGGGGAGTTTCTCCCGGATAATCCTGCACCAGGCAGCTCCCCGTCTCAGCTGTTGCAGCGTAGCATTGACACAGGCACGCTGCCGGGCCCCGTTCATCACAGTTTTCCGCGCGTTTTTGTGCCTAAAACTTTGAAAAACGCGGAATTTGTTTTTGTCAGACATGACGCGCATCGCTCCCCGCTGCGACCACCTTATGATGGACCGTTCAGAGTGTTGGAAACAGGGGACAAGCATTTTTTGCTAGATTTGGGGGGTAGGAGGGAAAAGGTTGGCATAAACAGACTCAAACCCGCTTTTGTGGTGGCGGACGAGCAAGTGCTGTTGGCAAGGGCCCCTCGGCGCGGAAGACCCCCACGAGGAGCTTCCCAGAGTAATATTTCCCCAGAACACCCACAGGGACTGACAAAAGGTTTTCACCCCCAGACAGCAGCTCCCCAGCATGACAGCGCCGCTGAGGCGGTGAATCCTGGTTACAGCAGATACAGGAGAAGACGGAAGCCCAAGCAGCATGTGGATTGATGTGTAATGATTCTATCACAGCATGCAGACTGTTATTCTTTTGTTCGATCTAAAATGTTTGGGGGGGGGGGGGTGTAGCCACACATGTGACTTGCTTAATGTCTTACATAATACCTCACATCTTAGATAAGAACAAAGGGCAGACTTTTCCTTGGAGATAACAGGAAGCTGTGAAAGTGTAATCTTTGGTATGCAAGAGACTGCTTGGGGGAGCCTTTGTGGGCCAAAGACTGTGAGGGGGAGGCTAAGACATTAAAGAGGAAATGCATTAATCATAATGCATCATAATTGCATTCAATTCAACTTTTGAATTGAATGCAATGTGACCTGTGAGCTGTGGGGAGACCTGGGTATATAAGGGACGAGTTTTTTCTGAGATGTTCTCTTTCTACTTTGCTCATGATGGAGACGTGTAATAAACTGCTTTGAGACAAACCTGGCTCGTCAATTACATGTTCCACAGTATCTTCTGTTCATACGCTTTTATAAATAACTTTTTTACATGGTTTATTATTCTTACACATTCTATAGTAAGAGATCATAGGGAGTGCCAACCTTGACTTTTGACCTTTTGACCCCAAACCTGTAGTCAGAAGTTATGGTCTCAGAGCGATCCTGTGTACCAGGTTTGGTGACTTTAGCTTTCTTTGTTGTTGAGATATACTTTATATCAGGGGTGTCCAACCATGTGCCATGGAGAGCCAAGACCCTGCAGGTTTTACCTCCAACCAGTGTCTTCAACAGCAGATTTCTGTGAACTTCTTCCCACTGATTGCTGATAAGTGAAAACACCTGCTGAAGAGACTGGGTAGAAGAGAAAACCTGCAGGGTCTTGGCTCTCCATGGCACCTGGTTGGACACCCCTGCTTTATATACTTGATGTTGACCTTTCACCTTGAGATCCCAAAACCACAGTCACACTTCAGAGTCACAGGGTGAACATGTGTCCCAAGTTTGGTAACCCTAGCTTTACTTGTTGTACAGTGATAAGTAGGGGTGCAACAATACGCCAAAAATCACGGTTTGGTATGTACCTTGGTTTTAAGGTCACGGTTCAGTTCATTTTCGGTACAGTAAGGAAACAAAATGCAAAAGATAAAACTGCTTATCTTTTGTATAAGCGTGAACAGCTTTGACAAAAAAAAACTAACCTGCCAGCAGTAAATTCTCCAATAAATAAAATGTATAGAATACAATAAGTAAATTCTCTTTAGCAAATGAACGATGCAGACAAGTGCAGCAATAGAAGTTTGAATAGTTAATTAGGAAATCAAGTTCCTTATTGCCTGAAGCAGTGTTTATAACCAGGGTACTCTGGTATGTTCAGGTTTCTGTGGGAAATTAATTATCTAATTTCACTTGTTAATTGGTCAAAAAAATTGCAAATAAGTTGTCATTGTTGTGTATAGGTTCTGAAGGCACCCATGCACAACAACAGCAAATTATTTGCAATTTTTTTGACAATTAAGAAGTTAAATTAAATAATGTCCCACTAAAATCTGAACATACCAGGGCACCCTTCAAAAACACTGGCCTAAAGTGCAGCATTAACAGCTTTAACTTGTTCTTAAAAGGACGGTATTATTTTCTGGCTGAAGTCGGCACAACAAGGAACTTCATACCAGGGCTCAGTTAGCTTCAGCATGTGTTTAAACCCGGTGCTCTTAACAACTGAATATAGCCTTAGATCCGCTGTTATAAAAACGCCAGTGGCATTTGTTATTGCTTTGGCTCCATCTGAAAAGCCCTTGAGAGGCTGCCGCTGAAAGCTGCACATGTACCACGCTAGTTTTTTTCTCGTGCTGCACTGATATTCACGTTCATATAGTGCCGTTTCAAATGAGTTAACAAGTTTAACATACTGCCAAAAGTATATCTGATGCTGTTTTCCTCTTATTCACTTTCCTTTGTCTGTTACATATTTCACCAGAAGGTCGAGGTGCTCCCAGACAGGAGATTTTTGAAGAGGGTCTTCAAGCTCTGGCTTCTCCATACAGCTAGCCATGATGTTCCCTAGTAAGAGGCTGGGCTGCACTGTTTGTTTACATGCCCAGCTAATAGCGTGAGGCAGTTACACTTCCTGTCCGTCACTCAACATGGTCCGTGTGGAACCTCGATACACCTCTGTGCCGAAGCAAAGGTGCCGTACCAAAAAATCCAAATACATGTACCGTTACACCCCTAGTAATAAGGCATAAGGAATGTTAACCTTGACCTTTGACCTTTTGAGCCCAAACCCATAGTCAGAGGTCAGGATCCCAATGTGAACCTGTACACCAGGTTTGGTGGCCCTAGCTTTGCTTATTTTATAGCAATAGTAAATGTAAGATAAGATAAGATAAGCCTTTATTAGTCCCACAATGGGGAAAATCCAGGATTGCAACAGCACAGGGATAGCAACACTCAGCGCAATAATTAAGAAGATACGAAAAATATAAATAAGAGCAGTGGATATACATACATACACATAAATATATAAATATATATACAAAGTGCGGAGCATTGTAGCAAGATGGAATAAACAACATCACCGTCTACTTAGTTATCCTACATAGTATGAATATGTACCCATACATACTGTCACCCTCCGTAGCGACTATGGTAAATGGTAAATGTAGCATTTACCATAGTGACCCCAAACAAATAGCTAGGTGAGGGTGTAAGTCGTCCAAGATGTGTATTAGATACAACTACTGTATCGATTTGAAAAGCCTACAACATTTCTTTCAGTAATTACTGTGTTTAGAAGATTTAAGGAAAAATCTGACTTCTGACCTCAAGGTCATCCGATGAGAGTGAAATTGCAATATGCGCATCATCAGAGTATATCAAATCATGGCACCAAGTTTCAAAACAATCAGAACAAAACTGTAGCAGGAGTTGAATTCACAAGACAGTTGCTGTGTTCGAAATGCTCATTTCTTCCCCATATAGTGTACTATATAGTGAATCAGCCATCTTGTCGTGCTGTTCGAAATCTTAACTGAAAATTTCATTCACTATATATTACACTCAAAATATCCCACAATGCGTTTTGAAAAGTAGTGTACAACGGATGGTCACTACATTAGCCAATATATCCCATAATGCAATGCGCAGCCAACAGAGCAGTGAGAGAAGAGCTTCACATCACAACATAAACTACCTTAAGGTATTTATAGTTATTAGTTCAGCAAAAACAATTTGATTTAATACATATTTACTACAAATTACATGCAGGTATTCATTTTTTTTTTACCACCGTTAGTCTGCTAGGTTTTACTGTCTCACATGATGACGTCATTAACCGTGCCGCAAAAACAAGCCAGTAGCGTCCGAAAGCTGTTAATTTTATTGTTATATTGAGTATACTATATAGTCCACTATATCTAAATTCACTATATAGCGAGTAGCGAGGGCGTGAGTGAGTGAACATTCCAAACACAGCCAGTTACTGTCTATGAAGTGACGTGAAACAGGAGTTCAAAGGTCAAGGGCTATAATTCCCGCAAAAATCATCCCATCAGAACCAAATTGCAATATAGGAATCAGTGTATATCAAACCATGGTACCAAGTTTCAGAACAATCAGACCAAAACTGTAGGAGGAGTTTATTTCACAAAGTGGGAAAGACGAATGGATGGATGGATGGACTGACCCATCACATACTTTCCCTTCGGTCTTCGCCTAAAGGGCTCTTCGACCCCTTTGGACTTCGACTAGCAGGCGATAACAAACAGAGTTACAAGAACACCACACAACCAAAGACTTGCATGTACATCAAAATGTTCTTCCTTCAAAAACTACTGCGAACGAGGTGCAGCTAAAGTCACAGCTCAACTGAAATGAGGTCTATTCACAGATTAACACACAGCAGCTAACTTATTCACCGGTAACCACTCCTGACACTAGATGTGCATTCCTGATCACAGAAATAAAAGATAAAGACGTGCTTCCACTTTAATTCTGAACATATCACTAAGAGCACACTGTAGATTAAGTTTGTATCAAGTATTAAAGTATTAACAACATTAATTCTATAATCATGTTAATGCTGCCAATTACAATATTTACTCATCATTAACTACACATTCCCCATAGTAAACTCATGATGATTTACACATTAATCAGAGATTTTTTTATTCATTTATTTTCTAAACTGCTTAATCCTTTTGGGACCTTCTTCAAGCAAGAGGCGGGGTTCACCCTGGAGAAGTCGCCAGCCCACTGCAGGGACAACACAGAGATGGAATGACCCTCAACTAAGTTATGGACTGTCGACCATGCCTCGTTGGCCTCCGTCGGTCTATGATGACCATGGAAGAGAATCCTAAACGTCTACTCTGCTGGAACAGCACCGCCTGTGGCTGAACAGGCCGATGCGCACCGGTGTTCTACCTTCCAGCGTTGGGCGTTGGTAGGATTCAAGCCTGGGCAGGAAGATATGGAGGACAAGATGTTACCCATGCAGCATGTCCCCCCTCTCCACGTCACTGATGAATCCAAAGGAACAGCAGGGCTGCTATAGTTTGGCACCAGCGCCGTCGCAGGAGCTGCCAGAACGATGTTGAGCACAACAGAGAACTGCCTTAGGGGCTCCAACTCCAAATTTTTCCTCAGGGTTGATTCCCGAAGCCTTTCCCTTGACCGGGTGTGCTGCAAGGCAGCGGAGGTTTGAAATCAGGGTTTACCTTCCCCTAGATGGGCTACCTTCGCAGGTTGATGAGCCACCATCTACCCGAAGCATCTGGTTTTAAGGCGCCAGAGATCCGCCCTCGCCCCTTCTCCTATTAGTAAAAGCAGTTCCGCCGGGCTTAGAGACTAAACCACACGGGCAGGCTAGGAGTTGGACTTAGTTGTCAGAGGCTTTTCGAGACGCACGCCGTAAGGAGCATTTTATGAGCACTGGGAGCTTAACCCCAGTGCCGCTCCTGGCTATGACAACCTTGGAACCAACGACCATGTCGACCATGATGACCAAAGGTTTTGACGTTTCACATCAAATGTAATAACAGCCAGTCTGCTGCAGGTTAAAAGCTGTTAGTGCGCAGGCGTGTGTCTAGGTCAGGGGTGGGCAATCATGTGCCATGGAGGGCCATTCTACTGCAGGTTTTCTGTTTCACCCAGTCTCTTCTGCAGGTGTTTTCAATGATTAGCAATCCTTAAAGCTGATCAGAGCACACACCTGCTGAAGAGACTGGGTGGAACAAAAAACTTGCAGTGGAATGGCCCTCACTGTCCACCCCTGGTCTAGGTTTTTGGAGGCCCTGTGGAAGATTGTGTTTGGGGATCCTAATGGGCAAGAGTTCACACCCTCTAAAATGGAAAAAAAAAAATCTCAACAAAATGCATTTAAAAAATTAACTTGGGTCATTCATTACTTCGTTGAACAGAAAACAATTAAACCACTACATAGAATAACAACAGCATCGCACACACTATATTATATGCCCATCCATAGCCATTATCAATAGGGCATAGCAACAACTGAAAAACAGATTACAAATTCAGGATTCAATATACTCTAGATCTGTAATACAACTGATAACCACGTAATTTCAAGGGAGTTGAAGAAAAGCAAACAATCTACAATTCAAAGAGGAACAAATTTACAAAAAACATTATAAAATCCTGTAACCCCCTACAATATGCACATCTTCAACACATGTACAAACATTGTGAGAAATGAAAATGTCCGAGCTTGAAAACTGTGGGAGGAATTAGCTGGACAGGTCATAGGGACAGACATCATCATACCATAATATGCCCTGTCTTTAGAGATGAGCGCATTAAAATGCAACCATCATCCAGAAGAACACTGCAAATTTTAAAGATAAAAGTTACAAATTTTAAAGACAAAAGTTACAAAGTAAAAGTTGCAAATTTTGAAGGCAAAAGTTGCATATCTAAATGGCAACAAAATCTGCAAATTGAAAAAGCAAAAGTTGAAAATTTAAAACACAAAATTTACAAATTTAGAAGGCAAAAGTTGTAAAATTTAAAACGCAAATGTTAAAATTTAAACAGCAACAAAAACTGCAAATCTTAAGTTAAAAGTTGCAAATTTAAAAAGCAAAAATTGCTAGTTTACAAGATAAAAGTTGCACATTTGCTAGGAAAAAAAAAATTCTATGAAAAAGCTGCCAACTTAAAAGAAGCTGCAAATTTATGAGAAAAAAGAGTTGAAGGTAATTTCCAACAAATCTCCGCCAAAACATGTTTAGGCCACCCTTGAGCTTGAGGGTCCCCTAGTCACTAAGGGGACCCATAGCATTTGTGTGCTCTGTTTTATAGCCAAAAACGGCTCTGTTCATGTGTGTGTGTGTGTGTGTGTGTGCGTGCGATACCTGACTGGGTTGATAGTACTGCAGCCAACGTTCCAGGTGGACAGCATAGGTGCCGGGTTTAAGGCAGCGTCTCTGGAGGGCCAGCAGGTCTCTGGATGATGGGGGCCCCGCCGTCACCACAGCATGGAACGTGTTGTTGAGGGCAGCGGGATCTTGGTGGGCTCTCTGGTGCTGTTATCATCAACACGCACAAATACACAGCTGTGAGGAAAAGAGGCAGTCTGACAGACAGAGGCCAACTTGTGTGTAGCGATTCTGACCTGGTACCAGGAGTACGCCCTGTCCGACGGGTTGATGAGCACTGCCAGGATCTTGGCTCTGGGGAGCAGGGCAGCAGCTCTTTTAGGAGCTACCTCAGTATCGAAGTAGTTGGCACTCTTCTCAAACATGAAGTCTGTGCTGACGTTGGAAGGGAATGGAAAGAAGTCCATGTACCTGAGAAGGAGGACATGATGAAAAAGAAGAACATCTGCATCCATCCACGTTTACATTTTGCAGAAATGCACAATAGAACATGGGCCTTAAAGGACTCATTCACTAAAAGGCAGAGTGTTTGTGGGTTTGAAGCTTCTGAAATGCTTTGTTGGGTCATACAGTAAAAATATTCAAATCTCTCTTCACTTAGAAATATTTACATGGATACACTCCGACTGGTACAGCTCTTCTGGGTTACGTTTCCATATGTCACAAAATGGAAACCTGCTTTACGTGGTGTTATTGATCCAGTTCACTCCCACAACCTCACATGACAGGGACCTTAGAAATTAGCATCATAGCTAGCAACAACAATACTGACAGAACGGTTCTTTATCCACCTCTGTAGAGTTATGTGCCTTTTTCAAACGGACCAAACAACCAGGGAAAACCTTCCCAGACCTGGGTTGCATCTGTAGGTTGGATAGGGCGACTCAGGATAAATTGCCTGATAGGACTGCACAATTTGAGAAAAATGTGGGAAATATTATGATTTGCGTAGATTTTGATTATATACAGTATATTTTTATTAACTGATGTTTCATTTATCTACTTGCTTTGTAATCAAAATTTCTCAATTCATCAGGTTGAGTAAACATACAAAATTGAAACAGTACAGTGCTGTTTATAAAGTGGCATTTATTTATTTCATTTTTATTTTTTATTTCCTGGTTTACTTAGCAGGGGCAGTCCATGTTAATAAACTGTTTTGTAAATGTGCCAGAGTTAACCAAAAGACTGTTTTTAATCTGTAGTCCTGGTGTTCTGACATTTCTGACTCTGAAATATACGTAACCTTGCAAACTTTTGTTGCATCAGAAACTCATTTACTCTAAAAGCATCAAAAACCTTTCTGAATGCCATGACTTTGACACATTTCTCCGACTGCATCTCATGCTGGTGACAAGCCAACATTACGACTCTGAAACCCTTGGAATCCCTGTATAAACAATCCATCAAAATTCTGGATAAGAAGACACAATGGTATCATATTGTGCTATACTTGCCAAACACAAACTGTGTTAAGCTTGGAAAATATGATCATGTATGCATACAGTTGGTCTTTAAAATTATCCATGGTTCTGCACCCCGACCTCTAAAGACCTTTGTGTACCTGACTTCTGAACAAAATACCAGAGTAACAAGGATGTCCTCTAGGTGGCATTGTTGCATCCCCCAATGTAAAACTGCTTTTGGACAATCAGCCTTCTCATAGAAAGCTATAACGGAATGGAACAAGCTCCCCACTCCTTTGAAGACCAGAACGAATTACAGACACTTTTCCACAGAGACTAAAAAATGAATTTTAAGTAATCAAGCCTGCCAACATTGACTCGCTTAAATGGGATTATGAAATTGTACTCTTAAATTGTTTTTTATGTGTGCCGTTTCTCTTATCTTTTTACCTTTAACCACTTGCACTCCGGGCAATTTTCCTAAAAATGCCAAAAAAAAACGTGCCCAAAGTAAATCGAAAGCTGTTATTCAACCCTTTGCAGCATCTTCATGGGGTTGGTCTCATTTAAAAGAAAACACTTTGAATTTTTTGGCAAAAAAAACATAATCTCTCTACGTGCTCCGGCCACTGAGTTACAGTCATCTAAACATACTGAACTTGAAGAAAAAAAAATTGGACACAGTGTTTTTTTGGATACAAATGCTTGTAAATAACACACAGCTGTCCGATCCGGCTGGAAAATGCAACAGAAATGTAGAACCAAGTGTTATCCAGCTGAGATCCAAATTTGGTAACAATACCACAAAAAATGAATATTTTACACAGCTTTGTTCTCAGGTAGTTCCCAGGCGTTATGGAACTGTGCCAAATTGTGCCAAATGGCACAGTTTGGAAAAACGTCTGTAACTTTTGAATAATTCAATGTAGAAGCTTCATTTTAGGCTCTAATGAAAGGTCACACTCAGGGCTGTGTCTGTGTGTGTGTGTGTGGGCGGGGGGTCGCCCCCCCCCCCCGCTACCAAGGACCAAATTCGGCCCTCTACATGACGGATTACACTCTTTTTTTTTTTTTTTTTCCTTGCATGTTTTCACAGCGGCTCCCCCCCCCCCTCGCTACTGTGTGTGTGTGTGTGTGTGGGGGGGGAAACCGTGAACGGACCGTGAACCCCCCCCCCCCCCCCCCCGCTACAGAAGAGGGCCATCGCTACATGATGGAATAGACTGATATGGTTCCCCCCCGCGGACCGGGGAGCGTTCGGACCGTGCCCCCCCCCCGCTCCTCTTCTGCAGACCGTGAGGGGTGTTCACGGTCCGTTCACGGTTCCCCCCCCCACACACACACAGTAGCGAGGGGGGGGGGGCCGCTGTGAAAACATGCAAGGAAAAAAAAAAAAAAAAAAGTGTAATCCGTCATGTAGAGGGCCGAATTTGGTCCTTGGTAGCGGGGGGGGGACGACGACCCCCCGCCCACACACACACACACACAGACACAGCCCTGAGTGTGACCTTTCATTAGAGCCTAAAATGAAGATTCTACATTGAATTATTCAAAAGTTACAGACGTTTTTCCAAACTGTGCCATTTGGCCGTTTATCGCGGCGCACGCACTTCGTGCGCAGTACAGTTATAATTTACCGATCAGTCAAAAGTCATTTTTGGATTACAGTTTTCAGGGATAAATAATAATTTAGCTTATAACACCTTACCTCTTCAAAGCAGCAGAGTCGTGGCGAACAGCTCTTCCCACGCGTCAGATGAACGCGACGCTGCTCCGCTCGTGAATCCCGATCAAAATATAATTCCATTATTGCCGTTTTGGCGAATGATTTACGACTTTTGTCGTCGGCCTCCGTCTATTCTGCTGGAATGAGTGCAGGTCCCACTTGTGGGTGTTCTCCATGCTGCTGGGTGAGCCTGGGTCTGTAGGAGATTTGTCCAGCGTCCTTTGTTTTCATCTGTTGCAACAGTAAATATTGCTTCACCCAGCCAGAATTTCTGTGCTTCAATTGGCTCCTGCGTTCACAGTAGGCGGGTCCTCCTTCCTAGATTTTCATTCATTGGTTCTTCAAGGTTTCAGAAACCCAATTCAAGGCTCTTATTAGTCGAATGAGAGGTCAATCAGATGAACTAATCTGTTCGCGGCTGTCTCTGCAGTTTTTTTTTGAGTGGCGCTTGGACGCTACTACATCACCATCACCACCATCATGCGTCATGCGCATGATGGTGGTGATGGTGATGGCGCTCTCGCGCGCCCTCGTGCGTCATAGGACGCAGAGACTTGCCCGCCCGCGGAACAACGGAGCGCAAGTGGTTAAACTTACTCCCTGCTTGTTTCAGAATCAGAATCAGAATCAGAATCAGCTTTATTGCCAAGTATATTTACAAGTAAACACACAAGGAATTTGACTTGACATTAGACGCGCACGTTAGGCGCATCCAATGACGCGTCGCCATACAAGGCGCCTGTCAACAGTGGAGGTAAAGAGGGGAGAGGAGGGGGAGGAAAACACAATAGGAGAGAGAAAAAACATAGTAATCAGAATAAACGCTCATATGTGAGCCAAATTTTGACTACACAGAAAAAAACCCTCATGCATTAGCATACAATAGAATTCACAAGACACAAGAGAGCAGTGTACAGTATCTTTAATCAGTTCATGAATCAATGTGTGTGCGGTGTTGAGCAGTGTTGATGATAATAAGAGAGACCCAAGGACCCTTGGCAGAAGATGTTTTGTCTGTCTGGCGCCCAGTCTTATCTGGCGCTGCAGCTGGCTGTCCAAGGCCTTGTGCTCATGATTTTGAAAAAAACACAGTCTGCAGACAGCCAGGAGGAATTTTCATGGGGAATAATAATGCCAAATAGGACTGATCACAGAGAAGACTTGTATTTCTTCTGTAGATTCAGTACATTAATCCTTCATTGCGCAGCTTTGAATTCGTCGTGGAAAGACCTGAGCGAACCCATGATGTAATCCACCTTACGAGACAGTTCTCCAGTAGTCGCTATCATGGTCTTCTCCAGTTTCTCAATTTGTTGGATGCACCTCGCCTGGCCAGCATTTTGATAGGTTGAATCCATCTTCAGCAATTTGCGGTAAACCAAGACAATTCCCGTCCCAATCAGAATTATCCCAATCACCAAGATTACGAAGATAAACAGATCTTCAATATCTTCGATAGAAAGATTAGAGAGACACAGCATTTTCCATTTACCCGTGTCACATAGATAGCCCACTGGAGCCGTTCCAGCGGGGCAGACAGCTTCCCCCGGAGCACTTTTCCTTGTTGAAAAAATAGTGTCAATTGTGTTCAAAGCCCAGCTTATTAACTCCATAATTTCTTTTCGGCGGTCGCAGTTAGACGCAGGCAGACAACAGCAAGCTGGGATCTAGTAACAGGAGGGGAGGAAAAAATCAGCAGGAGAGAAGAAAAAAGCGTCTGCTCTCTTGGGAGGGCGGAAGTGAAGAAACAGTTCCTGAAACTGACCTAAATTGATTTCTATATGTACAGATTTTCTTTTAATATCTTCCTGCCTGCCTCAGGGACTACAGATGGAAATTAGTGAGAAAGCTATAATCTGGTACACAGCATCTTTACCCTATGTTTAATGTTTTTTCTGTACATTGTCCCTGACAAATAAACCAATAAACTAAACTAAACTTGGCATACCTATCAGAACAGCATACCCTGGGTTACTGCGCATGCGCACACATGCATACAACAGA
This sequence comes from Pholidichthys leucotaenia, assembly GCA_020510985.1. Classification (NCBI taxonomy): domain Eukaryota; kingdom Metazoa; phylum Chordata; class Actinopteri; order Cichliformes; family Pholidichthyidae; genus Pholidichthys; species Pholidichthys leucotaenia. The sequence goes on along the minus strand of CM035841.1, from coordinate 423,907,820 downwards.
CCTGAGTGAAAGTCCATCATTTCAGCATACTGCCAGAGACCTCACAGCTGACTGAAGGTAAGTAATTACGTAATGTTTTAACTGTATAGAGTTGCATATTGTTAGTTTTGCTGTTGCACTCTGTTATATATAACTGAAACTAAATTTAAAAAATACTGTTGTACTGGAGAAAATAAATGATGTATAGATTGTTAAAAAGACACCGTTGTACTGGAGCAAATTAGTGGTATATAGATTGTTTTTGTGTAACTATAATTTTATTGACGTCTAAGGATTTTTGTATGTGAACGTACTGTATGCATGATTGTCTTGTTTAGTTCTACCTCTACTGTATATTCAACTATAGGTATGACATTCTGTCAGTGTAAATTAACCTATCAGAACACCATACCACTGTATTAAACTAGTATTCTTTTCTATTAGCTTAAATGTACCTACTAGAAAATCATAACATAGGCATGCTATTCTGACAAAGTAGGCTAAAATGTGAGAACACCAGACAGATGTTACAAGTTACCCTAAAAAAGTAGAAATAAATGAATAAAATTACAAGAAATATACAAGAAAACTAATAAAAGAAATGTTGGCATTAATAGCAAACATTATTAAAACATCCTTATACTAGAGGCAATTATCAAAAAACAGGCAATTAAAATATTTTTAAAAATTCATCAAATGGTACAAATCATGCAAGACGATAAGAGATGTTGTTAGTTAAAATATGAACTAAGTTAAGACCACATGTAGTAAGCAGAATTATTAGGCACAAATGAAACATGCAAAACAGAAGCAACAGCAAGATGAACATAACCAAAGCATGACATTAACACCGGCCAACTGGCCAATGGCTGGTGGATTTCAGCAGTGGCCGATAAGATAGCCACACCCACTAGCCACTTAGGCCGGTTGTAGTTTTCTCAAACGACATCTAAAGTAATAAACCTATGTGAACCTATGTGACCTATGTAACCTATAAACCTATGTGAGACTACCAAACTACAACTCTCATGAGTACTGTTTTTTTTCTCATCAGTTTTCATTTTTCTTTCTCTTCTTTTTCTGGTGAAAACAGGTAGCGTCCACTTAGATTAACTCCATCAGCAACTACTAATGATGTAGTGCAGCCATGAAGGGGTGTCTCAATTCGAAGGGGTAGGGGTACAAATGAGAACTGGGACAGACCCCAAATCTGCCTGCACTTCACTCTCATATTGCAAATATTTTTCTCTGACGTTAAATAGACAGTGTTTCTCTTGCTATTTTTATGTATATATAAGGGTAAATTACATTGAAAAAAGTTGTAAATTTAGTTTAAGTAAATTTTAGCATGCCATAGTCCAATTTGATCAGATTGAGCACAATTTTCCAACCACAAAATTGTGGCTAGTGAAAAGGCTGAGCGGGTAGTAACTTTGGAAAATCACTAGCCACAGCGGCTGGTGAGCAAAAACGTGAATGTCAAGCCCTGAACATAACATAAAACAAAGCAACAATAAAGGGTACCTGTAGTGAATTTTAATCAATAGCTATTTCAAAGGATCAAATACGATACTAGTGGTTCTGTCCAGTAATTCCTTCTCAAATATACACGAGTTTCAAGTCACTGCTCTGTCAGTCAGTCATGATCAGGGACATCTTGTCTCCTCCACGGCCAGTTTCAGCACTGGTAGTGACACACAGTCGTTGCTTTGTGCGACTGACTGGGCTGCAGTATAGCAGTCAAAGTTTTAACCTCTTGCACTCTGGTGTACCGCGGGTGGGCATGTCTCTGCGTCCTAGAGTGCATGAGGGCGCACGACGGCGCACGAGTCCTAGGAGGCACTGGAAAAAAAAAGCTGCATTTCCGTTCTTCCACTACAGACACAGCCGCGAACAGATTAGATATGATTGACCTCTCATTCGACTAATAAGAGCCTTGAATTGGGTTTTTGAAACCTTGAAGAACCAATGACTGAAAACCTAGCAAGAAGGACCCACCTACCAACGGCTGCGAATGCAGCAAGCCAATTGAAGCACAGGAGTTCGAAAGCTGTTTTGTGTAAGGCTGGGTGAAGAGAGACTGACTGCTGCAGCAGATGAAAAAAGGACCCGCAGGAAGAACCGCCACAGACCCAGCAGCACGGAGACCAACCACTAGTGCGACCTGTGTGACAGGGACTGCCATTCGCGCATCGGCCTGTTCAGCCACAGGCGGTGCTGTCCCAGCAGAGTAGATGTTTAGGATTCTCTTCCATGGTCATCATAGACCGACGGAGGCCGACGACGAAGGCTGGGTGACACACACGCGTTCGCCAGTCTATTTTTCTTACTGTTATTTGTTTTGAAAAATCGTTCGCCAAAACCGCAATCATGGAAGCGCAAAACCGCAATAATGGAATTATGTTTTGACCAGGTCGCGAGACCAGAACCACGAGTCCGTAATAAGCGGACCAGCTTCATGTTCGTCTGACAATGAGGAAGAGAAGTTCGCCAGCTACGCTGCTGTTGTGAACAGGTAAGTGTTATAAGCTAAATTATTCTTTATCCCTGAAAATTGTAATCAAAAATGACTTTTGACCGATCGGTAAATTACAACTGTGCGGCGCACAAAGTCCAAAGTCCGTGCGCCGCGGTACACAGTTCATGCGCCGCGTCCGGACCGTGAAGGCCCCCCCCCCCGTAGTGAGGGGGGGGCCGCGGTGACTGCGCGCCACGGTCGCCACATCGCCACATGACTGTTCAGTCATGTAGCGATGGCCGATGTCCGTCCTCTGTAGCGGGGAGGGTGGGGGTTGTTATCTTCTACATTACAAATATTTTAGAATAATTACCTCCGCCAGGCCGAAAAGGCCAGGAGGAGGTTATGTTTTTGCCGGGGTTTGTCTGTGTGTTTGTTTGTCTGTCTGTCTGTCTGTTTGTCTGTTGGTTAGCAAGATAACTCAAAAAGTCTTGGACGGATTTCCATGAAACTTTCAGGCGTTGTTGGAAATGGTACAAGGAAGAACTGATTAAATTTTGGGGGTGATCCGGTTCACCGTCTGGATACAGGAATTTTTTAAAGCATTTTTCAACACTGTGACATAGGGCCATTTTCAACATGTGCGCAGGCGCAATGGAGGGCGCTGGTCGTCGTGTCTGCAACACAAACTCTGTGTTCTTCAACGTTTTAGGCACAAAAGCACGCGGAAAACACTGCTGGCCTGGGCCCGCCAGCGTGCCTGTGTTTGCGCGCAACTGCAAAACCTCACACGGGCAGCTGTCCGCCGACGGATTCTTTGGCAGAAATTCCCCGGCCAGCCATAGGAGCTGCGCATTTGGCAGAAATTCACCGGCCAGCCATAGGCGCTGCGCAAAAACGAGCTCTCTGCCGGCGAAGCTTCTAAATTCTCGTTTGCCGCGGAGCGCAACCCCAAAATAATATAATATAAAACCCACGGCAACCTGTCTACCCAATTTGCATCCGTCAGTGGAGGAGATGGACACAACAGCAACACTTCAGTTTATTACCTCCGCCAAGGAGGCAATGCTTTTACTACTGAACCACTAATCCTATCACTATCAGATTGATTGTCATTGATTAATTGTGTCTTTATTGCACTGTCCCTGTCAAATAAACAAATAATCATTGTGAATCCAATTGCTACTCATATGTTTACATGCTCAAGGAATCTGAAAACGTACACACAAACACTGTATGGGGGGAATTGTGGCGCTTGGCGGAGGTCTGCGCTCTCCGAGTGCTTTTCTAGTTTTTAGTGCACTGTAGGTTATTTTTTCTTGTAAAAAAAAAAAGCCACACATTTTTTTACGTGGCATGCTTCTTTGTGTGTGGGGGCTTGTTTGTTCATTCATTCATGAATGAATGAATAAACACCCCACCACCACCACCCACCACCCACACAGCCCTGAGTGTCCCCTTTCATTAGAGCCCAAGATGAAGCTTCTATATTGAATCATTCAAAAGTTACAGACGTTTTTCCAAACTGTGCCATTTGGCACAGTTCAAAAACGCCTGGGAACAACCGGAGAACAAAGCTGTGTAATATATTAATTTTTTGTGGTACTGTTACAAAATTTTGACCTCAGCTGGATAACACTTGGTTCTACATTTCTGTTGTTCTGTCCAGCCCGGATCTGAAGCTGTGTGTTATTTGCAAGCATTTGTATCCAAAAAAACACCCAGGCCAAATTTATTTTCTTCAAGTTCACTATGTTTAGATGACTCTTACTCAGTGGCCGGAGCACTTAGAGAGATTATGACTGTTTTGCCAAAAAATTAAAAGTGTTTTCTTTTAAATGAGACCAACCCCATGAAGATGCTGCAAAGGGTTGAAGAACAGCTTTTGATTTACTTTGGGCACGCTATTTTTTGGCGTTTTTAGGGAAATTGACCAGAGTGCAAGGGGTTAAGTTAACATCAGAATTTTATGTAATTTTTTACAACCATGGACAAGCAAATCTACCCATATATAATTTAATGAAATAAAATTCTAGTATATCAAGATTTATTCAATGTGTTCTGAAGTTACTTGACTGGGAACTTTCCTGTTCGTCAGGTCCCCTTCAGCTGCTGGTCCCCGGTGGTAACTGCGGATCATGCCGTCAATGAAGGCCATTTCCAAGGACAGTTTGTGCAGTATATACGTGTGCAGATTTTGTATGATTTTTTTCAACTCGGATCTCGACCCACTGAGCATCTGCTGAACATGTTTACTCATCCGTGGTAAAACCGGAAACAACGATTGTACGTCACTTCTGGCCGGCGATGGCTGCTCCCCACTGGTTTTGACCGAGTGATTTTCATGGGATAAAATTATTCCGTATACTGACTCTAGGAGGTTATTTTTACTGAATAAACATACTTTTGGTTTACAAGTAATACATAAAGCAGGATTAATGTTATAATGACCAGTACTGGTTTCCTTTAAGCCATGCGTGCAGGCATATAAAGACCGACCAAGACAGCAGTGGGTGGCAGCAAGAGAAGTTCTGCACAGAAACACTGAGGCCATAAAGTGAAAACTAAGTTTTAGTGCTGGCAGAGCTGACTGTCAGTTAGCCGTTTCTTTAAAGGGGAAATTTATTGATTTTTAATTAGGCCAAAATTGTATGTTTATGCAGGAAATGATATAATTTCATCAAAGATCACCATTTTTTGGAATAAATTGTGATCCGGAGAGAGAAAAAAGTCAGCGAAAGTGACAGTTTCAGACAACCAAAATTCGCTGGGAATGTTGGCTTGAAATAATCATGAGACCAAGACGACATCTAACAATTGATCAACAGTACCTCACCATTGCGAGGCTTCAAACAGGATGTTTTCAGAGGGAAGTGGCCACTGAGCTTAAGAGTGTCACAGAGTGTCATCAGCAGGTTGCAAGAGATACAGAGAGACTGGAAGAGTCACAAAAAGGCATAGAAGTGGACGTCTTCTGGCCACATCCCACGCTGATGAATGCTTCATTGTGAACAGTGCCCTGTGGAACCGGATGATGAATGCCACTCAACTCCAGGCACATTTAAAGGAAGTGAGAGGCACCCGTGTCACGCCAGACCATTCAAAACCAGGATGACTTGCAAGGGTACCTGACCACACCACCAGGCAAAGGCATCATTGTCTTGTATGGGCCAGGGAGCATTTACGCTGGACAAGGGACCAGTGGGCCTCATTGCTGTTCTCTGATGAAAGTCGATTCACATTAAGCAGAAATGATGGCTGCCAGTGATGTTGGAGACATCAAGGAGAGCACTATGCATCAGCCACTGTTGTCAGCAGACGAGCCTTTGGTGGTGGTGGTGTTACAGTCTGGGCAGGTGTGTCTAGTCAATACAGAACTGCCCTACACCTTGTGAATGGTACAGTGACGAGCCGATAGTACCTGAATAAAATCATTAATCCAGTGCCCCTGCATGCAGTGTCCATTGTGCCCCTGCATGAACAACACAGGCCTAATTTCATCTTCATGGACGACAATGCTCCAGCTCATCAAGATCGCATTATTAGGGAATGGCTGCTGGAGGCTGGGGTACCTCAAATGGAGTGGCCTGCACTTTCTCCAGACCTGAATCCCATAGAAAACCTATGGGATCAGCTGAGTCGCCGTGTAGAGGCTCGTAACCCTGCACCCCACAACCTCAATGACCTGAGGGCCGCCCTTTAAGAAGAGTGGAATGCCATGCCTCAACAGACAATAAGTCAACTTGTGAACAGCATAAGACGTTGTCAAGCTGTAATTGATGCTCAAGGGCACATGACAAGTTACTGAGAGATTGGGCGGCTGTGGCGCAGATGTAGTGTAGCTGACTACTACTCAGAGGGTCAGTGGTTCGATTCCCGCTCTGTCTGCAGTCTGCATGTTGAAGTGTCTTTGAGCAAGACACTGAATGCCCAGTTGCACCTGGTAGGTCAGGCCAGCGCCGGTGCATGGCAGCTCCGCCACCATCAGTGTGAGAATGTGTGTGAGAATTGGTGGCTAGCAGGATCTGTAAAGTGCTTTGGTCATCCAGAGATGAGTAAAAAGCGCTATATAAGACAACACCATTTACCACTGACATTTTTTGTTGTGGTATACCCACCACTGTTGTTGGATTTTGTTTCAATAAATTGTTTGAGATGAGGAAATCACCATTACATGCTTCTACTTAAATGCCCTATTTTCATGATATTATATCACTGTAGCGTGAACTTTTTACATTTTACATAAATTTCACCTGAAAGCCAAATATCCCTAACTTTTTGTGAGTAGTGTAGAATGTGACAGAATGTGGAAAAAAATCTAAAGGCTGTCCGTCATTCTGGCAGAATATAATATTTTCGCAGCTGCAGCAGACAAGTGTGTGTTACAGCTACAAAAATATCACACAATAGGAGACGTGTCGGTTCAGGCTGGGAAAAAAGTCCCTGTTCGGTCCGCATGAACGTGCACGTTGTTATCCTCTGCTCCTGTGTTGTCATTGAAAAAACAAAACAAAACTGTATTCTGCTTGGTGTAGCACTAGACAGGAAAAGGGACACACACACTCATGGCCACACCATGTAATAAATGCAAGCTTGCTTGCACGCATGCATGCACGCACGCACGCACGCACGCACAGTGCTACCCAGAACCAATTCAGTCTGTTCAAATGAATTTACATCTAGTTTTTTTTTTTTTTAGATGAAAATCTGTGCTTGGTGTGGTGTGTGCTCTTTCACTACAAAACATCAATCTGATGTTATTTACCAGTCAATCCCATTGTTGTAATTTGCTCCACTGAAGAACTGGATCTCCTCAAAGGTGTTGGGGCTGGGGAAGGAACTGGTGATGGCTGGGTGGAGACTCAGAAATGAATGAAGTGCTGTAGTACCTAAAAGCAGAGACAAAACATTCAAATACCACAACATCGGGGGAGGACGGGTAAGTATGAACACACAGCAGTACCTGTTTTTTGTGGTCCAATGATGAGAAATTTGGGGAGCCTGTCACATGTCTTTTCTTTAGACCAGATATCTTTGTGTCTTTTGTCATGGCAAGGGTTCTGAAAAACATTTGATCAACTGTCAACTGCAAATGTAGTGAGTGAGTGACAAAAGTTAATGTGTGGTTTGCAGATTTCTTGATGTGTCCTGCTAATGGGCAAATCGTGGTCTGCTTTAGTAAGAAAAAACTTTTTATTTCAACAAATTATCATCATTTTGGCAATCTTTTTTTCCCTGCTACTACATGTTTCGTTTGGTTTGGACTTTCAGACTTTTCAGTCTGATCCAGAGCAAAATTGCAGGCGAGAAACCTTCCCTGCATCACAGTCTGGACCAAAGAGCTGAAATTTGGTTCAATAAAAATAAGTGGTTTTGGTCTGGATCAAACTCAACTGTGGTCCAGTTGGTTTCTATTGTCTAGAAAGGTTCAGAATTTTGGACCAAATACAATCGAATTGAGAAATATGGTCTACTGGCAGCAAAAATGGTCAATCGGGGGGGGGGGGGGGCAAGTTAATTTTATTTAATTACAGTACATTTTATATATAGCACCAGACCACAACAGAAGTCACTGAAAGTTACCTTTCCCATAGAACAGTCCAATACCTTGTTCTTTTATTAAACAAACAGCCTTGTTATTTATCTTATTTACACAACGGCATGTCATTTCTGTGTCTACATGTTCGTGCATACAATTCTCCTCTCTCTACTCTCTATTGCACGGCAGAGTTCCACTCCGATGCACACTAGCGACGTTGATCATAAAAATTCCATGCTAACAAATTTATTTATTCCACCAATGTTATTGTCGACACAGTTTAATTTTAAAGTTTATCAGCATGTTCAGCTGTAACTGTTCCTGCAAAGAAAGAGAGCAGCACATGATGGCGAAACAGAGAGAAAATCACAGAGGAGAAGAGGCCAAAAAAGCGAGACCTAAACTTTCCAAAGTATGGGAGCATTTTATTGAAAACAAACAAATTAAACAAGTTAAAAGGCTCATTGACTGCACTTTTTACACATTTCAACAGCTCACTCATGTCTTAATGACGTGCTTGTGACATATTTTGTTCACATTTTCTTTAAATTTTTAATTACTGAAGCAAATTTGTTTTTTATTTTTCTTAGCTTTCTTCAAATGCTGATTTATAGCCTCTCACTTTAAGAAATAGACTTCAGCTGTTCAACTCCGCCCTCCCTCTTATGTCAGTTAGCCATTAGCTGAGTAGCTTCTAGCCGGCTCCTTCCAGCTTGGATGAGCAGCGCTGGTTCACCAATCCACAGTCGTTTGTGCATCTCGAGTCATCCCGGCCCACCCCCAACAACCTCACCAAGACACCACATTAAATCGCCAGCACTGCGTCTTCCTCTCCCACAGCCAGTCAGGGGATGACCCGTCACAAAGCAGCTCCCCCACGCTACCCATGAGGGTATGTCCAGAGGCTGGTGAGGGAACTGAGCCAGTAGCTCCAGGCAGCATCCCCAGGTTGCGGCAATTGCCTGCGCCGTTGGTGCAAGCAATTGCCTCAAGCTGGGGATGCTGCCTGGAGCTGATGGCTCTCAGCTTCCCGTGACTGTCATGCCGGCGCCTCGCTGTGAAACCACTGGGAGATGCGCCGGAGTGATATGAGGCACGTTGTGGACCGCGGACCAGTGAACCAGGTGGTAACGGGGATGGTTATTAGGGTGACTAAGATCTGAAGAAAATAATATAAGCCGTACTTGGTTTGAGCTTCCTGCTACCAGTGTTAGCTGGGGGGCTAATAGTTCAGAGACTAATAGGCTACCTCTACCACCACTTCCACATACATGGCAGACAGCTAGGTGGGCCAATAATAGAGCAGTGGGCTGGTCTCAAAGACGGTGGTGGGTTGGCTTTTTCTAAACGTGACGTTAACGATTTCCACAAAAAAGTCAAAAATGTTTCTGGGAGAGAAAAACGAGATAAAGGCTGTGTGCGTTTTTTTTAAGAGAATTGACTGTTTTGAAAATTTTTGGATAATTAGGTGACCAGTAGACTCATTTCAGACAGTTGAAATCTACAAACACACTATTTTTCAGTCAATGACCCCTTTAAATGTAGACTTTGTAAAGCAGAGTTGTCACATATCACAGCAGCACTACAGTGGATGGATCCATCTTCCTCATCCTCCTCTGTTCCATTGCCCTGGCTCTGGCTGCCTGCCAGTGGGCCTCCACTTCACTCCATCCCAATGATGAATGGCTGAATTGGGCCCCAGTTTAAACACCGCACTGGTAAGGTTAGTGAGTTTTAGCAAGTAAAGTTAGCGCTTCTTATTTTCAATGACCAACTGTCCCAGCTTTAGAAAACTGACCAGTGTTAGCAAATGCCGTTTATGTTAGTTTACCTGTTGTACAATCATCTCTCTTGGACGATGGTTGCTGACTGCTAAGCTGTTTCAGTTATGTTGGCTAATATGTTAAGTGCAGCAAAGTAGTGAATTACAGGAGCAGCTTACTCTTTTTCTAATTCTCTATTATTGTGGTGGTAATATCAGCCCTTATTCTGAATATTAGTACATATCAAGAAATTGGAATACCATGATTTGTAAGTTAAGTAAATAAATAAAACTGTAACCATAATCATCAAAAATAAATAAATTTAAACTGTTTAAACATTTCACTGCATGTGTAGTGAAGGCTCACATTCCTGCACTGCAATTTAAAGTGTTTGTAAACTGTTATTTTGGATTGGAGGAAATTCTTTTAGTTAATTTCAACTAACACCTAATGAACGCTTAAACTTCCAGACCCAGTAAGGTTTCAAATAAGATGGACTAGTTTGTTTTTCTTTTTTTACTTTTATGGACTTTTTTTGGGTTAAAAGACTGAACTTTAATTTCTGTTATTTGCGTTGCTATAAAGACTTTTGATAAAGCTGTCAAGTTCAAGTTTTCAACTTGTTTCATGGGTCATTATTTTATTTAGGCAGAGACTAAAAACAAGGTGATTTTCACAGGTGTGCAGACTTAAACAAGCAATAATAATCGTGATTAGTCAACTGATAGTAGTTTATAGAGATGGTGTCCAATCATAATGGAACAAAAAACCTTGGTGTGGAATTTCAGGTGTGAACACATCCTAAGAATACAGTTTTAGTCCCAGAGGTTGCACTACAGCATGCCCTTGCTCAAAGGACAACTTTTGTGATCACATATTAATCACGTGTACAAACTTTTAAAACAGAACATTATTTTCTTAAATAAAAGTAGGCATGCTCCAAGTATTGACTAAAATGCAGATTTTATTCAGTAATTCATATATACTCTTAAAAAAGAGAAGAAAACTGTGAGTAACTATACTGACCTGCCACAGTGGGTCTCGCTCCTCTGGAAAAATTTGGAAGTATTTCTCAGCAAGCGGCAGTGGAGGCAACGTCTGCAGCTGAAGATTTGTCCAGCACTGAACAAACTTCACCAGAGACTCAAACGTGTAGAGACCCAGACGGTCATTGCCATAGTTAGACAGGTGGGTCATGAAGATGCTGATCTAGATTGAAGAGGTATAGTGTTCATCTTTTAAGCATAAAGCCTCAGCAAAGTTGAGTCTGGCAATCTCTGTGATGTAACCTTACAGGGTTCAGGAGGACAGTGAGGAAGAGTTCTCCTCCTCTGATGCTCTTGTCCAACTCCTTAGAGCCTCCTGGGTATTCATGGTAGAAGATGGTGTGGGTGAACAGTCCACACGTCTGCCTGGGTAGCACCTACGATACACAAAGATCCTATTAACAGAGTGGTGTGTATTTGTAGGAGTTTGGTTGTGCAAGCCACTATCTATCTTGGTATACAATGTACTGTCAATGTCCCTTCAGTATAACGCAGTGAAGCAAAGTAAAAATCAGACCTGTCCACTTTTGTCCTCTTGAAGGGGCTGTAGGTCTTTAAGGTGCATTCAGACCAAACACAAAAGTGCAACTCGAATACATGTAAAGTTAATGTAAACATATGGAAAACATGCAAATTTGGGCATTCGCGCGCCCGACGGATTTGATTAGATTAGATTAGATTTAACTTTATTGTCATTACACATGTATGAATACAAGGTAACGAAACACAGTTTAGCATCCAATCAGAAGTGCAAAGGACAGCAGTGCAGTATATACGGTAATTAACAGTATGTGCAATTTAAGCAAATATATGCAAATATATGCAGCAGTGCAGAAAGTTAAGAGTACTGTTATGTGCAAATAATGTGCAATAAGATAGATGTAGTTATGTAGTTATGCAGTTATGTACAGGTGAGGATGGTAAGAGATGATGGTAAGAGAGTCAGCGGGGAACTAAGTTCAATAACGTGACAGCTGTTGGAAAGAAACTGTTCCTAAACCTGCTGGTTCTAGTCCGAAGGCTTCTGAAACGTCTTCTGAAGGGGAGAAGCTAGAACAGTCCATGGGCAGGATGGTTGGAGTCCCTAAGAATGCTGCGTGCCCGGCGCAGACATCTTTTCCTGTAGACTTCCTCTATAACTGGAAGTGGAGTCCCTGTGATGCGTTGGGCGGTTTTCACCACCCGCTGCAGCGCCTTGCGGTCAGCGACAGAGCAGCTCCCATACCAGACTGTGATATAGTTGGTCAGGGTGCTCTCTATCACGCAGCGGTAGAAGTTGCCCAGGATGTCAGTTGACAGATGGTTCTTCTTCAGTGTCCTCAAGAAGAAGAGGCGCTGATGGGCCTTCTTGATCAGGCCGGTGGTGTTAACTGACCAGGACAGGTCCTCCGAGATGTGGGTCCCCAGGAATTTGAAGCTGGGGACACGTTCAACAGCTATGCCATTGATATGGATGGGGTCATGTGTCTCTTCCCTCTCCTTCCTGTAGTCCACTATGAGCTCCTTGGTTTTGCTGGTGTTAAGGAGCAGGCTATTGTCAGCGCACCAAGTAGCCAAGTGCTCAACCTCTGCCCTGTAATCTGACTCGTCGTTGTGATAGGATGCTGAGCCTCGCGTTGTGCACGCGCCGCCATCTTGCCCATATAATGCCCATTTGGTAGTTTTAGCTAGTAATCAGCCTTGAGATATTCTGCCATGACTGGAGTTAAAGTATCAAAACTGGAGAGTAAACTAGTTTGAAAATGAGACCACCACTCACCTGCAGACAGATGGACTGGGAGTTCTGTAGCTGAATCGGAGTGCCGGAGTTATTCACCCAAGGACTCCTGCCATGGATGTGCTAACAACGACTAGCAGGCCAGCAGTGTAAACAACTGTCAACTAGATGAAGTTTTGGAGGCAGGGACAATTTTTCCAGGTGAGAGACCCGCTGGATAACATAAATCTGAACATGACAGTGTTTAGGGGCTCTCCACAGCAGGTAGAACAAAGCTGCAGAAGCAATAAAGGCAACTCCACCCATCTGCAACTCGCCCAGACAGTGAATGAAGTCTATTCGCACATTTACATTGAGTTAACATGTAATTATGCCTCGCAAAAATTTTGCACTTTCGCATTTGGTCTGAATGCACCTTAACTGAATAAAGCAGCATTATTTTCTCCTTATTCAACACATTTCTCACTGTGCCAAGCTGTCTTGCACCTTCAGGTAGTAAGACAGTCTTCAGTCTTGAAGGTTTGAGGTTCTTCTCCAAAATTTATAACAATTTTCTTGTAGTTTTCTACTTTTCTCTGTAAATTTGTCTAAATTTGCAACAATTCCTCATTTGTAATTTTCTCTTGGAAAATTATGACTTTTCTTGTATTTGTTGAGACTTTATTATGAACTTGTGGATTATTTTATTGCTAATTTTTGTCTGTTTTTTATAAAATTACCAGGGTTTTTTAATATAAATTTGAAACAGATAGCAATAAAATTTTGACTTTTTTCCCTCATACAATTTACACTTTTGACCACAATTTTGCAGAGCCAGAACAGAACGATAATTTAACTCTGATTTCAAAGAAAAAAATATTAATAAAATTATGTTTAATGAAATAAATTAAATTACCAAAGATGTGGAAGATGTTATAATATTTCTATATATTTATAGTTTTTTAGAACTCCTCACCACCAAGACAGCACAAAAAACCTCCCTTATTCTGAAATCCAAATGTTGGCACGTTTAGTTTGTCTGAAGTCTACTGACGGATTAAAGTCAGTGACTTTGTGAATTCCAGTCATCTTAACTTGCCAGGTACGTAATAATGAACATAAATTAGTTAATATTGTAGTGGCTGGTGAAGTGAATCCTCAGCAATTCATCAGTCCCCCTTGCCTTTCCCAACATATGAAGCCTAACCACACCTGATTGCTAAGCAACTCTTCATTATTGTTCGGGTTACCAGCGGGTTAAAACCACCATAAATGCCTCCATTGCTTACATACCTCTTCTGCTTATTTCCACATTTAAATACAGTGGTACCTCTACTTACGAACGTCTCTACATACGGAATTTTCAGGTTACGACACGCCTCAAAATACTGCCTCTTGTTACGAAAGAAATTTCAGGATACGAAAGGCAAAAAAGTACGCGCTCCTCGCAGCTCCCGTAGTTTACCGAACGTAAACATACTTGTAGCTGCTCTGCCATTGGCTATCGCCTAGCATCTTCCTGGTATCCCATTGGCCACGAAGTGTTCAGGAAGTTCGGGCAGTTTTACGTGTGTGTACAGTACAGTATTAACTTTTATTCACTATGGGCCCCAAGAAAGTGATGGAGATAAGTGGAAAAGGAGAAAAGAAGAAGAAGAGTTTTTTTTGTCCAAACAAAGCAAGAGATAATAGAAAGGTATGAAAAGGGGATGCGTTTGGTTGATCTCGCCAAAGAATATGGCCGTAATACATCTATGATCGGCACGGTATTAAAACAAAAGGAAGCCGAAGGATTGTTAAAAGCCGACAAAAGCAAACGTCCTTTTGGCAAAAGGTGACGACGACGACGATAGCAGTTAAATGGTAAATGAACATAATTTTTATTATTCTTTACTTTATTCTTTGTTTTTTTAAATTATGTACAACTCTCATTTTATGTTTATTGTGCAGTAATCTAATTGTAACATGTATTTGTTACATGTTTTGATGCGTTTTTATGATTTATAAAAAATTTATGCCCGAATTTTGGGGGGCTTGGAACGGATTACGGCATTTACATGTAAAACGCGCCTCTACTTACGGAATTTTCACGTTACGAGAATACTTCCGGAACGAATTAATTTCGTAAGTAGAGGTACCACTGTACTTTAATAAGCTCATGCTTGTCTTGGACAGCAATGCTAGAGAGACACGCTGCCTGCCAACTGGAACAGTCATGCGGGTGACGCACTTCTGGACTCCGACGTGCAATTGACTGCCATGCGTGTTGTTCGTGTGCACGCTTGCGGAGCGTCATTCTTTCATTTATTTTTCTTAAATGTGTTTGTCCTTAGTGTGGCAGCATAGTTTCAGGGATGGCGGCCTGACACATCAAAATGTTACCAGCGAAAACCCTGCTTCAGGTCATTGTCCATTTGGAAGACACATGTACACCCAAGCTTCCTGGCTGTCTTAAGATGTTGCTTCAATATTTCCACATAATGTTCTTTCCGCATGATACTATCTATTTTGTGAAGTACACCAGTCCCTCCTGCAGCAAAACACCCCCATAAGATGACGCTGCCACCCCCATACGTAGCAGTTGGGATGATGTTCTCAGTCTTGCAAGCTTTCCTCTTTTTCCCTCCAAATGTAACAATGGTCATTATGGCCAGAAAGTTCAATTTTAGTTTCATCAGACCAGAGGACATGTCTCCAAAAATTAAGGTCTCTGTCCCTGTGTGCATTTGTAAACTGTAATCTGGCTTTTTTTATTTTGCTTTTGGAATAATGGCTTCTTCCTTGCTGAGTGGCCTTTCAGCCCATGTCGGTACAGGACTCGTTTCACTGTGGATAATGACACTGCTTTACCAGCTTCAGCCAGCATCTTCACAAGGTCTTTTGCTTTTGTTCTGGGGATAAGCACATTTCGTACCAAAACAGTCCTCTCTGAGGTACAGAACCCGTCTCCTTCCTGACCAGTATGATGGCTAGGCATTTTCATGGAGTTTATACTTGTGTATAATTATTTGAACAGGTGAACGTGGTACCTTCAGACATCTGGAAATTGTACACAAGGATGAACCAGACTTGTGGAGGTCCACAGTTCTCTTTCTGATATCTTGTCTGATTTCTTTTGATTTTCCCATATCACACAAGGAAGCAGTGTGTTTGAGGTGTGCCTTAAAATGCATTCACAGGTGTGCCTCCAATTAACTCAACTGTTGTCAATTAACCTATCAGAAGCTTCTAAGGCTATGACATCATTCTCTGGGCTTTCCCAAATTGTTTAAAGGCATAGTAACCTTAGCGTATGTAAACTTCTGACTTTGAAGAAAGTAATAAAAAATTCTCTAAACAATTATTTATCAAAAAATATTTAGCAAATAGAAATAATTTTTGTAATCCTAACGGACCTAAAACAGGAAAAGTTTAGTCTGATTTAATGTCAGACTGGGGGGGGGGGGGGGGGGGGGGAAGGTTATGTGTCTTTTTATAGACTGTATGTAAACATCTGGTTTCAACTGTACATGTATATATAATGAGAAAAGTGAAGGCTGCTGGTGACAGCGGTTGTGTTAACCGCATATTCTGAGTCATTGACTTTATTTAGCAGTGATGGAAAATTTTCAAGGTCACCTGTGATTTTGACAGATTGCGCTGATGCTGATTTAACTTCTAACTGTAATTCCTTGTCATTTTTGGAGCTTCATCTGTCTGCTGACTTGATCATGAACTTTGACCACAAAAGTCAAGATTCTTTGCCCCCACTCCTATCTGGAATACAGACTTAGCTGTACAAAGTTCCAGCCCCACCTCTCTGAAGAAAGTGTTGCAGATGCCAGAGTAATTGTGATAGGCAGCTTGTGAAGCTGAGTGCCTGCTTGGTATGCTCTGCTAAAGATTTCCTGGCACAATACAGATTGGTTTCCCTCCTCTTTGCTTTGTAGCACTCACTGGACCCTGCTGACTCCTGACTGGAACCTGTCATTGGCTCAGATCAGGTGATCCAATCCCTGCACCCCTGTCCACTACACCTACAATGCTGGGGGCGAATCTGTGGAACCCATGGCTGCTGGTGTGTAGTCCACTCACTACTGCTGCTCCGGACCAGGGACCCATCAGGATGTGTCTGGTGAACTCCAGATCTATAACAAATGAAACTTTTATCTTTGGATTCCTCTGTTTGACTGAAACATGGATCTCTCCCGGTAAGCCCAGCACCTTTTCTGAACTACTGCCATGTGACTGCTCATATTTTAATTCCTCAAGGTCTTCTGGTGGTTGTGGAAGTTTAGTGACTGTTTACAAATCGAAATTTCACTGTAAGCAGTTATACTCCCTGGTCTTTTTCTCCAGCTTTAAACTGAGTCTCTCTGAATTAGGTCACTCTCTTGCCCTGCTCTGTGCAGTGGTTCATCATCCTCCAAAGTATAATAAGGACTTTTTAAGAGACTTATACAGCTCTAGAAAAAAAATAAGGCCACTGCAAATCTTTCCTAAATTAGCATCTCTACATATATGGCAGCCATTCATTTTGAGTATCTGTTAAATTCCAACACAAGGACACCTCAACCTACTTAAGGAGGTACTAATTAGGTGATCATCTAAGCATGGTAAGAAGCATGAAAGCTGTGAATAAAAATCAAAATTTATTACACAAATACAGATTTCTGAGTTCTTCCTAAGTTAAACTTAAATATTATAGTGTTTAAGAATGATCATGAATTTGTTTTCTTTGCATTACTTGACCTAAAAGCATATCTAAAAGCAGAATTTTTGTTGTTGTTTTAGCCAGCTGTCATAAATGTAAATAATTGCTCTAAATGATGATATTTTGATTTGGAATTTGGGTGAGTTGTTTTCAGTAAGTTAGAGAATAAAACAAAATTGGTCATTTTACTTAATCACATACGTATAAATAATAAAACCATATAAAGTGATAATTTTGCAGTGGTCTCTTAATGTTTTCTAGAGCTCTTATATACATATATAAAATGATTGATTATAATAGGTCATGCCGAAATTTTTACAACCCTGTCCATCAAAATGACAGACAATAAATTCTAGTGCAGGGGTCACCAACTAAAAGTGCAAGAGGTCCGATGAGTCAGTCTTCCTCCCCAGCTGAGGTCCGAATTAGGGCTGGGGATCTTTAGGCACCTCAATACAATTATGATTCAGGGTCTCTGATTTGAGTCTAAAACGACTCTCAATACATTTTTTGTTTGTTTTTTTCAGGATTTTTTTCCTCTCACCGTGTAACTGCTTGGTACTTTTAAAGCCAAGTGTTTGAAGTAAATTCATGGGTCCTTGCAAACATCTTTTAATAAAAGAAATGGAAGAGAAATGTGACAAGTCACATGGACAAATTCATCTGAAAATGTGCTTTTAAGAACAGTCATCTTTTCATGGACATTCTTTAAGAAGAATGCTGTCTCCAGCAGCCCAATGTCATGTCTTCCGTCAACAAAACGCCGGGTGGACATGTACCATCGGAGGCAGCCAGAGTGGCAGTGGACACAATTTCACAGCAGCATTTCATTTTGTGGGTTACACCGGGAAGGAAGCATGGCTGTCCGCATGCAGCAAACAGTGATTTTGCCTCCCGCTGTATTCCATGGAGAATGTTCAAGGTCTCACGCCATAAAATGTCCAGGCGACCGCCACTGATACAGCCCTTCAGTTCCGCTTTTTCGTTCAGTTAAAACAAAACACTAATTTTTTCCAAAATTATATTAAAACGCTTTGGAGTCCGGATAGAGGACTCTCAAGGTCCAGATCCAGACCAGAGTCCACCAGTTGGTGACCCCCGTTCTAGTGCAACCTCTGCCTGGTGATCTCAATGTTGTGTTCATCCGACTGGAATGATTTACTCCATCATTATTATTATTATGGATTTCCATCTTGCAAAAGTTTTAAACAACTCCTCATTTCTTTATATTTTGTTTCCAAGAAGCCAGACTTTCTTGTAAATTTCAAAGCTGGCTTAGGCAGCAGTTCTCTGGGCTTTCTGAAGGCCTTTCAAAGTCTTTCTTTAGACACTGGCTGCTTTTTCTCATTTTCTGTCTAGTCCTTGTACCTGAACATTGTCCAGTTACATCTTTTTTGAGGGAACTGAACAAATGAAGGACAATATTAGAACTGTCAGGCCTAAGAAACCATCTACAGCAGGAGAACAAAATCTCAAATTCAGTACATTATCAAGCAAAGACCTGACACAGGGCCTGAGAGGTTCACCTGACTGAAGCCTCATCAAGAGTTTTGGACAGTACTGTATGTGACACCATGAGGCGTCATTGTTTAACACAACAGACATCGAGCTCATATCAAAGACAAAGGTGGTCAGAAGAGGACTTACAATAAGGGGGCGTCCCAATTC
This sequence comes from Pholidichthys leucotaenia, assembly GCA_020510985.1. Taxonomy (NCBI): domain Eukaryota; kingdom Metazoa; phylum Chordata; class Actinopteri; order Cichliformes; family Pholidichthyidae; genus Pholidichthys; species Pholidichthys leucotaenia. The sequence goes on along the minus strand of CM035841.1, from coordinate 423,888,978 downwards.
ACCCCACCCCTCCATTTTGTACATTCATGATGAATGGGTAAAACAGACGGGTAGGGCTAAGGGGTATGGTGAAGGGGTGAACTGGGATGCACCCTAAGTCTTGAAGTTTTTTTCCTTTCGATCAGCAGTCACTTAATAATGACTATACTCATTTACTCAAAGTTACTTTCCAGATCTTTGTATTTATATGTACTAGTGCATACCCGTGCACACCCGTAGAAACCAAGTATAAGCATGTATTTCTGCACACAGATAAGACATCATGTAGCGAGTCCTATGATGGCTGACATCATAGGAACATCATTGGACATCATGCAGACATCATAGGCACCTCATAGGCAGTCCTATGATCGTGACCCGTCCATGCCCGTAGAAAGCAAGTATAAGCAAGTATTTCTGCATGCCCGTTGCTGAAGGGTCTCCTCCTGTCTAAGACGGCTGTGTTGTTCACAGTCATGGCTGTGACGTACTGCTGGAACCTCAGGTGTTTCATCTTCATGGCATCTTTCCTGACGTGCAGCAGTTCTCCTCACTGTATTGCTCTCCATGTCGTGGAACATCATCAGCAACTCTATACTTTCCTGGCATGCAGCAGTTGTCCTCACTCTATTGCTGTCCATTTATGTAGCGTCTGGTTTAAATTAGTGTGTCCTCTTAATCGGGTGACGAGTATTTCTGCGCTCCTGTTTCTGCCAGCTCCCATTCCAGAGTTTACCTGCTTTTGAATGTCATAAAGATGTCTTCCTGTGTCTACTGAGTGCCAATATTCTTGCCACTTTTCCACTATATAATTTTTAATTATTGATTTGTCTTCTAACTTACCGAGTGAGATTTTCAGATTAACTGCTTCCCATGATGTTGAGTGAGACTTCCAGATTTACTGGTTCACATGATGTCCCTATGTAGGACCGCCATAGCAAGTGCTATGAATGTGAGTGACGGTCTATATGACATCATGTAGACAGCAAGGCAGGCATCACTGACATAGGAACATCATAGGACAGTATGGTCTGTATGACTTCATTTAGACATCAAGGTAGGCATCAGTCTATGTGACATCATAAAGACATCAAGGCAGTCATCCTATCGTAAGCTGTTCTATCATGCCGAAATCATAGGAACATCATAGGCTGTCTTATCATGCAGAAATCATAGGCACATCATAGGCCGGCCTATGATGTCCTATGATCGTTACAGACAGACACACACACAAACTGACAGAGATTTCTTGAATTTATAGATACAGATAGATGTAGAGACTGACCTGGATGCCATTGTGAATGAACCCATGGCGGTACCGAGCGGGCCTCAGATGGGGGTACTCTTCAGTGCTGGTCACTCTGATCCCCCACACCGACTTCCAGGCATCATAGAGCTGACTATGAACAGGGTAAACCCCAGAGTGGTGTGGAGCTACTGCATAGCCCATATCTGTAGGGATGCCATGCTCCTGCAGAGAGGGAGGCGTATGATGAGCAAAGCCACAGCCACTTTAACACATTACTAGAATAATAATATCTAAAACTAATATCATCAAGATCTACTCCTAAACTAGAGACATCAGGAGGAGAGCAATAACTGGACTGTTGCTCCGTGATGCAAAGTTCTCTCAAATTAAATTCTGGTTTCATTTGAAAAAAAAAAAAAAAAAAAAAGGTCCTAGAGTCTACAGGAAGACACTCAAAGGCATTTAAAGTTCCATGTGAGCTTTCCTCCGTCTGTGATTATTTGGGGTCCCCTGCCATCTGCTGTTGTTGGTCCACTGTGTTTATCAAGTCCAAAGTCAACGATGCTGTCTATTAGGAAATTTTAGCGCACTTCATGCTTCCATCTGCTGAAAAGCTTTCTAGAGATGCCGATTTCCTTTTTTCAGCAGGACTACCAATGGTTTGCTTATACCTATGTCACTGAGACTGACTGGCCAGACAACTCACCTGACCTGAAGCCCACTGAAAATCTATGGCGTATTATCAAGACAAAGACGAGACACATCTGATTCAAAAATAAAGACTGCAGTCAAAGCTACTTGGACTCCAATAACACCTCAGCAGTAACATAAGCTGATCACCTCCATGATATATTGCACTGGCGAAGTATTTCACGGTTATGAGTTGTGGCCTAGTTGATATTGGCATCCGCCCCACAGCTGGGGAGTTGGGGGTTCAAGTCCCAGCCGGGTCATACCAAAGACCATATAAAAACGGTACTTCCTGCCTTCTAGCTTGGTGCTCAGCATAATAGAGTGGGGGAATGAAAAGTTGTTTGTGGCGGCACCTTGCATGGCAGCAGCCCCTCTGATTCTAGATGTGATTAACATTGTAGATAGGAGAAACGTAATTTCATTCAACTGTACATGATTAGCTGTATGGACTGAATGACAAAGTTGTCAAAAAAAGAAATCCCAACCAGGTACTGACAGTAAAAATGAACATAGTACATTGAAAATGTTGTTGAAATATTAAATTCTAGACTACTTTATTTATGCACTTTGAGAGTTTTCTTTTTTTAAAATCAGCAGTGAACATGACAAGGCTACTTCAATTTATCTGCCACTGCATTATAATGCAACTTTGATGTTAAGCTGCTGCGGACCTTTGCTCAAGGAAATTTTCGCAAACTGGACCTCTCTAACTGTAACTGAATATCCAAGCCCTGTGAGGAAAAACACCATTTTTAGGGGGAGAAACCTTTGACATACCTAGGCTGAGGGAGGGAAAGTTATTAGCTATGACCAGACTGAGAAGATCTTACCTGAGCAAAGACCTTGTTTAGCCTCATTTGCTCAGCCAGAACGCTAACATTGTGAAAAAGGTGTGGCTGCATGTGGCTCCACATGTGAGGGAACCACCAGAAATCCATCCTGTGCTGCAGGAGCATGTCATCACCCCGATCTTCCTCATCAGTGCCTGAAAACATGCCAATACATTGCTTCTATTCTGTGATCCGATCCACATTATACAAGCTTCTGACATATACGCCCGTCCATTAATCTAATGGCAACTGAATAAGGTTGGTGGCAAAATTATGGTACAACCTGACCAACTGGTATCTTGCAAGGTATATTCAGGGCCACATTATAGATAAAAGCATTATACACACAAGATACTATCTGCAGGCCTCTCTCGTGTATCTTGAATTGCTCAGAAGTGCAAAATCAACAAATGACCAAAATAAAAATGGAAAAAGAGTAACCTTTAATTTAATTGAAACCAAATCAAAGGTTCAAACTGAGACAAGGTCCACACCTGTGTGATAGAACTTTCCAGAAAATCCCAAGTTGAAAGTGAAATTCGGGACCAATAATTTCAGCTTGTTCTGGGTGTTGAGCAATGCCTGTGAAAAGAAAACAGATGTTAGCAATGGCTGAACTTACTCAACGACAGCATTCATTGTTCATTTTACTGCTAGCAAAAATAAATGGCTGCTTAACCTCAACGATCCAACAATGATAAGAAAACAGATTGCTAGCTAGTTGAGCAATGTTAAAAAAAAAAACATTACTGCTGCATAGTAAGCTAGGTAGATACACGATAATCATTTTGCTGTAGTTTTTAGGGAAAAAAACCCCATCCCATTTATAATCTTGACCCACTTCTGTCCAACATCTTTGTCCACTGCATACCCAGGATATTTGTGTAAACTACTAAGTCTTAGAAAGGGACACGCAACATGCACTAATGGTCTTAGTAGTTCACAATCTTGCTAAAGCAACAAGCAGTGCACAGATTCTTCCCAATTTCTTTCACGTTTTTGGTCAAAAGTGATGATAAATAAAAAGAAAAAAGAAATTAAGCAACTGTAAGGACAGCTTGTGTTCAAATGGGGGCATATCTCAAGAAGATGCTAAAGCATTAATGGAGGGTTATTTACTTCCAGTGTTTGGCCAGATTGGTCTGCATGACAAAACACACCCTACCATATTCTGGTCCTCATCCTAATAAAGGCCAGCATGAGTCCAACAAATCTACCTACGGGTACAAATAAAGTAACCTGAACCTGAACCTGAGTCCGCAATGGATGAACGTCAAAGTAGACCTTGGTGTGACATTCCAGGACAACTATTTACACTCATGATGTTTTCTTCCAAATACAAACGGATACATTATTTTGTGTTAAACCTGAATAAAGTTTATTGTAGGCCATCATGAAAAGAACATGTATTTGTGGACTAATACACATGCTTTACTTTGCCATTACACAGCAAAGCAAGAATACTGCAAGAAGTTACTTCTCTTCCACAGAAGATTTCCAAAACTGTGTATCAGTTTGTTCAACCAGACCGTCAATGACAGAGTAGCTCATTCCGGCCTGACAAAATCACCCAGAGAGTGCTCAGCTCTCCGGCTCGTTGACCTTGACCTTAAGCACATCCTACATACAGATGAATGTAGGATATGCTTAAGGTCAAGGTCAATGGCCTAGGAAAAGAAACATCTTTTGTGAGTTCATAAATGTCCAGATCTTCTGACCTTGACCTCAACCTGGATGTAGACCCTCCTGAGGAAGACTGAGTTTTGTGATGACTGGGGCAATTGCCTAGGAAGAGTAACGATTCCCTGAGATGTAGACAGACAGACGATGAATGCCACATCATCACATTAGCTCCTTTCAGTTTCGTCGGAATGAGCTAATAAATGGTTTAAAGACTTAAGACTTTTTCATCTCGTTTATGCACGATCTTCATCTGAAATGAAAGACTCAAATGTCCTATAAGTATGTTATAAAAAAGAGCAGTTTAAACACTTTTTTGAAAACAGAACTACAAATGCATTTGGGGTTGTAAAAGTGTAAAAGCAGCATGGTGGATCAGTGGCAAGCACTGTAGCCACACAGCTAGAGTCTGTGCTCGAACCCAGGAGAATTCCTTCTGTGTGGTGCTGACATGTTTCCCTCATGCTTCTGTGGGCTTACTCAGGCTAGTACAGTTTCCTCCCTCAATCCAAAGATATGAATATGGCAGTGCACTTCATAGTAGCAGGATGTTAATAATTTGAAAGCTTGGAGAAACATAATTTCATTCTACTGTAATACCTTCCTGTGTATAGAAGGAAAGACAAAGTTACATTTACTTAAAAGTGATATTCACCCTTTTGCATAGTTTATAATCTCTATCAGCAACTAAATTCAGTCTGTTAAGAATAGAAATGTGCAACAGTTGACAGAAGTGCTGAAAAACTAGCATTCAAAACCATGCAAAAAACCCTCATCCTGACCCCTTTAGCATGTGAGAGAAGAATTTCTCCTGCAGTCTGAATCCCTCTGATCATCTGTAGCTCCTTGTGTAACTAAGGCCAAAAAGGCTGACCCACCTCCACATCAGACACCTTCATGCGGGTTCCTTCCTTGCCAACAAATATATCATCCACATCCACAAGGATGTAACGGTCCAAGGACAAACACAATCTCTTCCCTGTTAGGTACGCGATGGCGTCAACAAACACCAGCTTGTGAAGCCAGTAGTTGAGATTATTTCCAAAAAGAACTCTCTGGATGCCATCGTGGAGTCCCAAGTCCTGTATCACTGTAGCATGGAGGGCCCGTAGATGGTTGGGTCCAAAGTGTGCCAGTGCCTCAGAGGACTTGGTGCTGGCCAAAAGCACTGGCTCATAGGTAGAGTGGTTGGACTGAAAAATTGTCCAGTCATCCCCTGGTAAAGAGCCTTGCTCCACCTGGTTGGGCTTGGTGATGTAGAGTAATGGTGCATTGGGATTGATGCGGTAGTCCCTGAGGCCCAGGTGTGAATGTAGAAAGAGGGGAAAGCCTTTGAGCTGTGCACTGAGAAGAGAGTTTTCATTAGCTTTAAAGAAGCCAATAACACCCACGCCATACTCAGCACAGTACTTGTCCAATAGGTCACGGTTCCATGCATCCAGGTTGACATATTTCAACACATTCTCAAAGATGATCAACGTGTAGCGTCCACGATTACGTTCTGTCAATGTGGGCATATCACCTTTACCGGGAGCAATCTCTGTCCGATAGTGGAAACGACTTGATTCCAATATGGCTACAATCTCCTGGCCTAGCTGAGAGTAGATACTCTCTACAAACACCAAAACCACAGGCTCCGTCTTTGAATTGTCCACTGCTTTCACCTGACGCAGTCGTCCCTGGCGTGGAGGAAGGAAAAGGGGTGCCCTCTGGCCACCAGGCCCCCCTCCAGCAGCCCCAGTACTCACTCCTGGTGGCATCCCCCCACCACAGTCACTAAAGGGCAAAGGTGGGGCTTCCTTGATTTTGGGGCTGTTGGAGACATAGTAAGCTAAGAAAGCCATGGAGAGCAAGGAGAAGACAATAAGAGCCAGGATGAGGCGGTGAAGCTCCAGCTGGCGGACTCCTCGCGTTAGTTTCCAAACACCCAAGCCTGCGCCCACCATGGTGTTGGAGGGCTGAAGCAGGAGTGGTCAGTAAGCAGTGGCAATGAATAGGGGAGGAGGGGTAAAAGGTGAGGGGCGTGGAGGAGGAAGATTGAGCTGTAGATGCTGACACCGAGTTATGCTGGTGAATAGCCATTTACACTAGGTCACCATGGCCACCATCATTCGTGCCCTGCTTTCTACTCCTAGCTTGGCAGTGCAAAAACACTAATGGACTAAAACAATGATGGAAAAAGAGGAAGGGATTTTTTTTTAATGGGAAGCAATGGAAATTCATCCGATAAAAACAAAGTGCTGTGATGTCTTAAAGAGGACCGTTTGGTCCAAAATATCTAGTCTTGAGTGTAGCCTCGGGTTCCTGGCGTTTCGGTACTTTTTTCAGGCTGTGCAGATGTCTCTATATGTGGATGTGTTGCTCTGTAGATGCCTGCGTAGTTGGTCAGCTGTAGAGGTGTCAGTGTTGGCGATCCGTGCATCAGGGGTAAACCCCCTTAAGACACCAAACCAGGGCATCCTGCAGAAAACAGATGGAGAGTGAAATGAGACCAGGAAACAAAAGAAGAGAAGAAATGATCAGAATGCCTAAAATACAAGCATAACTGCCACACAGCCCCAAATCAGAAAAGGTTATGACAGAAGAAAATTAAAGAACCTTTGTCAGCAAGCTCACATACCCCATCCATCTGCATGTCAGTGGCTCCTAAGGAGAACTGATCAACATAAAATGGGCAGGAAAAAAATAAGTCCCCCTCCTCAAAAACTGAACTCCTCATTTGAGTCAAACCTTCTGTACATGGGTGCATCTCAATAAATTAGAACATTTTCGAAATGTGAATTTATTTCATTAATTCCACTCAAAAAGTGAAACTCGTATAAATTCATTACACACAGAGTGATATATTTCAAGTGTTTCTTTTAATTTTGATGATTATGGCTTACAGTTAATGAAAACCCAAAATTCAGTCTCTCAGAAAATTAGATAACACAATTAAAAAAAAGTGGATTTTTAATCAAAATGTTGGCCGACTGAAAAGTATGTTCCTGTACACACTCGGTACTTAGTCGGGGCTCCTTTTGCATAAATTAGGCTACTGCATCAATGCGGCATAGCATGAAGGTGATCAGCCTGTAGTACTGCTCAGGTGTTATGGAGGCCCATGTTGCTTTGATAGCAGCCTTTAGCACATCTGTATTGTTAGGTCTGGTGTCTCATCTTCCTCTTGACAACAGTCCATAGATTCTCTATGGGGTTTAGCTCAGGACAGTTTGTTGGCAAACCAAGCACAGTGATGCAGTGCATCCGGAAAGTATTCACAGCGCTTCAGTTTTTCCACATTTTGTTATGTTACAGCCTTATTCCAAAATGGATGAAATTAATTTTTTCCTTCAAAAATTCTACACACAATACCCCATAATGACAATGTGAAAAAAGTTTTTTTTTTTTTTTTTTAGATTTTTTCAAATTTATTAAAAATAAAAAACTAAGAAATCACATGTACATAAGTATTCACAGCCATTGCTCAATACTTTGTTGAACCACCTTTGGCAGTTATTACAGCCTCAAGTCTTTTTGAATATGATGCCACAAGCTTGACACACATATCTTTGGGCAGTTTGGCCCATTCCTCTTTGCAGCACCTCTCAAGCTCCATCAGGTTGGATGGGAAGTGTTGGTGCACATTTTCAGATCTCTCCAGGGATGTTCAATTGGATTCAAGTCTGGGCTCTGGCTGAGCCACTCAAGGACATTCACAGAGTTGTCCTGAAGCTGCTCCGTTGATATCTTGGCTGTGTGCTCAGAGTCGTTGTCCTGCTTAAAGATGAATTGTCACCCCAGTCTGAGGTCAAGAGCACTCTGGAGCAGGTTTTCATTAAGGATGTCTCTGTACATTGCTGCATTTGTCTTTCTCTCTGCCTAGTCTCCCAGTTCCTGCCGCTGAAAAACATCCCCACAGCATGATGCTGCCACCACCATATTTCACTGTAGGGATGGTATTAGCCTGGTGATGAGCAGTGCCTGATTTCCTCCAATCATTAATTCCTCCAATTAATGCTAGACATTAATCTCGACGTATTTCAACTTTTAGGTGGTGGGCCGAGTGGCTCTATCTGCTTTAGTTTTTGAGATGATCAATCTTCATCTAGAGAGTAGCTGATTTTCACACATAGGCTAACTCACATTTTTCAAAACATGAATCTGTTTGTTGGCAGGCTAAGTATGTGCACATTTTTTATGAAAATTAAACTTTAGTTACGAAACCTGATAAGGCAGCTCTGAGGCAATCACTAAGGACCTCTATATGCTTAACCAATCAAAGCAGTGCTCCATGGTCACCTGACTTCAGTCATTGTCAGAAATAACTGTAAAAGAAAGATGGGCTGAAGGCTGCAATTTCATCAGCTAGGTAAGCATAATAACGCTATATTTATGTCTCTGTATTTTTTTCATGTTACAGATCTCCATAGTTAATATTACAACCAAATGCTGCTCCCCATTGTCCCTTGTCTTGTGTAGCATATCACTAAATAAAGTAATTACATGTCCTTCGCGTTGTCCTGCTGATGAGCGTCTTTTTTCATACTGTTCGTCTTCTTTTGCTTTAGTTCTTGTTTTTGTAGATTTTATAGATTTTTAAGTAATAATTTGTAAATAGCTTAGCAAAAATATGTTGAGATCAACTAGAAAGAAGAAAGCCCCATGGAAGAGGAGGAAATCTCAGGAGAAGTGTCCCAATCTCAACCACAGTGATACAGTTTGTATCACTGGATATTTATTCCCAGCTTTGTTACAATAATTTTTTCAATATCTATTTATATTATTTCTATTTATTTTTTTTCCCAATATCTAGTGTATTTTTTTTTCTTATTGGCTTTGTTTCAAATTGCTTTGTCATTATTATATTTATTACTTATTCGTATACTACTGAACATTTGTTCCTGAAACACAAGTTTCTTTTGGATAAATCTTATCATTATTGTCCCAAACAAGAGTCGCTTCCAAATGTGTCTATATGCTTTCTGGGATGACAGTGTCACCTCGTTGTATCTGAAGCTGTGCTAAGTCTGTGTCATGTTCAAGCACTTGTGAGTTAGAAGAGCAGTGTCCTAAACCACTTAACACACCTATTAGTTGAGCTGATCCTGTCATGTGCCTAACAGCCATGGCCAATGCACAGTGCTTTGGTATAGGCCATCTCCCTTTTGTTGTCTGTCTCATAATATCCTGAGAAATAGAGACAATCTTCTCTGCATCATCTTCACAGACTTTCACTCTTTCATTATCAGTTACAGTATTTGTGGTTATAGCTGTCGTCCAAGCAGTGAAATTGAAGAGCTGATTTGATATCAGGTGTGAGGCAGCTGATAGTGTGAGCTGTTGTGCTGTTGGTGGCCAACTAATTTTAGGTGTTGTTTTATGCTTCTCCAATATAACATCTTTTAGTGTCATAGCTGCATGCAACAACAGCCTCGTTCTCACTTGTTAGTCATCTTTAAGTGTTCTCATATTGTCAATATGATAAGATGATGCTGATGAGGGTGATGTTGATGAAGAAGACGAAACTTCAGCTTGGAGCATTTCATAAGGTGTCAGATCTTTCTTGTAGACAAATATTTTGATAACTTTTGAAAACTCAAAAAAGGATATGACTGCTGTAGTTTGACCTTTAAGGAGGAAGATTTGTAAGAGGAGATGTTAGTGCCCTGCGTCTCAGACATATTTCTTGAAAAGGGCATTTAACTTTGACAGTTTGAACACCTGTCCTTTCTTCAGTATTCTTTCCTCCACTATGGACGTACAGAAGTGCTTGTACCCAATCTGATAGTGGCTACTCCCTGTGCAGTCATGTGTGTTTTTGTACAAAAATATGGTGTAATTCCTGTAACATGTGTAACGATACATGGCTTCCGAGGCAACAAGATCAAATCCCCATATATTTCTTAACATGTCTTCATCCTTTCTTGCTTCAGCTGCCTGTAGCAGCTTGTCTGCTGTCAGTGTTTCACACTGCTGAAGTTTCTCCGTTAGCCTCTTTCGATTATATTTTTGAGTTGTATACTTTTCCCTTCTGCATATGATGCATTGCCTTGGGAGCAGATGTGGTGCTCTTCTGAGGTGGACTGGAACCTCTGTTTTTGTTGACCAGAGAACCCGGTTTGGTTGGGGTTTTGTAGCGGAAGTATGTGGTTCTTCATCTAAAATATTGTAAAGGAGACAAAATTGGGTGAGATGCTTAATTTGGGACAACTACCTATTTACTGCATAAGTGTTCATTCTAAAGATAACTACACTGTGTTAACATTGTCTCTTCTGTTCTACAGGTAACTCCAGCTGCTCAGACATTCCTGACACACTCCTGGACCTGTCTGGATCTTTCCATCTTGTCTTAAATTGGTTATATGTAGAATGTGGTCTTCATGACTAGAAAAGCGTATATAAATGCAGGTTAGTTAGTATTAATGTTTACACTCATTAATGTACATGATCAGTTCAGATGGAGTTCATCAGATTAAAAATGAATACGCACCATCACTTGTGTGTACTGATTTCTGTGTCCTTTCTTGGGCTCTTTCAATATTTCCTGTATTAGCATACTGCATGTAGCATTGTCTATGATAGCCTATGTTAACTGACGCATCTGAAGGGTGGGTATCATGCAAATTATATTTTTCTATTACTTTTTCAGCTATTTTGCTTTCCTTTGTCTCAAGATTTACCCACTCTATCTAACATGGCATATTTTTTTTCCAACTCCTGTCTGAAAATTGAATGATATTTTCTAAAGAGCTTGTAACATGTATACAGCACTCCATACCTGTCTCTGATATTCATGCTAGCCAATGAAAGCACGTGTCTGACTTGACATAACTGGCATATTATAAATAAAGATAGGCCCATACCAAAACAAGAAAATGAGCAGCAGACATAAGGGTGGGACAGACTAGTTTATTTTAACATTCTGATCAGACTTAAATATAAGAAGTGATGCTGGTGTAATAGTATATTATGAATAAATATCAAATTTCCTAAGGATGTTGTGGTACACTGTTCTTCATGGTATTATATATTTTGTTCACAGAATAAACCTGAAAATGTATGTGATAATCTGTGAGGTAATGAATCAAGGCTAATAAATGTATTATGCTCCATAATTTTGCACTTGTCTGGGTGTTTATTTCAACAATCAACACGCGTTTATTTTTCTGTAAGCTAGTTAAATTCTTGAAAATCATTCACGTCAGACCCGCTGCATTTTTACCCTGGGACGGGGGGGGGGGGGGGTCCTGATTAAGTTGAACGTGATTGGTGTATGCAGTCACCTACCGCAACCTGATTGGTTCCTCAGCTAGCGCTGTTCAGAAAAATGCTGGAGAGGACTGACGATAAAAAGTAAGCTTATTAAAAAAATGCGGGCAAACCGAGGCTGCCAACAAATTTTCTCAGATTTACCAAAAATAGAGAAGACTATATTTAAAAAAATATTGTACTCTCCAGATGGGGATCGATCAATGACACAAAAAACACACTTGGCCCACCACCTATTTGTAGAAACAATGACTTCTTACCTTTGTGTTAAACAACGGTTTTCTGGTCGTTCACCCAGAACATCTGAGGCAGGTGAACCCATCCTTTGGTTAAATGAACATAAGCCTCTAATGATTTATAGCTTTTAAATTGCTCATGGGTTTATGCGCTCACCCCACAAACCAGGCAGGCAAACACATCTGACAGCGTGACTCGAGGCAGTTGGTCGAGATCCATGGTCCATTTCTTGTGCTCATATCAATCAATCCCATTTACTTCTTTAATTTTTTAGAGGTAGCGCTCCTTTGCTTCCTTATTCAGCTTCTCTGAATAAGGAATTTGAATTTTCTGTTTGCTCCATTCCATTGCACGCATGTCTGTTCACGTTAGCAGTTGTCTAGACTACAGGTAAACAAAGAACCCAGACGATGGCGACACTGGCCCAGAATGCAGCGTGGCATGATGTCATGACGTCAATGCCCATTCTCTATATAATAGTAAGGGAAACACTGCAAAAGAAATGACCTTTCCCAAAATCAATGGAACTCCTTGTTAGATGTGTCTGAGTGGTGAATGTGTCCAAGGTATTGATGAGTTAAAAATTAATTCCCTTCCACCGTATGTGGGACACCATGTAGTGTATAGGGCAGCGCCTATCTCCGTTTATAAAGGTGCCTTCACACCAAACGCGAACGTATGGCGCGAATAAAACATGCAAAGTCAATGGAAAGAGGTCAGCACATGCAAAATTGCGCATTTGTGCATTCAAGTCCAAAGGATACAGGGATGAGAATGGGGTTTGGGAAAAAAAGAGGAAACTAAGCCAGGGGTCTTGGGGGACGCAGGAAGCAAGCTAACGAAATCTGGTGTTTTAGAATGCTCAAATGTGGTCTTATATTTAAAGTTAGAACTAAGTACAAATGCATTTATAGTTTACCTTTTTAATCTGCTGCTGTATCACATGTGTAATCATGTTCAATACTGTTTTGATTCAGTGTCGCACTTTATTGAGAAACAGAAAATGTCACTTCCATATTTACATGCCTGTGCTACTACTCTATGAACTTATGTACAAGTCAACGTATTCTTCACATCTAATTGTGCAATTTTTTCTTCTTGGCTACCAAAGCCTGGAGCCGTTCTGTAGCCTTCCTCTTCTCTGATTTTCTGTGGGCAAGCAGTGCCTGCTTAGCTGCAGCTTCTCTATTCCTTTTCATGGCTGCCTTGCTTGCCACAGAATCATGTTGAACATTGAGTTCTTTCTGTTTCATTTCCTTCTCTTTCCTTTTTTCTTCCTTTTCATGCCTGTAGGCACTTGCTGCATTTTTGAAGTTGACACACAGCCTTTCATCAATTTTGGAGTGCTTGACATAATGTTTCTTGAAGAAAGCAAGTGATGATGTGTCTCTAGCCTTGAGACTGTACTTCACAGTTTGAATTGAGCTGAATGTGTTAATGTTCATTCTAGTTGACCTTATGTCAATGATATCTCCCATGGTGTTGAATGATGACTCAACTCTAGGCCCATGGAAGCAGCTTAGAGACACCATAGCCATTCTAGAGAGAGCTGGATAGTTGTTTGTTGTGAAGACTTTTCCCCACCAGACATCTACTCTTCCTTCCTCCAAAGTTTGTTTCAGGCTTGAGTCTACCTGGAACTTCCTGATTTCCATAGACACTGAATCCTTCTCCTTGTCTGTCAGGAAAGGGTCCAGGAGCTGACTGAGTTTCTCTAGGGCCTTGGTACCTTAACTGTGTCCCTTAGCAGCAGGATCAAGGGCAGACATTGCTTGAAGCAGTGGGTTGTTGAGGGGCAGTCGCTTCTGCATGTGCTTTCCACAACTGATGTATGCAGTTGACGCTTTTTTGAGAAATTCCAGGCACACGTGCATTTGTTAGTGTTACTAGGAATATATGGTTCCAAGGTTGTCATAGCCAGGAGCGGCACTGGGGTTAAGCTCCCAGTGCTCATAAAATGCTCCTTACGGCGTGCGTCTCGAAAAGCCTCTGACAACTAAGTCCAACTCCTAGCCTGCCCGTGTGGTTTAGTCTCTAAGCCTGGCGGAACTGCTTTTACTAATAGGAGAAGGGGCGAGGGCGGATCTCTGGCGCCTTAAAACCAGATGCTTCGGGTAGATGGTGGCTCGTCAACCTGGGAAGGTAGCCCATCTAGGGGAAGGTAAAACCTGATTTCAAACCGCCGCTGCCTTGCGGCATACCCGGTCACGGGAAAGGCTTCGGGAGTCAACCCTGAGGAAAAATCCGGAGTCGGAGCCCCTAAGGCAGTTCTATGTTGTGCTCAACATCGTTCTGGCAGCTCCTGCAACGGCGCTGGTGCCAAACTGTAGCAGCCCCGCTGTTCCTTTGGATTCATCAGTGATGTGGAGAGGGGGAACATGCTGCATGGGCAACATCTTATCCTCCATATCTTCCTGCCCAGGCTTGAATCCTACCAACGCCCAACGCTGGAAGGTAGAACACCGGATCACTGGAGAGGACACTCCAGCTTCGCCTTTGGCGTAGACAAAACACGGGGAATGACAGTTACCGGTTATAAGCCACCGCTCAATTGGCGTAGAGCTCGGCGCCAGGGGTTATTCCCGACGGTGGGAGGGATCATCGGATCTCACTGGACAGCTACCGCCCGCCTCAAGCTGGGCAGCCCCCAGCCAATAAGGTGATGTCCCGCCACAGCTTGCTTTCCTCATTGGGTGCATGGGGATGAGGAGAAGTCCGAACAGCAGGCTGAGAACTTTCGCACCAGGCAAGACAATAAAACAAAAGAGACCAACTCTAAAACTGGGAACTTGGAACGTCCGCACTATGATGACAGGACTCGCTACTAACCTCAAGGACATCAACGACACCAGGAAGACTGCCATCATCAATAATGAGCTGAAGAGACTGGGAGTGGATATCGCCACTCTCCAGGAAACACGGTTGGCTGACGCAGGCACACTGAGAGAGAAGGACTACACGTTCTACTGGCAGGGAAAGGGCAATGACGAACACAGGGAACACGGAGTGGGCTTTGCAGTGAAGAACACCTTGCTGAAGATGGTGGAACCGAGCAGCACTGGCTCTGCACGACTCCTCACCCTCCGCCTGAACACCACTCAAGGCCCAGTCACCCTCGTCAGTGTGTATGCCCCAACACTGACAGCCACACCAGAGGCAAAAGACGAGTTCTACGAGAATCTCGCAACAACTGTCAGGATCGTCCCCAACTCTGAACAACTCATTCTCCTTGGAGACTTCAATGCCAGAGTGGGTGCTGACCACGACTCCTGGCTCTCCTGTCTTGGACCTTTTGGCGTGGGCAGAATGAATGACAACGGACAGCGGCTGCTCGAGTTCTGCACATATCACGATCTGTGCATCACAAACTCGTTCTTCAAGACCAAGCCCCAACACAAGGTTTCCTGGCAACATCCACGCTCAAAGCACTGGCACCAGCTGGACTTGATCCTGACCAGGCGCACCTCACTGAAGAATGTGCTAATCACCCGTTCGTTCCAGAGTGCAGATTGCGACACAGACCATTCATTGGTGTAAGACCGCCCCACTGCTGCCATTGCATGACGCCCTCTGCCAGTGTTGGAAGGAAGGTGCCGTACCACAGGACATGAGGGACGCCAAGATCATCACCCTCTACAAAAACAAAGGGGAGAGAAGCGACTGCAACAACTACAGGGGCATCTCCCTCCTCAGCGTTGTTGGCAAAGTCTACGCATGAGTTGTTCTCGTTCGTCTACAGAAGCTTGCCGAACGTGTCTACCCCGAGTCTCAGTGTGGCTTCCGCGCTGAGCTATTGACGGTAGACATGATATTCTCCATCCGCCAACTCCAGGAGAAATGCAGAGAACAGAACATGCCCCTGTACGTCGCCTTCATCGACCTCACCAAAGCGTTCGATCTGGTCAGCAGAGAGGGCCTTTTCAAGATCCTGCCAAAGATAGGATGCCCACCAAAGTTGCAAAGCCTCATTGAATCGTTTCACACCAACATGCTGGGGATAGTGCAGCACGATGGCAACGTCTCAGAGCCTTTCAACATACGCAGCGGAGTGAAACAGGGCTGTGTACTTGCGCCAACCCTCTTTGGGATTTTCTTTGCTATGCTCCTGAGGCATGCCTTCAGCACAGCAACAGAGGGAATCTACCTGCACACAAGATCTGACGGCAGACTTTTCAACCTCGCCCGCCTGAAAGCCAGAACCAAAGTACGCGAGGCTCTAATCAGAGACATGCTGTTCGTAGACGACGCTGCAGTCACAACCCACACACAGCAGGAGCTTCAGACCCTTATGGACCGCTTCTCCCAGGCATGCAAGGACTCTGGGTTTACCATCAGCCTGAAGAAGACTAACGTCTTGGCGCAAGGCACGGAAGCACCACCAACCATCACCATTGACGACTACGAGCTGGAGGTCGTGAATCAGTTCACGTACCTGGGGTCCACGATCAGCAACAACCTCTCCCTTGATACAGAGATCAACAAGAGGATTGGAAAATCAGCCTCCACACTCGCTCGCCTCACCACACGAGTGTGGGAGGATCCCAAACTCTCTGTCAAGACGAAGATGGCAGTGTACAACGCCTGCGTCATCGGCACACTGCTCTATGGGAGTGAGACGTGGACAACATACGCCCGGCAGGAAAAGAGACTGAACTCCTTCCACTTGCGCTGCATTCGCCACATCCTGGACATATCCTGGCAGGACAAAGTGCCCAACACAGAAGTTCTGTCCCGCGCCGGCCTTCCCTCCATGTTCACTCTACTCAGGGAGCGCAGGCTCCGCTGGCTAGGCCACATTCACCGTATGGAGGATGGCAGAATCCCCAAAGACGTCCTCTATGGAGAACTGGCAACTGGCAAGAGAGACGCTGGCCGCCCACAGCTGCGTTTTAGAGACGTCTGCAAGAGAGACATGAAGGCCCTGGAGATCAACACAGAGCACTGGGAGGACCTTGCAACGGACCGCTCCAAATGGAGAGGCACCCTGACCAGACAGCTCAAGGCGGGTGAAGAGAGACTGACTGCTGCTGCAGATGAAAAAAGGACCCGCAGGAAGAACCGCCACAGACCCAGCAGCACGGAGACCACCCACAAGTGCGACCTGTGTGACAGGGACTGCCATTCGCGCATCGGCCTGTTCAGCCACAGGCGGTGCTGTTCCAGCAGAGTAGACGTTTAGGATTCTCTTCCATGGTCATCATAGACCGACGGAGGCCGACGACGACTAGGAATATAAAAAAAGTTGCATACAAGTATATTTTAACCCCTTGAACTCTTGTGAATTCCGCGGGCGGTCACGTCTCTGCATCTTAGTGTGTCTCAGTGTGCACTGAAAAAAAAAGCTGTATTTCCGGTCTTCCAGTACAGACACAGCCTTGTTACAACCTGAGAAAAAAGCTGTGTAATATATTCATTTTTTGTGGTATTTTTACAAAATTTTGACCTGAGCTTGAAAACACTTGGTTCTACATTTCTGTTGTGTTTTCCAGCCAGTATCTGACAGCTGTATGTTATTTGCAAGCATTTGTATCTAAAAAACACCCAGGCGAACTTTCTTGTTACTCAGTGGCAGGAGCACTTAGAGAGATTATGACTGTTTTGCCAAAAAATTCAGAGTATTTTCTTTTAAATGAGACTAACCCCATGAAGATGCTGCAAAGGATGGAAGAACAGCTTTTGATTTACTTTGGGCATGTTATTTTTAGTCGTTTTTAGGGAAGTTGAACAGAGTTCAACAAGTTAATATTTGAAAGATAATCTAAGAAAGTAAGTAAAACCTAAAAGATGTTTAATATTTTTATGCAATGACCACAAAGAAATTATGTTTACTAATAAAAGCAAAGATATCTTAGAAAAGGCAACCCAACACCACCCATGACAAAAAAAAAAACTTACACATGCATTATGTAACTCCTCCTAGTGAAACAAAAAATGATAAATTATATTCAAAATTCTTAGATTGCATTTCAAATTGTGAGAAAATATGTAATAACATAACAATCGATAATCAGCATTCAAATGCAATTAGTGTTTCAAAACAGGCATGACATCACAACTTACACATGCTATTTCATAACAAATTCATTACGTGAAAATTCTCAAGTACAGGTTCAGGTTACTTTATTTGTACCCGTAGGTAGATTTGTTTTGCAGTCTGGTGACATCCATATTTACAAGCCACAAATTACATTCAACATAGACACAAACACGGGCACATATGAAGCTGACTATAAACATGATAAGAATACTCACGGCTCTGGGGCTTCCGGTGACGCGGAACAGCATGGACGCATAAAAACTGAGCTCTGGCTCTAGCTCTATTTTTCCCCTAGACTCGAGACTCAAACCTGGGAAAAACGGCAATATTTTGCTGCCATAATGAGTGGGGACAAATTCAAGAAAGGCGGATATGGGCTACGAAACAATCCCGATAACGAAGCAACAAAAGAAATCTCGGCTAATGAAACGGACCTAACATCGGACCAACATGGCGACCGCATGGCTGGTTTGGACCTGATTCGAGTTACCGTGAGCGAGGCCGTGTCAGCCGGAATGGCAACTCTTCGAGCTGAATTAAAAACAGATTTACAGACTTCCGGTTATGGCTGCCACGTAGGACGGACGTGTCTCGCTCTGCTCTGCTCCTGGAGAAAAAAATCGGCAAATAACTCTCTCATTTGGGACAGAACGTATCCCAGCATTTGGGCGAGGATATGTCGGCGAAGCCTAAGGCTGGAAAACTAGGAAAAGGAAAAAGCGAGCCGCCGAAACAGTCCAAATTAACGGACTTTCAGGTCTGTGACGCAGCAAACAAGGCTCCATATATGGCGGAGGAGGCTGGCGGCGGTGCGATTTCTGCGGGGAATGGCGCAGATGCGCTGATGGCTGCCATGAGTTCAATGAGAGCGGACTTTTCCTCTAGATTTGATGGGATTATGACAGCGCTGGAAGGAATAAGAAAGGAATTGGGTGACTGTGTAGAACGAACGGCGCAGATGGAGCTCCGTCTCGCTAGTGCTGAAGATGACGTCACCCGTCTTCAATTAAAGGTGCGCACTTTGGAAAAAAAAAATAAATCTCTGGAAGATAATATTTTGGATTTGGAATCTCGGTCGAGACAGAATAATTTGAGGCTGGTGGGTCTTCCAGAGGAATCAGAAGGTCGGGACGTATGTTCCTTTCTGGAAAAGTGGATTCCGGAGGTGCTGGGCAGCGAGGAGTTGCAATCAGCAGTGGTTCTGGAAAAAGCACATCGCATTGGCCCACGGAGAGATAAGGGACCGCCGAGGACCTTAATTATGAAGTTTCTTAGCAACAGAGACAGGATGAAGATCTTCAACGCTGCACGTGCTAAAGGAGAGATTAAACACCAGGACCAGCAGGTGCGGTTCTACCCAGATTTGGCCACAGGAATCCAGCAATTGAGGAAGCAGTTTGATCCCGTACGTAAGGAGCTGCGCAACCTTGGGATTCGTCATGGTGTAATCTATCCTGCGAGACTGCTGACCACGTATGAGGGCAGAACCCACATCTTCAAGACCCCAGAGGAGGCGCAGGAGTTCATCAAGAAGATCAAAGAAGAAGAAGAGACTGGTGGGAGCTAAGCATGAACAAAATATAAGGTAGAATAATTAAGCATTTGCACAGGCATCTGACTGACTTGAAGTAAATAGTAAGTTTACAAAATATAGATTGTATTATATATTAAAAAAAACAAAACAAAAACAAAACAAACAAAAAAAAAAAAAAACTATGATGTACAAAGTTGTTAAAAATTTTGGAGTTAAGTTGGAAAACTACAGAAGAGAGTTAATGTTACGTCATTAAAAGCAGTAGAGTTAGGGTGATTGGGAGGATGAAGAAGGAGTGGCTTAGGCTGTTCCCCGTGGGTGTGGAACGGTCGATGGCTATATCGGGAGACAGAATTTTTCTTTTGATTTTGGGGGGTTTGCCACAAGTGTGGGAAGGGGAAATTTGTTTGTGTGTAGTTTGTAGGATGAATGTTCAACCACTCATGTTTTTGCTTCTCTGTATGAGCATGTTTACACTGCAAGGTAATCCCAAACTCTCTATTGATCATGGACCAAAGTGTTAATCTTAATTTAACTTCATGGAATTGCAGAGGCCTACAAAATTTAAAAAAACTTAAACAAGTTATGAATAAAATAAAGGACATGGGTTCAAGAATTGTGTTTTTACAAGAAACTCATCTGATAGAGGAGGATGTTAAAAGAATTAGGAGCAGATGGCAGGGAAGTGTATTCACCTCTTCATTTTCATCCCGAGCCAGGGGAGTTATGACTCTCATACATAAATCAGTTCCTTTTCAAGTGAAAAATGTAATTGGAGACAAATTTGGAAGATATGTAATCATTCAAGGTTCTTTGCTATTAGAAAATATAAATCTTGTGAACTTATATGGTCCCAATATAGATGACCAGAAGTTCTTTGCTAATTTATTTCTCATCTTATCATCACTTACAGGGCAACATATAATAGCAGGGGATTTTAATTGTACATTGAATCCAGGTGTGGATAGATCAACAGGACTGGATTGTACGCACATTGGATGTAGGATGACTATTAATCATTTTATGAAAGAATTGAGATTGTTAGATATATGGAGAGAAATGAAACCACAAGTTAAAGCCTATTCTTGTTATTCCAGTACCTACAAGACATTCTCACGTATTGATTATTTTTTGATTTCCACAGAATTAAGGTCCAAGATTCAAAACTGCTTTTATGATAACATCGTGATCTCTGATCATGCACCCTGTTGTCTAATATATGTAGATAAAAAATTGATAAAGGAATCAGGTAGATGGCAATTTCAGCATAAATGGCTTCAGGATGAGGAATTTGTCAAGTATATAGAAAAACAGATAGACGAGTTCTTTGACATCAATACTACACAAACATCAGCATGTGTAAAGTGGGAGGCTTTCAAAGCTTTTATTAGGGGACATATTATTAGTTATACAGGATCAAAATCTAAGAAGACTCGAGAGGAGAGAGCTAAATTGGAACATAAAATAAAAAATCTTCAGGAAAAAGTGTATGCAGGAAGTGACCCAAGGTTGGAGAATGAATTACTGATTTTGAGAGCTGAATACGACAAAAAATCAGCGAATAGAGCTGCCTCGAGTCTTCTAAGATTGAAACAATCTTTTTATGAACAAGGTGAAAAATCAGGAAAATTATTAGCATGGCAGATTAAACAATTGGAAATTAAAACACCAATTACCAGTATTATAAGTAATGGACAGGTAGTTATAGATCCTTTAGAAATTAATAGAGCCTTTAGAGATTACTATGAAAAATTATATGATACCAAAAATGAACCTGATTTAACAAAACTAAATGGGTTTTTGAACGAACTATCTATACCGTGTATTCCAAATGAAAACAGGGAGATATTGGAGTCTAAAATTAGTCAAGAAGAAGTTGGGCTAGCCATTGATAATATGAAATCAGGAAAAAGTGCAGGACCAGATGGTCTTCCAGTTGACCTTTATAAAAAATTTAAGAATAAATTAATAAAACCTTTTTTGGAAATGGTTTTAGAAGCATTTCAAAATAATAATTTACCATCATACATAAATAATGCCTTAATTATACTACTGCCAAAACCAGGTAAGCCCTCTAATAAATGTGAAAATATGAGACCAATAAGCCTATTAAACGCCGACCTTAAGATAATCTGTAAAATTTTAGCAAGACGAATACAAGAAATTTTACCAAATATTATTAATCGAGATCAGAATGGCTTTATAAAGGGTAGACAAGGCTTCCATAATGTAAGAAGACTATTTAATATTATTTATTTTAATAAAGAAGCACCGGATACAGCTCTCCTATCATTGGACGCCGAAAAGGCCTTTGATAGAGTTGAATGGCCCTTTCTTTTTGAAGTCCTACAAAGGTTTGGACTTGGAAATAATTTCATAAAATGGGTTCAAATAATATACAATAATGCTACAGCAGAAATCCTAACAAATAACAATATTTCAAAACCAATAAAAATCAATAGAGGATGTCGACAAGGCTGTCCACTTTCACCTTTACTGTTTACTATGGCAATTGAACCTTTAGCGATAGCGATACGTTTACATTCACAAATATATGGAATTAAAGTTGGATCAACAGAACATAAAATCTCCCTGTACGCCGATGACATAATTTTGTTTATGTCGAATCTAAAAAAATCAATTCCAACCTTGTTGAATTTAATAAAGAATTTTGGGGAAATATCAGGATATAAAATAAATAAAACTAAATCTTCAATATTAATGCTAAATGAGACCCAGAGAAATTACCCAGCCCCTGAGGTAAATCAATTCAATGTTGTAAATCAGTTTAAATATTTAGGAATCCAAATTATGCCTAAGCTAGAATCAGTCGCCAGTGTCAACTATGAAGCCTTAATGTCAGATATCAATGAGTTAACTCAGAGATGGATGTCACTACCAATGTCGATGATCGGGAGAATCAATATACTTAAAAGTAATATTTTACCTAAAATACTTTATTTATTTCAATACATTCCCTTATCACCACCTTTAGATCTATTCTCAAGAATAAAAAAAAAGTTAGTGGAATTTATATGGAACAACAGGAGGGCTAGATTACGTTTGTCTTTATTATATTTACCATTTGATCGTGGAGGTCTGAAATGTCCAAATTTTATGTTGTATTATTGGTCGGCACAACTGAGGTCTATGACATATTATTTTTCATCAAATGATCTCCCTCACTGGACTGAAATGGAATCATACAATTTACCTTTACCTCTTCCCATATTCATATACTCAGATTCGGCAAAAAAATTACAAAAACAAGTTAAAAATCCATTTGTAAAGCATATGATCAAAATATGGTGTGAAGCTAAAAACTATTTAAAAGAACCACAGTTATTGTCACAATTTAGTCCAATATGGGGTAATCAATATTTTAAACCAGGGAGAGCGGACGCTGTATTTAAAGTATGGAATTTAAAAGGGATACAAAAGATTCAGGATTTATATTTGCCATGTGCAGACAACATAATGTCTTTTGAAGAGCTGAGGATCAAATTTAATCTCAATAGAACACATTTTTTTAAATATCTTCAACTTAGAAACTTTATTCGATCAAATCAAAATAAAGCTCTCACTCGACCTATTTATTCATCCTTGGAAAAAATGATGATGAAAGATAGTAAAAGAAAGGGTATTATTTCAGAGTTTTATAACTCACTGACACTATCTTCAAGTGAAAATTCACTGAAAAGATTAAACTACTGGAAAGAAGATCTGCAAATTGAAATTTCAGAGGAACAATGGGAATTGGCTTGTACAGAAGCTCAAACCAAATCAATAAATGCACGCCTTAAATTGATACATTTCAAATGGTTAATGCGGATGTATGTTACACCGGAGGAGTTAAATAGATATAACAAAAATATACCAGATACATGCACAAAATGCATGGAAAGTAAAGGAACCCTATTTCATTGTTTATGGGAATGTAGATTAATAAGAATGTTTTGGGAAGAGGTGAGGGTAACAATTGAAAAAATAATCTCAAAACAAATCATATTGAATCCTAAACTGTTTTTGTTGGGTCTGTACCCAGAAAAGCATAATTTTAATAAAAGTGAAAGAACATTCATAGACCTCAGTTTGCTTAATGCCAAAAAATGTATTGCACTATTATGGAAAAAGACTCATAGACCAGATGTGACTCAGTGGTTAAGACAGATGTTAACAAACCTTCCATTAGAAAGAATAACATATATACTAAAATCAAAGGAAATTGTGTTTGAGAATATATGGAGACCTTTTATTGATTATGTAAAAAATTTAAACATAACTCTTGAAGAAGAAGGTGAATGATGTGTGTGGACCTTGTAAATTCCAAACTGGTGAACATAATATGTATACTTATGTATTGGATTGTCTAGACTAAACAGAGGAGCATTGTTGAAGACTTGATTTTGTTGGTGGTTGTTGGTGTTTTTAGTGCATTTTTTTTTTTTTTTGTAGTACTTTAGTGTTAGTGTTTGATTGTTTGTATCATGTTTGTTAAAAAAAAAAAAAAAAGGTTCAATAAAGATATTGTGGAAAAAAAAAAAACAGATTTACAAGATTTTCGTTCAGTGATCCGTGAGGATATGAAGAAACAAATGGATGAATTCACAGCGGGAGTACAGCAACAGCTCCAGGAAACCGCTAAACAAGTGCATGACGCGGGAGAACGTATAAAACAGACTGAGGAAAATATGGCGGAACTGGAGAATTGGAACATTGGTGTTAAAAAACACGCTTATTCAACTGCTACAAAATCAGCGGACACTTGAGGATAAGATATCCGAAATGGAGGGCCGGGCCAGGCAGAATAATATTCGCATACACGGGGTACCCGAGGACTCGGAGCAAGGCACATCTGTGGCTTCCTTTGCCGAAAGTTTCATTAAAAAAGAGCTCGGTGATGCTTTAGGCCAAGACTGTGGCCTCGGCATTGAGCGCGCCCATCGTGCCTTGGGCCCAAAGCCGCCAGCAAGTGCCCCGCCACATTCAATAATGGTCCACTTTCTCCGGTTCACAGTTAAGGAAGAAATACTCCGCGCTGCATGGAAAAAGGTAATACGCATTCACAACAAGCAAGTGTATTGTGACCATGACTACGCGGTGGAAGTTCAGAAAAGAAGAAAAGAATATATCCCCGTCAAAAGAGCTTTGAAGGAGAAAGGGATTCGCTTTCAAACTCCACTCAACAAGATGCGTATTTTTTACGCCTCAGGAAGTGTCCTCTACAATAGTGCTACAGAAGCCGCGGAAGATTTACAAAGGAGAGGCATCGCCACGGTTCAGATCACCGCTGCCAGAAACAGAGCTGCTCAGATGACGTCAGAGGAGATGCTGAAGCAGCTTTTGCCATGGGAGACGCAGAGGACCCGCCGAGGGGACTTCCACAAACACATCCGGGAGAAGCTGAGTGAGTTTCGGCGGACGTCAGAAGAAACAACGGTGGACTAATGAGTACTCCGCAAGAACACAAGGCCTTACTATGGTGAGAATAGTTGTTTTGGATTATCCATGACTATGATTTTGTAGCCTTATCCAATCTCATTATTGATGAAAGGGCTGAAGCCTGTAGACTCGAGCTGAGGGTCACCAGACTACTTTATTTCTATTTAACCACTGATTTCTTTTTTTTTTCTTTTATATTATTATTGCTGGGGTTTCCCCCCCCCTTTTTTTCTCTTCTTCTTGTTTCCCACGATGCTCATCGTGGAGAGGGGCGCCACCTTGTGGCCAGTCCCCTCTTTTTTCAAGGCCTACATTGTATCCTCCTTGTTGGAAGCCCAGTTCAGTGTTACGTCGTTTTACTGTTCACCATGTTTACGTTTTACAGTTGTTGTTCTGAGGTCTGGGATGATATTTTGTTCTTACATGTTAAGATATGTCTCTTAAATATTATAATACACTGTCACTAAATGTTAATGGAGTGAATAACCCTGTAAAAAGAAGTAAACTGGTGGTAAAGATGAAAAAAGAGAAAGTAGATATTGCATATTGGCAAGAAACTCATCTATCCAACACAGAGCATGATAAATTAAAAAAATGGGTTTCAAAAATACATACTATTCCTCTCATAGAAGTGGTAAAAAAAAGAGGAGTAGCTATCTTGATTTCTAATAGAATTAATTTTGAATTCATATCTGAATTGAGTGACAAAGAAGGCAGATATATTTTAGTGAAAGGTAAAATTGACCATAAAGAGGTCACATTATTGAATGTATATGCTCCCCCCGGAAGTAATATTGGTTTCTATAAAAAAGTTTTTGATTTGACTACTAAAGAATCTTATGGACCTTTAATTTTTGCTGGAGACCTTAATCTATTGTTAAACCCTCAATTGGATACAACAAATATTAGAAGGAAACGTCTGCCTATAGAGAAACGTGTAAAAAAAAATGCTTTCAGATTTAGGACTTATTGACGTATGGTGCTCTGTACATAGATCTACCCCTGGATTTACATTTTACTCTGCACCCCATTCTTTTCACTCAAGGATAGATTATTGCTTCATGTATAATAAAGACTTAAACAGGATAAAAGAATGTAGAATTGGTCAAAGAGATATCTCTGATCACTCTGGAATTTACCTAAGTTTACATCTTGATGTCAGACAGAGAAAAACACTATGGAGATTAAATACAGGGATGCTAAATGATCTCTCCTTTCTACAGTCCATGACAACCGATTTAAATTCATACCTACAGGATAATAACAATGGCGAGACAAACCCTAGCATCGTGTGGGATGCAGCTAAAGTGGTTCTGAGGGGGAAAATAATAGCAAGGTCGGCTATGCTTAAAAAACAAAAGACTCAAGAATTGCTACGACTACAAGAGAGACTGAAAGATCTAGAGAAAACACAACTGACAAAAAAAGTCCCACTATAACACAACAAATAAGACAAGTTAAACAGGACATAGACAGGATACTAGGTGAGGAAGTAGAGAAAAACTTACGGTTTATGAAACAGAGATATTATGAGGCAGGATCTAAAGCATCTAAATTGTTGGCATGGCGACTTAAGAAACAACAAGCAGGAAATTCAATCTACAAAATAAAAGACCCTATAAGTCGCAACATTTTAACTGATTTGGATGGTATTCAAAAATCATTTGAAACATATTACAAAAATCTATATAGCCAATCTGTGCCGATTAATAAAAATGCAGTAGTTGATTTTTTGGACTCTTTGGATCTTCCCTCACTCGGCACAGATGCAAATAATAAGCTTATGTCACCAATAACACGTGAGGAAATTGACAAGGCCATCTCTAACCTTAAACCTAACAAATCTCCTGGTACTGATGGGTTCCCCCCTGAATGGTACAAGAAAATGAAAGAAAGTCTGATACCTCTACTAGAAACTAGTTTTAACTGTATTCTGAAAGGAGGCCCTGTACCTCCGTCCTGGAAGGAAGCCTTTATATCTGTTATACCAAAAGAGGGAAAGGATAAAATAGACTGCAAATCATATAGACCAATAAGTGTATTGAACACGGATTACAAATTATATACAACTATTTTGGTCAAACGAATGGACACTGTGATGCCCTTACTGATTGATGAAGACCAAACAGGCTTCCTTAAAAATAGACAAACTTCGGATAACATAAGGAGAGCTCTACATATAATTGAACAGATTAATAAAAGAAAGATAAACTCAGTTATCCTTAGTCTTGACGCTGAAAAAGCATTTGACTCAGTTCAATGGGACTTCCTCTATTTAGTAATGAGGAGATTTGGATTCTGCACTGACTTTATAAAATGCATTCAAGCCCTTTACTCTTCCCCTACTGCTAGAATAAAAATAAACGGGAGTCTTTCTAATTCTATACAACTACAACGCGGATGTAGACAGGGTTGCCCCGGTAGCCCCAATTTATTTAATTTATTTATAGAGCCTTTAGCACAAGCAATACGCCAAGAGACCGCACTAAAGGGTGTTCGGATTGGTGAGGAGGAATATAAATTTAGTCTGTATGCGGATGATGTAATGATCACAATCTCAGATCCGGACTCTGGTTTACCAGTGTTGATGGAAATCTTAGAAATGTATGGTTCATTTCTGGATACGCTCTTAATATCCATAAAACTCAGGTTATGACCTTCAATTTTCACCCTGGACAAGAATTAATATCTAAATATAATTTTAATTGGCATTCTGACCATATAAAATATTTAGGAGTGTACCTACCCAAAGATTTGTCACAATTGTATGATATGAATTACAACCGACTAAACAAAGAAATAACTGATGATCTTGATAGCTGGAGTCTGCTCCCCCTTGACTTTGGCAGCAGAATACAGGCAATCAAGATGAATATCCTCCCTAAATTGCTATATCTCTTTTCATCTCTTCCAGTATCAATTCCTGACAAACAATTTAAGAAATGGAATAAATACATTTCAAGGTTTATTTGGCTTAAAAAGAGACCAAGAGTTAAGCATTCTACCTTACAGCTGCCGAAGGATGGGGGGGGCAGGCTCTGCCTTCTTTACGAGACTACTACATATCAGCCCAACTGAGACCACTGGTTTGTCTGTGTGACCCATCTTATTATGCAAAATGGAAAACAATTGAGATGTCTTTATCTGAGGTCCCAATCCAATCTAAACTAGGCACCCTTGAAAGCGAAACTACCCCAACAACTACTCAGTGGACTAATCTGACATTTAAAATCTGGAAATCAGAAATAAGAAAACTAAAACTCCAGGAAGAGGTTAAAATGCTCAGATGGCCAGCACATGACCCTGACTTTCTGCCCGCCTCACATGACTTTAGATTTAGACAGTGGACATTCAGGGGCCTTACCGCAGCATGTACAATGTACGAGAAATCAAACCTAATGTCATTCGATACTCTACGAAGGAAGTACAATCTGGAGAAGCAAGATTTTTTTAGATACATGCAGCTTCGCGACTTCATTAATAAAAAGATACAAAGCAGTAATATCAAAGAATCTTCATTATTTCTTGATATCTTTATTAATGCATATAAGTCAACAAGTCTTAAAAACCTTATTAGAAATTATACTGCAGTTTAATGACACTTAAAACAGACTCAACAACATATATAAAGCAAAAGTGGGAAAAGGAAATGAACATTGTAATACAGTGATCCCTCGCTACTTCGCGCCTCACCTTTTGCGCCCTCAGTGCATCGCGGATTTTTCAAAAATATTCTTCAAAAATTCAAAATTGAGAAAAAATGGGCGGGCGCTAGCAGAAGGCAGGGAGACTACATTAGAACATCAGGTATCAACACGGAGAGCCCGCACAACTCAAAATCCACCTCTCTGTTCGCTGTTCTCGTGTTGGCTCGGCTCGGGAATCTCGCAAGCTGATTGGCCGAGACGTTTTACCCAGCTTCTCTCCCTGCAGAGCGCCCATACCCAGCGAAGGAAGACCGCATTCATTGTTCTTTATTGCTCGTGTTGCTTAGTCTCGCCGCGTGGAACTTTTCGCTGTTCTCTTGTGCCATTTTGTGCGAAATAGTCTTCCCATCGAGCCACTACGCCGCCTCCTGCAGCTTCTCCAGCTCTATCGGAAGCTGCCCTCAACGATCCTGCACCTCTAGCACCTGACGATGAGGCGTCACCTGAGGAGCAGTAAAGCTCTCATTAACCTGTGCAGTAAATCCTCTTCATCTTTGAGTTACGTATCTTGTTATAAGAATAAAAGAGTTCTAAAAACATATTTATGTACACTTTATTTACATCTACGTATGTATGTACACTTACACACACACACACACACGTATCATATGAGAGAGAGAGTGAGAGAATGAACGTACGTATTATTTATGGGTGACGTCATTAGGGGTGACGCTACTTCGCGGTTTTTCACTTTTCGCGGTCGGTTCTGGAACCCATTAACCGCGATAAGTGAGGGATCACTGTAACTGATGATATGTGGTCAAGGGTTTGGGAGGTGCAATCCTCATCCACCAACTCCGGCACCTGGAGGGACTTTTGCTGGAAGACTCTTACTCGTTTTTTCATAACACCCAATCAGAAATCTAAGTACAGTGGAGTTCCTGCTCACTGCTGGAAGAATGTGGGGAAACAACAGCAGATCATGGGCACGTATTCTGGTCTTGCCCACACATTCAGCCTTTTTGGACAGACGTAGCAAATGTCATTTCTAAGGCACTGGACTTTAATATCAGCTGCTCTTTTATTTTGTTATTCCTTGGATGTTTCCCTGACAAGCTGAACGCAGAAGATATTTATCTCCTGAAAAATTTTTCGGCATCGGCCAAAAAGGCTATAACAAAGTGCTGGCTACAAAAACAGCCCCCCACACTGAACCTTTTCACCTCCATAATAGACAATATAAGGTCTATGAAACGCATGACCTATACCCTGCGACTCCAAGAGGAGCTAGGAAAAAGACGTTGGAAAAAATGGCTGGACTTCATAAGACGTGACAGTATTTATTAATGTGCGGATTCGGAATTGTATGTTTTTGCTACATCTGATTTGTACCATATTGATCATCCCATGACCTCTTGTGTTTGTGTCTTTTTAATTGAAAAATGTTCATAAATAAAAAGTTTCAAAAAAAGAATACTCAAGGCTCCATCAATCAGGGTATAAAAAGACAAAGAGATGAGAGAAAAACCAGAGGTAAGAGAGAAGGGTCATATCAAAAGTTAAAAACTAGTCAAAGAGGTTAAAAACTCAAAGGTCTAAAACCCAATAAAATATTTAGAACCCAAGTGGCATTCTACAAAAATAAGTAAGTATAAAATGGAGTTAATAAATAGGTACCTAAATTATGTGCAATATATTGTTACAGCTTGTTCAACTCTTTGACAGCAGCAGGGACAAAGCTGTTTTTGTAGCACTGGGTTTTACTTTTTGGGACAGCAAACCTCCATCTTGAGGGAAGTAGCTGAAAGTGGCAGTGCAAAGGGTGGGAGTCATCATTTAAAATGGAGGTAGCCATCCTCTGTACTTGTCTGGCGTACAGGGATGTCAGGCTCAGCTGTGGCTCACCAAGCAAACGACTGGACCATCTAACTACCTGATCCAAAAATTTCCTCTGTTTCAGTTTTATCTGACCAAACCATGACACTAAAGAAAAAGACAAAACAGATTCAATAAAAGCCCGATAAAACATTGTCATTATGGTTTGGTCAACTTGGAAGCGTGCAAGTTTTCTCAAGCAATGCAAATGTTGCTGACCCTTTTTGCACAACCTTTCACAGTTCTCTTCAAAGTTTAAATTACTATCAATAATCGTCCCAAGATATTTGTAGGATTGTACACATTCGGTGGTCTGGCCTTTTAGTATGGTGACTTTGTGCCTGGGATTTTTCCTCCTAAAGTCAATAATCATGTCTTTAGTTTTTGTCGTATTCAGCTGCAGGTAGGAATCCTCACACCAGTGAACAAAATCATCAACTACTGGGCCGTGGCCACTCTCACCATCCTGGAGGAGACTGACAATAACTGAGTCATCAGCATACTTTATAATGTGTCTGTTGTCATGTCTGCGCCGACACATGTTTGTGTACAGGATGAAGAGTAGTGGTGACAACACACACCCCTGAGGAGAGCCAGTAGAAGAGCACTTTAGGTCAGACAATGTACCATTGACCCTTACTCTCTGCGTCCTGTTGGTTAAGAAGTCCAGAATCCAACCCACCAGATTATTGCTCAAATCAAATTGCTGCAGGAGCCTTTCAACTAAGATATGAGGTTGGATTGTATTAAAGGCGGAGGAAAAGTCCACAAATAAAAGTCTGGCGTGTGTCCCATTAAAATCCAGATGTTTAAAAAGCATGTTAAACAGAGTGACAGTGGCATCCTCCACTCCTCTGTGAGGCCTATAGGCAAACTGCAGAGGATCCAATGCATGCTCAGTCTGCTTTAGGACCTCACATCTGACCAGTTTTTCAAAAATTTTCATTAAAATTGAAGTCAAAGCAACTGGTCTAAAGTCGTTTACCGTTTTAGGACAGCTGGATTTTGGAACGGGAACAACCACGGCTTCTTTCCAGATCTTAGGCACATGTTGTGTCTGTAAGGACTTATTGAAAATGTAATGAAATATAGGACTCAGTTCATGTGCACAGGACTTTACCAAGCGCCCACATACAGTGGGGCAAAAAAGTATTTAGTCAGCCACCAATTGTGCAAGTTCTCCCACTTAAAAGATGAGAGAGGTCTCCAATTTTCATCATAAGTATACCTCAACTATGAGAGACAAAATGAGAAAAAAAAATTCAGAAAATCATATTGAAGGATTTTTAATGAATTAATTGGTAAATTCCTCAGTAAAATAAGTATTTGGTCACCTACAAACAAGCAAGGTTTCTGGCTCTCACAGACCTGTAACTTCTTCTTTAAGAGGCTCCTCTGTCCTCCACTCGTTACCTGTATTAATGGCACCTGTTTGAACTCGTTATCAGTATATAAGACACCTGTCCACAACCTCAAACAGTCAGACTCCAAACTCCACTATGGCCAAGACCAAAGAGCTGTCAAAGGACACCAGAAACAAAATTGTAGACCTGCACCAGGCTGGGAAGACTGAATCTGCAATAGGTAAGCAGCTTGGTGTGAAGAAATCAACTGTGGGAGCAATTATTAGAAAATGGAAGACATACAAGATCACTGACAATCTCCCTCGATCTGGGGATCCACCCAAGCTCTCACCCCGTGGGGTCAAAATAATCACGAGAACGGTGAGCAAAAATCCCAGAACCACACGGGGGGACCTAGTGAATGACCTGCAGAGAGCTGGGACCAAAGTAACAAAGGCTACCATCAGTAACACACTACGCCGCCAGGGACTCAAATCCTGCAGTGCCAGACGTGTCCCTCTGCTTAAGCCAGTACATGTCCAGGCCCGTCTGAAGTTTGCTAGAGAGCATTTGGATGATCCAGAAGAGGATTGGGAGAATGTCATATGGTCAGATGAAACCAAAATAGAACTTTTTGGTAAAAACTCAACTTGTCGTGTTTGGAGGAGAAAGAACACCATACCTACTGTGAAGCATGGGGGTTTAAACATCATACTTTGGGGCTGTTTTTCTGCAAAGGGACCAGGACGACTTATCCGTGTAAAGGAAAGAATGAATGGGGCCATGTATTGTGAGATTTTGAGTGAAAACCTCCTTCCACCAGCAAGGGCACTGAAGATGAAACGTGGCTGGATCTTCCAGCATGACAATGATCCCAAACACACCGCCCGGGCAACGAAGGAGTGGCTTCGTAAGAAGCATTTCAAGGTCCTGGAGTGGCCTAGCCAGTCTCCAGATCTCAACCCCATAGAAAATCTTTGGAGGGAGTTGAAAGTCTGTGTTGCCCAGTGACAGCCCCAAAACATCACTGCTCTAGAGGAGATCTGCATGGAGGAATGGGCCAAAATACTAGCAACAGTGTGTGAAAACCTTGTGAAAACTTACAGAAAACGTTTGACCTCTGTCATTGCCAACAAAGGGTATATAACAAAGTATTGAGATGAACTTTTTTTATTGACCAAATACTTATTTTACCGAGGAATTTACCAATTAATTCATTAAAAATCCTTCAATGTGATTTTCTGGATTTTTTTTTTCTTATTTTGTCTCTCATAGTTGAGGTATACCTATGATGAAAATTGGAGACCTCTCTAGTAGTAGTAGATTAGTTTATTTGACAGGGACAGTGCAATAAACACAGACAATTAATCAAAGACAATCAATCTGATGTGTTGCACATAGAGTGTATAGCTATTAGCTAATTTGCAACTCTTGTCCCTGGATGGGCTTTAGAAAAAAGAATCAAGTAAAGATGGGAAAAAATAAAATAAAAAATATACACAATAACCACATACATCAATGCAGAAAAATTATAAATACACAATTATAAATATTATAAATATTATAAATACACAAATATAACAGCCTGACTCACACTTAACATAAATATTATAAATATTATAAATACACAAATATAACAGCCTGACTCACATTTAACACATATAACATAACTCACATTTGCCTATTTCAGGCCTTCCTCCCTCCGTCACTCACTATAAACAAACACATTTATTCCTCCCCTTCATTCACTCTCACTTTGCAGACAATTAATTCATACATGAGTACATTCTTGTTTATTTTTCAGCCAGTTTTTAACATTTTTAGTGAATGTTTTAAAGTCCGTTATTATTTTAATTTCATTTGGCATTGTGTTCCAGATGTGACTGCCCTTTATAGAGAAAGCTGTTTGTCCAAATGTGGTTCTGCGGTGGAATATTTTACAGTTATTGTTAACAGAACTCCTGGTGGCTCTCATCTTTTAAGTGGGAGAACTTGCACAATTGGTGGCTGACTAAATACTTTTTTACCCCACTGTATATTATCAGGGCCCTGACTTTTGTTCACTTTTACAGCGCAGAACTCCCTTTTAACATCCTGCACCTCAATATTAAAGTGCTGATTGTCTTTGAGTTTCTGTTTCAAATCTTGGGTTTCTGTGCTAAAATCAAAGGTCTGTGTCTGAATTAAAACCATCTAAAAACACACGATTACTGCGCTCTGTGCTCTGAAGGCCTGCAATAGTTTTCATACTGGCCCAGGCCGAACCAAGTTTCTTTGTTGCCATCTTGCTTTCCAATTCTGATTTATAATTCTGTTTTGCTCTTAAAATTTCAGACTTCAGCTCTTTTGTGGCAACCTGTAGCTCAGAAACAGACCCCTGTTTAAAGGCAAGTGCTTTCCTCTGTAAGCAGGATTTAACTGATTTTGTAACCCATGGTTTGTTGTTGGGATATATTTTGATACGTTTACGTGTAACGATCTTATTTTTACAGAAAGCATTACTGCAATACATTACTTAAACGAGAAAAAAAATCTTACCTCGGAATGCGTCTTCCGATCAC
The DNA here is from genome assembly GCA_020510985.1 of Pholidichthys leucotaenia. Taxonomy (NCBI): domain Eukaryota; kingdom Metazoa; phylum Chordata; class Actinopteri; order Cichliformes; family Pholidichthyidae; genus Pholidichthys; species Pholidichthys leucotaenia. The sequence goes on along the minus strand of CM035841.1, from coordinate 423,854,620 downwards.
TAATTGCTGTAATCGGGGCCGATTGTGATGAACTTTGATTGACTGGCATCTGAATTTGACCGTGTCCATCGATCGTTTTGAATGCAGCACGAGCAAGTAGTTCGATCTCCTTGTAGCCACAATTTTGAGATGTTTCTGTTTTGAACAGTGCTCAACTAAGGCAACACAACCACGAGATCCATAACTCAAGAAATCGTTGCAATAAACACACTGGGCTTTCCCTGGTACTTCACATTTCGCTATGAAGTCGGCCATTTTTTCAACCACAACTTCGGTATTTTTACCGATCTTTACAGTCATTGATACAGTTTTTTCGAGTCATTCCCAACGAAACTTGTTCCTTATCCCTTTGTCGATTTCTAAAATTCTTGTTTTGTTGTCTTTCGTGAGTTTTAGGTTCACCATTTTCACGAAATCGGGAAAACTCAGTTGATTGAACTGATTGAACTGTCCGCCATTTGCATTTCGCTCCGCGTGTTGGATATGACAAAGGAAATCTAACAAAATCGCCAATTGGTTGCTTCAATAAGTATCAGCCAATCAGTGGCCTTGTTACATTACATTACTGATCTCGCTGGGTAGCGCGTTCTGTGCGGTGGATTTTAGCAGCCGATCGAAAATACGACTCGCCGCTCATAACATACCACCCCCCCCCAAAAAAAAAAAAAATTTCTCCTCAAATTTAGACGATTCATGAGAATGACCCTAGACATGATCAAATCCGAGGAATTCCGCGGATCCGCGGAGGATTCTCATCCCTGAAGGATAGTGCTAGCTTTGAGATTCTGCTGTCATCTGAGTAAAAGCATCATCATGGGAGAGTAAACTGGTTTGAAAATGAGACTGACACTCACCTGGAGACAGAAGGACTGGGAGCTTTTCAGCTGAATCGGGATATCGGAGTTATTTACCCATGGGTTCCTGCCACAGACATGCTAACAAGGATAGCAAGCTAGCAATATAAAAACCCATCAAGTTTTCGAGGCAGGAACAACTTTTTCAGGTGAGCCCCCTCCCCCCCCAACTGGATAATGTAAACCTAAGCATGACGTTATTTTGGGGATTTCCACAGCAGGTTGAACACTGCTGCAGAAGTTATAAAGGCAACTTCACCTGTCTATTCATGTGTTTACATTCAGTTATAATGCAATTGTGCTGCACGAAAAATTTGCCCGTTCACGTTTGATGTGAAGGCACCTTAAGACCTTAGGCCACACAGCTACTGTAAGTAGTGAAAGCTACAGTGTGTGTGTGTGTGGGGGGGGGGGGGGGTGTCAGTCTGTGTGTGTAGCTCTGTATGCTAACTTTCCATTCCCCATTCTATTATGGTGGGTACCAAGCTAGAAGGTGGAAAGTACCATTTTTGTGGCATTTGTTATGGCCCTGCTGGAGCTTGAACCCACAACCTCTTGGCTGTTGGGCGAATGCTGTACTACTAGGCCACCACATGACCAACAGACACATTTCAAAAGGTGACAAACCTACAAAAACATGACTCCTTTAAAACAACTTAGTAATAAAAAACTAATCCAAATAATCCAGTTTTCATTCCATTAAACCCTTTTCGTAGAGGACAGAAAACATTTCAGATAAATGACATTTTTGAAACCATCAAAGGAGCTGACAATGAGTGATTAGTTGATATTTTCCTTTTAACCTCCACATTAGTTGGACTTTCTAAACTATAGGGAGAAAAAAAACGTGTACCAACTTACTTGGACTGCCTTGACGTCCACATTCACAAGTTCTTCAGCTCAACATCATTAGAAGTTTCTGAAAGAGTCAAAGGACAAAGACAACACTAAGAAAATGTGATTAAGGCAAACAGTGAAAATAACACTGAAGAAGCAGGGTGAAATAAAACATGGAAGGATAACACGAGTGACCAGACATGCCTTATGAACTACATGAATCCCCTCATCACTGGGTTTAACAGTGTCAGATACCCAAGGTCATTTCAGAATCACCAGTTAACCTAAAGTTAGGATCTTTACATTGTGGGAGAAAACCAGAGCAGTCAGAGTAAACAGGTAGAACATGCAAACGCCACACAGAACCCTGCCAACCTGGAGATCTAAACCAGAAACATTCTGGCTGTGAGACATCAGTGCTAAGCACTGATTAACTTATTATAATAAGTTAATTGCGTTATTATAATAAGTTATTATAATAATATGATAACTTATTATTTTAACACACTCCGTAAAATCCACTTTTTTTTTTTTTTAAAGGGGACACTAGGCACTGATTATTAAAACAGTAAGAAGGAACTGCTAAAAACAAGCTTGGGCACGACAAAACGACATTTCACAAACTCCCTTCACCAACCATTCATTACAGCCTGTTAGCTCTCAACATGTTCTAACACATCTGCCTTCTTCACCTCCAGGTATGTTTCTCACAGAAAACCTGACAGTTCCCTGAAGCTACCATTTCTCTTGTGAAGTCACCTCTATTTCACGTTTAGTCTTTAGAGGCTAATTATATATTCCATACAGTGAGCTTCTTTTGAAAGTGGTGTACAACTTGACGATGTTCATAGTTATGAGTGATTTACAGATGTGTGCCAAAACTGAGGTCATATCTGCTGGCACGTATATTGTGTCTTTTTGGCTCATCTTTCTCTAACATCTAAGCATTTGCATGTGCACAGATTCATTCTTTATTTAGTTGTTATCTGATGATTACAGATACATGTCCCACTCCAAGGGCTCTGGATCTTTTTTCCCCTCAGAATACTTTAGCAAAAGGTCTCCTCGCAACAGATTGACCAGTCACTCTCATCTTGGTGCTTTGGTGTTTCGCATAGAGACTCCACGTACTATATCCCGCAACAAACGTGAGAAAACACACATTCCGCCAACACTTTGTTTTCAAATACTGATCATGGTATCCTTTCACCCCAATTCTGATTGGCTGGTCAGAGAAGTGTACTGCCGATGAGTGATGCAGCATTCCAAAAGTTGAACATTTCTTTTAACTCTCTGGTCACAGCGACAAAAAAAGTTAAGCACTGGTCCCGGTGTGCTGAATAGTAACGGGACTACAAAATTTTATCTATTTTTTTTCTAGCCAAAGTAATTTTGATTAACAATATTATGATGATAATCATCAAATTATTAAAACTTTGAGCATGTCAGTAAAACATAATGGAATCAGTCCACAGCATATTTTATTATTAGAAAACAATTTTATTTCACTTTACAGATGTGGACAAATTCGTTGGTACCCTTTCACAAAAAAAAAAAAACCAACTACCTCTGTGATCACTTATTTTCAAAGTAATTATAATGACCTGTAATGAACTTACTGTACTTCCAATATCTTATCTATAAATGCAACAGATCTCTGTGTGTGTGTGTGTGTGTGTGTGTGTGTGTATTCCTCAGATATCTCCCAAACAATTCGTCAGACTGGCCTCAGATTTTATAAGTGCTTTGCTGAGGTTACGAGAGCGCGCATCCGTGAGTACGGAGTTGTTCAGTCAAAATATGTAATTTTTATCAGTAAAAGTTTAGCCACCACTCAGTTTCCTCATGCTCTGGCTTCTAGAAGTGTGGGTGGGGTTTCAGATCGATTCTGTACTGATTGGATAATATGCAGCATCACAACCAGTCACCAGAGCGCTCCATAAACAAAACAAGGAAGTGAAAAGCGACAAATTTGACCAGAAAAGAGAATACTGACAATTTAATGCTTAAAAAATTATACTATAATGTTGCCGTGATTGCGTAGCTCTAAAGGATAATTCGGGATATGTGGAGAGCACGAGGTATGCGGTGCGCTGGATGGGGGGCAGCAGTCAAGCCCAGCCTACCCGGTTAACGGGAGTCTTGGCTGCTGCTTCACCCGTGTGCCATCGCTGTCCTTTGCAACACCACGGATTCAATATGGTGCTCCTCCCGGTGCACGGCTATCTAAAAATTAAACGTTCAGGATTTCCTCTGGTAACATTTCTGGGTGGCGGCCAGCCTCGCCAAAAAAATTACCGCCACGCCAATAACGAGATATGAATTTAAGAAAAATAAATGAAGCAATGACTTACTGCAAGCGCACACACAAACAACACGCATGGCTGTCATCCGCGCAGAGTTTAGAAGCGCCCCGCCCATGCAAGTTTTCCAGTCAGTCAGAAAACGAGGATAAAAACATACATGAATCATACATACACACATAGTTTCACAGCAGCAGCAGCATCTTTGTGGAAAAGGAGTGAAAACCGGGAAGTCAAACAGCAGAAATGGACTCTATATTTGAAGAGAAAATTTGTAAAGAAGTCCGCCATTTCTTCGTTGGTGAAAATCCTGCCGTGTCAGCGCCTTGGCGCTACCTATCGGGTGGGAGTGAAACTACAAATGATGGTTTTTTTTTTTTTTTTTTTTTTTGTTACTTATTTGTACCCGTAGGTAGACTTGGTTTGCAGTCTGGTGACAAGCCACCGGCTGCTGGTCGCTGCGTGCGCGAGCGCCCTAAACCTACATGTTTTTGGTATGCGGGAGGAAACCGGAGAAATCCCGGAGTAAACCCACGCAACACGGGGAGAACATGCAAACTCCACACAGCTCACTGTTGGTCGGGGGCTGGGATCGAACCCACGACCTCATGATCCCCGCGATCCCCCGGCCAAGGGTAAAACTGTGCTGCCACAGTGCTAAACCACTGCGCCACCGTGCAGCCCACGGTTGTGTGCATGCGTCAACCGCTTGGCCTGGGTAGATGAAAAAAGTGAGCATGAACAGTGCCACGTGCATGCTGGGCTCGTCCAAAGTGTACGCGGACCAAGGCGGACTAGAGGGGAAATGCAGCATGAAGCAGGCTTTACAAGGCAGAGTGTCTCGCTAAGCATGACTGTCCGACAGAAACATGAGTTTATTAAAGTACTTTAAAGGTGGAAAAAATCAGAAGAGGTATGTAACTAACTAACTAACTAACCTGCACTTATATAGCGCTTTTCTAGTCACAAAGACCACTCAAAGCGCTTTCACTAATACTAACCCCTCTATTCTAAGGGCCTATAGGAAACAGATATCTAGGGACAATTTAGAACAGCCAATTAACCTAACATGCATGTCTTTGGATTGTGGGAGGAAACCGGAGCCCCCGGAGTAAACCCACGCAGCACAGGGAGAACATGCAAACTCCACACAGAAAGGTTCCCACCCCTGCCAACCTGGGGATTTGAACCAGGAACCTTCTAACTGTAAGGCAACAGTGCTAACCACTGCACCACCGTGCTGCCCGGTGGTGCAGCACGGTGCACTCCAGTGCAGTATGCACTCCAGTGCAGTATGTAAGCACTGGAGGCATTTATCATGGTTTTAACCTGCTAGAAACGGGAGCAGTAACAGAAGAGTCGCTTAGCTAAGAGATAAGATAAGCCTTTATTAGTCCCACAACGGGGAAATTCCAGGATTGCAACAGCACAGGGATAGCAACACTCAGAGCAACAATCAGAAGGCAAGAAAAAAAAAAAAAAAAAAAAAAAAAAAACAATCAGCAAGAGCAGCTAATATACATATGTACATATTACTATAAAATATATATATACACACACACAGACACACAGACACACAGTGCAGAGCATTGTAGCTGGATGGAATAAATATATGAATATATGAACACACAGTGCAGAGCATTGTAGCTAGATGGAATAAATATGTAAATATATAAACACCCACAGTACGGAGCATTGCAGCTAGGTGGAATAAATATGCAAGTATATAAACACACACAGTGCGGAGCAATGTAGCTAGATGGAATAATATGTAGATATATAAAAACACAGTGCGGAGCATTGTAGCTAGATGGAATAAATATATAGATATATAAATATAAACACACCCAGTGCTAAGCATTGTAGCTAGATGGAATAAATATATAGATATATAAATATAAACACACCCAGTGCAGAGCATTGTAGCTAGATGGAATAAATATGTAAATATATAAACACACACAGTGCAGAGCATTGTTGCTAGGTGGGATGAAACAGCATAACCGTCTATTTAGTTATCCTACATGGTATGATTATGTGCCCATACATATTCTCACCCTCCATAGCGACCGGTATGTTCCTAGTTGTATGCCGGAGAGGACCATTGTGTAAGTCTATTGCATCTTTTGCATTCAAAAAAAAACAAACTATTAGTTTGTTACGTCTTTTTGCTATCTCTGCGAGCAGCCCTGCTTAGGTTGTACAGTCTGACAGCCGTTGGTAGGAAGGACCTACGAAACCTCTCGGTTGTGCACCTGGGATGATGTAGTCTGCTGCTAAATGAGCTCCTCAGTGCATCCAGTATGTCCTGCATAGGGTGGAGCTCGGACTCCAGCAGAGATGACAGTTTAGCCACCGTCCTTCTCTCTCCTATCTCCTCCATCGGATCAAGGCGTTGCCCCAGGACAGAGCTAGCTTTCTTAATCAGTTTGTTCAGTCTCTTCCTATCGGCTGCAGTAATGCCACTGCCCCAGCAGACCACTCCAAAAGTGATGGCTGATGCCACCACCGTGTCATAGAATGACTTCAGCAGCGCCCCTTGTACACCAAAAGACCTGAGTCTCCTCAGCAGGAACAGCCTGCGCTGTCCCTTCTTGTAGAGTGCGTCAGTATTGTGTGACCAGTCTAGTTTATTGTTCAGATGAATACCCAGGTACTTGTAGGATGTCACCATCTCGATGTCTGTTCCCTGTATATTTACTGGTGCTGTGAGGGGCTGCCCATGCCTGCGGCAGTCCACCACCAGCTCCTTAGTTTTCCTCGCGTTGATCTGGAGGCAGTTCCGATGGCACCAGTCCACAAAGTCCTGGATAAGCCCTCTGTACTCAGCTTCATCTCCGCTGGAGATGAGACCAACGATCGCAGAGTCATCAGAGAACTTCTGTAGATGGCAATGTGTTGTGTTGTGTGAGAAGTCCGCAGTATAAAGAGTGAACAGGAAGGGAGCCAGCACCGTTCCCTGGGGGGCCCCCGTGCTACTGATGATCGTGTCGGAAACACAGTCCCGGGTTCTCACAAACTGAGGCCGGTTCGTGAGGTAGTCCAGGATCCATGATGACAGGTGCTGGTCCACCCCTGCGCGCAGCAGCTTGTCCTTCAGGATCATCGGTTGGATGGTGTTGAAAGCACTGGAGAAGTCAAAGAACATGATCCTCACCATATTCCCGGGCTTCTCCAGGTGGGACAGAGAACGGTGAAGGAGGAAGATCACCGCATCCTCCACCCCAATGCCATGCTGGTAGGCGAACTGAAGTGGATCCATCGCTGGTTCCACCAGGGGGCGGAAAGGAGTTAGAATTCATATGCAGCTGGCTTCTTCTTTTTAACACCTCCCTTAAGCAATGCCACGTGGCGACCTGCCTCAAATCCTCCACCATCATCCCTGTCCCCAAGAAGCCAAGGATTACTGGACTTAACAACTACAGACCTGTAGCGCTCACCTCTGTAGTCATGAAGTCCTTTGAGCGCCTGGTCCTGTCCCACCTCAAGTCCATCACCACTCCCCTCCTGGACCCGCTGCAGTTTGCCTACCGTGCCAACAGGTCTGTGAACGACGCAGTCAACCTGGCCCTCCACTCCATCCTGCAGCACCTGGACTCCCCGGGAACCTACGCTAGGATCCTGTTTGTGGACTTCAGCTCTGCATTCAACACCATCCGCCCCGCTCTGCTCCAGGACAAGCTGTCCCTGCTCAGCGTGCCTGACTCCCTCTGCAGGTGGATCACCGACTTCCTGACGGACCGGAGGCAGCATGTGCGGCTGGGGAAGTCTGTCTCAGACTCTGTTAGCATCAGCATCGGATCACCCCAGGGCTGTGTACTTTCCCCCCTACTCTTCTCCCTTTATACCAACTCCTGCACCTCCACCCACCAGTCTGTTAAGCTGATCAAGTTTGCGGACGACACCACTCTCATCGGGCTCATCTCCAACGGCGATGAGTCCGTCTACAGGAGAGAGGTGGCCCAGCTGGTGTCCTGGTGCAGCCACAACAACCTGCAGCTGAACGCTCTGAAGACAGCGGAGATGATTGTGGACTTCAGGAAAGTCACAACCCCCCTGCCCCCCCTCACAGGCTCTCCCATCACCATTGCAGATTCCTTCCGCTTCTTGGGCACCACCATCACCCGGGACCTCAAGTGGGAGCCAACCATCAGCTCCCTCATCAAAAAGGCCCAGCAGAGGATGTTCTTTCTGCGGCAGCTGAGGAAGCTCAAGCTACCCACCAAGATGTTAGTGCAGTTCTACATGGCCATCATCGAGTCCATCCTCACCTCCTCCATAATTGTGTGGTACGCAGGAGCTACTGCCAGGGACAGACTAAGGCTGCAGCGCGTCGTGCGCACTGCTGAGAAGGTGATCGGCTGCAAGCTCCCATCTCTCCAGGATCTGTACATCTCCAGGACCCGGAGGCGTGCAGGCCGGATCATGGCCAATCCTTCACACCCTGGTCACGTACTGTTTGCCACCCTCCCCTCAGGTAGAAGACTTCAGTCCATTCAGACTAAAACCTCCCGGCACATGAACAGCTTTTTCCCCTCTGCCATCAGACTGCTGAACATTAAGTGACTTATTGACTCTCGTGCACTATGTACAGCAGCTCAACCAGACTCATGTCATTTATCACTGTTTTTCTGTTGCATTATCGACTGCACATCATCTGCTACTTGCTAATTTATTTAAAACTGCTGTGACTAGTATTACTCATTATTATTATTATTATTATTATTATTATTTATTATTCTACACTTATTGCATGGTTTTAGTCTTTAATTTTTTTTTAGTTTATCTCTTTATCTTATCATGTTTTAATGTTGTAGCATTGCACCGAGACAAATTCCTAGTTTGTGTACTACATGAACAATGGCAATAAATCTGATTCTGATTCATATGAAGGGAAAGGCAAGAGGGACTACTGAATTGCTGAGGATATATTTCACCAGCCACTGCAATATTAATTTATGTTCCCTATTATGTACCTGGCAAGTTAAGATGACCGAAATTCACAGTCAATGACTTTAATCTGTCAGCAGCCTTCAGACAAACTAAACGTGCCAACATTTGGATTTCAAAATAAGGGCGGTTTTTCTTGGCGGTGAGGAGATTTCTTAAAAAACAAAACAAAACTATAAATATATAGAAATATTATAACAGAAATAATGGCATCCTTGATCAATTAAGTTAATTTAAATCATTAAATACAATTTATTTTTTTTTCTTTGTAATCAGAGTTAAATTATTGTTCTGTTCTGACTGCAAAGTTATGGTCAAAAATATAAATTGTTATAAGGACAAAGTAAAAAAAAATACCACAGTCTTTCAAATTTATTTAAAAAACAGTAATTTTATTTAAAAAAAAAACAGACAAAAATAAACCATAAAATAATCCACAAATTTATAATAAACTTTCAAATGTACAAGAAAAGTCAATTTTACAAGAGGAAATTACAAATTTGAGGAAAATGGTTTCAAATTTAGATATATTTACAGAGAAAAGTAAAAAACTATAAGAAAATTGTTATACATTTTGGAGAAAAACTTCAAACCTTCAAGACTGAAGTCATTAATCAAGCTTTTAAGTGGGTGCTCTTTGTACCCTTAACTCAACTAGAAATTTTTGGTTGTCTACTTTTAATTATTAATTTCACTGCTTTTACATGAGTAGAATTTCTGGCTACTATACCCACCTCTGAACATATAATTAAAGTATGCATGAGTAAATTACTATTATGAATGTTTTTTCCTTCTCTTTCCTACTTTTTCTCAATGGAAAAAACACCAGAATAAAAATACAAAGAAAAAAAATACATATTTTTTGTCATTTATGTAAACCATGGCCAAAAAAAAAAAAAAATCCTGCAGGACAAAACATGACACTTGATATTTTCTAACCTGTTTGTATACCACCATAGACAGAGAGAGAGAGAACCTTGAATTAGACAGAGCTCAGAGAGGGCAAGATGAGACAGAAGAGAGAAGCCAAGGAGAGGAAAGTGTTCAGGCCGAGGGTCCAGAGAGATGCGAGCAGAGGAAGGAGAGAAGGATGACACCAGTAAAAGGTCCAAACACAGGACGTCTGGGTGGGACCCCAACTGGCCCAATATTCCAATATTCAAGCCTTGGTTGTACAATACTTCAAATGTTAAGTTCCATTATGCAATATTACTGTGCAAAATAAAAAAATTTAAAAAATAGTGTAAAATTAACATATTCTGGTTACAAGCGTGCCATGTGTTTTCTGCCCACCCCACCCCTCCCTGAAAAATATGTTGCCATCACGCCAAGGTCTTTAAGCCAGAGGAGACACTGATGTTAATAATTATACCACCATGACTGTGAAGTGGAACGGCCAGATCAATTGCCTATCATATGTGGACACATGCACACTTTGTCTAAACGACAACCATGACAAAAACTGCCCTATTAACAAAATAAATCATTTTTTATTGACTGACAAATGGGCAACACTGATGCAACAGTTGCAGCCAAATTCTGCTGTGTATAATAATGTTTGGTATTTTGTACTTATAATATTCCTAAAATATAAAATGATGCACTACAATGGGTCTCAAATATTTGTAAATGTGTCCTGTTATAGTACTGCATGAGTTTATTGATGATAAGACTATAAACTACACATATAAACTAAAACAATTATCATGATGACTGAACAACTCCCATTCCCCAAAGTACAAGATACAACACTTATGAATATAAGTGATAAAAGATCACACGCGTAAATCTGATAAACAAACTAGAAAAGCACTCATAGAGCGCATACCTCCGCCAAGGCTCCTTCCGTTTCTCATGGATCACCTCTAAAATGTAATGGGTTTGTGGATCGTGGGATCGTGGGTTCGATCCCAGCCCCCGACCAACAGTGATCTGTGTGGAGTTTGCATGTTCTCCCCGTGTTGCGTGGGTTTACTCCGGGATTTCTCCGGTTTCCTCCCACATGCCAAAAACATGCATGTTAGGTTAATTGGCTGTTCTAAATTGTCCCTAGATATCTGTTTCCTATAGGCCCTTAGAATAGAGGGTTAGTATTAATGAAAGCGCTTTGAGTGGTCTTTGTGACTAGAAAAGCGCTATATAAGTGCAGGTTAGTTAGTTAGTTAGTTGTGTGTAGGTCTATAGCCACTTGTGGTGAAAATTGCATCAAAGTCTGTCCATCAGTTTTGGAGTATTGTTGCTAGCACACTGTGAGAAGATAAGAGCCTTGGCTGAGGTATGCATTCTCAGATCATCACCGAAATATAATGGGTTCCTCTGTAGCCCAAGAACCACCAATGGTGAAAATTTCATTCAAATCCATCCAGTGGTTTTTGTGTAATCCTGCTGCACAAATACAAACAAAGCCCTTGGTGGAGGTATGCACTCTCAGATCATCACCAAAATCTAATCATCTGTTCCCCGTGCCATTAAACAGCTTTCCTGGAAATTTCGTCAAAATCCGTTCATAACTTTTTGAGTTATGTTGGTAACAGACAGACAGACAGACAAACCCCGGTAAAAACAATACCTCCTTGGCGGAGGTAATAATAAACAAGGGTTCTTAAACAGTCACTAATATTGAATGTCCCATTCATTTTCAATAATTCTGTAATTAATATTAACACAATCAAATAAATCTTAGTGTTCGGTCCCTTTTATATTTGTCAAACTCTAACATGAGATTGCCTACATGTAGGCTACACCTCTTGGTATTCCACTTTCAAACACAGCCTACTTTTGGGCCTGGAAAGGCTGATTGGGCCATCTGTTTTCACACAAGAATACTTGCTTTCTACGGGCATGCACTAGTTTTGTTAAAAGCAGATATGAGAGATATGACAAGTGAAGTGAAATGTTACCTTTAACCAGTACTAGAGCATTGGCCGTAGAACACAAGTATTCCTGTCTGAACGGGTATCCCAATTAGGCTTTACAGGCCAAAATGTAGGCTGTGTTTGAAAGTGGAATACAAAGAGGTGTAGCCTATATGTAGGCAATCACATGTTAGTCTTTGACAAATATAAAAGGAAGTACATGGCACTAAGATTTATCTGATTGTGAGAATATTAATTACAGAGTACCTAAATATTGAAAATAAATGGGACATCCAATATTAGCGGCTGTTTCAGATCCCTTGTTTATTTGTTTGTCAGATCACTTATTTGTCTGATCTTTTATCATTTGCAGTGCATCCGTAAAGTTTTCACAGCGCTTCACTTTTCCACATTATGTTACAGCCTTATTCCAAAATGGATTAAATTCATTTTTTTCCTCAAAATTCTACACACAATACCCCATAATGACAATATAAAAAAGTTTTTTTTTGAAATTTCTGCAAATTTATTAAAAATAAAAAACTAAGAAATTACATGTACATAAGTATTCACAGCCTTTGCTCAATACTTTGTTGATGCACCTTTGACAGCAATTACAGCCTCAAGTCTTTTTGAATATGATGCCACAAGCTTGACACACATATCTTTGGGCAGTTTGGCCCGTTCCTCTTTGCAGCACCTCTCAAGCTCCATCAGGTTGGATGGGAAGCGTTGGTGCACAGCCATTTTCAGATCTCTCCAGAGATGTTCAATTGGATTCAAGTCTGGGCTCTGGCTGGGCCACTCAAGGACATTCACAGAGTTGCCCTGAAGCCACTCCTTTGATATCTTGGCTGTGTGCTTAGGGTCGCTGTCCTGCTGAAAGATGAACCGTTGCCCCAGTCTGAGGTCAAGAGCGCTCTGGAGCAGGTTTTCATCCAGGATGTCTCTGTACATTGCTGCATTCATCTTTCCCTCTATCCTGACTAGTCTCCCAGTTCTTGCCACTGAAAAACATCCCCACAGCATGATGCTGCTACCAACACCACCAGAGTGGTGGCTCAGTTGGTAGAGCATCCGCGCCACACCCGGGAGGCAGGGGTTCAAATCCCGGCCGGGTCATGCCGAAGACCATATAAAAGTGGAACTTCCTGCCGTCCAGCTTGGTGCTCAGCAAAAATGGAATGGAGGAGGGAAAATTGTGGCGGAGTCTTGCATGGCAGCGGCTCTCTAGATTCTACACTTGGGGTGTGTGTGATTAACACAGTAGATGGGTAAAGCACAATCTCGTTCTACTGTACATGATTGGTTGTACAGTTGAATAACAATAAAGGGTGATTTAAAAAAAAAAATTTTAAACATTGGCATGGTGATGAGCGGTGCCTTGTTTCCTCCAAACATGATGCCTGGCATTCACACCAAAGATTTCAATCTTTGTCTCATCAGACCAGAGAATTTTCTTTCTCAGAGTCCTTTAGGTGCCTTTTGGTAAACTCCAGGCAGGCTGCCATGTGCTTTTTACTAAGGAGTGTCTTCCGTCTGGCCACTCTACCATACAGGCCTAACTGATGGATTGCTGCAGAGATGGTTGTCCTTCTGGAAGGTTCTCCTCTCTTCACAGAGGAATGCTGGAGCTCTGACAGAGTAACCATCAGGACCTTGGTCACCTCCCTGACTAAGGCCCTTCTCCCCCGATCGCTCAGTTTAGACGGCCGGCCAGCTCTAGGAAGAGTCCTGGTGGTTCTGAACTTCTTCCATTTACGGATGATGGAGGCCACTGTGCTCATTGGGACCTTCAAAGCAGCAGAAATTTTTCTGTACCCTTCTCCAGATTTGTGCCTCAAGACAATCCTGTCACGGAGGTCTCCAGACAATTCCTTTGACTTCATGCTTGTTTTTTTTTGTTTTTTTTGATTTTATATACTTTATTGATCCCCAGAGGGGAAATTGAGGGCATCCACCTGGATGGATGAAGCAGCCACAGTACGGCGCTATCCCTTAACCATTCACACACACATTCACACCTAGGGCCACTTTAGAGTCTCCAATTAACCTAACCTACATGTTTTTGGTCTGTGGGAGGAAACCGGAGAAATCCCAGAGTAAACCCACGCAGATACGGGGAGAACATGCAAACTCCACACATCACTGTTGGTCAGGGGCTGGGATCGAACCCATGGCCAAGGGTGAGTTGCTGTGCTGGTGCAGTGCTAACCACTGCACCACCGCATAGCACAGGTTTGTGCTCTGACATGCACTGTCAACTGTGGGACCTTCTATAGACAGGTGTGTGCCTTTCCAAGTCATGTCCAATCAACTGAATTTACCACAGGTGGACTCCAATTAAGCTGTAGAAACATCTCAAGGATGATCAGTGGAAACAGGATGCACCTGAGCTCTATTTTGAGCTTCATGACAAAGGCTGTGAATACTGATGTACATGTGATTTCTTAGTTTTTTATTTTTAATAAATTTGCAAAAATCTAAAAAAAAAACCCAACCTGTTTTTACATTGTCATTATGGGATATTGTGTGTAGAATTTTGAGGGAAAAAAGTGAATTTAATCCCTTCTGGAATAAGGCTGTAACGTAACAAAATGTAGAAAAAGTGAAGTGCTCCAAATACTTTCCAGATGCACTGTATATTCATTAATAACTAATAGTGTATCTTGCACTATGAGGAATGGGAGCTGATCAGTCATCATTATAATTATTTTAGTTTATCACTGTTTGGTGATGGAGTTCAGTGTAATGTTGAATTTCTTCTGTGTGTCATCAATAAACTCATGCAGTACTACAACAGGACATGTTTACAAATATTTGAGACCCACTGTGGTCCATCATTTCATATTTTAGCAATATTTTGTTATTAAAAGGTTTTTTAAAACTGTAATCAACCCAATTAACTACAAAACACCCAACATTATTATACACAGCAGAAGAACCTGTTTGACTGCAACCGTTACATCAGTGTTGCCCATTTGTCTGTAAATATTTAACTAAAAATGATTTATTTTGTTATTTGGGAGTTTCTGTGTCCTGTGATAAGGCTCTGTCACACCTAGACAATTTAGGCAGCGTTTGCAAAACGTATGAAAAATTTGGAGAACACGCTGGCATACGTCGAATCAGTTATGGCTAAGTTTTGTCTAAGTTAACAGCATGCTGAAGAATGCTGAAGCACCCTGAAGCACACTGGTATACGGCATAGTTCGCAGAGCTCCTCTGAAAATTTTCAGTATGCTGAAAATTTTCCAGTGTATCCAGCATATGGTTGATACGTCCCGCATTAGCGGAGCAAAGGTTGTAGGGAAGTTATGCGTTCGTTGACACACTTTACTTGTCAGCAACTCATAGGCTACGGTCATGTTGCAGATCTTAATGCTCAATTCCAATTTTTTGCCGAGATCCAAATTTTTTGTGTGGGCGTTGACATTATAATTTAAATGTGACCCCCATCAGACTCCAGTGTGAACGGTCTACAGCTATGAAGTGACCCGCATGTGCAGAAGAAAATGTAACCTCAGACACAGCGTTGTGTTTGAGCCCCAAACGATTGAGGGGGACAGAATTTCTTCACCTTGATGCAGTGCAGCAAAATAAAATGTTAAAATTATTCAGAAATGATTACGCACAAAAATTAAGGAGACCAGCTTCATTCCTCTACACACTTGATGACCGCTGTGATCAGCTCTGCTTTAACAGAACTGATTGATTAAACAGCTCTCTTGAAAATGAGACCCTGTGTCTCAATGGGATTACCTGTATAAATGAGGTTAATAATAAATAATCCTATTGATTACAACAGGGCTCTCACCCACTGACGCTGTCAGTGGCTCGGGCCCTATAAACAGCGTGGCTCGTACCAGCGGCACTGGTTCCACACAGGAAGGAGAAGCATATAGACTCCCCTCTCCTGAACTGTGGGTCCTCTGGCCATTCCGCTCCACAGTCATGTTGGTATTAACTTTACATTTTAGATATTACAGCAGCCAGGACTCACGGTGTGTTGTTTCGCGAGAAAGAGGAATTCGCAGCATCCAGTAAATGTGCCATTACTGCGTGCCTGCTTGTCTCACGGTTTCAGCACCCCCCCCAGTTCTGAAGTTGTTGTGCAGTCGGAGCCAACAAAATTACGATCCAGTGATAAAGGGAATAAATTAATGGGGTTTCTAACTTGGAGCTACCCTATAATGGCATATTTGCAGTGTTTGCTCACAGGAAAAACCCATACAACAGAGCCCTGCTCTGCTGCTGCCTGCAGCGCGAGCGCACGCACGCACACACACGCACACACACACACACACACAGCTAAACCCCACCCACACTTCCTGAAGTCAGCAACAGAGTGGTGACAGAGCGGTGGCTAAACTTTTAGGCTGTGTGTCCACCAAAAGCGTTTTTTTTCTGCTCTGGGTGACTGTTTTCTTTTCATTCTCTATGTAGTCCAATCCAATTCAATTCAATTCAATTCAACTTTATTTATATAGCGCCATTTCACAACAACAGTCATCTCATAGCACTATCAACTGTAGGGGGGACCCCCACAGTTGCAGAAAGACCCCAGCAATCAGGCGATCCCCTGTGAGCAAGCACTTGGCGACGGTGGAGAGGAAAAACTCCCTTTTAACAGGAAGAAACCTCCAGCAGAACCAGGCTCAGGGAGGGGCAGTCATCTGCTGCGACTGGCTGGGGGGTGAGGGGATAGAGAAGAAGAAAAGAACAGACATGTAGAGAGCAAACAGCACGATGGGGACTCAATCTATGGGAGAGAACAAACAAATGTTAATGACCAGCAAAAAAAAATATTTCATAGAGAGTGAGGAAAGGAGTGAGGCCCAGTGCATTACTGGAGGTCCCCCAGCTGACTAAACCTATTAGCAGCATAACTAAGGGAGGGTTCAGAAACACATGATCCCTCCCTAATTGTAGGCTATATCAAAAAGGTAGGTTTTAGCCCTATTCTTAAAAACAGAGATCGAGTCTGACTCCCGAATCCAGATTGGCAGCTGATTCCACAGGAGAGGAGCTTGATAACTGAAGGCTCTGCCTCCCATTGTACTTTTGGAGATTCTAGGTATTACAAGTAATCCTGCATTTTGGGAGCGTAGTGCTCTGTTAGGATGATACGGTAGTATCAGATCTTTTAAATAAAAAGGAGCCTGATTGTTTAAAGCTTTGTAAGTAAGAAGAAGGATTTTAAACTTAATTCTAAACTCTATGGGAAGCCAATGAAGGGAGGCCAGAACCGGAGAGATATGACCTCTCTTTCTAGTACCTGTTAAAACTCTTGCTGCAGCATTTTGGATCAGCTGAAGACTTTTTAAAGATGTTTTAGGACAGCCTTATAATAAAGAATTACAATAATCTAATCTCGAGCTAACAAAAGCGTGGATCGGCTTCTCAGCATCACTCTGAGACAAGATGCTCCTAATCTTGGCAATATTACGCAAATGATAGAAGGCAGTCTTAGAAACAAATTTAATATGTGAATTGAAGGACAAATCCTGATCAAAAATAACTCCAAGGTTCCTCACAGAGCTATTAAGAGAAAGAGTAACTGCATCCAAACTGAAAGTTTGATTTGGAAAGGAATTTCTAAGGTTTTTTGGACCAACAAGAATGACTTCAGTCTTATCTGAATTTAATAGCAGGAAATTACAAGTCATCCAAGCTTTGATTTCCTTAAGACAGGCTGCTTCTAACTTGGCTAATTGATTAGTATCATCTGGCTTCATTGACAGGTATAATTGTGTGTCATCTGCGTAACAATGAAAATGTATACAGTGCTTTCTAATAATGTTGCCTAACGGAAGCATATATAAACTAAAAAGAGTAGGGCCTAGCACAGATCCCTGTGGAACTCCATGACTAAGCTTTGAGCTGAAAGAAAACTCATCATTTACATGAACAAACTGGAACCTATCAGATAAATAAGATCTAAACCACTGCAACGAAGTTCCATTAAGTCCAACATAATGTTCTAATCTATCAAGTAGAATATTATGATCAATAGTATCAAAAGCTGCACTAAGCTCTAAAAGGACAAGTACAGAAACTAGTCCATTATCAGATGCAATGAGGAGGTCGTTAGTGACCTTCGCTAAGGCTGTTTCAGTACTATGATGGATTCTAAACCCAGATTGAAACTCTTCAAGTAAACCATTTCCCTGCAGGTGGTCAAATAATTGCGTAGCAACAACTCTTTCTAAGATTTTTGAAATGAAAGGGAGATTAGAGATTGGTCTATAGTTAGCTAAAGCTCCTGGATCTAGCGTTGGCTTTTTGAGTAAGGGTTTAATTACAGCTGTTTTAAAAGCCTGCGGTACATGGCCTAAAGTTAATGAAGAATTGATTATATGAAGAATAAAGCTACCAATAAGTGGGAAGACTTCTTTAAATAACCTGGTAGGAATAGGGTCTAAAAGACAAGTTGAAGGTTTGGATGAGGAAACTATTTTGTCTAACTCACAAAGGTCGATTGGAGTAAACTCATCAAGACAGACATCAATAGAAGGAGTTGTAGTAGTTACAGTATTTAAGTTAACTGTGGGAAGAATCTGATTGATTTTATCTCTGATGGATGAAATTTTATTATTGAAAAAGTTCATAAAGTCCTGACTAGTAAGCTCTAAGGGGATGCTAGGATTGACAGAGTCCTGACTCTTTGTCAACCTGGCTACAGTACTGAAAAGAAACCTGGGATTATTCTTGTTCTCTTCTATTAATGCAGAGTAATAACTCGTTCTAGCTTTTCTAAGAGATTTTTTATAAATTAAAAGATGATTTCTCCAAGCTAAATAGATTTCATCTAAATTAGTAGAGCGCCATTTTCTTTCTAATTGACGAGTCTTTTGTTTTAAGCTACGAGTTTCTGTGTTGAACCAAGGAGTTAAAAATCTCTGATTAGACTTTTTCTTTTTTAAGGGGACCACCAAGTGTAGAGTCTGATACAGAGAAGCTGAAACACTATCCACCATGTTATCAATTACAGAAGGAGCAAGCTGTCTATAGCTTATTTCCATTGTGTTGACACATGGCATAGAGGAAACAATCTGCATAAATTTGGAAACAGCATCATCTGAGAGGCATCTACTGTGATAATATTTTTCTTTAGGAGCCAAATAGTCAGAAATAGCAAAATCAAAGGTTAACAGACAATGGTCTGACAGTACAGGGTTATGAGGAGACACTACAAGATTTTCTATTTCAATGCCATATGTCAGAACAAGGTCCAATGTATGGTGGAGGTAATGAGTAGAATTTCCTACTTTCTGAGAAAACCCAATCGAGTCTAATATTGAATTAAAAGCCACATTGAGGCAGTCACTATCTACATCCACATGTATATTAAAGTCCCCTACTATAATTATTCTATCAGATTACAGCACTAAATCAGCTAAGAAATCAGCAAATTCGGATAAAAATTCTGAATAGGTTGATGGGGGACGATAAACTATGGCAAATAAAATTGGGTTTAACCTGAAATTGCTAAAGTGCCCAATACTGAGGACCAGGCCCTCAAAGGAATTATAACATGTTTTTTGCTTTACATTAACTAGTAATTTGGAATGGTAAATTGTTGCTACTCCTCCTCCACGACCAGAACTCCTGGGATTTTGACAGTTTAAATAACCAGAGGGAGTTGATTCATTTAAACCAACATAATCCTCTTGCCCTAACCAAGTCTCTGTAAGGGATATTAAATCAATCTGATGATCAATTAACAGATCATGGACTAACAGAGACTTGGGAGTTAGAGACCTAATATTTAATAAACCACATTTAATTTTTAAATTATGAGGAGGAACAGAGGCCAAATCATTCAATTTAGAGGCTTTATGTTTAATTTGAGTTTTACCAATATTTTGCTTTATCACTTTGGGATGCTTATACATTATATTTTTATTTACTTTGGAGGGAGCAGACAACGATTCTCTGATGGGGAAGACAGGGGCTAAGCTGAGGGGTGGCGGATGAAGAGGAGCTGCAGAGAGGCGTGTAAGACTGCGACTCTGCTTCCTGGTCCCAACTCTGAGTAGTCATGGTTTTGGAAATTTGGATAAAAAAGATGCCAGATTGTTAGATAAATGAGAAGCACCATCCAAAGTGGGATGAATGCTGTCTCGTCTCATAAGACCAGGTTTTCCCCAAAAAGAGCTCCAATTGTCAATGTAGCCCACGTCATTTTTAGGACACCACACAGACAGCCAGCGGATCAAGGATGACGAGCGACTAAACATGTCATCACTGGTCAGATTGGGGAGGGGCCCAGAGAATACTACAGTGGCAGACATCGTTTTTGCAAACTCACACACCGATTCAATATTAAGTTTCGTGACTTCCGACTGCCGGAGACGGATGTCATTAATGCCGGCGTGAATAACAATTGTGGAGTATTTACAGTTACTTTTAGCCAGCATTTTCAAATTTGACTCGATGTCGCCTGCTCTGGCCCCAGGAATACATTGGACTATGGCCGCTGGAGTCTCTAGGTTCACGTTTCTGACTATAGAGTCACCAATGATCAGAGTTTTTTCCTCAGCGGGTGTGTCGCTGAGCGGGGAAAAACGATTAGAAACGTGAACAGGTTGGTGGTGAACCGGGGCTTTGCGACTAGGCTTCCTTCTCACCGTCACCCACCCAGCATCCAGCGTTTACAGCACTGAGCACCATCGGCACTAAAACACTTTGAGCGGTAGCCGTTTTTTGTCACGGCACTCAGGGCGCTCAGTGTTGAAAAAAGTTCAACTTTTCAGACTGCAGCTGAGCTCGTCAATGTCAGACCTTTCTAAGCAGCCAATCAGAATTCAGGAAGGGCTGGACACAGGACGCTGATACAGTCTCTACTTAGACTCCTGTTTTCCCTGTCATTACATTTTACATCCAGAGCTGCTAGAATACATTTCCTGTCCATTGTTATTTAGGGACTATTAAAAAAATCAGTAGAAAGTCCGACCATAGGAAAAGTGGAAGTGCTGAGCTGTGAGTGGCAAGCTGTTGCTGGGATACAGCGCACAGACTTTTTTTTTTTTTCCCCAGAGTGCAGTGCACAAACGCTGAAAAAAAGATGTTCAGGGCAGTCGGGTGACAAAAAAACACGTTTGGTGGACACACAGCCTTATTGATAAAAATGACATATTTTCACTGAGCAACTCCATACTCGGGGATGCACACCCTTGTAACCTCAGCAAAGTACTTATAAAATCTGAGGTCAGTCTGACGAATGAGTTTGAGAGATATGTGAGGAACACACACACACACAACACAGACACACACACACAGACAGCGATATCTTGCATTTATAGATACAGAAGATACATCCCATCACAGCTACTGCGCTACCTGATACTTCCTCATCAGGTCTAACATACACAGACATGAGTTGCTGCTTAACTCAGGACTAGGGCTGCAGCGATTACTCGAATATTTCTAATAACTCGACTACAAAAATTGGTTGACTCAAAAGCTATGATTTGACACTTCATTTTAAGTATCACTTCCGATCTATATGACCTTCTTCCGGGCACGCTGCGTAAACAACACGCGGCTTTGTTTAATGGCGCCATGTCAAAGCGACAGAACGACAGCAAAAAGGAAGTAAGTCAGAAAAACACGATAGAAGGTATCTCAAGTCTGGGATCATTTCAAGCTCAAATTGAAGGAAAACATTGTATAGTATTGTCCATTGTAAAGCAGAGTGGCGAGCTCGCATCCCATAACATTGTTGTTACAGTGTCTCATAGGGGTGGGACAAAAGATCGATTCAGTGATGGATCGTGATACTTGACACTAATGATGATCAACTGATCCCCGGTGGCCACTGGTGGTACAGCATCCGTCCCACCCATAACTGGGAGGTCGTGGGTTCAAGCCCCAGCCGGGTCATACCAAGGACCAGATAAAAATGGTACTTCCCACCTTCTAGCTTGGTGCTCAGCATAATAGAATGGGGGGAGGAAAAGTTGTTTGTGGCAGCGCCTTGCATGGCAGCTGCCCCTGATTCTAGAAGACTAACATTGTAGATAGGAGAAACGTAATTTCGTTCTACTGTACATGATTGGCTGTATGGATTGAATGACAAAGTTGGCTTCTTCTAAACGCATGGATCAATCTTTTATTATTTATATATATTCATGTAACGTTGCATACTTTTGGGTATTAATCAACCAATTGTGTTTTCAGTCCACTAGATGGCGTGAAGCAAGCATCCAGTCAAGTGAAGTCATATCTTGCCTCCCGAGATTTGCAGCCAGCTTTGAAAGTTAAAAAAGCAGTTAAATGTGGCAAAAAGTTAGCTCAAATGTTGGACCTTTTTGGGATTTTATAACAAAGATGGAACAGAAGACCTTGACATGACACAAAACCTGCAACAAGTGCTGCACAAAAAAAAAAAAAAACACTCGAACACACGGCACCATGGCTAGCACACGTCTCAGAGTACTGTTAGCAACGGCTAAGCTAAAAACACACCGGCGTGTAGCTTGCTTTTTCTCCGAGCGCCACTGACCAACAAACTCTGGAGACCTGCCACCAACCTGTGTGCAGAGACGTGTCTCTGTGGAAAATGAAGCCCTGAGAATGTCGGCAGCAGAAAGGGCCGCAGCAGCTGCAGGACTGAGAGCCACCAGCCACCACAACAAAAGTGGCCACGATGAGTTTAAAAGCATTAAAACTTTACATGAAACAGATATTGACAGCAGTACTTTCGAGACAAAATCTGATGTTGACATGGAAGGGGGGGACGTATGCTGTCGTGATGGATCGTAATAGTGATGGGATTGTGACAGATCGTGATAGTATTGGATCGCGACCAAAGTGTTACGATCTGAATCGGGTCATGAGGTCCCTCGCAATTCCCACCCTAGTGTCTCAGCAGAAAGCATCCCACATCATGCACGGCCAGCACACCCGAGACAAGGTACGTGATTGAGATTTTAAATTAAGATGAATAGAATGTAGTCAGGTATGCTAATTATGCTTATATGGCCAAAGAACATATAGCCACTGCATGTAGCCACCGCTGCTGGCGCACCAGCTTTCACTCCACTTGTGTAATAGGCTGTTAAAAATTGGTACCACAGAATGTCCATTCAGCACAGGGCAGGATTTTAATATACCCATACTCAGACACAAACTATGTCTGTGAAAATCACCCCAAGACCTCTAAATTAATTACTGGACGTTATCACAGACATCAGTAATACACTCTCAGGATAGAATGTGGTGCAGGCTCACAGCACACCACTAATTGGGTCTTCATTCAAGAACATAAATGAACAAGTGCGTCATTAGAGAGGGGAATGTCACAAAGGAAATTAGCTTTTTATAGCTACCTCGTTATGAATATGAGGCTTTTAAATTCCACCACAAAAACACAGTGTGATTCAGAAAAGCATCATTCAACAAAGCACTGGGACTGCTGAGGTAAAAATCTGTGCTTATTGTCTCCTAAACATAAAAATCACAGTCTGGTGGTTCATTTAGGAATGGCCCACTTCTGTTGAGCACCTTGACCCACTGCATATCCACGGGATCTGTGCAAACTGTGTGGTCTCAGACTAGGATACATTTCATACAGTAAACGTCTGTGTATTTCTATTTTTTTTTTCAAAATAAAATTTTGGCAGTACACTTGAAGCAATAGAGAACTGCACATTCTTCCTGATTTCCTTGACATTTTTGTCGTAAGTAAAGGAAAATATAAAGAAATTTTTAAAAAAAATTATACAGTCAACTCGTGTCAAATGCATCAAAATTTATACCAGTATTATCGTGGACAATATGGCACACCCCTACCACAAAGCTGGGTTTATGATCCACCTGGCTTTTGGCTGCTTGAGTGCAAGGCTCTTGTGACGAAAATTAGGTCAGTGTCTCCAGTCTGCTAGGCTCCGCGGAGGCCCCTCTGCAGCTGAGTGCATGTTGCCCAAATTTTGTGACCATGCTGCCTGTGTGCGTTGACTGCACATGCACAAATCCAGTCTCCCATTCATGAGGTGGGGCTACCGACACAGCAGGGCTGTGCCATATGACAAAAATTTCATATCACGATACACATCATTTTATATCACGATGACGATATATATTGCAATACACATTTTCTGTAAATTCTACAGTTTAGATAATCACATGAAAAGGACCATATCTTTTTTTTATGTTTTTTACATTTACATTACCTGTTTCCCCCTCATAATTTTGCAATGTTGTTATAAAATTGTTTTTTAATGTACATTTGAGACTTGATTCTCAAAAATTTCAGGTTTTTCTTCTAAATCATATCATATGAATAAAAAGTAAACATCAATAAGTTAAATATTTCCTGAGCCAGAGGAAAATAGCAAAAGAAAAACAAAAACATGAAAAACATTAAAAAAAGGTCTGAAAATGAGAAAATTACCCATGGCTCCCATCTACAGCTATAAGTTAGCTGTTAGTTTAAATCAATGAAAATTTAAGTGTGGAGCTAGAGCATGCAGCCCTGCCATTCTGGCCTGATTTAACCTGTTTGCTTCTTAGTAAAAATATTTCCAATTAGTCATGATCTGAAAATCAAAGACACAAAAGGTAATGTAATAAAATGCATCTGATGACTAGCTTTATTCATTAACACTACTTGACTAATTACAATTATTAGAAATAAAATATATTACATTAAGAACCAACTTGCTCGCCCGACCCATTTTAATTTATTTATTATTTATTTTGCATGTACGTGCCACCATCATGCACTTTTGCAGCCTTAATATTTTTTTCAGACAAAACTAAGAAATTCAGCAGTAATTTAAACCAAAGAAACAATGGTCTGACGCACTGTTTCCAGTTAGCAAAACTTAGCATCATTTAGCATTTGCTGTTTTATAATTAGACATGGTGTTAACATTACCTACCTCCTATTAAAACGAGATTAGCGGACTATCCTCTCTGATGCAGCACAACGGAAAACAGTCACACATCCCTGACAAACAGGAGTAGCAGCTGTTTGACCAAACTGGTAGTTTGGAGTAAGCAACCACCGGAGAGCCTAGCCACCCACCACATACCTGTTCCACTGCGCGCACTGCAGGGGGAGAGGTGGGGTACTGACAAGTAGTGTGTGAGGAGCTTTGTTCAAGAAACTGGAGTATGTGCATTTTAAATCATGATACAAATGATATTCTATGAAAGGATAGACGTTTTTATATCGTGATGTGTTATATATCGTCATACCGCACAGCCCTACGACACAGCATACAAAGTCAAAGTAGACAAAGAAGATGATGAGGAAAACAAAAATGAAGACATAGAAGCAAAAGCACACCATTATACCTTCTTCATTTCTTTAGCGTCTTCATTCTCCAAAGGGAGTAAACACAGGAGCTTCTCTTCTCACCTGTGTGAAGTTGCACATCATTGATATTGTGTGTGGACCTTGCTTTTCTTCTATTTTGTATAGCGGGTAAACTGTAATTTCCCAGTTTGGGATCAATAAAGTACATCTATCTATCTATCTATCTATCTAAACAAACTAACTAACTAACTAACTAACTAACTAACTAACTAACTAACCTGCACTTATATAGCGCTTTTCTAGTCACAAAGACCACTCAAAGCGCTTTCATTAATACTAACCCTCTATTCTAAGGGCCTATAGGAAACAGATATCTAGGGACAATTTAGAACAGCCAATTAACCTAACATGCATGTCTTTGGCATGTGGGAGGAAACCGGAGAAATCCCGGAGTAAACCCACGCAACACGGGGAGAACATGCAAACTCCACACAGATCACTGTTGGTCGGGGGCTGGGATCGAACCCACGATCCCCACAATCCCCCGGCCAAGGGTAAACTGTGCTGCCGCAGTGCTAACCACTGCGCCACCGTGCAGCCCGGCACGGTGGCACGGCAGCACTGCTGCTACCTTTTGGGCTGGGGGGAAACTGCAGCTAATGCTTGGTCTAGCAGGTGAAAAAAAACTGAAGCGTATAACAGTTGAGAGCGCATCGGCCTGTCCAAAGTGTACACACATCTCAGCGCACCAGAGTGGAGGTGGAGCACAAGCCAGGCTTAAGCGTGAAGCGGGCGGCATCCCCCAGCCATCATGCCACCCTCCCCAGGTACCCAACTCTCCTTATTTGTCCACAGATTAAAGATGCACTCCAGCGGCTCTAAAACCACCTCAAAAACCAATGTATATTTCCCAAAATAGAATATTGTGGGGGTTTTTATACACAAAAAAACTTTCATTACCTTAGAATTGCTTGGAAAGAGGTTTTACATCTTCTACTTATAAATATGCTCAGATCCCAGAATATTCTAATTAGCTCCACCCATACTCCCACCCACCAGTATCTGGAAGAAGACGAGGACATTGTACAAGGCTCGAGAAGGCGATTCAATTTGAGGAAGTAAAAGTTGTAACAAGGTTTCCGTAGGTGAACCTGTGGAAGGATCATTCTCGGTGGAGCGGAGAGTCACTGCCCAGCCCCGCATGGAGGGGTGAGGGCTCCCCGCCCGTCTCTGGTTGCCCACTCACCGCGTATCTCCCCGGCGGGCGGGCGCACCAGACCACTGGCCAGCATCGAGTAGACCGCTCGCTGGAGACCAGCTCACTCTCTCACTCACCACCAACGAGCAGACCACTCGCTGGAGGCCGGCTCACTCTCTTGCTGGGGGCTGATGGTCCAAGCAGCTTGCCCCCAGTGAGCTTGCTTTGCTGGCGGACGCCGGCCCACTCACCTCCTTCACTCCCATGCAGGAGAACAAGCCGGGGAGATCCACGGCGAGTGGGCAACCAGAGACCGGCGAGGAGCCCTCCAGCCTCCACGCAGGGCCAGGCAGCGACTCTCCGCTCCACCGAGAATGATCCTTCAGCAGGTTCACCTAACACTAAGGCTGGGTGATAAAATGATAACGATAATTATTGCAAAATAACTAAACTCAACGCAATGCTTCCTTAAACAAAAAAGTTTTCAGCTGCTTTGTAAAAGACTCCACAGAGTCAGATAAAGTAGCTGGAGTGGGAGTCTATTCCAAGTAGCACCGCTCCATCCACTGCCCTCCCTGTGTGCAGAGACGCATCTCCGTGGAAAATGAAGCCCTGAAAATACTTCATTATATGAAAGAGATGTCAATAGTTTTACTTTGGGACGTAATTTGAGGTTGAATAAGGTGAAAAAAATTTGAAATATATGGGATCATGATACTCGATTATCACGATATCCTGGTCATCGTTGAATCACGACAGGATCGAATCGTGATTCAAGAATCGCAACCTGATTTGAATCGTGAGGTGCCTCGCGATTCCCACCCCTAACAGACAGTGGGACAAAGGCTGCAGTGCTTTGGGCATGGACTTCACCCAGCTATCCATAACTTGATGAACAGAACATTATAAAATATTTATATTTTATGATTTAATCAATCACCCTTTATTGTCATTCAACTGTACAACCAATCATGTACAGTAGAACGAGATTGTGCTTTACCTATCTACTGTGTTAAACACACACACCCCAAGTGTAGAATCAGAGGGCCGCTGCCATGCAAGGCGCCGCCACAAATTTCCCTCCTCCATTCCATTATTGCTGAGCACCAAGCTGGACGGCAGGAAGTTCCACTTTTATGTGGTCTTTGGCATGACCCGGCCGGGATTTGAACCCCTGCCTCCCGGGTGTGGGGCGGATGCTCTACCAACTGAGCCACCACTCCGGTGGTATATAAATGTATGTAAATAGAATTATTTTATGTTTTATGATTATCTGAAACACAGCTGTATAATATTCTACACTACATCTGTCAAGTTCAACTTCTGACAGAAAATAAATATTTAAAATTAATCTTGTTATAGCTTCACATCTCACTTATGAGAAAAAAGGAACCTTTAAAGGGCTGATGACACAATTTTGACATTTTTTAGGATGTTGTGTAAACCCAAAAGTCATCGTCGATGATCAATATAATATTTACAACCGCGCCTGCATAAACTAGTTATCATCAAAAAACCGCAGCCGCTGACTGGACTGTGGTGCCGCCCACCATATTAACGGCGGCACCTCCATGACATAAGCGGGAGAACGGACACCGGTGTTGTTGACTGAAATGACAGCAGCTTTGTAGCTCACAGTTTCTCTGGTTTCTTGTTTTAATTTTACGGCTGTGCCTTCGCGTTGTGTCGCAGGCTTAGATAAACAGCAGGCATGAAAGACCACATCACATGCTTCAGCTCCAACTTTCATAAGCCTCCTCGTACTTTTATGCAGGAGGAGCGCACGAGGAGGGGAAGGATTAACGGATTTATGCACAACTTTGACCTACTTTCTCTGATCGCATGCTGACTCTCGCCGGTCCGGCCACGTTCCCTCTATCATTATCACCAGCTGATTCCCCTCCCGCTGATCATGTTTCCTGGTCCTCGCCCAGGTGCTTCTTATCACATCATCACCAGCAGTGCATGTACTTTGCGGCCGTTTGCCAGTCATCTGTGCTGTTAGTCTGCCAGTATTTTCAGCACTCTCACAACGTGTTAGTCACTCCACGTTCGCTGTGGTTCTCGTGCATCCTTGAAGCGATGTCGGCTCTGGGGCGCACCTGTGGCTAACATGTCTCCTCTCATTCGTTCTCTGGGCGATGCCGGCCCCCGAACGCCATCAGTAAGTGTGTTTGTGTTTTTTGTACGTCTTCATCTTTTAGGGAATTGTCTGTCTTTCTGTATTAAATGTGCTGTGGTGAACCCTGCACGTAAATCCTTGTTATTTCATCCTCCCTCTCTGTTACGCCCTGCGTAAGAGCGCACGGAGGGTCATGATGAATGGATTTACACGCAGAATTTACCACAGCAAATGTATTGAACATAAGAATGATGACAACAGTTCCCAAAAAGGTGAAGACTTACAAAAATAAGCAGAAACACTTACAGTTGGCATTCGGGGCTGATATTGCCCAGCGAACATGGAGAGGAGACGTGTTAACCACAGTTCAAGGGGCGCAACAGAACCACGGCTGTGTGGAGTGGCTAACACGTCGTGATAGTGTTGGCAATATTGGCTGGCTGACAACACGGCAGATGATGCACACAAACCATGAACAGCTGACTGTCAAAGAGAGAGGGCGCGTGTGTTTAGACCAGCGAATCTTGGACAGTGCCCACCTGAAAATGGCTCAAAACGCACATAAAACATGTACAAAACAAAAACAACAAGAACTCAAAATATAATCCATAATAAACCCAATGCCTGAGCCACAGAGAATGCACTGCTATGATTTTATTGAAAAATTCGGATTAAATAAACTATATTTATGAACAAATAATTTGTTGCAATATCTGTAACAAAAAAATAACACACTTGTTGCCCTGTCGTGTGTTTGTCGCTGCTGTTGCGGCAGGCATGTGTGCCTCTCCACCGTCACTCTCTGAGTGTGACTCGTTTGGCACGGCTCAAGAAGGCAAGAAAAAAACAAAAAACAAGAGCAGCTAATATACATATGTACATACTACTATAAATATATATATGGGTGTTTTTATTTATTAGGGGTCCAATGTGTGACATTGGTGGCAAAATTTAAAATTGATCAAATCTGCACATGAAATTGACTAATCACTATCCAATTGTGTCAGGTTTATGAAACTATTAACTATTTTCGTAACGGCATTCGCATTCAGGAACTCTTGAGGATGAGAGCTCACTTCAACTACTTGTAAATGGGGACGTAAACGGGACACTCGGGCTTTTGTTTCCCCGTGTGCCAATGCACTTTGCAATGGCACACGTTTTACACGAAACAACTTCAACACTTCCAGTATTTTTCACGCATCAAAACTCATCAACAGCTACATTTTCATGACATATTAAGATGTGATAACGTGTATACATACCTTCAAATTCTCCCTGTTTGTTGGATAAGACGTAAAATCACAAAAGGCGTAAATGCGGGACACGGAAGTTTGGACCTTCGATAACTTCAATATAAAGTGACCACGGTTAATCCTCTCCACATGGGTTGAGCACATCCGGGGTAGAGAAAATAAAAGTGCTTTCCCAGGGCGCTCACCTCGCCAGACGGGGCTGCGCGCGGCCGACCAAGACCGAAGATGTAAATTTTTTAAAGGACACCATATTCGATGTGTCATAAATGTTTGAGATTTTATTGAAATATTCTACATCTGAGCTTCACAAAGACTGATCTCCTTTTTACGTGTATGGTTTGGGATTTGAAAGGTGCAAAGTGAAAAGCATCAGCACTTGCTGTTTTCTGGTTACTTTACCAAATAACTTGCATGTTGCTGCGTAAATTTGGGGACACGGAAATTTACGTCGTACGAGTAAATTTGCAGGGGTCGCCGTACAAAAACCATAGATCCGATCACATTGGGGAATGTTTTATTTTGAATTTGCATTACAACTCTGTTATCTCTTGCATTTTGAGTAGAAAGAGTTACTCAGAGATCACTTTACAGTACTTTGAAATTGATGCGATTTTCATGTCACACAAAAACTGGGAAAAATGAGGGGACACGACCGATAGTTTCGATTCTAACGGCAAAACCAATGTTTTTTTTTTAAATTGCAATGCAAGTCTGAAACTCTTTTATGTTCCCTTGCATATTATAAAAACGAAACCGACATCTGCAAATTACAGAAAAAGAGAGAGCGCTTGAAAGTCGGATACCCCTGACATAGTGCACTGGACCCCCCCAAAAAACAAACACCCATATATACACAGACACACAGTGCAGAGCATTGTAGCTGGATAGAATAAATATATAAGTATATAAACACACAGTACGGAGCATTGCAGCTAGGTGGAATAAATATGTAAATACATAAACACACACAGTGCAGAGCATTGTTGCTAGATGGGATGAAACAGCACAACCGTCTACTTAGTTATCCTACATGGTATGATTATGTACCCATACATATTCTCACCCTCCATAACGACCGGTATTTTCCTAGTTGTATGCCGGAGGGGACCACTGTGTAAGTCTATTGCATCTTTTGCATTCAAAACTATTAGGTTGTTACGTCTTTTTGCTATCTCTGCGAGCAGCCCTGCTTAGGTTATACAGTCTGACAGCCATTGGTAGGAAGGACCTGCGAAACCTCTCGGTTGTGCACCTGGGATGATGTAGTCTGCTGCTACATGAGCTCCTTAGTGCATTCAGTATGTCCTGCATAGGGTGGAACTCGGACTCCAGCAGAGATGACAGTTTAGCCACCATCCTTCTCTCTCCTATCTCCTCCACTGGGTCAAGGCGCTGCCCCAGGACAGAGCTAGCTTTCTTGATCAGTTTGTTCAGTCTCTTATATATATCTAGACATATATATATATCGATATCGATCAATATGGAAAGAATTTATCATGACTGGAATTTTTTCATATCGCCCAGCCCTACCTACCATGATACTTGCCCCAGCCGTTGCGCCATGCACCCCAGGGCTGTCTCCCCCAGCATGCAGGGTAAAATGCAGG
The DNA here is from genome assembly GCA_020510985.1 of Pholidichthys leucotaenia. NCBI lineage: Eukaryota > Metazoa > Chordata > Actinopteri > Cichliformes > Pholidichthyidae > Pholidichthys > Pholidichthys leucotaenia. The sequence continues at coordinate 423,823,368 of CM035841.1, read as the reverse complement.
CTGCAAACCTGAGTCCTCTCCGGTATTTTAGCAGGGACACTAAGGTTTTTCCAAATAAAATTAATCATTGCTGTCGTATTTTTATGTCTGTGGGTAAGACATGGAATTTAAAAGAAGAGGATTTCTTGCTCACACAGCTAAAACCTGAACACATATAATCTGCCATCTTTCCCAACTTGTAAAAGCTCCTGCTGCTCCTCGGCTCCTCCTTCTTCCCCTGAGGCAGTGACCTCAGGTCTGGAGCCATGCCCAGTGCTTAGCCTGATTGATTAATGCCATAACCAATCAGGCTAAGCAGGAATACTTACTTAGCAAGAAACGCTCTGTCCAAACTCATTTTTTTTAATTTTTTTTTTTGGGGGGGGGGGGGTGTTAAGTGAAACTTTACAGAAAAAAAAAACAAAAAAAACCCAAACAGTAATTTCACTCTTGATATGTCCTGTAAGTCACAAAAAAACATGTCACGGACGTGAACAACAGGAAAAAAATGGCAGAATGTCACATTAATACATCCAACAGAAAAAGAACAGCAGAGTGCACATTTTTTATGACCCCAGAAAGGAGAGTTTCCTCTGGCTTAAAGACCTTGGTGCAGTGGCAACATATGCCGGGGGCGGGGGGGGGGGGGGGGGTACATGACACTATTGTAACCTGAATATGTTAATTTTATACTATTTCTTTCTTTTTTTTTTATTTTGCACAGTAACTTTGCATATGGGATTTACCATATGAAGTACTGTACAACCAAGGCTTTAATGTTGGAATACTGGGCCAGTTGGGGTCCCACCCAGGCATCCTGTGTTTGGACTTTTTACTGGCGTCATCGTTCTCGCCGTCCTCTGCTCTCACCTGAACACTTTCCTCTCCTTGGCTCATCTGTCTGTCTCATCTTTCCCTCCCTTAGCTCTGTCTTATTCAGGTTCTCTCTCTGTCTATGGTGGTATAGAAACAGGTTAGAAAATACCAGGCGTCACATTTTGTCCTGCAGGATTTTTTGTCATGGTTTACATAAATGACAAAATATGTATATTTTTTTGTAATTTTTATTCTAGTGTTTCTTTTTTCCCATTGAGAAAGAGGAGGAAAGAGAAAGGAAAAAAAACATTCATAATAGTAATTTACTCATGCATACTTAAATTATGTGATCAGAGGTGGGTATGGTAGCCAGAAATTCTGCCCATGTAAAAGCAGTGCTAGGAAATTAATAATTAAAAGCAGACAACAAAAAATTTCTAGTTGAGTTAAGGGTGCAAAGAACACCCACTTAAAAACTTAAATAATGACTTCAGTCTTGAAGGTTTGAGGTTTTTCTCCAAAATGTAGAACAATTTTCTGATAGTTTTCTACTTTTCTCTGTAAATTTATCTAAATTTGCAACCATATTTCTCATTTGTAATTTCCTCTTGTAAAATTATGACTGTTCTTGAATAGGGCTGTCAGGATAACTGCAATTATGTAGTACCACGCTATGGACAAGGCTACCACGAAGGAAAACGAGAAACCGCAACAACCATGGTGTTCCATTTTTTTTGTGTGTGGCAACATCTTGTTGTTCACTTATGTGCCCCTACTGATTATTAAATAAACTGTTAAATGTTAAATGTATTTTTATTACCAACAGTAGGGGTGTGCCATATCGTATTGTGCATGATAATACCAGTATAAATTTTGATACCAGTGTAAAAATGAATATCGCGATATTTGGGGTCTGCTGCATGATGACATCACACTGCATAGAAATGGAAAAACAAGCACAGCAGCGAGAAACTGCGGCTCCAAAGTCTGACCATCATTGTCTACTGCTGATACCAGTTGATTCTGCTGATACCTGATCATTGTCTACTGCTGATACCCTAACTACATTCAATTCAATTCAACTTTACTTATATAGCACCACTTCACAAGAACAGTCATCTCATAGCACTTTCAACTGTAGGGGAAACCGCCACAACTGCAGAAAGACCCCAGCAATCAGGCGATCCCCTGTGAGCAAGTGCTTGGTGATTGTGTAGAGGAAAAACTCCCTTTTAACAGGAAGAAACCTCCAGCAGATCCAGGCTCAGGGAGGGGCAGTCATCTGCTGCGACTGGCTGGGGGGTGAGGCGATAGAGAAGAAGAAGAAAAGAACGGACATGTAGAGAGCAAACAGCACGACGGGGGCTCAATCTATGGGAGAGAACAAACAGATGCTAATGACCAGCAAAAACATTTCACTGAGAATGAAGAAAAGAGTGAAGCCCAGTGCATTGTTGGAGGTCCCCTGGCTGTCTAAACCTATTAGCAGCATAACTAAGGGAGGGTTCAGAGGCACATGATCCCTCCCTAATTATAGGCTATATCAAAAAGGAAGGTTTTAACCCTATTCTTAAAAACAGAGATCAAGTCTGACTCTTGAATCCAGACTGGCAGCTGGTTCCACAGGAGAGGAGCTTGATAACTGAAGGCTCTGCCTCCCATTGTACTTTTGGAGATTCTAGGTATTACAAGTAATCCTGCATTTTGGGAGTGTAGTGCTCTGTTAGGATAATAGGGTAGTATCAGATATTTTAAATAAAAAGGGGCCTGATTATTTAGAGCTTTGTAAGTGAGAAGAAGGATTTTAAACTTAATTCTAAACTCTAAGGGAAGCCAATGAAAGGAGGCCAGAACCGGAGAGATATGATCTCTCTTTCTAGTACCTGTTGAAACTCTTTCTGCAGCATTTAAAATTTTGGATCAGCTGAAGACTTTTTAAAGATGTTTTAGGACAACCTGATAATAAAAAGTTACAATAATCTAATCTAGAGCTAATAAAAGCGTGGATTAGTTTCTCAGCATCACTCTGAGACAAGATACTCCTAATCTTGGCAAGATTATGCAAATGATAGAAGGCAGTCTTAGAAACAAGTTTCATATGTGAATTAAAAAACAAATCTTGATCAAAAATAACTCCAAGGTTCTTCACAGAACTATTAAGAGGAGGAGTAACCACATCCAAACTAAGAGTTTGATTTGGAAAGGTATTTCTAAGGGTTTTTTTGGACCAACAAGAATGACTTCAGTCTTATCTGAATTTAATAGCAGGAAATTACAAGTCATCCAAGCTTTGATTTCCTTAAGACAGGCCTCTATCTGGCTAATTGATTACTATCATCTGGCTTCATTGACAGGTATAACTGTGTGTCATCTGCATAACAATGAAAATGTATACAGTGCTTTCTAATAATGTTGCCTAGCGCAAGCAAATATAAACTAAAAAGCATAGGGCCTAGCACAGATCCCTGTGGAACTCTGTGACTGAGCTTTGAGTTGGAAGAAAATTCATTATTGACATGAACAAACTGGAACCTACCAGATAAATAAGATCTAAACCACTGCAACGAAGTTCCAGTAAGTCCAACATGGTGTTTAATCATTCAAGTAGAATATTATGATCAGTAGTATCAAAAGCTGCACTAAGGTCTAAAAGGACAAGTACAGAAACTAGTCCATTATCAGATGCGATCACGAGGTCATTAGTGACCTTCACTAAAGCTGTTTCAGTACTAAGATGGATTCTAAACCCAGATTGAAACTCTTCAAATAAACCATTTCCCTGCAAGTGGTCAAATAATTGCGTAGCAACAACTCTAAGACTTTTGAAATGAAAGGCAGATTAGAGATTGGTCTGTATTTAGCTAAAACTCCTGGATCCAGCGTTGGCTTTTTGAGTAAGGGTTTAATTACAGCAGTTTTAAAAGCCTGTGGTACATAGCCTAATGTTAATGAAGAATTGATTATTTGAAGAATAGAGCTACCAAAAAATGGGAAGACTTCTTTCAATAACCTGGTAGGAATAGGGTCTAAAAGACAAGTCGAAGGCTTGGATGAGGAAATTATTTTATCCAACTCTGAAAGGACAATTGAAGTAAACTCATCCAAACAGATATCAGTTGAAGGAGTTGTAGTAGTTAATGTATTTAAGGTAACGGTGGGAAGAATCTGGAAATTTTATTATTGAAAAAGTTCATAAAGTCCTGACTAGTAAGCTCTAAGGGAATGCTAGGATTGACAGAGTCCTGACTCTTTGTCAGCCTGGCTACAGTGCTGAAAAGAAACCTGGGATTATTCTTGTTCTCTTCTATTAATGTGGAATAACAACTTGTTCTAGCTTTCTGAAGAGATTTTTTTTTTTATAAATTAGATGATTTCTCCAAGCTAAATACATGTCACCTAATTTAGTGGAGCGCCATTTTCTTTCTAACTGAAGAGTCTTCTGTTTTAAGCTACGAGTTTCTGTGTTGAACCAAGGAGTTAGAAATCTCTGATTAGACTTTTTCTTTTCAAAGCGGCCACCATATCTAGAGTCTGATGCAGAGAAGCTCTAACACTATCTACCATGCTGTCAATTACAGAAGGGGCAAGCTCTCCATAGCTTATCTCCGTTGTGTTGCCACACGGCATAGAGGAAACAATTTGCTTAAATTTGGTAACAGCATCATCTGAGAGGCATTTACTGTAGTAATATTTTTCTTGAGGAGCCAAATAGTCAGAAATAATAAAATCAAAGGTTAGCAGACAATGGTCTGACAGTACAGGGTTATGAGAAGACACTTCCAAATTTTCTATTTCTATGCCATATGTCAGAACACGGTCCAACATGTGGTGGAGATAATGGGTAGAACTTCCTACTTTCTGAAAAAAACCCTGAGTCTGATATTGAATTTAATGCCATATTAAAGTGTCTGTGACACAGTTTACGAACTATGGATCATATTCAGTATGAATTTATCGTCAATCGTCCATATAGTTGGCTCTTTTGACCTAGAGCGCCAAATAAGTGGAAAAATATTTCCAAGTGAATTCAAATTTAGCGCCGTGTTGTGCTAACGCAATTGCCTGAGCCCCACCTCGTTTCCAGATATGACGTCATGAGGTGAAGTTCCTCTCGGCTGATCTGTGTGCCATCAAAGTAAACAAGCTGTTTAGCTTCTATATCAGCAAAGAAATGCCGAAACGCTGCATGGCGGCTGGGTGTTCTAATTGCTCCAGTGAATGTACAAGCCTGTTCTCATTCCCAAAAGATCCAGATCTTCTTAAAAAAATGGGCAAAGCAAGTATGTAATGGTCCGAGCGCCGATCTCGTCCATGCTCGGGCCATACATCTTCTCCACCAGGTTTGACAGCAGGGTTACCTTCTGGCTCCCCAAGCTCTTATTGTGACAGCGCTCGGAGGAGCTTCCTGCTGTCAAAACCGAAAAGCTGTGCTGCATTTACGGCTCATCAGCAGCCCGGCATTTAGGCAGGCGCTGAAGAGCGGTATAATGCAGCAGTCTCGTCTATGATTCCTCATCAGACGTCGATTGAGCGTTCCTCGTCTCAGATGTCAATATTCCTTATTGATTCCACGTCTATCTTCATCCTTCGTCCTAATTGTAAGTGAGCTTGTTCAGCCTTGCGGTTTCCGTATCTAGTGTTGCGTATTCTAGCCCACCGAGGCTCGTTACTTCTTTGTGCATTATCTTGTGTTCGTCTTCATTAATAAACATCATGCAAACTTCACTGGCGACTGTTAGCGTATTATGGTGGCTCGCGAGGGCCACCGCTTGACAGTAGACTGCTGCCAGGGCGCCTAAATGGAGGCGCCAAACCGGGACGCCGTTCCCGATGAGTTTGCATTGGACTTTGTTCTTTCCTGTCTGGGTACTGCGTCCTGCGAGAATGCCGTCGCGGAGGGGCCGCGCTCGGAGTCTGAGCTACGAGCTGGCAGACGTCCTGGAATACGTAGATGAAACCCTCATCTCCGCCTCCCTTCTCGACTATCACAGCGACGTACGCTGGTACTTGGACTGCGCTGAGGACGCCTTAAATCATCTTCCTCGCTACGCCGACCACCCTGAAGTCAGCGCGAGGAGGGATGACATCGCCGCACAGTGCGAGATACTCCGTATGATGGAGGAGGACTACGGCAGGAAGCAGAGGAGGAGGCATCCCCGCTCCCCGCTTTGGGATCCCGTTCCTGTCCTCGATCCAGTCCAGGAGTTCGCACCATCTGGGGGCCGTCGAAGACGTCGGTGCCACGGCCAAGGTCAACCTCAGCGAGAACCCCGTCCGGATCCTGTTCCGGCCAGCCAGAATGACTCAACCTCACAGTCAGCTGGCTCTTCGGCGCCTCGCCAGGAGGGAATCCCCGCAGCCTCTCCCCCCGGGTCATCTTCTCCTGCTGTTCCGTCAGCGCTCCGTGCCCAGTTCGTCTCGGCTAGTGCCCCCTCCTCCTCGATGCCTTCCACGGCTGCTGTGTGTGTCAGGAGTCCTGCTTCGGCGAGCGCCGTCCCTGATCCATCGCGAGCGGCTCCCCCTCGTCCTTCCAGGGGGCCCTCTGTCACCCTCCGGCGGGGAAAGGGAGGAGCAACGTTCCCTACAGCAGGCACCATCCTTCCTCCAGGAGACAGGCAAGTACAAGTTCACTCTTCTCCTCATAATTGTGATTTGCCTTGTCTGACTCCTGGGGGTGGAGTTCGGGGTTCGCAGTCCCCCGAGCTCCCACTACCTGCTGTAGCTTCTGTTATTAAACCCGCTGCCTCTGTGTCTCCCTCCACTGAGCGGTCCTCGACGCCAGGCCAACATCGCCGGATGAGGAGGGGGCCTGCAGCTCTGGAGAGCTTGGTTCCAGCCCCGCAGCCACGTCATGGGCGGAGGAGGAGAGTGGACTGCAGCGTGGAGCCTGCGCCGATGACGAAGCGTCCCTGGGTCTCCACAGATGAGCGGTCCGATCCAGCGGGTCGGGGGTCCCCTGCCACCACGCCGTGCGGGTTGTTGGCGTGGACGTCAGTGCCGGAGGGTCCTCATGCTGCGGAAACCACCATGCCAGCTGCGGAGCCCAACGTAGCTGAGTGGGAGCCAGAAGACGATCTCCTTCCGTCTGAGCCCGGATCGTCGGAGTCCTGGACAGTGACAGAACCCGAGTACAGGCAAGTGCTCTACTTTGTTTTTCTCCTCTCTATTCTGGAGCACTTTTGCCTGTCTCTCAGAGAGACGAGCCAGGGGCAGCCGTCCGCTGCACCCAAACTCGCCTCGCTGGGCTCTGTCGCTACCGGTGATCCTGATCCCGGTTCTTTTCTTTCTCCTGAGCCTTCTCCCAGGGTCACCGGTGCAGAGCTGGTGCTGATTGCTGTGCCGGAGGTTCCGGGTTCGGGGTTGGAGGTCGGTACTGGAGCTGCGCCAACCCAGTCGGGGTCCGACGCGAGTGCAGCCGTGACCCAATCGGGGTCGATCGCGGGTGCAGCTGTGACCCAATTGGGGTCCATCGCGGGTGCAGCTGTGAGTGACCCAATCGGGGTCCATCACGGGTGCAGCACCAGTAGGGTTTCAAGGTTGGTGAGGGAGCTGCAGATCCCCTGCTACCTGACACTGGACGGGCTAGTCATCATCTTCTCTCCCCTCATCCAAGTCACCGCCCCTGCTCATCGTCGCCAGGGGCCGTTGGGAGCCTTCTACGCTCGGCCCGGCTCTTCCACGTTTTTCCCCGCCAGGGAGGCCGCTGCGGGCTGTTTTTCCACAGTTCTGGTGGCTGAGGGATGCGGGTCGGCCACCCGAGAAACTGTTTCGCCGGTTCGGTGCCTTGGGTCGGCCACCCGACATTCTGTGTTTCCTGCGGGGCGACCTGGTTCGGCTGCCAGAGAATTGGACTTTCCTGGTCTGGGACTGGGGTAGGCTGCCTGATCACGTACTGATCCTCATATTCCCCTGTTGGCCTTGGGACGCAGGGAGACCACCGGAACTGTCCCCATGGGTTTTTTGGTCTCTGCCTGTCCCCCTTTTCCTGTATTGTTTGGGTTAAAGGTCATGCGGGGTGATAATCTTGTTCTATGTTCTGCCTGTGTTAATGTGGGTTTTTTTTTTTTCCCCTGTCTTGGTCGTCCTGTGTGTTTTTGTGCCTTTGGTGAATAATGTATTTTCTGTTATTGTGCCCTGTAATTGTTTCATTTGCAGTCTGCCTTAATCTTGGTTTTTGCATTTTGGGAACATTGTATTTTCCGTTATCGTGCTCTGTGTTCTGTGTGATTCATGTATTTGGGAGTTTTGTCTTTTTTTATTTTTTTCTGGTTGTCTCTGTGCTTTGTTTTCATCATGTCTTTTGGTCTATGGCTGGGCCTCTCCCTCCTGGCCTGTTCCCCCATCCGCCCACCCTGGGGGTGGGGGGCTTGTGTGTCCCTGGGCATTCGGAGCCCGCCCTTGGGGGGGAGGTACTGTCATGGTCCGAGCGCCGTTCTCGTCCACGCTCGGGCCATACATCTTCTCCACCAGGTTTGACAGCAGGGTTACCTTCTGGCTCCCCGAGCTCTTATTGTGACAGCGCTCGGAGGAGCTTCTCGCTGTCAAAACCGAAAAGCTGTGCTGCATTTACGGCTCATCAGCAGCCCGGCATTTAAGCAGGCACTGAAGAGTGGTACAATGCAGCAGTCTCGTCGATGATTCCTCATCAGACATCGAGCGAGCGTTCCTCGTCTCAGACGTCAATATTCCTTATTGATTCCATGTCTATGATCATCCTTCGTCCTAATCGTAAGTGAGCTTGTTCAGCCTTGCGGTTTCCGTATCTAGTGTTGTGTGTTCTAGCCCACCGAGGCTCATTACTTTCTGTTACTTTGTGTATTATCTTGTGTTCGTCTTCATTAATAAACATCATGCAAACTTCACTGGCGACTGTTGGCATCTTATGGTGGCTCGCGAGGGCCACCGCTTGACAAAGTACAGAGAACAAGGGACAAATGGCAACCAACACTATCTTCTGTACTCTGTAGCGATCATTTCACTGCAGACAGTTTTGAGGAGGCGCCTGCTATACAGGAATCTTTAGGCTTGAAAGTTCGTTACAAACGGGTTCTAAAACCGACTGCCATACCTACAGTTTTCAAACGAAAACCTACAGTTCAAGATGATATCAACATATCAAAACAGCGCAGAGAAGCAACAGTGTCAAAACTTGCCCGGAAAAGAGTTTGTGTAATTGATTTTTTTTTTCCACATAAGGCGATCGTGATTTTATTATATTTTTTCCGCCAAAAGTAAAATCCTCCCCTATGAATTTTGAAGACGAGTGTTGACTTTACTCCAAATGGAACGACTTTGTGTTAAAAAAAAGTTATATTACTTTTTTCAGTTTTCATTTTCATAAATCTCATTGCCTACTGAAACTGAATATATGAGCTTTTTATTTTAATTTAATTTCCCCAAACACCTGATCAGAGAAATTAAAAAAAAAAAAAATTGAAGCCAAAATTTCTGTAAACCACACGACTAACTAACGTTCGCCTTATGTGGAAAAAAAAAAAATCAATTACACAAACTCTTTTCCAGGTGAGTTTTGACACTGTTGCTTCTCTGCGCTGTTTTGATATGGGCGATTATCCATATCAAAACAGCGCAGAGATACAGATGATCGCCCATATCAAAACAGCATAGAGATATGGATGATTGCCCATCTCAAAACAACACAGAGATATGGACGATTGTTGCACAGAGATACGGACGATCGCCCATATCAAAACAGCGCAGTCATATGGACGATTGTTGCACAGAGATACGGACGATCGCCCATATCAAAACAGCGCAGCCATATGGACGATTGTTGCGCAGAGATACAGATGATCACCCATATCAAAACAGCGCAGAGATACGGACAATTGCCCATATCAAAACAGCACAGCGATGAGGACGATCGCCCATATCAAAACAGCGCAGCGATATGGACGACTGTTGCGCAGAGATACGGACAGGTTCAGGTTACTTTATTTGTACCCGTAGGTAGATTTGTTTTGCAGTCTGGTGACATCCATATTTACAAGCCACAAATTACATTCAACATAGACACAAACACAGGCACACATGAAATTGACTATAAACATGATAAAAATACTCAAGGCTCCATCAATCAGGGTATAAAAAGACAAAGCGATGGGAGAAAAACCAGAGGTAAGAGAGAAGAGTCATATTAAAAGTTAAAAAGTAGTCAAAGAGGTTAAAAACTCAAAGGTCTAAAACCCAATAAAATATTTAGAACCCAAGTAACATCCTACAAAAATAAGTAAATATAAAATGGAGACTTCCGGTTATGGCGGCCGCTTAGAAGGGTGTGCTCCACTCTGCTCTGCTCCTAATGATAAAAAAAGTTGGCTAAAACTCTCCCAATTGGAACAAAAACCTGCTCTAGCGTTTGGAGGCGGATATGGTAAAAACTAAGGCTGTGAAATCAGGCGGAGGAAAAACTGATTCGACGAAACAAGCCAAGTTAACAGATTTCCACGCTCGTGACGCAGCAGATAAAACACCTGTGACCATGGCTGAGGAGGGAGCTAGCGGTGGTGCGGTGACTGCCGAAGGAACGAATGCGGTCCTTGCTGCCATCAGCGCTATGAGAACAGACTTTTCGTCTAAGTTTGATGGGATTATAGCTGCGATTGAAGCTATGAGAAAAGAAATAAGCGACTGTATGGAGCGAATAACGCAGGCGGAGCTCCGGATCTCTAACGCTGAAGATGATGTCAACAGCCTGCAATTAAAGGTCCAAACATTGGAATTAAAGAATAAACGTCTGGAAGAAAACGTCTTGGACTTGGAATCCCCGTCTAGACGGAATAATTTAAGGCTTGTGGGCCTTCCGGAGGGGGCGGAGGAACAGGATGCGTGTTCCTTTTTGGAGAAGTGGATCCCAGAGGTGCTGGATAATGCGGATCTACAGTCATCAGTCGTCTTGGAAAGCGCACACCGAATAGGCCCATCGAGAGATAAGAAGACAACACTGAGGACGCTGATAATGAAGTTCCTTAACTACAGGGACAAGATGACGGTCTCCAGCGCAGCCCGCACTAAAGGAGAAATTAAATACCAGGACCAACAGGTGCGGTTCTACCCAGATTTGGCCGCAGGAATCCAACAATTAAGGAAACAATTTGACCCCGCCCGTAAAGAACTGCGCAGCCTTGGAATTCGTCACGGGGTGATTTATCCTGCAAGACTGCTGGTCACGTATAAAGGGAGAACCCAAGTCTTTAAGACCCCTCAGGAGGCGCAGGAACTCATTAAGCAGATCCAAGGAGAGACTGGCGAGAGCCAAGCATGAAGCAAGAACAAGATATAAAAGGTAGAATATTTAAGCAAGTGTTCAAGTATCTGATTGATTTGAAATATATAGCATGTCTACAAAATATAGATGGTATGATATATTAAAAAAAAACAAAAACAAAACAAAAACCTATGATGTACAAAGTTGCTATAAAATTTTGGAGTTAAATTGGAAAAACTACAGAAGAGAGTTATTGTTATGTCATTAAAAGTAGCAGAGTCGGGGTGATTGAGAGGAGGAAAGAGTGAGTGGTTTGACTGATCCTCACGGGGGAGGAGCAGATTCAGGCTATAACGGGAGACGGAATTTTTTTTTTTTGATTTTGGGGGGATTACCACGAATGTGGGGAGGGGGAATTTGTTTGTGTGTAGTCTGTGGGATGAATGTTCAACCATCCATGTTTTTGCTTCTCTGTATGAGCATGTTTATATTGCAAGGTAATCTCAAACTCTTTATTGATCATAGACCAAAGCGTTAAGCTTAATTTAACATCATGGAATTGCAGAGGTCTACAAAACCTAAAAAAACTTAAACAAGTTTTGAATAAAACAAAAGACATAGGTTCAAAAATTGTGTTTTTACAAGAAACTCATCTAATAGAGGAGGATGTAAAAAGAATAAGGAGGAGATGGCAGGGAAGTGTATTCACCTCATCGTTTTCATCCCGAGCCAGGGGAGTTATGACTCTCATACATAAATCAGTCCCATTTCAAGTGAAAAATGTAATTGGAGATAAATTGGGAAGATATCTAATCATCCAAGGATCTTTGTTATTAGAAAATATAAATCTGGTGAACATATATGGCCCCAATATAGATGATCAAAGCTTCTTTGTTAATTTATTTCTTACTTTAGCATCACTCACAGGGCTATATATAATAGCAGGGGATTTTAACTGTACATTGAATCCCAGTATAGATAGGTCAACAGGACAGGACTGTACGCACAATGGATGTAGGATGACCATTAATCATTTTATGAAAGAATTGAGATTGCTAGATATATGGAGAGAAATGAAACCACAAGTCAAAGCCTATTCTTGTTATTCTAACACCTACAAGACATTTTCACGTATTGACTATTTTTTGATCTCTATGGAATTAAGGTCCAAGATTCAAAATTGTTTCTATGATAACATTGTGATTTCTGATCATGCACCCTGCTGTATAATATATGTAGATAAGAAATTGACAAAGGTTCCTGGTAGGTGGCAATTTCAGCATAAATGGCTTCAAGATGAGGAATTTGTTAAGTACATAGAAAAACAGATAGATGAGTTCTTTGATATCAACACTACACAAACATCAGCATGTATAAAGTGGGAAGCTTTCAAAGCTTTTATTAGGGGGCATATTATTAGTTATACAGGTTCAAAATCTAGGAAGACTCGAGAGGAGAGAGTCCAATTGAAACGTAAAATAAAAATCCTTCAAGAAAAAGTGTATGCAGGAAGTAATCCCAAATTAGAGAATGAATTACTGATTCTGAGAGCTGAATATGACAAAAAATCAGCAAATAGAGCTGCCTCGAGTCTTCTAAGATTGAAGCAAACCTTTTATGAACAAGGTGAAAAATCAGGAAAATTATTGGCATGGCAGATTAAACAATTAGAATTTAAAATACCAATTACCAGTATTATAAGTAACGGACAGGCAGTCGTAGATCCTTTAGAAATTAACAGTGCCTTTAGAGATTATTATGAAAAACTATATGATACAAAAAATGAAACTGACTGAACAAAACTAAATGGGTTTTTGGACGGATTATCTATACCATGTATTCCAAATGAAAACAGGGAGATACTGGAGTCTAAAATTAGTCAAGAAGAAGTTGGACTAGCCATTGATAATATGAAATCAGGAAAAAGTGCGGGACCTGACGGTCTTCCAGTTGACCTCCATAAAAAATTTAAGAATAAATTAATAAAACCTTTTTTGGAAATGGTTTTAGAAGCATTTCAAAATAGTAAATTACCGCCATATATAAATAATGCCTTAATTATACTGTTGCCAAAACCAGGTAAACCTTCTAATAAATGTGAAAACATGAGACCAATAAGCCTATTAAATGCAGACCTTAAGATAATCTGTAAAATTTTAGCAAGACGACTACAAGAAATATTACCAAATATAATTAACCGAGATCAGAATGGCTTTATAAAGGGAAGACAAGGCTTCCATAATGTAAGAAGATTTAATATAATTTATTCTAATAAAGAAGCACCGGATACAGCTCTCCTATCATTGGATGCTGAAAAGGCCTTTGATAGGGTCGAATGGCCCTTTCTTTTTGAAGTTTTACAAAGGTTTGGACTTGGAAAGAATTTCATAAAATGGGTTCAGATAATATACAATAATGCTACAGCAGAAATCCTAACAAATAGCAATATCTCAAAATCAATAAAAATTAATAGAGGTTGTCGACAAGGCTGCCCACTTTCGCCTTTACTGTTTACTATGGCAAATGAACCTTTGGCGATGGCAGTGCGTTTACATCCACAAATATATGGAATTAAAGTAGGACCAATAGAACATAAAATCTCCCTGTATGCTGATGACATAATTTTGTTTATGTCAAATCTTAAAAAATCAATTCCGACCTTGTTAAATATAATAAAGAACTTTGGGGAAATATCAGGATATAAAATAAATAAAAATAAATCTTCAATATTAATGCTAAATGAGACCCAGAGAAAGCACCCAGCTCCTGAGGTAAATCAATTCAATGTTGTAAATCAGTTTAAATACTTAGGAATTCAAATTGTGCCTAAGTTAGAATCAGCCGCTAGTATCAACTATGAAGCCTTAATGACAGATATTAATGAGTTGCTTCAGAGATGGATGTCACTGCCAATGTCGATGATCGGGAGAATTAATATACTTAAAAGTAATATCTTACCCAAAATACTATATTTATTTCAATACATTCCTTTACCACCACCTTCAGATCTATTCTCAAGAATTAAAAAAAAGTTAGTGGAATTTATATGGAACAATAGGAAGGCTAGATTACGTCTGTCCTTACTATATTTGCCATTTGATCGTGGAGGTCTGAAATGTCCAAACTTTATGTTGTATTACTGGTCAGCACAACTGAGGTCTATGACATATTATTTTTCATCAAATGATCTCCCTCACTGGACGGAGATGGAATCATACAATTTACCTTTACCTCTTCCCTTATTCATATACTCAGACTCGGCTAAAAAATTACAGAAACAAGTTAAAAATCCAATTGTAAAGCATATGATCAAAATATGGTATGAAATCAAAAAATATTTAAAAGAACCGCACTTATTGTCACAATTTAGCCCAATATGGGGTAATCAATATTTTACACCAGGGAGAGCGGATGCTGTATTTAAATTATGGAATTTAAAAGGGATTCAAAAGATTCAAGACTTATATTTAGCATGTTCAGACAACATAATGTCTTTTGAAGAACTGAGGGCTAAATTTAATCTTAATAGAACACATTTTTTTAAATATCTTCAGCTTAGGAATTTCATTCGATCAAATCAAAATCATGCTCTCACCCGTCCTACCTATTCATACTTGGAAAAAATTTTGACGAAAAATAGTAAGAGAAAGGGTATTATTTCAGAGTTCTATAACTCACTGATATTATCCTCAAGTGAAAACTCACAGAAAAGAATGAATTATTGGAAAGAAGACCTACAAATTGAAATTTCAGAGGAACAATGGGAATTGGCTTGCACAGAAGCTCAAACCAAATCAATAAATGTACGTCTTAAATTGATACATTTTAAATGGTTAATGCGGATGTACGTTACACCGGTGGAGTTAAATAGATATAACAAAAACATACCAGATACGTGCACAAAATGTATGGAAAGTAAAGGAACTCTATTTCATTGTTTTTGGGAATGTAGAAAAATTAGAATGTTTTGGGAAGAGGTGAGGGTAACAATTGAAAAAATAATTTCAAAACAACTCATATTGAATCCTAAATTGTTTTTGTTGGGTCTGTATCCAGAAAAACATAACTTTAATAAGCGTGAAAGAACATTCATAGACCTCAGTTTGCTTAATGCCAAAAAATGTATTGCACTGCTGTGGAAAAAGACTCATAGACCAGATGTGACTCAGTGGTTAAGACAGATGTTAACAAACCTTCCACTAGAAAGAATAACATACATATTGAAATCAAAGGAAAATGTGTTTGAGAATATATGGAGACCTTTCATTGATTATGTAAAGAAACTAAACATAACTACTGAAGAAGAAGGTGAATGATGTGTGTGGACCTTGTAATTTCCAAATTGGTGAATGTATAATATGTATACTTATGCAATGGATTACCTAGGCTAAACAGAGGAGCATTGTTTGACTTGTTTTGTTAACGGTTGATGGTGTTTTTGGAATATTTGGGTTTTTTTTTGGTTTGTTTTAGTGTTGGGGTTTGATTGTTGGTGTCATGTTTGTTGAAAAAAGGTTCAATAAAAATATTGTGGAAAAAAAAAATATAAAATGGAGTTAATAAATAGGTACCTAAATTATGTGCAATATATTGTTACAGCTTGTTCAACTCTGACAGCAGCAGGAACAAAGCTGTTTTTGTAGCGCTGGGTTTTACTTTTTGGGACAGCAAACCTCCGTCTTAAGGGAAGAAGCTGAAAGTTGCACTGCAAAGGGTGGGAGTCATCATTTAAAATGGAGGTAGCCATCCTCTGTACTCGTCTGGTGTACAGGGATGTCAGGCTCAGCTGTGACTCACCAAGCAAACGACTGGACCATCTAACTACCTGATCCAAGGATTTCCTCTGTTTCAGTTTTATCTGACCAAACCATGACACTAAAGAAAAGGATAAAACAGATTCAATAAAAGCCCGATAAAACATTGTCATTATGGTTCAGTCAATTTGGAAGCGTGCAAGTTTTCTCAAGCAATGCAAATGTTGCTGACCCTTTTTGCACACCCTTTCACAGTTCTCTTCAAAGTTTAAATTACTATCAATAATCGTCCCAAGATATTTGTAGAATTGTACACATTCGGTGGTCTGGCCTTTTAGTATGGTGACTGGGAGTTTTCCTCCTAAAGTCAATAATCATGTCTTCAGTTTTTGTCGTATTCAGCTGCAGGTACGAATCCTCACACCAGTGAACAAAATCATCAACTACTGGGCCGTGGCCACTCTCACCATCCTGGAGGAGACTGACGATTGCCCATATCAAAACAGCGCAGAGATACGGACGATCGCCCATATCAAAACAGCACAGAGACACGGATCATCACCCATATCAAAACAGCACAGCGAAGCAACAGTGTCAAAACTCCCCTTGAAAAGAGTTTGTGTAATTGATTTTTTTTCCACATTAGGCGATCGTGATTTTATTATATTTTTTCTGCCAAAAGTAAAATCCTCCCCTATGAATTTTGAAGCGGAGTGTTGACTTTACTCCAAATGGAATGGCTTTGCGTTAAAAAACGTTCTATTACTTTTTTCAGTTTTCATTTGTATAAATCTCATTGCCTACCGAAACTGAATATCTGAGCATTTATTTTTTTTTTTTTTATTTCCCCTACCACCCGATTGGGGAAATTTAGATCTATCTGTATATTACCATTCAATGTTTTGGAGGCGACCGATGTCCATCTCTAACCCTTCACCGTCGGACCCTTCATCCTCTGGAACGTGCGAGTCATCGTCGCTTCATGAATGATATGGTTCAAATAAATAGGGTTGCAGTCCTTCGTTAGAACCAACTCGCTCTTCTTCATCACTCGATCCTGTTTCTTCCTCAGAAACTATCGAAAATCGCTCAAATCTTCGCTGAAATCGCTCACAACTTCCTCCACTTCAGTGTACTCAGCCATGCTTGTTTACATCTTTGGTTCACCTCATTATGCCACAAAATGGCAGCGGCGTTTGACCCAATTTCAACAAACGAACATCGCAACAGTCTGCATCACAATGTAATTTATGGTAGTATATGGAAACAAAATTTTATTGAATTTTTTTGCCTACACAGAATAAAAACACAGCAGTACTTCTTTCTAATGATATCTTGGTTGAATTATGTCACAGACTCTTTAAGGCAATCACTATTTACATCTACACGTATATTAAAGTCCCCTACTATAATTATTCTATCTGATTTCAGCACTAAATCTACTAAGAGTTCAGCAAATTCGGATAAAAACTCTGAGTAGGCTGAGGGAGGACGATAAACTATGGCAAATAAAATTGGGTTTAACCTAAAATTGCTGACATGCCCAATACTGAGGCCCAAGCCCTCAAAGGAATTATAACATTTTTTGCTTTACTATTAGTAATTTTTCTTTACTTTACTAATTAGTAATTTGGAATGGTAAATCGTCGCTACTCCTCCTCCACGACCAGAACTTCTGGGATTTCGACAGTTTAAGTAACCAGAGGGAGTTGATTCATTTAAGCCAACATAATCCTCTTGCCCTAACCAAGTCTCTGTAAGGGATATTAAATCAATCTGATGATCAATTAACAGATCATGGACTAGCAGAGACTTGGGAGTTAGAGACCTAATATTTAACAAACCACATTTAATTTTTAAATTATGAGGAGGAACAGAGGCTAAGTCATTAAAAATGTAGAGGCTTCGTGTTTAATTTGAGTTTTACCAACTTTTTGTTTAATCACTTTAGCATGCTTATACATTATATTTTTATTTACTTTGGAGGGAGCAGACAATGATTCTCTGATGGGGAAAACAGGGGCTAAGTTGAGGGGTGGCGGTTGAAGAGGAGCTGTAGAGAGGCGTGTAAGACTGCAACTCTGCTTCCTGGTCCCAACTCTGAGTTGTCAAGGTTTTGGAAATTTGGACAAAAATGATGCCAGATTGTTAGATAAAAGAGACGCACCGTCCAAAGTGGGATGTACGCCGTCTCGTCTAACATTTCATGATAAATGGTCTAATTTTGTGGTCACCCTGTCTCCTGTCCAGTTCTGAGTCGGTGAAGCAGCGCACCAATGTGTTCTTGTCATGAATTGCCCTTTCTGGACAGAGAAACGAGACCCAGACGCTGAACTGCCGTTAGTGTAATTTATTGAAAAACCACAAACACAAGATAAAACACGGTGCTCACAAAAACAAAAGTATAACGAGGGAGAATAATTTACAATGGTTGTGCGCCAGAGCGAGGCAGGGCTTCTGGCAGAGGCGAGGATAAGTCCAAACAATAACGCTGCAAAGTGAACAGAAAATGGAGCCCTTAAATAGGGATAAACCCCCATCAACAGAACTGACAATGTGGGTGCCTGAATGAGCAGGAGAAGGTGAAGATACATAATTGGGATCACCTGAGGCGGTGAGAGAAGGGCAGTTCCAAACTGGCACCTGAAAGGGCACGCCCACACAAAGCTTCACGTCCCTGACAGCTGTCAACACTGGAAGGATAATACTAGGAAAAATAAAATAACATACTCAAGTGTAAATATAAATATAGAAATAAAAAATAAAACACTGCATGAACAGGAAAATGGCAAACAGAACATTAATACATAGACCCAAAAAATGCAACAGGAAAATATAATTACAGAGGAAAGGCCACAAGGCTGAGTCTGGCAAAAAGTCCTGAACTCAGCTCGTGACAGTGCTACCTTCACCCAGAGACTCCAGTTGAGTGGAAATATTTAAGTTTCACTTTCTGTTTCAGACTGCTTTCATGTTTAAAAAAAATGGTGCAGCAGTTCTGGCTGCATTTTTTCTGCACATCAATACTGCGGAAACGGCATTAACGTTGGACAATGTGCCACTCAAAGTGGCTGTATTTTACTTCCATTTTTATTAAACCATCCGAAGAGAGAGAGAGAAACAAAAAAAACATCCATTCAGTGCAAGGAGAGCCAAAAGCCCCACAACAGGTCCATGCAACGGGAGCAGGTAAAGTGATTCAGCATGAAACCTGACGTCTGTGTGCAGTTAAGATGTAACGGTTTATATTATCTTCTTGTGATATGTGATACAGAACTAAAAAAAAATTTTAAACTAAATCTGAGCTGCTGTTTATAAAATGGAGAAACCATTTTTGTTTTGTTTTTCCTGAATATGTTGAAGGTAAATAATGCTGGCCTCTGAAATGGTCCTTTTTGCATAAATTTAAAAGAAAAAAAACTGCATTCTGCAATACCATGAAAAATATCGTTATCATGAAAATTCACAGAAATATCGTGATATCATTTTTTGGCCATATTGCCCACCCCTAGCCAACAGCATGTTTGTACCCGGGACTATGGAAGCTTCCACAGTACACGGTGTGGGGCACCCTCTCTCCAGACGGACTCCAGCAGGCAGTTAGTGGCAGAAGTGTTTGGACTCCTTGCTAAATACAGTCGTGACAGTGAGCACCGAAAGGGCACAAAGTGTGTATGGGCACACTCTTCTGAGCAGAGTGTGTATGAGTCTGACAATTGAGCTCTGAGAGCAAAACAACTACTGCATTGCTTGTTTGAACGTGATTTTTTGGACAGCGCCAAAAATCACAGTGGCAAAAATCATGAAGACAAGAGCCACACAGGGTCCTGTACGGAGGCTATCCTATTTAAATAAGCTGAATGTCGCTGCAGTCTCCAGTCCACATACCCCGTAGTTACCGCCACTGCTTTATGAAAATGATCGGGGGGGGGGGGGGGTTGTTTTACAGAATCAGCAGTTCATGCCTGTAGCAAGACCAGAGCTCCGTACAATTGTCACACACGCACATAAAGTTGAGAGTGGAGCTGCAGCGAGTTTCTCAGAGCTTCCACCGTTTGCCACATAAGTTATGAACCCTTTTTAATTACGAGACTACAGGGTCCAAAAAACATTTGTAATAATACCCCATATCGTGGTGTTGAGCTACCCACCGTCACCGCAGGGGAAATTCCTCTACCGCGACAGCCCTATGATGGATTATTTTATAGCTAATTTTTGTCTATTTTTTATAAAATTACCAGGTTTTTTTAAAAAATAAATTTGAAACAGATTGTGGTAAAATTTTGACTTTTTTTCCCTAACGCAATTTACACTTTTGACCATAATTTTGCAGAGCCAGAACAGAATAATAATTTAACTCTGATTTCAAAGAAGAAAATATTAATGAAATTATATTTAATGAAATAAAGTACCAAAACTGTGGAAGATGTTATAATATTTCTATATATTTATAGTTTTTTAGAACTCTTCTCACCAACAGACAGCAGGAAAAACCTACCTTATTTTGAAATCCAAATGTTGACACATTTAGTTTGTCTGAAGGCTGTTGACAGATTAAAGTGATTGACTTTGTGAATTTCGGTCATCTTAACTGTGTGAAGTTCTATCTGAAACAGTCCGTTTTCAGCCTGCCATTATAAAATAATAAGCCCAGAATGTAATCCATTAATTAAATTATCTTGCTATGTGCAAGATGATTTAAGCATTTAAAAGTACTGTAAAAGTTACTTTTCCAAGTAACCAATTACTTTAACTACTTGCGCTCCGTTGTTCTGCGGGCGGGCAAGTCTCTGCGTCCTAGGGCGCACGAGGGAGCACTCCTGCGCCCTCGTGCGCTCTCGGACGCATAGTCCAGATTGTGGTGATGTAGGCGGTGTTGGCGTCCAAGCGCCACTGAAAAAAAAAAAGCTGCAGACACAGCCGCGAACAGATTAGTTCATCTGATTGACCTCTCATTCGACTAATAAGAGCCTTGAATTGGGTTTCTGAAACCTTGAAGAGCCAATGAATGAAAACCTAGGAAGAAGGACCCGCCCACTGTGAATGCAGGAGCCAATTGAAGCACAGAAGTTCGGGCTGGGTGAAGAGAGATTTACTGTTGCAGCTGATGGAAAAAAAAGGACGCTGGACGAACCTGCTACAGACCCATGGAGAACACCCACAAGTGGGACCTGCACTCATTCCAGCAGAATAGACGTTTAGGATTCTCTCCCGTCATCATAGACCGACGGAGGCCGACGACAAAAGTCGTAAATCATTCGCCAAAACGGCAATAATGGAATTATGTTTTGACCGGGATCCACGAGCGGACCAGCGTCGCGTTCGTCTGACAATGGGGAAGAGAAGTTCGCCAGGACAATGCTGCTGTGAAGAGGTAAGGTGTTATAAGCTAAATTATTATTTCTCCCTGAAAATTGTAATCAAAAAATGACTTTTGACCGATCGGTAAATTACAACTGTACGGCGCACGAAGTACGAAGTGCGTGCGCCGCGATAAACGGTTCATTTGCCGTGTTCGGACCGTGAACCCCCCCGCTGCAGAAGAGGAGCGGGGGGGGGGCGGCGTTCACGGTCCGAATGCCCCCCGGTCCGCAGGGGGAAGCATATGAGTCTATTCCGTCATGTAGCGATGGCCGTCTTCTGTAGCAAGGGGGGGGGGACAACCCCCCCCCACACACACACAGTAGCGAGGGGGGGTGAGCAACTGTGACAGCGTTGCTGTGGAAACATGCAACGAGTGTAATCCGTCATGTAGCGAGGGCCGAACTCCGTCCTTTGTAGCGGGTGGGGGGACAACCCCCCCCCCCCCCACACACACACACACAGACACAGCCCTGAATGTGACCTTTCATTAGAGCCCAAAATGAAGATTCTACATTAAATTATTCAAAAGTTACAGACGTTTTTCCAAACTGTGCCATTTGGCACAATTTGGCACAGTTCCAAAACGCCTGGGAACTACCTGAGAACAAAGCTGTGTAAAATATTCATTTTTTGTGGTATTGTTACCAAATTTGGATCTCAGCTTGATAACACTTGGTTCTACATTTCTGTTGCATTTTCCAGCCGGATTGGACAGCTGTGTGTTATTTGCAAGCATTTGTATCCAAAAAAACACCGTGGCCAAATTTATTTTCTTCAAGTTCAGTATGTTTAGATGACTGTAACTCAGTGGCCGGAGCACGTAGAGAGATTATGGGTTTTTTTTTGCGAAAAAATTCAAAGTGTTTTCTTTTAAATGAGACCAACCCCATGAAGATGCTGCAAAGGGTTGAATAACAGCTTTCGATTTACTTTGGGCACGTTATTTTTTGGCATTTTTAGGAAAATTGCCCGGAGTGCAAGGGGTTAATCATGCAGTAATTGCTAAAGTAACTCAATTACTTTTGAAAAGAAGTAACTAGTAACTGTAATTAGTTACTAATTTTAATAACTTGGCCAACTCTGCAAAGGAGTTAAAAAGGAACCTTTAAGCTTGTTAGAAATAGTGATTTATATACAGTATATATGTGTGTATATACAGTTAGGCCCAGAAATATTTGGACAGTGACACAATCTTCATGATTTGGGCTCTGCATGCCACCACATTGGATTTGAAATGAAACGACTACAACGGAATTGAAGTGCAGACTTTAAGGTTTAATTCAAGGGGTTGAACAAAAATATATGATTAAACATGTAGGAATTGTAGCTATTTTTATACAAACGCTCCTCATTTCAGGGGCTCAAAAGTAATTGGACAAATAAACATAACCCTAACTAAAATGTTACTTTTCAATATTTTGTTGAGAATCCTTTGCAGGCAATGACTGCCTGAAGTCTGGAACCCATGGACATCACCAAACGCTGGGTTTCCTCCTTTGTGATGCTCTGCCAGGCCTTTACTGCAGCTGCCTTCAGTTGTTGCTTGTTTGTGGGTCTTTCTGCCTTAAGTTTTGTCTTGAGCAAGTGAAATGCATGCTCGATTGGGTTGAGATCTGGTGATTGACTCGGCCATTGCAGAATATTCCACTTCTTTACTTTAAAAAACTCCTGGGTTGCTTTTGCAGTATGTTTTGGATCATTGTCCATCTGTACTGTGAAGCGCTGTTCAGGTTCAGGTTCAGGTTCAGGTTACTTTATTTGTACCCGTAGGTAGATTTGTTTTGCAGTTGGTGACATCCATATTTACAAGCCACTAATTACATTCAACATAGACACAAACACAGGCACACATCTTACAAAATAGGTAAATATAAAATATGTACAATATAATTTTTATAGCTTGTTCAACTCTTTGACAGCAGCAGGGACAAAGCTGTTTTTGTAGCGCTGGGTTCTACTTTTTGGGACAGCAAACCTCCGTCTGGAGGGAAGAAGCTGAAAGTTGCAGTGCAAAGGGTGGGAGTCATCATTTAAAATCGAGTCGGCCATCCTCTGTACTTGTCTGGTGTACAGGGATGTCAGGCTCAGCTGTGACTCACCAAGCAAACGACTGAACCATCTGACTACCTGATCCAAGGATTTCCTCTGTTTCAGTTTTATCTGACCAAACCATGACATTAAAGAAAAGGATAAAACAGATTCAATAAAAGCCCGATAGAACATAGTCATTATGGTTCGGTCAATTTGGAAGCGTGCAAGTTTCCTCAAACAATGCAAATTTTGCTGACCCTTTTTGCACACCCTTTCACAGTTCACCTCAAAGTTCAATCCACTATCAATAATTGTCCCAAGATATTTGTACGATTGTACACATTCGGTGGTCTGGCCTTTTAGTATGGTGACTTTGTGCCTGGGAGTTTTCCTCCTAAAGTCAATAATCATATCTTTCGTTTTTGTTGTATTCAGCTGCAGGTAGGAATCCTCACACCAGTGAACAAAGTCATCAACTACTGGGCCGTGGCCACTCTCACCATCCTGGAGGAGACTGACAATGACTGAGTCATCAGCATACTTTATAATGTGTCTGTTGTCATGTCTGCTCCGACACACGTTTGTGTACAGGATGAAGAGTAGTGGTGACAACACACACCCCTGAGGAGAGCCAGTAGAAGAGCACTTTAGGTCAGACAATGTGCCATTGACCCTTACTCTCTGCGTCCTGTTGGTTAAGAAATCCAGAATCCAACCCACCAGATTATTGCTTAAATCAAATTGTTGCAGGAGCCTTTCAACTAAAATATGAGGTTGGATTGTATTAAAGGCAGAAGAAAAGTCCACAAATAAAAGCCTGGCGTGTGTCCCATTAAAATCCAGATGTTTAAAAAGCATGTCAAACAGAGTGACAGTGGCATCCTCCACTCCTCTGTGAGGCCTATAGGCAAACTGCAGAGGATCCAATGCATGTTCAGTCTGCCTTAGGACCTCACGTCTGACCAGTTTTTCAAAAATTTTCATTAAAATTGAAGTCAAAGCAACTGGTCTAAAGTCGTTTACCGTTTTAGGACAGCTGGATTTTGGAACGGGAACAACCACGGCATCTTTCCAGATCTTAGGCACATGTTGTGTCTGTAAGGACTTATTGAAAATATAATGAAATATAGGACTCAGTTCATGTGCACAGGACTTTACCAGGCGTCCATATATATTATCAGGGCCCTGACTTTTGTTCACTTTTACAGCGCGGAACTCCCTTATAACATCCTGCATCTCAATATTAAAGTGCTGATTGTCTTTGAGTTTCTGTTTCAAATCTTGGATTTCTGTGCTAAAATCAAAGGAGTCAAAACGACCATAAAAACAATTAAGAGCATTAGCCAGCTCTGTGTCTGAACTAAAACCATCTAAAAACACACGATTACTGCGCTCTGTGCTCTGAAGGCCTGCAATAGTTTTCATACTGGCCCAGGCCGAACCAAGTTTATTTGCTGCCATCTTGCTTTCCAACTCTGATTTATAATTCTGTTTTGCTCTTAAAATTTCGGCCTTCAGCTCCTTGGTGGCAACCTGTAGCGCAGAAACAGACCCTTGTTTAAAGGCAAGAGCTTTCCTCTGTAAGCAGGATTTAACTGATTTAGTAACCCATGGTTTGTTGTTGGGGTATATTTTGACACGTTTACGTGGAACAAACTTATTTTGACAGTGAGCCATGTATGAGCATGTGAGCTCAGCCAGATAGAACGCCGCGGCTGCCGGGCTGGAGTAGTAGTAGTAGATTAGTTTATTTGACAGGGACAGTAAGGCGGAGGACAAAAAATATAAGGTACAGACCCTCCCTTCCATCTGTTGTCATGGGAAATGTACGGTCGATACTGGGAAAGTTAGATGAGCTAGCGGCTATCTCCCGTTATGATAGCACTTACCGGGAGTGCTCTCTCCTTTTGTTTACTGAGACGTGGCTAACTGAACTAGCAGCAGATGCTAACATTGAGCTGGAGGGTTTTCACATGATACGAGCTGACCGAACACCAGAGAGTGGCAAAACTAGGGGCGGTGGAGTGATAATGTATGTTAACAACAACTGGTGTAGACCGGGACATATCACTATTAAACAACGACACTGCAGCAAAGACATTGAGTTGCTAGCTGTTAGCATGAGGCCTACATATCTCCCGAGAGAACACTCACACGTGATCTGCATTGTTGTTTATGCAAATCCGACGGCGAACGCTGGGACAGCGCGTGACGTCATCCATTCAGTAACCAGCAGGCTGCAGACAGAACACCCAGATGCTCTTCTCCTCATCTCAGGCGATTTCAACCACGTTTCACTGTCTCCCATTCTGCCCACTTTCACCCAGTATGTCACATGCCACACTAGAGACAATAAAACACTGGATTTGTTCTACGCAAACACTAAGGAGGCGTACACCTCATCACAACTCCCCCCACTTGGGAGATCGGATCACAACTTGGTTCATCTCCGACCGGTGTACAAACCCCTAGTGCACAGACAACCTCCGGCCATGCACACTGTGGAGTTATGGTCTGAGGAGACAATGGACACTCTAAAGGACTGTTTTGAAGCCACTGCCTGGAAGCAGCTCTGCGATCCACATGGTGAGGACATCGATGGCCTCATTCACACCTTCACGGGCTACCTCAGCTTCTGTGTGGACAAATCCGTTCCCACCAAGACCATACGGCGTCACTCAAACAACAAACCCTGGATCAACCCTGAGATAAAAACACTTCTGAGAGAGAAGAAGAGGATCTTCAGGTCGGGGAACAGGGAGATGCTGAAGTCCGTACAGAGGGAGCTGAGGAGAAAGATCAGAGAAGGCAAGGACAGCTTCAGGAAGAAGATGGAGGACAAGCTGCAACAGAGCGACATCAGCGGGGTCTGGAGAAACCTCAAAACCATCTCGGGGCTCCAGAATACCTCCCCCCAGGCCACGGGGGGCAGGGAGTGGGCGAACAACCTGAATCTGTTTTTCAATAGATTTGACCAACCGCCCTCCCCCCTGTCTGCACAACAACCACTGCTGCCCCTAAGAAATCAAGTCCTGCTACCCACTCCCCACTCCACCGACACCCCCCCCACTCCCAACACACAGCCCCCCATCCTGACCCTGACCAAGACCCAGGTGAGGACGGAGCTGAGGAAGATCAAGGCGAGGAAGGCGTCGGGACCGGACGGCATCAGCGCAAAGCTCCTCAAGTCCTGTGCAGACCAGCTGTGTGGGATTGTGACATATATCTTCAACATGAGCCTGAAACTGGGGAGGGTACCACAGCTGTGGAAAACATCTTGTGTGGTACCTGTACCAAAAACTTCCCACCCCAAAGACCTGAACAGCTTCAGACCGGTGGCCTTGACGTCCCACTTGATGAAGACCCTGGAGAGACTGCTCCTTGCTCATCACCGCCCCCTGGTGGAACCAGCGATGGATCCACTCCAGTTCGCCTACCAGCATGGCATTGGGGTGGAGGATGCGGTGATCTTCCTCCTTCACCGTTCTCTGTCCCACCTGGAGAAGCCCGGGAATATGGTGAGGATCATGTTCTTTGACTTCTCCAGTGCTTTCAACACCATCCAACCGATGATCCTGAAGGACAAGCTGCTGCGCGCAGGGGTGGACCAGCACCTGTCATCATGGATCCTGGACTACCTCACGAACCGGCCTCAGTTTGTGAGAACCCGGGACTGTGTTTCCGACACGATCATCAGTAGCACGGGGGCCCCCCAGGGAACGGTGCTGGCTCCCTTCCTGTTCACTCTTTATACTGCGGACTTCTCACACAACACAACACATTGCCATCTACAGAAGTTCTCTGATGACTCTGCGATCGTTGGTCTCATCTCCAGCGGAGATGAAGCTGAGTACAGAGGGCTTATCCAGAACTTTGTGGACTGGTGCCATCGGAACTGCCTCCAGATCAACGCGAGGAAAACTAAGGAGCTGGTGGTGGACTGCCGTAGGCATGGGCAGCCCCTCACAGCACCAGTAAATATACAGGGAACAGACATCGAGATGGTGACATCCTACAAGTACCTGGGTATTCATCTGAACAATAAACTAGACTGGTCACACAATACTGACGCACTCTACAAGAAGGGACAGCGCAGGCTGTTCCTGCTGAGGAGACTCAGGTCTTTTGGTGTACAAGGGGCGCTGCTGAAGTCATTCTATGACACGGTGGTGGCATCAGCCATCACTTTTGGAGTGGTCTGCTGGGGCAGTGGCATTACTGCAGCCGATAGGAAGAGACTGAACAAACTGATTAAGAAAGCTAGCTCTGTCCTGGGGCAACGCCTTGATCCGATGGAGGAGATAGGAGAGAGAAGGACGGTGGCTAAACTGTCATCTCTGCTGGAGTCCGAGTTCCACCCTATGCAGGACATACTGGATGCACTGAAGAGCTCATTTAGCAGCAGACTACATCATCCCAGGTGCACAACCGAGAGGTTTCGTAGGTCCTTCCTACCAACGGCTGTCAGACTGTACAACCTAAGCAGGGCTGCTCGCAGAGATAGCAAAAAGACGTAACAAACTAATAGTTTTTTTTTGAATGCAAAAGATGCAATAGACTTACACAATGGTCCTCTCCGGCATACAACTAGGAACATACCGGTCGCTATGGAGGGTGAGAATATGTATGGGCACATAATCATACCATGTAGGATAACTAAATAGACGGTTATGCTGTTTCATTCCATCTAGCAACAATGCTCTGCACTGTGTGTGTTTATATATTTACATATTTATTCCATCTAGCTACAATGCTCTGCACTGGGTGTGTTTATATTTATATATCTATATATTTATTCCATCTAGCTACAATGCTCAGCACTGGGTGTGTTTATATTTATATATCTATATATTTATTCCATCTAGCTACAATGCTCCGCACTGTGTTTTTATATATCTACATATTATTCCATCTAGCTACATTGCTCCGCACTGTGTGTGTTTATATACTTGCATATTTATTCCACCTAGCTGCAATGCTCCGTACTGTGGGTGTTTATATATTTACATATTTATTCCATCTAGCTACAATGCTCTGCACTGTGTGTTCATATATTCATATATTTATTCCATCCAGCTACAATGCTCTGCACTGTGTGTCTGTGTGTGTGTGTGTGTATATATATATTTTATAGTAATATGTACATATGTATATTAGCTGCTCTTGCTTGCTTGTTTTTTTTTTTTTCTTGCCTTCTGATTGTTGCTCTGAGTGTTGCTATCCCTGTGCTGTTGCAATCCTGGAATTTCCCCGTTGTGGGACTAATAAAGGCTTATCTTATCTTATCTTATCTTATAGTCCAAATCATCCCCGCAGGCCATTATGAACATCTTCCAGTCTGTACAGTCAAAGCATTCCTGGAGGCTGTGCTCTGAATCCTCTGTCCACACATCAATGTCTCTCGTCTCCACCTTGCCTCTTCTGAGAGCAGTTTTATATGTGGGCAGCAAATGAACACAGTTGTGATCTGATGATCCTAAAGGAGGAAGGGGGAGTGATTTATAGGCCCTCTCTATGGATCCATAGCACAGGTCCAATGTCTTTTTTCGCCTGGTTGGGCAGGAGACATACTGATGAAAGTTTTTAAGTGTCTTCTTTAAAGAAACATGGTTAAAATCCCCAAGAATGAAGTTTGGCGCCTCTGGAGAAATTGACTGCAGCCGCTGCACCACATCAGAGATGGTGCTGGAGGCGGAGTCAGCGTCTGCCCTCGGATGAATGTACACAGTTGTGATGAAAAGTTGGGGAAACTCTCGAGGCAAATAAAAGGGGCGTAGTGACACAGACAGCAGCTCCACATGGGGTGTACAGATGCGCTCTCTGACCGTGACAGATGTGCAGTACTGCTTATTAATGTATAAACATACTCCGCCCCCCTGACGCTTCCCAGTTACCTCTTCCTGCCGATCCGAGCGCAGCGGAGCTCCAAAGCCGTCAATCCACAGGTCTGCATCCCGATCATGCGCAGTAAGCCAAGATTCAGTGAAAGCCATGACGCAGCAGTTCTTAAAATCCTTCTGGTAACGTACATTGCCTTGAATTTCCTCCACCTTGTTTCTCACAGACTGTGCATTCCCAAAAAGCTTCCAGCTGTCCAATCAACTTTGCTGCATTTGGCTGAATCTGAGCAGAAAGTATATCCCTATACACTTCAGAATTCATCCGGCTGCTTCTGTCTATTGTCACATCATCAATAAACACAAGTGACCCAGTGCCATTGGAAGCCATGCATGCCCATGCCATCACACTGCCTCCACCATGTTTTACAGAAGATGTGGTGTGCTTTGGATCATGAGCTGTTCCAATTCTTCTCCAAACTTTCTTCTTCCAATCATTCTGGTACAGGTTGATCTTAGTCTCATCTGTCCAAAGAATACTGTTCCAGAACTGGGCTGGCTTCTTCAGGTGTTTTTTGGCAAAGTCAATTCTGGCCTTTCTATTTTTGAGGCTGATTCATGGTTTGCACCTTGTGGTGAGTCCTTTGTATTTACTCTCATGAAGTCTTCTCTTTATGGTAGACTTAGATACTGATACACCTACTTCCTGGAGAGTGTTCTTCACCTGAGTGGATGTTGTGAAGGGTTGTTCTTCACCATGGAAAGGATTCTGCGATCAACCACCACGTTGTCTTCCGTGGACGTCCAGGCCTTTTTGAGTTCCCAAGCTCACCAGTGCACTCTTTTTTCTCAGAATGTACCAAACTGTTGATTTGGCCACTCCTAACATTTCTGCTGTCTCTCTGATGGGTTTCTTCTTTTTTTTTTTTTTTTTCAGCCTCAGGATGGTCTGTTTCATCTCCATTGAGAGCTCCTTTGACCGCATGTTGTGTGTTCACAGCGACAGCTTCGAAATGCAAACGCCACACCTGGAATCAACTCCAGACCTTTTAACTGCTTAATTGATGACAGGTTAACGAGGGAAGAGCCCATGCAGCATTGTTATTTTTTTTTTTTTTTTGCAGCCTTCTGAGTCAATTGTCCAATTATTTTTGGTCCCTTGAAAAAGAGGCGGCTACGTATTAAAGAGCTGTAATTCCTAAACCCTTGCTCCAATTTGGATGTGAATACTCTCAAATTACAGCTGAGAGTCTGCACTTTTAGCCCATATTGATTATATAATTGTAACCTGAATATGTTTTCGTAAACAGCTAAAATAACAAAAGTTGTGTCACTGTTCAAATATTTTTGGGCCTAACTGTGTATATATATATATATACGTATATATAAAATCAATAAGAAAAAAAATGTGACTGGATTTTTTCCATATTGCCCAGCCCTAAATGGAGCACTGGTGATTTAAGAGACACAGAGAGGGAGCTGAACATTTGAATACCAAATCTGAAAACTCAATACAAACATCATAACTTACTCTCCAGCTAGTCAAATATTTGAGTACAGCCCTAGCAGCCAACCAGCACTAGTAAAAGCTGTGTGTAAGAACCTATGCCCTACCAAGGTAGTGCCTCACCCTCTCACCCAAATGTGTGAGCCTCCTGGTTTTTCTTTCCCATTTATCTGCTCGGCTGGTCACAGTCAACCAAACCGAAGGCTTGTTTCTCACTCAAATTAAGCTCTGACTGTCAAGGAGGACTGGCTCACTGAAGCAACTCTAAGATTTTCACCTTAATCTTTCTGAAATCACTTTAATGGTGTATCAACCTTTGACCAGGTCAAAGTTCAACAGCATTATGTAACTTTTCTGTTCCTGGTAACAACACTGGAAAAATTACAGCTGGTATGTGTTACAGCCTGAGTCCCATTAGTCAGTCATAAGGCAAGATTTTACCACCAACTACAAGTTCTTCGTAATTGACTATTAGGACCAGATTGCTTGTGTGACATAATTTTCGTTATTATCTCCAGTCATAGGGCCCCTCTGTGGCTGAGCACATGCAGCTCAAATTTTGTGACGGTGTTGCCAGCCTCCCGTTCAAAAGGACGGTTTGCCTGGGAGACGTGAAAAAATGAAGCATATATACAGCCACGTGTGCGCCGGCCTTATCCAAAGCACAGGCACACCAGGACACATCATCATCATAGCAGTCTGTCATGGGCGACAATGTCTGTTTCAGTTAGGTCTGATCAGATTCCTCCACGCAGCTCTGTCCTTCACCTTCCGCTGCCAGGAACTCCTGTCTATATCCAACTTCTTCAAGTTTCTTTTTACAGTGTCTTTAAATCTGAGACTTGGTCTACCCTGATAGTGTTTGCCCTCACATAACTGTGAGTAGAGTAAGTGCCAAGGGAGACGCTGGTGATCCATCCTCTCAACATGTCCGAGCCATCTCAGATTCATCTGTATTAGCATGTCCTCCATTGATGGTAGACCAGTTCGTTTCAGCACTTTTATGTTGGTTATCTTGTTTTTCCATGAGATGTTCATTATGGCTCGAAGGTGTCATGTATGCATGAAGTTTCTTTACCTGCGCCCTGTAGACAGTCCAAGTTTCAGCACCGTACAATAGAGTAGCCAGTACTGTCGTTCTGTACACTTTGCATTTCACACAGATAGACACATGTCGATTGTTCCATAGTCTCTCCCTCAAGTTTCCAAACACAGCACTCGCTCTTCCCATTCTAAGAGATAGTTCATACTCCAGCCTAGCACTCTCTGAAACAGTACTCCCAAGATACTTGAAAGTCTTACACTTGACTAGTGGCTCTGTACCAATGCTGATCTCTTCTGGTAGTGATGTTGATAACTGGAACTTTAGTGGTTGATAATGGCACTCTGTCTTCTTGACGTTGATTTTGAGGCTGAATTGGCTAGCGGCTCTTGCAAATTTCTCCACTAAAGATTGCATATCTTCCACACTGTGTGCAACTAGAGCACTGTCGTTGGCAAAGAACATTTCTCTTACTACCTTTATCGATGTCTTACTCTTGGCTTGAAACTGTGCCACATTTAACAAGTCTGCTTCCTTCCTTGTTTGAATGTATACTCCTTCTGAAGTGTCACTGAAGGCCACCTCAAGTATGGCTGCCAGATATAGCGAGAAGAGTGTAGGCGCCAGCACGCACCCTTGTTTCACCCCATTGCTTACTGAAAAGTCTTTAGACACTGAACCACTCATTACCACATTTACTTGCATACCTGTATGGAGTGCCTCGATCAGGTTGACAAACTTCTCTGTACAGCCATATTTCTCGAGTACCTGCCAAAGTCCTTGTCGTGACACAGTACTGAAGGCTTTACTGAAGTCGATGAAGACTACATAAAGTGGCATGTTCTGTTCGATACACTTTTCTTGAACCCGTTTCAAGCAGAAAATCATGTCCATTGTGCTTTTTCCACTTCTAAAGCCGCACTGGATTTCCGGTAGTACATTCTGCGAGACGTGTTCATTGAGTCTGTTCAGTAGTACACGTGAGAGAATCTTACCAACAGTGGCTAGCAGTGATATATCTCGGTAATTTCCACAATCTTTCCTGTCACCTTTCTTGAACAAAGGCACAATACTTGCATCCTTCCAGTCCTGAGGTACTTTCTGGGCATCCCATATCTCTTGGATGAGCTTGTGCAGACAGTTGGTCAGCTGAACACCACCAAATTCACCACCACCAGGACCAGAAAGGAACATAAGCCCACCTTTAGGGGTGGGAATCACGACGGACTTCATGATTTATTTTTTCAGGATTTCCTCTGGTAACATTTCTGGGTGGCGGTCCGCCGTGCCAGAAAAATTTCTGCCGCACTTATGAGGCAATGTAAATTTAAGAAAAATATATAGTGGGGCAAAAAAGTATTTAGTCAGCCACCAATTGTGCAAGTTCTCCCACTTAAAAGATGAGAGAGGTCTCCAATTTTCATCATAGGTATACCTCAACTATGAGAGACAAAATGAGAAGAAAAAAAATCCAGAAAATCACAGTGAAGGATTTTTAAAGAATTTATTTGCAAATTATGGTGGAAAATAAGTATTTGGTCACCTACAAACAAGCAAGATTTCTAGCTCTCACAGACCTGTAACTTCTTTTTTAAGAGGCTCCTCTGTCCTCCACTCGTTACCTGTATTAATGGCACCTGTTTGAACTCGTTATCAGTATAAAAGACACCTGTCCACAACCTCAAACAGTCAGACTCCAAACTCCACTATGGCCAAGACCAAAGAGCTGTCAAAGGACACCAGAAACAAAATTGTAGACCTGCACCAGGCTGGGAAGACTGAATCTGCAATAGGTAAGCAGCTTCGTGTGAAGAAATCAACTGTGGGAGCAATTATTAGAAAATGGAAGACATACAAGACCACTGATAATCTCCCTCGATATGGGGCTCCACACAAGATCTCACCCCATGGGGGTCAAAATGATCACGAGAACGGTGAGCAAAAATCCCAGAACCACACGGGGGGACCTAGTGAATGACCTGCAGAGAGCTGGGACCAAAGTAACAAAGGCTACCATCAGTAACACACTACGCCACCAGGGACTCAAATCCTGCAGTGCCAGACGTGTCCCCCTGCTTAAACCAGTACATGTCCAGGCCTGTCTGAAGTTTGCTAGAGAGCATTTGGATGATCCAGAAGAGGACTGGGAGAATGTTATATGGTCAGATGAAACCAAAATAGAACTTTTTGGTAAAAACTCAACTTGTCGTGTTTGGAGGAGAAAGAATGCTGAGTTGCATCCAAAGAACACCATATCTACTGTGAAGCATGAGGGTGGAAACATCATGCTTTGGGGCTGTTTTTCTGCAAAGGGGCCAGGACGACTGATCCGTGTAACGGAAAGAATGAATGGGGCCATGTATCGTGAGATTTTGAGTGAAAACCTCCTTCCATCAGCAAGGGCATTGAAGATGAAACGTGGCTGGGTCTTTCAGCATGACAATGATCCCAAACACACCACCCGGGCAACGAAGGAGTGGCTTCATAAGAAGCATTTCACGGTCCTGGAGTGGCCTAGCCAGTCTCCAGATCTCAACCCCATAGAAAATCTTTGGAGGGAGTTGAAAGTCCGTGTTGCCCAGCGACAGCCCCAAAACATCACTGCTCTAGAGGAGATCTGCATGGAGGAACGGGCCAAAATACCAGCAACAGTGTGTGAAAACTTTGTGAAGACTTGCAGAAAACGTTTGACCTCTGTCATTGCCAACAAAGGGTATATAACAAAGTATTGAGATGAACTTTTGTTATTGACCAAATACTTATTTTCCACCAAAATTTGCAAATAAATTCTTTAAAAACTTGCACAATTGGTGGCTGACTAAATACTTTTTTGCCCCACTGTATGAAGCAGTGACTTTCCGCAAGCGCGGACACGAACAGCTCGTGTAACCATCATCCACGCAGAGTTGAGAAGCACTCCGCCCACGCGAGCTTTAAAGTTAGTCACCAGGCAGAGTCTCTCACGAGCATGACTGTCCGAGAGAAACATAAGTTTATTAAAGTACTTTATTCATTCATTCATCTTCTTCCGCTTAATCCTTTTCGGGTCGCGGGGGGCTGGAGCCTATCCCAGCATCTTTGGGCGAGAGGCAGGGTACACCCTGGACAGGTCGCCAGTCAATCGTAGGGCCAACACAGAGAGACAGACAACCATTCACTCTCACAGTCATACCTAAGGACAATTTAGAATCCCCAGTTTTGATGCCAATTAACCTAACTTGCATGTTTTTGGCATGTGGGAGGAAACCGGAGAAATCCCGGAGTAAACCCACGCAGACATGGGGAGAACATGCAAACTCCACACAGATCACGGTTGGTCGGGGGCTGGGATCGAACCCAGGATCCCCCGGCCAAGGGTGAGTTACTGTGCTGCCGCAGTGCTAACCACTCTGCCACCACGCCGCCTTAAGTACTTTAAATGCAGAAAAAAATCAGAAGAGGTAAATAAGCACTGGCATTTATCATGGTTTTAACCCACTGGAAATGGGAGCAATAATGGAAGAGTCGCTTAGCTAAGAGATGTGGTTACAATTCATATGCAGCCGGCTTCATATGAAGGGAAAGGCAAGGTGGACTGATGAATTGCTGAGGATATATTTTACCAGCCACTATAATATTATGTTCCCTATTATGTACCTGGCAAGTTAAGATAACCGAAATTCACAAAGTCAGTGACTTTAATCCATGAGCAGCCTTCAGACAAACTAAACGTGCCAACATTTGGATTTCAAAATAAGAGAGGTTTTCCTGTTGTCTGGGTGGTGAGATTTCTTTAAAAAAAAAACTATAAATATAAAGAAATATTATAACAGAAGTAATGGTATTGTTGGTCATTTAAGTTAATTTATTTTATTAAATGCAATTTTTTTTCCTTTGTAATCAGTTAAATTATTGTTCTGTTCTGACTGCAAAGTTATCAGTCCCTCCAGGATTTCGCAGTGTTGCGATCACACCAATTCACGCGAAATCAGCCAATCAGCGAAACTATTGCACGACCTTGCAACTTTGTCCAATCTCCGCAACTTTTCTGCAATTTTGGCCAATCCTCGTCAACTTCCATCAATTTCACCAATCAAATTTGTCTAACTGGCGCTGAAACACTCAGTCTAACCAATCAAATGCATGGTTGCACCGCGTTCACTTCCGTGTTTACAATGAGTTTATAGTTTAAAGTGAGTAACAAAACACATCTGCAGAGTGTGTGATTTAAAAAAAAAAAAACTCACCCGCGAGATTTTCAACACCGTCCCTTCCTCCATCTCCTCCAGCCTGCCCGAGGATGCCTCACCACATCTCCGTCCTGACCACGTGTGCGAAGCGCTGGGTTTGTGTTGAAAAACATGCGCCTGCCCAAAAAGCACCCCGTCGCGGGAGCGCGCGAGAGGAGAGTACACTACATTACAGCGTGTGTTTGAACATCTTTGGAGGTAAAATCATTACTACATCTGGTCAGTGAGCTTTAAAACTCAATCTCCATTGTGGACGGACAAATGCACCCACCCATCCATCCCCCCTCACCCTCGCCGTCCCGTTGTAAATGAAAGATGTGTCTGTGTGTGTGTGTGTACATGAGAGAGAGAGAGAGACTTGACTTTTAAAAAAGGCTTTATTGTACATTTCAAAAATGCTAAAAGACCAATATCACTGGCCCAAGTGTGTCACATCTCAAAAGTGCAAACATAACTCATCCTCCTGACCCACAGAACACAAAACGTTCCCTACAGTCCATCTATTGATGAATGCCTCCAAATTGTCCACCATTTGATAGTAAGAGAACTCCACCTGGAGTCTGACTTTCAACAAGACCTTGAAAGCAGACACAGGATCCACATTGCCAGCGTTGCTAGCCCGATTTTTCCTCGTCAGCCAGATGGCAAGTTTAGCAGTACCAGATAGGAAGTTCATCAAAGTGAGGGCAGCCTTCCTTGCCACTTTATACTTTGGACCGTAAATCAACAGACCAAAAGAGAAACGTTCACCCAAAGCCTGAAACCACTCACGCAAAATCTCAAAAAGTCCAGATAAACGAAAACATTGGACAAACAAATGCTCCAGGGTCTCAACTTGGGAACAAAACAAACATTCACCCCCCCCCCCCCCCCCCACAGTAGGATCGAGGCGTGCTCTGTATTTATTCGTAGCTATTGCCCCATGCACAATCCTCCACTGGAGATCTGCCGTCCGTTTCTCAATAGGTAGCTTGTACATGCACCGCCAGCTGCCTTTCGGGGAGACCTCTGGCCCCAAAAAACCGGCCCACCTCGACTCTGTGACATCCATCAGAGAGCGCAGATTCAGAACCTTCACACAGATGTGATACACCGCCCTTGTCCCAACAAACTGGAACTTGCCCAGGCGAGGAATTCTGAAGGTCAGCAGGTGATCCTCTCCTCCCTGCCAGTCCCCCACAGCTGGAGTTATGGAAATTGCAGGAAAGGTGGACAAAGTGTCGTCATCCCATTGATTGGAAAGAGTGCGGTTTGTCGCAAACGCTCGAAGCGGTTGTGGCAGGGTGGCGCACACGTCCCCCACCACCCTTTACAGCAGTCTGACAGATGTAATGTTGGCACTCCACCTCAGCGTATCCATCGATGTGGTCGACATCTTCATAAGATGACCAAGCTTGGTACAGCATGCCTCCCGCAAACAAGTCCGCAGACTGACAGACTGCAGCACCTCAGAGTCGATGAATCGATTGAAAAACAGTGGTTCCTCGAACAGCCACATGCCCGGTGTCTCGTCATGGAAGCGGGCCACGGTGAAGACTCGCCATGCATGCAAGACGGACGTGTAAAAAGCAGATAGTCCAGTAAGGTCCACCTCCCCAGATGTCACGAGGAAGAGCTGCTTATCATAGCCCAAGCGACCAACTCTCCTCAGGAGCAGTTTAGCAGTGTCCATCCAGCAGGGGCCGCATCCGTAAAGGAGGCGTTGTGCAGTTCGAAGCCTGAAGCAGGCGATCTTGGAATGTATGTCCACCAGGCCCTGTCCCCCCTCGGCCACAGGCAGGTAGAGAACAGGCGCACGGACCCAGTGGCGACCAGACCAAAAGAAGTCCACGATGATCTTATGAATCTCCTCCACGAGGCTCCTGGGCGGTGTCAAAGCCACAAGCCTATGCAAAAGAGCAGAGGTGACCAGATTATTTGCGACCAGAACCCTGCCCCTATATGACAGCTGTGGTAGCAACCATTTCCATTTAGAAAAGCGAGCACACACCTTGTCCTTAACACCCTCCCAATTCTTTCGTTCAAAAGCCTCCGAACCCAGAAAAACCCCCAACACTTTGAGACTGGCCGTCCCCCACTGAAGACCGCTGGGCAGGCGAGGGACGCCTTGACGCGACCAGTGGCCCACCAGCAGACCCTCACTCTTGGCCCAATTCACCCGTGCAGAAGATGCCCTTTCATAAACTGACAAAGTGTCCACCAGACGCTGCACATCCCCGTGGGAGGTGATGAAAACGTTAACGTCATCCGCATAAGCAGACAAGACGATCGGGCGGCAACAGCTTGATGGCCCCGGCAGAACCAGACCACCCAGCCGAGTGCGCAACCTGCACAGCAAAGGCTCAATAGCCAAGCTGTACAGCTGACCCGAGAGTGGACACCCCTGGCGTATTAGAGAGAGAGAGAGAGAGAGAGAGAGAGAGAGAGTGAGTTTTAGTTTTAAAAAATGGCTTTATTGTACAATTCAAAAATGTAAGAACACCAATATCAAGCCCCCAAGTGTGTCACATCTCAAAAGTGCAAACATAACTCATCCCCCTGTCCCACAGAACACAAAACATTCCCTACAGTCCATCTATTGGTGAATGCCTCCAAATTGTCCACCATTTGATAGTAAGAGAACTCCACCTGGAGTCTGACTTTCAACAAGGCCTTGAAAGCAGACACAGGATCCACATTGCCAGCGTTGGTAGTCCGATTTTAACTTGTCAGCCAGATGGCAAGTTTAGTAGTACCAGATAGGAAGTTCATCAAAGTGTGCGCAGACTTCTTTGCCACTTTATACTTTGGATGGTAAATGAACAAACCAAAACAGAAACATTCACCCAAAGCCTGAAACCACAGTCGCAAAAGATCAAAAAGGCCAGATAAACGACAACATTGAACAAACAAATGCTCCAGGGTCTCAACTTGGGAACAAAACAAACATCCCCCCCCCCCCACAGTTGGATCCAGACGTGCTCTGTATTTATTCGTAGCTATAGCCCCATGAACAATCCTCTACTGGAGATCTGCCGTCCGTTTCTCAATAGGGAGCTTGGACATGCACCGCCAGCTGCCTTTCGGGGAGACCTCTGGCCCCACAAAACCCGCCCACTTCGACTCGCTCAGAGAGCGCAGATTCAGAACCTTCACACAGATGTGATACACCGTCTTCGTCCCCACAAACTGGAACCTGCCCAGACGAGGATTTCTGAAGGCCAGCAGGTGATCCTCTCCCCCCTGCCACTCCCCCACAGCTGGACTTATGGAAATGGCAGGAAAGTTGGACACAGTGTCGTCATCCCATTGAGTGGAAAGCGTCCGGTTTGTCACAAACGCTCGAAGTGGTTGTGGCAGGGCGGCGCACACTTCCCCCACCACCCTCTGCAGCAGTCTGACAGATGTAATGTTGGCACTCTGCCTCAGCGTGTCCATCGATGTGGTCAACATCTTCATAAGATGACCAAGCTTGGTACGGCGTGCCTCTCATAAACAAATCCGCAGACTGACCGACTGCAGCACCTGAGTGTCGATGAATTGATTGACAAACAGTGGTTCCTCGAACAGCCACATGCCCGGTGTCTCGTCAGGGAAGCGGGCTACGGTGAAGACTCGCCATGCATGCAAGACGGATGTGTAAAAAGCAGAAAGTCCAGTAAGGTCCACCGCCCCAGATGTCACGAGGAAGAGCTGCTTATCATAGCCCAAGCGGCCAACTCTTCTCAGGAGCAGTTTTACAGTGTCCATTCAGCAGGGGCCGCATCTGTAAAGGAGGCGTTGTGCAGTCTGAAGCCTAAAGCAGGCGATCTTGGAGTGTATGTCCACCAGGCCCTGTCCCCCCTCGGCAACAGGCAGGTAGAGAACAGGCGCACGGACCCAATGCCGACCAGACCAAAAGAAATCCACGATGATCTTATGAACCTCCTCCACGAGGCTCCTGGGCGGTGTCAAAGCAACAAACCTATGCCAAAGAGCCGAAGCGACCAGATTATTGGCGACCAGAACCCTGCCCCTATATGACAGCTGTGGTAGCAACCATTTCCATTTAGAAAAGCGAGCACACACCTTGTCCTTAACACCCTCCCAGTTCTTGCGTTCAAATGCCTCCGAACCCAGTAAAACCCCCAACACTTTGAGACCGGCCGTCCCCCACTGAAGACCGGCGGGTAGCCGAGGAACGTCCTGATGCGACCACTGGCCCACCAATAGACCCTCACTCTTGGCCCAATTCACCCGGGCAGAAGATGCCCTTTCATAAACAGACAAAGTGTCCACCAGACGCTGTACATCACCGTGGGACGTGATGAAAACGCTGACGTCATCCGCGTAAGCAGACAAGACGATCGGGCGGCAACTGCTGGAGGGCCCCGGGAGAACCAGACCACCCAGCTGAGTGCGCAATCTGCACAGCAAAGGCTCAATAGCCAAGCTGTACAGCTGACCCGAGATTGGACAACCCTGGCGTATTCCCCGGTATACAGGGATTGGCCGACTCAGCCCTGCCCCCATCTTTACCAAACACTCAGCTCCAGTATATAACAGATTGACCCACCTCAAAAACATATTGCCAAAACCGAACCCCTTCAGTGTGGAAAATAAATAGGAATGGTCAACCCTATCAAAAGCCTTTTCTTGGTACAAAGACATAATACCGAACTGTAAGTCATAACATTTACTGAGCTGGAGAACGTCACGTATGAGAAAAATATTGTCCATAATGGTTCGGTCAGGAATACAATATGTTTGATCCCTATCTACGATCAAACCCAAGACATTGTTCAGTCTGTTTGCCAGGGCTTTCGAAAGCACCTTGTAGTCCGTGCAAAGAAGAGCCACGGGCCTCCAGTTTTTCAGCAGGGCCAAGTCCCCCTGCTTAGGAAACAGAGATAGCACTGCACGGCGGCAGGAGACAGGTAAGGTTCCCTTTCTGTAACAGGCAGTTAGAACGTCATAGAAGTCTGATCCAATAATATTCCAAAAATGTTTAAAGAAGTCAGAAGAAAGACCATCAAGTCCAGGTGCACGTCCCAGAGCCATCTGATTAACAGCCACAGTTAACTCATCCAAAGTCAGGGCACAGTCCAGAGCGGCCCTGTCCTCCGGGCTGAGCACCGGAAGACCTTCGAAGAGCTGGTTTTGAGATTTCATGCAACACGGTCCCGCAGCAAACAGGGCCCCGTAGTAATCCACTGCATGGCGCTGCATCTCGGATGGATTTGTAGTCACTCGACCATCTGGGAGCGTCAAGCAAGCCATCAACTTCTTTTCCGCAGCAGACTTCTCCAGACTGAAGAAGAAAGACGTTGGGGCATCCTTGTCCTGCAGGCGAGTGAAGCGTGACCTCACTAGCGCCCCCTTCACTCTTTCCTGCATGAATGTGCGCAGGGCCGACCTCTTCTCCTGCAGCAAAGGACCAGCGGTAGAATCCTGACCCGTAACCAAACTGTCCTCCAGCCTCTTGACAGTGTCGTCACTGACCTTGGCCTTGATGATGGAAGTTGAGGTCGCAGTGTACCGTTGACAAAAAAGGCAAATTTGCACTTTGCCAACCTCCCACCACTGTTCCAGGGAACTAAAATGAGCCTTTGTGGTCCTCCAGTGTTCCCAGAAACACACAAAATATTGACAAAAGGTGTTGTCCTGAAGGAGCTTGTTATTGAAGTGCCAGTAAGATGTATCCCCTTCCCCCGGTGAGTTAAGTAACACCGCAGTGGCCAGGTGATGATCCGTGAAACCAACAGGTCTTATGTTACTGTGGAGGATTCCGGGGCAAAAGGTTTTCGAAACATATATCCTGTGTAATGTAGCAGCACTGACAACACCGTGAGAGAGAGAGAGAGAGAGAGAGAGAGAGAGAGAGAGAGAGAGAGAGAGAGAGAGAGAGAAGACCGACATGCAGCAGTCAGACAAGTAGGCATGGAAAGACAGAATATTTTCTGTATTTTTTTTTTTTTTTTAAACACACACTCCAATTGCCAATACAGTGCAACAGAATAATTTCTTTTTTCCTCTCCGCTCAGGACCGAATGGTTGGGAACTGTAGGGAGTTTTCAAATGAAGGTGCTGCCAATAATTTCCAAATCTCTACTCTTTAACATGCATTCAGTGCAATTTAGCTGTTGTAATGGATATTGTGTTAGTGTTTGTATTTGCTGTTGCACAAAAGTTTTTCTGTATAGCAGAAGTTTCTGCTTAAGTTACAAATCACTATAACAGGAAATTTTTGACAATCCTGTGCTTTTCTTATATTGTTATATAGAATATCACTGCAGTAAACTGGGAAAAAAACATCTGCTTTAAAATTTGGAATTTTTCCCACAACTTTCAGTGCAGAAAACACTAAATATCGCAACTTTTCCTGCAACTTTTTAAAAAAGTTCCCACGAATTCAGGCTTTTTGCCTTGCAACAATCATAAAAACATCCCGCAACATCCTAGAGGGACTGAGTTATGGTCGAAACTGTAAATTGTTAAAAGGAAAAAGTTAAAAAAAATACCACAGGCTGTTTCAGATTTATTTTTAAAAAAAAAGTAATTTTATTTTTTAAAAAAACAGACAAAAATAAGCCAAAAAATAATCCATAAATTTATAATAAAGTTTCAAATGTACAAAAAAAGTCAATTTTACAAGAGGAAATTACAAATTTGAGGAAAATGGTTTCAAATTTAGATAAATTTACAGAGAAACGTAGAAAACTATAAGAAAATTGTTATAAATTTTGGAGAAAAACCTCAAACCTTCAAGACTGAAGTCATTATTCAAGTTTTTTTTAAGTGGGTGCTCTTTGTACACTTAACTAGAAATTTTTGGTTGTCTACTTTTAATTATTAATTTCAAAGCACTGCTTTTACATGAGTAGAATTTCTGGTTACTATACCCACCTTTGGTCATATAATTTAAGTATGCATGAGTACATTACTATTATGAATTTTTTTCCCTTCCCTACTCTCTCAATGGAAAAAAGAATAAAAATACAAAAAATACACATATTTTTGTCATTTATGTAAACCATGGCCAAAAAAAAAAAAAAAAATCCTGCAGGACAAAACATGACACTTGATATTTTGTTTGTATACCACCATAGACAGAGAGAGAACCAACTAACTAACCTGCACTTACAGTATATAGCGCTTTTCTAGTCACAAAGACCACTCAAAGCGCTTCACTAGTACTAACCCTCTATTCTAAGGGCCTATAGGAAACAGATATCTAGGGACAATTTAGAACAGCCAGTTAACCTAACATGCATGTCTTTGGATTGTGGAAGGAAACCGGAGCCCCCGGAGTAAACCCACGCAGCACAGGGAGAACATGCAAACTCCACACAGAAAGGTTCCAACTCCTGCCAGCCTGGGGATTCGAACCAGGAACCTTCTAGCTGTAAGGCAACAGTGCTAACCACTGCACCACCGTGCTGTCCGGTGAACCTGAATTAGACAGAGCTCAGAGAGGGCAAGATGAGACAGAAGAGAGGAGCCAAGGAGAAGAAAGTGTTCAGGCAGAGGGTCCAGGAGAGGTGAGAGCAGAGGAAGGAGAGAAGGATGACACCACAAAAAAAGTCTAAACACAGGACGTCTGGGTGGGACCCCAACTGGCCCAATATTCAAGCCTCAGTTGTACAATACTTCAGTTGGTAAATTCCATATGCAAAGTTACTGTGGAAAATTTATAAAAGAAATAAATCGTATGAAAGTAACATATTCCGGTAACAATCGTGCCATATGTTTACCCCCCCGGAAAAATATGTTGCCACCGTGCCAAGGTCTTTAAGCCAGAGGAAACACTGTTTTTTTTTATTTACTTATTTATGGAAGGTCCATTGAAAGGCGACCTCATTTACACACA
Source organism: Pholidichthys leucotaenia (assembly GCA_020510985.1). Lineage (NCBI taxonomy): Eukaryota > Metazoa > Chordata > Actinopteri > Cichliformes > Pholidichthyidae > Pholidichthys > Pholidichthys leucotaenia. Next base: position 423,779,753 of record CM035841.1, on the reverse strand, counting down.
ATACCAACAGTACCTTTGCTGCTGGGCCAATACATAAGATTGTTTCTGTGTTTACAACCAAACAAACTAAAAAACCATCAGCTCAAAGTGCACAAGAGCACTCTAAGGCAAGTGCAATATCCCGTCTCCATTTTCTTTGAAGATCCCAATATAAGGAGAGCGGTTTTCAACTTTTCCATACAATTTAAAACTGGAATTTCCCCATTGTGAGACGAATAAAACTGGAGTGGTGGCCCAGTTGGTAGAGCATCCGCCCCACAAACAGGAGGTCGTGGGTTCAAATCCCAGCCGGGTCATACCAAAGACCATATAAAAATGGTACTTTCCGCCTTCTAGGTTGGTACTCAGCATAACAGAATGGGATAAGGAAAATTAACGCACAGAGCTACCAGAGGACTGACCTCCCCCACTGTAGCTTTCACTACTTACAGTAGCTGTGTGGCCTAGGGTCAGTGAAACAGAGATAAGTGCTGCCGCATACACCACATGGTGTCCCACATGTTGTGGAAGGGATTAACAATTTAACAAGACTAATAAAGGCTTATCTTAATTACTTGGGCAGAACCAAATTATGATAAGTCTATAAACCATGAATATATAACAAAAATAGTTGTATACAATCCATAGCTGTAGGTCAGGATCCCAAGCTGAAGCTGTGTACCAAGTTTGGTGATCCTAGCTCTCTTTGCTGTTGAGCTATAGTTTATATTAGGGATGGGCATAATTTACCGATTAACCGATAATTGATCATTAAGAATTTCACCGACGAAGTTCATTTTCGTCGACAAACCGTTTTTTTTTTTTTAAACAATCCGAGGTTATTAGGCCTATGCACGGCCGTCCTCAAACAATGCAATGGCAAAATTTGGGCACCAGGGGGCAACATTACACCATCGCCTCAGTTAATACATATGAGCTTCCGTAGGGCAAGCGGTTACGGCGAAGTGTTGCGTGGGACCATTTCAGTTTAAAAAATGACCAGGTGTACTGCAATCACTGCAATGCAGCATACAAATATACCTCATCGACAGGGTCCATGGAACACCCTTATTACGCGAAGAAACCGCCAACAGTGGTTGCGCGCTGAGTAATGGCGGTCGTGAAGATTCTTTTTTTTTTTCAGAAACTTTATTGAGAAGGTCATGAAGATTCGGTAGAAGACACACACACACGTGTGTGTGTGTGTAAGTGTACATACATACGTAGATGTAAATAAAGTGTACATAAATATGTTTTTAGAACTCTTATTCTTATAACAAGATACGTAACTCAAGATGAAAATGATTTACGTCTCGGCCAATCAGCTTGCGCGGTGAAACGTCTCGGCCAATCAGCTTGCGAGATTCCCGAGCGAGCCAACACGACAACAGCGAACAGAGAGAGAGGTGGATTTGAGTTGTGCCGCTCACCGTGCACCTGATGTTCTAATGTAGTCTACCTGCCTTGTTACGTACCTAAAAATGTTAATGATTAACCGATTATTAATCATTAATTCTCCCGACGATCGGTGAAGAAAATTTCACCGAATGCCCATCCCTAGTTTATATGGCATTTTGATGTTGACCTTTGACCTTACAGTCCCAGAACCATAGTCACAATTCAAGGTCTCAGGGTGAACCTGAGAAATGCAAAAAGAATCAGTTTGCTTGGTAAGGATCCAAATAATACACAAAGAATTAGGGATGCACCAACTGAGAAATTTTGGACCAACACCGATATTGAAAATAATTGGCAGTATGACACCCACTGTTTCTTTTGTTTTAATCTGTTCCATCTATGTTGTCAAGGAGACAAAAATATACATTATAAAAAGCTAACTGAAATGCTTTAAATCAGAGGTATCCAATCATGTGCCATGGAGGGCCAAGACCCTGCAGGTTTTCTCTTCTACCCAGTCTCTTCGGCAGGTGTTTTCACTTATCAGCAATCAGTGGGAAGAAATTCAGTGGAATCTGCTGTTGAAGACACTGGTTGGAGGTAAAGGCTGCAGGGTCTTGGCCCTCCATGGCACATGATTGGACACCCCTGCTTTAAATGGTTCTGCCAGATGTTTTCTAGTTTGCAGGTGTAGTCTGCTGCAGTCCATTTTAGGATAAAATCAATACTGCACAACTGGGACACACCAGGAAAAATATCGGCTACTGCCTGTATCTTATTTGCCGGTAGCAGATACAATATCAGTCAGTAATTTGATTACTGGCCAATACAGATATGTATATCTGTGCATCCCTACAAGTAATTGTAACCTCAATCATACTTGTCTGGACCTTTTCCTGAGCTGAGCATCATTATATCTGTTTTTTATTTCATTTATATGCTGTGGATTATGCACTAGTGTTAGAAGTTGAATTAAACCATGTAAATAGACACTACTCACAAAAAGGTTAGGGATATTTGACTTTCGAATGAAATTTCAGGATGCACCTAAAATGCACTATAGCCTTTACGGATGAACTTAATTTGACTTTCTCTAACCTTTTGAATGTCCATGTCCAACTGTTCAATGTTTCAGTACTTTTTGCATAACTTGCTGAGGTCTAACAAGGTGCTTCACGGCAAAATTCACAACAGGTCTTTGATCCATGAATCGACCAATAAATTTTCTGGTTCAGTTAAAGTTGGTATTTAAACAGTCCTCTTCATCATGCTGTTCACATTTTGACATCATGAGACCAAGATGACACCTAACAATTGAGCAACAGTACCTTGCCATTCTCTGATGAAATTCGATTCACACTGAGCAGAAATGATGGCCGCCAACAATGTTGGAGACGTCAAGTGGAGCACTATGCAACAGCCACTACTGTCACCATGTTACAGTCTGGGTGGGTGTGTCTAGTCAATACAGAACTGCCCTACACCTTGTGAATGGTACAGTGACAAGCCCATACTGCCTGAATAACATCATTAATCCAGTCATTTTGCCCCTGCATGAACAGCACAGGCCCAATTTCATCTTCGTGGACAACAATGCTCCAGCTCATCGAGGTCACATCATTAGGGAACAGCTGCTGGAGGCTGGGGTATCTCAAATGGAGTGGCTTGCAATTTCTCCAGACCTGAATCCCATAGAAAACCTATGGGACCAGCTGAGTCACTGTGTAGAGGCTCGTAACCCTGCACTCCACAACCTCAATGACCTGAGGGCCGCCCTTCAAGAAGAGAGGAATGCCATGCCTCAGCAGACAATAAGTCGACTTGTGAACAGCATGAGGCGTCGATGTCAAGAGGTAATTGATGCTCAAGGACACATGACACATTATTGAGACATTGACATTTTTTGTTGTGGTATACCCACCACTGTTGTTGGCTTTTGTTTCAATAAATTGTCTGAGATGAGGAAATCACCATTGCATGCTTCTACTTAAATGCAATACTTTCATGATATAATATCTCTGTAGGGTGAACTTTTTACATTTTCCGTAAATTTCACCCAAAAGCCAAATATTCCTAACTTTTTGTGAGTAGTGTATATAATGCATCTGTTTTTTTAATTTAAGTTTTTGTAAAGGGTATAATGTCATGACAGCATTGCATTGTCTACATTTTCATCACATATTCCCTTTTTGTTTTTTGACAAGATTGGAAACAAAATATTACAACACCCTTTTTTTAAGTGAAAGAAAAGAAAAATTAAAAAAAAAAAAGAAGAGAAGAAAAATAAAAGAACATCTGAGTAGCATTGGAACAAAGAGAGGTGCCATTATTGAAATGGTATTTGTCAAAGATTAGATCTGATGGAAGACACATATGCGTTCCAGGGTTGCCAAAAGTTCAAGAACCCATCCATGTCCTGTCTCAGTGCGAATGTCAACTTTTCCATCAAATAAATGTCCTGAATCACGTTAATCCAATCTTCAGGTGCAGGACAGTCTCTCGACATCCATTTTTTTGTTATTGCTTTTTTACTTGCCAATATTAAAACACTGAATAAGTATTTCTCTCCTCGTCTTTCCAGTGATTCCGGTAGTAAACCCAAATGCACTGTGTGTTCATATATTCATATATTTATTCCATCCAGCTACAATGCTCTGCACTGTGTGTCTGTGTGTGTGTGTATATATATATATTTTATAGTAATACGTACATATGTTTATTAGCTGCTCTTGCTTGCTTGTTTTTTTTCTTGCCTTCTGATTGTTGCTCTGAGTGTTGCTATCCCTGTGCTGTTGCAATCCTGGAATTTCCCCGTTGTGGGACTAATAAAGGCTTATCTTATCTTATCTTATCTTATCTTATCTTAAATACAAAGTTACAAAAGAAAAGGGAACTGTTATTTTGAATATTTCCCCAATATTGTCTGTACATTAGTCCAATATTGGTGGATAACTGGGCATGACCAAAACACATGAAAATAATTTGCAGTCTTTTCACCACACAAGCGCCAGCAATTCAACCCTTTACGAGTAAATTTGTTTTGTGCAGGTGTTCTGAAAAATCTTACCAAATTTTTCCATCCAAATTCTCTCCACAGCAGGGATGAGGTACTTTTCCACTATTGTTCATTTAGTTTTTCCCATATTTCCAGTTGTAAAGTGAAATTCCCCTCTTTTTCCCATTTCTCTTTTATATATGATGTGTTGTCTCCTTTTAAATCTTGAAGATAATGGTATATTTTAGAGATGTATCTGATCCCTGGGATCCCTTTATATGCCATTAAGAAAACTTTCAGAACACCTGACTGGGCCCTTTCCAAATCCTCCTTTTTAAGTATTTTGTTTATGTGGTGTCTAAGCTGAAAGAACCTGTAAAGGTCTTGATTTATTAGATCTTGTTTTTTCAAATCTTCAAAACTTCTTAAAGTTTGCCCTTTAAAAAAATCGTAACATTTTATCAGTCCGTTCTCTTTCCACTTTTCCAAATCTAGTGTCTGTTTTATTAGGAGTAAAATCCTGATCATAGGAAATCCATTGCAATAATCGATAGGGTTCTTTAGTTTGATTCTCTCTGACTATCTTAAACCAAATTTTTAGCGGGGTCTCTATCCACGGGTTAGTGTTATTCAAATGTTTAGGTAAGGCCTTATTCCCTATTATCGCCTGTACGGGAATGTTACTTGTTATCTGGCATTCTATCTCCTTCCATTGTGCAGTGTAGACTGGGTTACATATCTCTACTAAAGTTTTAATTTGCGCGGCTTTAAAATAGTCCCTGATATTTGGCTGCACGAGCCCACCTTTGTCTTTGTTTAGCTGTAGGGTTCTATACCTGATTCTTGGTCCCTTGCCCTGCCATATGAATCTTGAGATCCTTCTGCCCAGTTCTTGCCATGTTTTTTTGGGAGGTTCTACCGGTATTGTTTGGAAAAGGTATAGAAGACATGGAAGTATATTCATTTTGACTGTTTCAATTCTTTGTGCAGTACCCAAGAATGGTATCATATTCCATCTTGCTAGATCAGATTTTATTTTTGCCATCAGTGGATCATAGTTTAGTGTAATAATTTTGTTGAGTTGTTTCAAGATATTGACCCCCAGATATTTCATAGATTCCATCTCCCAGTTAGTTTTGAATTTGCTTACTCAATATTGATTTGGGTTATAGTTGAATGTTAAAATTTGGGTTTTATGCATGTTCAATTCGTACCCCAATAACTCTCCATACTCTGAAAAAACTGAGATCAGTTCTGGAAAAGAGGTGTCTGGCTGCCCCAGGTATATTAAAATGTCATCAGCAAAGAGTGTTATTTTATGTTCCTTCTGACCAAGTGTAATACCTTGAATTTTTTGATTCTGTCTTATCCACTGGCTCAGAGGTTCTATGAAGATTGCAAAGAGCAGTGAAGACAAGGGGCAGCCCTGACAACATCCTCTCTCCAGTTCAAAAGATGATGATAATTTACCGTTAATCCTTATTTTAGCTGTTGGTTTTTTATATAATGCCTGGATTGTTCTAATGAAGTTGTTATGAAAATTTAAACTACAAGATTCTATACAGGAAAGACCAGTCAACTGAATCAAATGCTTTTTCAGCGACTAATCCCAGCATGGCTGCATTTAAATTATATTTTTTTATATGACGAATTATTTATAAAGTGCGTCTAATGTTATCTTGTGTCTGTCTTTGTCTTATAAAACCTGTTTGGTCTAAATGAATTAAGTCTGTCAGTATATTTTCTAACCTTTTGGCAAGGATACCGGTAAAAAGTTTATAGTCCTGATTTAACCTAAGCCTAAGCAACCTAAGCAGGGCTGCTCACAGAGATAGCAAAAAGACGTGACAACCTAATAGTATTGAATGCAAAAGACGCAATAGACTTACACAATGGTCCCCTCCGGTATATAACTAGGAAAATACCGGTCGCTATGGAGGGTGAGAATATGTATGGGTACATAATCATACCATGTAGGATAACTAAGTAGACGGTTGTGCTGTTTCATTCCATCTAGCTACAATGCTCTGCACTGTGTGTGTTTATATATTTACATATTTATTCCATCTAGCTACAATGCTCCGCACTGTGTGTGTTTATATATATATATTTATTCCATCTATCAACAATCCTCCACACTGTTTATATATTTATATATTTTTTCCATCTAGCTACAATGCTCCGCACTGTGTGTGTTTATACATCTACATATTATTCCATCTAGCTACAATGCTCCGCACTGTGTGTGTTTATATATTTACATACAGTGGGGTAAAAAAGTATTTAGTCAGCCACCAATTGTGCAAGTTCTCCCACTTAAAGGATGAGAGAGGTCTCCAATTTTCATCATAGGTATACCTCAACTATGAGAGACAAAATGAGAAAAAAAAAATCCTGAAAATCACATTGAAGGATTTTTAATGAATTAATTGGTAAATTCCTCAGTAAAATATGTATTTGGTCACCTACAAACAAGCAAGATTTCTGGCTCTCACAGACCTGTAACTTCTTTTTTAAGAGGCTCCTCTGTCCTCCACTCGTTACCTGTATTAATGGCACCTGTTTGAACTTGTTATCAGTATGAAAGACACCTGTCCACAACCTCAAACAGTCAGACTCCAAACTCCACTATGGCCAAGACCAAAGAGCTGTCAAAGGACATCAGAAACAAAATTGTACACCTGCACCAGGCTGGGAAGACTGAATCTGCAATAGGTAAGCAGCTTCGTGTGAAGAAATCAACTGTGGGAGCAATTATTAGAAAATGGAAGACATACAAGACCACTGACAACCTCCCTCGATCTGGGGCTCCACGCAAGATCTCACCCCGTGGGGTCAAAATTATCACGAGAACGGTGAGCAAAAATCCCAGAACCACATGGGGGGACGTAGTGAATGACCTGCAGAGAGCTGGGACCAAAGTAACAAAGGCTACCATCAGAAACACACTACGCCGCCAGAGACTCAAATCCTGCAGTGCCAGACGTGTCCCCCTGCTTAAGCCAGTACATGTACAGGCCCGTCTGAAGTTTGCTAGAGAGCATTTGGATGATCCAGAAGAGGATTGGGAGAATGTCATATGGTCAGATGAAACCAAAATAGAACTTTTTGGTAAAAACTCAACTTGTCGTGTTTGGAGGAGAAAGAACACCATACCTAGTGTGAAGCATGGGGGTGGAAACATCATACTTTGGGGCTGTTTTTCTGCAAAGGGACCAGGACGACTGATCCGTGTAACGGAAAGAATGAATGGGGCCATGTACCGTGAGATTTTGAGTGAAAACCTCCTTCCATCAGCAAGGGCATTGAAGATGAAACGTGGCTGGGTCTTTCAGCATGACAATGATCCCAAACACACCGCCCGGGCAATGAAGGAGCGGCTTCGTAAGAAGCATTTCACGGTCCTGGAGTGGCCTAGCCAGTCTCCAGATCTCAACCCCATAGAAAATCTTTGGAGGGAGTTGAAAGTCCGTGTTGCCCAGCGACAGCCCCAAAACATCACTGCTCTAGAGGAGATCTGCATGGAGGAATGGGCCAAAATACCAGCAACAGTGTGTGAAAACCTTGTGAAAACTTACAGAAAACGTTTGACCTCTGTCATTGCCAACAAAGGGTATATAACAAAGTATTGAGATGAACTTTTGTTATTGACCAAATACTTATTTTACCGAGGAATTTACCAATTAATTCATTAAAAATCCTTCAATGTGATTTTCTGGATTTTTTTTTCTTATTTTGTCTCTCATAGTTGAGGTATACCTATGATGAAAATTGGAGACCTCTCTCATCTTTTAAGTGGAGAACTTGCACAATTGGTGGCTGACTAAATACTTTTTTACCCCACTGTATTTATTCCATCTAGCTACAATGCTCCGCACTGTGTGTTTATATATTCACATATTCATATTACCGGAGTGGTGGCTCAGTTGGTAGAGCATCCGCCCCACACCCGGGAGGCAGGGGTTCAAATCCCGGCCGGGTCATGCCGAAGACCATATAAAAGTGGAACTTCCTGCCGTCCAGCTTGGTGCTTAGCAATAATGGAATGGAGGAGGGAAACTTGTGGCGGTGCCTTGCATGGCAGCGGCCCTCTGATTCTACACTTGGAGTGTGTGTGATTAACACAGTAGATAGGTAAAACGCAATCTCGTTCTACTGTACATGATTGGTTGTACAGTTGAATGACAATAAAGGGTGATTTAATTTAATTTAATATTCATTCCATCTAGCTACAATACTCCGCACTGTGTGTTTGTATACTCATATATTTATTCCATCCAGCTACAATGCTCCACACTGTGTGTCTGTATATATACAGTATATGTACATATGTATACTCGCTGCTCTTGTTTTTTCTCTTGCCTTCTGATTGTTGCTCTGAATGTTGCTATCTCTGTGCTGTTGCTATCCTGGAATTTCCCCATTGTGGGACTAATAAAGGCTTATCTTATCTTATCTTATCTTATCTTAACACACTGATTGGTCTGTAGTTGGAGCAGTCTAATTTATCCTTTTCAGGTTTAGGTATGACTGCAATGACCCCTTCTCTCCAGGAATCAGAATCAGAATCAGATTTATTGCCATTGTTCATGTAGTACACAAACTAGGAATTTGTCTCGGTGCAATGCTGCAACATTAAACATGATAAAAGAAATAAAACTATACATGCAATAAAGTGTAGAATAAGAGTGAGTAATACTAGTCAGCAGTTTAAATATATTAGTGAGCAGCAGATAATGTGGAGAACCATATAGTGCAGTCGGTAATGCAAGAAGAAAACAGTGATGATTGACATGAGTCTGGTTGAGCTGCTGTACGTAGTGCACGAGAGTCAATAAGTCACTTAGTGTTCAGCAGTCTGATGGCAGAGGGGAAGAAGCTGTTGAAGAAGGGGGGGGGGGGACTTCCCCTGTGTGGAGGACATAGTTAAATGTTTTCAGGAGGAGAGGAGATAGTTGCTGTTTAAAAGTTTTGTACCACTCTGCTGTATAACCATCTGCTCCTGGGGATTTGTTAGCTTTAAGTTTAATAATTGCTTTTTCTAATGCTTTAGGTTGTATTTCTGCCAATAGTTTTTTTTATTTTGTGACTCAGTAAGTTGGGGAAGATTTAATGTATTTAAGAAGGCTTCGGATGTGTCTGTGTTTTTTGAGGGAGTACAAGTTCTTGTAGTAGTTCTCAAAGCTTTTATGAATTTCCTGAATTCTAAATTTTATTTCCTTTGATACTGGGTCTCCGATTTTGTAGACTGCTCTCTCCGTTTGTTGTTTCCTCAATTTATAGGCTAGCAATTTTGCCGATTTGCTACCTGTTTCATAATATTTTTGTTTCAGAAATGTAAGTTTCTTCTGGATTTCTGTTGTGTAGATCTCATTTATTTGTTTTTTTATTTCCTTAATTTTGAGCGAGTCATTAGAATGAGTGTTGTCTTTGTGCTCTTTTTCTAGTTTCTTAAGTTCTGACTCTAATGTGATTAGTTTTTCTTGTCTCAGTTTCTTTTGGGTTGCCAGTTTTGCAATAATCTTTCCCCTTATTACAGCTTTGCATGCGTCCCACAGTATTAAAGGGGATACTTCTCCATTATCATTTTCTTCCAAATATCTGAGAATATCTGACTCCAATTCATCTTTCAGTGGTCCTTTCAGCACATTTGAATTTAACCTCCAAGAAAATGTATTATTTGTGTATTTTTGGATATTTAAGTCCATATAGATCGGACTGTGGTCAGAGAGATCCATCAGTCCTATTTTACATGTTTTTACTCTTCCAATGTCTCTATTAAACATAAAAAAAATAGTCAGTCCTTGAATATGATGAATGTGGTGCTGAGTAAAATGTATAATCTTTTACACTGGGGTTGAATTCCCTCCACACGTCACAGATTCCCATTTCATTTAGCAGCATCCTAGTTTTTCTACTTTGAGTGTTATTTTGATGTGGAGAATTACCTGATGCATCCCAGTATGGATTCAGTCTTAGATTGAAGTCTCTACCATATATCACTAAACCTTGGGCTTTAGTTATCATTAGGTCAAATACATTTTCATAAAATTTCCAGTTAGCCCCTGGAGGTGCGTATACATTCAGCAGGGTGATATCTTCTCCCTCTAGCCGACCAAGTACCGTGCTAAATCTCCCTTCTTTATCTTTGTGTTCTGATTTTTTTTTTTCAAATATAATTTTGGTTGAGATCAATGTCGCTACCCCCTCCTCCTCCCTGACTTATAAGAAGATGAAGAGATCAGTTTAAACCCTTGTCTATTAAGTTTAGTGTGTTCCAAGTCCAAGTGTGTTCCAAGTATTAAGTTTAGTGTGTTCCAAGTCCAAGTGTGTTCCAAGTATTAAGTTTAGTGTGTTCCAAGAATCTTGGATCTTTTAACTGGCTTCAGGATCCCTTTTACATTATATGAGATTATTTTGGTTATACCCCATTTCTCCATTGTATTGTCTTATTTAGTATAATAGTATAGTGGCCCTCTCTTATGCTACTCAAAAACTGAAAGAACATTATGAATATAAAAAACATTAAGAACATAATATATAAAAATATAAAACATAAAACTGTAAAAAGATCTTCCTGAGCTGACGTCTTTTTAGCGACCTTAGAGGAGCCTTGATGGTGTGTTGGCTCTGAGGGAAATTCCTCAAACTTTGTTACGTGTTGAGGGCCCTCTCTTACCCCTGTAAGTTGCCCCATGTTTTTAACGTGATTTTCAGATCCCAATCCGAACTTGTATAGATTTTTTTTTTTTTTTTAATGCCTATACCCTATGAAATTATGCGCAACCTCCCACCACCATCACAGCAAACAGTCACGTTAATACAGTATTTGTTAGTGTAGAGAGTTCATAGGATTCACTGTCACATTTCTATTTTAACAAGTTGTTTGTTTGTTTTTTTTAAAGACTTATTTGTTTCTAATATGACTGTTCCATGAAATGTTTTACCACTTGCTGATTCTGCATCTCCTTTAATGTCTGTTACCTTGTAGGAGGAGGGTTGGATGTGCATATTGACTAAAAATATCGTTATTCCCTCCTGAAAGCGTCCAGTTTTTCCTTATAGCCCTGGCGCTGGGTTTCCCACTGCTGGCCCGTGGATTTTGAGGGTCTCTGTGTGCACCACGTTTGAGCCTTGATTCTTTCGATCGGGTCTGCTGCGGGTTTATACACCAGTACCGGGAGCCCTCTTCTCGCCGTATCCCTGGTTGCTTCTTCCGCCGAGTTGTAGAGGACACGTCTCTTCCCCGTAAAAAAACCTCAGCTTCGCCGGGAATGGGGTTTGAAAGCGCAGTTTCTTCTCTCTTTGTACCTTTTTAGCGTCATTGTATTCCCGATGTTTTTTAAGGACCTCCGGAGCGTAGTCATGCTCCACAAAAACTTTTCTTTCTTGGTGCATAAATCTTTTTTTCTGCCAAGCCAGTCTCAAAACCTCTTCTGTTGTTCTGAAGTTGGAAAACTTCACCACCACCGATCACGGAGGGGCTTCCGCTGACGGCCTTGGGGCTAATGAACGGTGCGCCCTTTCTATTTTCAAGTCGGTGGATTGGGGAATTTCCAACTTTTCTCTCAGTATGGTTTCCATGCATGCAACCATTGTGGTGAAACCATCCTCGACTCCTTCTTTCAGGCCATGAATTCTTATGTTGTCCCTTCTTAGTCTTCCTTCCAGGTCAGTTAGCTTAGCTTCCAGTCTTGTCTGTCATTTAAGTAATTCCAGCGTGGTTTCTTCCAGCCCTTTTATTCTTTCCTCCGCTTCCATGATTCGGTCCTCAGCCTGGTCCACTCTATTGTTTGTCCTTTTAATTTCGTCTTTAAGTTCACGAAATTCGGCCCAAAACTCTCGGTGAAATTCTCTTAATTCTTCAAGTATCATTTTTAAGCTAGCCGTGTTGCTAGCCTCATTTTGCTCCTCCATTTCCGAGAGGTTATTGTCTTCAAGGTCAGTTTCTCCGGCCGATGCGTGTCTTGGCCTGGTAAATGTTGATCTCTTCTGTTTTCCTTTAGGTATAATGACTTTGTCTTTTGATTTTCACTCTTCCATAAATCCATTAAATCTGATTTTCATGGTATTTTCACGGATGGGATCTGGGAGCTTCAGTGTTAAGCTGCTACCACCATGGTGTCCAGACCGGAAGTCATAATGCATCTGTTTTACATATAAAGATGCTATTTAAAAAAAACACTAGGGATGCCCAGATATATCAGCTTAATATCAGTGCTGGTTGATATTGACCTTATTGACTGATATTGGCAAATAAGGTACCAACATTCAAGCCTCGGTTGTACAATACTTCAAACGATAAGTTCCATATGCAAAGTTACTGTGCAAAATTAAAAAAAAAAAAAGTATAAAATTAACATATTCCAGTTACTATAGTGTCATGTGTTTTCTGCCCCCTCACCCGAAAAATATGTTGCCACCATGCCAAGGTTGTTAAGCCAGAGGAAACACTGTGAAAGATTTTAAAATATTTTCTGCATCCCTAAAAACCATGTGATTGGTGACAATATAATATTCAGTCCATCGAGATATACTGTATACTGTGCATACATAATAATTACATTGGGATATAAATTTACTCATAGTGCACAGCTCTGACTCATGGTACAGAGCATTATCAGTTGCATCCTGGTTCAGTCATTAACTGTGTTACAGACTGGACATATTTACTCCATTCTGACCTGATGAGCCATGTTTTAGAACCAGTGCTGGGCAAGTTACTAAAATATAGTAACTAATTAGTTACTAGTTACTTCTTTTCAAAAGTAGCTGAGTTACTTTAACAATTACTACATGATTAAAATAACTAGTTACTTGGAAAAGTAACTGTTACTTTTAAATGCATACTTAACCCCTTACCACTCCTGCCGATTTCCAGCCAATGTGAAACGTTCTTTCTTTCTTTATTCTTTATTTAATATGGACATAACAAATTACATTAGTACAATCACAAGGAGAGACCAGATGTTTTGCATAGGTGTATATAGCACAAGTGCTAATTCTCAACACCAGTCCATAGGTGGCTTATATAGGTCATAAATTAGCCTATACATACAAAATCTGTGGGTGGAAAACTAGAATGTTAAGTGGGTAAGAGAAGATCCTTCATTATTCACCATTTGTAGCGGTTTGATTCAACCCCCACAACACACAGACAGAACACAGAGACAGTCAGCTCGCACTCCTGGGTTTTTTCCGCTGCATGCTGCGTTTACAGCCGTGAGGTTAAATTGTCATCCATGCATTGTGTTCATGCATCCTGTCTGTACCTCTGATATGCAAATGCCCAGATTAACTGCTGTGAATGTCTTTGATCTATTGTTTGAGTTGAGTATATAAGCTGCACTGTGCTGTAAATCTGCCTCTCAATCTCACTTCTGCAACTACAGCTGCTGGACACAGACATTGTGTCCTCCTTCTCTGAGAGCCGTGGGCTCGCTCTCGGCGCGCTTGCACGGCGCCGGGAGCAGAGCTTGTGACGGCGGTATGATAATAAAACTCTACTTAAAACCTCCAACAACGCTGCCTTATTTTATCATCCGCCGCACTGGTGACCCGACGCTGAAACGAACACACTGCCAGCGAACGCAACACCCGGCGGTGATTCTCCGACGACAAGCGAACGCAACAGCTCCCTTCTGCTTCAGGGAGATTTCGACGCAGAGTTTCCAGGTGAAACTCTCCGGAGACCACCCACGACCGGGAAAGCCACAGCAAACTTCATGGTGAGATCTGCACGCCTAGATCGGCACATCCACGCTGGACCAGCCGCGCTCGCAGCTCCTCCATATCGAGAGCGCATGTACCTCGTCCTTTCTCCGCAACGGCGACTCCCACGGCCGACGGAGCACACGTGGACCTGAACGCACCATGACCGAGCGAGTGACAGAGCGTCTACTTCCCTGCACCGCTCCAACACACTGAACAGGGATGATTAAGCTCCCTGACCCTGGTTCTCCTCTCCAGCTGGCCCACCCATCACGGAACCCCGGCGCACGCACCGGGGAGTTACGAGGACGGCGCACCACGCACGGGACACATACGGCTTTTCTGACCGCCTTCCTTCTGCTGCACACTGGCCCTTCAGGCTTGCTCGTTCACCTGAAGCACGCAGCTTGCTCACTGGATTTTATGGTCTTAGCCACGGCACACAAGGGGAATTCAGCTGTCTGCGGTTCCCGAGGCTTTAGGGTTACGCCTGAACCTAAAGTCAACACGCCAGTCCCTCTGCTCTCATTACAGCCGCCACGCAGCCTCGTCTTTTCTTCATGGCCGCTATTAATCCTTGCAGGACTTAATTGCAGGAGGAGCCAGTGACTAATTTTTCTTCTTCTGATCTCTGCATGTTCAGACGGGACATCGCGGAGCAGCAAACACTTTTGGCGCGACTCGAACGATTTTCCCGCGCCCGGTCAGCATGTACTACCCCGCCCCCTCCTCCTGCACAGAGCTTTTCCCTGCTCGCTGCCCAGACTGCAACATCGAGGTCACGGTCCCCTACCGTTCCCTCTGGGGGGGGGAGCAGTGTAGCGGTTTGATTCAACCCCCACAACACACAGACAGAACACAGAGACAGTCAGCTCGCAATCCTGGGGTTTTTCCGCTGCATGCTGCGTTTACAGCCGTGAGGTTAAATTGTGTTCATGCATCCTATCTGTACCTCTGATATGCAAATGCCCAGATTAACTGCTGTGAATGTCTTTGATCTATTGTTTGAGTTGAGTATATAAGCTGCACTGTGCTGTAAATCTGCCTCTCAATCTCACTTCTGCAACTACAGCTGCTGGACACAGACATTGTGTCCTCCTTCTCTGAGAGCCGTGGGCTCGCTCTCGGCGCGCTTGCACGGCGCCGGGAACGGAGCTTGTGACGGCGGTATGATAATAAAACTCTACTTAAAACCTCCAACAACGCTGCCTTATTTTATCATGCTGCCGCACATTATACATTGTTGTCTGTCACACAGATATGGGGAAAACATTGCATGGCCAGATTACAAAACATGATCAAAATATTTTTTGTAACTAAAATGTGATGATTCACTGCATCAAAAGTTGTTTTTTTTTTGTTGTTGTTGGGTTTTTTTTTAGGTCCAGTAGGCATCAGGAACCAAAACACAGAGAGAGGGATCAGGAGCCACAAACACAGTGATCATGCAGACATCAGAAACCAAATACACACACAGACCATGTAAATATTAGGAACTAAAACACATACAGATCATGCAGACATCAGGAACCAAACACAGATCAGACACCGGGAACCAAAACACACAGATACACAAAACACACAGCAGAAGTCTTAACAAAAACTTCTCACAGATTCAGGACTATTTAAAACAGCTAAACAGAAAATTCACAGCTATAGCAGTCTCTGAAACCTGGCTTAATGCTTGAATGAATGAATGAATGAATTTATTTATTTCGGATAGTACATTACAGGTTAAAAGAAACTGTATAATATAACAACAAGGTCAAATTAGACAAAGACTCCTTCTACTATACAATTCCACGTGAGTTATCCGAAATGGGTGATGGCTGAAGCCGCAGCTTGTATTGCCAATGCTTAATGCAGACCAGGCTCCCCTGATGGCAATAGAGGGATATCAGATGTTTAACATTAACAGATCTCAAAAAAAGGGTGGTGGTGTTGCACTGTATATTGATGACCTATATAGATGTAAGCTTGTAAATGAAATGTCCTCAGCACTACCAGGGATTCTGGAATGTGTTACTGTTGAGATTGACCTAGACAAAACAAAAAATCTAATCATAAGCTGCATATACAGAACGCCGGGAACTTGCATTGAGACATTCAGAGATAAATTAGTCGAGCTGTACAATAATATTACTAGTAAGAAAATGGTAGCAATTTGTGGAGATTTCAATATTGACCTACTTAATCCACATCAACAAAATGTAGTTACAGAGTTCATGAACTCTATGTACAGCATGAGTCTATATCCCACAATAACACATCCCAGTAGAATCACAGCTTACTCTGCTACACTTATTGACAACCTGTTTGTCAATGTTCTCGACAAGAAAATAGAAAGTGGATTATTGATAAATGATATAAGCGACCACTTGCCAATCTTTGCACTTATCCATGGCCACACGGGGCCCAACCCAGAAAAAATCTCAAAATCGTTCAGACACAAATCACCAAACGCAATCAGTTCTTTTAAAGAGGACTTGCTGAAGCAAGACTGGACAGAAGTCTATGTATCAGATGTAAATGAAGCCTATGACACATTTACAAACATTGTAACCACTCTTTATGGAAAAAACTGCCCATTAGTTAAAAAAAAGCTTAAACACAAATTTACTGACAAACCATGGCTAACCAAAGGACTACAAAAGGCGTGTAAAAAGAAAAATTTATTATATAAAGCTTTCATAAAGAAAAGGACAAAAGAAGCAGAGCAGCGGTATAAAACATACAAAAATAAGTTAACATATATAATAAGATGTAGTAAAAGAGACTATTACAGTAAAGAACTGGAAAAAAACAAAGACAATATTAAAAATACATGGACAATAATCAACAGTATCCTTGGAAATAAAAGCAGAAATACCAGCTACCCAACTAACACTCCAAAAAATAATAAATCGACTCCGAATGTGAATATAGCTTCACCTGCAGATGAATTTAATAATTTTTTTGTTAACATTGGACCTAAACTGGCCCGAGAAATACCCACTACGGTGCCAACAGGTGATTCAATATGCAATAACACTGCTGTAAAAGACACCATCTTCATAAAGAACACAGATGAAAGAGAGGTCATTGAAATTGTTAAATCGTTCAAAAGTAAAACATCTACTGACTGCGATGGTATTGATATGCTACTAGTCAAAACGGTTATCGAATGCATAGTGAAACCACTGACGTATATCTGTAACCTGTCTCTCCAATCAGGTATATTTCCCAATGCAATGAAAATAGCTAAAGTAATTCCGATTTACAAGACAGGCGACAGAGGGGAACTCTCCAACTACAGACCAATTTCACTATTACCGCAATTTTCCAAGATACTTGAAAAAATATTCTATGAGAGAATTGACAACTTCATACTGAAGAATGATTTATTGTGTGAGCAGCAATATGGGTTCAGACACAAAAGGACAACAGCATATGCCTTAATGGAATTTACAGAAAAAATATCAACAGCCATTGAAAATAAAGAGTATTCAGTTGGAGTATTCCTGGATCTTAAAAAAGCATTTGATACAGTAGATCACAATCTATTATTAAAGAAACTACAAAATTGTGGTATCAGAGGGGTAGCACTGTCCTGGTTAAGAAGTTACTTAAAGAATAGATATCAGTTTGTATGTGTTAACAACAAAAACTCAGAGCTACTGAAGGTCACCTGTGGAGTCCCACAGGGTTCAGTTTTGGGACCATTATTATTCAATATGTATATAAATGATATATGTAAAGTTTCAGAAAAAATGGACTTAATATTGTTTGCTGATGACACTAACCTGCTATGCAGTGGAAACAACTTGGAACAACTTCTGGATACACTCGGAAAGGAATTAGGAAAGCTGAAACTGTGGTTTGATTCAAACAAATTAACGCTCAATTTAAGCAAGACAAAATTTATAGTCTTTAACAACCATCACAACTACCCAGTACCCAAACTCAGTGTAAATGGTGTAGAGATTGAAAGGGTATCCGAAACTAAATTCCTTGGAGTAATAATTGATAACAAACTGTGTTGGAAGCCACATATTAATTATATAAAAGGTAAAGTATCCAAATCAATTGCAATATTACACAGAGTGAAAAATTTGCTGAATCAACCCACACTATACACCTTGTATCATTCATTAATACTCCCATACATGACATATTGTAATGAAGTGTGGGGAAATACATATAAAACAAACATATATCCACTCTTTATGCTTCAAAAGAGAGCTATTAGAATAATAAACAAAGCAGCTTACAGGGAACCAACAAACCCACTTTTTCTTAAACAAAAAACTCTCAAGTTGAAAGATCTGATTGACTTTAAAACCGCAATAATAATGTTCAAAGTGAAGAATCTATCACTGCCCGCAAATATCCAAAAGTTGTTCCAAACAAGGGAGAAACGATATCACTTCAGAGGAACATGTATATTTCAAAAGCCTACAGTGAGAACAACTACCAAGCAACACTGTATTTCAGTGCAAGGTGTCAGATTATGGAACGATTTTGGACCTGAATTAAAATCATGTACAAAGCTTGGACAATTTAAACAAAAACTAAAGGAAGAAATACTCCAAACATATATCCAAGATGACATGTAAAATTACATAAGGATTGACATTTCCAGCCTGTGTTGTGTTATAGCTTAGTTTTTCTTTTTTCTCTGTGACACTATGTCTTAGATTTGTTTTTGAATAGTAACCGCTTAACTTAGACTAGCTCAGTTTTCTTTTTCTCTCAGTCATATTTTGTCTTAGCCTTGTTTTAAATTGTAATCGCTCTTGTCTTGTTTTCTCTTTTTTCTCCTTTGAATTCTTGGATGGAATATGGGTGGGCAATATAAGCTGCGGCTTCAGCCATCACCCATTTCGGATAACTCACGTGGAATTGTATAGTAGAAGGAGTCTTTGTCTAATTTGACCTTGTTGTTATATTATACAGTTTCTTTTAACCTGTAATGTACTATCCGAAATAAATAAATTCATTCATTCATTCATTCACATCAGGAACCAAACACACACGCACGCACGCACACGCGCACACACACACACACAAATGCACGCATCATGTAAGCGTCAGGAACCAAAACACAGCCTCCATCACGCTGATGGAAACATGAAGCTTAGATGAAAATCAGTCACAATCCATGCGTACATGAAAATGTCATCGCACGAAACAGAACAACAAGAAAAGCTGTACAAAAGATGAGGAATTAAGTTTTAAATGATCAGGCACTCAGAAAATTTCAGCTAACATGCTACAAGCTAGTTCTGATGAAGACCAGACTCTAAACACCGCTAATATTACAAAGCTAATTTCCCCCAGCTAGCGGTGTCTCTGGGTGATAGCACCCTGCAGCACCCATGAACAAACCTGAGATCTGAACCCTGAGTTCTCCGTGCTCCAGCCCTCTGAGGTGCTGTCACACCAGTTCATTGTCACCAGGTAAATGTCTGTCCAGACCTCAATAACCACAGCTTTTTACCTACGGCTAGCTGCTGAGGCTACCACAGCTACTCACAGCACTCCGCTGAAAAACGAGCTCGACGTCCAAACACAATCCTCAAACAAAACCCTCCGCCGCGACTTTTGACCTACCGAGGTTTCTTTTTGACGGGCTGCGACGTTATCACGGCAGAAAACGACAGCAAGCGTCAGAATTTGGAGTTAAAAGTGAAGTTTGGAACGTCGTTTCTCAGGCAGCCATCTTGGATCTGCTGGAACTGGATTCAACCAAAAGAGGCTGACAGGGGGAGTGTGTGAAACGTAAGCCTCAAAACTGTTTATCTGTGGTTTGTTTTCACTGTCCTAAGTCCACATCCACATAGGTTATCTTTTCTGCGGTTCGGGGAAAATCAAATCAATGCAAGTGACAATCCTGAGACACGCAGCTGTAGTTATACTATCAGTCGATAACCCCGCAAAGTCATGATGGTTAGAGTACATTTTTATTTTGAATGGCCAGAGCTAAAATGTTCAGACACATACATGAAGACCTAAGCTGTCATTTTTAAAGATCAGTCTTATCGATAGATAGATAGATAGATGTCATATTCTGCAAGGTCAAGTCTCAAGTTTTGAAGTCTTTTTTAACACATTTTATTTATTCAAGTTTTTCATGTTAACAACTTGACATTTTGAACATGTCAACCATAACAATAAATAAATAAATTGAACATCCCAAATCCCCCCCCAAGACAGGAGAAAAGAAAAAAGAAGAAAAAAAATAATAACAGCAATAATAATAATAAATAAAAGTAATTTCAATTTGATTCCACTTGTATCAAATATTGATATTGTTCATGTCCATATATGAGATAAATAGCTGCCAGGTCTTATAGAACTTGCACATGGATCCCTTCAAGGTGGATCTCAGTTTTTCTCTGTGTGGGAACTGCATTAGATCTCTGATCCAGTGAGTATGGGTGGGTGAAGTCTCATCCTTTCATCTGATCAGAAGAGAGAGCAAGGGCGCAACTTTGTTTCAAACATTTTATTATAGGACTGTCAGGTCATCAGTACAGGCAGCTGTCACCAATGTCCTGTTTTTCATTTTTAAAGGAAAAGGCTTTTTTAAAGCAAAAAATGACAGTATACAGTATGTATCCTAGTGTGGAGCACAAAATCATTAACTTTGCTAAAAGGACAAGGCTAATTTACCCCTTTATATAGGCATTACCATATTAGTAACAGCTGTAAAAATTATTTCCCTAATTTACCAAATCTCTATTCAGCCTTGTAATAGTCTATGCCACTATGAAGCAGCAGGCCTACTTAATACCCATCCATCCATCCATCCATCCATCCATCCATCCATCTTCTTCCGCTTAGTCCTTTTCGGGTCACAGGTGTAATGTTCTCCTGGAACATGTAATGACGAGGCGCACACACACCGGGTGTCAGTTAGGACTTTTTACTTGTCACTTCAACAGCAACTCACAACTAACCACACAGTGGCACATGTACATCTCCTTTTATAGTCAGGTCATGGCCGGGGTCATACTGCCCTCTAGTGGTGACTCCATATGAACTTCACATATCAATACATCTCCCTTTTTTTTCAAGTAAGGTCATGTCCAACTATAAACTTTTTCTCAAATTTCTATATACAAAATAAACTCCATTTCTATTTACATTTCTTTCACCTTGTACACTGAATCACAAGTTCAATTTTTTTTTTTCTTTTCTGTTTACAATTCAACATCAACACATTTTTTCCTCTGTTTACAATTCAACATCAACACATTTTTTTTTTTTTTCAGTACTCCTTACATTTCCTCAATCAATCTTTTCGGTTTCACAATTTGCCTTTGTGATCTTCTGATTTGTGTCACCTCAGTCTGTTCGTTATTGTCTGTCTCTAAGTTTTGGTTCTCAGCCATTTCTGGTTGTTCGGTTTGGCTGGAAATTAGCATGTCGCTTGTTTCACTGTCTGTGACTCTCATTTTTGTCTGAGGCACTTTCAGTAAGTGACGTCGGTTTCGCCTCATTGTTTTTCCATGCTCTGTGATGACTTCATATGATCTGGGAGTTGTTTCTTTAACCACTTTTGCCAGCGGTCCCCATTCTCCATCACATCTCACTCGCACTATGTCCTCATGTGCAAGTGGTCTCAGAGGTCGTGCTGTTCTGTTGTACAGTTCAGTTTGCCTCTCATCACGCCTCACATCTCTCTTTTCCATCACTTGAGATGCTGATGGAAGTCGCGTTCTGAGTTTTCTGTTCATGAGCATTTCTGCTGGGGACAGTCCATTCTCCAGTGGTGATGCTCGGTAATTCAGGATCGCCAGATGTGGGTCTTCTGCATTGTCTGCAGCCTTTTTCAGTATGCGCTTCACAATTTGCACCCCTTTCTCTGCTAACCCATTTGACTGTGGGTACAGAGGGCTTGAGGTCACGTGCTTGAACCCATGTGTGTCTGCAAAGTCTTTGAAGCACTGACTCGTGAATTGTGGTCCGTTATCACTTACAACAGTCATTGGAATTCCATGGCGTGCGAACATTGTCTTTGTGTGTGCAATCACCTTTTCTGCTGTTGTGTCACTCAACCCTGCAAACTCTGGGTAGGTGGAATGATAGTCCATGACTAACAGATAGTCCTTGCCCTTAAGCTGAAATAGATCCATGCCCACTTTTCTCCATGGCCCTTGAGGCTTCTCATGGGGCCTCATAGGCTCCTTTGGCTGTTGATACCTGTGGCGCTGGCAAATCTCACAGCGCTGCACATATGCCTCAATGTCCTTGTGCATGTTGGGCCAATACAAAACATCACGTGCACGTCTTTTGCACTTTTCAATACCCAAATGCCCCTCATGCACTAATTTAACCATTTCTGATCTCATGGAGGTAAGTATGACTATCCTTGTACCCTTTAACAGAACCCCATCTAACACAGACAGTTCACCTTTAAAGTGTTGGTAAGGCTTGTCAATCATAACCTGTCCTGGCTGATGTATCTGTTCCATTACTCTTTTTAGTTTCTCATCTTTTTGTGTTTCTTTCACTATCTTCGTCCATTTTGCATCTGACACTGGCATGTGTGCCTTAATAGAGTCTACATGTATTTGCACAGCTTCCTCTGTTGTGCTGCTGGTGTTGCTCAAGCTAGCCCTACTCAGCGCATCGGCTACAATTAGTTGCTTGCCTGGTGTAAACTCAAATTTCAAGTCATATTTCTGTAATCTTAACATTAGACGCTGGATGCGCGGTGGTGCGTCACCCAGTGGCTTCTGTGAGATCGCAATCAGTGGTTTGGGGTCTGTTTCTAGTATTACTGACCGTCCATACACATATTCATGAAACTTCTCACATCCAAACACTGCACCTAGAGTCTCTTTCTCTATTTGCGCGTAATTTTTTTCTGCGCTTGTCATGGTGCGCGATGCGTATGCGACTGGATACCACTCTGTGTCATGTTTTTGCAATAGCACAGCTCCTAGGCCGGCTTTGGACGCATCTGTGGACACTTTTAGCAGTTTGTCCTGATCATAGAATTTTAACACTGGCTCCTTTATTAGACTGCTTTTGAGCCACTCCCATTCTCTGGCATGCTCTGCCATCCACTGCCACATTGTATTGGTCTCTAACAAGCTTCTAAGAGCTATTGTGTTAGCTGATAAATTTGGGATAAATTTTCCCATGTAATTGACTAGCCCTAGAGCTCTTTGCAAGTCATTTTTGTCCTGCGGTACTGGCAGCTCTGCTATGGCCCGCACTTTTTCCGGATCTGGTTGCACGCCTGCCCCAGATAATTTCTCTCCCAGGTATGTAATCTCCCGTACCCCGAATTGGCACTTACTCTTATTCAGTTTCATACCTGACTTTTGCGCCTGTGTGAGAACTCTTGCCAACCTTTCGTCGTGCTCCTCTTTTGTTTTTCCCCAGACTACCACGTCATCAAGAAAAACTCCCACCCCTTCTATTCCGTCAAACAATTGCTGCACAGTTCTATGGAAAATTTCAGGGGCTGAGCTAATCCCGAACGGCATTCGTAGAAAGCAATGCCTTCCGAATGGCGTATTAAATGTGCACAATTTAGCGCTTTCCTCATCTAGCACTATTTGGTAAAACCCAGATTTGGCATCTAATTTTGTGAAGTAGCTTGCTCCACTCATTGTGCTGGTTATGTCAGATTTTGTTGGTAGCCTGTAATGCTCCCGCTGTATTACTTTATTTAGATCTTTTGGATCTATGCACAATCTCAAATCTCCATTTGGCTTCTAAGATAAGATAAGATAAGATAAGATAAGCCTTTATTAGTCCCACAACGGGGAAATTCCAGGATTGCAACAGCACAGGGATAGCAACACTCAGAGCAACAATCAGAAGGCAAGAAAAAACAAGCAAGCAAGAGCAGCTAATATACATATGTACATATTACTATAAAATATATATATACACACACAGACACACAGACACACAGTGCAGAGCATTGTAGCTGGATGGAATAAATATATGAATATATGAACACACAGTGCAGAGCATTGTAGCTAGATGGAATAAATATGTAAATATATAAACACCCACAGTATGGAGCATTGCAGCTAGGTGGAATAAATATGCAAGTATATAAACACACACAGTGCGGAGCAATGTAGCTAGATGGAATAAATATATAGATATATAAATATAAACACACCCAGTGCAGAGCATTGTAGCTAGATGGAATAAATATGTAAATATATAAACACACACAGTGCGGAGCAATGTAGCTAGATGGAATAAATATATAGATATATAAATATAAACACACCCAGTGCAGAGCATTGTAGCTAGATGGAATAATATGTAGATATATAAAAACACAGTGCGGAGCATTGTAGCTAGATGGAATAAATATATAGATATATAAATATAAACACACCCAGTGCAGAGCATTGTAGCTAGATGGAATAAATATGTAAATATATAAACACACACAGTGCAGAGCATTGTTGCTAGGTGGGATGAAACAGCATAACCGTCTATTTAGTTATCCTACAAGGTATGATTATGTGCCCATACATATTCTCACCCTCCATAGCGACCGGTATGTTCCTAGTTGTATGCCGGAGAGGACCATTGTGTAAGTCTATTGCATCTTTTGCATTCAAAAAACTATTAGTTTGTTACGTCTTTTTGCTATCTCTGCGAGCAGCCCTGCTTAGGTTGTACAGTCTGACAGCCGTTGGTAGGAAGGACCTACGAAACCTCTCGGTTGTGCACCTGGGATGATGTAGTCTGCTGCTAAATGAGCTCCTCAGTGCATCCAGTATGTCCTGCATAGGGTGGAACTCGGACTCCAGCAGAGATGACAGTTTAGCCACCGTCCTTCTCTCTCCTATCTCCTCCATCAGATCAAGGCGTTGCCCCAGGACAGAGCTAGCTTTCTTAATCAGTTTGTTCAGTCTCTTCCTATCGGCTGCAGTAATGCCACTGCCCCAGCAGACCACTCCAAAAGTGATGGCTGATGCCACCACCGTGTCATAGAATGACTTCAGCAGCGCCCCTTGTACACCAAAAGACCTGAGTCTCCTCAGCAGGAACAGCCTGTGCTGTCCCTTCTTGTAGAGTGCGTCAGTATTGTGTGACCAGTCTAGTTTATTGTTCAGATGAATACCCAGGTACTTGTAGGATGTCACCATCTCAATGTCTGTTCCCTGTATATTTACTGGTGCTGTGAGGGGTTGTCCTTGCCTGCGGCAGTCCACCACCAGCTCCTTAGTTTTCCTCGCGTTGATCTGGAGGCAGTTCCGATGGCACCAGTCCACAAAGTCCTGGATAAGCCCTCTGTACTCAGCTTCATCTCCGCTGGAGATGAGACCAACGATCGCAGAGTCATCAGAGAACTTCTGTAGATGGCAATGTGTTGTGTTGTGTGAGAAGTCCGCAGTATAAAGAGTGAACAAGAAGGGAGCCAGCACCGTTCCCTGGGGGGCCCCCGTGCTACTGATGATCGTGTCGGAAACACAGTCCCGGGTTCTCACAAACTGAGGCCGGTTCGTGAGGTAGTCCAGGATCCATGATGACAGGTGCTGGTCCACCCCTGCGCGCAGCAGCTTGTCCTTCAGGATCATCGGTTGGATGGTGTTGAAAGCACTGGAGAAGTCAAAGAACATGATCCTCACCATATTCCCGGGCTTCTCCAGGTGGGACAGAGAACGGTGAAGGAGGAAGATCACCGCATCCTCCACCCCAATGCCATGCTGGTAGGCGAACTGGAGTGGATCCATCGCTGGTTCCACCAGGGGGCGGAGATGAGCAAGGAGCAGTTTCTCCACTATAACTAGTGAGTTAACCCATTCAGTTGGTTCTTCTATTTTTCTGACCACTCCGTCTGCTATCAGTGAGTCTAGTGTTTCCCTCAGCCTCTTTTTAAGAGCTATTGGCACTTTTCTTGCTGCATGTATGACTGGCTCTGCATTCTCTTTCAGCCTAATTTTTTGTTTGCCTGGTAGGCGGCCTATTCCTTTGAACACCTCTTTGTATTCTTTCACCCAGTCAGTGTGTTTGTGCTTACTTGTTGTAGCCTCTGTATTTTCTCGTGTTGTCACTTTGTCTGTATCAATGACATTCACTCTTTTGATCAGACCTAGCTGATCGCATGTTTTTAAACCCAAAATTGCTTGTCTATTTCCATCAACAAGTACGAACAATGCATTCACTGTCTTATCTTTGTTTGACAGTGTAACCCTGCACATTCCCTTAGTGGGTATTGGCTTATCGTCATATGTTCTCAGATTAATCTTTTTATCTCTTATTTTCGGTTTGTTTTTCAGTCTTTTAAAATCTTTCATTGGCAGGATGTTTACCTGCGCACCTGTGTCGAGCTTCAGTGACATGTCCGTGCCATTCATCTCCAGGCACACTATCCATTCGTCAGCGCTCGTCTCTCCCTCGATGGCGTCCACGTAAAACTGATCCTCCTCGCTGTCGCTCTTTTTCTCCACGAGTTGCACCCTCTTCTTCGAGAAGCAGGTCTTTGCGAAGTGATTTTTTCCGCCACACTTGCGACATTCCTTCCCGAATGCTGGACACTGTTTCAGCGCATGTTACCTTCCACACCGCTCACAGTTCCCGCGCGCGCGCTCTGGGTTTGCCTCCCTTTTTCTTGCCTGCAACGTTCCTTTCGGCTTCGCGCGCTGCACTGCATCGACCTCAGCAGTCTCTTTTTCCTTGCTGCTAAAAGTCTTTAATTGTGCCTTTGTACTCTCAGACGCTTGGCAAATCTGTATTGCTTTCTCCAGCGTTAAGTTAGTCTCTTTCAGTAATTGCATCCGCAATTTGTTGTCTTGGACCCCAATTACAATTTGGTCCCGTATCATTGACTCACTCAATGTTCCAAAGTTGCATGACTGACATTTCAACCGTAGGTCTGTGACATACAGCTCGATGGACTCTGACTCTTTCTGAAGTCTTTTTCTGAACACATACCTCTCGTACGTTTCATTCTTTCTCGGTGTGCAATAGTCGTCAAATTTCTTCATCACGGCGTCGAAGTTGCCTTTTTCTTCTTCCGTGAAGACAAATGTGTTAAACACATTTAGCGCCGCTCGCCCTGCTACTGTTAGCAGTAATGCTATTTTCCTCTCCTCGTCACGGAGACCGATAGCAAGCGAATAAAGTTCAAAACTCTGTTTGAATACTTTCCAGTTCTCGTTGACGTTACCGGTCAACTTTAACTCGTCCGGCTGTCGAAGAGCGTTCATCTTCGCTGTCGGTTCGTAGTTTTATCCTGGTATCATGTAATTTACTCCTGGTACCATGTAATGTTCTCCTGGAACATGTAATGACGAGGCGCACACACACCGGGTGTCAGTTAGGACTTTTTACTTGTCACTTCAACAGCAACTCACAACTAACCACACAGTGGCACATGTACATCTCCTTTTATAGTCAGGTCATGGCCGGGGTCATACTGCCCTCTAGTGGTGACTCCATATGAACTTCACATATCAATACAGCGGGGGGGCTGGAGCCTATCCCAGCATCTTTTGGGCGAGAGGCAGGGTCCACCCTGGACAGATCGCCAGTCCATCGCAGGGCCAACACAGAGAGACAGACAACCATTCACTCTCACAGTCATACCTAAGGACAATTTAGAATCCCCAGTTTGATGCCAATTAACCTAACTTGCATGTTTTTGGCATGTGGGAGGAAATCGGAGAAATCCCGGAGTAAACCCACGCAGACACGGGGAGAACATGTAAACTCCACACAGATCACTGTTGGTCGGGGGCTGGGATCGAACCCAGGATTCCCCGGCCAAGAGTGAGTTGCTGTGCTGCCGCAGTGCTAACCACTCCACCACCGCACTGCCCTACTTAATACCCATTATGTGTTAAGTATTTCAGCACTGGCAGAAATCAAGTTTTGACTGTTGTTACCTGGTTATGTGTGCCTGCTGTGCCTCTCTGGTTACCTTTACCTCCTCTCCTTCTTGGTTCACCCTGCTGCTGCCACATTCTTGCTCCTGATATAAAAAGGCTCAGTTAATGTACAAATGGTTTAAAAGAGGTACTTTGTGGACAATTTTGGAGGATGTTATTCATGCTAGATTTTTGCCCTTCTTTCCTCTTAATAGCATCTTGACAGTGCAATCAGTATTAACTGAGGTTAATCTAGCTACTGAATGAGGCTTAATCACCATTATTCTTAACTCCTTTTATTTTGTTATTAATCAGTTGTGATGATTAAGATAAGATAAGATAAGCCTTTATTAGTCCCACAATGGGGAAATTCCAGGATTGCAACAGCACAGGGATAGCAACACTCACAGCAACAATCAGAAGGCAAGAAAAAACAAGAGCAGCGAGTATATATATGTACATATAAACATAAATATATAGACACACGATGCGGAGCATTGCAGCTAGATGGAATAAATATATGAACATATAAACACACACAGTGCGGAGCACCGTAGGTAGATGGAATAAATATGAAAATATATAAACACACACAGTGTGGAGCATTGTAGCTAGATGGAATAAATATATGAATATATAAACACACAGTGCGGAGCATTGTAGCTAGATGGAACAAATATGCAAACACATAAACACACACAGTGCGGAGCACCGTAGGTAGATGGAATAAATATGAAAATATATAAACACACGCAGTGCAGAGCACCGTAGCTAGATGGAATAAATATGTAAATATATAAACACAGTGTGGAGCATTGTCGCTAGATGGAATAAATATATGAACATATAAACACACACAGTGCGGAGCATTGTAGCTAGATGGAATAACACACACGATGCGGAGCATTGCAGCTAGATGGAATAAATATATGAACATATAAACACACACAGTGCGGAGCACCGTAGCTAGATGGAATAAATATGTAAATATATAAACACAGTGTGGAGCATTGTAGCTAGATGGAATAAATATATGAACATATAAACACACACAGTGCGGAGCATTGTAGCTAGATGGAATAAATATGTGAATATATAAACACACACAGTGTGGAGCATTGTAGCTAGATGGAATAAATATATGAATATATAAACACACAGTGCGGAGCATTGTAGCTAGATGGAACAAATATGCAAACACATAAACACACACAGTGCGGAGCACCGTAGGTAGATGGAACAAATATGCAAACACATAAACACACACAGTGCGGAGCACCGTAGCTAGATGGAATAAATATGTAAATATATAAACACGGTGTGGAGCATTGTCGCTAGATGGAATAAATATATAAATATACAAACACACACAGTGCGGAGCATTGGAACTAGATGGAATGAAACAGCATAACTGTCTACTTAGTTATTCTACATGGTATGATTATGTACCCATACATATTGTCACCCTCCGTAGCTACCGGTATTTTCCTAGTTGTATACCGGAGGTTGTGTAAGTCTATTGCGTCTTTTGCATTCAATACTATTAGGTTGTCACATCTTTTTGCTATCTCTGCGAGCAGCCCTGCTTAGGTTATACAGTCTGACAGCCGTTGGTAGGAAGGACCTGCGAAACCTCTTGGTTGTGCACCTAGGATGATGTAGTCTGCTGCTAAATGAGCTCCTTAGTGCATTCAGTGTGTCCTGCATAGGGTGGAACTCGGACTCCAGCAGAGATGACAGTTTAGCCACCATCCTTCTCTCTCCCATCTCCTCCACTGGATCAAGGCGCTGCCCCAGAACAGAGCTAGCTTTCTTGATCAGTTTGTTCAATCTATTCCTATCGGCTGCTGTAATGCCACTGCCCCAGCAGACCACTCCAAAAGTGATGGCTGATGCCACCACCGTGTCATAGAATGTCTTCAGCAGCGCCCCTTGTACACCGAAAGACCTGAGTCTCCTCAGCAGGAACAGCCTGCGCTGTCCCTTCTTGTAGAGTGCGTCAGTATTGTGTGACCAGTCTAGTTTATTGTTCAGATGAACACCCAGGTACTTGTAGGATGTCACCATTTCAATGTCTGTTCCCTGGATGTTTACTGGTGCTGTGAGGGGTTGTCCTTGCCTGCGGCAGTCCACCACCAGCTCCTTAGTTTTCCTCGCGTTGATCTGGAGGCAGATCTGATGGCACCAGTCCACAAAGTCCTGGATAAGCCCTCTGTACTCAGCTTCATCTCCGTTGGAGATGAGGCCAATGATCGCAGAGTCATCAGAGAACTTCTGTAGATGGCAGTGTGTTGTGTTGTGTGAGAAGTCCGTAACATATTTATTCTGACAGGACTAATGTTTTTTTATTAATTTATGATGTCACCACTTGCCACCATGTGGATATTTCTTACCAAGCAGATGAACTAAGGACACTACTGGGATTTAATCAGCTAGACTATGACAAAAGTAACAGTTGTCCTGCCTGCAGAGACATTATGAACACAGCACACCACACCTTAGGTGTGCCGTTTCGTTCATGAAATAACAGCAAATCTGTGAGTAGATTTGTGACTAAATCATCCTGGTATTAAAAACTTACTCTGGATTCATTATCAAGACATTTAATTTTTTACAGTGACATTCAGTTTTCAAATTTAGGATTCAGGCACCCCCCCCCCCCAAAGGTAAATAACAAATTTACCTTTACCAAATTCACCAGAAAAAAAGCATGCAAATTTAGGAGAAAATGGTATAAATTCACAAGAAGAAAGCAGGAACTTGATAATAGTAAAAAAAAATAATAATAATAAAATTCAGAAATTTAAATGAGTTAATATGTAAGGTAAAAGGCTTATTATTTTGCCTTGACAAAAAAAAAATGCAAATTTGAGAAAAATGCTACATTTTTGGAAAAACTGTGAATTTGGGCAGAAAACAACAAGGGGGAAATACTGCATTTTTATACAAAAAATAGGCAAATTTACAAGAAAAAATGTCACTGATTTACAAGAAAATCTGTAAAACTAGGACAAAAAAGTTGCACACACAAAAAAGTGACTTTACAAATATCACAGTGCTACATATAACATTGATGAAGTTTATTATGGGAGAAAAAAGATTGGACAGAATATTCACAGCCCCAAAAGTTGGTAGTGAGGACAGTTCTAACTTTAAATGGGTTTATAATATGTTTCTAGTTGATATATAATATATACACATACACACGTATATTCAGTACTGAAGTAACCATACAGGAAAAGCATGAAGCTGGAGGAGATGACAAATGCTGCAAGTGTGGGAATGTGGAAATGACGAGACTGGTTTCTCTCAAGTCAGCTTTATTCACATTCACCAACATCTCACAGAAGAAAGAGGACAACACAGGAAACTCTTGTCCTTAAATACCAGGACTCTCACAGTTCACAAGTCAAATTGCATCACCAGTCACACTGCATTATAATCGCCAGTAACAATGCATCTCCTCTTTAATCCCCTGAAATCACCCCCACAGTCTCAGGCCTTGCATCCCAAAGCTAAAACCTTCACAGCTTCCTGTTATCTCCAAGGAAGCTCTGTCTTTGTTCTTGTCTAAAATGTGAGGCCTTACATCAGTCACAAAGTAGGTCACATATGTGTGGCCACACCAGCCCCCCCCCCCAAAAAAAAACATTTTAGATGAACCAGAGAATACAGTATGCATGCCGTGATAGAATCAATACACATCAGTCCGCATGCTGTCTAGGCTTCAGTCTCCTGACGTATCTGCTGTAGCTGGGGTTCAACGTCTCCGTGGCGCTGTCACGCTGGGGGTTTGCCGTCTGGGGGTGGAAACCTTTTGTCAGCCCCTGCGGGTGTTCTGGGGAAACATTACTCTGTGAAGCTCCCCGTGGGGGTCTACCTCGCCACGGGGCCCTTGCCAACAGCACTTGCTCATCCGCCACCACAAAAGCAGGTTTGTGTCTGTTTATGCCAACTTTTTCTTTCCTACCCCCCAAATCCAGCAAAAACTGCTTGTCCCCTGTTTCCAGCACTCTGAACGGTCCGTCATAAGGTGGTCGCAGTGGGGTTCTATGCGCATCGTGTCTGACAAAAACAAACTCTGCGTTCTTCAAAGCTTTAGGCACAAAAACGCGCGGAAAACTGTGGTGCACGGGGCCGGGCAGCGTGCTTGATTCTATGTTACTCCGCAACAGCTGAGACGGGTAGATGTCTGGTGCAGGGTTATCTGGGAGAAACTCCCCAGGCAGCCGAAGTGGTTGCGCAAACACGAACTCCACTGGGGAGGCTTCTAAGTCCTCCTTAGGTGCAGAACGCAACCCCAATAAAATCCACGGTAACTTGTCTACCCAATTTGCATCCATCAGTGACGCTCTGAGAGCTGCTTTCAATGACCTATGAAAATGTTCGCATAACCCGTTAGCCTGCGGATTGTACGCGGTTGTGCGATGAATTGTGACACCCAGGCTGCGGGCCATTGTCGACCAAAGTTCGGACACAAATTGAGGACCTCTGTCGGATGTAATGTCTGACGGAACTCCGAAATGCGCCACACAAGCTGTTAAAAACGCGCGCGCTACCTGTGGCTGTGGTTGATGCCAGCGGAACCACTTCAGGCCAGCGCATGGTGCGGTCCACCATTGTCAGAAGGTGTGTGCACCCCTGTGATGGCGGGAGGGGTCCCACGAGGTCCACATGAACGTGATCGAACCTCTTGGCCGGAATGTGAAACGGCTCCAAAGGAGCCCTCGTGTGCCTGTGTACTTTGGCTCATTGACACGCCGTGCAGGCTGCTGCCCACTCTTTAACTTGTTTGCGCAGACTCGGCCACACAAATTTCTCTCCTACCATTTTGACCGACGCGCGCACTCCCGGGTGCGCCAAAGCATGAATCGAGTCAAAAACGCAGCGGCGCCACGCAGCCGGTACTACTGGATGCGGCCGTCCAGTGGAGACATCGCAGATTAGGGGGGGCATACCGTCTTGCAGCACCCTGTTCTCCAGCCTTAACCCTGTTGGTCCAGACTGGAGCGCGCGCACATCCGCGTCACTAACCTGCTCCGCGGCCATGGCTGCGTAATCTATTCCTACGCTGACTGGGGCCGCCACGGCGCGTGAGAGGCAATCTGCCACTACATTCAGTTTGCCCGCCACATGCTGAATATCAGTGGTAAACTCTGAGATCGCGGCCAGCTGTCTCTGTTGCCGGCCTGACCACGGTTCGGAAACCTTGGCCATCGCGAATGTTAGCAGTTTGTGGTCAACGAACATGGTGAAAGAGCGTCCTTCTAGCCAGAACTGAAAGTGGCGGATGGCCAAATGGAGAGCCAGCAGCTCCCTGTCGAACGCGCTGTATTTACGTTCACTATCGCGCAAGGTCCTGCTGAAAAAGGCGAGGGGCTGCCAAACCCCGGCCACATGCTACTCTACGATCGCCCCTATGGCCACATCTGACGCATCAGTAGTGAGCGCTATGCGGGCCGTTGGGTCTGGGTGTGCCAACAACGCAGCCTTTGCCAAGGCTGCTTTTACCTCCGAGAACGCTTGGTCCCGCTTCAGGGACCACTCTATCTTATTCGCAGGTTTCTGTTTTTTGAGCGCGGCATACAGCGGTTGCATGAGTTGCGCCATGCAGGGGAGGAAACGGTTATAAAAATTCACCATTCCCAAAAATTCCGGTAACGCCCTGACTGTCTGTGGCCGGGGAAAGTCTGCTACCGCGCGCACTTTGTCAGGAAGTGGAACCGTTCCTTCGGGGGAGACGCAGTGCCCTAAAAAATCGATCTGCGCCACCCCAAACTGACACTTCGCTGGGTTGATTATTAACCCGTGATCTCCCAACCTCCGGAAAACTGTGGCTAGGTGGTTTTCGTGTTCGTCTTCGGACACGCTGGCTACCAAAATATCGTCCAAGTAGATGAACACGAAAGGGAGATCGCGCAGCACCGCGTCCATCATGCGTTGGAATGTCTGTGTGGCCCCTTTAAGCCTGAATGGCATGCGCAAAAACTCGAATAGGCCAAATGGAGTTATTACCGCTGTTTTGGGTATGTCCTCAGCGTGCACTGGGACTTGGTGGTAACCGCGGACCAAATCGATCTTAGAAAAAACACGCGCCCCTGCCAAATGAACGGAAAAATCTTGGATATGCGGGATTAGGTAGCAGTCGTGCACTGTAGCATTGTTTAACCTGCGGAAATCGCCACAAGGTCGCCATGAGCCGTCAGCCTTCGGGACCATGTGTAGTGGGGAAGCCCATGGGCTATTTGAACGCCTGATTATGCCCAACCTTTCCAGGTTGGCGAACTCCTCACGCGCTATGACCAGTTTAGCTGCGTCCAAGCGCCGAGCTTTTGCAAAAACGGGCAGTCCGGTAGTGGTAATAAAATGTTCCACCCCGTGTTTAGTGACGGTTGCCGAAAATGTGGGGACCGTGAGTGCTGGGAACTGAGTGAGCAGTGTGTGGAACTTACCGCTTGCAGCTGTGACGTTGGCTTGTGCTGTTGGCGGGGCCACTCGCGCTGTACAGGGAATAGAATCAAAAGAAAGTGCATTAACCAGGCGCCTGTTAGCGAGATCAACTAACAAACCATGTGAGCACAAAAAATCAGCCCCCAACATATTGAAATTCACTGCTGCTACAACAAAAGTCCACTCAAATGTACGGCCGTGTAGAGACAGAAGCAGAGTCTTCTCACCAAAGGTCTTAATCTCCGAGCCGTTCGCTGCTGCCACCCCGGGACCTCTGGAACCTGCTAGCCTGTCCGCGTAGGAAGGTGTGATGAAACTCAACTGGGAGCCTGTGTCCACGAGGAAATGCCTCCCCGAGCGTGCGTCCAACAAGTAGAGCAGCTTGTTCTCCTCCCCGAGGGCCGCGGCTGCTACCGACCCCCGGTCTTGGCGTTTCCCAAACGCCTGAAATGGCACGGTGGTACACATTTGCGTGCCCTCTCTGCGAAGCGGCGATGGTAGAAACAAAGGACGTCTGATCCGCGTTCTCTGGCACCTGCCGCCGCCGTCGTCGGTGAGTCTCGTACTGCTGCCCCTGGCCCCCTGCCATCTCCGGTCATTGCGCTGAGCTCCGCTGCAGCAGCCGTGGCCGTGTGCTGTCTGCTGGCATTGACAATTCGCTGCGCCTCCCGGGCCAGCGCGCAGTAGTCCCGTTGGGCCAACAGTGGCGAACTGGCCAGGGTCGCTCTCGCCGCTGACGGTAGGGTCCTGAGGAAGAGGTGGGTGAAAATGAAGTGATCGTCGTCAGAGTCTTTCAACCTCAACAACTTCTCCATAAGGTTCACGGGCATGTCATTTTCCAACTCAGTCAGCGCCAGGAGCCTCTCTGCTCGCTCCTCCACCGAGGGGGTGAAGTGCTGGATGAGTGCAGCCTTCAACGTGCTGTATTTGTCGCTGTCCGGCGGCTGGTCGATCAGGCTCTCCACATGCTGGGCCGTGTTGTTGTCCAGTTTTGCGACCACGTGGTAGAATTTTGTGGCATCTACCGATATCCCCCGGAGGTTGAACTGTGCCTCAATCGCATTGAACCAGGAGTGCGGATTGTTCTGCCAAAAGTCCGGTAGCTGGACTGTAGCGGCATTTGCTTGGCTGGGGGCTCCTGACGAGGCTGGCCCGGGGGAAGTCTCCTCTCGCTGCATGCTCGTCTTGGGTCACCAGTGTGGGAATGTGGGAATGACGAGACTGGTTTCTCTCAAGTCAGCTTTATTCACATTCACCAACATCTCACAGAAGAAAGAGGACAACACAGGAAACTCTCGTCCTTAAATACCAGGACTCTCACAGTTCACAAGTCAAATTGCATCACCAGTCACATTGCATTATAATCGCCAGTAACAATGCATCTCCTCTTTAATCCCCTGAAATCACCCCCACAGTCTCAGGCCTTGCATCCCAAAGCTAAAACCTTCACAGCCTCCTGTTATCTCCAAGGAAGCTCTGTCTTTGTTCTTGTCTAAAATGTGAGGCCTTACATCAGTTACAAAGTAGGTCACATATGTGTGGCCACACAAGAAAAAAAAATGCTGGAAGAAGCATTGCAACTTTTTATTTATCAAATTATTTATTTTTTTAGCACTCCTTTAATTGCAAATGGACCCTTAAACACCAGCAAACTCAAAAGGTATGGTGTTAAGGTGATGAATGTTGTTATACTAGTAACTAAATCACTATACAGTGATGATAATAAGTCATCAAGTTTGATCACTGCCTAATGCTGTGTCGTGATTAGATCAAATGGGAACGGAAAACTAGAAATGTGATTTTAAGCTTAAACTTTATTTTTAGTTATTTAAGCTCAATAATTAAATTCCAAATAAATCAGTGATGCTGTATTGCAGTGCTTTTGAATTCATTTTAACACATTATGCATATGGATAAAATTTAGAGTGCTGTATTTTCCTTAATGAGATATTTAAAAAGTTTAGGACGATGAAATGCATCTGTTCTTTCATTCATCTATTTGGTGTTTATTTCATATATATTCATTTAGATATTATTTTGTGCAGTTGTGGTATTTTAACAGATGATAGAAGATCTGAAAATGATCTGAAGTGGAAATAATCAATTTCTTTTAACGTGGATATTTAAGAATAGCCTTCACTGAAAGTGGTAAAACTTGCTTTCTAATTGAATTTTATAATTACCAAAATCATGACATTTTAAAAATACAGAACAGTTTGACTTCCGGGAAGATGGCGGAGAGACATAACGCTTAAACAGAGAGCTCTCCCTAGTCGGATTAAAAATCATTGGTAAATGGCCAACTCGACATAAATGGATCAATAAACCAAGGGATGAAAACACGAAGAAGCCAGGCACACGGACAAAAGCAGGGTAAAATTAAAGAATCCCTCTTCAACAACGCAGGAGAAATCGCTGAACACGAGGCCCCCCAAAAAATGAGGTGACTACAGCAGAGAAAATGGAGGACGCCAAACTCGATACCATGAACACTGGCATCGCCAATATAGGTAAAGAGTTAAAAGACTTCAAGCGACAACTCCAACAGGATTTAGCGGCTCTTAAGGAAGAGCTGAAAAAAGAGATGAAGGAGGAAATTATGGGTCTCCGAAGAGAAATGGAGCGCAAGCTAGCAGAAAACATGGAGGAACTGCGCACTCAACGGGCAGGTATGACAGAAGCACAGGCTCGAATATCGGAGTTGGAAGACTGGAAGACCGAGGCAAGCGAGCGGCTGCAGACCCTGACGGCGCAAACACAGAGGATGCAGGAAAAAATAACCGACCTGGAGAGCAGGTCCAGACGGAGCAATATACGCATCTTCGGGATTCCGGAGGGCATTGAAGGCAACTCGATAACGAAATTCATGGATCATTTCTTAAAAAAAGAGCTGGAGCTGCCCGGTGAAGCGGACCTGCAGGTCCAATGAGCGCACAGAGCCTTGGCACAGAACCCGAATCCAAACTCTACACCCAGGTCAGTTGTGGTAAACTTTCTGAAATACGACATAAAGGAAAGAATCCTGACACAAGCGTGAAAAAAAAAGATACGAATCGGCGACAAACAGGTATTCTTTGACCATGACTACCCGACAGAAATTGTGCAGCAGCGAAAGAAATATGCCAACATTAAAAAATTGCTGAAAGAGAAAAAAATTAGATTCCAAACGCCGCTAACGAAGATGAGGATTCATTGGGAGGACGGCGTGAAGACATACAACACAGCCAGAGAGGCAGCGCGGGACATGACGGAGCGAGGCTTTGTGGTGAGCGTACCGGAGGAAGCGGCTGGAGCAGCAGCGGCACTGAACGCATCACGACAGCCGGAGTGGAGACGAGTGAGCGGCAGAAGACGGGAGACGGACGTGGCACACCGGGCCCAGGAAAACTGCAAGGCTTTCAATGGAAAGCCTAGATTATAACAAAGATTAAGAGGGACACAGAAGAAATGAAGGCCAAGAAGACAAGGTAAAAGAGAAACAAACGGCTAGGAGAGGTTTAAGTGATTTTTGTTGGACATTTCTAGACTGATGACTATTACTTGGATAGTAACTAGAGGTCTAGGGAGGGCCCTTCACTCTGTGAGGTCATTCCCTCCACCCACCAACAGGGACCAGTGGGCAGAAGAAAGGCCCAAAGTACGGAGGTCGAGATTCGTTAATGTGTTTTTGTATGAATATATGTTAGTTTTGTTGTTAAAGGGGTTAGGAGCACAAGTTAAAAAAATGGAAAAACATGAATATGGGTAAAAATCTTAAGATAATGACATT
This sequence comes from Pholidichthys leucotaenia, assembly GCA_020510985.1. Lineage (NCBI taxonomy): Eukaryota > Metazoa > Chordata > Actinopteri > Cichliformes > Pholidichthyidae > Pholidichthys > Pholidichthys leucotaenia. The sequence continues at coordinate 423,741,610 of CM035841.1, read as the reverse complement.
AAACGTGGATGGTCTGAACTCACCTGTTAAAAGGGAAAGAATAATAAGAAAATTCAAGAAGGAAAAAGCCGAAATTATATTTATGCAAGAGACACATTTGAGCAAGACAGAACATGAGAAACTAAAGAGATTTGGCTATAAGAACTCCTACTACAGTTCATTTAAGGGAGGAACTAAAAGGGGGGTTATGATACTAATTTCAAATAAAATACAATTTGAATGTGAACAAGAAATCCAGGATAAAGAAGGCAGGTATGTAATAATAAAGGGAAGAATAGATGGTATGCAGATCACATTAGTGAACATCTATGCCCCACCAGAAAGTGACAAGGGTTTTTTTCAACATCTGTTTGATCTCATAGCAACACACAATGAAGGAGTCCTAATTTGTGGAGGAGACTTAAATGCTGTCATGGATCATGAAGTTGACACAACAAGTGTTAAAAAGACAAAAAAACATGTAACAAAGTTCATAAGAACCTCACTGGCAGAAATGGGTATGGTAGACATATGGAGGGACCTGCACCCACCCGAAAAAGACTATACACATTATTCAGCAGCCCATAAAGTACACTCTAGAATAGATTACTTCCTTATGAATGAAGGTGACAGACACAGGGTGAGAAATTGTCGGATTGGAGGGGCAGAAATATCAGATCATAATCCTATATACATGGAAATATATTTAAACAATAGAAAACGACAAACAACATGGAAACTAAATGTAGGACTGTTAAATGATTAGAAAATGAAAGAAAGAATAAAAGTAAACATAAACGAGTATATCGAAGAGAATGATAATGAAGAAGTGGACCCAACAATACTATGGGATGCACTAAAAGCAGTGTTAAGAGGTAAATTAATTGTTGAAACAGGAAAAGCAAATAAGTCTAAACTGGAAACATATGAACAAAGATGTGAGAGACTGAGGGAATTAGAATGTAAACATCAAAGCACAAATGACCCAAAAATATATCAAGAAATTAAGGAAGAAAAAATAAAGATAAAAGAAATACAAATAGATGAAATTGAAAGGAAAAATAGATATTTAAAGCAAAAATATTATGAAACGGGGCCAAAAGCCACAAAACTGCTGGCAAAAAGGTTAAGAAAACAACAAACAGTGAATAATGTACAGTATATAAGATTAAGGACCCCATCACAAATAAAACCACAGTTAACCCAGAAAACATCGAGGAAATATTCCATAATTTCTATCAAGAACTATACTCGCAACCTGAAGAAACAAATGCTAAGGATATTAAAAAATTTCTATGCACATTGGACTTGCCATCAATAGGAAACCAACAAAATGAAAAGCTAACAGCAGAAATAACAACACAAGAGATTGAAGATGTGATTAAGTCACTTAAAAATGGTAAATCACCAGGTAGTGATGGATACCCATCTGAGTTTTATAAACTGTTTATAGAAGAACTCAAGCCACAACTCCTAAAGTCATTTAATTGGACGTTAAACAACAACAAAATACCTCCATCATGGAACAAAGCCATTATTTCAGTTATTTTAAAGCCAGGGAAAGATAGGGAACAATGCGGAAACTATAGGCCAATCTCTTTATTAAATGTGGATTATAAAATATATACAACAATTATATGTAAACGAATAAAGACATTCTTGATGGAATTGATAGAAGATGATCAAACTGGTTTCATAGAGGGACGCCAAACACATGATAATATCAGGAGAACAATACATATAATTAATCAAATACATAAAGAAAAGAAAAGCGCAGTAATAATGAGTTTAGACGCAGAAAAAGCATTTGATAGGGTTAATTGGAAGTTCCTATATAGTGTGCTGGAACGCTTTGGATTTAATGAAAAATCAGTACAATGCATAAAGACACTGTATCAAAAACCTGTGGCAAGAATCAAGATAAACGGTAGGACAAAGTAAATGTACAAAGGGCTGCACGGTGGCGCAGTGGTTTAGCACTGTGGCAGCACAGTTTTACCCTCGGCCGGGGGATCGCGGGGATCATGAGGTCGTGGGTTCGATCCCAGCCCCCGACCAACAGTGAGCTGTGTGGAGTTTGCATGTTCTCCCCGTGTTGCGTGGGTTTACTCCGGGATTTCTCCGGTTTCCTCCCGCATACCAAAAACATGTAGGTTTAGGGCGCTCACGCACGCAGCGACCAGCAGCCGGTGGCTTGTCACCAGACTGCAAACCAAATCTACCTACGGGTACAAATAGGTAACAAAAAAAAAAAAAAAAAAAAAAAAAAAAGATCAACCAGGCAGGGATGCTGCCTATCGCCCACCTTGTTTGCTCTGTTCATAGAGCCACTGGCTCAAGCGATGCGACAAAATAAGAAATTAAAAGGTGTAACGATAAAGGGAGCGGAACACAAGATTGGGCTATTTGCAGACGATATTATAGTTTACCTTGAACAACCAGATGAATCAATAATGGAAATGATGAACTTGATAGAAAATTTTGGAAAATTATCAGGATACAAGATAAACATAACAAAAACACAAATACTGACATTCCACTATAACCCTTTAAACCAGATAACTGATAAGATCAAACTAAACTGGAAACAAAAAGAAATAAAATACCTTGGAGTGAGCATACCTAAAGATCTAAGCAAAATCTATAAAGCAAACTATGATAGGTTGGAACAAGAAATAAAAAAAGATATTGATAGATGGTCAACCTCAAAAATGGATCTGAATTCAAAAATTGAGACAGTCAAAATCAGCATACAACCTAGACTGCTTTACCTCTTCCAGGCTCTACCAACAGAGATTCCTGGTGTCCAGTTCTCAAAGTGGGACAGGATGATATCGAGATTTGTTTGGGGAGGTAAAAAGCCAAGAGTGAAATATAAAACTCTCCAGTTACCAAAAGAGAAAGGAGGCATGGGTCTGCCGAGTCTAAAGGAATATTACTACTCAGCACAAATAAGATATATCATATGTTGGTGCGACGGAGGATATGAGGCAAAATGGAAAGAAATGGAAAAGGAAATTGAGGGACTCCCAGTACAAAGCATAATAGGAGATAAGGATGCATATAAGCAAATCAAACAAATAGACCCAATCACTAAATTTACTTTGGAACTGTGGTATAAAATAGTACAAAAGTATAATATAAAGGAAGACATAAAACTATTGAAATGGGTAGCATTTGACAGTCAGTTTGAACCGGCAAAGCAAGGTAGGGGATACAAAAATCTGGTGAACAAGTGAATCACAGCAAGGGGCAATATCGGAAAAAAAGATTTCAGGAGCTTTGTAAACATGAGAAGAAAATTTAAACTAGAAAAATCAGAATTCTTCAGATATCTGCAGATGAGAGATTATTATATGAGGAAGATTAGGCATAACCTCCACTCAGATGTGAGCGAGACTATACAATTCATTTTAAGTTCATATACAGGAAATAAAATAAGAATTATTTCAAAGCTGTATCAGAAACTTATGGCAAACAAACATTCAAGTAACTATATAAAGGAGAAATGGGAGAAAGAGCTAAATTTAAACATAACAGAAGAAAACTGGCAGGAAATATGGAAAACACAACACACATCAACAAGTTCAAGGACATGGAGGGAATTTGGATGGAAAACCCTGATTCGCTATTTCATTACACCACAGATTCAAAGAAAATATACAAATACCCAATCTTTATGCTGGAGGGGCTGTGGGGCTCAAAATGCAGACCACTCACATATGTTTTGGAAATGCTGCAAAATCTCATCATTCTGGAAATCTATATTTATTTAGCGAATGCAAAGTCCTTAAGCCAAGCAGTTGCCTCCTGGTTTGCTGTATGGAGGGTGTGTAATCCTCCTTCCAGTCTTTGGAGCGGGCAAGCCTCTATGAAGTGTTCCATAGTTTGCTCCTCTCCACATGTGCACAGTGGGCTAGGGCTACTGCCCCATCTGTGAAGGCTGGCCAAGCAGGGGCCATGTCCAGTCCTGAAGCGATTGAGTGTAGACCACTGTCTCCTTGGGAGGTTGGTGCCCGGGACCTGTTGGTTGGGGTTTATCACCAGCTGTTTGTTTGGGACCTCCTTGGTCTCCCATTCCTCTTGCCAAGCTGTCTGGATGGTAAAGTCAGCTGGGGGAGGGTTTTTCCAAATCGGCCGTCTGGATGAAAGTCGGGCAGTGGGTGGGGTGTAGATATCTGCATGGATTGGTAAGTGAGGAAAATCTTTAACTTTTTGGAGCATCCTTTGAGTTAATGCTGCTCGCCGGATGTGTGGAGGGGCTATGTTTGACAGTACAGAGAGCCAGGGGAGTGGTGTTGAGCGGATTGTTCCAGTTATAGTTCTCATGGTTGTGTTGAGCTGGGTGTCTACGTGGTGTGTGTAAGATGACCTGGACCAGACAGGGGCACAATATTCTGCTACAGAGTATGAAAGGGCCAGTGCTGAGGTGCGCAGGGTGGAGACTGCCGCCTGGAAATCTATACATGTGACAATACAGAGGATATTAGGATATAATATACCAATGAACTGTAACTTGATGTATTTATGTGATCTTAAAAGAGACAATGTAATACAGGCTGAGGACAGATATCTAGTTAAAATCTTGTTGATTGCATGTAAAAAAAACAATCACAAGGAAATGGTGATCAGAAGTTCTTCCTGACCAAGAGCAATGGACTGACATTGTTGAGGATATATGTTTGATGGAAAAACTAACATATCGACAAAGAATGCAAGAAAGATTATATGAAAAAAAATGGCGGAAATGGACACACTACAAAGCTGCTAACATTCAAATGAGCACTGAAACATATGTAAATTTCATTCTACCAGCTGACGAACAAATCCATTCTGATCACATTTCATGAATGATTAATACAATGTAAAGCCCAAATTTGCATGAGAAGAGCTAATCGTTTCTCAGATCAGCTAAATCCTACCAGGCAGCACATATGGTGTACTCCCATAGCTTTAACTCATATTAGCAAACTATCAACCAGCTAACTTCAGACAACAATTCACCAGCTAAATCAACAATATATGTATTTACCTCCTTTTGGACACAGAGGTTTATCCTTTTATTTGACAACCAACAGTTTGTGGAGCTCTTTTTATTCTGTCTCACTTGTGAGCTGCTCATGCTGCGTCAGTGAGCATCCTCACCTGCCGCTGCTACAAATGACTGCCTGATTCATGCTGCATTTACCCTCTAGTCCGCTTTGGTGCGCGTGCACTTTTGATGAACCCGGCACACACACGGCGCTGTTCATGCTCACTTTTTTCATCTACCCAGGCCAAGCAGTTGACGCATGTGCATAACCATCATTTGTAGTTTCACTCCCGCCTGATAGGTAGCACCAATGCGCTGACATGCTAGGATTTTCACCAACGAAGAAACGCTGCTTTTTTTTTCTTTTTTTTTTGGAATTTTTTTTTTTTTTTTGCTGCTGCTGCTAGTTTTTTTTTAGTGTTTTTTTCCCAAACTTTATTGAGAACAAGGTAAGGTACAGAATTGTGACATAGATGGTGGTAAACATGGCAGTTAACAAGTTTTTTTTTTTTTTAAATTGTGTAGTTCAGTCAACAGTCTTACAAGAGGTATGAAGGATAAAATAAAATAGTAGTTAACAAGTTTTGGTTTTTTTTTTTAAAAAATTGTGTAGTTCAGTCAACAGTCTTACAAGAGGTATGAAGGATAAAATAAAATAGTAAGGGTAGTAAATAATAATAAGATAAAGCAAATAAAAGCATAATAGAGAAGACAGAGAGAGAAAAGAGGGGGTGTGGAGATGTGTGGAAAGACGAGGCTGAGTTTATTGCTCAAAATCAGTTTTATTCACAACACATTCTCCAACATCCAAAAACAGAAGAGAGAGACATGCCCCCACAGCTATCCCTTTATACTCCAGGACATCAAATTCAACAGTCGCATTGTCTTTACATCCCAAATCACAACGCGCCCCCCTTCAGGTCTCCTGTCTCCACCTGAAGTCCTGGTGGTCTCCTCTTGCAGTCCTGGTGGTCAGGAAATCCTTCATGGCCGTCTCCCTGCATACAAAAGGCCAGACTTCACATCCTCCTACAACTTCTAGGAGGTTCAGACCTTTTGTTCGGCGTCTTCCCGCTGTGGATCTGTTGCCTGGGGATGAGAACTGTTAGTCAACCTCTGTGGGTGTTCTGGGGAATGCTCTCTAGGGGGTCTGCCACACCGAGGAGCCTTCGCCAACTGCACAACTTCGTCAGCTAACACAAAAGCGGGTTTGAGCCTGTTAATGCCAATCCTTTCTTTTCTACCCCCCAAATCTAGCAAAAAATGCTTATCCCCTGTTTCCAGCACTCTATATGGCCCGTCATAAGGTGGGCGCAAGGGCGGACGATGGGCATCATGTCTGACAAAAACAAACTCCGCATTTTTTAAAGCCTTAGGCACAAAAACACGCAGAAAACTGTGATGAATGGGGCCAGGTAGCATGCTCGGGCCCGTGCTATTCTGTAACCGCTAAACCGGGGAGCGCTCTGGCACTGGATTATCTGGGAGAAATTCCCCGGGCAGCCGCAGTGGCTGTGTGAACACTAACTCAGCTGGGGAGGCTTCTAAATCCTCTTTAGGTGCAGAACGCAACCCCAATAAAACCCATGGTAGCTTGTCCACCCAATTTGTATCCGTAAGCGACGCTCTGAGGGCCGCCTTCAATGACCTGTGAAAACGTTCGCACAACCCGTTAGCCTGCGGGTGATACGCGGTAGTGCAGTGGATCGTTGCCCCCAGGCTGCGGGACATCGCTGACCAAAGTTCGGAAACAAATTGCGGGCCTCTGTCGGACGTAATGTCTGACGGGACCCCAAAACGCGCTACCCACGCTGTTAAAAACGCGCGCGCCACTTCCTCAGCTGTGGTTGACAACAGCGGGACCACTTCTGGCCAGCGCGTGGTGCGGTCAACCATTGTCAGAAGATGTGTGCACCCTTGTGAGGGCGGGAGGGGGCCTACGAGGTCCACGTGGACATGATCAAACCTTTTAGCCGGGATGTGAAACGGCTCCAAAGGAGTTCTCGTGTGTCTATGAACCTTGGCCCGCTGGCAGGCTGTGCAGGCTGCCGCCCACTCTCTAACTTGTTTGCGCAGGCTCGGCCACACAAATTTCTCTCCTACCATTTTGACCGACGCGTGCGCTCCCGGGTGCGCCAGAGAATGGATCGAGTCAAAAACGCGGCGGCACCACACAGCTGGGACCACCGGACGCGGCCGCCCCGTGGAGACATCGCAGATTAGGGGGGGCATACCGTCTTGCAGCACCCTGTTCTCCAGCCTTAACCCTGTTGGTCCAGACTGGAGCGCGTGCACGCCCGCGTCGCTACCCTGCTCCGTGGCCATGGCTGTATAATCTATCCTCACACGGACTGGGGCCGCGCGCACTTCCGCGTCGCTAACCTGCTCCGCGGCCACGGCTGCCGGATCTACCTCCGCGCATGTGGGAGCCCCCACGGCGCGCGAGAGGCAGTCCGCCACTACATTAAGTTTACCCACCACATGTTGGATATCGGTAGTAAACTCCGATATCGCGACCAGCTGTCTCTGCTGCCGGCCCAACCAAGGTTCTGAAATCTTGGCCATCGCAAAAGTCAGCAGCTTGTGGTCAACGAACACGGTGAAACGGCGTCCTTCCAGCCAGAACTGGAAGTGGCGAATGGCCAAGTGGAGAGCTAACAACTCCCTGTCGAATGCGCTGTATTTTCGCTCGCTGTCGCGCAGGGTCTTACTGAAAAAGGCGAGTGGTTGCCAGGCTCCAGCTACAAACTGTTCCACGACCGCCCCTATGGCCACATCTGACGCGTCAGTAGTGAGCGCCATGTGGGCCGCTGGGACTGGATGTGCTAACAACGCAGCGTTTGCCAGGGCTGTTTTGACTTCGGAAAATGCACGCTCTCGCTCCGGAGACCATTCGACTTTATTTGTGGGGTTTTGTTTTTTTAGTGCAGCATACAATGGTTGCATGAGCTGCGCTGCGCGGGAGAGGAAACGGTTATAAAAATTCACCATTCCCAAAAACTCCTGTAACGCTTTGACCATTTGTGGCTGGGGAAAATTTGTTACTGCGCGCACTTTGTCAGGCAAAGGGACCGCTCCCTCTGGGGAGACCCGATGGCCCAAAAAATCAGTCTGCGTCACCCCGAGCTGACACTTCGCCAGGTTAATTATTAACCCGTGCTCTGCCAACCTCCGGAAAACTGCTGTGAGGTGGTTTTCGTGTTTGTCTTCGGACGCGCTGGCTACCAATATGTCGTCCAGGTAGACGAACACGAAAGGGAGATCGCGCAGAACCGCGTCCATCATGCGTTGGAACGTCTGCGCAGCGCCCTTAAGCCCAAACGGCATGCGCAAAAATTCAAAAAGCCCGAAGGGAGTTATTACCGCTGTTTTGGGTATGTCCTCAGCGCGCACTGGGACCTGGTGATAAACGCGTACCAAATCTATTTTAGAAAAAATGCGCGCCCCCGCCAAATGAACTGAAAAATCTTGGATGTGTGGGATCGGGTAGCGGCCGTGCGCTGTAGCGTTGTTCAGCCTGCGGAAATCACCACAAGGCCGCCACGAGCCATCAGCTTTCGGGACCATGTGAAGCGGTGAAGCCCATGGGCTCTTCGAACGCCTGATGATGCCCAACCTCTCCAGGTTGGCGAACTCCTCGCGCGCTATGGTCAGTTTAGCTGAATCCAAGCGCCGAGCTTTTGCGAAAACGGGCGGTCCGGTGGTAGTAATAAAATGTTCCACCCCGTGTTTAGCCACTGTCGCTGAAAATGTTGGGACCGTGAGTGCTGGGAACTGAGTGAGGAGTGTGTGGAACTTACCACCTGCAGCTGTGACGTTGGCTTGTGCTGTTGGGGGGGCCACTCGAGCTGTACAGGGAATAGAAGCAAAAGAGAGTGCATTAACCAGGCGTCTGTTAGTAAGACCGACCAACAAACTATGTGAGCACAAAAAATCAGCCCCTAACATGTTGAAATTGACTGCTGCTATGACGAAAGTCCATTCGAAAGTGCGGCCGTGTAAAGACAGAAGCAGAGTCCTCTCACCGAAGGTCTTAATCGCCGAGCCGTTCGCTGCTGACACCCGGGGACCGCTGGAAGGCGCCAGTCGGTCAGCGTAGGAGGGTGTGGTGAAACTCAGCTGGGAGCCCGTGTCCACGAGGAAGTGCCTCCCCGAGCGCGCATCCTTCAAGTAGAGCAGCTTGTTCTCCTCTCCGAGGGCTGCAGCCGCTACCGACCCCCGGTCTTGGCGTTTCCCGAGCGCTTGAAATGGCACAGTGGAATGCACTTGCGTGCCCTCTCTGCGAAACAGCGATGATAGAAGCAAAGGACGTCGTCTGCTCCGTGTCTCCCGGCCCTTGCCGCCGCCGTCGTCGGTGTGTCTGGTGCTGCAGCCTCTGGCCCCCTGCTGTCTCCGGACGTTGCGCCTGGCCCCGGTGCCGCAGCCGCGCATCGTTTACTGGCGTCGACGAGTCGCTGCGCCTCCTGGCCCAGCTCGTGGTAGTCTCGTCGGGCCAGCAGTGGTGAACTGGCCAGGGTCACTCTCACCTCTGACGGCAGGGTTCTGAGGAAGAGGTGGGTGAAAATGAAGTTATCATCTTCGGAGTCTCTCAAACTCAACATCTTCCCCATGAGGTCTGCAGGTCTGTCGCCCTCAAATTCAGTCAGCGCTAGGAGCCTCTCTGCTCGCTCCTGCGCCGAAGGGGTGAAGTAGTGAATGAGCGCAGCCTTCAGCGTGCTGTACTTGTCGCTGTCCGGCGGATGGTTGATCAGGTTCGCCACCCGCTGGGCTGTGTGGTTGTCCAGCTTTGCAACCACATGGTAGAACTTTGTGTCGTCCACCGAAATCCTCCGGAGGTGGAACTGTGCCTCGACTGCGCTAAACCAGGAGCGCGGATTGTTCGGCCAGAAGTCTGGTAGGTGGACTGTGGCTGCACTCGTCTGGCTGGATCCTGGCGAGTTTGGCTCGGGAGATTCGTCTCCGCTCATTATACGTCGTAAGGTCACCAGTGTGGAGCTGTGTGGAAAGACGAGGCTGAGTTTATTACTCAAAATCAGTTTTATTCACAACACATTCTCCAACATCCAAAAACAGAAGAGAGAGACATGCCCCCACAGCTGCCCCTTTATACCCCAGGACATCAAAGTCAACAGTCGCATTGTCTTTACATCCCAAATCACAACGCACCCCCCTTCAGGTCTCCTGTCTCCACCTGAAGTCCTGGTGGTCTCCTCTTGCAGTCCTGGTGGTCAGGAAATCCTTCATGGCCGTCTCCCTGCATACAAAAGGCCAGACTTCACATCCTCCTACAACCTCTAGGAGGTTCAGACCTTTTGTTCCTCTGAGACATGCAGTAAACAATAAGCATACAGTAACAAGCATGTGAAGCATATGGAAACCACATATGTGCCCACAGGGGTTCTTTTCAGTCCAGAGTGTCCAGAGCGCTCGGGGTTGTCCATGGGTTCCCAATCATCGACCAAACAGTGGAGTTTCACAGCATTCCGCTTCTCCATGTGAAATACATTAAAATTTGGCTTGCATTTTAAAAATCTATTTTTGTGTACATAAAATTTTCCCAAGATTACGAGGGTGTTAATAGACATATCATGCAATGAGTTCTTAATAATAAGCCATACAAAATATTCTGACAGTTAAAAACAGGGGTTGGTACATGTTTAGATAACCAGTGATGAAAATCATCCCAAAACGCATTGGTGTACATACAGTAAAAGAAAATGTGATCTGTACTTTCTATATGTTCATTACAAAAGGAACAGTTATTGTTCTCAAAGCCAAAACGTTTACTTAGAAACTCAGTAGAAGGATAAATTCCATTTAAAACTTTGTAATGGATCTCTTTTGCTTTTGGTGAAATAGGAAATTTAAAGAATTTAGATCTTAGAATTTGAGCTTCTTTTTTGGAGAAAAAATTAAGAATAGCAGCTCTAGATACTGTTACTGGGAAGATTTCTTTATTAAATATTTTTCTAATAGCTAAATTGTTTAATTTTGAGTCATCTAGGCGGAAACCATTTACCAAAAGCAAAGGGAGATTTGGGCAAGAGCCAAATCTATTTAAAGTTGAGGCCATTAGTATAATTGTCTGAGGTATTGCCTCAGTTACTTGGTTATATTCTCGTTTATCATTTATGTTATATTTAGCACAGAAATTTTCCAAAGTTAAAATGTTCCCTGTGCCGTCTAATAAGTGTAGTACAGACCAAATGCCCTTATTTTGCCAGTTTTATAGGAATATTGATTTGTGTTTATATAGTACATATCTACAATTCCACAGAGGGGTCATATGAGGGCTAAAATTATGTTTATAAATCAATCTCCAATATAGTAAGACCTGTTGATGAAATGAGGAGAGTTTATAGGGGAGCTTTTTTGGGTCATAGTCACATCTGAGCAGGAATTCAATGCCCCCAAATTTAGCAAAAATTTCATTGGGAATATGAAACCAGAAATGTTTGGGTTGTTTAATAAATTGTCTCAGCCAGTTAATTTTGATGGTGCCATTAATGCATTCAAAGTCTATAGCTTTAACACCACCTTCCTCATATTCTTGAATCATGGTACCTTTTTTAATATAATGTGTTTTCCCTTTCCAGATATAATTGAAAATAGTTTGATTGATGGCTTTAACGGCATCTTTGGGCGTTGGCAATGAATGGGCTGGATAAATAAATCGGGAGATGCATTCCATTTTTGTCAGAAATGTTCTTCCTATGATGGAAATATCTCTTTGAGACCAGGAGTTGAGATAAGTTTTTGATTTCTCCAAGCAATTCCATATATTGAGCTTGACTAATTGGTCAACATCTTTAGTGATATGCATGCCCAAATATTTCACTGTTTGTTTGACAGGAATGGTATGAATGGCTGATAGACTGCACTCATGAATAGGTAATAATTCACATTTACCTAGATTCAGTTTGAGCCCAGAGGCTTTAGAGAAAACATCTATATAACTGAGAATTTTAGGGACTTGATCAGAGTTGTGCATGAATATGGCTGTGTCGTCAGCCAGTTGGCTGATTGTTAGTTGTTTTCCAAATACTGTTAATTTATCAAAGTCAGAGTTTTTTTTATAAAAATTGAGAGCATTTCAGCTGCTGCAATGAACAACAGTGGCAAAACCAGGCAGCCTTGTTTTATTCCTTTGCCTATTGAAAATCTAGGGGAGGAACCATGTGGTAATAGAACTGAGCTGTTAGTATCCGTGTAAATTAGTTTTATAAAGTCTAAAAAGTGCTCCCCAAAACCAAAAAGCTCTAAAGTCCTAAACATAAATTTGTGTTCAATCATATCAAAAGCTTTAAAAAAATCCAAAAATAAAATAAGTAGTCAAGTAGTAGTAGTAGTAGATTAGTTTATTTGACAGGGACAGTGCAATAAACATAGACAATTAATCAAAGACAATCAATCTGATGTGTTGCACATAGAGTGTATAGCTATTAGCTAATTTGCAACTCTTGTCCCTGGATGGGCTTTAGAAAAAAGAATCAAGATAAAAAATATACACAATAACCACATACATCAGTGCAGAAAAATTATAAATACACAATTATAAATATTATAAATATTATAAATACACAAATATAACAGCCTGACTCACATTTAACATAAATATTATAAATATTATAAATACACAAATATAACAGCCTGACTCACAAGTAAGTCCAATACCAGGCGTATATTGTTGTGTATTGAGCGCCCTTTAATAAAACCTGATTGTGTCTCTGAGATAATATCAGTGATGCCAGTTTTGAGTCTGTTGGCATAAATATGTGTTAAAATTTTGTAATCATTATTAAGTAAAGTAATTGGTCTGAGATTATCAATTAATTTTGGGTCCTTGCCAGGTTTGGGAATTAGTGTGATGACTCCTTGTTTCATAGTATTTGGTAAAACTGAAGTATCACGGATTTCCTTTAACATATTAAAAAATAAATCTTTTAGGTTAATCCAGAAGTGCCTGTAAAAATTGATTGTTAAGCCATCTGAGCCAGGTGATTTGTCTAGAGCTAAGGATTTTAGAGCGTTTTCTACTTCCTCCATTTGGATCTCTGCGTCACATAATTTTCTAAAACATTCATCAATTTTCGGTATTTGTCCTGAAATGGACTCAAAGAAACCCTCTGCATTAGTGTGTGAGTAAGAGGAGGAGTATAATTCACTATAAAATTTAAATATTTCTTTAGAGATCCTCACAGAATCAGTACATTCCTTGCCATCAAGACTTGCCAGAGACTTAATGGCATTTCGTTCTTGTCTTCTTTTCTCAAGCCTACAGAAGTATGTTGAGCTTCTCTCTCCCTCCTCTATCCATTTCGCTCTCGACCTAATATATGCTCCTTTGGCTTTATTAATATAGATGTTATCTAGGGAAGAGTGCAATAAAATCAGTTTTTGTTTGTCCTCTTCACATAAGGAATGTTTGTTGCATATTAAATGGATCTCATTTACAATATCCATTTCTTTTTGTTTATTGGCTCGGCTTATGACTTTTCCGTATGAAATGGAAATCTGACGGATTTTATACTTAAGAAATTCCCATTTCTCCCTGTAAGTTGACAATAATGTATCTTTGGTTATACTGTCAATTGTCCTTTTAACATCCTGACAGAATGGGTCATGTTTTAGAAGATTTGAGTTGTGGAGCGTGTAAATGAAGAGGCGGATTTGGTTCAGGCAATTTATTACACAATTCACACAAGAAGCATAGACAGAATGACATCTCAGCAGAGACTCTTCTCTTAAATAACATGGCATTCCTCTAGAAGCTTCTAACACACAAAAGATGACCTTCGCGTCACATTGCATTCACTTCATTCATCCTTAACACTTCCCTGTTATCTCACTAGGGAACCCCTGCTCTTTGTTCTTGTCTAAGATGGTACACAATTATGCTCTCCCCATGTGCCGTCATAGAGTTAAATTTCCAGCAGCCTTTATTTCTTCTGACTGCGCTAGTGGGAGTTATGGTTAACTTTATCATACAATGATCTGTAATTGATTGTAATCGCTCTTGTCTTGTTTCTTTTTTTCTCTTCTCTTTTTCTATTTTGAATTTTTGGATGGAATATGGGTGGGCAATATAAGCTGCGGCTTCAGCCATCACCCATTTCGGATAACTTACGTTGAATTGTATAATCAGAGGAGTTATTGTCTAATTTGACTTTGTTGGATTTTCTTTCCCCCTTTGTTATATTATTCAGTCTCTTTTAACCTGTACTATCCAAAATAAAGATTCATTCATTCATTCATTCACAATGATCTGTAAGCGGAGCTGCAGAAATTGAGGTATTTATCAGGTTGGAATTCAGAAATAAGCCAGTAGTCTAATCGTGATTTAATGGTGCCATCTGGTTTAAGCCAAGTAAAGGTTTGAGTATCTGGATTTAGCGCACGCCATATGTCACTAAGCTGAAACGTGTTACAAGAATCTAGTAAAGTGGTATTATACTGATGATTAGGAAATCTTGAGGGTTGCCTATCAAGCCACCAACAGAATGTGGATTACCTCCTCACGGATCTTTTCGTTATCCTTTTCTTTGATCCCGTGTATTTTGAGGTTCCAGCGCCTCTTGAACCTCTCCAGCTCAATAATCCTTTCCTTTAGCTCTTCGTTTTCTTGCATAAGCTTGGGGATGTCTCTCTCAAAACTCTGTAGTTTGGTCTGGCAATTTTTGATGTCAGCAGTATTGATTTCAACAAGACGGACCAGACCACTCAGACCACCAGACCACTCACAGACAGACCACTCCTCACCGGAGACGTTCGTGATGGAGAACCCAAGGCTGTAAAAGAGGTTGCAACCCATAACGTTAATGCCGGACACAGAGATGTTGATGCGAGCGCTGGGTGCCACGCTGTCCTTATATCGGGCCTCCATTTCCACATAGCCCAATATAGCCAACCTGTTCCACCCATAACCATAATACTCCACTTGTTGCCTTCTTATTTGTCGGTGGGGAAACAGTCTGTCCATGGTTTCAAGATTCAGGACTGAGATTACCGCTCCCGTGTCCACTAAGAGCGGGACCTCGACTCCATCCAATGTAACGTTGCAGCCAATCCTTCC
Organism: Pholidichthys leucotaenia; assembly: GCA_020510985.1. Taxonomy (NCBI): domain Eukaryota; kingdom Metazoa; phylum Chordata; class Actinopteri; order Cichliformes; family Pholidichthyidae; genus Pholidichthys; species Pholidichthys leucotaenia. The sequence goes on along the minus strand of CM035841.1, from coordinate 423,726,527 downwards.
TGTCATCTCCCGACCGCTGAGACAGTGCACAATGGTCAGAGTCTTCTGCGCAGCACCTGGTTCTCTCCCACAGCTCCTGCGTACGAAGTTTTTGCACACCCTGGCAAAATGGTTTAACAACCCACATTTGCCACAATGCTTTCCTTTTGCTGGGCACACTCTGGAGTTATAGCGGTGCTCAGTGGACCCACATTCATAACATTTTGGCGTACCAGGGGCAGACCTTTTCCTGACCACGGAGGCAAAATCATCCTCTCCGCACTCGCCATCACAAGGGTGCAGAAGCAGTGCCCCAGCACAAGACGCATTCTTCTCCAGAGGGGCCCCTTCAGTTAGACCCCTCGCGATGGTCTCTGCTGCCTCGTACTGTAGCGCGAGCTTGATGGCCTCCACTAATATCATCTCTCCTGGGTGAGTCAACAACCTGGACCGGGCCTCCGTGCAACAAACGTGCTCTGCCAACTGGTCCCGAATCATTTCGTCCTCCAGGTTCTCGAATCTGCATTCCCTCGCCAGCTCTCGGAGGTCCGACACGAATCTTTGTACGGGCTCTCCCGACCGCTGGCGGCGCTGTCTAAACTGGATGTGTTTCACAATGACGTTCTCTGGCGCCTTAAAGTACCGCGCCATAAGCTGTACCACATCGTCAAAACTGTCCGCTCCACCCAAGTTTTCAAGAATCCTTTGCCCTTCCATTCCTAAATTATGGACTAACACAGCTCGTGCACGGAGCTTCTCCACGTCACCCAAACCCAGTGCCACAAGGTAGTTAGTTGGTAAAGGCAGCGAACCACCTAGGCCACGGCACAAACGGCTCGCACGGAGCCTCGAGGAACGGCCGAAAGCTGGCAATGGAGTGTTCCATTACCGCTTTTACCTCGTTGCCATTTGTTATGTCCATAATTGTAGAAATGAAGAGCAAGTCTCACTTCAGTTAACAGGGTTTATTAAATAGATAAATAAGGGCATTTTTTCAGTCACTCCCTTAGAGCGCAGCTCTGACCATTTCTGGCTGCTGTGGAACCGAGACCAGCCAGTCTGGAAACAAAAGTTGTGGGAGACACAAGGTTGGAGAAGGTCAGTGAGGAGAGGTTCAGTGTGGTACAATTTCCCTGTTCAGCTCCGCTTTGTGCTCGTTCATGCATCCCGGTTCAACATGTACCTTGTGATCCTCTGCTCCTCTTTTTTACGTGACAACTACCGTTGTGGTGCTGGACACTAAAAGCAACACATAAACACATGGCCCCATCAAAAAAAAACAGTGCAGTCTCTTTTTGTAATATGAAAGCTATTCAGTGCCAATAAAAAAAAACAAAACATAATTATGTAAAATGTTGGTTGCATTTTGCAACCCTGTCCATCAACCATTGATCTGCTGAGTTTGACACGGGTGACAAAAATGAAAGACTTGTAAAAATGGTGTTGACTCGCAACTAATCAGTAATGGCTGGCATCACCAGCTTCCAGGCTTACCGGTGTGTTCATATGACATCAGTGATGTGAGGGCATGAAATTTGATACACTGGAGAAATGCACTCTAAAGGCCATGGTTATTGGGGTGTTCATTTATGCTAATGGTACCTGCGCCTGTGGCTGCCATCTGTAGTTTGAAAGTGGCTTATGTAAAATTTTACAATTCAATTTGGAACCTTACCCCTAAACTTAATATGCATTTCACTGAATGCTAAAAAAAATAAGTACGCTCAAAGTGAAACAGCCAAAAAATGAGTAAAACTGTCATGTGTTTGAGCTCATTCTTTCTCATTCTAAGTTGGATTGTCTGTTGTCATTATTTTATGGTCAGCTTTTGTATATTTATTTGGTTTGTGACAGAGTCCTTCCTCTCTACACTACCGTTCAAAAGTGTGGGGTCACCCAGACAATTTTGTGTTTTCCATGAAAAGTCACACTTTTATTTACCACCATGAGTTGTAAAATGAATAGAAAATATAGTCAAGACATTGACAAGGTTAGAAATAATGATTTGTATTTGAAATAATAATTTTTTCCTTCAAACTTTGCTTTCGTCAAAGAATCCTCCATTTGCAGCAATTACAGCATTGCAGACCTTTGGCATTCTGGCTGTTAATTTGTTGAGGTAATCTGGAGAAATTTCACCCCACGCTTCTAGAAGCCCCTCCCACAAGTTGGATTGGCTGGATGGGCACTACTTGCGTACCATACGGTCAAGCTGCTCCCACAACAGCTCAATGGGGTTTAGATCTGGTGACTGTGCCGGCCACTCCATTACAGATAGAATACCAGCTGCCTGCTTCTTCTCTAAATAGTTCTTGCACAATTTGGAGGTGTGCTTTGGGTCATTGTCCTGTTGTAGGATGAAATTGGCTCCAATCAAGCACTGTCCACAGGGTATGGCATGGCATTGCAAAATGGAGTGATAGCCTTCCTTATTCAAAATCCCTTTTACCCTGAACAAATCTCCCACCTTACCAGCACCAAAGCAACCCCAGACCATCACGTTACCCACACCTTGCTTGACAGATGGCGTCAGGCACTCTTCCAGCATCTTTTCAGTTGTTCTGCGTCTCACAAATGTTCTTCTGTGTGTGATCCAAACACCTCAAACTTCGATTTGTCCGTCCATAACACTTTTTTCCAATCTTCCTCTGTCCAATGTCTGTGTTCTTTTGCCCATATTAATCTTTTTCTTTTATTGGCCAGTCTCAGATATGGCTTTTTCTTTGCCACTCTGCCCTGAAGGCCAGCATCCCGGAGTCGCCTCTTCACTGTAGATGTTGACACTGGCGTTTTGCGGGTACTATTTAATGAAGCTGCCAGTTGAGGACCTGTGAGGCGTCTATTTCTCAAACTAGAGACTCTAATGTACGTATCTTCTTGCTCAGTTGTGCAGCGGGGCCTCCCACTTCTCTTTCTACTCTGGTTAGAGACTGTTTGTGCTGTTCTCTGAAGGGAGTAGTACACACCGTTGTAGGAAATCTTCAGTTTCTTAGCAATTTCTCGCATGGAATAGCCTTCATTTCTAAGAACAAGAATAGACTCGAGTTTCACATGAAAGTTCTCTTTTTCTGGCCATTTTGAGCGTTTAATCAACCCCACAAATGTGATGCTCCAGATACTCAACCTGCTCAAAGGAAGGTCAGTTTTATAGCTTCTCTAACCAGCTAAACTGTTTTCAGCTGTGCTAACATGATTGCACAAGGGTTTTCTAATCATCCATTAGCCTTCTGACGCAATGAGCAAACAAATTGTACCATTAGAACACTGGAGTGATAGTTGCTGGAAATGGGCCTCTATACACCTATGTAGATATTGCACCAAAAAACAGACATTTGCAGCTAGAATAGTCATTTACCACATTAGCAATGTATAGAGTGTATTTCTGATTAGTTTAAAGTTATCTTCATTGAAAAAAAACAGTGCTTTTCTTTCAAAAATAAGGAAATTTCTAAGTGACCCCAAACTTTTGAACGATAGTGTACCTCCAGACTCTCCCCACTAGCTGCCCACTGCCTCCTTCTCTGCCAGCGCAGCTGTGGGCAGTCAGGTAATTAGGTCACTGGCTCGCCTGTGATTCACGCCTGTAGCTCATGAACTTCTGTGTATTTAAGCACTGGCGTTCCACTTTGTCAGTTGGGATTATTTTGTGTATTTTAGTTGAACAAAAAAGAAGGAGGATCTTATCTGAGTTGTTTTTTTTGGGTGAATGTGTTAGGTCATTATAGTTCACTGTTCCCTGTTGTTTCTTAGGGTGTGATTTGGGTCCAGAATTGGGGTAGGTTTGATTTGTGTGTATGTAATTTGCACTTTTTATAAGGGGGAGGGGAATGATGTGTAGTGAATGTTATGTGTATGTGTGGTCCTTGTGGCTTGCCGTACCCACCCTGAGTGTGACGTCAGGCAGGCTACGACCATACTGTATATAGTTGTGTGTTCTCTAATAAAGAGTCAGTTCGCTGCATGGCATGAGACAGACTCTGACAATTATTACAGACATAACAGTGGCAGCCACTTCCTCTTCCGCCACTGCACCGCCCTATAAATACCAGCAGGCATCTCTATTCTGCCTCTTTGCCGATGCCCCTGCCTAGTGGCTGTGTCATGTGTCCAATGACCAATAAAGCTGAGTTTGACTGTGCACCCAGTCTCATCATTATGTCCAGGTATTTATAGACATACCATTTTGGCAACGAGGATAAACTATGGAGGTGTGTATCGCACCTCTTTGCCCCTTCCTGGAGCTCCCGAGCGAGCCACCTGTGCCTTGGTCACGTTGGTTCACGGCCTTCCAGAATCGCACTCGACCTGGATGAGCTTGATAAGTTGAGAGCATGGGCGCTCTTGGTGCATAATTTGGGGGTTGAGGGCCAGCCTGTCTTATGCACACTCGGGGCTTCAGACTCATTTGAAGATGTAGTCGAACTGCTGACGAACCATTTTCACACCCTGGATAGCGTAATTGTCCAAAGGATTAGGTTCCAACAACGACACCAGCAAGTGGGTGAAACTGTCCGCCAGTTTGTCACCGACCTGCGGCAGCTGGCTAGCGAATGTTGTTTCGGGCCATTGGAGGAGGAAATGGTACGTGACCAGCTGGCGGAGCACACAACCAGCGCTGCTTTACAAGCTAGGCTACTCACGGCACCGTGTGACTTGATGTTAGCTAGGATGTCGAGCTAGCTCTCCAAATGGAGACCGTGGACAAGCTAAAATTGGAGCTAAATTGGCACCAGTTGTAATGGTAGCCGGAGCCTCCAGCCGCGGTATTAGTAGCGGACCCGGATAGTGAGGATAGCATGGACGATGACGCAGCAGAAACCAGTTCTACCAGCCAAAGGTCTGCCCCGGGAAAACCCCTGTGTATGGGTTGTGGGTCCACGAAACACCGATATAAGGCCAGGGATTGCCCGGCTAGAGGGAAGCGCTGTGGCAAGTGTGGGCATATGAATCATTATGCTAGGGTGTGCCGTATGTCCGAGCCAGAGAGCCCACAGAGAAAAACCACTTCACCAGCACTGATGACTATCCATGCAGTGTCCCCAAGTACCAATGGGTACATGTCCTGCAAAGTGACGCTGGGTGATATGAAGGTGCTGCTGCTGATCGACATGGGGGCAGAGAGATCGTTACTGAATTGGGCCATGGTGAGGAAATTTTTCCCCTACTACAAGACGAGAGGTAACCCAGTGCTGCTTTACGGGTATGGAGGTGGCAGGCTGTGCACGGTTGGAACACTGGAGTTAACGGTTCGGTACAAGTCGGTGATGATGACTGACTTCACGTTCCACATGATGGCCCGAGGCGACAACATCATGGACTGTGACCTGTTTTATGGACTGGGGTTCACCATTAAAGATGACACTGGGGTAGAGTGGTCTGGTTGTGGCCACTAGAACCCTCCTGTTCTGGTGGTGGAGGACGACGCTGTGTGGGACGAAGATCCACCAGGCACCAGGGCAGTCAAGCAGGACCAGCCTCACTCAGGTTCAACGCAGGAGGGTCTCAGTGCTGGCGCTCAGGGAATGGTAGGAGAGGGTTCCGAGCGTGGCAGAGAGGCACCTGCGTTGGCGAGTGACGCCAACGTGCTAGCCCCAGATTCTTCCGGAGCTTGGCCGCAGAGGGCTGGAGGATCTGCAGCTGCAATGGCGACTGCTGTAGCAGCTTTAGAAGAGGTCAGGGCCAGACCGACAGGCACGGATGGACCGCGTGCCAAACAGCACCATTGCAGGCCGAGCAGAGCTCCTCTTAGAGTTACGGACCTGGTCCGGGCTCGATGAGAGGGACGTCCACAATGGATACGGGCCAAGCAACAGCCGGAGGAACACCAGGAGCAGCTGCACATCATTGCTAAGTGGGGCACAGCTTACTTCCAGCTGTCGGACGGCACGTGGAGGCATGGCAGTGAGCTGCGGCATGCCTGGGAGGAGGCTTCAGATGGCGGGTCCGGACGAAAGAGGTGGTCGGTGGCGATGAGAAGAAGCACTCTTGTCCATGAGGTCAGCTGCGACCCTGGGGGTATGCTGCTTCCAGCGGAGGGTCTGCTGAGGGCCTGCTCTGGGTCCCTCACAAGCCGGTTCTTCCCCTTTCTGCCAGAAGGACAGTAGTGTGATTTTGAAATTGGTTCTAATGTTCATATGTTTGTGTGTGTAAAAAAAAAAGTTATTGTTCTTAGTGTCTTGTATTTTAGGAACACGGCAATGTTTTAAGTTATTAATGGACTTTTATCTAGTTTACAGTGACATGATTGGTAAACCCAAAAGCAGACTCAGACTCGGAATAAACACAATTATCCTTTATTGTAAAGTGAGTGAGTGTGTGCTTGCATGTGAGTGTAGATGTGAGCAGCAGGGTGAGCAGAGCACGGATCAAACTGGCAACCCTAGGAGAGAAAGAAGACAGTTGTATAAGTTCACTGCGGGCAAACTGAATGAACAAGTGAATGTACAGTCTTACTAGGTGGGTGAGGAGCTGAGGTACAGAAGGACTCCCAGGCTGTTCCATCCGCTCACCGCTGTCTGTTCTGTGTCCGTGCCATCGCCGAGGGGTAAGGTGAAGTCGTGCAGGTAAGTTCTCAGTGTTCATGCAGAGTGTAGAGAGGGATGCTGGTCCACCGCCAGGAGGAGATGGTCCGCCGCATGGAGGTTTCCACCTGTGCACAGGGGAGAAGAGGTGAAGAGCAGAAAGGGAATGGAATGGAAATGCTTACTTGAAGTTGGGGAGAGCTGGCTCCCAGAAGACCTGACGGAGCCGGAGGAGGAGAAGGAGGCGAAACTCCGAAGAGGCAGGAGGAAGAGATGTAGACGAGAAGATCTCTTCGGTCCGAAGGAGTGTTGGCATCTCCATGCAGTTCAAAGGGCATCGCTGCTTAAGTAAGCTGTGGATGAATGGGTCAGGTGTGCACGCAACTGTCGAGGCAATTAGGACAGCAGGCACGCAGAGCAGATCACCACAGTACTCCCCCCCTATGGGACGCCTCTCGGCGGCCAGTCCAACCTACCCGGGTGCGTCCTGTGGAAGTCCCTAATGAGCTGTGGGTCCATCACAAAGGAGGGATCTCCATTCTGGACCATAACCCTCCCAGTCCACCAGGTACTGAAGGCCACGACCCCTGCGTCGGACGTCCAGGATGCAGTTGACCTTCCAAGCGGGGTCACCATCGATCATCACCGGTGGAGGTGGAGTCTTGGGAGGGGGACACAGAGGGCTGGAAACAAAGGGTTTAACCTGAGAGACGTGGAAGGTGGGACAGATGCGGGGGGGGGGGGGAGCCAGGCACACAGCGACGGGATTGACAATATGGGTGATGGAGAAAGGACTAATAAAGCACTGGGATAACTTCCTGGACTCAGTCTTAAGATTGATGTTTTTAGTGGACAACCATACCTGCTGCCTGACCCGGTAGGACAGGGCCAGGGTCCTGCGGCGATTGGTGATGTCCGAGTTGTGATCCGCAGTGCGCCGAAGCACGGCCTGGGTAGCCTTCCACAGCTGGCAACAGCGCTTCATGTGGGCCTGCATGGAGGGCACTGCAATGTCTCCCTCCTCCTCCGGGAACAGTGGGGGGTTGTACCCAAGGGAAGATTCAAACAGAGCGAGACCTGTGGCAGAGGAAACCATAGAGTTATGAGCATACTCGACCCATGGTTGGTGGGAGCTCCAGGATGCTGGATTGAAGGCCGAAACGCACCACAGCGCCACCTCTAACTCCTGGTTGGTGTGCTTGCACTGGCCGTTACTCTGGGGATGATTCCCTGAGGACAGACTTACCGTGGCCCCGATGACCTTACAGAATGTTCGCCAAACCTGCGAGACGAACTGGGGTCCACGGTCTGACACAATGTCCACAGGGATGCCATGGAGCTGCACCACATGTAGAACGAGCAGGTCCACCATCTCCCTGGCCGGCGGGAGCCCCTGTAGGGGAATGAAGTGGGCCGCCTTGGAGAACCTATCCACGACCGTGAGGACGACGGTACTGCCTGCGGAGGGAGGAAGACCGGTGACAAAATCTAAGGCCATGTGGGACCAGGGTCTGCTGGGGATGGGAAGGGGATGAAGTAGGCCCGATGGTGGAGAGGAGGAAGACTTGCAGGTGGTGCACTGGGGACAGGCTCAAACGTATTCTCCAACGTCCATCCGTAGTGAAGGCCACCAGAAAGTTCTCTGTAGCTGGGCCACCGTACGTGCCATCCCAGGGTGACACTGCAGCTTGGAGGAGTGTGCCCAATTGATGATCTCACCCCAGACCGAAGAGGGCACATACATTCGTCCTGCTGGCCCCCTGCCCGGGTAAGCCTCGGTCTCCTGCGCTCTCGTAACCCTCTCCTTGATGCCTCACAAGAGGGCGCCCACGATGCATGAAGGCGGAACAATGGGATGTGGCAGGACCTCAGCTTCATCAGGGGAGAACTGTCTGGAGAGCGCGTCCGATTTGGTGTTCTTAGACCCCGGGTTATAGGTGATGGTGAAATTAAATCTACTGAAAAACCGGGACCAGCGGGTTTGACGAGAGTTGAGCCATTTGGTCGTCCTGAGGTACTCCAAATTTTTATGATCGGTCCAAATGACAAAAGGCTGGGAGGCCCCCTCCAACCGGTCACGCCACTCCTCCAAGGCTAACTTGACCGCTAGCAGCTCCCTGTCCCCGATGTCATAGTTCCTCTCTGCAGGGGAAAGGCGGCAGGAGAAGAAGGTGCAGGGACGGATCTTGTCGTCAGCGGGAGAGCGCTGGGACAATACAGCTTCCACCCTGGAGTCAGAGGCATCCACCTCTACCAGACACTACAGCGCGGGGTCCACCTGGGCCAAAATAGGATGAGAGGAGAACACAGATTTCAACTTAGCAAAGGCCGCCTCCGCCTCCACAGTCCACCGGAATGGCACCTTGGTAGAGGTGAGGCGAGTGAGAGGTAGCATAATGATGCTGTAGTCTTTGACAAAGCGGCGGTAGAAATTGGAAAAACCCAGAAACTGCTGCAACTGTTTCTGGGAAGATAACAGGCCACTCCACCACCGCCTTCACCTTGTCCGGATCCACGATGATCTTGTTGTGGGAGATGACAAAGCCCAGAAACGTGGTGGATGAGGTGTGAAACTCACACTTTTCGGCCTTGATGTACAGTTTGTTCTCCAGAAGGCGCCGTAGGACCTGCCTGACATGTACCTGATGTTGTTCGAGGGACTGGAAAAAAATAAGAATGTCATCGAGATAAACAAACACGGAAGAGTCCAAAGAATCCTTCAAAACATCATTGATCAGTCGTTGAAAAACTGCAGGGGCATTGGTCAAACCAAAGGACATCACCAAATGCTCAAATTGACCATTAGGAGTGCGGAACCCTGTCTTCCACTCATCCCCTTCCTTGATCCTCACCAGGTGATAGGCATTGCGGAGATCCAGTTTAGTGAACACTGAGGCCCCCTGGAGAGAATCAAAGGCAGTGTTAATGAGGGGGAAAGTATATTTGTCTTTGACCATGATGTTATTTAGCTCCCTGAAGTCACTACAAGGCCTAAGTGAACCGTCCTTCTTCCCCACAAAAAAGAATCCTGCCCCCACCGCTGAAGATGATGGCCTGATGATGCCAGAGCTGAGATTCCTTAATATTGATACTTATCCATTGCCTCCCTCTCCGGGGCAGAGAGGCTATACAGTAAAGCCGGCTGGATGGCAAAGGAGCCCCCGGCAGGAGGTTAATGGCGCAATCATAGGGGCGGTGGGGGGAAGCGACAGCACTTTAGCCTTGCTAAAAACGGAGCCCAGATCATGGTATTCAGGGGGTACTAATGAGAGGTTGGGGGGGGGGGGGGTGTCAGGAGAACAGAGGGGAACAGAAGGGGAGCAGGCAGCGGACTGTAAGCAGGCACTCAAGCAAAAAGAGCTCCAGGAGACAATGCTTCCCGATCACCAATCAATGACAGGATTGTGCAGCTGAAGCCAAGGGTAGCCCAGAATAACAGGGGAGGCTGAGAAGAGAAGCAACAAAAAATTGATCTGCTCCCTGTGATTGCCTGAAACCAACACTGAGACAGGGGCAGTTTGTTTAACGACAATGGCCAGCGGAACTTTAGAGAGAGCAATCAGTTTTAACGGAGTCTTCAGCTGGTAACAAGGAAGCCCCAGCCAGGTTACCAGGTTCTCTGAAATAAAACTCTGCTCAGCCCCGGAATCAATGAGTGTGTGGGTGGATATTTCATTGTGAATATGCTCCAAACAAATGGGGAGCAGAAATTTAGTAAGGGTCTTAGCTCGGGGTGAGTCTGTGAGTCCCCCTACTGTGACGCACGGACCCCCCTTTTGGCTGAATGGGGAAAGAAGCCACCTCATGCTCCTCACTAGCACAATAAAGGCATAACCCGAGCTCCCGGCGGCGTTGCCTTTTGGCCAGAGGCAGCTTGGATTGGCCCATCACCATGGGCTCCTCAGCCTCCAAGGAATCGGGGGGGGGGGCTAGCAAGGGGGGCTGCGGGGAGTGGCAAAACTGTGAGCCCAAACGACCCGGAGGTCGACGTTCACTGGCTCGCTTCCAAAGGCGGTTATCAATACTAATGGCGAGGGAGATTAGCTAGTTCAACTTTAGATTAGATTAGATTAGATTCAACTTTATTGTCATTACACATGTATGAATACAAGGTAACGAAACACAGTTTAGCGTCCAATCAGAAGTGCAAAGGACGGCAGTGCAGTATATACGGTAATTAACAGTATGTGCAATTTAAGCAAATATATGCAAATATATGCAGCAGTGCAGAAAGTTAAGAGTACTGTTATGTGCAAATAATGTGCAATAAGTTAGATGTAGTTATGTAGTTATGCAGTTATGTACAGGTGAGGATGGTAAGAGATGATGGTAAGAGAGTCAGCGGGGGACTAAGTTCAATAACGTGACAGCTGTTGGAAAGAAACTGTTCCTAAACCTGCTGGTTCTAGTCCGAAGGCTTCTGAAACGTCTTCTGGAGGGGAGAAGCTGGAACAGTCCATGAGCAGGATGGTTGGAGTCCCTAAGGATGCTGCGTGCCCGGCGCAGACATCTTTTCCTGTAGACGTCCTCTATGAACGGAAGTGGAGTCCCTGTGATGCGTTGGGCGGTTTTCACCATCCGCTGCAGCGCCTTGCGGTCAGCGACAGAGCAGCTCCCATACCAGACTGTGATACAGTTGGTCAGGGTGCTCTCTATCACGCAGCGGTAGAAGTTGCCCAGGATGTCAGTTGACAGATGGTTCTTCTTCAGTGTCCTCAAGAAGAAGAGGCGCTGATGGGCCTTCTTGATCAGGCTGGTGGTGTTAACTGACCAGGACAGGTCCTCCGAGATGTGGGTCCCCAGGAATTTGAAGCTGGGGACACGTTCAACAGCTATGCCATTGATATGGATGGGGTCATGTGTCTCTTCCCTCTCCTTCCTGTAGTCCACTATGAGCTCCTTGGTTTTGCTGGTGTTAAGGAGCAGGTTATTGTCAGCGCACCAAGTAGCCAAGTGCTCAACCTCTGCCCTGTAATCTGACTCGTCGTTGTCCCTGATGAGTCCAATCACCGTGGTGTCATCTGCGAACTTTATGATGGAATTGGATCCATACATAGGCCTGCAGTCATGGGTGTAGAGGGAGTAGAGGAATGGGCTGAGCACACAGCCCTGTGGTACACCAGTGTTGAGTGTGATGACGGAAGAACGGTTGGGGCCTGACCTAACATGCTGGGGTCTGTTGGTCAGAAAATCCATGATCCAGTTGCAGGTGGAGGTACTGATTCCCAGGTCCCCAAGTTTAGTGAGCAACTTGGAGGGGATAACTGTGTTGAATGCTGAGCTGAAGTCAACAAACAGCATTCTTGCGTAGGTGTTCTTGTCATCCAGGTGTGAGAGTACATAGTGCAGCGCTGTAGAAACCGCATCCTCTGTACTCCTGTTGCTCCGGTAGGCGAACTGTAACTTGTTGGGTTTCTCCACACAGGCCAATTCATCCCACAGGCTAGGGCTAAGACTACGTGTGAATATGCTGCAGAGAGAGGCATCCTCCCACCCCACCTCCACTGCTACCACCTGGAAGTCCACCGAATAATTGGCGACAGATTTAGTACCTTGTTTGAGATTAAGTAACCGGGTGGTGAGTACATTATCTCGGTCAGAGTGGTCAAAAACTTCATTAAACCCTGCCACAAACTGATCATACGTAATATTAGCGTAGTCGGGCCGAGCCATTACGGCGTCAGCCCAAGCTAAGGCCCACCCCTCCAAGAGATTGACTACATATCCTATGCGGCTATGATTCCTGGGGAAGTCCCCCAGCACTCGCTGAAAAACAATACCACACTGCAGAAGAAAACCCTGTGCCTCCCCTAGCTTACCACTGAATTGTGTGGGGGTGGGGACTGGGGTTAGCCGGGACTGCTGGGAGAGATGAGGGGTGGAACTAGCTGGCCTGGCCGCACCCCTGGGAGCAGGTGGAGCGGGCTGTGACAGAGTAAGGCGATCCAGACGAATGTTAATCTGCATGAGTTGTGTGTGAGTGTGACTTGCTGCTGATAGGAAAACTGATCTAGATGAGCCTCGATGGTGTTTAGTCACTGTGCAAGAGCGCCGTCTGCTGGGTTTGTCTGACGGAGACGTACTGACATGATTGGTAAACCCAGAAGCAGACTCAGACTCGGAATAAACACAATTATCCTTTATTGTAGCGTGAGTGAGTGTGTGCGTGCATGTGAGTGTAGATGTGAGCAGCAGGGCGAGCAGAGCACTGATTGAACTGGCAACCCTAGGAGAGAGAGAAGACAGGTGTATAAGTTAACTGTGGCCGAATTGAATGAACAAGTGAATGTACAGTCTTACTAGGCGGGCGAGGAGCTGAGGTGCAGAAGGACTCCCAGGCTGTTCCGTCCGCTCACCGCTGTCTGTTCCGTGTCCGTGCTGTCACCAAGGGGTAAGGTGAAGTCATGCAGGTAAGTTCTCAGTGTTCATGCAGAGTGTAGAGAGGGATGCTGGTCCACTGCCAGGAGGAGGTGGTCCGCCGCCTGGAGGTTTCCACCTGTGCACAGGGGAGAAGAGGTGAAGAGCAGAAAGGGAATGGAATCCCGGTTGCTTACTTGAAGTTGGGGAGAGCTGGCTCCCAGAAGACCTGACGGACCCGGAGGAGGGGAAGGAGGCGAAACTCCGAAGAGGCAGGAGGAAGAGATGTAGATGAGAAGATCTCTTCAGTCCGAAGCAGCGTTGACGTCTCCGTGCAGACCAAAGGGCAGCGCTGCTTAAGTAGGCTGTAGATGAGTGGGTCAGGTGTGTGCGCAGCTGTGGAGGCAATTAGGACAGCAGGCACGCAGAGCAGATCACCACATACAGGTGGCAGAATAATCCACCTTGCCGTGTGGGGCAGGACGGTAGTCCTCCTGTCCTCCCTATAGGTGGTGGGCTGAGTGGCTCTATCTGTGTCATCAACGCCCCTCATCATCACATCATCATCATAGCCCTCCGCTGCCAGGAACTCCTGACCTTGTTAACCCGGGCGACGTCCGAGCTGGTATGAGTTTCCCTTCAGGGCAGGGTGAAAGGCACAACGCGCCGGCTGTGATTTTGCGAATTTTATTATTAGAGAAAAAAAAGGACAAAAGGACAAACCAAAGGCTGGTAGGAAACAGAGGCACAGGTGAAGCAAAAATAGCGGAGGCTAAGGCGAGGGGAGATGCCAGCTTCACCTGGGAACACTAGACGTGGAGTGCACGCTAAGAAAAAGACAAAATAAACACACTTACATGTGTAGACGAAGGTAAATCATTGATAGTTGGTAGTCAGATGCTGCGCCCGGCAATGCTGCACAGCCCCTTAAATAAGGCTAAACACAAAATAAGGTAAGTGATAACAGGTGTGATAAACCTAAGCGGGTAGGAGCAAACAAAGAGACAATTTAGGCCAGCTGAAAATGATGACAGGGAGAGATTTCTTGAATTACACTGGTCAACACCAAATTTATTGTCTTAAGTTTTTTTTTTAGCTGATTTAGGACAATTTTGATGTACTGAATCCAAAAATCACATTGGTTTTGCTCAATCAGGTCAACTTTTTGAATTATGGCTACATTTTGTTTTATACGTTTTTGTTTATATGTACGGGTATTTTCGCTTTATATGATGCAAAATTCTTTTTTATATCTTGAAATTCTCTGAATTTTGAACAATGATGACATAACATTCAATTTACATGTACTTACCTTTATGTAAAGGTAAGTACAGGTTTTTACTTACCACCTGATTGAGAGAAATGGGTGTCATTTTCGGATTCAGCGGTGCAAAATTGTCTTAAATCAGTTGAAAAAACACAGAAGACAACTTACAAAAAAATTATTTTTGTAACCCTGTGTTATATATAGAGTGATGCACACCAACAAAGAGAGAGGTCAGCCGAGATATATAGAGTGATGATATAGAGAAGAGCTCCTGACAATAGAGTGATGACCTGAAGAATATAGAGTGGGACCAGATAGAGTGTTACAGACATCATGTAGACATGGAAATCTCACTGTTTGAAGAAGAAGATTGTTCAGAACTCCTTATAAGAACTCCTTATACAAAGATATAGAGTGAAGAAGACGAAGAAGAGGTTGCCAACCGAGAGGAATTCTGACTTTTGATATATAGAGTGATGTTTACTGAGTAAAATATGTGGCAGTAAGGACTACAGTTCCTGACCAGATAGAATGATGATATAGAGTGAAGTACGTGGTGGTAATGCACCTGTAAGCTGGTTGCCAACTGCCAATCAAATCTAAAAGAAGAAGAAGAATGATGAGAGGAGGGAGCAATCAGGGCTGACAGCTGACAGGGGCACGCCCACATAGAGCAAAACCCCCAGAAAGCCACTGACAGTTGTCAACCCTGAGAGAGAGAAAACACAACAGAAAACAAACATAAAGATATGGAAGAAATGGGAACAGGTAACCTCAAAAATACAAAAAAACAACTATAACAAACATAAATAGGAAAATAAATCATACAGATAACTCAAAATGACAAAACAGTACAAAATATGGGAAAAAAAAGGCAGACAACCTGAGCTCGGTGGGGTCCCCCGTGCTCAGAACGTGACAGAGCCCCCCCATCCCCAAAGGGGTGGATACCAGACACCCCGAGGTAACATCAAAAGAGAAGAACCCCCCACACAGAAATCCCACCCCAACCCGGGTGGGAGGAGGGGGACTCAAGCACGGAGGGACCGAACCAAACCAAAAAGACCCCCCTCCCCCCAAAAAAACCCCTCAGGAACCTCCAGCACAGCCTGAGCAAAGGGAAAACAAAACAAAATCCACTCAGGACCCACACAGAACTGGGCACCTAGGCCCCTCTAGACCAAAGAACTAAGCAGTTCAGGAGGTTGGTCGAAGTCCCAGGCCTGACAGACGGTGAGGTGGTAGGAGTCGGGTGGTCTGCTGGAGAACGCAAACCACCCCACCCAACAGCAACGCCTGTCAGGCGGTCGACCAGCGTTCTTGGGCCACTGCCGCAGAGATGGTGGTCCAGGGGGCAGCCAACCAACGGGGATGATCAGAGGACAAGGAACCATGATGGCATCTGGTAGAGGAAGGGGAACCACGACGGCGTCTGGCAGACGAAAGGGGTCCACAACACCCTTGGATTGGCCGGCAGCATCCTCGGTAGTCCTGGACAGGGATGAGGTTGCACCCACAGTAGCTCCGGACTGGAGCAACCCTGCACCCGTGGTGGCTCCAGACTGGAGCAACGCTTGCACCCACGGTGGCTCCAGGCTGGAGTAACACTGCACCCGCGGTGACTCCGGACTGGAGCAACGCAGCACCCGCAGTGACTCCAGGCTGGAGCAAAGTTGTTTGTACCTGTCGTGGCTCCGGGCTGAAGCAAAGCTGCACCCACGGTGGCTCCAGACTGTAGCAATGTAGCACCCGCGGTGGCTCTGGGCTGGAACAACACAGCACTCGTGGTGGCTCCAGGTAGGAGCAACACAGCACCCATGGTGGCTCGGGGCTGGAGCAACGCAGCACCCACGGTGGCTCTGGGCTGGAGCAAAGCTGCACCTGCGGTGGCTCCTGGCAGGAGCGGAGCCGCACCCGCGGTGGCTCCTGGCAGGAGCGGAGCCGCACCTGCGGTGGCTCCGGGCTGGAGCAAAGCTGCACCCGCTGTGGCTCTGGGCTAGAGCAAGGCTGCACCCACGGTGGCTCCTGGCAGGAGCAAGGTTGCACTCGCGGTGGCTCCTGGCAGGAGCGGAGCCGCATCCGCGGTGGCTCCGGGCTGGAGCAAGGCTGCACCCGCGGTGGCTCCTGGCAGGAGCAAGGTTGCACCCGCGGTGGCTCCGGGCAGGAGCGGAGCCAGACCCTGGGCGACTCCGGGCAGGAGCGGAGCCGCACCCTGGGTGGCTCCGGACAGGAGCGGAGCTGCAATCTCGGTGGCTCCGGGCAGGAGCGTAGCCACACCCACAGTGGCTCCGGGCAGGAGTGGAGCCACACCCTCGGTGGCTCCGGGCTGGAGCAATACTGCACCTGCGGTGGCTCCAGGCTGGAGTAACACTGCACCCGCGGTGACTCTGGGCTGAACAACACAGTACCCACGGTGATTCCGGGTCGGAGCAAGGTATACCTGCAGTGGCTCCGGGCTGAAGCAATGCAGCACCCACGGTGGGCCTGGACTGTACCAAAGCTGCAACCTCAGTGGACCCGGACTGAGCCAAGGCTGCACCCCTGGTGGCCCCGGACTGAGCCAAGGCAGCACCCTTGGTGGGCCCGGGCTGGGCCAATGCAGCACCCACAGTGGGCCTGGACTGTACCAAAGCTGCACCATCGGTGGACCCGGACTGAGCCAAGGCTGCACCCCCGGTGGGTCTGGACTGGGCCAAGGCTGCACCCTCGGTGGGCCAGGGCTGGGCCAAGGCTGCATCCTTGGTGGGCCCAGACTGGGCCAAGTCTGCACCCTCAGAGGCCCCAGGCTCTGGCGAAACTCCCACAAAGACGCCAGGCTGGGACGAAGCACCACTGTGGCCTCAGACAAAGGCATCACCCCCCCCCCTCCCCCCCCCCCGTGGCCTCAGGCAGACAGGCGGGGCCCCCGGAGACCTCAGGAGAAGAGTCAGAGAAAAAATAGGCACAGACCGGATTAGAGTCACCGGCAGCAGTGGAGCTCGGCAGGGAAAACTCAAGTGCGGCTGACGGCTGCACTTGCTCCCCCCAACCAATAGCCAGACAAGACCTCTCTAAGCTAAATGAGGAAACTTGCCTTAGCTCGAGCTCCACTGCTGTCCAGAACTCTGGCGACTCCACTGCGGCGGCCCAGGCAGCAGACATGGTGGGTGAAGAAGCTGGAGACCCTCCAGGCATGATGGCTAATACTGGCGGGTCTCTGGATGAGGCGACAGGCACTGGTGGACCTCCAGATGTAGTGGTTAACGCTGGGGAACCCAGGACTCGCCTCACCGATGGCAGCGGGTCCCGCAACACCAAAATCAGGGGACTCCTTGTAGGTTCAGTTTTCGGCCCTCGGTGGGCGCTCCTCTCCCTTCCGGGGTATGGCTTCACGGTTGTCACTGGGTCCTCCAGAACCACTGACCTCTTCTTCGCCCGATGGTTCCCTCCTGAGACCAACGGGCAAACAGGAACAACAGGAGAGGACACAGGAGAGGCAGGTGAAGAGAAGGAGATGGCTGCAGGAGCAGGCAGGGAAGGCTCAGCCAAAATGGGTGACTGCAGCTGAGCCCCCCACCACAACCACCACCACCAGGAACAAGGCAAGACAATTCATTTTTGGATGTAAAACAATGAAAAGGTACTTGCCTGTGCTCCTTAGGTGTAGCGGTGGCTGCTGCAGATGGCCAGGAAAATTCCTCACTGCTGGCTATGGGGTCCAGGTGCATGCGCTGGTCAATCCAGCCCTGTAGGCAAGCTGACAGGCAGAGCTGGACATCCTCCCTCTGCTTGGTTCGCGAGTTCAGGGAGAAGCCATGGTTTATACTTCAAAAGCAGGTCCACCTCTGCTGTCAAAACCCGCTGGCGTTCCTCTAGCTCCTCCACCAAAGGTTTGGGCCACAGTTCGGGAGGAGAAGGCGGGGTTGCTGCTGCTGGAGAGTGACGAGAGGCTTGTGGCTTTTGTGTCCGGGACCGCTTCTTTGTGGACACAGGGGGAGGTTCGGAGGGGTTTTTCCCCCAGCCTGTGGAGCATAGATGATGGGTCCGTTATGGAGAGAAGGAGGTCTGCGAGCTCTGGATGGCTCCACAGGCTGAGGCATGCACTTGTGTGGCTCCAACCCTAGACTCCTGGGCCGCCTTGGGAGTGCGGGAAACACGAGCCTCCGAAAAGATGTTATGTATGACGTTTAGAGTCCAACACTTCTCCTCACTGAACCCACACCAACTATAATCTGGAAATGCTGCCATGCCAGCGGAAAAAAGCACAATACAGGAGAGAGAAAAAAAAAAGGCAAAACTCACAGCTGCTGGTGCCCACACTGGCAGCACCCTTCTGTCATAAACGCCCTTCAGGGCAGGATAAAAGGCACCACATGCCAGCTGTGAGTTTTCAAATTTTATTATTAGAGAAAAAAAAAGGACAAAAGGACAAACCATAAAAAACCAAAGGCTGGCAGGAAACAGAGGCACAGGTGAAGCCAAAATAGCGGAGGCTAAGGCGAGGAGAGACGCCGGCTTCACCTGGGAACACCAGACGTGGAGCGCACGCTAGGAGAAAGACAAAATAAACACACTTACGTGTGTAGGCGAAGGTAAATCGTTGATAGTTGGTAGTCGGGTACTGCGCCCGACAATGGTGCACAGCCCCTTAAATAAGGCTAAACACAAAATAAGGTAAGTGATAACAGGTGCGGCAAACCTGAGCAGGTAGGAGCAAACAAAGAGACAATTTAGGCCAGCTGAAAATGATGAGAGGATGTCATAAATTGCCCTTCAGAGGCAGGAATGCGAGACCCACGCGCTGAACTGTTAGTGTAGTTTATTAGATTAAAGGATAAACACAAAGTTCCATAAAGTGCTCAAAAACAAAGATGCGAACGAGAGGGAGATTATTTACAAAATACTCACCAGAGCAAAGCAGGGCTCTGGCGGAGATGTGGATGACAAAGCCAAAGCGGCAACAAAGTAGAATGAAAAATAGAGCTTTTAAATAGGGTTCAAAACCTATCACATAATAATTGGCAGGTGTGGGTGCCCAAGCAGGCGGGAGAAGGCAACCGGAGTGGTGGCTCAGTTGGTAGAGCATCCGCCCCACACCCGGGAGGCAGGGGTTCAAATCCCGGCCAGGTCATGCCAAAGACCATATAAAAGTGGAACTTCCTGCTGTCCAGCTTGGTGCTCAGCAATAACGGAATGGAAGAGGGAAATCTGTGCCGGCGCCTTGCATGGCAGCGGCCCTCTGATTCTGCACTGGGGTGTGTGTGATTGACACTGTAGATAGGTAAAGCACAATCTCGTTCTACTGTACATGATTGGTTGTATGGTTGAATGACAATAAGGGTGATTTAATTTAATTTTAATTTAATTTAATACAGAATCAGGATCAGCTGGGTGAGTGAAGGGGAGGCAAACCACAGACTGACAGCTGACAGGGCACGCCCATACGAAGCTTCACGCCCCTGACAGCTGTCAACAGAAAAAAGGACAATACCGGAGATAAGGGGATAACACATCATGCCAAAGTATGCTTATGAATAGACACAGAAAATAAAAATATAACACTAACACAGAAAAATGGCAAGCAGAAAAATACATTAACCCAAAAGGCATGAAGTGCAACAGATGAATAAATAAACAGAAAAAGCCATGAGACCAAGTCTGGTCTCATGTCATGTTCCCTCCTCTGTCGTGAGCCGAGGGCTCACGACAGAGGAAGGAGCAATCAGGGCTGACAACTGACAGGGCCACACCCACGTAGAGCAAAACCCCCAGAAAGCCACCGACAACTGTCAACCCCAAGAGAGAGAAAACACAACAAAAAACAAACATAAAGATATGGCAGAAATGGGAACAGGTAACCTCAAAAATACAGAAAACCAACTATAATAAACATAAATGGGAAAATTAATCATACAGACAACTCAAAATGACAACACAGTACAAAATATGGAGAAAAAAAAAAGGCAGACAACCTGAGCTTGGTGGGGTCCCCCTGCGCTCAGAATGTGACAATCTGCTTTAGTTTGTGAGATGATTGATCCCCGTCTAGAGAGTACCTGAGTTTCACAGATAGGATAACTTATATTTTTCAAAACATGAATGTGTTTGTTGGCAGGGTAAGTATGTACATATTTTTATGAAAGTTAAACTTTAGTTATGAAACCTGATAAGGTGGCTCTGAGGTGATCACTAAGGACCTCTATATGTTTAACCAATCAAAACAGCGTTCCATGATCACTTGATGTTGAGCTGAGCTGCAGGCCACACCCTCTCTGCCTGAGTGCTTTAGATTTGGGTGTGCTTCCCAGCCTGAGAGCAGTTGGTTGATTGCACCAGGTGGGAATGATCTGGTGATTAAGAGCGTTTGGAGGCAGTTACTCACAGGGCAGTGGAGAGTAAGCAGTGTGTGAGAGAAATGGTTGGAGACTTTGGAAAAGACTGCAGGACTAAAGCTTGTTTCAAGCAAGGAAGAAGGAGCCGGTGAGCATTCATTTGTGATATGTCTTTGCAGCTGCATTTGAAAAGCAATATGATTAAGTTTAGGTTAAATGTGATGTGTTTAAAAATCGTGTGTTTAAAATGTCATATATTTATAAAATCATGTGGGTTTAAAAGTATAGTTAAAATGGAGTGTATTTTAAGAGTTTAAAAGTTAAAAGCTGTTAAAGTTGTAAGGTTAAAAATCATTATTGAACAGTGTTTTAAGATGTGTTTAGTATTTGGGGTGCTTTAGATGTGAGTATTTTCTATTTGTTTCAAGATTGGGTTTTAGTAATTTAAAAACTGAGTATTTGATTTTGGGTTATGTTGATTTATTATGGGTTCTTGGGTTACATTCTCCTTGACCCTTTATTTGTGTTGTATTTAAAGGTTTTTCACCTGTGCTTGGCTGTGCTTGGCCTGTGCTTGGCCTTGATGACTTTACAAAAATAAAAGGAAAGAAAAGGAAAAGCTGAGTCTTGGTCACTGAGTGATTTCCAGTTCTATCTTCCGAAGCAAGCATCCCGTTCAAGTGGGGGGAAACTGCTGGTCAAACCTCACAAGAGTGAGGGCCACTTGACAGTGAAAAACCGCTGTAGAGACTGGAACAGAGAACCCTGAACAGCAACTGGCCAGGCCTGGAAGTCCAGAGGCCTGGTAACACACTGAACAGCACCTTACTCAATCCTGTCGGAAAAGAAGATGGCTGACTCAAAGTCACTGGAGCAGCTTAAAGCCAATAGAACATCTGCAAAGCGGCAATTCTCCCGGCTGGCCAACAACATTGTCCGAATGCATGCCATAATGTCCGAAGAGGAGCTCAGAGACAGTTTCAAAAACTCATAGTTGAGGCCAACAAAGTCATGGAAGCCAATGATGATGTGGAGGCCCAGTACCTTGCAGAGGCGGAGTTGGATGTAGATCCTGAAGAAATTCCCGGGTTGAGCGAGCAGCAAAAGGCCGATATTGGGAAAACTTCAGTGTGAGATGAAACTGAAAGAGCTGAAGGACCTCATCCAAAAGACACTTTGGGCCAACTTTGGAGAGGAGGAACTGATGATGGCGATAAAAGCTGCAGAGGAGAAGGTAAAGAGTGTGATTTCCTTTGAACCCGGTGGAAATAAGGAGGCCTTTGACTTCATGTTTGATTACATGGAAAGTCTGGTTAAGAGGGCAAAAGAGCTATACACACAGTGGAAGTGTTGAGCCCCTCCTATTGAGCAGAAAGACTTCCAGCTGCATGTACAGGAGCTTGAGCAGTTCATTCTTAAGTTGGTGTCAAGAAAAGCAGAGTTTATTCAAGCAAAGGCTAAAGAAGATACCAAAAGAGTTTTGAGTGCAGCTTCCATCTGCTACCCAACATCAGCTATTAGACTGAAGCCAACCTCCCTCCCCAAGTTTACTGGCATCAGGTGAGACTTTCATCGCTGGAAAAGAGACTGGGAGGCCCTTTAGAGGCAAGGAGAACCCACTGGGTCAAAGGAAGTCAAAAAGTTCCAGCTTCTTGACAGTTTGGATGAGAAAGTAATGAGAGATCTTCGGCTGATGACCTACAGTACAGCAGATGACATCTTTCGTGTCCTGGAGAACCGGTTTGGAAGCCAAAGTGCAATCGCTATTGAAATAGTTGAGGAGCTCCAGAGACTTCCAGCTGTCAAAAGTCACCAGCCCAGGAAAATTGTTGAGCTCATCCAAGCTGTTGAGAAAGCCCTTGAAGACCTGAGTGACCTTGGTGACACTGGTGCTTTAAAAAAACCCTCTGGAGACAAAGTCAGTTGAAAGCAAGCTTCCTGATGCATTGAAGAAAGAGTGGCTTCTCTATGCAGCTGAGAGGATCAGTGCCGAACCAGAGAAGCGCTTTGACAGTCTTCTGGCCTTCCTCAAGAGTCAAGAGAGCATCTATGAGCAGTTGGATCAATTGAGGGATGAAGAGCTGCCAAGGAAAGAGACTCGATCTGAGCAAAGGCAAGCCAGAACCAGAGCCTCAAACCAGTCAAGAAGCAATCTCTCAGGATGCGTTGTCTGTGGGGACATCAAGCATAAGAAAAAGCTGTACTTCTGCAAAAAGTTCTGTGTGCTCAAGTTCACAGAGAAGAAGGATGCAGTGCAAAAGCTGGGAGCCTGCTGGAAATGTCTGGAGGTCCATGATGACGACAATCACTGCAAGACTTCATTCCTGTGCAAAAGTCCTGAGTGTGAGGGCAGAAGAGCCACAGACCATCACTACTATCTGTGTCCCAATGCTGGAGCATCCAGAGGCAGCACGGCCCAGAGGAGGAGCAAAGGCAGTACAGTGGGAGGTGGCAATAAGAGGAATTACACCGAGGCCCAGGAAGAATTCTTCAGAAAGCTCTCACCTGAATTAGCCCAACAATGCCGGGACACATTCTGCAACACAGCAGCAAGCACCTCCCATGTCGCAAAGAGTCACTCAAGTCTTCTGGCAGAGAGCGGCCTAGCAGAGTGGCCTGTCATCATGATGCTGCTGGAGGTAACAGCTAATGCTGGGCAGAAAATTGGGACCCTAATCGACCTAGCTTCTGACACCAATTATATCACCCATGAGGCAGCAGGTTGACTTAATCTTAGAAGTGAAGACATCACGCTTGTGGTCCATGGTGTAGGAGGCATGAAAATTTATGTTAAAACAAAGCAGTACCTCCTGAAAATTCGTATTAACACCTCAAGAGGTACTCTCAAGTCCCACCAGCTGATTTGCTATGGTTTAGACAGCATTGCAGATATCCACAGACATGTGTCAGCCAAAAAACTGCAAGAGTTCTTCCCAGATGTCCCGCTCAGTGACCTGGTAAGACCAAGAGAGATCCAGCTCCTTGTAAGTCACAAGGAGGGTCAGCTGGCTCCGCAGAAGATTCGCACAGTGGGGGACCTCGTGCTGTGGGATGGACCAATGGGAAAGACAGTTGCGGGCACTCATCCTGAGCTGTTTGAAGAGGTCACTTTATCAGCCTACACATCAAGAACGCACTTTGCAAGGTCTATGAGAACTGCTGCTGTAAAGTATGAAGAACATACCTGCGCAGTCCCCATTTATCCTCCACAAAGCCAGCAAGCCTCAATTGCCGTCCAGCCTCATCAGTCTAGTTGTGCAGCTACTACTTCCAGTTTCCTCGAGTGGTGGAAATGGGATAGTATTGCCACTGGTTACGTCCCGAGATGTGGGGGCTGTTGCTGTGGGAACTGCCAGCCAGGTGGCAAGGAAATGACCCTCGCTGAAGAAAGTAGGGGCTGGAGGTGGTAAAGAGTGGACTCACATATGTAGCTGCTGATGATCACAGTGAGAGGCCTCACTGGCACACCAGGTACCCCTGGGTAGCAGATCCAGCCTCATTACCAAGCAACAGGAGTGCAGTTGAGGTCACATTCTTCAGGACTGAGGCAGCTGGCTAGGGAGCCAGAGTGGAAGGCTGCCTATGCTGCGCAAATTCATGAGATGGTTGAGCGCCGGGCTGCAATGAAGTTGCCTAAAGATGTCCTTTATGCATGGACTGGTCCAGTATGGTACATCAGCCACCTCATCGCACCCAACCCACACTCCATTACAACTCCGGTGAGACTGGTCTGGAACAGTAGTCAAAAGTGCAGAGGGGTGAGTCTCAATGATCTCTTGCTAAAAGGCCCAGACGTCCTCAATTCCATCCGTGCTATGCTTCTCAAATTCCGGAGGGGAGCTTTTGCTGCGTTGGGAGACATAAAGAAAATGTACAATTCAGTGTGGCTTGAAGACCAAGAGGTGCATTTGCATAGGTTCCTGTGGCGTGGCTCTGAAGAGGAGGAGCTTGGTGAATATACAGTCACGAGAGTTAACATTGGAGATAAGCCAGCAGGTTGTATTGCTCAACTCGCCATGAGAGAGACGGCTAATCTCCCTCAGTTCAGCCATCTTGAGGAAGAGCGTCGAGTGCTACAGGAGGTCAGCTATGTTGATGACTTGTTAACCTCTCATGACAGCTTAGACCAGCTCAAAGTCATTACAGAAAATGTAGAGCAGATCCTGAAAGCAGGAGGGTTCGAGTTGAAGCAATGGGTCTTCTCTGGCCAAAGTAGGAGGGAGTCTGCTGGAAAACAGGAACAGGTGGCTATTCCAAAGACTGTGATCCTGCCGAATCAGCTCAAAGAGGAGGACAATAAAGTAAATAAAGCTCTTGGCCTTGGCTACTCCCTGGAGGATGATAAGCTTTATGTCATGGTTGGGATAAATTTCTCAAAGAGGAAGAGGAAAATGAGACTCGGCCAGGACCTTCAATTGGAGCAGGTGAGAGCCCAGACGCCAGACCCACTGATACGACGAGAGTTACTCAGCCAAGTTTCTGGACTGTATGACCTGATTGGTCTGATGATGCCTGTAAAGCAGAAAGGGACCATTTTGGTTCGGCGATCAAAGATACTTGGGACCTTGCGCTATCAGGAAAGCTCAGAGAAGATGCCATCAGCCTCTTTGAAGAATATGCCCAGCTGAGTAAGGTCAAGTTTCACAGAACTCTGATGCCAGTGGGCACATCGGCTGAACCTAATGCAATCACCTTCTTTGATGGCAGCAGGCATGCTTATGGTGCCATCCTGTATTTGCGGTGGGCCTGTGACCAAGGTTGTACGGTGAGGCTGGTGGAGTCTAAAGCTAAACTAACTCCTTTAGACCATAAGGGGGAAGTAGTCAAGGCAGAGATTTGTGGAGCAGTATTTGCCGCCCGGTTGAAGAAGTACTTTGAGCAACATAGCCGAATTCAAGTCAAGCAATGGTATCACTTTGTTGACAGCCAAACAGTCCTTGGTGCAATTCAACGTGAGAGCTATGGCTTTCAGACCTTTTTCGCCAACAGGATTGGAGAAATCCAAAGCAGCACACAACTTCAGGATTGGTGGTGGATCCCTGGATATCATTGCTGATATCATCATGCGTGGGGCTGGTCCAAAAGATTTGGATGAAAATTCACCATGGCAGCAAGGACCAGAGTTCCTGAGTCTACCAGCTGATGAGTGGCCAATTAAGTCTGCAAAGGATATATCAGCCACTGCCAGAGAGAGTGTTGGAAAAATGCAGAAGAAATCATTTGTTGCTGCACTCACAAGAGCTCAGGTGAAGGAAGAGCCACCAGATCCGGAGCGTCGGAGGCCACCTGCTGGCGCTGCTGTCTGAAACCTAATGGATGAAGGACGGTTCAGCAATTTGACTCACCTGGTTAAGACAGTTGCTCGGGTCTGGAGGGCAGCAAAATGCTTTGCAGCTAAAAATAAGATCCTGGGAACCCCAAAGTGGGAGGCGGTTTCATCAGCCGGGGTCATTACTGCAACGAAGCTCCAAGATGCTTTAAGAGACCTTTTCCTTGCTGCACAAGAGGGTGTGACTTTTCCAACTACCACAATATGGTAGTTGGAAAAGTCTAATGGTAGTCTTCAAAGAGGAAGAAACTGGGCTACTGGTTTGTGGTGGGAGAGTTCAGGCTTTTAATGAAGACAAAGTTGGTGTCCCCCTCAAACCTTACAGTGCCTGGGTCGCAACTCTGTTGGTTTGTGAAGCTCACAGCAAGGGTCATGAGGGAGTGGCTGCAACTCTTTTGAAGATGAGAAAGAGAGCATGGGTCATCAATGGACGAAGAATTGCTCAAAAAGTCATTGAAAACTGTGTGATTTGCAAGAAAGCCAGAGCTAGAAGATGCCAGCAAGTGATGGGTGATCTGCCTCAAGAGAGAACTGGGCCAGCATCCCCATTTGAGTTTACAGCAGATGACCTGTTTGGACCTTATCTGGTCAAAGATGATGTGAGGAAGAGAGTCACATTGAAGGTTTGGGGAGTCGTATTCTGCTGTATGGCCTGTAGAGCAATCCACACAGAGCTGGCCAACAGCATGTCAACTGAAAGCTTTCTGATGGCTTATCAGAGGTTTACAGCAATTCAAGGGCATCCTAAGAAGATTTGGTCTGATCCAGGGACCAATTTTGTCGGTGCAAAGTCTGTTCTGAAAGAGTTGTATCAGTTTTTGGATGGCCTTGACAGGTCTGCTGTGTAGGAGACTTCAGCTCAAAATGGAACCGTCTGGCATTGGAAAATCCAGCCAGCTGATTCACCTCATCGAAATGGCTCTGCTGAAGCAGCTGTTCGTATTGTGAAGAAGGCATTCCAGAGTCTGGGAAGAGACTCAGTGCTTAGTTACAGCGAACTTCAGACAACACTTCAGCTAGCCGCTAATCTTTCACAAGCTCTTGTGTTCCTGAGGTGAGGCCTGCTACATCAGCATCCAAGCATCCTGCCTCCAGCATTCGGAGGGACCTTCAGTCCATATTTCTTCACCGGGACGTCCGACGTTTGGTGGTCCTGCTGCCAGTGGAGGATCAGGCAGGAGGCCCAGGAGGAAATCTCTGAACACTAGTTTACTGTATGCGATCTTTCCAGCGGTTTCCGTGGGAAGATCGAGTGGGAGGTGTTGAGCTGAGCTGCAGGCCACACCCTCTCTGCCTGAGTACTTTAGAGCTGGGTGTGCTTCCCAGCCTGAGAGCAGTTGGTTGACTGCACCAGGTGGGAATGATCTGGTGATTAAGAGAGTTTGGAGGCAGTTACTCACAGGGCAGTGGAGAGTAAGCAGTGTGTGAGAGAAATGGTTGGAGACTTTGGAAAAGACTGCAGGACTAAAGCTTGTTTCAAGCAAGGAAGAAAGAGCCTGTGAGCATTCATTTGTGATATGTCTTTGCAGCTGCATTTGAAAAGCAATTTGATTATCCATCCATCCATCCATCTTCTACCGCTTTTCCGGAGGTCCGGGTCACGGAGGCAGCAGTTCAAGCAGAGAAGCCCAGACTTCCCTCTCCCCAGCCACCTGCTCCAGCTCTTCAGAGGGGATACCAAGGTGTTCCCAGACCAGCAATTTGATTAAGTTTAGGTTAAATGTGATGTGTTAAAAAATTGTGTGTTTAAAATGTCGTATTTTTGAGGACTTCCGGTCTGGACACCATGGTGATAGCAGCTTAACGCTGAAGCTCCCAGACCTAATCTAGGAAAATATCTTGAAAATCAGATTTAACGGAGTTTTGGAAGAGTGAAAATCAAAAGACAAAATCATCATGCCTAAAGGAAAACAGAAGAAATCGACATTTTCCAGGCCAGGACACGCATCGGCCGAAGAATCTGAACCGGAGGATTTCCATTCAGAAGACGAGGAGCTGAATGTAGCTAACAAGAAGGTTAGCTTGAAAACGTTATTTGAAGAATTATGACAATTTCGCCGAGAGGTTTGGGCCGAATTTCGTAATTCAGAGAAGAATTAAAAAGGACAAACAGCAGAGTGGACCAGGCTAGAGGCTAAGCTAACTGACCAAGAAGGAAGACTGAGAAGAGATAACATAAGAATTCATGGTCTGAAAGAAGGAGCTGAGGATGGTTTCAACACAATGGCGGAATGCGTGGACTCTTTACTGAGAGAGAAGTTGGATATTCCCCAAACCACCGACTTGAAGATAGAAAGGGCCCATCATACATTAGCCCCTAGGCTGGCGGCGGAAGCGCCCCCACGTTCGGTGGTAGTGAGATTCTCCAATTCCAAAATAAAACAAGAGGTTGTAAGACTGGCTTGGCAGAAAAAAGGATTTATGCACCAAGAGAGAAAAGTCTTCGTGGAACACGATTACGCCCCGGAGGTCCTTAAAAAGCGCCGGGAATACAACGACGCCAAAAAGGTGCTACGAGAGAAAAAACTGCGCTTTCAGACGCCATTTCCTGCGAAGTTAAGGGTCTTAAACGGTGAAGAGACATGTCTCTATAATTCGGCGGTAGAAGCAACAGCTGACATGGCGAGAAGAGGGCTCCTGGTAACGGTGTTTAAACCCGCAGCAGACCCGAGCGATAGAATCAAGGCTCAAACGTGGTCCACACAGAGACCTTCAAAATCCACGGGCCAGCAGCGGGAAACCCAGCGCCAGAGCTACAAGGATAAACGGGCCGTTTACAGGAGGGAATAGCGACCTTTTTTTTAGTCAATCTGCACTTCCAACCCCCCTCCTACAAGGTAACAAACATTAAAGGAGATGCAGAATCAGCATGTAGTAAAACATTTCATGGAACAGTCATAATATTAGAAACAAATAAGTCTTTTTTTTTTTTTTTATTTAAGTTTTTGGAAAGGGTATACAGGTCGTTACAGCAATGCAGTGTTTACATTTTCATCACATGTTCCCTTATTTTCTGATATCTGACAACATTGGAAGATTAATTCTTACAACACCCCTTTTTTTTTTTTTAAAGTGAAAGAAAAAGTGAAATTAAAGAGGAAAAAAAACAAAACAAATAACAAAAAAAAACAAACAAACCAGTAAAAAACAAACAAAAAGAAAAAGTAAGTAAATAAAGATAAAAGAGCATCTGAGTAGCATTGGAACAAAGAGCGGAACCATTATTGAAATGGTATTTGTCAAAGATTAGATCTAATGGAAGACACATATGCGGTCCAGGGTTGCCAAAAGTTCATGAACACATCCATGTCCTGTCTCAGTGCGAATGTCAACTTTTCCATCGAGTAAATGTCTTGGATCACGTTAGTCCAATCTTCAGGTGTAGGACAGTCCTTCAACATCCATTTTTTAGTTAGAGCTTTTTTGCTTGCCAATATTAAAACATTGAATAAGTATTTTTCTCCTCGTCTTTCCAGTGAGTCCGGTAGTAAACCCAAATACAAAGTTACAAAAGAAAAGGGAACTGTAATTTTGAATATTTTCCCCAATATTGTCTGTACCTTGGTCCAATATTGGTGGATAACTGGGCATGACCAAAACACATGAAAATGATTTGCAGTCTTTTCACCACACAAGCGCCAACAGTTCAATCCCTTATGGGTAAATTTGTTTTGTGCAGGTGTTCTGAAAAATCTTGCCAAGTTTTTCCATCCAAATTCTCTCCACTGCAGGGATGAGGTACTTTTCCATTGCTGTTTATTTAGCTTTTCCCATATTTCCAGTTGTAAAGTGAAATTCCCCTCTTTTTCCCATCTCTCTTTTATATAAGATGTGTTGTCTCCTTTTAAGTCTTGAAGACCTTGGTATATTTTAGAAATGTATCTGATCCCTGGGATCCCTTTATATGCCATTAAGAAGACCTTCAGAACACCTGACTGGGCCCTTTCCAAAACCTCCTTTTTAAGTATATTGTTTATGTGGTGTCTAAGCTGGAAGAACCTGTAAAGGTCTTGATTTATTAGGCCTTGTTTTTTCAAATCTTCAAAACTTCTTAAGATTTGCCCTTTAAAAAAATCGTAATATTTTATCAGCCCTTTCTCCTTCCACTTTTTAAATCTGGTGTCTGTTTTATTAGGAGTAAAGTCCTGATCATAGGCGATCCATTGCAGAAGTCGATAGGGCTCTTTAGTTTGATTCTCTCTGACTATCTTAAACCAAATTTTTAGCGGGGTCTCTATCCACGGGTTAGTGTTATTCAAAAGCTTAGGTAAGACATTGTTCCCTATTATCGCCTGTAGGGGGATGTCACTTGTTATTTGGCATTCGATCTCCTTCCATTGTGCAGTGTAGACTGGGTTACATATCTCTACTAAAGTTTTAATTTGTGCGGCTTTAAAGTAGTCCCTGATATTTGGCAGCGCGAGCCCACCTTTGTCTTTGTTTAGCTGTAGGGTTCTATATCTGATTCTAGGTCTCTTGCCCTGCCATATGAATCTTGAGATCCTTCTGTCCAGCTCCTGCCATTTTTTTTGGGAGGTTCTACCGGTATTGTTTGGAAAAGGTATAGAAGACATGGAAGTATATTCATTTTGACTGCTTCAATTCTTTGTGCAGTACCCAAGAATGGTATCATATTCCATCTTGCTAGGTCAGATTTTATTTTTGTCACCAGTGGATCATAGTTTAGTTATATAATTTTGTTGAGTTGTTTCGGGATATTGACCCCCAGATATTTCATAGATTCCGACTCCCAGTTAGTTTTGAGTTTGCTTAGTGAATAATGATTTGGGTCATAGTTGAATGTTAAAACTTGGGTTTTATGCATATTTAATTTGTACCCCGATAAATCTCCATACTCTGAAAAAACTGAGGTTAGTTCTGGTAAAGAAGTGTCCGGCTGCCCTAGGTATATTAAAATGTCATCAGCAAAGAGTGCTATTTTATGTTCCTTCTGACCAAGTGTAATACCTTGAATTTTTTGGTTTTGTCTTATCCATTGGCTCAGAGGTTCTATGAAGATTGCAAAGAGCAGTGGAGACAGGGGGCAGCCCTGACGACATCCTCTTTCCAGTTCAAAAGATGATGATAAATTACCGTTAATCCTTATTTTAGCTGTTGGTTTTTTATATAATGCCTGTATAGTTCTAATGAAGTTGTTATGAAAATTGAAACTGGATAAGATTCTATATAGAAAAGACCAGTCAACCGAATCGAATGCTTTTTCAGCATCTAATCCCAATATGACTGCGTTTAAGTTATATTTTTTTATATGATGAATTATGTGTAAAGTGCGTCGAATGTTGTCTTGTGTCTGTCTTTGTCTTATAAAACCTGTTTGGTCTAAATGAATTAGGTCTGTCAGTATATTTTCTAACCTTTTGGCAAGGATAATGGTAAAAAGCTTATAGTCCTGATTTAGTACACTGATTGGTCTGTAGTTGGAGCACTCTAGTTTATCCTTTTCAGGTTTAGGTATAACTGCAATGACCCCTTCTCTCCAGGAGGGGGGGATTTCCCCTGTGTGGAGGACATAATTAAATGTTTTCAGGAGGAGAGGAGATAGTTGCTGTTTAAAGGTTTTGTACCACTCTGCTGTATAGCCATCAGCTCCTGGGGATTTGTTAGCTTTAAGTTTCATAATTGCTTTTTCCAATTCTTTAGGATGTATTTCTGACAGTAGTGTTTTATTTTGTGACTCCGTAAGTTGGGGAAGGTTTAATGTGTTTAGGAATGCCTCGGATGCGTTTTTATGTTTTTTGTGGGAGTATAAGTTCTTATAGTAATTCTCGAAGTTTTTAAGAATATCCTGAATTCTGAATTTTATTTCCTTTGATACTGGGTCTCTGATTTTGTAGATTGCTCTTTCTGTTTGATGTTTCCTCAATTTATAGGCTAGCAATTTTGCCGATTTACTGCCTGCTTCATAGTATTTTTGTTTCAGAAATGTAAGTTTCTTCTGGATTTCTATTGTGTAGATCTCATTTATTTGGTTTTTAATTTCCTTAATCTTGAGCGAGTCAGTAGATGAAGAGATCATTTTAAACCCTTGTCTACTGAGTTTATTGTGTTCCACGTCTGTTAGGTGGGTTTCTTGTAAAAGTATTATTCCTGCTTTGTCTTTTTTCATTTTGCCTAGAATCTTGGATCTTTTAACTGGATTCAGGATTCCTTTTACATTATATGAAATTATTTTGGTTACACCCTGTTTCTCCATTGTGTTGTTTTGTTTAGTATAACTGTGTGGTGGCCCTCTTTTGTGCTACTCAGAAACTGAAAGAACATTAAAAACAAGAAAAACATTAAGAACGTAGTGTAAAAAACTTTAAAACAAAAAGCTGTCATAAGAACTTCCTGAGCTGAGGTCTTTTTAAAGACCCTGTAAGAGCCTTGATGGAGTGAAGGCTCTGAGGGAAATTCCTCAAACTCTGTTACGTGTTGAGGGCCCTCTCTTACCACTGAAAGTAGTCCCATGCTTTTAACGTGAGTTTCAGAACCCAATCCAAACTTGTAATGATTTTTTTTTTTTTTTTTCCTTTTATGCCTAAACCCTGTGAAATTGTGTGCACCCTCCCACCCCCATCACATCAAACATTCATGCAAAAACAGTATTTGTTAGTATGAGGAGAACATGTGGATTATTGTCACATTTCTATTTTAACAAGTTTTTTTTTTTTTTTTTTATTACAAAGACTTATTTGTTTCAAATAATATGATTGTTCCATGAAATGTTTTACCACGTGCTGAATATGCATCTCCTTTAATGTTTGTTACCTTGTATGAGGGGGGTTGGATGTGCGGATTGATTCAAGAGAAAAAAAAAAAAAAAAAAAAGGTCGCTATTCCAACCTGAAAACAGATAGTTTATCCGCGACGCTCTGGTGCTGGGTTTCCCGCTGCTGGTCCGTGGATTTTGAAGGTCTTTGTGTTGTCCATGTTTGCGCTTTGATCTTCTGACTCGGGTCTGCTGCGGGTTTAAATACCGTTACCGGGAGCCCTCTTTTCGCCATGTCAGCTGTTGCTTCTTCCGCCGAATTATAGAGACACGTTTCATCGCCGTAGAAGACCCTTAACTTCGCAGGAAATGGTGTCTGAAAGCGCAATTTCTTCTCTCTTAACACCTTTTTCGCGTCATTGTATTCCCTGCGCTTTTTAAGGACCTCCGGGGCGTAATCGTGTTCCACGTAGACTTTTCTCTCCTGGTGCATAAATCCTTTTTTCTGCCAGGCCAGTCTTACAACCTCTTGTTTTATTTTGAAATTGGAAAATCTTACCAACACTGAACGTGGGGGCGCTTCCGCCGCCGGCCTAGCGGCTAATGAACGATGTGCCTTTTCTATCTTCAAGTCGGTGGTTTGTGGAATATCCAATTTCTCTCTTAGTAAGGATTCCACGCATTCTGCCATTGAGTTAAAACCATTTTCGGTTCCTTCTATCAGACCATGAATTCTTATGTTGTCTCTTCTTTGTTTTCCTTCTTGGTCGGTTAGCTTAGCCTCTATAGCTGCTTGTCTTTTGCGTAGGTCTAGCACAGAATCTTCGAGCACTTTTATTCGATCCTCTGTTTCCAAGATTCGGTTCTCGGCCTGGTCCACTCTGCTGTTTGTCCTTTTCAATTCTTCTCTGAATTCCCGAAATTCGGCCGTAACATCTCGGCGAAATCGTCGTAGCTCCTCAAATAGTGATTTCAGGCTAACCCTTTTGTTAGCTATCACCAGTTCCTCGTCTTCTGAACGGAGATCTTCCAGTTCGGATTCTCCGGCCGATACGTGTCCTGGCCTGGAGAATTTCAGTTTCTTCTGTTTTCCTTTAGACATGATGATTTTGTCTTTTGATTTTCACTCCTCCAAAAATCCGTTAAGTTTGATTTTCAAGGTGTTATCCTGGATTGGGTCTGAGAACTTCAGTGTTAAGCTGCAGTCGCCATGGCGTCCAGACCGGAAGT
This sequence comes from Pholidichthys leucotaenia, assembly GCA_020510985.1. Lineage (NCBI taxonomy): Eukaryota > Metazoa > Chordata > Actinopteri > Cichliformes > Pholidichthyidae > Pholidichthys > Pholidichthys leucotaenia. Next base: position 423,692,821 of record CM035841.1, on the reverse strand, counting down.
CCCATAAAACCCAAGTTTTAACATTCAACTATGACCCAAATCATTATTCACTAAGCAAACTCAAAACTAATTGGGAGATGGAATCTATGAAATATCTGGGGGTCAATATCCCGAAACAACTCAACAAAATTATAACACTAAACTATGATCCGCTGGTGGCAAAAATAAAATCTGACCTAGCAAGATGGAATATGATACCATTGAAGCAGTCAAAATGAATATACTTCCACGTCTTCTATACCTTTTCCAAACAATACCGGTAGAACCTCCCAAAAAAACATGGCAGGAGCTGGACAGAAGGATCTCAAGATTCATATGGCAGGGCAAGAGACCTAGAATCAGATATAGAACCTTACAGCTAAACAAAGACAAAGGTGGGCTTGCGCAGCCAAATATCAGGGACTATTTTAAAGCCGCACAAATTAAAACTTTAGTAGAGATATGTAACCCAGTCTACACTGCACAATGGAAGGAGATGGAATGCCAAATAACAAGTGACATCCCCCTACAGGCAATAATAGGGAACAATGCCTTACCTAAACTTTTGAATAACACTAACCCGTGGATAGAGACCCCGCTAAAAATTTGGTTTAAGATAGTCAGAGAGAATCAAACTAAAGAGCCCTGTCGACTTCTGCAATGGATTGCCTATGATCAAGACTTTACTCCTAGTAAAACAGACATTAGATTTAAAAAGTGAAAAGAGAACGGGCTGATAAAATATTACGATTTTTTTAAGGGGCAAATTTTAAGAAGTTTTGAAGATTTGAAAAAACAAGGTCTAATAAATCAAGACCTTTACAGGTTCTTTCAGCTTAGACACCACATAAACAATATACTTAAAAAGGAGGATTTGGAAAGGGCCCAGTCAGGTGTTCTGAAGGTCTTCTTAATGGCATATAAAGGGATCCCAGGGATCAGATACATCTCTAAAATATACCAAGGTCTTCAAGACTTAAAAGGAGACAACACATCATATATAAAAGAGAGATGGGAAAAAGAGGGGAATTTCAATTTACAACTGGAAATATGGGAAAAGCTAAATAAACAGCAATGGAAAAATACCTCATCCCTGCAGTGGAGAGAATTTGGATGGAAAAATTTGGTAAGATTTTTCAGAACACCTGCACAAAACAAATTTACCCATAAGGGGTTGAACTGTTGGCACTTGTGTGGTGAAGAGACTGCAAATCATTTTCATGTGTTTTGGTCATGCCCAGTTATCCACCAATATTGGACCAATGTACAGACAATATTGGGGAAAATATTCAAAATTACAGTTCCCTTTTCTTTTGTAACTTTGTATTTGGGTTTACTACCCGACTCACTGGAAAGACGAGGAGAAAAATACTTATTCACTGTTTCAATATTGGCAAGTAAAAAAGCCCTAACTAAAAAATGGATGTTGAAGGACTGTCCTACACCTGAAGATTGGATTAACGTGATTCAAGACATTTACTCGATGGAAAAGTTGACATTCGCACTGAGACAGGACATGGATGGGTTCTTGAACTTTTGGCAACCCTGGATCGCATATGTGTCTTCCATTAGATCTAATCTTTGACAAATACCATTTCAATAATGGTTCCGCTCTTTGTTCCAACACTACTCAGATGCTCTTTTATTTTTATTTATCTATTTTATTTGTTTGTTTGTTTGTTTTTTGCTCTTTTGTTTTGTTTGTTTGTTTTTTTATTCTCTTTAATTTCACTTTTTCTTTCACTTTAAAAAAAAAAAGGGGGTGTTGTAATAATTATTCTTCCAATGTTGTCAAATAGCAAAAAATAAGGGAACATGTGATGAAAATGTAAACAATGCAATGCTGTAATGACCTGTATACCCTTTACAAAAACTTAAATTAAAAAAAAAAAAAAGTCATATATTTATAAAATCATGTGGGTTTAAAAGTATAGTTAAAATGGAGTGTATTTTAAGAGTTTAAAAGTTAAAAGCTGTTAAAGTTGTAAGGTTAAAAATCACTATTGAACAGTGATTTAAGATGTGTTTAGTATTTGGGGTGCTTTAGATGTGAGTATTTTCTATTTGTTTCAAGATTGGGTTTTAGTAATTTAAAAACTGAGTATTTGATTTTGGGTTATGTTGATTTATTATGGGTTCTTGGGTTACATTCTCCTTGACCCTTTATTTGTGTTGTATTTAAAGGTTTTTCACCTGTGCTTGGCCTTGATGACTTTACAAAAATAAAAGGAAAGAAAAGGAAAAGCTGAGTCTTGGTCACTGAGTGATTTCCAGTTCTATCTTCCGAAGCAAGCATCCCGTTCAAGTGGGGGAAACTGCTGGTCAAACCTCACAAGAGTGAGGGCCACTTGACACTTGACTTGAGTTTGATCAATGAGCTGCATCAGATGTGGGAGAAGGATCAGAAAGGCAGGGCCTATTTTACAATTCAAAAATCTGTTTCAACAATGAATTATTAAGAAAGAACCAAAAGGGAGGAGGTCATCATGACAAGACTCCGAGTGGATCACACAAACTTACATAGTACATTATTTGTTATAGGAAAAAGGAATAATAAGATAAGATAAGCCTTTATTAGTCCCACAATGGGGAAATTCCAGGATTGCAACAGCACAGGGATAACAACACTCAGAGCAACAATCAGAAGACAAGAAAAAACAAGAGCAGCGAGTATACATATGTACATATAAATATATAGACACACAGTGCGGAGCATTGTAGCTAGATGGAATAAATATATAAATATATAAACACACACAGTGTGGAGCATTGTCGCTAGATGGAATAAATATATAAATATATAAACACAGTGCGGAGCATTGTAGCTAGATGGAATAAATATATAAATGCACAATGCGGAGCATTGTAGCTAGATGGAATAAATATATAAACACACACAGTGTGGAGCATTGTCGCTAGATGGAATAAATATATAAACACACAGTGCGGAGCATTGTAGCTAGATGGAATAAATATATAAACACACAGTGCGGAGCATTGTAGCTAGATGGAATAAATATATAAATACACAGTGTGGAGCATTGTCGCTAGATGGAATAAATATATAAACACACACAGTGCGGAGCATTGTAGCTAAATGGAATGAAACAGCATAACCGTCTGCTTAGTTATCCTACATGGAATGATTATGTACCCATACGTGTTGTCGCCCTCCGTAGCGACCGGTATTTTCCTAGTTGTATACCGGAGGGGACCATTGTGTAAGTCTACTGCATCTTTTGCATTCAATACTATTAGGTTGTCACGTCTTTTTGCTATCTCTGCGAGCAGCCCTGCTTTATTTATTTATTTAGCGAATGCAAAGTCCTCAAGCCAAGCAGTTGCCTCCTGGTTTGCTGTATGGAGGGTGTGTAATCCTCCTTCCAGTCTTTGGAGCGGGCAAGCCTCTATGATGTGTTCCATTGTTTGCTCCTCTCCACATGCGCACAGTGGGCTAGGGCTACTGCCCCATCTGTGAAGGCTGGCCAAGCAGGGGCCATGTCCAGTCCTGAAGCGATTGAGTGTAGACCACTGTCTCCTTGGGAGGTTGGTGCCCGGGACCTGTTGGTTGGGGTTTGTCACCAGGTGTTTGTTTGGGACCTCCTTGGCCTCCCATTCCTCTTGCCAAGCTGTCTGGATGGTGAAGTCAGCTGGGGGAGGGTTTTTCCAAATCGGCTGTCTGGATGGAAGTCGGGCAGTGGGTGGGGTGTAGATATCTGCATAGATTGGTAAGTGAGGAGAATCTTTGGCTTTTTGAAGCATCCTTTGAGTTAGTGCTGCTCGCCGGATGTGTGGGGGGGCTATGTTTGACAGTACAGGGAGCCAGGGGAGTGGTGTTGAGCGGATTGTCCCAGTTATGGTTCTCATGGTTGTGTTGAGCTGGGTGTCTACGTGGTGTGTGTAGGATGACCTGGACCAGACAGGGGCACAATATTCTGCTACAGAGTATGAAAGGGCCAGTGCTGAGGTGCGCAGGGTGGAGGCTGCCGCCCCCCATTTTGCACCAGTGAGCTTGCAGAGCAGGTTGTTTCGTGCCTTCACCTTAGCAGCCATCCCCTTTAAATGTTCCTTGAAGGATAGGGTCCTGTCAAGGGTCACTCCAAGGTAAGTTGGATTCGAGGCATGCTTAAGCTTTAGTTCTCTGGCAGCTTTTACATTGTGGAGATGGAATACACTGGAGACGGTTTTTACTGAGCTTGGTTTTAGGTGCCAGGTTTTGCAGAACTGGTCCAGTTTGGCAAGATCTTCCGTGAGCACCCGTTCCAGTGGCTCAAAGCCTGGTGCTTGGAATGCCAAACAGATGTCGTCTGCATAGATGAATTTGCGGGATTTTGTAGTGGGCAGGTCGTTTATGTAGAGGTTGAACAGGGTTGGAGCTAGAACTGAGCCTTGTGGGAGTCCGTTTTTCTGCGTTCTCCATGCGCTTGTGTTCTGACCGAGGTGGACTCTGAACCTTCGGTTGGTCAGCAGGGTTTTTATAATTACTGATGCCCAGGCGGGGATCGCCTTTGCAAGTTTCAGGAGGAGGCCTTTGTGCCAGACCGTATCATAGGCAGCTGTAAGATCGAGAAACACAGCCCCTGTCTTCAGTCTGCTCTCGAAACCATTTTCGATGAAGGTGGTTAGGGCCAGTACTTGTTCTCCTGTGCTGCGGTCCTTGCGGAAACCTGCTTGATCCACACTTAGAATTTCCTCTATTCCTGGGGAAATACGTTGCAGTATTAGGCGCGCCATGATTTTATAAGGAACGCTGAGTAGGGAGATTGGGCGGTAGCTTGCTGGTAGTTTGTGGTCTTTGCCAGGTTTTGGTATAGCAATGACCTTTGCTGTCCGCCATTTCTTTGGGATCGAGTTTGTTTGTATGATCCTTGTGTAGAGTTGTGTCAACCAGGTTAGGGCTCGGGGGCCAAGATTTTTCATGAATTCTGGGAAGATGTTATCATATCCTGCTGCCTTTCCACATTTCAGGCCCTGTAGGACTTTCTCCAGTTCAGCAGCCTCGAAGGGTTCAGGGTTCGTTTTCTCTACGGGCATTTTTTGGTGTTTTTTTTAGCTCAGTTGTAACTGCTCTTCTGGTGTCTTTGTCTTGGGGTGCTTTGGCGATGGTCAGTAGGTGGGATGCAACTTGGTTGGGTGTGACAGATGCTCGGCTTTGGCTAGGGGGCTTCTGTGCAGCTCCTAGGCGACGGATGAGGCTCCAACATTTCCTGCTAGAGTGGGTAAAGCTCCGGTCAGCAACTGTCTCCTCCCGTTTCTTTCGCCGGGCTGTACTTAGCAATTCAATGAGATGGTCTGCTATCTCTGGGTCCCCTGATGTTTGATAGGATTGTAGGAGGGCAGCGTTTTCTCCATCCAGGCATGGGACATAGAGGGGTCAGTAGCCTCGTGGGATTGCAGTGTGAGCAGCCTTGAAGACTGCGCTGCAGAAGCGGTTGTATGCTTCATCTACAATGATGGTGTGGAGTGGGATGGTAACAGCACTCCAATCCAGGGTTTCACTGAATTTCTTCCAGTTGGCTTTGCGGAAGTTCCAGCGCATCTTCCTTGGGCTGTTTATGACTGGAAGTTGTAGGCCAATGTGTACAAGCAGGGGCCGGTGTTGGCTGTGTGGAAAATCGTCAAGAATGAGGATCTGTGTAGGATATGGCGTCCCATTCAAAGAGCTGACCCAGCACAGGTCAGGAGAACAGTCCTTCTTCCACCTAGCAGAGTGGAAGGTTCCTCTTTGTTTGGGGTCGTGTATCAGAGTGAGATCATTTCTAGATGCCCATTCTGAAAGTACCTCCCCGTCACTATCTACTGCTGGGTACCCCCAGTCAGGGTGATGGCTGTTAAAGTCCCCCACATAGATGGCAGGGTGGGGTAGGGTGGGTAAGACCTGCAGATCCCAGTTGGCACTAGGGGGCTTGTACACATTGACAATATGGAAGCCACCAATGGTTATGGTGTCTGAGAAATGTGTTGTTGTCAGGTGGTTTACTTCAACTATGTCAGAACGCACATAGGTGGCACGTCCATGTTTGGCATGTGGAACATAGCACAGGAGGTCAAAGCCATTGATGGTGTAGCGGCCAGCTTCCTCTGTGCCAATATGAGTCTCTTGGAGGCTGATTACATCAATCGAGTGTTGGAAGGCGAGGACTTCGATAAGGCTTCACTTGGCTGCAGATAGGCCTTCAACGTTTAGTTGTAGTATGTGAAGGGCAGGTCCTACTGCAAGGTGCTCTCGGGGCTGTTTGCTTTCGGCTTTGGGACTGTGACTAGGATTCTTCTTTGACTTGGCACTGAGGCGTTGTCTCTTCGAATTTAGTCTGCTGGTAGGATCATTAGCTTCCCCGGGCAAGCCCGGGTACTGGCGGAGGGCGCAACGAAAACGCTGATCCATTGCCCTCCAGCAGCCCTGCTTAGGTTGTACAGTCTGACAGCCGTAGGTAGGAAGGACCTGCAAAACCTCTCTGTTGTGCACCTAGGATGATGTAGTCTGCTGCTAAATGAGCTCCTCAGTGCATTCAGTATGTCCTGCATAGGGTGGAACTCGGACTCCAGCAGAGATGACAGTTTAGCCACCATCCTTCTCTCTCCCATCTCCTCCACTGGGTCAAGGCGTTGCCCCAGGACAGAGCTAGCTTTCTTGATCAGTTTGTTCAGTCTCTTCCTATCGGCTGCTGTAACGCCACTGCCCCAGCAGACCACTCCAAAAGTGATGGCTGATGATAATGATAATTGTGCACACTGTGGCTGCAAAGAAAATGTCAGTCATATTCTTTTTAACTGCTCATTGTATTCAGCTGAACGAGAAGCACTGCAGGAGAGGATACATGAGATAGGATAGGACTGGAATTTAGTGGGGGTTCTGGGATCAGACGGAGAGGGAGTAGGAGCAACCAGGAAGGCTCTGTTTAGATTTATAAATGATACTGGACTTATAAGAAGAATATAGGTTTCATAGGAACTAGGATAACGTGACATTATGCTGCATACTTTTGTACAGTAGATGGCGGCATGCACATATAAGCTGTTTGCAATCCGCCAGTAAACCAAGAGAAGAAGAAGAAGAATGAGCTGTGTCATTGTTGAAAGTAACCGTAAAGAAAGATGGGCTGACAATGTTGCAATTTCATCAGCTAGGTAAGCATAATAATGTTATATTTATGTCCCTGTCTTTTCTTTTCATGTTACAGAACTCCATAGTTAATATTACAACTAGTGATGGCCAAAATGAGGCTTTCTGGAGGACTTGAGGCCTTTCATCAAAATGGCTCATATAGACGAGGCCTCATGTGGGACTTCATTTTCTCTACCAGGCCATCTAGTGGACAAAACGTATACAACATGCTGATTTTTAGAAGGGCATTATTGGTTTAATATGTATTTTTTTCAATTTCAATAAATGTGCTGTCTTTTAAGAAAAATCAATGATCATAAGGGAAAAAGAAATAATAAAGCTGGGGTGACTCCAGTGAATGTGCCTGTGTTACTTTGTGTGCTTGTACTACTTATCCATTTTTAAGACATAATAAATTTTCAACAGTCTTATACTGTCCCAGTATATTCAACTCTGGCCTTATTCTTATGCAGGGCACAATAGCAATAGTGCCTTAGCATAATGATGCGTAATAATGATCCATGTGGGGAGCGAGAAATGAAGAAGCTGAGTGATTTTATAAATCAGATTTAATGTCGGCTCCACATCCCCAACATGTCTCATCCCAAGGCAGAAGCAGAAAGAGGCTGATCGCAGTCAGACCCCCATACTTATGCATCACACAACAAAAGCCAACACATTATGCATTATACCACAAAAGCCAACTTCACACGTCCTTGTCATATCCTTCCGATGTCCTCCCGTTCCTTCGTCTGACCCCCGGGGGTCAGGAAGTCTTTTCAGGTCTGCACCGCCGCTCTCATCCCAAGGCAGAAGCAGAAAGAGGCTGATCGCAGTCAGACCCCCATAATTATGCATCACACAACAAAAGCCAACACATTATGCATTACACCACAAAAGCCAACTTCACACGTCCTTGTCATATCCTTCCGATGTCCTCCCGTTCCTTCGTCTGACCCCCGGGGTTCAGGAAGTCTTTTCAGCTCTGCACCGCCGCTTCTCCATCTCCTCGTTGCTCCCTGCAGGCGGTGGAGACTCATTGTCCTCTTCTGAGACGTGAGGTCATTCCACACATATAATTACAACACATCCCCCTGTGTCTATCATATGCAGGAATGGATACATGAACTACAGCCCCCCCCCCCCAAACGTCTAAGAAAAGGACAATATATGTAGGTTCGCAGACTATGATGACATCACCGGCATAACTATACAAGTTGATCACGTTAAAAAACACAGTGATAATAACAGTACAGTCTATGCCCCCTGTCCGCCTTAAAACTGTTATGATAACCCCGACAGCATATCTTAAAACACGTTATCACGTTCACATCAGTCTGTGTGTCGTCTGGGTTTCAACAGTCTACCGAATCTGCTGTACGCCTGCCTCGGCATCCCAGCAGCGCTGTCTTGTAAGGGATCTGCAGCTTGAAGAAAAAAGTGGTTATTTGATCCCTGCGGGGGTTTTGGGACATGTCCCTTGGGAGGTCTACCACGTCGAGGTGCTCTCGCCACCCGTGCAGGTTCATCGCTCAACATGAAGGCAGGCTTGAGTCTGTCAATGCTGACTGTTTCTTTTCTGTCCCCCAAATCCAGCACAAAATGCTTAGCACCAGGTTCCAGCACTCTAAATGGGCCATCATATGGTGGGCGGAGGGTTGGCTTTAAAGCGTCGTGCCTAACAAAAATGAACTCGGCATTTTTTAAAGCCTGGGGAACAAAAACCCGCGGAAAAGTGTGATGAACCGGTCCCGGGAGCATGTCCGGTCCCGGGAGCATGTCCGCTCCCGTGCTGCTTAGTGGTCTCAGAGCTGAGAGGCGCCCCGGCTCTGGCTGTTCTGGTAAGAATTCACCGGGGAGCCTGAGAGGTTGCGCAAACACTAACTCTGCTGGGGAGGCGTCTAGATCCTCCTTGGGTGCAGAACACAACCCCAATAAAACCCACGGTAGTTTGTTAACCCAATTTGCATCCGTTAGTGACGCTCTGAGGGCAGCCTTCAAAGACCTATGAAAATGCTTGCATAAACCGTTAGCCTGTGGGTGATACGCGGTAGTGCGATGGATTGACGCCCCTAAGCTGCTGGCCATCGCAGACCAGAGCTCTGAGACAAACTGAGGACCCCTATCGGACGTGATATCTGACGGGACCCCGAAACGTGCCACCCAGGTCGTTAAAAAAACGCAAGACACTTCTGCGGCCGTAGTTGACGTCAGCGGAACCGCTTCTGGCCAACGTGTGGTTCGGTCCACCATTGTCAAAAGATGTGTGAACCCCTGCGACGATGGTAGGGGGCCTACGAGGTCGACATGCACATGGTCAAACCTCCTGGCCGGAATTGGGAACGGTTCTAAAGGAGCTTTCGTGTGTTTGTGAATTTTGGCGCGCTGGCAAGACATGCATGTTCTTGCCCACTCCTTTACGTGCTTGCGCAGGCCCGGCCAAACAAACTTCTCCGCCACCATTTTCAACAAAGCGCGCACTCCCGGGTGCGCCAGGGAGTGAATCGAGTCAAAAACACGGCGGCGCCACGCAGCCGTGACTACCGGGCGAGGTCGCCCGGTTGACACGTCGCAGATTAAGGGGGGCACACCATCACACAAACCCCTGCTCTCCAGCCTTAACCCTGTTGGTCCAGACTGGAGCGCGTGCACGTCCGCGTCACTGCCTTGTTCCGCTGCCATGGCTGCGTAATCTATCCCTACATGGACTGGGGCCGCGTACGCTTCCGTGTTGGGCTCGCGCCCTGCGGCTGTGGTAGTATGATCTGTCTCCGCATGCCCTGACGATGTCACGGCGCGGGAGAGGCAATCTGCCACCACGTTGAGTTTGCCCACTACGTGCCAAATGTCTGTGGTAAATTCCGAAATGGCGGCCAGCTGCCTTTGTTGCCGGCCCGACCAAGGCTCTGAGATTTTAGACATCGCAAAAGTGAGTGGTTTATGGTCGACAAAAGCCGTGAAACGCCGACCTTCCAGCCAAAACTGGAAATGGCGGATGGCTAAATGAAGTGCTAACAGCTCTCTGTCAAAAGTGCTGTATTTGCACTCGGTCTCGTTTAGGGATTTGCTAAAAAAAGCTAGCGGTTGCCAAACCCCGTTAACGTGCTGCTCCACGACCGCCCCTATGGCCAAATCTGATGCGTCCGTGGTAAGCGCTATGCGGGCCGAGGGGTCGGGGTGGGCCAAAAGCGCGGCGTCAGCCAGGGCTCTTTTTACTTCCGCGAAAGCGCGTTCCCGCTCCGGGGACCACGCGACTGCGCTGGAGGGCTTTTGCCTTCTAAGCACGGCGTATAACGGCTGCATGAGCTGAGCTGTGCGGGGTAGGAAACGGTTGTAAAAATTTACCATTCCCAAAAATTCTTGCAGCGATCTGACCGTTTGTGGTCGGGGAAAATCTGCCACTGAGCGCACCTTATCGGGCAATGGGACTGCCCCTTCTGGGGAAACGCGGTGTCCCAAAAAATCAATCTGTGCCACACCGAATCGGCACTTGGTTGAGTTAATTATTAACCCGTGCTCTTCCAGCCTCTGAAAAACTGTAGTGAGGTGATTTTCGTGTTCCTCCTCGGACGCGCTGGCGACTAAAATATCGTTGAGGTAGATAAACACGAAAGGAAGGTCGCGTAACACAGCGTCCATCATACGCTGAAACGTTTGCGCTGCGCCTTTCAGGCCAAAAGCCATGCGCAGCAACTCGAAAAGACCAAAAGGGGTTATTACAGCCGTTTTAGGGACGTCCTCAGGTCGGACTGGGACTTGGTGGTAGCCGCAGACCAGGTCTATTTTAGAAAAAATACGCGCACCCGCCAGATGTAGTGAAAAATCTTGGATGTGCGGGATTGGGTAGCGGTCATGAGCTGTAGCATTGTTTAATCTGCGATAATCGCCGCAAGGTCTCCAGGAGCCATCAGCTTTTGGGACCATATGCAGTGGCGAAGCCCATGGGCTTTTCGAGCGCAGAATAATGCCCAGCTTTTCCAGGCTGGCGAACTCGTCGTGTGCTATGGCGAGCTTGGTCGCGTCTAAGCGCCGAGCTTTAGCGAACACCGGGGGGCCCGTTGTGGGGATGAAGTGCTCCACCCCGTGTTTCGCTATTGTTGCCGAAAATTTGGAGACTGTGAGTGCTGGAAATTGGGTGAGGAGTTTGTCAAACTTACCTCCTGCTGTGGCAACGCTGGCCTGCACGGGTGGTGGGGACACTCGAGCTGCACAGGGGATAGAAGAGAATGACAGTGCATTGATTAAGCGTCTGTTTGCAAGATCAACCAACAACCCATGTGAACATAAGAAATCAGCCCCTAACATGTTGAAACTCACCGCCGCTACAATAAAGGTCCACTCATAAGTGCGGCCGTGTAAGGACAGAGACAAGGTCTTTTCACCATAAGTGCTGATGATTGAGCCATTCGCTGCCATTGCCCCGCTGCCGCGGGGTCCAACCACCCGGTCAGCGTAGGACGGGGTGATGAAGCTCCTTTGAGCTCCGGTGTCTATGAGGAAATGCCGCCCGGAGCCTTCATCAGTTATGTAGAGCAGCTTGTTGGCTTCGCCGAGAGCCGTAGCTGCTAACGGTTCCTGGCTTGGGAGTTTCCCGAGCTCTTGAAACTGCAAGGTGGTACACACTTGTATGCCCTCTCAGCGAATCGCCAGTGGTAGTAACAGAGGTCGTCTCATCTGTTGTGTCGCGGCCGCGTCGCTGCCATGGTGGGCAGGGTTTGTTCCGTTGCCTCTGGCTCCCTGATGTCCTGGGCTCCTGCACCGAGGTCTGCCGCTGCTGTTGTGGCCATCTGCTCGCCGCAGGCGTTGAGGAGTCGCTGTGCTTCTCGGGCAAGCGCGCGGAAGTCCTGCTGGGTCTTACAACTCATGCTGGCCAGAGTCCCTCTCATGTGCGTCGGGAGAGTGCTGAGGAAGATGTGCTGAAAGAGCAAGTTGTCATTGTCTGTCTCTCTCAGCTGAAGCATGTCTTCCATCAGGGCCAACGGTCTGCGCCCACCATGGCTATATATCGCCAGTAGTCTCTTGGCCCTTTCCTCGGCCGAGGGAACAAAGCTCTCAATGAGAGTAGCCTTCAGCTCTTCGTACTTGTCGCTGGCGGGCGGCTGCTGTATCACGCTCCGCGCGCATTGCGCTGTGGCGGCGTCGAGCCTGGCGACGACGTGGTAGAACTTGGTTTCGTCCGTCGTCACCCCTACGAGCGCGAACTGTGCCTCAGCCTGCTTGAACCACGAGTTCGGGTCGTTCTGCCAGAATTCTGGGAGCTTAATGGCGACGGCGCTTGCTTGGGCCGCCCCCGACGAGTCTGCAACGGGAGAACGCCTTTCGTCCATTCTCATGTCTGGTCACCAATGTGGGGAACGAGAAATGAAGAAGCTGAGTGATTTTATAAGTCAGATTTAATGTCGGCTCCACATCCCCAACATGTCTCATCCCAAGGCAGAAGCAGAAAGAGGCTGATCGCAGTCAGACCCCCATACTTATGCATCACACAACAAAAGCCAACACATTATGCATTACACCACAAAAGCCAACTTCACACGTCCTTGTCATATCCTTCTGATGTCCTCCCGTTCCTTCGTCTGACCCCCGGGGGTCAGGAAGTCTTTTCAGGTCTGCACCGCCGCTCCTCCATCTCCTCGTTGCTCCCTGCAGGCGGTGGAGACTCATTGTCCTCTTCTGAGACGTGAGGTCATTCCACACATGTAATTACAACACATCCCCCTGTGTCTATCATATGCAGGAATGGATACATGAACTACAATCCAAGCTCTTTGAAACACAACAGACACTTCACCTTACAAATAAAAATAAAATGACAACAATGATACAGCTGGGATTCAAACCCAGGACTCCCACTTGTAGTGCAGATGCTTAACCACTAAGCTATCACCTTAGCTGAATTAAATGTCCACTATTTGTGGAAAATACATTAATGGGAGAAATGCGCTTAAAATGTTCCCAAACTTTTTGCTGCTGCCTCCATGTGAAAATTGGCTGTGACAAATCCCTTACACAGTCAAACATGACAACACAAAACGGGAGGGACGGGGATTTCCACTGGGTATCGCTGCTCAATTGCTCTTGACCAATTCAATTCAATTCAACTTTATTTATATAGCACCATATCACAACAAAAGTCATCTCATAGACTTTCAAATGTAGGGGAAACCCCACAATTGCAGAAAGACCCCAGCAATCAGGCGATCCCCTGTGAGCAAGCACTAGGCAACGGTGGAGAGGAAAAACTCCCTTTTAAAAGGAAGAAATCTCTAGCAGAACCAAGCTCAGGGAGGGGCAGTCATCTGCTGCGACTGGCTGGGGGGTGAGGGGATAGAGAAGATGACAAGAACAGACATGTAGAGAGCAAACATTAACAGAGAGAAGCTGAGTACATTATTAGAGGTCACCCAGCAGTCTAAATCTATTAACAGCAAAACAAAGGGAGGGTTAAAAGACACAGGATCATTCCCTAATCATAGGCTATATTGAAGAGGAAGGTTTTTACCCTATTCTTAAAAACAAAGATCGAGTCTGACTCCCGAACCCAAATTGGTAACTGGTTCCACAGGAAGGGAGCTTGATAGAAGAAGGCTCTGCCTCCCATTGTACTTTTGGAGATTCTAGGTATTACAAGTAATCCAGCATTTTGTGAGTGTAGTGCTCTGTTAGGATGATAGGGTAATATCAAATCTTTGATATAAGAGGGGTCCTGATTATTAAGAGCTTTATAAGTGAGAAGAAGGATTTTAAACTTAATTCTAAACTCTATGGGAAGCCAATGAAGGGAGGCCAGAACCAGAGAGATATGATCTGTCTTTCTAGTACCTGTTAAAACTCTTGCTGCAGCATTTTGGATCAATTGAAGACTTTTTAAAGATATTTTAGGACAACCTGATAATAACGAGTTACAATAATCTAATCTAGAGCTAACAAAAGCGTGGATCAATTTCTCGGCATCACTCAGAGACAAGATGCTCCTAATCTTGGCAATATTACATAAATGATAGAAGGCAGTCTTAGAAACAAATTTAATATGTGAATTAAAAAACAGATCTTGATCAAAAATAACTGCAAGGTTCCTCACAGAACTATTCAGAGTAAGAGTAGCCACATCCCAATTAAGAGTTTGATTTGGAAAGGTATTTCTAAGGTTTTTTTGGACCAACAAGAATGACTTCAGTCTTATCTGGGTTTAATAGCAGAAAATTACAAGTCATCCAAGTTTTGATTTCCTTAAGACAGGCATCTAACTTTTTTTTTTTTTTTTTTTTTTTTTTTTTTTTTTTTTGTTACTTATTTGTACCCGTAGGTAGACTTGGTTTGCAGTCTGGTGACAAGCCACCGGCTGCTGGTCGCTGCGTGCGCGAGCGCCCTAAACCTACATGTTTTTGGTATGCGGGAGGAAACCGGAGAAATCCCGGAGTAAACCCGCGCAACATGGGGAGAACATGCAAACTCCACACAGCTCACTGTTGGTCGGGGGCTGGGATCGAACCCACGATCTCATGATCCCCGCGATCCCCCGGCCGAGGGTAAACTGTGCTGCCACAGTGCTAAACCACTGCGCCACCGTGCAGCCCACTCAGCTTGGCTCAGCTTGGCACTTAACTTGGCTAATTGATTACAATCATCAAGCTTCATTGACAGGTATAATTGTGTGTCATCTGCGTAACAATGAAAATGTATACAGTGCTTTCTAATGATGTTACCTAACGGAAGCATATATAAACTAAAAAGAGTAGGGCCTAACACAGATCCCTGTGGAACTCCATGACTGAGCTTAGAGTTGGAAGAAAACTCATTATTGATTTGAACAAACTGAAGTCGATTGGACAAATAAGATCTACACCACTGCAGTGAAGTACCATTTAGTCCAACAAAGTGTTCTAATCTATCAAGTAGAATATCATGATCGATAGTATCAAAGGCTGCACTAAGATCTAAAAGGACAAGTACAGAAACAAGTCCATTATCAGATGCGATAAGAAGGTCATTAGTGACCTTCACTAAGGCTGTTTCAGTACTATGATGAATTCTGAACCCAGACTGAAACTCTTCAAATAAACAATTTCCCTGTAAGTGGTCAAATAATTGTGTAGCAGCAACTCTTTCTAAGATTTTTGAAATGAAAGGCAGATTAGAGATTGGTCAATAGTTAGCTAAAACTCCTGGATCAAGCGTTGGCTTTTTAAGTAAGGGTTTAATTACAGCAATTTTAAAAGCCTGTGGTACATGACCTAAGGTTAAAGAAGAATTGATTATTTGAAGAATACGGCTACCAATAAATGGGAAGACTTTTTTTTAAATAAGCTGGTAGGAATAGGGTCTGAAAGACAAGTTGAAGGCTTGGATGAGGAGATTATTTTATCTAACTCCAAAAGGTCAATTGGAGTAAACTTATCCAAACAGATATCAATTGAAGGAGTTGTAGTAGTTGCTGTACTTAAGTTGACGGTGGGAATAATCTGATTGTTTTTATCTCTAATAGATAAAATTTTATGATTGAAAAAGTTCAAAAAGTCTTGACTAGTAAGCTCTAGGGGGATGCAAGGATTGACAGAGTCCTGACTCTGTCAGCCTGGCTACAGTGTTGAAAAGAATCCTGGGATTATTCTTATTCTCTTCTATTAATGCAAAGTAGTAACTTGTTCTAGCTTTTCTAAGAGATTTTTTATAAATTAGGAGATGATTTCTCCACGCTAAATACAATTCATCTAAATTAGTGGAACACCATTTTCTTTCTAATTGATGAGTCTTCTCTTTTAAGCTACAAGTTTCTGTGTTAAACCAAGGGGTTAAAAATCTCTGATTAGACTTTTTCTTTTTTAAAGGGGCCACAAAGTCTAGAGTCTCAAGCAGAGAGGCTGTAACACTATCTACCATACTATCAATTACGGAAGGAGCAAGCTCTCCATCTATTATTTCCGTTGTGTTGACACATGGTATAGAGGAAACAATCTGCAAAAATTTGGAAACAACATCATCTGAAAGACATCTGCTGTAGTAATACTTTTCTTTAGGAGTCAAATAATCAGAAAGTGAAATCAAAGGTTAACAGACAATGGTCTGACAGTACAGGATTATGAGGAGACACTACCAGATTTTCTATTTCTATACCATAAGTCAGAACAAGGTCCAATGTATGGCGGAGATAATGGGTAGAATTTTCTACTTTCTGGGAAAACCCCATTGAGTCTAATATTGAATTGAATGCCTTATTTAGACAGTCACTATCTACATCAACATGTATATTAAAATCCCCTACTATAATTATTCTATCTGATTTCAGCACTAAATCAGCTAAAAATTCTGCAAAATCAGATAAAAACTCTGAGTAGGCTGAGGGAGGATGTAGACTATGGCAAAGAAAATTGGGTTTAAGCTAAGATTGCTAACATGCCTCATAGTGAGGACCATGCCCTCAAAGGAATTGAAACAGGTTTTTTGTTTTATATTAACTAGTAGTTTAGAATGGTAAATTGCCGCTACTCCACCTCCATGACCAGAACTTCTAGGATTATGATGGTTTAGATAACCAGAGGGAGTTGATTCATTTAAACCAACATAATCATCTTGCCCTAACCAAGTCTCTGTAAGGGATATTAAATCAATCTGATGATCAATTAATAGATCATGAACTAGTAGAGACTTGGGAGTTAGAGACCTAATATTTATCAAACCGCATTTAATTTTTAAATTATGAGGAGGAAGAAGAGAGGCCGAATCATTAAATTTAGAGATATGATATTTAATTTGAGTTTTACCAACTTTTTGTTTAATCACTTTAGGATGTTTATACATTATATTTTTATTAACTGTGGGGGGAGTAGACAAAGGTTCTCTGAGGGGGAAGACAGGGGCTAAGTTGAGGGGTGGCGGATGAGGAGGAGCTGCAGAAAGGCGTGAATTTATCAAGTTTTGTTGAATTTGTCTTGGGTTATAATATATTGGGTAACGGGAGACAGACACAATCTCTATGGGGTTATAAACTGAATGCTGATCTAAACAGTGAGGATTATTTGGATTAATAGGATTAATATGAGAAGTGGAAACAGAGAAGGGCTGATTGGCAGACCCAGGAACTTCGGGGAGAGTTAATGCACCAAAATTCAGTCACTGTACTAAAAAACGCTGAATGGAATAGAACAAATTGTCCCTTAAAACACATGCACCAAGTCTATTTGGATGGATGCCATCTGGCCTCATAAACGATGGGCGGTTCCAAAACAGGTTGAAATTGTCTACAAAACCAATGTTAAAAGTAGGACATGTAGAACACAACCAAGTATTAAGACTGAGAGTCCTTCTAAAATAATTGCAACCTTGTCTGAAAGGGGCCAGGGGCCCAGAAATAAATACACGTCTGCCACAGTTCATAAGAGTGGACAGAAGGCTCTTGAAATCACTCTTTAAAATTTCCGAAGCTTCATCTGGGATGTCGTTGCATCCAACATGCACAATGACAGTTTTAGCGTGGGGGTATTCATTTAACAGGTCAGGGATAAGAGCCCCGATGTCTGACACTTTAGCCCCAGGAAAAAATTTTGTGACACAGTACCTGCTTCTGATGTTCCTCATAATCGACTCACCAATTACCAGTGTCGTCTGGGGGGGCCTTGCCAGTGGTTTCTGAAATGGGGGATAATTTTGCTGATGATGTTGTTTTGATGGAGGGGTGATGCCTTCTCTTCTTTTTGGAGCTGGTGTATAGTTCGGCATACCTAAAATGGTTTTAATCCGGGGCTTGCGGGTTTGGGCCGCTGCTGAAGGAGGAGGAGGAGGAGGAGGGGCGGCCATGAGAGGATGATCGACTTCCAGGTGGGGAAAATCTTCCAGGGAAAGGATGTCGAATCTGTTTTCCAGTAGCAAGGGGAGAGAGGAAGCACGACCGTGTCTAGTCAACCACTGATGCTTGCTAGTTGGTTCAACCAAGGTCCAGGGTTTATTGCTGGGGTCCTGGACAGCTGAAGAGACCGGAGCAGGGGTGGAAGTGGATGGCGATGTGCTGAATTCACCCAGGTAAGTAGCCGTCTCTGCTAGCTGAGAGACGGTTGCCGGGGCCGATGTTTTCCCGAGAATTATAATGTCTAGGTGGTCTTCAGCCTCATGAATCTTATAGAGGTTGGAGAGTCTCACTTCCAACTCAGAAACCTTCTTAAGGAGGGACAAACAGCTGACACACGTAGGAGATGGAGTCATGACGTCTGACAAGAAGTGGATAGCTAACTAGCTAAAAACAGCTAAAAACAGCTACAGTAAAAACAGGTTAGCCTAGCCTGGTGAAAGCAGCCCTGCCCGGGGTCTGATTCGCCTGTGTGCCAATCGGGCTTTCTGCTAGGCCAACACTAAGCTAACACTAGGAAAGCAGCTCATATTAGTAAAAAGAGATAAAGAATTAAAAACGAAGTTAATAAAAACAAATAAAAGCAGACAGGATGTTCAAACGTTTCCTGGCCCTCTCCGTGCTACCACTACCCCAGCAAACAACTGCATAAAAAACTGCAAAGGGCACCACAGTGTTGTAGAAAGTCCTGATTAATGACCTGCAGACCCCAAATGACCTCAGTCTGCCCAACAGATGGAGCCGACTTTGGCCCTTTTTGTACAGAGCTTGGGTGTTATCTGTCCTGTCCAATTTGTTATTGAGGAGAACACCCAGGAATTTGTAACTATTTGTGGTGGCGCCTTGCATGACAGCGACCCCTCTGACTCTACATGTCATTAGCATTGTAGATAGGAGAAGCGTAATTTCATTCTACTGTACATGATTGGCTACATGGACTGAAAGACAGTAGAGATGGCTTCTTCTTCTTAAGTCAAACTTTATGGTTGAATGTACTTCAGTAAAAGTACAGATTTAAAAAAAAAATAAAATGAAAAAAAAAAAAATATATATATATATACTGTATATACAGTATATATATACATATATTGTGGGGGCAGAGTGTGGGAAGAGAAGAAAGGTGTGAGAGCGGCGCCGGTGTATGTCATGTTAATGTGCCACACATTTCTTTGTTAAACAACAATGTATGATGGTGGGAAGTTCCGGGTCTCGATGCATGGAATTAAAGATATAAAAGTGGAATGCACAGAGACCCGGGATCACTGTTTTTGCTGTTCTTGTGTTGGCGAAAGAATAAAGTCTTGTGTCGTTCAGCTCATTGCCTCGCCTATTCCTTTCTCCACAATACTATATATATATAGTAGTGAGGGTTTTGACCGTTTGGTTTTTTTTTTTTTCAAAAATCATTTGAGCAGGACTTCCGGTCTGGATGCCATGGTGATAGCACCTTAACGCTGAAGCTCCCAGACCTAATCCAGGAAAACATCTTAAAAATCAGACTTAACGGATTTTTGGAAGAATAAAAATCAAAAGACAAAAATATCATGCCTAACCAAAAACAGAAGAAACTGACATTCTCCAGGCCAGGACGCGCAGTGGCCGTAGAATCTGAACCGGAGGATCTCCGTTCAGAAGACGAGGAGCTGAACGTAGCTAACAAGAAGGTTAGCTTGAAATCGCTATTTGAAGAATTACGACGATTTCGGGCCGAATTTCATGAATTCAGAGAGGAATTAAAAAGGACGAACAGCAGAATGGACCAGGCCGAGAACCGAATCTTGGAAGCTGAAGAAAGAATAAAAGTGCTTGAAGATTCTATGCTGGATTTACACAAAAAACAGTCAAGGCTGGAGGCTAAGCTAACCGACCAAGAAGGAAGACAGAGACGAGACAACATTAGAATTCATGGTCTGAAAGAAGGAGCTGAAGATGATTTCAACACAATGGCGGAATGCGTGGAATCCTTACTGAGAGAGAAGTTGGATATTCCACAAACCACTGATTTGAAGATAGAAAAGGCCCATCGTACATTAGCCGCAAAGCCAGCGGCAGAAGTGCCCCCACGTTCGGTGGTGGTAAGATTCTCCAATTTCAAAATAAAACAAGAGGTTGTAAGACGGGCTTGGCAGAAAAAAGGATTTATGCACCAAGAGAGAAAAGTCTTCGTGGAGCACGATTACACCCCGGAGGTTCTTAAAAAGCGACGGGAATATAACAACGCCAAAAAAGTACTACGGGAACAGAATCTGCGTTTTCAGACGCCATTTCCTGCGAAGTTAAGGGTCTTTTACGGTGAAGAGTCATGTCTCTATAATTCGGCGGAAGAAGCAACAATTGACATGGCGAGAAGAGGGCTCCCGGTATCGGTGTTTAAACCCGCAGCAGACCCGAGCGATAAGATCAAGGCTCAAACGTGGTCCACTCAGAGACCTTCAAAATCCACGGGCCAGCAGCGGGAAACCCAGCCCCAGAGCTACAAGGATAAGCTTTCCAGCTTCAGGAAGGAATAGCGACCTTTTTTCCTTTTTTTCAGTCATTCTGCACTTCCATCCCCCCTCCTACAAGGTAACAAACATTAAAGGAGATGCAGAATCAGCATGTGGTAAAACCTTTCATGGAGCAATTATAGCATTAGAAACAAATGTCTTCTTAATTTAAAGGAAAAAAAAAATCTTGTTAAAATAGAAATGTGACAATGACCCACATGTTCTCCCCACACTAACAAATACTGTATTAGAGTGAATGTTTGCTGTGATGGGGGTGGGAGGGTGCACACAATTTCATAGGGTATAGGCATAAAAAAAAAAAAAAAATCATTACAAGTTCGGATTGGGATCTGAAATTCACGTTAAAAACATGGGACAACTTACAGGGGTAAGAGAGGGCCCTCAACACGTAACAAAGTTTGAGGAATTTCCCTCAGAGCCTACACTCCATGAGGGCTCTTACAGGGTCTTTAAAGAGACCCCAGCTCAGGAAGTTTTTTTGACAGTTTTTTGTTTTAAAGTTTTGTACACTATGTTCTTAATGTTTTTTATGTTCTTAATGTTCTTTCAGTTTCTGAGTAGCAAAAAAGAGGGCCACCACACTGTTATACTAAATAAGAAAATACAATGGAGAAACAGGGTGTAACCAAAATAGTCTCATATAATGTAAAAGGGATCCTGAATCCAGTTAAAAGATCCAAGATTCTACGCAAAATGAAAAAAGACAAAGCAGAAATAATATTTTTACAAGAAACCCACCTAACAGACGTGGAACACACTAAACTCAATAGACAAGGGTTTAAAATGATCTCTTCATCTTCATATAAGTCAGGGAGGAGGAGGGGAGTAGCGACATTGATATCAACCAAAATTACATTTGAAAAAAAATCAGAACACAAAGATAAAGAAGGGAGGTACAGTTTGGTAATTGGGCGGCTAGAGGGAGAAGATATCACCCTGCTGAATGTATATGCGCCACCAGGGGCTAAATGGAAATTTTATAAAAATGTATTTGACATAATGATAACTAAAGCCCAAGGTTTAGTGATATGTGGTGGAGACTTCAATCTAAGACTGAATCCATACTGGGATGCAACAGGTAATTCTTCACATCAAAATAACACTCAAAGTAGGAAAACTCGGATGCTATTAAAAGAAATGGGAATCTGTGACGTGTGGAGGGAATTCAACCCCAGTGTAAAAGATTATACTTTTTATTCAATGCCACATTCATCTTACTCAAGGATTGATTACTTTTTTATGTTTAATAGAGACATTGGAAGAGTAAAAACATGTAAAATAGGACTGATGGATCTCTCTGACCACAGTCCGATCTATATGGACTTAAACATCCAAAAATACACAAATAATACATTTTCTTGGAGATTGAATTCAAATGTCCTGAAAGGACCACTGAAAGATGAATTGGAATCAGATATTCTCAGATATTTGGAAGAAAACGATAATGGAGAAGTATCCCCTTTAATACTGTGGGATGCGTGCAAAGCTGTAATAAGGGGAAAAATTATTGCAAAACTGGCAACCCAAAAGAAACTGAGACAAGAAAAACTAATCACATTAGAGTCAGAACTCAAGAACCTAGAGAAAGAACACAAAGGCAACACTCATTCTAATGACTCGCTCAAGATTAAAGAAATTAAAAATCAAATAAATGAGATCTACACAATAGAAATCCAGAAGAAACTTACATTTCTGAAACAAAAACACTATGAAGCAGGCAGTAAATCGGCAAAATTACTAGCCTATAAATTGAGGAAACAACAAACAGAAAGAGCAATCTACAAAATCAGAGACCCAGTATCAAAGGAAATAAAATTCAGAATTCAGGATATTCTTAAAAGCTTTGAGAATTACTATAAAAACTTATACTCCCACAAAAAACATAAAAACGCATCCGAGACATTCCTAAACACATTAAACCTTCCCCAACTTATGGAGTCTCAAAATAAAACACTACTGTCAGAAATACAACCTAAAGAATTGGAAAAAGCAATTATGAAACTTAAAGCTAACAAATCCCCAGGAGCAGATGGCTATACAGCAGAGTGGTACAAAACCTTTAAACAGCAACTATCTCCTCTCCTCCTGAAAACATTTAACTATGTCCTCCACACAGGGGAATTTCCCCCCTCCTGGAGAGAAGGGGTCATTGCAGTTATACCTAAACCTGAAAAGGATAAACTAGAATGCTCCAACTACAGACCAATCAGTGTATTAAATCAGGACTATAAGCTTTTTACCATTATCCTTGCCAAAAGGTTAGAAAATATACTGACAGACTTAATTCACTTAGACCAAACAGGTTTTATAAGACAAAGACAAACACAAGACAACATTAGACGCATTTTACACATAATTCATCATATAAAAAAATATAACTTAAATGCAGTCATATTGGGATTAGACGCTGAAAAAGCATTCGATTCGGTTGACTGGTCTTTCCTATACAGAATCTTATCCAGTTTCAATTTTCATAACAACTTCATTAGAACTATACAGGCATTATATAAAAAACTAACAGCTAAAATAAGGATTAACGGTAATTTATCATCATCTTTTGAGCTGGAAAGAGGATGTCGTCAGGGCTGCCCCTTGTCCCCACTGCTCTTTGCAATCTTCATAGAACCTCTGAACCAATGGATAAGACAAAATCAAGAAATTCAAGGTATTACACTTGGTCAGAAGGAACATAAAATAGCACTCTTTGCTGATGACATTTTAATATACCTAGGGCAGCCGGACACTTCTTTACCAGAACTAATCTCAGTTTTTTCAGACTATGGAGATTTATCGGGGTACAAATTAAACATGCATAAAACCCAAGTTTTAACATTCAACTATGACCCAAATCATTATTCACTAAGTGAACTCAAAACTAACTGGGAGATGGAATCTATGAAATATCTGGGGGTCAATATCCCGAAACAACTCAACAAAATTATAACACTAAACTATGATCCACTGGTGACAAAAATAAAATCTGACCTAGCAAGATGGAATATGATACCATTCTTAGGTACTGCACGAAGAATTGAAGCAGTCAAAATGAATATACTTCCACGTCTTCTATACCTTTTCCAAACAATACCAGTAGAACCTCCCAAAAAAACATGGCAGGAACTGGACAGAAGGATCTCAAGATTCATATGGCAGGGCAAGAGACCTAGAATCAGATATAGAACCTTACAGCTAAACAAAGACAAAGGTGGGCTCGCGCTGCCAAATATCAGGGACTATTTTAAAGCCGCACAAATTAAAGCTTTAATAGAGATATGTAACCCAGTCTACACTGCACAATGGAAGGAGATGGAATGCCAAATAACAAGTGACATCCCCCTACAGGCGATAATAGGGAACAATGCCTTACCTAAACTTTTGAATAACACTAACCTGTGGATAGAGACCCCGCTAAAAATTTGGTTTAAGATAGTCAGAGATAATCAAACTAAAGAGCCCTATCGACTTCTGCAATGGATTGCCTATGATCAAGACTTTACTCCCAATAAAACAGACACTAGATTTAAAGAGTGGAAAGAGAACGGGCTGATAAAATATTACGATTTTTTTAAGGGGCAAACTTTAAGAAGTTTTGAAGATTTGAAAAAACAAGGTCTAATAAATCAAGATCTTTACAGGTTCTTTCAGCTTAGACACCACATAAACAATATACTTAAAAAGGAGGATTTGGAAAGGGCCCAGTCAGGTGTTCTGAAGGTCTTTTTAATGGCATATAAAGGGATCCCAGGGATCAGATACATTTCTAAAATATACCAAGGTCTTCAAGACTTAAAAGGAGACAACACATCATATATAAAAGAGAGATGGGAAAAAGAGGGGAATTTCACTTTACAACTGGAAATATGGGAAAAGCTAAATAAACAGCAATGGAAAAGTACTTCATCCCTGCAGTGGAGAGAATTTGGATGGAAAAATTTGGTAAGATTTTTCAGAACACCTGCACAAAACAAATTTACCCATAAGGGGTTGAACTGTTGGCGCTTGTGTGGTGAAAAGACTGCAAATCATTTTCATGTGTTTTGGTCATGCCCAATTATCCACCAATACTGGACCAATGTACAGACAATATTGGGGAAAATATTCAAAATAACAGTTCCCTTTTCTTTTGTAACTTTGTATTTGGGTTTACTACCGGACTCACTGGAAAGACGAGGAGATAAATACTTATTCAATGTTTTAATATTGGCAAGTAAAAAAGCTCTAACTAAAAAATGGATGTTGAAGGACTGTCCTACACCTGAAGATTGGTCTAACGTGATCCAAGACATTTACTCGATGGAAAAGTTGACATTCGCACTGAGACAGGACATGGATGGGTTCATGAACTTTTGGCAACCCTGGACCGCATATGTGTCTTCCATTAGATCTAATCTTTGACAAATACCATTTCAATAATGGTTCCGCTCTTTGTTCCAACACTACTCAGATGCTCTTTTACTTTTAATTACTTAATTTTCTGTTTGTTTGTTTTTTGCTGTTCTGTTTGTTTGTTTGTTTTTTTATTTTATTCTCTTTAATTTCACTTTTTCTTTCACTTTAAAAAAAAAGGGGTGTTGTAATAATTATTCTACCAATGTTGTCAAATAGCAAAAAATAAGGGAACATGTGATGAAAATGTAAACAATGCAATGCTGTAATGACCTGTATACCCCTTTACAAAAACTTAAATAAAAAAAAAAAAATCATTTGAGCAGAACCTACAAAAACACAAATTTTCAGTGAATGAAACATGTAAAAAATCAACGTCAGATGTTAAGCTTAAAGATGTTTTTAATATTTTTTATTATTTTTTAAAGGTGTCTCTCAGTTATCTCCAACAAGTGAACCAGCACCCCTTTCTTTTTTTCTTCTCTTGCTTGTTCTGCTCTTTCTCCATCTCTTCTTGCTCCTTCTGCATCTGCTCTTTCTTCTTCTGGTTTGATTTCTTCCTCCAGAAAAAAGTCCAGAAACTTTTCTTCTTATTTTGACAGCTCTCTTCTGAAGTTTTCTCCTCCTCCTTCAGCTTTAAATTTTCTTCCTCAAAATTCTTGTTTTGTTCAAGGATAATCATCTTGTCCTTTGTCAGTTCCTCTGTCTGCTCCTCCACCTTTGTAGGTTCCTCCTTCGTATTCGGACACTTCAAACAGGCTTCAGACCTGTTTGGCGCTGTGAGGTCACTGGATAAAACACTGTGACCCTTGTTACCGATCCCATTCTGCTGTTGGTTCTCAGAGTTTTGGTAGGGCAACTATGCAGGAACTTTGAGGTCTTTTGTGTCTCCATCCTCATCCATTTTCAAGGAGAAGAAGTAGGGGTGTTTTAGAGCATCTGCAGGAGTTACTCTCTTTCTGGCATCCAAGTGGATCATTTTCTTTATCAAATCAACCAGTAACGGTTTATTCTCACAGTGTGACTGATTACACAGGGTTACAAAAATAATTTTTTTGTAAGTTGTCTGTGTTTTTTCAACTGATTTAAGACAATTTTGCACCGCTGAATCCGAAAATGACATGCATTTGTCTTGATCAGGTGCTAAGTAAAAACCTGTACTTACTTAGTACTTACTTAGTACTGTGCGTGTACTTACCTTTATATAAAGGTAAGTACATGTAAATTGAATGTTATGTCATCATTGTTCAAAATTCAGAGAATTTCAAGACATTAAAAAGAATTTTGCATCTTATAAAGCGAAAATACCCATACATGTAAACAAAAATGTATATAAAAAAAATGTGGCCATAATTCAAAAAATTGACCTGATTGAGCAAAACCAATGTGATTTTTGGATTCAGCACATCAAAATTGTCCTAAATCAGCTAAAAAAACCTTAAGACAATAAATTTGGTGTTGACCAGTGTTATCAGCCATCAGACCATTAATGTCATCCAGACAGTTGAGTTTTATGAACCGTCTGTCCACAGATATATGTCCCGTCTCAAATTCATACTCTTCTGTTGTTTTCAGAGTCCGTTTCTGGTCTGTTTCAAGAGTCCAACATGTTTTATCTGTTGTGAAATATTTCTCTGTAGACAAACTACGGTCAAGTATGTCATCGGCTGATAGACCCTGAGTCAGCACAATGAACCGAAAGATGTCGTATTCTGTCTCTCTAAGGTACAGCGAAGATCCAGTGGCCAGCTCGGCTGCAATAAGGCCAAGAGCCCACATGTCTATGGCCTCGTTATAGGGAATGTCAAGCATCATTTCTGGAGCCATGTACCATGGTGTTCGCACACAGCCATCAGGTTCAATATCAGAGCCTGGGGCCTTCAGATGCATGGTGAGGCTAAAATCGATCATATTAATGGTCAGCGGTCTCTGGTGTCTGTCAACAACCATGACATTATGGGGGTTCAGGTCAGTATGGACGATTCCCAGTGAACTCAGATGGTACAGGGCTGTTGTCAGCTGGTTGATCACTGGTTTTATGTTCTGTAGAGGAATTGGTTTGTAATCCATGTCTGCGAGGAATTTAGGGGTTGGGCTCAGATGACATATTACACACTCTTGTATAGTAGGTGGCGGTATGCACCTTTCAGTTGTTTGCTATCCGCCAGTAACTGAGAGAAGGAGAAGAAGAAGAAGCTATGAGGAGGACTCGAGTTGCCATGGCCAAGATTTGTAGTGTTGATATAGAGTAAAGTACAAGGAGACGAAGAAAAGTGATGTCTGAAGATAGAGTTGAGGTTCAACTGGACACAGCAATGATAATAGAAGAACTACAGCTCCTGACCAGATAGAGTGATGATATAGAGTGAAGTACATGGCGGTAATGCACCTGTAAGCTGGTTGCCAACCGCTAATCAAATCTAAAAGAAGAAGAAGAAAAAAAAAAGCCATGAGGAGACCTGTAAGCTGAAGGACTACAGCTCCTAGGGCAGTTGTTGGTGGCAGTAGGAGAGTGCACTTGTAAAGGGTTTTAGGAAGAAGACAGACTTCGACAAGTGGAACGTTCGTCTGGCGGTAGGACTGATTTGTTTGTGGCTGATAGCATAAACTGTATGCTGACTGTAACATTATGGCGTCTAGCTCTGATGGGCTTGATAAAGATGATATGGAGTGGATACTACCTAGGTCTGGGAGGCGGAAAAGACCAGCTAGGGGGGCACCAGGAGCTAGAAGTGGGTCAGATGAGAGTGACGCGGGAGGAAGTAACAATGCGAAGAAAACACAAACTAGCCAACATGGATGGCAGTTTGATGATGTAGGGAATGAGTGGAAGGTTGTCACTGAGTTCAATCAGGGTGGGGGCTGGCACTTTCACCCTGTTAAGCTACTGTAACAAAAGCAGTTGAGAAAGAAATTGGGAGAGTTAAGTTTGCAAAGTTCTTGAATAATAACCGGCTGTTAATTCATGCATCAAGTAAACAACAGCAAGAGAAAATTACTGGCAATGACATGTCTAAATGGAGCACAAATGAAGGTGCATGTTCCTGGTGCAGCAGCAAACTTGAGGGGAGTTATATCAGGTGTCCCTTTGAGCATGTCTATGGAAGAAGTGAAAAATGAGATCCAAGGAGGAAAGGTGGAGGATGTGAAAAGGCTAGAGTAAAAGAGAAGGTTCACTGAAGGATACACTGTCTGTAATGATTCAGTATGAAAAAACACTCCCTTAATCAGTCCAAATAGGATATCTGTATTACAGCGTCAGACAATATGTCCCAAAGCCACTCAGGTGCTACAAATGTCAAAGGATGGGTCACACTGTTCAGCAATATAAGGGAAAGACAGGCAGGGCTTCTAGACATGGGGGGTGGCTAACATACACTGAGGTGAACAGCAACAGTGTAGATTTGCAATGATCTGGCGATCTCTTCCCACAGAAACAGGGCTTAAGTAATGCCAAACCTAATCAGGGAAGAGATCGCCGGTGTGAGTAATGAGAGTGGAAACAGGTGCGCATGTAGACATAGTGAAGCTGAGAGTAAGTGGCAGAGCATGAGTGGGTGTGTGTATGTATGTAAGTGTGTGTGTAAGAGTGTTCATAAGGGAAAGTGTGTGTGTGTGTGTGTGTGTGTGTGTGTGTGTGTGTGTGTGTGTGTGTGTGTGTGTGCATGAACCAGAAAGTGACCATGATAATGAGAAACAGCTGATCCCACTGACGGAAGGAGGAGGCGTGGCTGAGCTGTCAGGAGCCAGGCGGACTCAAGAGGCTCCCTGGGAGCGCCTGATGAAAAAATAGACAGCAACACGACCCAAAAGGGTGAACAGCCACTGCGTCACAGATCTTGGCCTAAACACCAGCCCAGTTCATGACAAAGGTTGTACCCTGGTGGAATGAGGAATGTAGTATTGCAGTAAAGGAGCGAAACAAGGCATTTACAGAGCTGAGGAAGAATATGAATAGTGAAAACTTAATAGATTATAAAAAGAAAAGGGCAGTAGCTCGAAGGATTATTAAAAACAGGAAAAGGTCAACATGGAGAGAATTTTGTTCCACCCTTGGTAGGAAAGCGGAACTAGGTGATGTCTGGGGTATGTTTAAAAAAATGAGTGGGAAAAGGGTATCAGTTGAAGTCCCAGCTCTAGTGGATGGGGACAAGATAGCTGTATCAGACAAAGAAAAGGCAAAAGTCCTAGGTAGAGCATTTGCAGCAGTGCATAGAGGAGAATATCTTGATGAGAGTCATAGACAGCAAAGGGAGTATAAACTCAGAAAAAATGCAAACCTAAAAAAGGAAGTGAAAGAAGATACGACTGCATTAGACCTCGAGCTCACAATGTCAGAGCTTAAGAGAGCTTTGCAAGATAGTGGATACACAGGTCCAGGATATGATCAGTTAAGCTATGCTATGTTCCGGCAGTTGCCTATGCAATCAATGGAACTGGTGCTGAAATTGTTTAACAGAATATCGAAGGAGGGGTTATCCCAGGTGGGTGGAAAAAGGCTGTAATTTTACCATTTAATAAGCCAGGGAAAGATCCAGCTCATCCAGGCAACTACAGGCCAATAGCATTAACGTCACACTTAGGGAAATGGATGGAGAAGGTGTTAGTTTACAGACTCTCATATGTACTCGAACAAAGACGATTAATAAACAACTATCAGAATGGTTTTAGAAGAAGAAGATTGATAGAAAAATTTCATATTATCCACATTAT
Organism: Pholidichthys leucotaenia; assembly: GCA_020510985.1. Lineage (NCBI taxonomy): Eukaryota > Metazoa > Chordata > Actinopteri > Cichliformes > Pholidichthyidae > Pholidichthys > Pholidichthys leucotaenia. Next base: position 423,663,291 of record CM035841.1, on the reverse strand, counting down.
TATTATTATTAATAATGTATTATTATAATTAAGATGTATCATGCCTTTCCTATTTCATGTCTGATGTTTATATGTGCATTCCATGCAGGATAAGTTCAAACATTCCTTTATATTATTCTTCCATATTATATTTCATATTATATGACTTGTGATTCATGTATGGCCTTGAACAGCCCTGGTCTGCGTGTGAGTGTGCCTGAGTTAGCAATTTTAATCACCAGCTGTTCTGATACATTTTTGGATGTCTTGTCCTGTGTGACCGAGAAGGTACTGGCTCCTTGTTTCCTGGGAGCAAAGATAAGAACTGTTACACTCTGTCTTGCCAGATGTGCTCAAGGACAGTTTCTCCGTCTTCCCATGGATAACACAGCTTTAAAAGCTAGAACAATGAATGGCTGATTCAGAGGTATGGATGGTCAGACTTGGGGCTGCCTCTGTATTTCTCCCTCATGAGGAAATAATTGTACTTATATCTAAATTTTCTGCCTGATTTTTGACTCAGATTAATTATACTGAAAATTATTCTAACAAAGATCCACAGTGGATGCGCTAGTTAGGGTAAGTAATGATATTGAAAAGACTCTCAAAATGAAAGATGTAATGGTTACAGTTTATCTGGATATTGAAAAGGCTTATGACTCACTGTGGAGGGATGGACTTCTTATCAAATTGAATAAAATAGGCATTGGTGGGAGGATGTATAATTGGATAATGGATTTTTTAACACAGAGGACAATTGGGGTTAAAGTAGGATCAGAAGTTTCTAATGACTTTGACATAGAAAATGGTGTTCCTCAGGGAGTGTGATAAGCCCAGTTTTATTCAACATAATGATTAATGACATGTTTGAGGATCAAGAGGGATCCATCAAAACAGCACTATATGCAGATGATGGAGGCATATAGATGAGGGGAAGAAATGAGAAATTTGTGTTCAAAAACATCAGGAAAGCAATGAAGAAAGTGGAAAAGTGGTCATAAGAGTGGGGATTTAAATTTTCAAACAGTAAAACCTGCTGGCGCACCTGTGGGCTGGTTGCCAGCCGGCAATCAGATCTAGAAGAAGAAGAGGAATAAGAAGAGTGATATAAACAGTGACGTGGGTGACGACAACAAAACCTGGAATGCTGTTGACTGTTCTTCTTCTTCTTCTTCTCTCGGTTACTGGCAGAAAGCAAACAACTGAAAGGTGCATACCACCACCTACTGTACAAGAGTGTGTAACATTATGTCATCTGAGCCCGACCCCTAAATTCTATGACTTAATCCTGTGTTTGACATAATGCACGGCTCAGGAGACACACACGCAGGCTCAGAGTAGATCCAATAGCTTTATTAGCAACAAGTGTGTATGAATGTGTGTCTGCGAGATGTAAATGTATTGGTGGTGGCGTCTGCTTCGGGCACGGAGGCAGGAGACCGTACAGCCGGACAACCCTATGGGAAAAGCACAGGGAGAAGGGTGACGGGCACACACCAACACAGGAGAAGTAAAAGTAGTAATGAGCTTACTTGGAGTGAGCAGGTGGCTGGCACAGCAAGGACGAGGTCCGGTAGACAGCAACCTGGAGAGCCCGGTGCAGCAGCGAGGGAATGGAGACGGAGAGGAATGGTCCGCCGCCAGGAAATCCACCTGTGCACAGGGGAGCAGACTTGGAGAGGGAAAAAGGTAAGGGCTTCTTACCGCGATGTTTGCTGAAGTGTTTAGAGGTTACTCACAGCAATCCAACGAGTGAAGTCTGACGGCTTCAGGCCGAAGCCCAGGGCGAGGCGGCTTAAATCCCTCGCCGCTGATGATGTGCAGGTGTGCGTGCAGCTGGCGCCGCAGAAGAGCGGTGAGGCGTGACAGTATTCCCCCCTCTAGCAGCGCCTCCTGGCGATGGTTTCTCCGGGTGCGCTCGGTGGAACTCAGTAATGAGGGATGGGTCCAACACAAACGACGAGGGTACCCACTGCCGATGTTCAGGCCCATAACTCTCCCAGTCCACCAAGTACTGCAACCCACGACCCCGGCGCCGGGAGTCCAGGATGGAGGAGACAGGCCAGGCCGGATGGCCATCAATCATCCGGGGCACGGGTTGCGCAGCAGGAGGAGGGCAAAGGGGGTCGGAGACTGCCAGCTTCACCTTGGATACGTGGAAGGTGGGATGGATGCGGAGGGAGGGGGGAATAGCTACACGCACAGCCACCGGGTTGATAATCCTGGTGATGGGGTATGGGCCCATAAAACACTGTGCCAGCTTCCTCCTCTCGCCCTTTAAAATTACGTCCTGGGTTGACACATAGACGTGCTGACCCACCTGGTACGCTGGGGCAGGTCTTCTGTGCCGGTCCGCCGTGGTCCTGCCGTGCGTAAAAGCGCACTGCGCGCTGACGCCCAGATGGAGCGGAACTGCCTGAGGTGCGCCCGAACTGAGGGGACCGTTACCTCACTCTCCTGCGCTGGAAAAAGAGGGGGGTCGTAACCCAGGGACGCCTTAAAGGGAGACATCCCTGTAGCAGAAGAGCGGGCGGTGTTGTGGGCGTACTCAACCCAGGCGAGATGGTTACTCCAGGACGTAGGTTTGGACGCAGTGACGCAGCGGAGCGCAGCCTCTAGCTCCTGGTTGGTCCGCTCGCACTGCCCGTTGGTTTGGGGGTGATGGCCGGAGGAGAGGCTCACCTTGGCTCCCAGGGCGTTGCAGAATGACCTCCAAACCTCAGAGGAAAATTGGGGCCCCCGGTCCGAGACCACGTCCACCGGAATCCCGTGCAGCCTGACCACGTGTTGGACTAGGAGGTCCGCCGTCTCCAGGGCGGATGGAAGACCCCGTAGCGGGATGAAGTGTGCCGCCTTGGAGAAGCGGTCCACGATGGTCAGGACGGTGTCGAAGGTTTTTGAGACTGGGAGTCCGGTGACGAAATCCAGGGCGATATGCGACCAGGGCCTGCCAGGGACGGGCAGAGGCTGGAGCAAACCCGCTGGAGGGGCATTACCTGACTTGCTGGTGGCACATACTGGGCAGGCCCGGGCGTAGCGGGCAGCGTCCCTCCGCAGGCCCGGCCACCAGAAGGACCGTTGAAGGAGGTCGATCATCCGGGAGGAACCAGGGTGGCAGGTGAGCTTGGACGTATGCAACCAGTGGATGACCTCCCCCCGAACCGTGGATGGCACGAACAGCCTCCCCTCCGGTCCGCCGCCAGGGTCAGGTTCCACTTCCTGCGCCTTCCGGATCTTGCTCTCTATGTCCCAGGTGATGGCTCCCACGACGCACGACCTGGGTAGGATGGTGTGGACCGTGTCCTCAGACTCCTCAGGGGCAAACTGCCTAGAGAGGGCATCGGGCAGGCCGTTCTTGGAGCCAGGCCTGAAGGTGATGTTAAAGCGGAACCTGGCAAAGAACAAGGACCAGCGCGCCTGGCGGGCGTTCAGACGCTTGGCAGATCTCAGGTACTCCAAGTTCTTGTGGTCAGTCAGGACCACGAACGGCAGGTCCGCCCCCTCTAGCCAGTGACGCCACTCCTGCAGCGCGAGCTTGATGGCGAGGAGCTCTCTGTCCCCCATGTCGTAATTCCGTTCCGCCGGGGACAAGCGCCGAGAGAAGAAGGCGCAGGACCATTTGACTCCATCACCTGGCGACCGCTGGGATAGAACCGCCCCCACTCCTGTGTCCGAAGCGTCCACCTCCACGATGCACTGCAGCGCCGGGTTGACTTGGCTAAGGACCCGGGAGGAGGAGAACTCCGCCTTCAGCGCCTGAAAAGCAGCCGCGGCCTCTTCGGTCCACCGGAACGGGACCTTAGGGGACGTGAGGCGGGTCAGCGGGCCGACGATGGTGCCAAAATTAGGGACGAAGCGGCGGTAGAAATTTGCAAACCCGATGAATTGTTGCACCTGTTTTCTCGATGCAGGTGTGGGCCATTCCACCACCGCCTTCACCTTCACTGGGTCCGGAAGCACCTGATCGTGGGAGATGATGAACCCGAGGAAGGATGTTGTCTTAGCGTAGAATTCGCATTTTTCGGCCTTCACATACAACCGGTTCTCCAGCAGTCTTTGGAGGACCCGCCTCACATGGACCCGGTGCTCGTCCCTGGATTTGGAGAAGACGAGGATGTCATCCAGGTAGACGAACACAAAAAGGCCAATGAAATCCCGGAGGACGTCATTAATTAGGCGCTGAAAGACGGCTGGAGCGTTGGTCAACCCGAACGGCATCACCAGGTACTCGAAGTGGCCGTTCGGGGTACGGAAGGCTGTCTTCCACTCATCTCCCTCCCGGATCCGGACGAGGTGGTATGCGCTGCGTAGATCCAGCTTGGTGAACCAAGTCGCCCCCTGGAGGGAGTGGAAGGCGGTGTCCATGAGGGGCAGGGTGTAGCGATCCTTCTCCATGATATCATTTAGGGCGCGATAGTCGATGCAAGGACGGAGGGAAGCGTCCTTCTTGCCCACGAAGAAGAATCCTGCCCCCAATGGTGATGACGAGGGACGGATTATTCCAGCACTCAGCGATTCCTTGAGATAGGCGTTCATGGTCTCCTTCTCCAGCGCCGACAGGCTGTAGAGTCGCCCAGAGGGTAAGGGTGCCCCCTGGCGGATGTTTATTGCACAGTCGTAGGGTCTGTGTGGAGGAAGAGACATCGCCTTGGACTTGCTGAATACCATACCCAGGTCGTGAAATTCCAATGGCACCAGGGAGAGGTCCGGGGGCGCAGCGTCCGTAGGTGTTGGGGAAGAGGACGGAGAGCAGGCAGCGGACTGTAAGCAGGTGCTCATACAGAATGTGCTCCATGCCGACACCCTGGCGGACTTCCAATCCAAGACGGGGTTGTGGAGGCGTAGCCAGGGGTATCCCAGGATGACGGGCGACACAGAGTTGGGGAGGACGTAGAAGGTTATCTCCTCCCGGTGGTTCCCAGAGATGATAACAGGAACAGGGACGGTCTGATGTGTTACTCTCCCCAGGGAGACATGGGAGAGGTTGACCAGGGCGAGAGGAGATTTGAGAACTTGGCAACGGATGCCCAATCGGGTTGCCAGGCTTTGTGAAATAAAACTGCCCTCCGCGCCCGAATCCACCAGTGCGTGGGTGAGATGCCCAGTGGAGTTGTGACAAAATCGGACGGGCAGCTTCAATTGGGAGAGGGGATTTAACCGATTGATGTCCGCGAGGCCCCCTACAGTGACTCGCGGACCCCGCCGTTTGACTTTCCGTGGGCAAAGCTCCACCGTGTGTTGACTATCTCCGCAATACATACAGAGATCCAACTCACGGCGGCGTTGTCTCTCCGCAGGGGGAAGCTTTGTCCAGCCCGTCACCATCGGCTCCGACTCCTTGGGGCGCGATGGTGGCGGCGCCGCCAGGGGGCGAGCTTGGAACAGGCGCGACGAGGCACCACGAGAGCGAGAAGAAGACAACTTCCGCCCCGAGGAGCGCTCGCGCAGCCTGTTATCCAAACTGATGGCTAGGGACGTTAGCTCCGCTAGAGTCTCCGGGATGTCCCGCCCAGCCAGTTCATCCTTCAGATCATCATTGAGACTGCGGAGGAAGAGGCCGCAGAATGAACGTTCATCCCAGCCCAATTCCTCCGCCGCTACCCAGAAGTCGATCGCATAGTCCGCAGCCGACCGGCTTCCCTGCTGGAGACTGAGAAGCCGATCGACCTGGACGGTCTCGGTACGAGAATGATCAAAGACTTCCAGGAAATGTCTCACGAATTGGCCATAGGTGAGGGTGGCGTAACTGGGCCTCGCCATTACGGCGTAAGCCCAAGTTAATGCTCGCCCCTCTAGGAGATTCCCTATGTAGCCAATTCGGCTGTGATCTGAAGGAAAATCCCCGGGCACACGGTGGAACACGGACTCACACTGCATTATGAACCCCCGCGCTCCGCCGAGCTTACCGCTAAAGCGGGCGGGGGTCGGAAGGGGCGTGAGCCGAGCCGGTGCTACCGGAGCTGGCTGGACGGCCGCTGGAGCAGCAGGAGCCGCGCCACCCTGACGAGCCGGGGGGAACGGCTGTTGGGGGTCCAAGCGGTCCAATCTGTTAATGAAAATAGTTAATTGGTTTAAAATTACCTGTTGCTGGTGAGCTATTAGGTCCACTCGAGCCTCGAGAGTGGAAAGTCGGCGTGTGAGCCCGCCGTCTGCCGAGCCGCTCTGCTGAAGCCGTACTGACATAATGCACGGCTCAGGAGACACACACGCAGGCTCAGAGTAGATCCAATAGCTTTATTAGCAACAAGTGTGTATGAATGTGTGTCTGCGAGATGTAAATGTATTGGTGGTGGCGTCTGCTTCGGGCACGGAGGCAGGAGACCGTACAGCCGGACAACCCTATGGGAAAAGCACAGGGAGAAGGGTGACGGGCACACACCAACACAGGAGAAGTAAAAGTAGTAATGAGCTTACTTGGAGTGAGCAGGTGGCTGGCACAGCAAGGACGAGGTCCGGTAGACAGCAACCTGGAGAGCCCGGTGCAGCAGCGAGGGAATGGAGACGGAGAGGAATGGTCCGCCGCCGGGAAATCCACCTGTGCACAGGGGAGCAGACTTGGAGAGGGAAAAAGGTAAGGGCTTCTTACCGCGATGTTTGCTGAAGTGTTTAGAGGTTACTCACAGCAATCCAACGAGTGAAGTCTGACGGCTTCAGGCCGAAGCCCAGGGCGAGGCGGCTTAAATCCCTCGCCGCTGATGATGTGCAGGTGTGCGTGCGGCTGGCGCCGCAGAAGAGCGGCGAGGCGTGACAGTGTTATTTAAAAAAGAGAACAGAGCCCTTCTCGTGATTCTTATTGCCTCTCCATCTTCATGTGTTCCCAGAATGCCAGTTAAATCCCATTCCCTACCGGCCTCTTGAACTTCATTTTCCATTATCTGTCTTTCATTTCCCTGTTTGTGACAGTGTAATAAGATGTGCTCGACATTTTCTTTTACTCCACATTCTCTACATTTGTCACTTTTGCTTTTTCCCATGGTGAATAAAGTGCCGTTTAAACCCGTATGATCCAATCTGAGTCCTGCATGACGTGAACTGTGAAGTCAAAACATCACAAAGCTATGAGGAAAATGTCATAAAGCTAAAGGAAAAGGTCACAAAGCGATGAGTTTAATGTCACAAAGCTATGAGGAGATTGTCACAAAGCGATGAGGACAATGTCACAAGCGATAAGAGGAAAACGTCACAGAGCTATGACTAAGACGTCACAACACTATGGAGGACGTCACAAAGCTATGAGGAGAATGTTGCAGGCTATGAGGAAAACGTCACAAAGCTATGAGGAAAACATAAGTCTGTGGCGGTAATGCACCTTTGAGCTGGTTGCCAACTGCCAATCAAATCTAAGAGAAGAAGAAGAAGAAGAAGACTTTGACTTTTAAAAAATGGCTTTATTGCACATTTCAAAATTGCAGAAAGACCAATATCAGTTGTCCAAGTGTGTCACATCTCAAAAGTGCAAACATAACTCATCCCCCTGACCCACTGAACACAAAACATTCCCTACAGCCCATCTATTGATGAACGCCTCCAGATTGTCTACCATTTGATAGTAAGAGAACTCCACCCAGAGTCTGACTTTCACCAAGACCTTGAAAGCGGACACAGGATCTACATTGCCAGCATTGCTTGCCCGATTTTTCCTCGTCAGCCAGATGGCAAGCTTAGCAGTCCCAGATAGGAAGTTCATCAAAGTGTGGGCAGCCTTCCTTGCCACTTTATACTTCGGACCGTAAATGAACAGACCAAAAGAGAATCGTTCACCCAAAGCCCGAAACTGTCACCATGGGTTGAGATGCCGTCTCGGCACTGAGCCCATGTTTTCCCTCATCCCTGCCTCCCATTGAGCGGCGTCTCAGCTGGCCCCCAGCTGGCAGCATTATGGACGGCTGGGGCCAATTAGTCTTCATCAGCTGGGGCGCTGCCAATGAGGATAAATAGGAGCAGCCTCGATGACTCGGGGCTGCGACATAAGCACTGCTAGGCTGAAGCCCCTTCGTCTGGTGTCAGCCTCAACTCCCCTTGCAGCATTCCTGTGTTTGTATCCCGCTGTGAGGATGTACGTCTTGCTACCCCCACGTCCGGTACGAGCTGCTTACCTCTGCGCTGTGCAACCTGTGAGTGTACCTCTGCATGAGTATCTGTGCTCTCCTCATCCCTTATCCCTTACCCAAAATAAACCATCTCGACTCACTGGCTTGTCCCTGGCTCTGATTGCCCGGCTCCCTAGAGCCGGATATGACAGTATGTCGCAGCCAGAAGAGTTGCCGGCGGCCGTGAGTCGCTGTGGAAATGTACCTTTCTGTCCGGGTGTCAGCGCTGCTAGCATGCCGTTTCCCAGGAGTCACTTCCGGCGCCAGGGCGACGAGCTAAGGTCCGTCTCGGAGGCTGTCGACGGGACATTCTTCACCCTGCACGACGCCTCCAACGCGAGACGCTGGCATCCGGGCCGTGCTGAGGAACTCCTGGACTGTCACCCTCACTCTCTGTACCATCTGGAGGACAGTGCCAGGATAGACGTTGCAGGTACACAGCGAGAGAAGCTCCACGGGGTGGATGGAAATCCCGGCAGGGAGTCGAAGTGGGTGACGTCTTTCCCCGCTTCGGAGTCCCGTTCCTGCCGCCATTCCAGTCCGGGAGTTCGCGCCAACCAGAGGACTTCCCCCGACCTGCGCCACGTCACTCGGGATTCCCTTCTAGGAGCCGCAGCTGACAGCAGTTATGTCCGGGGTCGAGTGGCTGTCGCGAGCTCTACTGTGTTTCCTGTCACCACCTTCAGGCATGTGGCGGCGGCAGTGAGATTGATGGTGAGGACTTCAGGGCTACGAAGCTTTCCCGTGCTCGACGCCTTCCTCGTCTCGATCTCCGATCTGGAGCGGCGAATCCTGGGTTTCCCCCTCGCTTCGTCCCCTGGGAGTAGTCGTCATCACATCGCCGAGTCACCTCTGCACGAACCTCGTCCGGATCCAGTTCTGGGTCATCGTCAGGACCGTTCCTCCCACGCAGCTGTCATCCCTTCGCCTCGTCAGTGTGGAGATCCTACAGCCTCGTCCCCTGAGCCTCGTTCCCCCGCTGTCATTCCTGGACATTCGGGCTGGCTCACCCCGGCTGTTTCCCCCTCCTCCTCGACGCGCTTCCTGACCGCTGTGTGTGCCTGGAATCCCGGCCTGGTGAGCTCTCTGCTGGAGACAACGCGAGCGATCCTCAGACGAATTCCCGGGGGGTCCTCCGTTATCGCCGGGCGGGGAGAGGAAGAAGCAGATTCCACTACAGCAGGCGATACTCAACCTCCAGGGGGCAGGCAAGTCATTGTTTTTTCACACCTGCTTAATGATTTGCTCTGTCACATCCCTGGAGGAGAAGTTCAGGGTTCGCAGCTCCCTGAACTCTCCCCACCTGCTGTAACCTGTTTTCCTAATCCCGCATCCTCTGTGTCTCTCTCCGCCGAGCGGTCCCCGGCTCCGGGTCAACGTGGTGGGATATGGAGAGGGCCTGTGGTTCCGCAGCTACATTGCGGACGGAGGAGGGGGACTGACTGCTGCGTGGAGTCTACGCTGACGACTGAGCGTCCCTGGGTCTCCACGGAGGAGCGGTTCGGTCCAGCGGGACGAGATTCTTCTGGCTTCACGCCGAGTGGGTCGTCGGCGGGGTTACCTGAGCTGGAGGGATCTCAAGCTGCGCTGACCATCGTGCTGGCTGCGGGGCCCGACGCGGCTAGATGGGAGCCTGACAACGACCTCCTGACGACGGATCCTGGATCTTCGCAGTCCTGGACGGCGTCAGAACCCGAGATCAGGCGAGTGCTCTCCTTTCTTTTCTCTCTTTTTATCTTTGAGCACTTCAGCCTATCTCCAGGGGAGACGAGCAGGGTGCAGCCGCCCGCTGCGTCTGAGCTCGTCTCGCCGGGTTCTGGCGCTGCCGGTGATCCTGATCCCGGTTCTGTTTTCTCTTCTGAGCCTTCTTCCAGGGTCACCGGCGAGGAGTTGCTGTTCCTCGTGGTGCTGGAGGGTCCGGGTTCAACGTTGGAGGTCGGTTCTGGTGCAGTGTCCAACGTGGGTTCGCCTGAGGCCCGATCGGGGTCCGACGTGGGTGCTGCCCCAGTGTTGTCCAGGTCCGGTGAGGAGGTGGCCGTTTCCCTGAGGCCCGCCGCCCTCGTCATCGGCTCTCCCCTGAGCCTCTTCCACCGGGATCCGCTCTGACCCTTCGTCCGTCTCAACGGTCCTGGTGGTTGAGTGATGCGGGTCGACGACCCGGCCCGCAAAACTTTCGGTTCGGCGATCTGGTTTCCCCCCACTGGTCTGTGTTTGCCTTTGGGCGGCCTGGTTCGGCAGCCGTTGGACTGGATTCCTGGGATCTGGGTCCAGAGTTCGCCGTCCGAACATTTCTCTTCCCCTGATTCGCCAGCTGGACAATGGGCGGGGAGATCTCCGGAGCCATCTCGGCTATTTTTGGACTCTGCCTGCCATACACCTCGGGTGTCACTTTTTCTTTTATCGTTATTAAGGTCACTTGGGTGTAATGTCTGTCCTGTTGGTGGATGTGTATTTATAGTGCTGTGCGTTTTCCTTCCCTCGTACCCAGCATTTTATTTTTTGTACCATGTTTTTAGTCTCGTTTTTGCATTGTAGAGTTATGTTTTGTTCCCTTTCAGACCATACTCTGCAGTTGCCCATTCATTCCAGTCACTTTCATTTCTTTAGGTGACTGTGGGTATTTATATATTCATGTGTGTGGGTTTTTCTTTGCCTGCACTCAGTATTTCTTTTTTATGCCCTGTTGGTTCATTATAGAGTCATGTGCCTTGTTTTCCGTAACACCATGCTCTGTAATTGTCCATTTGTTCCAGTCACTTTTCTTGGTGACTGTGTGTATGTACTTATATTGGTGCTGTGTATTGTGTTTTCCCTTTATTTGACCATACTCAGCATTTTTTGCCCTGTACCTTTTTGGTGGTTCTTTTTTTTTTCTTGCTCTGGGTCACGCATGGTTGGTACTCTCTGGGTAGTATGTAACCGGCGTGTTGACCCAGTTCTTCTCCCCATCTGTACCTGGGTTAATTATTCAGTTTTGTCAGTATTGTATTTGGGTTTTTCTTTCCCGCTACCCTACATTGCCCCATTGGTGTTGTCCTTCCCTTGGCTTCTTCCCCTCCGGTCCGCCTCCCTTCCTCCCACCCTAGGTGGGGGGGGGGGGGGGGGCTGGGATGTTCCTGGTCGTTCAGGAGCCCGACCTTGAGGGAGGGGCTCTGTCACCATGGGTTGAGATGCCGTCTCGGCACTGAGCCCATGTTTTCCCTCATCCCTGCCTCCCATTGAGCGGCGTCTCAGCTGGCCCCCAGCTGGCAGCATTATGGACGGCTGGGGCCAATTAGTCTTCATCAGCTGGGGCGCTGCCAATGAGGATAAATAGGAGCAGCCTCGATGACTCGGGGCTGCGACATAAGCACTGCTAGGCTGAAGCCCCTTCGTCTGGTGTCAGCCTCAACTCCCCTTGCAGCATTCCTGTGTTTGTATCCCGCTGTGAGGATGTACGTCTTGCTACCCCCACGTCCGGTACGAGCTGCTTACCTCTGCGCTGTGCAACCTGTGAGTGTACCTCTGCATGAGTATCTGTGCTCTCCTCATCCCTTATCCCTTACCCAAAATAAACCATCTCGACTCACTGGCTTGTCCCTGGCTCTGATTGCCCGGCTCCCTAGAGCCGGATATGACAGAAACCACTCGCGCAAAATCTCAAAAAGTCCAGATAAACGAAAACAGTGGACAAACAAATGGTCGAGGGTCTCAACTTGGGAACAAAACAAACATTCCCCCCCCCACAGTCGGATCAAGGTGTGCCCTGTATTTATTTGTGGCTGTTGCGCCATGCACAATCCTCCACTGAAGATCTGCTGTGCGTTTCTCAATAGGTTGCTTGTACATGCACCGCCAGCTGCCCTTTGGGGAGACCCCTGGCCCCAAACAACCCACCCACCTCGATTCCGTGACATCCTTCAGAGAGCGCAGTTTCAGAACCTTCACACAGATGTGATATACCGCCCTTGTCCCGACAAACTGGAACTTGCCCAGGCGAGGAATCCTGAAGGTCAGCAGGTGATCCTCTCCTCCCTGCCACTCCCCCACATCTGGAGTTATGGAAATTGCAGGAAAGGTGGACGCAGTGTCGTCATCCCATTGATTGGAAAGAGTGCGGTTCGTCGCAAACGCTCGAAGCGGCTGCGGCAGGGCGGCGCACACGTCCTCCACCACCCTTTGCAGCAGTCTGACAGATGTAATTTTTGCACTCCGCCTCAGTGTATCCATCGATGTGGTCGACATCCTCATAAGATGACCCAGCTTGGTACAGCGTGCCTCCCGCAAACAACTCCGCAGACTGGCAGACTGCAGCACCTCTGCTGCGATGAATCAATTGAAAAACAGTGGTTCGTCGAAGAGCCACATGCCTGGCGCCTCGTCACGGAAGCGGGCCACGTTGAAGACTCGCCATGCATGCAAAACGGACGTGTAAAAAGCAGATAGTCCAGTAAGGTCCACCTCCCCAGATGTCACGAGGAAGAGCTGCTTATCATAGCCCAAGCGACCAACTCTCCTCAAAAGCAGCTTAGCAGTGTCCATCCAGCAGGGTCCGCATCCGTAAAGGAGTCGTTGTGCAGTTCGAAGCCTGAAGCTGGCGATCTTGGAATGTATGTCCACCAGGCCCTGTCCCCCCTCGGCCACAGGCAGGTAGAGAACTGGCGCGCGGACCCAGTGGCGACCAGACCAAAAGAAGTTCACGATTGTCTTCTGAATCTCCTCCACGAGGCTCCTTGGCGGTGTCAAAGCCACCAGCCTATGCCAGAGAGCCGAGGCAACCAGATTATTCACGACCAGAACCCTGCCCCTATATGACAGCTGTGGTAGCAACCATTTCCATTTAGAAATGCGAGCACACACCTTGTCCTTAACACCCTCCCAGTTCTTTCGCTCAAAAGCCTCCGTACCCAGAAAAACCCCCAACACTTTGAGACCGGCTGTCCCCCACTGAAGGCCGCCGGGCAGGCGAGGGACGGCTTGACGTGACCAGTGGCCCACCAATAGACCCTCACTCTTGGCCCAATTAACCCGTGCAGAAGATGCCCTTTCATAAACTGTCAAAGTGTCCACCAGACGCTGCACATCCCCGTGGGAGGTGATGAAAACGTCGACGTCATCCGCATAAGCAGACAAGACAATCGGGCGGCCACAGCTTGATGGCCCCGGCAGAACCAGACCACCCAGCCGAGCGCGCAACCTGCACAGCAAAGGCTCAATAGCCAAGCTGTACAGCTGACCCGAGAATGAACACCCCTGGCGTATTCCCCGGTGTACAGGGATTGACCGACTCAGTCCCGCCCCCACCTTCACCAAACACTCAACTCCAGTGTATAGCAGATTGACCCACCTCAAAAACATATTTCCAAAACCAAACCCCCTCAGGGTAGAAAACAAATAGGAATGGTCAACCCTATCAAAGGCCTTTTCCTGGTCCAAAGACATAATTCCAAACTGTAAGTCATGACATTTACTGAGCTGGAGAACGTCACGTATGAGGAAAACATTGTCCATAATGTTCCGGTCAGGAATACAATATGTTTGATCCCTATCCACAATCAAACCCAAGACAGTGTTCAGTCTGTTTGCCAGGGCCCTGGAAAGCACCTTGTAGTCCGTGCAAAGAAGAGCCACAGGCCTCCAGTTTTTCAGCAGGGCCAAGTCCCCCTGCTTTGGCAACAGAGACAGCACTGCACGGCGGCATGAGACAGGTAACGTTCCTTCCCTGTAACAGGCCGTCAGAACGTTATAAGAAGTCTGGTCCAACAACATCCAAAAATGCTTAAAAAATTCTGAAGAAAGGCCATCAAGTCCAGGCGCGCGTCCCAGCGCCAGCTGATTCACAACCACAGTCAACTCATCCAAAGTCAGGGCACAGTCCAGAGCGGCCCTGTCGTCCTGGCCGAGCACCGGAAGGGCCTCGAAGAGCTGATTTTGAGATTCTTTGCAACACGTTCCCGCAGCAAACAGGGCCCCGTAGTAATCCACTGCATGGCGGTGCATCTCGGACGGGTCCGTAGTCAGGCGACCATCTGGGAGTGTCAAGCAAGCCATCAACTTCTTTGTCGCAGTAGACTTTTCCAAATTGAAGAAGAAGGACGTTGGTGCATCCATGTCCTGCAGGCGAGTGAAGCGCGACCTCACTAGCGCCCCCTCCACTCTGCCCTGCATGAATGTGCGCAGGGCCGATCTCTTCTCCTGCAGCAAAGGACCAGCGGTAGAATCCTGACCCGTAACCAAGCTGGCCTCCAGCCTCTTTACAGCGTCCTCTAGTTCACTGACCTTGGCGTTGATGATGGCAGTTGAGTACGCAGCGTACCGTTGAAAAAAAAGGCAAATTTGCACTTTGCCAACGTCCCACCACTGTTCGAGGGAACCAAAACGAGCTTTCGTGGTCCTCCAGTGTTCCCAGAAGCACACAAAATACTGACAAAAGGCGTTGTCCTGTAGGAGCTTGTTATTGAAGTGCCAATATGACTTTGCCCGTTTCCCTGGTGAGTTCAGTAACACTGCAGTAGCCAGGTGATGATCCGTGAAACCGACGGGACTTATGTTACTGTGAAGGAGGCCGGGGCTACAGGTTCTACAAACATATATCCTGTCTAATCTAGCAGCACTGACAACCCCGTCAGTGACCCTGACCCAGGTATACCGTCTCGCACTGGCATTTTTCAACCTCCATGTGTCCACTAAGTCTAACTGCACAGTGAAATTTTCCAAGCATCTAGAAGACTGCAGATGAGGTTCTGCATTAGTGCGATCTACAGTGAAGTCCAAGGTACAGTTGAAATCACCAGCCACAACAAGTTGGTCTTGGTGATAGCGCTGCAATTCAGTAGTCATTGTATTGAAAAAGGCAACCCTTTCCGCGCCGTGGTTTGGCGCGTAAACATTAACCAGACAAAACACGGAATCCCCCACTTGCGCCCTAACTAGAAGCAGCCTGCCCCTCACTGTCTCCACCACCGATAAAATTTGTGCATTTGCTGATTCCCCAAACAAAATGGCCACTCCCGCGCTTAGATTTGTGCCGTGACTGAGTGAAAATGGGCCTTTCCACCACAAGCCCCAGTCGACTTCATCCGCCAAAGTCATCAACGCAATGCCGTCCGCAGTCGCGGCAGGTGCCGCGGAGTTCTCGCCAGCAGGCTGTGTGGCCTCGCCGGGCTCCGCCACGGCGGAAGCCCCCGCAACGCCGTCTGCAGCAGCGCCGCGAGCAGAAGGCACACCGGCCGCCCCAGCCGCGGCCCCACCAGAGCCCCCCGCCGGGCGCCTGTGCGGGCAGGCGAAACGTTTATGGCCCACGTCGCCACACTCAAAACACTTCATTTGTCCCGAGCTCGCATACACCATATAGTAGCCGTCCCCGTGTTTGACCCTGAAAGACACTTCCAGAGTCTGAGTGGGCGAGTCTAGAAACATGAACACCTGTCGCCTGAGTGATTTCACATGGTTTAAGTCGGCTTCCCTGATTCCCAAACTGACGTGTTTAAACGGGCCCGCAAACTTCCCGAATCTGCGGAGCTCCGCCGCCAACTGCTCGTCAGTAATGAAAGGTGGAACACCCGAGACGGTGATAAGCGTTGATGGAACTGATAAGGGGGACACCTGTACATACACGTCCCCGATTACAATACCGCTCGCAACCAGAGCGTGGACATCCTCCTCAGTAGCCAGAAACACAACTACAGCCCTATTCATCCTGGACGCATAGCGGATCGCAGCAGGGCCCACCTGGGCCCGCACAGCCAAAAGGACCCCCTTCACAGTAACAGTGTCGTCCGGGGGAACGAGCCGCACCCGCTGGCGGATAGATGGAGGTGGCATTTCCAAGGTCGCCATCCTCCTCCCCCAATAACAAGAATTTATTATGCGGGCAGCGATGGAAAAACGAAAAAAAAGTCCAATAGACCACAGAGTTCCCTATTTCCTCCCTCCTCCTTCGGCCGTCGGAAACAGAAGAAGAAGAAGAAGAAGAAGAAGAAGAAGAAGAAGAAGGAGGAGGACAGCCAAGAAGGAGGCTGGAGTAGCCACGGCATGAAGAGGCAGCAACTCTCTGCTGAAGAAGAAAAAGGCTATTCGACTAGGTCCGACTCGACTCGTCCTCAACTAGGAGGAATGGAGGTGCAAAGCAAGGATGAGGAAATTTGGAGCACGGTGGAGTCTAGAAGAAAGAAAAGTAGATGTCAATCAAGTGTGTTATCAGGTACTGATGAATCAGAAGATGATCAATCCTGGAGTAAGCAGAAGGAGTGTAATCATTAAATTTACTCAGGAAGGGGCATCATTTCGTGAGTGGAACCCAATTAAGCTCACAAATGCAATTAATAAGTTACTTGGAGAAGTTTTAAATGCAAGAATCCTTCATAGTGGTTTGTTATTAGTTGCTTGTAAAAATAGTGTTCAGCAAGGAAACGCAATCAGTCACTAAGATGGAGGGGAAAGGTGTGCAGTGTTCAGCATTGGAAGGAAATAAGGCAATGAGAGGAGTGATATTGTCATGGTGGCCGCTGGGCCGTTATCAGCCCCGGCTGCGCACACACCTGCCGCCAATCACCAGCAGGCCTTAAAAGCCGGCGTCGCTGTTGGCTCAGCACGGAGTCGTCTGCCTTCTTCGCCACACGACGCGTCACGGATTCATCCTTGAGCCAGAGCATCCATGATGCATCCTCGTCAAGCCTTGTCACGTAAGAACCAAGATATCTTACCTTGTCAAAGTATTATCCCCTGTGCACAGGTGGACCTCCCTGGCGGCGGACTTGTCTCCCCAAGTAACGGAGCCTCTCCTCCTCCTCCTCGGAACTCCTCCACCTCACCACAGCACCAAGCGTCACGCTCACCGAGCCACAGTGAGCCGCAGAGCCAGCAACTCTCCCAGCGTCACCTGCAAGTAAGCAGTACTTGTTATTACACCTCCGTACTGCGAACAGCACTAATCCACCTGTGCTTGTGTGTTTCCAGGGTTGCCAGGTCGTGGCGGGATTCGCTCAGCTCCAGCGGTTCCTCAGCATCGCACTCACTCACACCTTCACACACATTACACTCTTGATTTAATAAATAATTGTCTAAACGGTCTACTCGTGTCAGTGTCTGTCTCCTGGGTCAAGCAATCATGTCAGTACGACTCCGTCAAGACGACCCAGGAGACACTCTTAGCGCCCAGGTAGACCTAATAGCCCATCAACAGACAGTTATTTTAAATCAGTTAACCCTAATTAACAACCGGCTTTACCGCCTGGAAGGACACCAGGTGTTCCCCCCGGTCACTGGGGCGTCACCAGCCCCTGCTAATTTATCGGCTAAACAGGCCCACCAACCTCCCTTACCTCGCCTCACTCCCGTACCTATCCCTGCCCGCTTTAGCGGCAAACTCGGGGAGGCACGAGGTTTCCTGCTGCAGTGTGAAACAGTGTTTCATCGTGTTCCCGGCGATTTTCCCACAGATCATAGCAAGATAGGGTTTATTTCCAATCTGTTCGAGGGAAGAGCGTTAGCTTGGGCATACGCGATTATGGCGAAACCCAGCTACGCTCAGTTAACTTACAAACAATTTGTAGCAGATTTTTTGGAGACTTTTGACCACACGGATCGGGACGCGGTGTTAGCTGACCGCCTATTAAATCTTCAGCAGGGCAGTAAATCTGCAGCTGATTTTGCTGTGGACTTCCGGGTTTTAGCTGCAGAGGTGGGATGGGGGGACTCTGCTCTGTGTAGTATTTTCCTCCGCGGCCTTAGCTCAGAGCTGAGGGATGAGCTAGCGGCACGGGAAAAACCAGATAGACTAGGTGAATTAATCTCACTAGCCGTTAGTGTTGACAACAGGCTGAAGGAGCGGGCAGCAGAACGTAGGGCTGCCAGCCGCTCGGTTAAACCATGCCCCTGCTCCTCTTGGCCATCCCTGCCGGCTCTGCCTCCGCTGGAGGGACTTCTGGGGCAGGAAGAGATGATTGTAGGACAGTCGGGTGTTTCGGCGGCTGAGAGACAGCTCCGAAGGGATCTGGGCCTGTGTTGTTACTGTGGTAGTGGGTCCCACGGGGTGGCTGAGTGTAACAATTGGTTAAAAGGGGAGGTCCGTGGGTCACAGTAGGGGGACTCACGGATGTAGACCAGAAAAAGCCCCTCACTCGTTGTCTCATAGCCATTGGACTACTCTACAAACACAGGGAACATACAACACACGCTCTTATTGACTCTGGGGCTGAGCAAAGCTTCATTTCTGAAGACCTGGCAACCCATCTGGGCCTCAGCTGTCAACCCCTCCACCCGCCTGTCAACCTTATCATGCTGTCTAAGACCCTGCTCACCACTGTTTCCCGCCAGACGGCCCCTGTTTCGGTGATTACCTCTGGGAACCATCGGGAGGATATCCGGTTCTGGGTGCTGCCCATCTCCACATCACCTGTTATCCTGGGTTATCCATGGCTACACCTTCACAACCCCACGTTTGATTGGCAGGCGGGGAACATCACAGCATGGAGCTCCTTTTGCCTCAGCGCCTGTCTCCAGTCTGCAGCGTGTGCCCCCTCTGTCTCGGTGACCCCTCCCACGCTCCCACCCCCGGATCTATCCAGAGTACCAGAGGTCTACCACGATCTGGGAATGGTATTTAGTAAGTCATGGGCACTGTTTCTTCCCCCCCACCGGCCCTACGACTGTGCGATCAACCTCCGGGCGGGGGCCCCACTACCGGCGAGTTGATTATACAGCCTGTCGGCTCCGGAGCGGGAGGCCATGGACACGTACATCAAGGAGTCCCTCAGCTCCGGAATCATCCGTCCATCCTCTTCGGCGATGGGAATTCTTTTTTGTGGGAAAGAAGGACGGTTCCCTGTGCCCCTGCATCGACTTCCGGGGCCTTAATGAGATCACCATTAAGGACAAGTATACACTGCCCTTGATGAACTCGGCCTTTGACTCCCTCCAGGGGGCATCATGGTTCACGAAGCTGGACCTTCGTAATGCCTATCACCTGGTGCGCATCAGGGAGGGCGACGAATGGAAGACAGCTTTCCGGACCCCAAGCGGCCATTTTGAATACCTTGTGATGCTGTTTGGGTTAACCAACGCTCCGGCCATTTTCCAGCGTTTGATCAATGACGTCCTCCGGGACTTTCCGAATTCCTTCGTGTTCGTGTATTTGGACGACATCCTGATCTTTTCACGCACGTTGGAGGAGCACCAGGTGCATGTTCGACGGGTCCTGCAGCGCCTCCTGGAGAACCAGCTATTCATCAAGGCCGAAAAGTGCGAATTCCACGCAAATTCAACGTCCTTTTTGGGATTTATCATCGCCCATAACCAAGTGTTCCCGGATCCGGCCAAGGTCAAGGCGGTGGTGGATTGGCCCACTCCTACGTCCAGGAAGCAATTACTGGGGTTTTTGGGCTTTGCCAACTTTTACCGTCGGTTTGTGCCGAAGTTCGGGATCATTGCTCGCCCCCTGACCAGCCTTATGTCCCCCAAGACCCCCTTCCGCTGGAGCGAGGAGGCTGCCGCGGCGTTCGGGAAGATGAAGGAGGAGTTCGCGTCTGCCCGCATTTTGACCCAGGTGGACCCGGACCTGCAGTGCTTGGTGGAGGTGGACGCCTCGGACTCTGGAGTTGGGGCGGTCCTTTCCCAGTGCTCCCCCGTGGACGGGGTGATTCGCCCGTGCGCTTTCTTCTCCCACCGGCTGACACCCGTCGAGAGGAACTGCGGCATCGGGAACAGGGAGTTGCTGGCTGTCAAGCTCGCCCTGGAGGAGTGGAGGCACTGGCTGGAGGGGGCTGCCCAGCTGTTCATCGTCTGGACAGATCATAAGAACCTGGAGTATCTCCGGACGGCCAGGTGGCTAAACTCCCGCCAGGCTCGCTGGTCTCTCTTCTTTGGGCGGTTTTACTTTACCATCACCTACCGGCCAGGGAGCAAGAACACCAAACCGGACGCCCTCTCCAGGCAGTTCGAGGTAGAGTCGTCTGGGGACCATGACAAGACCATCCTGCCAGCGTCCTGTGTGGTGGGCGCCTGTGGGAGATCCGGGACAGAGTCAGAAAGGCACAGGAGAATGAGCCCGACCTGGATGGGGGACCCCCGGGCCATTTGTTCGTCCCCTCGTCGGTCAGGGGTGAAGTTATCCAGTGGGGCCACGTCTCCAAGTTGGCGTGCTACCCGGGAATCTCCCACACCGTCAACCTGCTCCAGAGAGCCTTCTGGTGGCCAGGGCTGAGGAGGGATGTTACCAACTATGTCCGGGCCTGCGCTCAGTGCACCACCTGGAAATCGTCATCTTCCCCCCCGGCAGGTCTTTTCCATCCTCTACCGGTCCCTTCTCACCCCTGGTCCCATGTGGCTCTGGATTTTGTGACAGGCCTGCCCCCTTCGGACCATTTCACCGTGGTGCTGACAATAGTGGATCGCTTTTCCAAGGCCGCCCATTTTGTACCACTCCGGGGGCTGCCTTTGGCCCGGGAGATGGCAGACTTTCTGGTTCAGCATGTGGTTCGCCTTCACGGCATCCTGTCTTGGATCGAGGCCCGCAATTCGTTTCCCAGGTCTGGAAGGCGTTCTGCGTGACGTTGAGGGCCACGGCGAGCCTTTCCTCGGGGTATCACCCACAGAGTAATGGTCAGTGTGAGCGAGCCAACCAGGAGCTGGAGGCTGCACTCCGCTGTGTCATCTCGTCTTGTTCCTCGTCCTGGAGTGCGTTGCTGCCCTGGATTGAGTACACACACAACGCCACGGTGTCCTCAGCAATGGGAGTGTCTCAATTCAAGGCATCTTTGGGGTATGACCCCCTGCTGTTCCCGGAGGAGGAGAAGGAGGTGGCTGTCCCCTCTGTGCAGGCCCATGCCAAGCGTTGCCGCCAGATCTGGACCATCACCCGCAAAGCTCTCCTCAAGACCGCGGAACGCAATATCCAGGTGGCCAACCGTCATAGGAGACCTGCTCCGGATTATCAGGTGGGTCAGCGGGTTTGGCTATCCACGAAAAATATCAGTGTGCCGGCCGAGAAATGCAAGTTGACTAAGCGTTTCATCAGTCCATATGTAATTTCTCGGATCATTAACCCAGTGACTGTACGCCTAGCTCTCCCACCTTCCATGCGCATCTGCCCCTCTTTCCATGTCTCCCAGGTGAAGCCCTACATCTCCGACCCCCTGTGCCCGCCCCCCGCGGCGTCCCCCCCCCCCCGAGGATGATCGACGACCACCTGGCTTGGGCGGTTACTGCCATCTTGGATGTCTGTCGGCGGGGCCGGGGTCTTCAGTATTTGGTGGACTGGGAGGGGTTTGGTCCTGAGCACAGTTCCTGGATTCGCCCAGCATTGATTTTGGATAAACAACTTATCCGCGATTTCCATCAGGCGCATCCAGGTAAGATTGGGCAGGTGCCTGGAGGCACCTCTAGAAGGGGGAGTACTGTCATGGCGGCCGCTGGGCCGTCATCAGCCCCGGCTGCGCACACACCTGCCGCCAATCACCAGCAGGCCTTAAAAGCCGGCGTCACTGGTGGCTCAGCACGGAGTCGTCTGCCTTCTTCGCCACGCGACGCATCACAGATTCATCCTCGAGCCAGAGCATCCACGATGCATCCTCATCAAGCCTTGTCACGTAAGAACCAAGATATCTTACCTTGTCAAAGTATTATCCCCTGTGCACAGGTGGACCTCCCTGGCGGCAGACTTGTCTCCCCAAGTTACGGAGCCTCTCCTCCTCCTCCTCGGAACTCCTCCACCTCACCACAGCACCAAGCGTCACGTTCACCGAGCCACAGTGAGCCACAGAGCCAGCAAGAGTCTCCCAGCGTCACCTGCAAGTAAGCAGTACTTGTTATTACACCTCCGTACTGCGAACAGCACTAATCCACCTGTGCTTGTGTGTTTCCAGGGTTGCCAGGTCGCGGCGGGATTCGCTCAGCTCCAGTGGTTCCTCAGCATCGCACTCACTCACACCTTCACACACATTACACTCTTGATTTAATAAATAATTGTCTAAACGGTCTACTCGTGTCAGTGTCTGTCTCCTGGGTCAAGCAATCATGTCAGATATCGGGAATTTCAACGGCTGTCTCAGCTGATGAAATAAAGGAAAACATATCTAGAGCAAGAGTGACAGGTGAAAAGGTTGAAAACTAATAGAAATGGTGAAAAATGTGATAGACTGTTGGTAATGTTAACATTTGATGAAACAAGACTGCCAAGTAAGGTGTTTGTTGGGTACATGAGCTATGAAGTCAGACTTTACATTCTACCTCCACTCAGATGTTTCAAATGTCAAAAGTTTGGTCATGTTGCAGCAGTATGCAAAGATAGACAGCGATGTGCATGATGCTCCGGTGAACATGAGTATGGCAAGTGTGAAAGCGGAGCCAAATTAAAGTGCTGTAACTGCGGTGGTGAACATAGTGCTGCACATCGAGGTTGTGAAGCCAGCAAAAGAGCAGCAGAAATTCAGCAGGTAAAAGTCGTAGTGTAGAAGCTACAAAAAAGGTGCCAGCTAAAAAAGTGCCAGTGGACTAACAGGGAAAGTGTGCAGGCTTGCAGTGCGTGCAGTAGAATTAAGGAAGACACTCTGGTTATGAAGGAAAACAATTTTGTCTTATTTGTGGTGGATGTGATAAACTGTACTGCGCAGACTTCCAAGAAGATGGAAAAAAATCAAAATCATTGTGAAAGCAACATAAAAATATCTTGGCATTAAGGGGCTACATTGGGAAGCAGTTGAGGACTTGTTAAGTGGGGCTCTCTATGTGGGGGCTCTCTAAGTCCACAGACTAGTGGGTTATAATGGTAATCACAGTTTTGCACTGGAATACCAGAAGTCTAATATCAAATGGCCAAGAATTCAAAAAGTTTATATCTGATATGCAAGACAAACCCCAGGTAATCTGTATACAGGAAACATGGCTAAAACCTCAGTTGGATTTTGTCATAGCTCAAGTAGGTTATTTTGTCTTCTTTTAATTATTTACCTTTTGTTCTTATGAAAGACAAAAATAGAAGATGATGAGGAGATGTTTTCACCTTCTTTACATGTTTCGACTGTGCACTGCAGCCTTCGTCAGAAGTGTCAGCTGATTGCTGCCAGATGTCATTTTATCAGCTGACTTTTGTAGACGGGGCCAGCCCAGCAGACCTGTCAGATCCACCAAGCTGGCCCCGCTTTCCACCGTCCAATGGTCTCTGGAGAATGTGGTCCCAGGTGTGGGAAAGCACAAAGGCCCACTCATCCCGGTTCATGCTATCTTTCCCCACTTCCTGATTTCTATGGCCTCCTTGAGCCGTTTGTCTGTTGCTCTCCGATCCAATAATTTTTGTGTTGTCCCAGTCCATGATGTGATTATTTCTTTTGCAGTGATCTAATATTGCTGATGTTAATGTTTCTTGTTCTGCCTTTCCTTTTTGTGATCTTGTGAAGATTATTTAAGCCGTGCTGCCCTTAGGCCTGCATGGAGACGTCAAGCTCCCTGGTCTGGAAGACCTCTTCACCTCTTTGTCACCTGCATGTTCCGGAGTTACATCTCCCTTGATTCCTTCCTGCCTCGTCGTCCTCCTAGCTCCCCAATGACAAGTAAGCCTCATCCTAATCTCATCTCTACGCTTCGCTCAGCTCCCCTGTGCACAGGTGGAAATCTGTGGCAGTGGACCTCCTCCTCCGGCGGCTGACCGAGCTCAACCTGCACTCATCACTCATCTCTTCACCTCTCACCACCTCTGCAACCGGGGACGAAGACACTGTCCCTTTGGCCGGAGCCTCCGGGATCTCGCCTGTGGGACACACCAACTCACCTACAGTAAGACTGGACATTCATTGAGTCATCTTTCCCGAATTTTGTGACTAATTCCCCTGTCTCTGCTTCTCTCTAGGGTTGCCAGTCTGTACGATGCTCTGCTCGCCCCGGCTGTTACATTCTTGCACACACACACACACACACACACACACACACACACACACACACACACACACACACACACACACACACACACACTCACTCTCACACTTCATAATAAAGATAACTGAGTTTATTCTTGAGTCTGTGTCTGCCTTCTGGGTCATAAATCATGTCAGTACGTCTCCGTCAAAGCGATCCAGCCGACAGTGCGTTAGCGCACAAAGTTACCATCTTAGAGGCTCGAGTAGACCAATTATCTCATCAACAACAGGTTATACTTACACAGCTTGTCCAGATAAACTCACGGCTGGATCACCTGTCACCTCCTCAGTCCTTCCCACCGGCTCCCGGAAGCACGGCCGGCCCAGCTAGCTCCATCCCTTCTCCTTCTCCTCCATCTCGGCTGACTCCAGTTCCCACGCCCACACGCTTCAGCGGTAAGCTAGGAGAGGCTAGGGGCTTTTTATTACAATGTGGGATAGTTTTTCAGCAGGCACCAGGGGACTTTCCCACCAGTCACAGCCGTATAGGCTACGTAGTCAATCTTCTGGAGGGGCGGGCTTTAGCCTGGCACATGCAGTTATGGCTAGGGCTGACTATGCTAGTTTGACCTATGATCAATATCTGAGCGAGTTCAACGAGGTGTTTGATCACTCGGACTGAGACAGCGTGCTTACCACCCAGTTACTCAATTTAAAACAGGGGAATAAATCGGTAGCCGATTATGCCGTAGACTTTTGGGTGGTAGCAGCAAAGGTTGGGTGGGGGGACGCCTCCCTTTGCAGCATTTTTGTCCGTAGTCTTAGCCCTAGCCTGAGGGACGAGCTAGCCCGTCTGGATAAGCCTAGCAAGTTGAATGAACTTATTTCCCTTGCCATTAGCTTAGACAATCGGCTAAGGGAGCGGGCCAACAAGCCTAGACCTTCCGGTCGCTCGGGTTCACAGTTTTGCTGTTCTTCGCAGCCCCCACTGCTGGCCCTTCCTCCATCTGATGCACTGGATTTCCCCGAGCCTGTGGTAGTAGGTCAGTCAAAGTTGCCGCTGGCTGAGAAACAGCACCGCCGGGAGCTAGGCCTATGCTTATATTGTGACAGGAACATGAGCAAGCCATTTGCCCCATTCGACCAAAAGAGGGAGTCCATGCGTTGCAGTAGGGGGACTCACGGACCCACTCCAAAGTCCCCTCACCAAGTTCCTGCTACCCATCCATTTCAGATTCAGGTTCAGGTTCAGGTTACTTTATTTGTACCCGTAGGTAGATTTGTTTTGCAGTCAGGTGACATCCTTTAAGACACATATTTACAAACCACAAATACATTCAACATGAACACAAACACAGGCCCATATTGTGACTATAAACACAATAAAAGTACTCAAGGCTCCACCAATCAGAACATAAGACAAAGAGACAAGAGAAAAAACAAAGAGATAAGAGAGAAGGGTCATATTAAAAAAGTTAAAAACTAAGTCAAAGAGATTAAAAACTCAATAAAAGTCTGAAGTCTAAAACCCAATAAAAGATTTAAAACCCAAATAAAAAAACCTACAAAAATAAACAAATATAAAATAACAATTAATAAACAGATAACTAAATTATGTGCAATATATTGCTACATCTAGGTTAATTGGCATCAAAACTGGGGATTCAAAATTGTCCTTAGGTATGACTGTGAGAGTGAATGGTTGTCTGTCTCTCTGTATTGGCCTTGTGATGGACTGGCGATCTGCCCAGGGTGTACCCTGCCTCTCGCCCAAAGATGCTGGGATAGGCTCCAGCCCCCCCGCGACCCGAAAAGGATTAAGTGGAAGAAGATGGATGGATGGATGGATGGATATTGCTACATCTTGTTCAACTCTTTGACAGCAGCAGGAACAAAGCTGTTTTTGTAAGCACTGGGTTTTACATTTTGGGACAACAAACCTCCATCTGGAGGGAAGAAGCTGAAAGTGGCAGTGCAAAGGGTGGGAGTCATCATTTAAAATGGAGGTAGCAATCCTCTGTGCCTGTCTGGTGTACAGGGATGTCATGCTCAGCTGTGACTCATCAAGCAAACGACTGGACCATCTAACTATCTTTATTTGACCAAATCATGACACTAAAGAAAAGGATAAAACAGATTCAATAAAAGCCCGATAAAATATTGTTATTATGGTTCGGTCAATTTGGAAGTGTGCAAGTTTCCTTAAACAATGCAAATGTTGCTGACCCTTTTTGCACACCCTTTCACAGTTCTCTTCAAAGTTTAAATTACTATCAACAATCGTCCCAAGATATTTGTAAGATTGCAAGCATTCAATGGTCTGGCCTTTTAGTACAGTGACTTTGTGCCTGGGAGTTATCCTCCTAAAGTCAATAATCATATCTTTAGTTTTTGTCGTATTCAGCTGCAGGTAGGAATCCTCACACCAGTGAACAAAATCATCAACTACTGGGCCGTGGCCACTCTCACCATCCTGAAGGAGACTGACAATAACTGAATCATCAGCATACTTTATAATGTGTCTGTTGTCATGTCTGCTCTGACACAAGTTTGTGTACAGGATGAAGAGTAGTGGTGACAACACACACCCCTGAGGAGAGCCAGTAGAAGAACACTTTTGGTCAGACAATGTACCATTGACCCTTACTCTCTGTGTCCTGTTGGTTAAAAAAATCCAGATTCCAACCCACTATATCATTACTCAAATCAAATTGTTGCAGGAGCCTTTCAACTAAAATATGAGTTTGGATTGTATTAAAGCAGAAGAAAAGTCCACAAATAAAAGCCTGGCGTGTGTCCCATTAAAATCCAGATGTTTAAAAAGCATGTTAAACAGTGACAGTGGCATCCTCCGCTCCTCTGTGAGGCCTATAGGCAAACTGCAAAGGATCCAATGCATGCTCAGTCTGCTTTAGGACCTCACATCTGACCAGTTTTTCAAAAATTTTCATTAAAATTGAAGTCAAGGCACCTGGTCTAAAATCATTTACCGTTTTAGGACAGCTGGATTTTGGAACAGGGACAACCACAGCATCTTTCCAGACCTTAGGCACATGTTGCATCTGTAAGGAGTTATTAAAAATGTAGTGAAACACAGGACTCAATTCATGTGCACAGGACTTTACCAAGTGCCCACATTTTTGTTTTGTTCACAACCACCTAGAGATCTCCACATATTAGATTAGATTAGATTAGATTCAACTTTATTGTCATTACACATGTACACTACCGTTCAAAAGTTTGGGGTCACCCAGACAATTATTTTGTGTTTTCCATGAAAAGTCACACTTATTTACCACCATGAGTTGTAAAATGAATAGAAAATATAGTCAAGACATTGACAAGGTTAGAAATAATGATTTGTATTTGAAATAATAATTTTTTCCTTCAAACTTTGCTTTCATCAAAGAATCCTCCATTTGCAGCAATTACAGCATTGCAGACCTAACATGATTGCACAAGGGTTTTCTAGTCATCCATTAGCCTTCTGACGCAATGAGCAAACACATTGTACCATTAGAACACTGGAGTGATAGTTGCTGGAAATGGGCCTCTATACACCTATGTAGATATTGCACCAAAAACCAGACATTTGCAGCTAGAATAGTCATTTACCACATTAGCAATGTATAGAGTGTATTTCTGATTAGTTTAAAGTTATCTTCATTGAAAAAAAGTGCTTTTCTTTCAAAAATAAGGAAATTTCTAAGTGACCCCAAACTTTTGAACAGTAGTGTATGAATACAAGGTAACGAAACACAGTTTAGCATCCAATCAGAAGTGCAAAGGACAGCAGTGCAGTATATACAGTAATTGACAGTATGTACAATTTAAGCAAATATATGCAGATAGGTCAGTGTAGAAAGTTAGAGTACCGTTATGTGCAAATAATGTACAATAAGTTAGGTGGGCAGTTATGTACAGGTGAGGATGGTAAGAGATGGGAATAAGTTAGTATAAATTACAGAAGAGCAAAGTACAGGTGAAGTGAGGTAAGTAGCAGACAATCTATCTAACTATACACAGTGGCAATATGCAGAAAAACAATATGTAGTTAAATATGTGATGATAATAAACAGAAGAGCAGTATGTATCAATATATAATGACAATATGCAGATATGATATATATATGTGTATACAGTTTGAGGAAGCACGGGGGGGAGGGGGGGTGTTAAAGGGGAGAGAAGTGGAGGTTCAGCGGGGAACTAAGTTCAATAACGTGACAGCTGTTGGAAAGAAACTGTTCCTAAACCTGCTGGTTCTAGTCTGAAGGCTTCTGAAACGCCTTCCGGAGGGAGAAGCTGGAACAGTCCATGAGCAGGATGGTTGGAGTCCCTAAGAATGCTGCGTGCCCGGCGCAGACATCTTTTCCTATAGACGTCCTCTATAACTGGAAGTGGAGTCCCTGTGATACGTTGGGCGGTTTTCACCACCCGCTGCAGTGCCTTATGGTCAGCGACAGAGCAGCTCCCATACCATACTGTGACACGGTTGGTCAGGGTGCTCTCTATCACGCAGTGGTAGAAGTTGCCCAGGATGTCAGTTGACAGATGGTTCTTCTTCAGTGTCTTCAAGAAGAAGAGGCGCTGATGGGCCTTCTTGAGCAGGCTGGTGGTGTTAACTGACCAGGACAGGTCCTCCAAGATGTGGGTCCCCAGGAATTTGAAGCTGGGGACATGTTCAACAGCTATGTCATTGATATGGATGGGGTCATGTGTCTCTCCCCTCTCCTTCCTGTAGCCCACTATGAGCTCCTTGGTTTTGCTGGTGTTAAGGAGCAGGTTATTGTCAGCGCACCAAGTAGCCAAGTGCTCAACCTCTGCCCTGTAATCTGACTCATCGTTGTCCCTGATGAGTCCGATCACCATGGTGTCATCTGCGAACTTTATGATGGAATTGGATCCATACATAGGCCTGTAGTCATGGGTGAAGAGGGAGTAGAGGAATGGGCTGAGCACACAGCCCTGTGGTACACCAGTGTTGAGTGTGATGATGGAAGAACGGTTAGGGCCTGACCTAACATGCTGGGGTCTGTTGGTCAGAAAATCCATGATCCAGTTGCAGGTGGAGGTACTGATTCCCAGGTCCCCAAGTTTAGTGATCAACTTGGAGGGGATAACTGTGTTGAATGCTGAGCTGAAGTCAACAAACAGCATTCTTTCGTAGGTGTTCTTGTCATCCAGATGTGAGAGTACACAGTGCAGCGCTGTAGAAACCGCATCCTCTGTACTCCTATTACTCCGGTAGGCAAACTGGTGAGGGTCCAGTGTAGGGGGCAGGCTTTTTTTGAGCTGTGCCAAGACCAGTCGCTCAAAGCACTTCATGACTATGGGCGTCAGTGCCACAGGGCGATAGTCATTTAGGCACGATGGTGTTGAATGTTTCGGCACTGGTACTATAGAAGTGGTCTTGAAGCACGCTGGTACCATTACCTGGGCCAGGGACAGGTTGAAGATGTCCATGAAGACCCCTGCCAGCTGCTCAGCGCATGCCCTCAGCACACGCCCAGGAATGCTGTCAGGGACAGCAGCCTTACGTACGTTGATATGACTCAGTGCGTTACGGACGTCGGTGTGGGTGAGTGTGAGGTAGTGACGGTAGTCAGAGGGTAGGAAATTGATATTCTTTTCATTATTGTCCTTATCAAAACGAGCATAGAAGTCATTTAGCTCATTGAGAAAGGACACAGTCGTGGCTATAGGTATGGAGTTGCTGGGCTTATAATCAGAGATAGCTTGAATGCCCTGACACATGCGTCGGGGGTCAGAGTCCCCAAAATGTTCCTCCACCTTCAGCTTGAAGCTGTGCTTGGCCTTCTTGATGCTCCTCTTCAGATCTGCCCTGGATGAACTGTAGGCCTGTGCATCACCAGATCTGAAGGCATTGTTACATGCCTTTAGCAGAAGCCGCACTTCTCTGTTCATCCACGGCTTCTGATTTGCGTACGTGGTGATCTGTCTTTCCATGGTGACACTGTCAATAGTGGTGTTGAGATGGTCCAGGACTGAGTGGGTGTAAGAGTCGATGTTTATGTGGGAGCCACAAGTAGCCTGAGAGGTGAACATACTCCAGTCTGTGTTCCTAAACTTTTCCTGGAGTACAGAGTCAACCCCGTCTGGCCACACTTTGATGGTCCTCACTGATGGCTTCACCCGGTTGATGAGTGGTACATACTTGGGGGTAAGGAACAAAGATAAGTGATCAGACTGACCTAGGTGGGGGAAGGGAGTTGCTATGTAGGCTCCCACAATATTGGTGTAAACGTGATCCAATGTTTTGTCCCCTCTTGTGTGACAGGAGACATGCTGGTAAGGGATAAGGGACAAGGACCTGTACTTATATAGCGCTTTTCTAGTCTCAAAGACCACTCAAAGCGCTTCACTAGCACTAACCCTCTACTCTAAGGGCCTATAGGAGACGGATATCTAGGGACAATTTAGAACAACCAATTAACCTAACATGCATGTCTTTGGATTGTGGGAGGAAACCGGAGCCCCCGGAGTAAACCCACGGAGCACAGGGAGAACATGCAAACTCCACACAGAAAGGTTCCTACCCCTGCCAGCCTGGGGATTTGAACCTGGAACCTTCTAGCTGTAAGGCAACAGTGCTAACCACTGCACCACCGTGCTGCCCGCACCAGAATTTAGGTAGAATTTAGGAAGCACTGTCTTGAGGTTAGAGTGGTTAAAATCACCCGCCACCATAAATGCTGCCTCTGGGTGTGCAGTTTGTTGTTTGCTAATAGCTGCATGCAGTTCTTTCATAGCAAGCTTAGCATTAGCATCCGGAGAGATATAAGCAACTGTTATGATGGTACAAGTGAACTCCCGTGGCAGATAGAAAGGTCTACATTTAACCATGAGAAACTCCAGGTTAGCTGAGCAGTGACTCCCAACAGTGACAGAGTTCGTGCACCAAGCCTTGTTAATATAAATGCACACTCCCCCACCTCTGGTCTTACCAGAGTCATCAGCTGCTCTGTCTGCCCGGAGAGTGTGTTGCCCGGCTAGCTCAATAGTATTGTCGGGTATTCCACTGTGTAGCCATGTTTCCATGAAAATCATAATATTGCAGTTCATAAGTTTCTTATTGTTGGTGATCCGAAGCCGTAGCTCATCCATTTTGTTCGCCAGTGACTGTACATTAGCGAGGAAAATGTTGGGTAGAGAAAGCGGGTGTGTGGTGGTGTTAGTGTGGTGTTAGCTTTAGCTTAGCTCTTAGCCCTCCGTGCTTCCCCTGCCTTTGTTTATGGTCTCTACGCCGCCTTTGAGCACTTCCGGTCAGCCAGGTAGCTTGCCTAGCGTCGGGTGTTCTCTGGAGCTCAGAGATGAGACGTAGGTTGCTGATAAAAAGATTGTTATTGTTATTTTGTAATCCAATGTCCAAAAGCTCATTTCGGGTGTAAGATGTGAAAGCAATGTGGACAGAGGATTCAGTGCACAGCCTCCAGGAGTGCTTTAACTGTACAGACTGGGAGATGTTCACACTGTCCTGCGGGGATGATTTGTACTCTTTGGTGGACATCACATGCTCATACATGGCTTTCTGTAAAAATATGATCGTTCCACGTAAACGTGTCAAAATATATCCCAACAACAAGCCATGGGTTACAAAATCAGTTAAATCCTGCTTACAGAGGAAAGCATTTGCCTTTAAACAGGGGTCTGTTTCTGAGCTGCAGGTTGCCACAAAAGAGCTGAAGGCCAAAATTTTAAGAGCAAAACAGAATTATAAATCAGAGTTGGAAAGCAAGATGGCAACAAAGAAACTTGGTTCAGCCTGGGCCAGTATGAAAACTATTGCAGGCCTTCAGAGCACAGAACGCAGCAACCGTGTGTTTTTAGATGGTTTTAATTCAGACACAGAGCTGGCTAATGCTCTTAATTGTTTTTATGGTCGTTTTGACTCCTTTGATTTTAGCACAGAAACCCAAGATTTGAAACAGAAACTCAAAGACAATCAGCACTTTAATATTGAGGTGCAGGATGTTAAAAGGGAGTTCTGCGCTGTAAACGTGAACAAAAGTCAGGGCCCTGATAATATACACTACCGTTCAAAAGTTTGGGGTCACCCAGACAATTATTTTGTGTTTTCCATGAAAAGTCACACTTATTTACCACCATGAGTTGTAAAATGAATAGAAAATATAGTCAAGACATTGACAA
The DNA here is from genome assembly GCA_020510985.1 of Pholidichthys leucotaenia. Taxonomy (NCBI): domain Eukaryota; kingdom Metazoa; phylum Chordata; class Actinopteri; order Cichliformes; family Pholidichthyidae; genus Pholidichthys; species Pholidichthys leucotaenia. Next base: position 423,631,226 of record CM035841.1, on the reverse strand, counting down.
GGTTAGAAATAATGATTTGTATTTGAAATAATAATTTTTTCCTTCAAACTTTGCTTTTGTCAAAGAATCCTCCATTTGCAGCAATTACAGCATTGCAGACCTAACATGATTGCACAAGGGTTTTCTAATCATCCATTAGCCTTCTGACGCAATGAGCAAACACATTGTACCATTAGAACACTGGAGTGATAGTTGCTGGAAATGGGCCTCTATACACCTATGTAGATATTGCACCAAAAACCAGACATTTGCAGCTAGAATAGTCATTTACCACATTAGCAATGTATAGAGTGTATTTCTGATTAGTTTAAAGTTATCTTCATTGAAAAAAAGTGCTTTTCTTTCAAAAATAAGGAAATTTCTAAGTGACCCCAAACTTTTGAACAGTAGTGTATGTGGGCACTTGGTAAAGTCCTGTGCACATGAACTGAGTCCCATATTTCATTACATTTTCAATAAGTCCTTACAGACACAACATGTGCCTAAGATCTGGAAAGAAGCCGTGGTTGTTCACGTTCCAAAATCCAGCTGTCCTAAAACAGTAAACGACTTTAGACCAGTTGCTTTGACTTCAATTTTAATGAAAATTTTTGAAAAACTGGTCAGATGTGAGGTCCTAAAGCAGACTGAGCATGCATTGGATCCTCTGCAGTTTGCCTATAGGCCTCACAGAGGAGTGGAGGATGCCACTGTCATTCTGTTTAACATGCTTTTTAAACATCTGGATTTTAATGGGACACACGCCAGGCTTTTATTTGTGGACTTTTCCTCCGCCTTTAATACAATCCAACCTCATATCTTAGTTGAAAGGCTCCTGCAACAATTTGATTTGAGCAATAATCTGGTGGGTTGGATTCTGGATTTCTTAACCAACAGGATGCAGAGAGTAAGGGTCAATGGTACATTGTCTGACCTAAAGTGCTCTTCTACTGGCTCTCCTCAGGGGTGTGTGTTGTCACCACTACTCTTCATCCTGTACACAAACATGTGTCGGAGCAGACATGACAACAGACACATTATAAAGTATGCTGGTGACTCAGTTATTGTCAGTCTCCTCCAGGATGGTGAGCATGGCCACGGCCCAGTAGTTGATGATTTTGTTCACTGGTGTGAGGATTCCTACCTGCAGCTGAATACGACAAAAACTAAAGACATGATTATTGACTTTAGGAGGAAAACTCCCAGGCACAAAGTCACCATACTAAAAGGCCAGACCACCAAATGTGTACAATCCTACAAATATCTTGGGACGATTATTGATAGTAATTTAAACTTTGAAGAGAACTGTGAAAGGGTGTGCAAAAAGGGTCAGCAACATTTGCATTGCTTGAGAAAACTTGCATGCTTCCAAATTCCAGCATGGAATTTTGGCAGAGTCCCCGCTGGAAGCTACCCGGGAGAGGAGGAAGCGGAAGCGGTGCGAGCGCAAGCAAAAGCGAGGAAAAAGGGCCGGGATCCATGCTAGGCTAAAGGCTAACCCCTCCAGACCAGCGGTACCGTCGCTTCTTCTATCAAACGTCCGTGCCCTCGAAAACAAGGCAGACGAGCTGCGTTTGCTGAAAGAAACCCGGAGAGAATGGAGGGACTGCTGTGTGTTTGTTTTCACCGAGACATGGCTCCACGACAACATTCCTGACGAGGCCATTCAGCTGGAAGATATGGCGATGTTCCGGGCCGACAGGGAAACGGCGAGCTCCGGTAAGAGCCGGGGGGGGGGTGGGCTATGCATCTATGTTAACAAGAACTGGTGCGTTAATGCCACGTTAGTGTCTAAACACTGCTCTCCGTTGGCGGAGTTCCTTATTGTTAATTGTCGGCCTTTTTATCTGCCGAGGGAATTCAGCAACGTGTTTGTAGTTGGTGTTTACATAGCGCTGAGCGCTAACGCTAAAGCTAATGCTAAGAAGGCACTCGGGGAACTGCACAATGCAATCAGTAAAATCCAAACGTCACACCCGGACAGTTTTGTGGTGGTTGCGGGGGATTTTAACCACACCAGCTTAAAGACTGTGCTCCCCAAGTTTAAACAATGTGTAGACTTTAAGACCAGAGGAGAGAATATGTTGGACTTAGTGTACACAAACACAGATGCATATAAAGCGTTACCCCGCCCCCATCTCGGCCGTTCTGATCACATGTCCGTGATGCTGGTTCCTGCCTACAAACCTTTATTGAAGCGCAGCAGGCCAGCAGTGAAACAAATCAGGATTTTGCCAGAGAGTGCAACCTCTGCACTGCAAGACTGTTTTCATCACACAGACTGGAGGATCTTCAAAATAGCAGCCTCCCAGGAAGACAGGACAGATGTGGAGGAGTATGCTGATTCGGTCACCAGCTACATCGCGAAGTGCACAGAGGATGTCACTACAGTGAAGACCATCACTGTGCGGGGTAATCATAAGCCCTGGATGACTGCAGAGGTGCGCTCGCTGCTTAAAGCCAGAGATGCAGCGTTCAGAGCGAAGGACAGGATTGCCCTCCGCTCAGCCAGGTCTGCGCTTTCAAAGGGAATTAAGGTGGCAAAGCGCGCCTATGCGGAGAAAATCCAGGGACACCTCTGTGACACTAGGAACACCAAGCAGATGTGGCAGGGAGTTCGGACACTGACGGGCTTTAAGTCTAGGCAGGGGGTCGATGATGACGACGCTTCGCTTCCAGACAGGCTTAACGACTTCTTTGCACGTTTTGAAGCATCAAACTCGACAATCAGAGGGAGGGCCGGCCCACTCCCACCATCGGTCGGACCAGCTTTTACCATTAACACAGCGGACACACGGAGGACCCTATCCAGAATCAACCCACGCAAAGCTGCAGGTCCAGACAACATTCCGGGACGTGTGCTCCGAGACTGCGCGAGCGAGTTGGCGGATGTCCTGACTGACATTTATAACATCTCCCTGAGTCAGGCCATCGTTCCCAGATGCTTCAAGACCTCTATCATTGTACCGGTAGCAAAGAAACCAGTGGTGTCATGTTTGAATGACTATCGTCCTGTTGCACTGACACCAATTGTGATGAAGTGTTTTGAACGGCTTGTCAAACCACACATCACAGCCTGCCTCCCTGCATCACACGACCCGCTCCAGTTTGCATATCGTTCAAACTGCTCCACGGAGGATGCTATAGTCACCACCCTACACTCTGTCATCACCCACCTGGACCAGAAAGACACCTACGCCAGACTCCTGTACATTGATTTCAGTTCAGCATTCAACACCATTATTCCCCAGAGACTGATAGAGAAATTACTCCTTCTCGGTCTGAACACCGCCACATGTCTCTGGATCCTGGATTTCCTGACTGAGAGACCTCAGTCTGTCCGGGTTGGAAACAACATCTCCAACTCTGTCACGCTGAGTACCGGAACCCCTCAAGGCTGTGTACTCAGTCCACTGTTGTTTACACTTCTAACACATGACTGTGTATCCAAACACGAGTGGAACCAGATTATTTTTTTTTTTTTTTTTTTATTTAAGTTTTTGTAAAGGGTATACAGGTCGTTACAGCAATGCAGTGTTTACATTTTCATCACATGTTCCCTTATTTTCTGATATCTGACAACATTGGAAGATTAATTCTTACAACACCCCTTTTTTTTTTTTTTTTTTAAAGTGAAAGAAAAAGTGAAATTAAAGAGAAAAAAAACAAAACAAATAACAAAAAAAAAAAAACCAGTAAAAAACAAACAAAAAGAAAAAGTAAGTAAATAAAGATAAAAGAGCATCTGAGTAGCGTTGGAACAAAGAGCGGAACCATTATTGAAATGGTATTTGTCAAAGATTAGATCTAATGGAAGACACATATGCGGTCCAGGGTTGCCAAAAGTTCTGAACCGGAGGATTTCCATTCAGAAGACGAGGAGCTGAATGTAGCTAACAAGAAGGTTAGCTTGAAAACGTTATTTGAAGAATTATGACAATTTCGCCGAGAGGTTTGGGCCGAATTTCGTAATTCAGAGAAGAATTAAAAAGGACAAACAGCAGAGTGGACCAGGCTAGAGGCTAAGCTAACTGACCAAGAAGGAAGACTGAGAAGAGATAACATAAGAATTCATGGTCTGAAAGAAGGAGCTGAGGATGGTTTCAACACAATGGCGGAATGCGTGGACTCTTTACTGAGAGAGAAGTTGGATATTCCCCAAACCACCGACTTGAAGATAGAAAGGGCCCATCATACATTAGCCCCTAGGCTGGCGGCGGAAGCGCCCCCACGTTCGGTGGTAGTGAGATTCTCCAATTCCAAAATAAAACAAGAGGTTGTAAGACTGGCTTGGCAGAAAAAAGGATTTATGCACCAAGAGAGAAAAGTCTTCGTGGAACACGATTACGCCCCGGAGGTCCTTAAAAAGCGCCGGGAATACAACGACGCCAAAAAGGTGCTACGAGAGAAAAAACTGCGCTTTCAGACGCCATTTCCTGCGAAGTTAAGGGTCTTAAACGGTGAAGAGACATGTCTCTATAATTCGGCGGTAGAAGCAACAGCTGACATGGCGAGAAGAGGGCTCCTGGTAACGGTGTTTAAACCCGCAGCAGACCCGAGCGATAGAATCAAGGCTCAAACGTGGTCCACACAGAGACCTTCAAAATCCACGGGCCAGCAGCGGGAAACCCAGCGCCAGAGCTACAAGGATAAATGGGCCGTTTACAGGAGGGAATAGCGACCTTTTTTTTTAGTCAATCTGCACTTCCAACCCCCCTCCTACAAGGTAACAAACATTAAAGGAGATGCAGAATCAGCATGTAGTAAAACATTTCATGGAACAGTCATAATATTAGAAACAAATAAGTCTTTTTTTTTTTATTTAAGTTTTTGTAAAGGGTATACAGGTCGTTACAGCAATGCAGTGTTTACATTTTCATCACATGTTCCCTTATTTTCTGATATCTGACAACATTGGAAGATTAATTCTTACAACACCCCTTTTTTTTTTTTAAAGTGAAAGAAAAAGTGAAATTAAAGAGGAAAAAAAACAAAACAAATAACAAAAAAAAAAAAAACAAACCAGTAAAAAACAAACAAAAAGAAAAAGTAAGTAAATAAAGATAAAAGAGCATCTGAGTAGCGTTGGAACAAAGAGCGGAACCATTATTGAAATGGTATTTGTCAAAGATTAGATCTAATGGAAGACACATATGCGGTCCAGGGTTGCCAAAAGTTCATGAACACATCCATGTCCTGTCTCAGTGCGAATGTCAACTTTTCCATCGAGTAAATGTCTTGGATCACGTTAGTCCAATCTTCAGGTGTAGGACAGTCCTTCAACATCCATTTTTTAGTTAGAGCTTTTTTGCTTGCCAATATTAAAACATTGAATAAGTATTTTTCTCCTCGTCTTTCCAGTGAATCCGGTAGTAAACCCAAATACAAAGTTACAAAAGAAAAGGGAACTGTAATTTTGAATATTTTCCCCAATATTGTCTGTACCTTGGTCCAATATTGGTGGATAACTGGGCATGACCAAAACACATGAAAATGATTTGCAGTCTTTTCACCACACAAGCGCCAACAGTTCAATCCCTTATGGGTAAATTTGTTTTGTGCAGGTGTTCTGAAAAATCTTGCCAAGTTTTTCCATCCAAATTCTCTCCACTGCAGGGATGAGGTACTTTTCCATTGCTGTTTATTTAGCTTTTCCCATATTTCCAGTTGTAAAGTGAAATTCCCCTCTTTTTCCCATCTCTCTTTTATATAAGATGTGTTGTCTCCTTTTAAGTCTTGAAGACCTTGGTATATTTTAGAAATGTATCTGATCCCTGGGATCCCTTTATATGCCATTAAGAAGACCTTCAGAACACCTGACTGGGCCCTTTCCAAAACCTCCTTTTTAAGTATATTGTTTATGTGGTGTCTAAGCTGGAAGAACCTGTAAAGGTCTTGATTTATTAGGCCTTGTTTTTTCAAATCTTCAAAACTTCTTAAGATTTGCCCTTTAAAAAAATCGTAATATTTTATCAGCCCTTTCTCCTTCCACTTTTTAAATCTGGTGTCTGTTTTATTAGGAGTAAAGTCCTGATCATAGGCGATCCATTGCAGAAGTCGATAGGGCTCTTTAGTTTGATTCTCTCTGACTATCTTAAACCAAATTTTTAGCGGGGTCTCTATCCACGGGTTAGTGTTATTCAAAAGCTTAGGTAAGACATTGTTCCCTATTATCGCCTGTAGGGGGATGTCACTTGTTATTTGGCATTCGATCTCCTTCCATTGTGCAGTGTAGACTGGGTTACATATCTCTACTAAAGTTTTAATTTGTGCAGCTTTAACGTAGTCCCTGATATTTGGCAGCGCGAGCCCGCCTTTGTCTTTGTTTAGCTGTAGGGTTCTATATCTGATTCTAGGTCTCTTGCCCTGCCATATGAATCTTGAGATCCTTCTGTCCAGCTCCTGCCATGTTTTTTTGGGAGGTTCTACCGGTATTGTTTGGAAAAGGTATAGAAGACGTGGAAGTATATTCATTTTGACTGCTTCAATTCTTTGTGCAGTACCCAAGAATGGTATCATATTCCATCTTGCTAGGTCAGATTTTATTTTTGTCACCAGTGGATCATAGTTTAGTGATATAATTTTGTTGAGTTGTTTCGGGATATTGACCCCCAGATATTTCATAGATTCCGACTCCCAGTTAGTTTTGAGTTTGCTTAGTGAATAATGATTTGGGTCATAGTTGAATGTTAAAACTTGGGTTTTATGCATATTTAATTTGTACCCCGATAAATCTCCATACTCTGAAAAAACTGAGGTTAGTTCTGGTAAAGAAGTGTCCGGCTGCCCTAGGTATATTAAAATGTCATCAGCAAAGAGTGCTATTTTATGTTCCTTCTGACCAAGTGTAATACCTTGAATTTTTTGGTTTTGTCTTATCCATTGGTTCAGAGGTTCTATGAAGATTGCAAAGAGCAGTGGAGACAGGGGGCAGCCCTGACGACATCCTCTTTCCAGTTCAAAAGATGATGATAAATTACCGTTAATCCTTATTTTAGCTGTTGGTTTTTTATATAATGCCTGTATAGTTCTAATGAAGTTGTTATGAAAATTGAAACTGGATAAGATTCTATATAGAAAAGACCAGTCAACCGAATCGAATGCTTTTTCAGCATCTAATCCCAATATGACTGCATTTAAGTTAGATTTTTTTATATGATGAATTATGTGTAAAGTGCGTCGAATGTTGTCTTGTGTCTGTCTTTGTCTTATAAAACCTGTTTGGTCTAAATGAATTAGGTCTGTCAGTATATTTTCTAACCTTTTGGCAAGGATAATGGTAAAAAGCTTATAGTCCTGATTTAGTACACTGATTGGTCTGTAGTTGGAGCACTCTAGTTTATCCTTTTCAGGTTTAGGTATAACTGCAATGACCCCTTCTCTCCAGGAGGGGGGGATTTCCCCTGCGTGGAGGACATAATTAAATGTTTTCAGGAGGAGAGGAGATAGTTGCTGTTTAAAGGTTTTGTACCACTCTGCTGTATAGCCATCAGCTCCTGGGGATTTGTTAGCTTTAAGTTTCATAATTGCTTTTTCCAATTCTTTAGGATGTATTTCTGACAGTAGTGTTTTATTTTGTGACTCCGTAAGTTGGGGAAGGTTTAATGTGTTTAGGAATGCCTCGGATGCGTTTTTATGTTTTTTGTGGGAGTATAAGTTCTTATAGTAATTCTCGAAGTTTTTAAGAATATCCTGAATTCTGAATTTTATTTCCTTTGATACTGGGTCTCTGATTTTGTAGATTGCTCTTTCTGTTTGATGTTTCCTCAGTTTATAGGCTAGCAATTTTGCCGATTTACTGCCTGCTTCATAGTATTTTTGTTTCAGAAATGTAAGTTTCTTCTGGATTTCTATTGTGTAGATCTCATTTATTTGGTTTTTAATTTCCTTAATCTTGAGCGAGTCAGTAGAATGAGTGTTGCCTTTGTGTTCTTTTTCTAGGTTCCTAAGTTCTGACTCTAATGTGGATAGTTTTTCTTGTCTTAGTTTCTTTTGGGTTGCCAGTTTTGCAATAATCTTTCCTCTTATTACAGCTTTACATGCATCCCACAGTATTAAAGGGGATACTTCTCCATTATCGTTATCTTCCAAATATCTGAGAATATCTGATTCCAATTCATCTTTCAATGGTCCTTTCAGGACATTTGAATTTAACCTCCAAGAAAATGTATTATTTGTGTATTTTTGGATATTTAAGTCCATGTAGATCGGACTGTGGTCGGAGAGATCCATCAGTCCTATTTTACATGTTTTTACTCTTCCAATGTCTCTATTAAACATAAAAAAATAGTCAATCCTTGAGTAGGATGAATGTGGAGTTGAGTAAAATGTATAGTCTTTTACACTGGGGTTGAGTTCCCTCCACACGTCACAGATTCCCAGTTCTTTTAGTAGCATCCGAGTCTTCCTGTTTTGGGTGTTATTTTGATGTGGGGAATTACCAGAAGCATCCCAGTATGGATTCAGTCTAAGATTGAAGTCCCCACCACATATCACTAAACCTTGAGCTTTAGTTATCATTAGGTCGAATACATTTTTATAAAATTTCCAGTTAGCCCCTGGGGGAGCATACACATTCAGCAGGGTGATATCTTCTCCCTCTAGCCGCCCAGTTACCAAACTGTATCTCCCTTCTTTATCTTTGTGTTCTGATTTTTTTCAAATGTAATTTTGGTTGATATCAATGTCGCTACTCCCCTCCTCCTCCCTGATTTATATGAAGATGAAGAGATCATTTTAAACCCTTGTCTACTGAGTTTATTGTGTTCCACGTCTGTTAGGTGGGTTTCTTGTAAAAGTATTATTCCTGCTTTGTCTTTTTTCATTTTGCCTAGAATCTTGGATCTTTTAACTGGATTCAGGATTCCTTTTACATTATATGAAATTATTTTGGTTACACCCTGTTTCTCCATTGTGTTGTTTTGTTTAGTATAACTGTGTGGTGGCCCTCTTTTGTGCTACTCAGAAACTGAAAGAACATTAAAAACAAGAAAAACATTAAGAACGTAGTGTAAAAAACTTTAAAACAAAAAGCTGTCATAAGAACTTCCTGAGCTGAGGTCTTTTTAAAGACCCTGTAAGAGCCTTGATGGAGTGAAGGCTCTGAGGGAAATTCCTCAAACTCTGTTACGTGTTGAGGGCCCTCTCTTACCACTGAAAGTAGTCCCATGCTTTTAACGTGAGTTTCAGAACCCAATCCAAACTTGTAATGATTTTTTTTTTTTTTTTCCTTTTATGCCTAAACCCTGTGAAATTGTGTGCACCCTACCACCCCCATCACATCAAACATTCACGCAAAAACAGTATTTGTTAGTATGAGGAGAACATGTGGATTATTGTCACATTTCTATTTTAACAAGTTTTTTTTTTTTTTTTTTTTTTATTACAAAGACTTATTTGTTTCAAATAATATGATTGTTCCATGAAATGTTTTACCACATGCTGAATATGCATCTCCTTTAATGTTTGTTACCTTGTATGAGGGGGGTTGGATGTGCGGATTGATTCAAGAGAAAAGAAAAAAAAAAAAAAAAAAAAAAAAGATCGCTATTCCAACCTGAAAACGGATAGTTTATCCGCGACGCTCTGGTGCTGGGTTTCCCGCTGCTGGTCCGTGGATTTTGAAGGTCTTTGTGTTGTCCATGTTTGCGCTTTGATCTTCTGACTCGGGTCTGCTGCGGGTTTAAATACCGTTACCGGGAGCCCTCTTTTCGCCATGTCAGCTGTTGCTTCTTCCGCCGAATTATAGAGACACGTTTCATCGCCGTAGAAGACCCTTAACTTCGCAGGAAATGGTGTCTGAAAGCGCAATTTCTTCTCTCTTAACACCTTTTTCGCGTCATTGTATTCCCTGCGCTTTTTAAGGACCTCCGGGGCGTAATCGTGTTCCACGTAGACTTTTCTCTCCTGGTGCATAAATCCTTTTTTCTGCCAGGCCAGTCTTACAACCTCTTGTTTTACTTTGAAATTGGAAAATCTTACCAACACCGAACGTGGGGGCGCTTCCGCCGCCGGCCTAGCGGCTAATGAACGATGTGCCTTTTCTATCTTCAAGTCGGTGGTTTGTGGAATATCCAATTTCTCTCTTAGTAAGGATTCCACGCATTCTGCCATTGAGTTAAAACCATTTTCGGTTCCTTCTATCAGACCATGAATTCTTATGTTGTCTCTTCTTTGTTTTCCTTCTTGGTCGGTTAGCTTAGCCTCTATAGCTGCTTGTCTTTTGCGTAGGTCTAGCACAGAATCTTCGAGCACTTTTATTCGATCCTCTGTTTCCAAGATTCGGTTCTCGGCCTGGTCCACTCTGCTGTTTGTCCTTTTCAATTCTTCTCTGAATTCCCGAAATTCGGCCGTAACATCTCGGCGAAATCGTCGTAGCTCCTCAAATAGTGATTTCAGGCTAACCCTTTTGTTAGCTATCACCAGTTCCTCGTCTTCTGAACGGAGATCTTCCAGTTCGGATTCTCCGGCCGATACGTGTCCTGGCCTGGAGAATTTCAGTTTCTTCTGTTTTCCTTTAGACATGATGATTTTGTCTTTTGATTTTCACTCCTCCAAAAATCCGTTAAGTTTGATTTTCAAGGTGTTATCCTGGATTGGGTCTGAGAACTTCAGTGTTAAGCTGCAGTCGCCATGGCGTCCAGACCGGAAGTGGAACCAGATTATTAAGTTTGCAGATGACACCACGGTGGTGGGACTTATTCAGAGGGATGAGGAATCAATGTACAGGGAAGAAGTGAGAGACCTGGGGGGCTGGTGCAGGGAGAACAATCTGGTGCTCAACGTGGACAAAACAAAGGAGATGATTATCGACTTCCGGCGGTCACAGCCTGAGCACGTCCCCCTCAGCATCGGCGGCCATTTAGTGGAGAGAGTAGAGAACATCAAGTTCCTCGGAGTGCAGATCTCGCAGGACCTGACCTGGAGCAAGAATTCCTTGGAGATCAGGAAGCGAGCTCAGCAGAGACTACACTTCTTGAGGAAACTCAAACAGGCCTCTCTCCCCATCTGCATCCTCAGGACCTTCTACAGAGGTGTGGTGGAGAGTGTTCTGACGTACTGCATTGCTGCATGGTACTCCAGCTGCAGTATGTCAGACAAAAAAGCCCTGCAGAGGATAGCCAAGGGGGCGGAGAGGGTAATTGGAGTCTCCCTCCCCTCTGTCCAAGAACTTTTTCAGAACCGTTGTAGGAGCAGGGCACTGAGCATTGTCAAGGACCGTTCTCACCCTCTGCATAAACACTTTGAACTTCTTCCATCTGGTAAACGATTCCGGAGCATCAGAGGCAGAACCACCAGACTGATCAACAGCTTCCTCCCACAAGCTGTCAGGATGCTGAACAGCTGACCCGGAATCTCACATACACACTACTGCACCTATGGACATTTTGTATATTATAGTTAGTTATTCTTTTTCCCCAAGTATGTCTCAGGGATGTGTGAATGGATGGGGGGGTGGGAGCTATGTGGGAGTGTGTCTTAATCATGCTGCTTCTTATATGGATGCCGAGAGAAACGCAATTTCATCTTGCCTGCACTACAGTTGTATGTACAGCAATATGACAATAAAGTTTGATTTGATTTGATTTTGAAATTGACTGAACCATAATGACAATGTTTTATCGGGCTTTTATTGAATCTGTTTTATCCTTTTCTTTAGTGTCATGGTTTGGTCAGATAAAACTGAAACAGAGGAAATCCTTGGATCAGGTAGTTAGATGGTCCAGTCGTTTGCTTGGTGAGTCACAGCTGAGCCTGACATCCCTGTACACCAGACAAGTACAGAGGATTGCTACCTCCATTTTAAATGATGACTCCCACCCTTTGCACTGCCACTTTCAGCTTCTTCCCTCAAGACGGAGGTTTGCTGTCCCAAAAAGTAAAACCCAGCGCTACAAAAACAGCTTTGTTCCTGCTGCTGTCAAAGAGTTGAACAAGTTGTAACAATATATTGCACATAATTTAGGTACCTATTTATTAACTCCATTTTATATTTATTTATTTTTGTAGGATGTTATTTGGGTTCTAAATATTTTATTGGGTTTTAGACCTTTGAGTTTTTAACCTCTTTGACTAGTTTTTAACTTTTTAATATGACCCTCTCGTGCACCATGTACAGCAGCTCAACCAGACTCATGTCAATCATCACTGTTTTCTTCCTGCATTACCGACTGCACTATATAGTTCTCCACAGTATCTGCTGCTGGCTAATATATATTTTAACTGTTGACCAGTATCACTTAATCTTATCCTACACTTTATTACATGTATAGTTTATTTCTCTTATCTTATCATGTTTAATGTTGCAGCATTGTCCATCCATCCATCCATCCATCTTCTACCGCTTTTCCGGAGGTCCGGGTCGCGGAGGCAGCAGTTCAAGCAGAGAAGCCCAGACTTCCCTCTCCCCAGCCACCTGCTCCAGCTCTTCAGAGGGGATACCAAGGCGTTCCCAGACTAGCTGGGAGACATAGTCTCTCCACCGAGTCCTGGGTCTGCCCCGGGGTCTCCTCCCAGTGGGACGTGCCTGAAACACCTCAAGTGGGAGGCGTCCAGGAGGCATCCTAATCAGATGCCCATACCACCTCAACTGACTCCTTTCAATGTGGAGGAGCAGCGGTTCTACTCTGAGCCTCTCCCGGATGACTGAGCTCCTCACCCTATCTCTGAGGGTGAGTCCAGCAATCCTACGGAGAAAGCTCATTTCAGCCGCTTGTATCCGCGATCTCGTTCTTTCGGTCATTACCCAAAGCTCGTGACCATAGGTGAGAGTAGGAACGTAGATTGACTGGTAAATCGACAGCTTTGCCTTAGAACTAAGCTCCCTCTTCACCACAACAGACCGGTACAACGTCCGCATCACTGCAGATGCTGCTCCAATCCGTCTGTCGATCTCTCGCTCCATTTTCCCCTCACTCGTGAACAAGACCCCAAGATACTTAAACTCCTCCACTTGGGGCAGGAGCCTGTCCCCAACCCGGAGAGGACAATCCACCTTTTTCCGGCTGAGGACCATGGACTCGGACTTGGAGGTGCTGATTCTCATCCCAGCCGCTTCACACTCAGCGGCAAACCGTCCCAGCAAGAGCTGTAGGTCATTGCTGGATGAAGCCAACAGGACAACATCATCTGCAAACAACAGAGATGAGATCCTGTGGTCACCAAGCATGACACCCTCCATTCCCTGGCTGCGCCTAGAAATCCTGTCCATAAAAATTATGAACAGGACCGGTGACAAAGGGCAGCCCTGGCGGAGTCCAACTCTCACTGGGAATGACTCCGACCGAGTGTTGGCAATGCGAACTAAACTCTCACAACGGTCGTACAGAGACCGAATAGCTCGTAACAACAAGCCCGATACCCCATACTCCCGAAGCACCCCCCACAAAAATCCACGAGGGACGCGGTCAAATGCCTTCTCCAAGTCCACAAAACACATGTAAACTGGTTGGGCAAACTCCCACGAACCCTCAAGAATTCTCGAGAGGGTAAAGAGCTGGTCCGATGTGCCACGGCCAGGACGAAAACCACATTGCTCCTCCTGAATCCGAGGTTCGACCAACGGCCGTTGGCCGTTGGTCTTCCCTCATGGATCGTCACCTTACCGTGGTGGGGGGGTTTGCGTGCCCCAGTGATCCCAGGAGCTATGTTGTCTGGGGCAATTTGCCTCTGATAGGGTCTCCCAAGACAAACTGGTCCTGGGTGAAGGGCCAGACGAAGAACGATCCAACAGACTCCAACAGACTCTCATGATAAATTGTATATCAAGGATTCAGTGTACCCCGCCCGGTATGGGGTTACCGGGGCCCCACCCTGGAGCCAGGCCTGGGGGAGGGGCTCGAAGGCTAGCGTCTGGTGGCCGGGTTTCCACCCATGGGACCCGGCCGGGCTCAGCCCGAAGGAGTTACATGGGTCCGCCCTCCAGTAGGTTCACCACCTGCAGGAGGGATCATGGAAGTCCGGTGCTATGTGGATTAGGTGGCAGCCAAAGGCGGAGACCTTGGCGGACTGATCCCAAGTTGCAGCATTGTACCGAGACAAATTCCTAGTTTGTGTACTACATGAACAATGGCAATAAACCTGATTCTGATTCTGATTCTGATTCTGATTCTCTCTTTCCTCTGGTTTTTCTCTCATCTCTTTGTCTTTATACCCTGATTGATGGAGCCTTGAGTATTTTTATCATGTTTATAGTCAGCTTCATGTGTGCCTGTGTTTGTGTCTATGTTGAATGTAATTTGTGGCTTGTAAATATGGATGTCACCAGACTGCAAAACAAATCTACCTACGGGTACAAATAAAGTAACCTGAACCTGAACCTGAACCTGAAGCTGTTCTGAACGAACAGACCCGAAATGAGCAGAAATAACACTGCTAATCCACAAAATCTGAGAAGACGCTGAGCCTCGCGTTGTGCACGCGCCACCATCATGGTGTTCATTCAATATGCACTCATTGATTCAGGGGCTAAGCAGAGTTTCATTTTGGAAGATCTGGCAACCCAACTGGGGCTTGCCTGCCACCAGTTAAAGACAGCATTAAAGCTCATCGCTCTGACCAAGGCTCCACTAACTCTGGTGTCTAAGCAAACTGCCCCGGTATCTGTCCTTGTGTCTGGTAATCACCGTGAGCAGCTTAGATTGTTTGTGCTTCCAGTCTCAACCTCCCCGGTCATTTTGGGCTATCCCTGGCTCCGGTTGCACAACCCATCCATTGACTGGCGGTCTGGTAGCATCGTCTCTTGGAGCTCGTTCTGCTTAAGTGCCTGTCTGCAGTCCACTGCATGCTCGCCCTCCATGCCTCTCGGTACCCCTGACACCCCCCCGCCTGACCTGTCTCGGGTTCCCCCTGAATACCACAATCTGGGGACCGTCTTTAGCAAGTTCCAAGCACTACCCCCCCCCCCCCATCACCCATACGACTGTGCCATCAACCTCTGGCGTGGGGCTCTGTTACCATCCAGTCGGCTTTACAGCCTGCTGGCCCCGGAGCGACCATGGAAACCTACATCAACGAGTCCCTGAGCTCTGGCATAACTCGCCCATCTTCCTCGGCGGTGGGGCAGGGTTTTTCTTTCTTGGGCAAGAAGGATGGCTCGCTGAGACCTTGCATCGATTTCCGGGAACTGAACAATATCACTATTAAGGACAAGTACACGCTCCCACTCATCAACACGGCCTTTGACTCCCTCCAGGGGGCCTCCTGGTTCACAAAATTGGACCTTCACAACACTTACCACCTGGCGCGAATTTGAGAGGGAGATGAATGGAAGACAGGGTTCCGTACCCCCAGAGGCCATTTCGAGTATCTTGTCATGCCGTTTGGGCTGACCAATGTTCCCGCTGTATTCCACCGACTAATTAATGATGTGTTGAGGGATTTTCTGGGCTCTTTCGTTTTTGTGTACCTTGATGATATTCTGATTTTTTTCTCAGTCTCTCGATGAACACCGAGTGCAGCGGCTGCTGGAGAACAAACTATTCGTGAAAGCAGAGAAGTGCGAGTTCCACACTTTATCCACGTCATTTTTTAGGTTTGTCATCTCACACAATGATGTCATCGCTGACCTGGCCAAGATAAAAGTGGTGGTAGAGTGGCCGACTTCTTCATCCCGGAAACAATTACAGCAGTTTCTGGGATTCACCAACTTCTACCGCCGCTTCATAAAAAATTACAGCATCACTGCCCTTCCTCTCACTCACCTCACCTTCACCAAGGTGCCCTTCCGGTGGACGGAGGAGGCTGAGGTTGCCTTTTTGGAACTGAAATCATTATTCTCCTCACCTCCGATTCTGGCGCAGGTGGACCCCGCTCTGCAGTGCTTGGTGGCGGTGGATGCTTCGGATTCTGGCGTGGGAGCAGTTTTGTCTCAATGATCCCCTGTGGATGACAAGATTTGCCCCTGTGCGTTCTTCTCCCGCCGTCTCTCCCCAGCGGAGAGGAACTATGACATCGGGGACAGGGAGCGCCTGGCTGTGAAACCTGCCCTGGAGGAGTGGCGCCATTGGCTGGAGGGGGCCTCCCAGCCATACATCGTATGGACTGACCATAAGAACTTGGAATACCTCAGGATGGCTAAGCGTCTGAACGCGCGCCAGGCCCGCTGGTCTTTGTTCTTTGGCAGGTTTGATTTTACCATCACCTACTGCCCGGGGTCCAAAAACACCAAGCCTGATGCTTTATCTAGGCAATTCGCCTCGGATGCGGCGGAGGCACCAGCTCATCCCATCATCTCTCCATCATGTATCGTGGGTGCCCTCTTGTGGGGTATTAAGGAAAAGGTTCTTAGAGCGCAGGAGACCGAGGCTGACCCGGGCGGGGGGCCAGCGGGGAGACTGTATGTGCCTTCTGCCGTCCGGGGTGAAGTTATAAATTGGGCCCCCTCCTCCAAGCTCTTATGCCACCCGGGGATGGCACGCATAGTGGCCCTATTACAGAGGACTTTTTGGTAGCCTTCACTCAGGAAGGATGTCGGGAATACATCCGTGCCTGTCCCCACTGTGCCACCGGTAAGACATCCTCCTCTCCTCCGGCGGGTCTGCTCCATCCACTTCCCATCCCCGGCAGGCCCTGGTCCCATGTGGCACTTGACTTCGTCACCGGCCTCCCATCCTCTGCTAACAACACCGTCATTCTCACCATAGTAGACAGATTCTCCAAGGCAGCCCATTTCATTCCCCTGCAGGGTCTACCCACGGCCAAGGAGACTGCAGATCTGCTCATCCTCCACGTGGTGTAGCTCCACGGTATCCCCCTGGACATAGTGTCTGACTGTGGGCCCCAGTTCATCTCGCAGGTATGGCAAGCCGTCTGCAGCGCTATTGGGGCAACAGTGAGACTGTCCTTGGGGTACCACCCACAGACCAACGGCCAGTGTGAGCGTGCCAATCAGGAGCTGGAGGCCGCATTACAATGCGTCACCACCGCCAACCCAGCGTCCTGGAGCTCCTACCTGCCGTGGGTTGAATACGCTCACAACACCACTGTCTTGTCTGCTATAGGCATATCTCCATTCGAGGCTTCTTTGGGCTCCAACCCCCTGCTGTTTCCCAAGGAGGAGGGAGACATTGTGGTACCTTTGGTGCGGGCCCATCTTAAGCGCTGTTGCTGGCTGTGGAAGGCTACCTGGGCTGTGCTGCGACACACGGCGGATCGCAACTCCACCATCGCCAACCGCTGCAGGACCTCGGCTCCACCCTACCGGGATGGACAACAGGTATGCCTCTCCACTAGAAATATCAACCTCAAGGCCGAGTCTAGGAAGCTTTCACAGCGTTTCATTGGTCCTTTTGCTATTACACATATTGTGAATCCTGTGGCTGTGTGCCTGGCTCTCCCACCCTCCCTCTGCATTTGTCCCACCTTTCACGTTTCCCAGGTGAAGCCATTCTGCTATAGCCCTCTGTGCCCTCCTCCCAAGACGCCACCTCCACCAGTAGTGATCGATGGCGACCCTGCGTGGAGAGTCAATTCCATTCTGGACGTCCAGCACCGGGGTCGCGGCCTCCAGTACCTAGTGGACTGGGAGGGTTACGGTCCTGAATGGAGGGCCTGGGTGCGTCCCTCCTTCATGTTGGATCCTCAGCTCATCAGAGACTTCCACCGGACGCACCCGGGTAGGTTGGATCGGCCGCCGAGAGGCGTCACGTAGGGATGGAGTACCGTGGTGATCCGCTCTGCCTGCCTGTTGCCCTAATTTTCTCCACAGCTGCGCGCACACCTGCTCTCCTCATCAATCTGCCTTTTTAAGCCGTTCTGCCTTCAGGTCTGCACGGAGACGTCAAGCTCCCTGGTCTGGAAGACCTCTTCTCCTCTTCGTCACCTGCATATTCTAGAGTTCCATCTCCCTTGATTCCTTCCTGCCTCGTCATCGTCCTGGGAGTCCTAGCTCCCCAACGACAAGTAAGCCTCATCCTAATCTCATCTCTACGCTTCGCTCAGCTCCCTTGTGCACAGGTGGAAATCCGTGGTGGCGGACCTCCTCCTCCTGGTGGTGGACCAAGCTCAACCTGCACTCATCACTCATCTCTTCACCTCTCACCACCTCTCCAACCGGGGCCAAAAACACTGTCCCTCTGGCCGGAGCCTCCGGGATCTCGCCTGTGCGACACACCAGCTCGCTTACAGTAAGACTGAACATTCATTGAGTCATCTCTCCCGAATTCTGTCACTAATTCCCCTGTCTCTGCTTCTCCCTAGGGTTGCCAGTTTGTATGGTTCTCTGTGTGCATGTGTGCAAGAATGTAACAGCCGGCTGTTACATTCTTGCACACACGCACACATTCACTCTCACACTTCATAATAAAGATAATTGAGTTTATTCTTGAGTCTGTGTCTGCCTTCTGGGTCATAAGTCATGTCAGTTATAGTTCCAGTGTTAAAGCCAGGGAAAGAGTCATCAGATCCCAAAAATTATAGGCCAATAGCTCTTACCTCACAGTTAAGATAAGATAAGCCTTTATTAGTCCCACAAGGGGGAAATTCCAGGATTGCAACAGCACAGGGATAGCAACACTCAGAGCAATAATTAAGAAGATACAGAAGATATAAATAAGAGCAGTGGATATACATACATACACATAAATATATAAATATATATACAAAGTGCGGAGCATTGTAGCAAGATGGAATAAACAGCATAACCGTCTACTTAGTTATCCTACATAGTGTGGAGAGCGTGAAAAGATGAGGCTGAGTTTATTTCTCAATTCAGGTTTATTAACATTCACGTATCTCCAACATCCTCTCAAACAGAAAAGAGACCCATCCTCCCACATCTGTCCCTTTTATACCTGGGACATCAAAGTACAGAGTCACATTGTCTTTAATCCCAAGACACAATACACAAACCCCCAGGTCTTCTCCTCTCCCCCAAAACCCTGGTGGTCAGGAAGTCTCTCAAGGCCATCTCAAAAGATCACATTTCGCATCCTCCTGTTATCCCCAGGAGACCCAGACTTATTGTTCATTCTGAGACGTGGGCAACAGTAATATACATATGCAGCCTAAGCAACTCAAATATGTGTGCCACAATAGTATGAATATGTACCCATACATATTGTCACCCTCTGTAGCGACCGATATTGTCCTAATTGTACTGTATATACTGGAGGGGACCATTGTGTAAGTCTATTGTGTCTTTTGCATTCAATACTATTAGGTCGTCACGTTTTTTTTGCTATCTCTGCGAGCAGCCCTGCTTAGGTTATGCAGTGTGACAGCCGTAGGTAGGAAGGACCTGCGAAACCTCTCGGTTGCGCACCTAGGATGATGTAGTCTGCTGCTAAATGAGCTCCTCAGTGCGTTCAATATGTCCTGCATAGGGTGGGGCTCGGACTCCAGCAGAGATGACAGTTTAGCCACCATCCTTCTCTCTCCTATAAAATCCACTGGGTCAGGGCACTGCCCCAGGAAAGAGCTAGCTTTCTTGATCAGTTTGTTCAGTCTCTTCCTATCGGCTGCTGTAATGCCACTGCCCCAGCAGACCACTCCAAAAGTGATGGCTGATGCCACCACCGTGTCGTAGAATGTCTTCAGCAGCGCCCCTTGTACACCAAAAGACCTGAGTCTCCTCAGTAGGAACAACTTGCGCTGTCCCTTCTTGTAGAGTGCGTCGGTATTGTGTGACCAGTCTAGTTTATTGTTCAAATGAACACCCAGGTACTTGTAGGATGTCACCATCTCAATGTCTGTTCCCTGTATGTTTACTGGTGCTGTGAGGGGTTGTCCTTGCCTGCGGCAGTCCACCACCAGCTCCTTAGTTTTCCTCGTGTTGATCTGGAGGCAGTTCCGATGGCACCAGTCCACGAAGTCCTGGATAAATCCTCTGTACTCAGCTTCATCTCCGTTAGAGATGAGGCCGACAATCGCAGAGTCGTCAGAGAACTTCTGTAGATGGCAGTGTGTTGTGTTGTGTGAGAAGTCCGCAGTATAAAGGGTGAACAGGAAGGGAGCCAAAACTGTTCCCTGGGGGGGCCCCCGTGCTACCGATGATCGTGTCGGACACACAGTCCCGGGTTTTCACAAACTGTGGCCGGTTAGTGAGGTAGTCCAGGATCCATGATGACAGGTGCTGGTCCACCCCTGCGCACAGCAGCTTGTCCTTCAGGATCATCGGTTGGATGGTGTTGAAAGCACTGGAGAAGTCAAAGAACATGAGCCTCACCGCATTCCCGGGCTTCTCCAGGTGGGACAGAGAGTGGTGAAGGAGGAAGATCACTGCATCCTCCACCCCAATGCCATGCTGGTATGCGAACTGGAGTGGATCCATTGCTGGTCCCACCAGGGGGCAGTGGTGAGCAAAGAGCAGTCTCTCCAGGGTCTTCATCATGTGGGACGTTAGGGCCACTGGTCTGTAGCTGTTCAGGTCTTTGGGGCGGGAAGTCTTTGGTACAGGTACCACACAAGATGTTTTCCACAACTGTGGTACCCTCCCCAGCTTCAGGCTCAGGTTGAAGATGAGCTCCACAATCCCACACAACTGATCTGCACAGGACTTGAGGAGCTTTGCGCTGATGCCGTCCGGTCCCGACGCCTTCCTCGCCTTGATCTTCCTCAGCTCTGTCCTCACCTGGGTCTTAGTGAGGTAAAAATTAGGGAAAACAATGGAACCAATGGTGACTGAAAGGCTGAATTACATTCTGGAAGGGAGGGAATGTCTTTCTCCTTTTCAAAGTGGGTTCCGAAAAGGGAGAAATACTATGGATTCCATTTTACACCTAGAATCTGAAATTAGGAAGGCCCAGGTAAATAGGGAAAATGTGATAGCTGTCTTCTTTGATGTAGAAAAAGCGTGTGACATGCTGTGGAAGGAAGGGTTTTTGTTTTTTTTTTGTTACTTATTTGTACCCGTAGGTAGACTTGGTTTGCAGTCTGGTGACAAGCCACCGGCTGCTGGTCGCTGCGTGCGCGAGCGCCCTAAACCTACATGTTTTTTTTGTTTTTTTTGGTGTACGGGAGGAAACCGGAGAAATCCCGGAGTAAACCCGCGCAACACGGGGAGAACATGCAAACTCCACACAGCTCACTGTTGGTCGGGGGCTGGGATCGAACCCACGATCTCATGATCCCCGCGGTCCCCCGGCCGAGGGTAAAACTGTGCTGCCACAGTGCTAAACCACTGCGCCACCGTGCAGCCCCAGGGTTGCTGATTAAATGAAATCAATTTGGTGTTGAAGGTAATTTATACAACTGGGTATTAGATTTCTTGTATGATAGAACGATTGAGGCAAGAGTTGGTACAGAGTACTCCAAAATATATCTAGTTGAAAATGATACTCCCCAAGGCAGCGTGTGTAGCCCTGTTCTGTTTAATATTATGATTAATGATAATTTTGAAGGAATTGATAGGGGAATAGGGAAGGCCTTGTATGCAGATGATGGGGCCTTTTGGATAAGGGGATGTAATCTTGAGTACATTCAGAGGAAAATGCAGGCAGCAATAGACCAAGTTGAACAATGGGCAAACCGGTGGGCTGTTAAGACACAAGTGATTTCCTTTTCTATAACTCACAAAGATTTCTTTAAAACTTTATGGCCAAAAGTTAGAGCAAGTAAAGGTAGTTTGGTATTTAGGTGTGTTATTCGATGAAATACTAACCTGGAAGCAGCATATTGAAAAAACTAAAGGAAAATGTAAGAAAATAAATAATATTTTGAGATGTCTGGCAGGACGGGACTGGGGGGCCTCTAGGGCCTCTCTGTTGAGGGCATATCGAGGACTAATGAGAGTGAAACTAGACTATGGATGTGTTGCGTTCATGTCGGCTGCTGATTGTCACCTGAACCTCCTGGACATAGAGTAGACAAAGGCTCTTAGGATATGTTGTGGTGCATTTAAAACTTCTCCAGTATCAGTGATCCAAGTAGAGATGGGTGAAATGCCCTTAAGATTAAGAAGAGCCAAATTAATGCTGGCATACTGGATCAACTTGAAGGGGCATAAGAGGTCACATCCTGCAAAAGCTATTCCTAATGATTGCTGGGAACAACGGTCCTGTGGTCTGTTATTCCTCCATGGCTGTTTAAGATGCTACTAATAGATTTAATTAAATCACCCTTTATTGTCATTTAACCATACAACCAATCATGTACAGTAGAACGAAATTGTGTTTTATTCTATCTACAGTGTTAATCACACACACCCCATGTGTAGAATCAGAAGGGCCACTGCCATGCGAGGCGCCACCACAGATTTCCCTCCTCCATTCCATTATGCTGAGCACCGAGTTGGACAGCAGGAAGTTCCACTTTTATATGGTCTTCGGCATGACCTGGCTGGGATTTGAACCCCTGCCTCCCGGGTGTGGGGCGGATGCTCTACCAACTGAGCCACCACTCCGGTAGCCCAGTTGTATTTTGAAATACAACAACTGAGGAGGCAACATAAGCAATCAGCAACAGATTATATAGTGCATAAATATATTGAACAGAGCTGATAGCATTTTCCGCTGGTTCCAAGGACCCTACAACTGGTCGTTGTGGAGCTACGGTATACATTACTCACTATAAAATATCTATCAATAAAAGAACCAGCAATCACTTATCAGTATACACAGTTGAGCTAGTTGCCATTATATTAGCTCTACAGTGGTTGGAGATAAATTATAGGAATAATGCTGTCATTGCTTCAGATAGCTGGGCAGCTCTCAAGAGTGTTCAGTCACTGCAGTCGTGTAGGCAGGACCTAATGAATGAATGAATGAATGAATCTTTATTTCGGATAGATTAAAAGTAAAGATTAAAAAAAAAAGAAACAGAATATATAACAAAGGGGAAAAGAAAATCCAACAAGGTCAAATTAGACCAATAACTCCTCTGATTATACAGTTCAACATAAGTTATCCGAAATGGGTGATGGCTGAAGCCGCAGCTTATATTGCCCACCCATATTCCATCCAAGAGGTCAAAAGAAAAACAAAACAAGAGCAATTACAATTCAGAACAAAGCTAAGACAAAATGTGACAAAAAAACTAAGCTACAACACAACACAGACTGGATATGACAATCCTTATGTGATTTTACATGTCATCTTGTATATATGTTTGAAGTATTTCTTCCTTAAGTTTTTATTTAAATTGTCCAAGCGTTGTACATGATTTTAATTCAGGTCCAAAAGCGTTCCATAATCTGACTCCTTGCACTGAAACACAGGATTGCTTGGTGGTAGTTCTTACTGAAGGTTTTTGAAATATACATGTTCCTCTGAAATGATATTGTTTCTCCCTTATTTGGAACAACTTTTGGATATTTGCGGGCAGTGATAGATTCTTCACTTTAAACATCATTACTGCAGTTTTAAAGTCAACCAGATCTTTCAACTTGAGAGCTTTTAATTTAAGAAAAAGTGAGTTTGTTGGTTCCCTGTAAGCAGCTTTGTTTATTATTCTAATAGCTCTCTTCTGAAGCATAAAGACTGGATATACGTTTGTTTTATATGTATTTCCCCATACTTCAGTACAATATGTCATGTATGGGAGTATTAATGAATGATACAAAGTATATCCATCCATCCATCCATCTTCTACCGCTTTTCCGGAGGTCCGGGTCGCGGAGGCAGCAGCCCAAGCAGAGAAGCCCAGACCTCCCTCTCCCCAGCCACCTGCTCCAGCTCTTCAGAGGGGACACCAAGGCGTTCCCAGACTAGCTGGGAGACATAGTCTCTCCACCGAGTCCTGGGTCTGCCCCGGGGTCTCCTCCCAGTGGGACGTGCCTGAAACACCTCAAGTGGGAGACGTCCAGGAGGCATCCTAATCAGATGCCCATACCACCTCAACTGACTCCTTTCAATGTGGAGGAGCAGCGGTTCCACTCTGAGCCTCTCCCGGATGACTGAGCTCCTCACCCTATCTCTGAGGGTGAGTCCAGCAATCCTACGGAGAAAGCTCATTTCAGCCGCTTGTATCCGCGATCTCGTTCTTTCGGTCATTACCCAAAGCTCGTGACCATAGGTGAGAGTAGGAACGTAGATTGACTGGTAAATCGACAGCTTTGCCTTAGAACTAAGCTCCCTCTTCACCACAACAGACCGGTACAATGTCCGCATCACTGCAGATGCTGCTCCAATCCGTCTGTCGATCTCTCGCTCCATTTTCCCCTCACTCGTGAACAAGACCCCAAGATACTTAAACTCCTCCACTTGGGGCAGGAGCCTGTCCCCAACCCGGAGAGGACAATCCACCTTTTTCCGGCTGAGGACCATGGACTCGGACTTGGAGGTGCTGATTCTCATCCCAGCCGCTTCACACTCAGCGGCAAACCGTCCCAGCAAGAGCTGTAGGTCATTGCTGGATGAAGCCAACAGGACAACATCATCTGCAAACAACAGAGATGAGATCCTGTGGTTACCAAGCATGACACCCTCCATTCCCTGGCTGCGCCTAGAAATCCTGTCCATAAAAATTATGAACAGGACCGGTGACAAAGGGCAGCCCTGGCGGAGTCCAACTCTCACTGGGAATGACTCCGACCGAGTGTTGGCAATACGAACTAAACTCTCACAACGGTCGTACAGAGACCGAATAGCTCGTAACAACAAGCCCGATACCCCATACTCCCGAAGCACCCCCCACAAAAATCCACGAGGGACGCGGTCAAATGCCTTCTCCAAGTCCACAAAACACATGTAAACTGGTTGGGCAAACTCCCACGAACCCTCAAGAATTCTCGAGAGGGTAAAGAGCTGGTCCGATGTGCCACGGCCAGGACGAAAACCACATTGCTCCTCCTGAATCCGAGGTTCGACCAACGGCCGGACTCTCCTCTCCAGTACCTTGGCATAGACCTTCCCAGGGAGGCTGAGGAGTGTGATCCCTCTAAAGTTGGAGCACACCCTCCGGTCCCCTTTTTTGAAGAGAGGAACCACCACCCCGGTTTGCCATGCCAAAGGCACTGCCCCCGACCTCCACGCAATGTTGCAGAGGCGTGTCAACCATGACAACCCAACAACATCCAGGGCCTTGAGGTATTCGGGGCGAATCTCGTCCACCCCCGGGGCCCGGCCACCAAGGAGATTTTTAACCACCTTGGCGACCTCAGCCCCTGTGATAGGCGAGTCATCCCCCTTGTCCCCAAACCCTGCTTCCTCTGTGGAAGGCGTATCAGTGGGATTGAGGAGATCCTCGAAATATTCCTTCCACCGCCCGACGATATCCCCAGTTGAAGTCAACAGTGTCCCATCCGCACCATACACAGTGTGGACGGGGAGCTGCTTTCCCCTCCTGAGCCGCCGAACAGTTTGCCAGAATCTCTTTGAAGCCGACCGAAAGTCTTGTTCCATGGCCTCACCGAACTCCTCCCATACCCGGGTTTTTGCTTCAGCAACCACCCGAGCTGCACTCCGCTTGGCCTGCCGGTACACCTCAGCTGCTTCGGGAGTCCCACAAGCCAACCAAGCTTGATAGGACTCCTTCTTCAGCTTAATGGCCCCCCTCACCACTGGTGTCCACCACTTGGTTCGGGGGTTGCCACCACGAGATGCACCGACCACCTTGCGGCCGCAGCTCTGGGCCGCCGCTTCAACAACAGAGGTGGAGAACATGGCCCATTCAGACTCCATGTCTCCAGACTCCCTCGGAATGTGGTTGAAGTTCTTCCGGAGGTGGGAGTTGAAGACCTCCCGGACAGGGGCCTCAGCCAGACGCTCCCAGCACACCCTCACTATACGTTTGGGTCTACCAGCTCTGAATGGCTTCCTCCCCTGCCATCGGATCCAACTCACCACCAGGTGGTGATCAGTTGACAGCTCTGCACCTCTCTTTACTCGGGTGTCCAAGACATACGGTCGCAGGTCTGATGATACGATAACAAAATCGATCATCGACCTGCGGCCTAGGGTGTCCTGGTGCCAGGTGCACATATGGACACCCTTATGCTTGAACATGGTGTTCGTTATGGACAGACTGTGGTTAGCACAGAAGTCCAATAACTGAACACCACTCGGGTTCAGATCGGGCAGGCCGTTCCTCCCAATCACCCCCCTCCAGGTTTCACTGTCGTTGCCCACGTGCGCATTGAAGTCCCCCAGTAGGACAATGGAGTCTCCAGGAGGAGCACCCTCCAGCACCCCAGTCACAGACTCCAAAAAGGGTGGGTACTCTGAAACATCATTTGGTGCATAGGCACAAATGATGGTCAGGACCCGTTTCCCAACCCGAAGGCGCAGGGAAGCAACCCTTTCGTCCACCGGGGAAAACTCCAATATAGAGGCAGCAAGGTGGGGCGATACAAGAATACCTACCCCTGCTCGTCGCCTCTCGCCCGGGGCAACTCCAGAAAAGGCCAAGCTCCAGCCCCTCTCCAGGAGACTGGTTCCGGAACCGGAGCTGTGTGTTGAGGTGAGGCCAACTATATCTAGCCGGTATCGCTCAATCTCGTACACCAGCTCAGGCTCCTTCCCCACCAGAGAGGTGACATTCCACGTACCAAAAGCCAGTTTAGAAAGCTTGGGATCAGTCCGCCAAGGTCTCCGCCTTTGACTGCCACCTAATCCACATAGCACCGGACTTCCATGATCCCTCCTGCAGGTGGTGAACCTACTGGAGGGCGGACCCATGTAACTCCTTCGGGCTGAGCCCGGCCGGGTCCCATGGGTGGAAACCTGGCCACCAGACGCTAGCCTTCGAGCCCCTCCCCCAGGCCTGGCTCCAGGGTGGGGCCCCGGTAACCCCATACCGGGCGGGGTACACTGAATCCTTGATATACAATTTATCATGAGAGTCTGTTGGATCGTTCTTAGTCTGGCCCTTCACCCAGGACCAGTTTGTCTTGGGAGACCCTATCAGAGGCAAATTGCCCCGGACAACATAGCTCCTGGGATCACTGGGGCACGCAAACCCCCCCACCACGATAAGGTCACGATCCATGAGGGGCATCCATCCATTATACAAAGTATATAATTTTTTTTTTTTTTTTTTTTAGATTTAGTATACTTTATTGATCCCCAGAGGGGAAATTGAGGGCATCCACCACCTGGATGGATGAAGCAGCCATGATACGGCTCTATCCCTTAACCATTCACACACACACACTCACACCTAGGGCCACTTTAGAGTCTCCAATTAACCTAACCTGCATGTTTTTGGCATGTGGGAGGAAACCGGAGAAATCCCGGAGTAAACCCACGCAAACACGGGGAGAACATGCAAACTCCACACAGATCACTGTTGGTCAGGGGCTGGGATCGAACCCACGATCCTCACAATCCCCCGGCCAAGGGTAAACTGTGCTGCCTATATAATGTGGGTTGATTCAGCAAATATTTCACTCTGTGTAGTATTGCAATTGATTTAGATATTTTACCTTTAATATAATTAATATGTGACTTCCAGCACAGTTTATTATCAATTATTACTCCAAGAAATTTAGTTTTGGATACCCTTTCAATCTCTACACCATTTACACTGAGTTTAGATACTAAGTTGTTGTGATGGTTGTTAAAAACTATAAATTTTGTCTTGCTTAAACTGAACGTTAATTTGTTTGAATCAAACCACAGTTTAAGCTTTCCTAATTCCTTTCCGAGTGTATCCAAAAGTTGTTCCAAATTGCTTCCACTGCATAATAAATTAGTGTCATCGGCAAACAATATTAAATCCATTTTTTCCGAAACTTTACATATATCATTTATATACATACTGAATAACAATGGCCCCAAAACTGAACCCTGTGGGACTCCACAAGTAACCTTCAGTAACTGTGAGTTTTTGTTACCAACACATACATACTGATATTTATTCTTTAAGTAACTACATAACCAGGACAGTGCTACCCCCCTAATACCACAATTTTGTAGTTTCTTTAATAATAAATTTTAATCCACTGTATCAAATGCTTTTTTAAGATCCAGGAATACCCCAACTGAACACTCTTTATTTTCAACGGCAGTTGATATTTTTTCTATAAATTCCATTAGAGCAAATGCAGTTGTCCTCTTGTGTCTGAACCCATATTGCTGCTCACACAATAAATTATTCTTCAGTATGAAGTTGTCCAATTCTCTCATAGAATATTTTTTCAAGTATCTTGGAAAATTGCGGCAACAGTGAAATTGGTCTATAGTTTGAGAATTCCCCTCTGTCACCCGTCTTGTATATCGGAATTACTTTAGCTATGTCACGGGTGGCTCTCGCGAGCCACCATAAGACACCACACAGTCACCAGAGAGTTTAGTGAGAGTTTTATTAACAGTGAGGATTGTGACAACACAAGTTGCAGAGACAATGACTCTTGAGTCTACTCACAACAGGAGGCATAGGCTAAACAGCTCTACAGGTCCATAGCGGGAGACAGTCATACACTAGGCAGGCAAGGTTGGTGAAAATAATAATTACATCAGCTGCTAAGGCAGAGACACACAGAGATCGATACACACCGGGAGGGGTAAGGCTATACAGCACACTTACTAGTCCAGGGGCACGACGGTCAACCCAAGCAGACGTGGTAGGAATAAATCCTAAGCTTCCGTAGCGTGACGGAGAGTTAACAGACACTGCTGCAAGGATGTGATCGCTAGCGAGGGTAGAAATAGTCCTGGCACTAACGACCACAAATGCAGCACAGCTGTTCAGAGTTTGACAGCTGAGTGGAAGCCTCCCCGAGCACTATCACAATAAGAGCTCGGAGAGCTAGAATCATAACGCCGCTGTCAAACCCTGACAAGATTAACCTGAGCACCAAGGCATAGTGCTCGGGTCATGACAAGCTATTTTCATTGCATTGGAAAATATACCTGTTTGGAGAGACAGGTTACAGATATACGTCAGTGGTTTCACTAAGCATTCAATAATAGTTTTGACTAAGAGCATGTCAATACCATCACAGTCCGTAGATGTTTTACTTTTTTTTTTTTTTTTTTTGTTACTTATTTGTACCCCGTAGGTAGATTTGGTTTGCAGTCTGGTGACAAGCCACCGGCTGCCGGCCGCTGCGTGCGCAAGCGCCCTAAACCTACATGTTTTTGAATCAAAAAATCACATTGGTTTTGCTCAATCAGATCAACTTTTTGAATTATGGCCACATGTTGTTTTATACATTTTTGTTTACATGTATGGGTATTTTCGCTTTATATGATGCAAAATTCTTTTTTATATCTTGAAATTCTCTGAATTTTGAACAATGATGACGTAACATTCAATTTACATGTACTTGCCTTTATATAAAGGTAAGTACATGCACAGTACTAAGTAAGTACAGGTTTTTACTTAGCACCTGATCGAGAGAAATGGATGTCATTTTCGGATTCAGCGGTGCAAAATTGTCTTAAATCAATTAAAAAAACACAGACAAAAAATTATTTTTGTAACCCTGTGTAATTAACAAGTATATAGTGGAAAAATGGCAAGAATATTCGGACTCAATAGATACAGGAAGATCTCTTTATGACATTCAAAAGTGGGTGGTCTCTGGAATGGGACTTGGCAGAAACAGGAAAGAGGAGATACTCATCACCCGATTGGGAATAGGACATACTACTTTGAACCAGACGCTACACAGACTAGGTAAACACCAAACTGGCAGCTGTGCACTCTGTGGTTCTCCAGAAACAGCTCAGCACGTTTTGTTGGAATGTCAAGGATACCAGGAACAAAGGAAACATCTGATTGCAATAATGGAGAGGGCTAATTTGGGTTTTGCTTTGGAAAACATGTTAGGAACCTCAGTCAAAAATGTCCAAGAATTAATCCAAGGGGAAAAAATATCAGTCCAACTATTATAAAATGACAGTTACCCTTTGTTGGATAGTATATTATATATATATATATTAGTATGGCGGTGCCCTGAAATATAGAGGGGTGACGCCCCGCCTTCAGGGGGTGGTGTCACCTGGGGTATAAGAGGCCACAGTGGGAGCCATCTTGTCTCTTCGCTGTGGCTCTCAGGCTGGCGGTAATGACTCCTGTGTTCCTGGCTTGTGTTCTTAATAAAACTACAAAACGTCATCTCGACTCCTTATTAATTAGAGACACAACATTTGGTGACGAGGATACATGGAAATGGAGAAGGCTCCTACCACATTTCGTCCGTTTTTGGAGGCTCTGGGTGAGCCGCTGGTCCCTTGGGCCAGGTGGTATGCGGCCTTCGAGAATTATCTCACAGCGCTGGACCTCGGCAGCCTAGACAAATTACGCGCGAGGGCTATTCTGGTCCGCAACCTCGGTATGGAGGGCCAGAGGATCCTGGGCACACTAGAAGGAGGTGAAACATTCAGAGATGTTTTGAGGCTCATGGTGGGCTACTTTTGCGCCCCTGAGAACACCATAATGTGGCACATCCAGTTCAGACAGCGGCGCCAGCAGCCCAGAGAGTCGGTTCAGCCATTTGTGGCGGACCTTCGGCAGCTGGCGGGTGAGTGCAGGTTTGGAGCATCGGAGGAGGACATGATCCGCGACCAGCTAGCGGAGCACGTGGCCTATTCCTCCACGAGGGTCCGCCTGCTAACTTATGCTGGTGAGCTAACTCTGATAGCAGCCATGGAGCTAGCACAACAACACGAGGCACCAAAAAGGATAACAAGAAGTCTTGGTGACATGGAGGCCCTACCCAGGAAAAACAAGCAGTGGAAGGCACTGGCCTTGGATCCAGAAGATGGCAGCGATGATGAGTACGCAGCCATTGTGAAGATTAGGTCCACCCCGGGGACGCCGAGATGCTACAGCTGTGGAACCAGCAGGCACCGCTATAGAGTGAGGGAGTGCACAGTGAGGGGGAAGCGTTGTGGAGGGTGCGGTTTGTTCCACCACTTCGCCAGGGTTTGCTGGAATTTTGAGAAGGAAGAACGGGGACCAGGAAAGGGGGCTTCGGCTAAGACAATGCCCACGGTGGTCCACACGGTCTCGCCCAACACAGACGGACGAATCCTCTGCAACATCGTGTTGGACAGGGTACCAATCCCATTGGACAAGGGGTCGGCAGCCTCCATCTTGAATCTGGCAACAGTGACAAAGTTCTTTCCACATTACACCATGAGTAAAACAGACATTGCCTGTTATGAGTATGGCAACAACCCCTTGCACATTGTGGGCTAGGTGTGGCTGTCGGTGAGGTACAAAGGGGCCTCGATGTGTGCAGCCGAGTTCATGGTGGCCTGTGTAGGTAATAATTTAATGGGCTGTGATTTGTTTTAGGGGCTTGGTTTTTCCTTCACCTGTGGAGTTGTGGAGGAGTGGTCAGGTGGTGAACTATGGGACCAGCCAATTTATGTGGAAAGCAGCGAAGAAGTGTGGGACTCAGGATGGCCCAGTCCGAGTGAAGAGGGCTGCCACCAACACCAGAGTACACCACCACGGCGAGCACTCCATGCCAGTGTTTGCAGTCCCTTAGACGGGGGACCCGAACGGCATGGTTTAGCGCCCGTGGGGGCGGATGGATCCAGAGAGCGAGCACAGCGAAGCTCCGGTGGCTGACCGAGTCCCACCGTTGAGCCGGGCGCTGTCAGTGCCGCTCTGATGCAGGAAATGAAAGACATCGGGGCAGGACCAGGTGGCACGAACCCTAGCTGTGCCCAGAATGAAAACAAGGGACAAGGCTCGAGCAGAATTGGTGGAACGCTACGGAGCCATATGGGTACCGGTTCACAACGCCGCAGAAGAAGGAGGCCAGTGAATGCTCCCCTGGTGGTGGGTGATGGCGTGCGCCCTAGGGTTGAGTCTCAGCTTGGACGGGTTCGCAGGTCAAGTGAGCAACGAGATGAATGGGGTGGCCTGCGAGTGGTACAGGCTGGCGACGATGGTTACCTGGAACTGACAGATGGGTCAAGACAGCACCCGAACAAGCTGCGGCGTTTGGATAGGAAGAAATACCAGTGCAGCCTGTGTCCGGTAAAGAAAAGGCGGAGACGCTCTGGGAGCAGGCCACAGTACGGATGCTCCAGAGGGGAGCCTATGGGAAACCCGGGTTGAGACTGTTTAATTTTGGGGCTTACAGTGTGTCTAGCTTTAGTGTGTTTTAGTGTTTTACTTGCTAAGGTTAATGTAAAAAAAAAAAAAAAAAGAAAAGAAAAAAAGGAAAACTTCCTTATTTGCTACCTTGTGAATTTTCTGTTATTTGCTGAAAGAAATGACCACCGTTGTGTGTGTGTGCAGAGTGCCTGGGTGTGTGAGTGTGTCGGTAGGAAGTCATCCTGAGGTGTGAATGTTTGAATGGAGTGTGTGAAATGCAAATGTGCCCTGCTTTCTGTAAAGGTGTTTGTGGAGTCTTAGGACCGCCATTGTATGCTGTACATAGTTATTTATTACATATAGTGTCCATTATGTATATATTTGAAAGGGTTAATGGAAAGTTAGAGTGCCAAAATAATAATTCTGTAGGTAATCTCCTGCTCTACACATATTCCATACATATTCTGTTTGCATTCTTATGAACAAATACAGTATGTTGTGTTAAACTGGAATTAGGCAGAGCTATAGAGCTCTCTCTCTCTCTCTTTTTATAGTCAGGCCTATCACATTAGATACACACCCGGATCCAACACTCACGTACACTGTTGATTGCACATTCTAGAAACAGCAGCATGATCAACGGATGGCCTGTTCACGTCAGAGTTAAATTGGCCAATCAGACAGTCACATACAAGCCCATCCTATTGTGCGGGGTTGGTCCAACCCACCAACCCAAGAAGATTAATGTAAGCCGCACCCAGAAGTTGGGGTCAGTGTGGCGACGCTCCAGAGGGAGCTGCGTCATGCTGCACCCAGTGCTGCTTGCTTTACATGTGACCTCCAAATAAATGTTACATCTTTAAATTGAAGAAATCTCCGGCTTGTTCTTGGATCTTTCAATCAAAGAATCATGTATTTTTCTAACAAACTGGTGCTGTGACCCGGATTGAACTATTCTGAGGCGAGCCTGAACACATCGAATTATTCTGAGGCGAGCCTGAACACATCACATCGGAGGGACCCCATTCAGACAACTGTGGCGCCTGAACAAAAAAGGTAAGCAGAAAACCTTTTTTACACAAATTGCTGCACTTTGGCCATACTAAATTTACAGTTGTCTGATTAAGGGGTATATCCGATCCCCAAATTTTATAATTTAGTTGGGAGTCACATGAAAAGTCTAAACAAATAGTCAAATAGTTTAAAAAGTTAAAAGGAAAGTGCACATGTTCTACTTTCAGTCTGAGGTAGAATAGTCGCGATCATGGATGTACAATTCACGGGTGTATGGTCCATCAAATAAAACATTTTGGAGTCAGTCTGAACCAAAATAACGGGACTTAGGAAGCCAGGGTGACTAATAATCACCCAGGTACGTCTCCTCAAATGAAAAGAGCCAGGATTAGTGTCCTGATGCCGAGGGGAGCCATTGACAGTGTTCGACCCGATGCCGCTGTAGAGCGAAGCCACGATCGTTTAAATCTGCTGTTAACACGGCACCTCTTGTACTGGGGGACGAGGCCCCAGTGAAAGTGCCCTCTGTTTATCAGTGTTAGTCACGGTACCTCTTGTACTTGGGGGACCTGCCGAGGTCTCAGTGAAAGTGCCCTCTGTCTAACAAAAGTTAAATGGATCGGTGAGGTTTTGGGATACGGTCTGTACCCAAAACTTAACTTAGGGGCAACGGCCCTTAAAGAATAACATTTCACATCTCAATTATATTGAGATGTGATTTCACTAAGCCCTATCAGAGCGGTGCCAAAAGTCACATTCATCAACCTACTGTCTCGGCACCAGTGCTGATTGAATCTACCCAATCAACACCCACGGCAATGGACCCCCTGGTAGTGATTGAAAATGGACTGTTACAAACAGTTCCAGCCCTGGGGGAGCCAGGAGATGAGAAAACTGAAGTATTTTTAGAAAAGCTGTACCCATGCCCCACCAAACTCTATCTATGCACCCCAGGACCCCACATCACAACAATATGGACCTTACCCAGACACCCCACCTAATCAGCCCTATCAGAGTTGGCTGCAGGGCCACAGGAGGTCAGAGTTTTTATAATAGAGTCAGAGGCCCCCATGGGATTAATACTTCCTATGTCAGCAATTTGGCCACTGGGTTCA
Organism: Pholidichthys leucotaenia; assembly: GCA_020510985.1. Taxonomy (NCBI): domain Eukaryota; kingdom Metazoa; phylum Chordata; class Actinopteri; order Cichliformes; family Pholidichthyidae; genus Pholidichthys; species Pholidichthys leucotaenia. The sequence continues at coordinate 423,597,243 of CM035841.1, read as the reverse complement.
CACACCCACAAGGGCACCCAGGGTGGTCCCCCAATTAGCAACACAATGGGTATCCCCTACAGGATGTTGAAAAAGAACGGCTTTGATATTAATACCATTCTGTTTCAAAGGGGGAGAGTGGGACAGGAACGAACAGAAAAGTTACTAGGGTCATTTAAGGTTTGCTGTTTTGAAGTCTTAAACTAGGCATTTTATGAGGTGGCATCCTCTTTAACAAGCAGGGAGTGAATCTAACAGTAAAACTAAGATAATTGACCACAATGTTCTCAGCCTTATAGCTGGGAGGTCGGTGTGCTTTCTCATCTAAAATGATACCATGTATGCAAACTATTGAGTAGCTACATAAAGAGTGTATAAATATGAATGTGTGGCGGTTCGGTTAACCCCCACAACAGATAAGGACACTCAGCTCTCTTGTCTCTGTTTTTCCCGCTGCACTACTGAGATGTAATGTGCCATTCATGTATTTGTGATGCAAATGCCATGCATGTATTGTGATGTAATGCGCCATTCTCGTATAGTGTTCATGCGTCTTGTCCTTACTGTGCTTCTTCTGAGCATCTTACATATGTAGATGTGCTTTGATGTAAATCCCCACAAACAGACTGGTCAAACACAGCGCTCGGCTAGAGCAAATAACAGAACAGGAAATGTGTATTAATGTCTACAGGCAGACCCGTTTCGTCTGGCTCACTTCTGTAATGCTAATGTTGCCTTTCATGCAAATGTCTCATGCCTGTCCTGTTATCTCTTTGATCAGACCAACTGCTGTGAATGCTTTGATGTATTGTTGTAGTTGGGTGTATATATACTGCATTGTAACCATGCTCTCATCCTCTCTCACTCTCACTTCAACCTCTGCTGCAGGACACAGACTTTGTGTCCCTTCTTCTCTGAGAGCCGTAGGCTCGCTGTCGGCGCGCATGCTCGGCGCCGGGAGCGGAGCTTGTGACGGCGGTATGATAATAAAACTTCCTTAAAACCTCCAACAATGCCGCATTATGATGTTGAAAAAGAACGGCTTTGATATTAATACCATTCTGTTTCAAAGGGGGAGAGTGGGACAGGAACGAACAGAAATGTTACTAGGGTCATTTAAGGTTTGCTGTCTTGAAGTCTTAAATTAGGCATTTTATGAGGTGGCATCCTCTTTAACAAGCAGGGAGTGAATCTAACAGTAAAACTAAGATAATTGATCACAATGTTCTCAGCCTTATAGCTGGGAGGTCGGTGTGCTTTCTCATCTAAAATGATACCATGTATGCAAACTATTGAGTAGCTACATAAAGAGTGTATAAATATGAATGAATCTTTATTTTTTGGACAGATTAGATTAAAAGATTAAAAGAAAGGAACAGAACAATATATCAAGGGAAAAAATCCAACAAGGTCGAATTAAACATTAACTCCCCTTCTTGTACAATTCAACATAAGTTATCAAAAAAGGGTGATGGCTGAAGCTGCAGCTTATATTGCCCACCCATGTTCCACCTAAGAAACATCTAATAAAAAGAAGGCTTGCAATTAAGACCAAAATCTGGAAAATTCTTGACACTTGAAAGGTTAGTTTTCCACAGAATATCAGGCAGTCTGACCTTTTACTACAAGAAAACTAGCCACCTGCTGGCCAAGAGGAAGGATGCAGGTTTAGGGCTCCTTTATACTCAGGGGTCAATACATATTTGGAGATTCCCAGACCCTCTTATCTGTATTTTTTGCACATTTCCCAAAACTTTATGGATATGAACCAAACTAATTAGTGCTATTTTTGGTCTCAAGGACTACCACTGGTGCTAGCCCTCTATTCTAAGGGCCTATAGGAGAAAGAGGTCTGGGGACAATTTTGAACAACCAATTAACCAAACATGTGAGGGCAGTGCAGCCAAGAGTTCAAGAAAAGCTAGTGAAAAGTATTGCTTATGCTTTACAAATTTGTTGAAATCTAATCACATTGTTAAAGAAAAAGATTTGCAGTAGCTATTTTTTTAACTCGACATAAGGTATGAACATGTGAATGTCAATCAAGTACAAATTTGTAAGATGGAGGTGCAAAATATGATAAAAATGCTAATTTACAATCACAACTTAAGACAAAGGTTGAAAATTTATGCAAAAAGGTTGCAAGTTTCAGAGAAAATTGCACATTTGAGGAAATTTGCCAAATATTAAAAAATGTCACAAATTTCTGAAAAAACTTGCAAATTTACAAAGAAAAAAATCCAAAATTTGTTAGGAGTAAAATGACTATTTAGAGAAAAGGTTGCAAAGTTACAAGGAAAATGTTTAAATTTATGAGGAAGGTGCAAGTTTGCATGAAAGTCACAAATTTGGGAGGAAAAAAGTCACAATTATGACAAAAAGTGAGCTGAAAGAGTTTTTTAAAATTTGCAAGTTTTCCTAAATCTTCAGTATTATACATTCACAACTATATGCTCACTGACATATTCTATCCTTCACACTCATTCTTTACACAGTTCCTTACACTTTGTATGGGGATGGGGGTGGCAGCGTAACAAGGGTGATGGTTTTTGATCATCCAGAGATGAGTAAAAAGTGTTATAGAAGAAGATGAATTAAAACAAACATAACTAGAGTAGACTAGAGAAAAAAGAAGATAATTTGAGATAAAAGCAGCAAACACTCGGCCGAGTAGACTCAAAAAAAAATTTAAAAAATGAAGCATATACATACATATAGCTGTGTGCGCACCGGCCTTATCCAAAGGGTACAAGCATCATAGATGCATGCACAGAGTGGAGGAGGAGCATAAACAAGGCTTTAATGTCCTGCGCACATAGATCTGCAGCTCTGACACACACAAGACAACCAGTGTAGCTTGATAAACAAACCAGTGGTTCACACATGGATGGTCCACGTGTCACGTGGTTGTTGATTCTTGATTTAAATATTTTTAGAATTGTTTCTGGGGGCTAATGAAAGTTTTACATTTTTGTATCTAAAAATTGTTATAGTTTTTGTAGGCATGGTGTTAGTCCGTCTGGAGGTTATCTGTTCAGAAGAAAAAAAGACAGAAAACTCCACCACACCAAGATACAGATGACTCTGTTATACTTTAGTTTTCAGAGCAATCAGCAGACGTCTCATTTTTATACATTCCTCGAAAGGCAGATATTCAAACCCAGAGGCATTATTTAATTCCAAAACAAATCAAAAGGTCAGTAATGAGAAAGCATCCGATGCCAGGGTAGAGATCAAGAGATGACGAGTTTTGTCACAAGACAGAATTTTGAAATGAGCAACATTGGTTTATTATAAAGCTGACTTTTCAGAATGAAACCGATCACTTTTATGTGCAGGGTCTTGCATGGAGCATTAGCTGTGGACAGTAGAGTCAGTAGTATGAATAACGGGACAGTGAATCATGAAGAAGACAAGCAGGTGGTAACAGAATGTTGATGAAGGCTGAAGACAACCGAGACCAGATGAATGAAAGGAAGCCTTTAATACTGAATGAGATTATAGATGTGAGATGTGCAGCTTCATCAGCTAGTCCAGGGAAATGTGAAGTCTTGTACACAGATGGATAGTGGATGGTAAAAATCGAGTGAGTGTTTCTGATGGAAAAAGTATGTAGGTGAAGAGAGAAGAATGGTGGATTTAGCAAGTGTAGAAAATATTTTTGGTTTTGAGATGGAAATGGAAAAAGAAATGAAGGCAGAGTATGTGTAACCAAAGAAAAATAAAGATCCGAGTAAGATTTGCAACTGTAGCTTTAAAAACCAAACAAACAAAAAACCCAACAATAAAGTCTCTGTCATATCCGGCTCTAGGGAGCCGGGCAATCAGAGCCAGGGACAAGCCAGTGAGTCGAGATGTTTTATTCTGGGTAAGGGATAAGGGATGAGGAGAGCACAGACACTCATACAGACGTACATTCTCAGGCTGCACAGCGCAGGGGTAGGTAGCTCGTACCGGACATGGGGGTAACAAGACGTGCATACTCACAGCGGGATACAAACACCGGAATGCTGCAAGGGGAGTTGAGGCTGACACCAGACGAAGGGGCTTCAGCCTAGCAGTGCTTATGTCGCAGCCCCGAATGATCGAAGCTGCTCCTCTTTATACTCATTAACAGCGCCCCAGCTGATGAGGATTAATTGGCCCCAGCCGTCCCGTGACACTGACAGCTGGGAACCAGCTGAGGCACTGCCCAATGAGAGGCAGGGATAAAAGGAGCATGGGTTGAGCGCCGAGCCGGCGTCTCACCCCATGGTGACAGAGCCTCCCCCTCACGGTCGGGCTCCCGAACGACCAGGAACATCCCAGCCCCCCCCCCCTCCCCACCTAGGGTGGGCGGAAGGGAGGCAGGACCGGAGGGGAAGATGCAAAGGGAAGGACAAAAAAAAAAAAAACAATAGACCAATGTAGGGCAGCAGGGCAGAGAAAAAAAACCCCAAATACAATACCCTACAACACAGGGAAAAGGATTAACCCAGAGCACAGTTAGGGAGAAAACTGAGTTAGGACACAGGTAGGGAAAATACCAAATACGACTACAGACAGCATACAAATAATGTATAGATCGGGGCAAAAAAAAGAAAACCAAAAACCCACCAAAAAGGTGGCAGGAATGAATAAAGCAATCACAGAGTATAGTTAAGGGGAACAAAACACACTACTCCATAATGCACCAACAAGACAAAGGTCAGGACAAAAAATGATGAAAAACTCTGTGCATGGATACTAAAGAAAACAAAACACACAGCACCGAATATATAAAAGATCACCTAAAGAAACAGAGGTGACAAGGACAAATGGGTAATAATGAAGTACGGTTAAGTGGGGATGAAACACATTACTTCAAACAATAACAAACACAGTCAATGTTAAAGCCGGGGCCAGGGAAGGCCCCCCACGAGGATAATAAGACAGAATGGGGTGATCACAGAGTATGGTTGAACAGGAAACCACACGCATACTCCATGATGCACCGACAAGGCCAAGGCTAAGGTAAGGATGAATGAAAACGCTGAGTAAAGATAAGAAAATGCAATACACAGCGCAATACATAAGGTGAGTCACCAAGAGGAAAAAAAGGTGACAGGGTAACAGGATAACAATACGATAAAAATGCTGAGTATGGTTAAAAAAAACAACACACAGCACAAAAACATATATTCCCCTAATGGACAAAGAAACTACACCCGAGTGACCTCAATAATAATAAAAGAAGTAAAGGACACCCGAGGAGACGGCAGGCAGAGTCCAAAACGGCCGGAATTGTTCTGGTAATCTCCCCGCCCATTGTCCAGTTGGCAACCCGGGGAAGAGAAATGTTCGGACGGCGAACTCTGGGCCCAGATCCCAGGAATCCAGTCCAACGGCTGCCGAACCAGGCCGCCCAAAGGCAAACACAGACCAGTGGGGGGAAACCAGATCGCCGAACCGAAAGTTTTGCGGGTCGGGTCGTCGACCCGCATCACTCAACCACCAGGACCGTTGAGACGGACGAAGGGTCAGAGCGGATCCCGGTGGAAGAGGCTCAGGGGAGAGCCGATGACGAGGGCGGCGGGCCTCAGGGAAACGGCCACCTCCTCACCGGACCTGGACAACACTGGGGCAGCACCCACGTCGGACCCCGATCGGGCCTCAGGCGAACCCACGTTGGACCCCGATTGGGTCTCGGGCGAACCCACGTTGGACCCCGATTGGGTCTCGGGCGAACCCACGTTGGACACTGCACCAGAACCGACCTCCAACGTTGAACCCGGACCCTCCAGCACCACGAGGAACAGCAACTCCTCGCCGGTGACCCTGGAAGAAGGCTCAGAAGAGAAAACAGAACCGGGATCAGGATCACCGGCAGCGCCAGAACCCGGCGAGACGAGCTCAGACGCAGCGGGCGGCTGCACCCTGCTCGTCTCCCCTGGAGATAGGCTGAAGTGCTCAAAGATAAAAAGAAAGAAAAGAAAGGAGAGCACTCGCCTGATCTCGGGTTCTGACGCCGTCCAGGACTGCGAAGATCCAGGATCCGTCGTCAGGAGGTCGTTGTCAGGCTCCCATCTAGCCGCGTCAGGCCCCGCAGCCAGCACGATGGTCAGCGCAGCTTGAGATCCCTCCAGCTCAGGTAACCCCACCGACGACCCACTCGGCGTGAAGCCAGAAGAATCTCGTCCCGCTGGACCGAACCGCTCCTCCGTGGAGACCCGGGGACGCTCAGTCGTCAGCGTAGACTCCACGCAGCAGTCAGTCCCCCTCCTCCGTCCGCAATGTAGCTGCGGAACCACAGGCCCTCTCCATATCCCACCACGTTGACCCGGAGCCGGGGACCGCTCGGCGGAGAGAGACACAGAGGATGCGGGATTAGGAATACAGGTTACAGCAGGTGGGGAGAGTTCAGGGAGCTGCGAACCCTGAACTTCTCCTCCAGGGATGTGACAGAGCAAATCATTAAGCAGGTGTGAAAAAACAATGACTCGCCTGCCCCCTGGAGGTTGAGTATCGCCTGCTGTAGTGGAATCTGCTTCTTCCTCTCCCCGCCCGGCGATAACGGAGGACCCCCTGGGAATTCGTCTGAGGGTCGCTCGCGTTGTCTCCAGCAGAGAGCTCACCAGGCCGGGATTCCAGGCACACACAGCGGTCAGGAAGCGCGTCGAGGAGGAGGGGGAAACAGCCGGGGTGAGCCAGCCCGAATGTCCAGGAATGACAGCGGGGGAACGAGGCTCAGGGGACGAGGCTGTAGAATCTCCACACTGACGAGGCGAAGGGATGACAGCTGCGTGGGAGGAACGGTCCTGACGATGACCCAGAACTGGATCCGGACGAGGTTCGTGCAGAGGTGACTCGGCGATGTGATGACGACTACTCCCAGGGGACGAAGCGAGGGGGAAACCCAGGATTCGCCGCTCCAGATCGGAGATCGAGACGAGGAAGGCGTCGAGCACGGGAAGGCTTCGTAGCCCTGAAGTCCTCACCATCAATCTCACTGCCGCCGCCACATGCCTGAAGGTGGTGACAGGAAACACAGTAGAGCTCGCGACAGCCACTCGACCCCGGACATAACTGCTGTCAGCTGCGGCTCCTCGAAGGGAATCCCGAGTGACGTGGCGCAGGTCGGGGGAAGTCCTCTGGTTGGCGCGAACGCCCGGACTGGAATAGCGGCAGGAACGGGACTCCGAAGCGGGGAAAGACGTCGCCCACTTCGACTCCCTGCCGGGATTTCCATCCACCCCGTGGAGCTTCTCTCGCTGTGTACCTGCAGCGTCTATCCTGGCACTGTCCTCCAGATGGTACAGAGAGTGAGGGTGACAGTCCAGGAGTTCCTCAGCACGGCCCGGATGCCAGCGTCTCGCGTTGGAGGCGTCGTGCAGGGTGAAGAACGTCCCGTCGACTGCCTCCGAGATGGACCTCAGCCCGTCGCCCTGGCGCCGGAAGTGACTCCTGGGAAACGGCATGCTAGCAGCGCTGACACCCGGACAGAAAGGTACATTTCCACAGCGACTCACGGCCGCCGGCAACTCTTCTGGCTGCGACATACTGTCATATCCGGCTCTAGGGAGCCGGGCAATCAGAGCCAGGGACAAGCCAGTGAGTCGAGATGTTTTATTCTGGGTAAGGGATAAGGGATGAGGAGAGCACAGACACTCATACAGACGTACATTCTCAGGCTGCACAGCGCAGGGGTAGGTAGCTCGTACCGGACATGGGGGTAACAAGACGTGCATACTCACAGCGGGATACAAACACCGGAATGCTGCAAGGGGAGTTGAGGCTGACACCAGACGAAGGGGCTTCAGCCTAGCAGTGCTTATGTCGCAGCCCCGAATGATCGAAGCTGCTCCTCTTTATACTCATTAACAGCGCCCCAGCTGATGAGGATTAATTGGCCCCAGCCGTCCCGTGACACTGACAGCTGGGAACCAGCTGAGGCACTGCCCAATGAGAGGCAGGGATAAAAGGAGCATGGGTTGAGCGCCGAGCCGGCGTCTCACCCCATGGTGACAGTCTCAGGAAGAAGGCACAAACACAGGCAGCAGTCTTAAGTGTTTCCAAGTACTTAAAGTGGAAATGAGTCATTAGGTATCCATTCTTTCAGTGCATGTCTCTTAATTGTGAATATTAACATTAAGTAACGAGCAAACACTCACAGGCAAAGATTATAGCTTTACTATATACTCAGTTATTTAAAGTCAGTCTAACACCCCAGTTATGTTCCTTCCCAATAGTGGGTTTGCATAGGATGTCACTGAACAGAACTCTTGGAAGACAAATACTAAGTGGCAAAAATGAGTAGCAGCATGGAGGTGTATGCCAGTACAATACAAAAAATCCACACAGCATTCAATTACAGTAGTACAAATAATATCTGTTGGCATGGTGGAGAATTAATTTTATTGTTCCATCTTGTATTAATTAGCAAAAATTAAATAAAGGCTTTGAAGCAGTTCCTTTCTTGACTCAAGGTTGGAAATGTAAATAAGAAGGGAAAATAAAATTTGAAGGAAAAACACACACTTATTTATGGAATGGCTGACACAAGGGGAGCCCAACGTTCCCCATGAATCTGTTTCTCTTATAAAAGGAGGCCAAAAGGAGGAGGGGGAGGACAGCAAGGAGGAGGAGGGAGCACGCCCCACAATGGAAACTGAGTGATGTCCAGGCCGCTGCTGGCAGGAGGGAGGCACCCACACCCACCACAGAAAAACTGGACTGCATGCTTAAGACTAGAACAGATAAGTGGACTCACTTCTACACATATACAGAAAATCAGCAAAAATTAAATTATTGCACGTAAAGTAGAAACTCTGGGTAATGACATATAGGATTTTTCAAAGTCAGAAAAGTAACGATCAAATTCTGCAAATTGTCATGGTCCGCTCTGCTCATCACCGTCAGCTGCGCTCACACCTGGTCCTCATCAGGCGTCGCCTATATCTACCACTCTGGCCTTTGGGTTAGTGCGGAGATGTCTCACTGTGCTCCAGGAGAGCTTCATCACCGTTCCTTGCCTTCTACCTACGCTACAGCCAGCGCTCATCTTCTGCCTCGTCCAAGAAGCCATCCAGCCTGCCATGTAAGTGCTCATTCCTACTCACCTTGTGAATCAGTTCCCCTGTGCACAGGTGGCGTCCTTGGCGGTGGATTCCCAGCCTCCTCCTCCCAGGCGGCGGACCATTCATCCTACCAACTCACCTCCACCAGCATGTCTACTCACCTGCCGGAGTCACTTCACCACCTGAAGAGCACTGTCTTCCTGGCCACAGCTGTCATGCTGAACAGGGGCTCGCTACCATCTGTTCCCACAGTAAGTTCAGTGTAACTGTTAAACTCTAGAAGTGACGCCCAGTAATTCCCTCTCCTTGTGTGTCTCCAGGGTTGCCAGGCTGTACGGTGTCTCGCTCAGTTCCCGGCAGTTCCAGACTACAGTCAGACCACACTCTCACTACCTGGTTGTTAATAAACTTGACTGTATCGATTTGGAGTCTGTGTGTCATCACTGGGTCATTGAACTATGTCACAAACAGCAAGCTACCAGTAGAACACCTATCAACATCTGTAAAAGTAGCATTGTACCCCATGTACTATAGGATAGGCAACTGAACGGATCTGATCCAAATTATGAATAACCATTATTTGCAAATCCATCCTCCAGATTGGTCATAAAATTTGGACTGGTAAACAAGGAAATGTGTGGAAGCATCCATTGTCCTAATTGAAGAGGATAAGAGACATTTCAACCTCTGGGGGGTTCCACACATCCCACTGGTTAGACCCAAACACATGGATTGGAAAATGTTGGACATTTTGACACCTCTACTGTGGAATATAGCCATCCATGGAAAATCAATACCTGACCTTAACATAAAATATTCTCCCAAATTAAAACCATAAGCATTGTCTCTTAACTGGGTAACCACAGCACAAAAGGCGGTACACATTGACGCCCAGAAATCTCCTATATGACCAATCTTAACATTAACAAATGAGGGGATGAGGGAAAATTTGAAGCAAATTCCAAATTGGTTATGGTAAAAATGATAACCAGATGTAGATCTAATAAAAAGAGCAGAGTACGACACTATAGGCCATATATTCAGAAGCCCAGAAAGGTGTTAACAAATGCAATTTTCCACAGTGGTAGTCATCAGCAAATCTTGCACATCTCATACCTCCTCATAGAAACCAGTTGCTGAGTCCAGAGGAAGAGCTGAGGACCCCAAGACGGAGGCTGATGACGAGGAGGACCATTCTGCCATCACAGATTATTTGTGAACACATTGTGCTACCGATAATACATAAATCATACATAGCTCACCACACATAGGTAGGAGTGTGAGACTTATAGTATTCCTGTATTATTTATTCCCTGTCACGACGGCCCTCACGGACCGTCACAAGACGCCTCAGTCACCAGAGAGTTTGCAGTGGTAATTTATTGTAGAGTAAGGATGAACACACACAGAACACATACAGTGGCTGGGTGAAGTCTGAGCCGGGGAACACCCGATGCGCCAGACAAGATAATCACAAAGATACAGTCACACAGAGCGTACCTTACAACGGGACCGTTAACAGACGGGTAACGGGGATTCCCAAGTCCATTAACCACGATGAGCAAGGAGAATAACAGGAGCACGACGGAACGTGGCTGAACATACAGGTGAACATAACAGGATACAACAGAGACTGCCGCGTTGGAGGACATTTAGCACCCGCTTATATCTCTGGTGGCTAATGACCCCAACGCGGCACAGCTGCTGCTAATGACAGCAGAGCAGCAGCTGATTTTGACAGCAGGGAGCTCCCCCGGGCGCCTTCACAATAAGAGCCCGAGGAGCTGGAAGGAATCCTCAGCTGCCAAAGCCAGAGAACAAAAAGATATGAGACCTGAGTGTGGCCAGAACCGACACTCGGGTTATGACAGTACCTCCCCCTCAAGGCCGAGCTCTGAGCGGCCTGAGTAACACCCAAGCCCCCCCCCACCCCCCTAGGGTGGGTGGATGGGGCGCTGGCAGGAGGGAGAGAGAGACAAACAACCAACGAGGCTACAAAGGTAGGGAGAAAAAAACCCCACAATAAGTACAAAATAGGCAACACACCCTTGGGCAAACAGAGTGACACAAAAACACAAAATAATCCCCCTCCCCCCCCCCACACACCCCAACAGTCCCACAGACGAGATCAGGAACCCGGAAAGGGCGCAGTCCAGGCCCGGAGGGATGGGGGCAAAAGGTTCGGGGGGGGGGGTCGTCCGGCAACAAGAGGCCACAGAACAGCGAGGGGAAAAGAGGACAGTTCGGGCGGCCTACCCCAGTCCCATGCTCGGGGGAAGAGAGTTTCAGGCGGCCGGAGCAGGTCGCCGCACAGGAAGATAAACAGGTCGGGGGGCCGACCCAGAGAACCAAACCAACAAGACAGCCCTTCAGGCGGCCGCCCCGCAACACCAGCCCACCAGAACCGTTGGGAAGAAGCAGCCGGTGGTCCCGCAGAAAAGGGGGGAGATGAGGGGAAACCGGGCGGAGCGTTCGGGACCCCAACGGCCCCAGGTGGAGATGGGTAGTGCTCCTCAGGGAGACGAGGAGGATGACGGTGCAGATGAGAGTGAAGAAGAAAACGAGCCTGTCCAGCATCCGGTGGCTGGGGATCTGCAGCTCCCTCACCGAACCTAGGACCTGCTGGTGCAGCACCCACGGTGGACCCCGATTGGGCCTCCGGAACAGCACTCCCGGTGGACCCCAACTGGACCGGAACCGAACTCCCAGTGGATCCCAACTGGACCGGAACAGCACTCCCGGTGGACCCCAACTGGACCGGAACAGCACTCCCGGTGGACCCGGTCAGCGTGGCACCAGACTCGACCTCCAACCCCGAAACCGGAACCTCTGGCGCAGCAGGCGAGAGCAGCCCCTCGCCGGCGACCCTGGGAGAAGACTCACACAAGAGAGAAAACCCGGGATCAGGATCACCGGCAGCGCCAGAACCCGGCGAGATAAGCTCGGACGCAGCGGGCGGCTGCACCCAGCTCATCTCCCCTTGAGACAGGCAAAAGTGCTCTAAAAGGTGAAGAAGAAAGATAAAACAGAGCACTTGCCTGAGCTCGGGTTCTGACGCCGTCCAGGACTGCGATGATCCGGGCTCAGAAGTCAGGAGGTCGTCCTCAGGCTCCCACTCAGCTGCGTCGGGCTCCGCAGCTGGCATGATGGTGCGTGCAGCTAGAGAGTCCTCCAGCACCGATGTCCACGCCGGTGGCCCGCACGGCGTGGTGGCAGGAGAATCTCGCCCTGCTGGACCGGACCGCTCCTCCGTGGAACCCCGGGGACGCTTCTTCATCGGCGATGGCTCCACGCTGCAGTCCGCTCTCCTCCTCCGCCCATGGCGTGGCTGCGGAACCGGAACCAGGCTCTCCAGAACCGCAGGCCCCCTCCTCATCCAGCGACGTTGGCCTGACGTCGAGGACCGCTCAGTGGGGGGAGACACAGAGGAAGCAGGGTTATTACTTTCGTCCACAGCGGGTGGAGGGAGCTCGGGGGGCTGCATACCCCGAACTCCACCCCCAGGAGTCAGACAAGGCAAAACAATATCAAAAGAAGAGAAATTATCATGCACTTGCCTTTCCCCTAAGGGTAAGATGGTCCTCGCTGTGGGGGACGTCATTCCTTCCTTTCCCCGCTGGATGGCAACAGAGGGCCCTCTGGGAAGACGAGATGAGGCCACTCGAGGTGGATCCGGGATGAAGCTCGCCAAAACGGAGCTCTCGTGACACACAGCAGCCAGGATAGGCGACGAGGAGGAGGGGGCGACAGCCGGGGTCAGTCGGGCATGGAGCGCTGACGGGACAGCAGGCGAGGGCCCGGGAGAAGATGAGGCTGCGGGGATTCCCCTCTGACGAGGCGCAGGAGTGACAGCTGTGTGGGGGGTTGAGCCCTTGCGGCGACCCGGGACAGCATCCAGACGGGGCTCTAGCCGAGGTTGGAAGCCGGAGTGACGACGGTTCCTTGTAGGGGGTGAGGCGAAGGTGAGGTCCGGAAATCGCCGTTCCTGAGCAGAAACGGCGGCAAGCAAGTCAGCAAACTCAGGAAACTCACACAGCGCTGGATTCCTCTCCACCAGTCTGACCGCCGCCACCACATGCTTCATGCACGCCGGAGGATTCTTAGCGGAGCAAGCAGCAGCCACCCGGTCCCAGATCTCTTCTGCTGTCATCTGCAGCTTCTCTGGGGGAATCCCGAGTGACGACATGCCCGATGGGAAAAGACCTCCGGGTGGTGCGAACTCCCGGGCCGGAACGGAGGCAGGAGCGGGATCCCGAAGCGAGGGGCGACGTCTCCTCCGCTTCAGCTTCCTGCCAGGATTTCCCTCCAGCCCTCGGAGTTTCTCACGCTGGGTGGCGATGTCATCTCTCCTCACGCTTACCTCTGGATGATCGGTGAAGCGGGGAAGAGAATCCAGAATCTCCTCGGCTAGGTCCAGGTATCTACAAATGTCGCTGGGAGCGTCCAACAGCGTAGCGGTGAAGATGGTGTAATCTACCTCCTTCAGAACCTCTGCTTGCTGCCTGCCAAGGCGCCGACAATGGCCCCTGGATGACGACATACTCCCCGCTGCAGACACTCAGACAGGTAGGAATTAACAGTCCACTACTGCAAACTACACGGTGAATGGTGTCTCGATACAACGCCTCCTCTCCGGGCGTTAGGCGGCAGTCTACTGTCACGATGGCCCTCACGGACCGTCACAAGACGCCTCAGTCACCAGAGAGTTTGCAGTGGTAATTTATTGTAGAGTAAGGATGAACACACACAGAACACATACAGTGGCTGGGTGAAGTCTGAGTCGGGGAACACCCGATGCGCCAGACGAGATAATCACAAAGATACAGTCACACAGAGCGTACCTTACAACGGGACCGTTAACAGACGGGTAACGGGGATTCCCAAGTCCATTAACCACGATGAGCAAGGAGAATAACAGGAGCACGACGGAACGTGGCTGAACATACAGGTGAACATAACAGGATACAACAGAGACTGCCGCGTTGGAGGACATTTAGCACCCGCTTATATCTCTGGTGGCTAATGACCCCAACGCGGCACAGCTGCTGCTAATGACAGCAGAGCAGCAGCTGATTTTGACAGCAGGGAGCTCCCCCGGGCGCCTTCACAATAAGAGCCCGAGGAGCTGGAAGGAATCCTCAGCTGCCAAAGCCAGAAAACAAAAAGATATGAGACCCGAGTGTGGCCAGAACCGACACTCGGGTTATGACATTCCCATCATGCTAATTATGGTTAGGTAGTCTGGATAATTGTGAAGGTTAGAAGCTCTGAATGCCTGAATACAACAATGCATGGAAAAGGATGTCTCCTAACGTTGAATGATGTTATCTACTACCTACCCACTGCTGAACATATAGGTCCCATCACCCAACACACTCATCACAACACAACCACTGCTTGCAGATTTCATATGGTCAACAATCACACACTCAAGGCTAATGGGAGATAACTTACAACCGCACATAGTCAACCACAGATGTAGTGAATAAGGATAAAACGGTACAGGCTCCAGCCATTGTGGTGACAATCCCTCAGGCCATTATTGGTCCTGCCCCGGCCGAGCCCTTTGTATCGGCACTCGAGCAAAGGTGTAGGGCACAGGGAAGATGCATGCCGGAGGGCACGAGACCATCACGACGTGTGCCTGTGACGTAGAAAAAGGCCGTAGGGCAAGTGACTGTACGACTTCAGTCCCTAGAAGAAGAATGGACTGGTACCCAAGCGCATCCACCGCACCTCCAGCATCCGGGGTGGAACCAGAAGCTCGAGCTTTACCAACACCAGCATCTCTACCTCTGTTCAGTGACAGGGGGGTAGCATCCCTGGGACAGCATCACTGAACTGTTCATTGGCTGGACTGGATGTTATCTATCCTCTGCTGCACCCACCAGACTGTCCTATAGACCTCATGGGACGAGGTGTGCCTCTGAGAGCGTGGGCACACAGTTGTTTCGAATGGTACCGGTGTGTGTAAACAAGATGGGACTGTGCTCCACAGCTGCGGATACAGCAAGCAAACACAGAGGAAGGTCAAACCTCTGTCGCAACCGTGTGATGACGGCAGCCAAATGATACGAGCCCTGGCAAGGGTCAACCGGTGGACAAAGGTTTTGTGGGCGTCGTGGATTGACAGTTCATCTGGACAAGGCCCTCTTAGACATCGCTGCACCGCGCTACGGTGTCCACAAGGGGGGAGGCAAGGGTAGCAGAACCAATGGTGCAAGCCTCTTGGGTTGACACACAATGTAGGGACCTGCCTTATCCATCATCTATTAATCGATAGCGTCTCTCACACCATGCATGGTTGACATGATAAAATCATGTCAAAGGGGGGAGTGAAAGGGTTAATGGAAAGTTAGAGTGCCAAAATAATAATTCTGTAGGTTATTTATTTATTTAGCGAATGCAAAGTCCTTAAGCCAAGCAGTTGCCTCCTGGTTTGCTGTATGGAGGGTGTGTAATCCTCCTTCCAGTCTTTGGAGCGGGCAAGCCTCTATGATGTGTTCCATAGTTTGCTCCTCTCCACATGCGCACAGTGGGCTAGGGCTACTGCCCCATCTGTGAAGGCTGGCCAAGCAGGGGCCATGTCCAGTCCTGAAGCGATTGAGTGTAGACCACTGTCTCCTTGGGAGGTTGGTGCCCGGGACCTGTTGGTTGGGGTTTATCACCAGCTGTTTGTTTGGGACCTCCTTGGTTTCCCATTCCTCTTGCCAAGCTGTCTGGATGGTAAAGTCAGCTGGGGGAGGGTTTTTCCAAATCGGCCGTCTGGATGAAAGTCGGGCAGTGGGTGGGGTGTAGATATCTGCATGGATTGGTAAGTGAGGAAAATCTTTAACTTTTTGGAGCATCCTTTGAGTTAATGCTGCTCGCCGGATGTGTGGAGGGGCTATGTTTGACAGTACAGAGAGCCAGGGGAGTGGTGTTGAGCGGATTGTTCCAGTTATAGTTCTCATGGTTGAGTTGAGCTGGGTGTCTACATGGTGTGTGTAAGATGACCTGGACCAGACAGGGGCACAATATTCTGCTACAGAGTATGAAAGGGCCAGTGCTGAGGTGCGCAGGGTGGAGACTGCCGCCCCCCATTTTGCACCAGCGAGCTTGCAGAGCAGGTTGTTTCGTACTTTCACCTTAGCAGCCGTCCCCTTTAGATGTTCCTTGAAGGATAAGGTCCTATCAAGGGTCACTCCAAGATAAGTTGGATTTGGGGCATGCTTAAGCTTGAGTCCGCTCAGGTGGATGTTTAGTTCTCTGGCAGCTTTTGCATTGTGGAGATGAAATACACTGGAGACGGTTTTTGCTGGGCTTGGTTTTAGGCGCCAGATTTTGCAGAACTGGTCCAGTTTAGCAAGATCTTCCGTGAGCACCCGTTCCAGTGGTTCAAAGTCTGGTGCTTGGAATGCCAAACAGATGTCGTCTGCATAGATGAATTTGCGGGATTTTGTAGTAGGCAGGTCGTTTATGTAGAGGTTGAACAGAGTTGGAGCTAGAACTGAGCCTTGTGGGAGTCCGTTTTTCTGCATTCTCCATGCACTTGTGTTCTGACTGAGGTGGACTCTGAACCTTCGGTTGGTCAGCAGGGTTTTTATAATTGCTGTTGCCCAAGCAGGGATCGCCTTTATAAGTTTCAGGAGGAGGCCTTTGTGCCAGACCGTATCATAGGCGGCTGTAAGATCGAGAAACACAGCCCCTGTCTTCAGTCTGCTCTCGAAGCCATTTTCAATGAAGGTGGTTAGGGCCAGTACTTGTTCTCCTGTACTGCGGTCCTTGCGGAAACCTGCTTGATCCACACTTAGAATATCCTCTATTTCTGGGGAAATGCGTTGCAGTATTAGGCGCTCCATGATTTTGTAAGGAACGCTGAGTAGGGAGATTGGGCGGTAGCTTGCTGGTAGTTTGTGGTCTTTGCCAGGTTTTGGGATGGCAATGACCTTTGCTGTCCGCCATTTCTTTGGGATCGAGTTCGTTTGTGTGATCCTTGTGTAGAATTGTGTCAACCAGGTTAGGGCTCGGGGGCCAAGATTCTTCATGAATTCTGGGAAGATGTTATCGTATCCTGCTGCCTTTCCACATTTCAGGCCCTGTAGGACTTTCTCCAGTTCAGCAGCCTCGAAGGGTTCAGGGTTCGTTTCCTCTACAGGCATTTTTTGGTGTTTTTTTAGCTCAGTTGTAACTGTTCTTCTGGTGTCTTTGTCTTGGGGTGCTTTGGCGATAGTCAGTAGGTGGGATGCAACTTGGTTGGGTGTGACGGATGCTCGGCTTTGGCTAGGGGGCTTCTGTGCAGCTCCTAGGCGACGGATGAGGCTCCAACATTTCCTGCTAGAGTGGGTAAAGCTCCGGTCAGCAACTGTCTCCTCCCATTTCTTTCGCCGGGCTGTATTTAGCGATTCAATGAGATGGTCTGCTATCTCTGGGTCCCCTGATGTTTGATAGGATTGTAGGAGGGCAGCACTTTCTCCGTCCAAACATGGGACATAGAGGGGTCGGTAGCCTCGTGGGATTGCAGTATGGGCAGCCTTGAAGATTGCGCTGCAGAAGCGGTTGTATGCTTCATCTACAGTGATGGTGTGGAGTGGGATGGTAACAATGCTCCGGTCCAGAGTTTCACTGAATTTCTTCCAGTTGGCTTTGCGGAAGTTCCAGCGCATCTTCCTTGGGCTGTATATGACTGGAAGTTGTAGGCCAATGTGTACAAGCAGGGGCCGGTGTTGGCTGTGTGGAAAATCATCAAGAATGAGGATCTGTGTAGGATATGGCTCCCCATTCAAAGAGCTGACCCAACACAGGTCAGGAGAATAGTCCTTCTTCCACCTAGCAGAGTGGAAGGTTCCTCTTTGTTTGGGGTCGTACATCAAAGCGAGGTCATTTCTGGATGCCCAGTCTGAAAGTGCCTCCCCATCACTGTCCACTGCTGGGTACCCCCAGTCAGGGTGATGGCTGTTAAAGTCCCCCACATAGATGGCAGGGTGGGGTAGGGTGGGTAAGACCTGCAGATCCCAGTTGGCATTAGGGGGCTTGTACACATTGACAATATGGAAGCCACCAATGATTATGGTGTCTGAGAAATGTGTTGTTATCAGGTGATTTGCTTCAACTATGTCAGAACGCACATAGGTGGCACGTCCATGTTTAGCATGTAGAACATAGCACAGGAGGTCAAAGCCTTTGATGGTGAAGCGGCCAGCTTCCTCTGTGCCAATATGAGTCTCTTGGAGGCAGATTACATCAATCGAATGTTGGAAGGCGAGGACTTCGATAAGGCTTCGCTTGGCTGCAGATAGGCCTTCAACGTTTAGTTGTAATATGCGAAGGGCAGATCCTACCACAAAGTGCTCTTGGGGCTGTTTGCTTTCGGCTTTAGGACTGTGACTAGGATTCTTCTTTGACTTGGCACAGAGGCGTCGTCTCTTTGAATTTAGTCTGCTGGTAGGATCATTAGCTTCCCCAGGCAAGCCCAGGTACTGGCGGAGGGCGCGACGAGAACGCTGATCCATTGCCCCCCATTCTGTAGGTAATCTCCTTTTATGCTCTACACATATTCCATACATATTCTGTTTGCATTCTTATGAACAAATACAGTATGTTGTGTTAAACTGGAATTAGGCAGAGCTATAGAGCTCTCTCTCTCTCTCTTTTTATAGTCAGGTCTATCACATTAGATACACACCCGGATCCAACACTCACGTACACTGTTGATTGCACATTCTAGAAACAGCAGCATGACCAGCGGATAGCCTGTTCACGTCAGAGTTAAATTGGCCAATCAGACAGTCACGTACAAGCCCATCCTATTGTACGGGGTTGGTCCAACCCGCCAACCCGAGAAGATTAATGTAAGCCACACCCGGAAGTCGGGGTCAGTGTGGCGACGCTCCAGAAGGAGATGCGTCACACTGCACCCAGTGCTGCTTGCTTTACATGTGACCAAATAAATGTTACATCTTTAAATTGAAGAAATCTCTGGCTTGTTCTTGGATCTTTCAATCAAAGAATCGGGTATTTTTCTAACATATTTATGTCGGGATTAATTTATTTTTGTGAGTGGCCCTTTTGTTTACTGACTGTTTGACTTTAATGGTGGAGTGGTCCGCCAGGCCTGTGTGGCGTGAGTGAATAGGTTCATATATTTTTGTGTTTAGAGAATGAGTCGGGTGTATATTTTGGGAGGGTCTAACCTGTGTGACTGCATTTTTTCAAGGAGGGGGGTGTTGGATAGTATATTATATATATATATATTAGTATGATGGTGCCCTGTAATATAGAGGGGTGATGCCCCGCCTTCGGGGGGTGGTGTCACCTGGGGTATAAGAGGCCACAGCGGGAGCCATCTTGTCTCTTCGCTGTGGCTCTCAGGCTAGCGGTAGTGACTCCTGTGTTCCTGGATCGTGTTCTTAATAAAACTATAAAACGTCACCTCAACTCCTTATTAATTAGAGACACAACACCCTTTCCACTGCATGGATAGAAAAAGCCTTCAGCGTGTCTTACAGCGGGGAGGGGGCGTGTCCGCTGTCTGTCAGAACAGGCTCAAATGCTGCCGTCCTCACTTGCCCAGAAAGACGTGCTGTTTGTCAGGGCTCGTCCAAAACCCTTTGTACGTGCCCCTGGTGTGGAATCCTGGCACCAGGAAGGGGAAGCAGGCAGGAGAAGAGGAGAGGGGCAGGCTCACGCGAATCCATCGCCTGGGATTACCTGCAGCACACAGCAGCACAAACTCAGCACCCCACAGACACACCGGGCGGCTGGTAGTCATTCACATGCACACACACAATAAACACATTCTTCCACTTATCTGTGTACAAGCCTTTTCTCCACACAACTGCGGTTCCTTCTGCTTGACCCTCTGGCGTCCTCGTGGCATCCTCACTCCCAAGCTGCTGCTGCTGATCCCAGCACCTGCTGCATTCATAAAATCTCACTCACGTGAGCCTCCCCTCAACTGTCCTCCTCTCCTTTCACCATGCCTGTACCAACAATCAATCTCAATCCATCCTGATCAAATCTGCGTCCCAGTCTACGTGTCCGTGGACATGTCTAATCACAGTCATGCATTTCTGATGCAGGACACACAAATGCAGAAATTTCTAATTTTGGAGACACAGTTTAGGGGACACAAATACAGAATTACTGAGCTCAGGGGACACAGATACAGAATTACTGAGCTCAGGGGACATAGATACAAAATCTTTTAACTCAGGAGACAATAATACAGAAGTCTTCAGTTCACAACCAATGACAAAGGCACACTGACCTCTGGAACAAACAACAGGTGTGCACCGGATTCAGCGATGATGGCTGGAGGTCTCCTGACCTCTTGCACGTTGGATGGAGGTCTCCTGAACTCTTGCACTCCGGGGGGAACGTGCAGCTTGGATGATGGCGGAGCGTGGTCCTCCTGTGACTTAGCCAGCTCGAACAGGGAAGAAAGGCTGGGGGTGAGTGAGGCATCATCACAATCACCAAGAGCTAGGCAAGACTTAACGAATATTGATGTGATAAAAGTAAAGAAAAATACTTACCTGAGCTCCTGATCCACTGCTGCTGAGGTTACCACCTCGGGATGAGCCACAGGAACCGTACCATGCACTGCGGGCAGAACAGGAACAGGAACAGCTGAAGCTGTGGCGTGTGCTTCATGGACAGCGGGAGCAGTTGTGTGCACCTCAGGGATGGCTGGAGCTGTTAAATGCAAGCTGCAAGCAGCTGTAGCTGGATGGTGCCATGGAGCAGGCACTTGAGTTTGGTGGCACTGTGGAGCAGGCACTGGAGCGGTTGTCAATGCAGCTGAGGATGTGGGCATGGGCCCCCATGCAGCAGTTGTGGAAGCCAGCACTGTAACTGTCGTGGGAATCGGCGAAACAACAGTCCTGGGGGCTGGCTTAACTGAGCTCCGCGGGGCTGCAGCGGGAGGAGGGGAAAAGGCTGGAGCTGAAAGCGCCGGAGCCAGGGGATGCTTATTTGTCGGTACAGTCTCCAGTATTGCAAACAAACCCCTCCCTTGCGTGAGGTTACACCATGAGGCTGGCGAGTGATGGGAAGAAGAGGAGGTCGGAGTCGGGGGACGCCGCGTCATCGGCACAAACTCTGGTGTCTCAATTAAATTCCCCACCAGCCCACAATAAGTCCTATGGAGGTTGGAGATGGTAGTCAGTAGTCCCGCCAGCTCGGTAATTGTGCAGACCGGGATGCACTTCCATTGTCGCAGTAGCTGAGTCCAGGCTCTCCAGGGCTTCCTCCGGAGTGCAGGGGGTGCAAGCTTCAGAGACAAAGTCCTGGATAAACTGGGCTACCCAAAGCTCATCCATGCTGGAACCACCGGCTGCCAACCTCCCTCTGCTTGCTGAGCCCTGGTATGCTGGTGTCCTGCTCCTGCCAGACTCGCCTGATGGGTCCATTACTGGCTGCGTTCTTCTGTCAGGTTTGCGCTTTCAGGGCAAAGAAGAGGATCCAATTGCCAGGCGAATCTGGTAAACCATTATTTATTAATAGTAGAAAATAAACACTGCATGTGGGCAGGAATGGTATGAAACCAAAACAGCTAACACAACAAATGTAGAAATCCAAACGGCGTGGAGTGACAAACAATAATTCCAAACAGCATGGTACAATATACATGGGGTGAAAATAAGCTCGCAGCAAAGAACAGAGACAAAAAAGGCACATAAATAGACAGAGGGAACAATTATGGTAATACAACATACATGAGGAGAGTAATCAAAAACCAAAGGCTGACACATGAGGGAAACAGCTGACGGGACGGGCAGGACTGACAACACAGAGGGGATATACAGTGGGGAAAAAAAGTATTTAGTCAGCTACAAATTGTGCAAGTTCTCCCACACAAAAGATGAGAGAGGTCTCCAATTTTCATCATAAGTATACCTCAACTAAGAGAGACAAAATGAGAAAAAAAAAAATCCAGAAAATCACATTGAAGGATTTTTAATGAATTAATTGGTAAATTCCTCGGTAAAATAAGTATTTGGTCACCTACAAACAAGCAAGATTCCTGGCTCTCACAGACCTGTAACTTCTTCTTTAACAGGCTCCTCTGTCCTCCACTCGTTACCTGTATTAATGGCACCTGTTTGAACTCGTTATCAGTATAAAAGACACCTGTCCACAACCTCAAACAGTCAGACTCCAAACTGCACTATGGCCAAGACCAAAGAGCTTGTCAAAGGACACCAGAAACAAAATTGTAGACCTGCACCAGGCTGGGAAGACTGAATCTGCAATAGGTAAGCAGCTTGGTGTGAAGAAATCAACTGTGGGAGCAATTATTAGAAAATGGAAGACATACAAGACCACTGATAATCTCTCTCGATCTGGGGCTCCATGCAAGATCTCACCCCGCGGGGTCAAAATGATCATGAGAACGGTGAGCAAAAATCCCAGAACCACACGGGGGGAAGTGAATGACCTGCAGAGAGCTGGGACCAAAGTAACAAAGGCTACCATCAGTAACACACTGCGCCGCCAGGGACTCAAATCCTGCAGGGCCAGACGTGTCCCCCTGCTTAAGCCAGTACATGTCCAGGCCCATCTGAAGTTTGCTAGAGAGCATTTGGATGATCCAGAAGAGGACTGGGAGAATGTCATATGGTCATATGAAACCAAAATAGAACTTTATTGTAAAAACTCAACTTGTCGTGTTTGGAGGAGAAAGAACACCATACCTACTGTGAAGCATGGGGGTGGAAACATCATGCTTTGGGGCTGTTTTTCTGCAAAGGGACCAGGACGACTGATCCGTGTAAAGGAAAGAATGAATGGGGCCATGTATCGTGAGATTTTGAGTGAAAACCTCCTTCCATCAGCAAGGGCATTGAAGATGAAACATGGCTGGGTCTCTCAGCATGACAATGATCCCAAACACACCGCCCGGGCAACGAAGGAGTGGCTTCGTAAGAAGCATTTCAAGGTCCTGGAGTGGCCTAGCCAGTCTCCAGATCTCAACCCCATAGAAAATCTTTGGAGGGAGTTGAAAGTCCATGTTGCCCAGCGACAGCCCCAAAACATCACTGCTCTAGAGAAGATCTGCATGGAGGAATGGGCCAAAATACCAGCAACAGTGTGTGAAAACCTTGCGAAGACTTACAGAAAACGTTTGACCTCTGTCATTGCCAACAAAGGGTACATAACAAAGTATTGAGATGAACTTTTGTTATTGACCAAATACTTATTTTACCGAGGAATTTACCAATTAATTGATAAAAATCCTTCACTGTGATTTTCTGGATTTTTTTTTCTCATTTTGTCTCTCATAGTTGAGGTATACCTATGATGAAAATTGGAGACCTCTGTCATCTTTTAAGTCGGAGAACTTGCACAATTGGTGGCTGACTAAATACTTTTTTGCCCCACTGTACACCAAACATAATCAATGAGTGAGAAGGAAGCATAAAGCGTGGACGGGGCTGCAGACGTGTCCAGAACACTACACAAAGGATCAGCTGTATTAAAAGCAGTAGATTGTAATAGACTAATAGCTGACCTTATAGTTTTTATTTTACTGCTGAAGTGAGCTGCAAACTCCTCACATTTGGAGTCTGTAGACATCCTGCTAGACGTATTAAAAACTGGGTTTATTAACTGATCAGTTATTGAAAAAAGTTTTGGGGTTATTGTGATTATTGATGAGTCTGGAAAAATGTACCTGTCTTGCTTCTTTTATTGCTTTATTGTAGGTGGCAAGTTGATTTTTTTTTTAATTTGGAGGTTAATTACTAATTTGTTTTTTCTCCATTGTCTTTCAGCAGCTCGACATTTCTGCTTTAGTTGTTTAATATCTTCAGTTCTCCATGGTGAGGTTGGATTAGTGGAAAGTTTTTTGTTTTAAAAGGAGCTACTGTTGCCACAGGACTGAGCACGGGTTCTATCGGGCTCAGTCTCTCAATTTATTTATGTATCTTTGACATGTTTTTAGGACCCAGTGAGCAGACACAGACTCAAAAGCAGATTCAATTATCTTTATTATGTGCTGAGTGTGTGTGTGTGGAGGGGGTAGCAGCCAGGGGCGAGCAGAGCACCATGCAGCCTGGCAACCCTAGGAATGAGCAAAGACAGGGAGGATTAGTGTCTGAACCCCAGAGGGAATATACAGGGATGTTTAGCACTTACTGTTGATGACTGAGTGCCCCCCCCCCCCCAGACTCTCAGACTGAGCCTTAACCCTCATGTCCATTGGGCTTCAGCCTCCGTCCATAGCTGCTGTAATGGGGGGTCTTCGGCTCCGAGGCGCTGTTGTGCCAGTGGGGGGTTCCTGGGGGTGTGTCCGTCTGTGGGGGGACAATGGCGAGGGGGCACCTTCAGCATGCTCATGTGACTGATCTGACTATTCAATTACCTGGGGAGTTCTCAGTGGGGGTCTTCTGTGCCGAAGGGCTCGGGCCAACACCACCTGTTCGTCTGCTAAAACAAAGCCGGGCTTAAGCCTGTCTATACAGATTGTCTCCCGGCGACTCCCCATGTCAAACACAAAATGTTTGTCCTCGGGTTCCAGCACTCTGAACGGGCCATCATAGGGCGGGTGCAATGGGGTCCGGTGGGCATCGTGCCTGACAAATACTAACGCCGCGTCCTTCAAGGTCTTTGGCACAAAAGCGCGGGGAAAGCAGTGGTGGGCCGGGCCGGGTAGTGTCCCTGCCTCTGCACTATGCCGTGAACGCGGGGACGGGTCAGCGTTCGACGCGGGGATATCTGGCAAAAATTCCCCAGGGAGCTGCAGTGGCTGGGAAAAAACCAGCTCTGCTGGGGAGGCTGCCAAATCCTCCTTCGGTGAGGAACGCAACCCTAATAGAACCCACGGCAACCGGTCCACCCAATTTGCATCCGTAAGCGAAGCCCTGAGCGCTGCTTTCAGTGACCTATGGAAACGCTCGCATAGCCTATTGGCCTGTGGGTTGTACGCGGTTGTGCGATGAATTGTGATGCCCAGGCTCCGGGCCATCATGGACCGGAGGTCGGAAACAAACTGCGGGCCCCGATTGGACGTGATGTCCGAAGGGGCGCCGAAACGTGCCACCCATGTTGTCAAAAAAGTGCATGCCACATCTGCTGATGCAGTGGAAGCTAGTGGGACTGCTTCGGGCCAGCACGTGGTGCGGTCCACCACTGTCAAGAGGTGCATGAACCCCTGCGATGGCGGGAGGGGGCCCACGAGGTCCACGTGAATGTGGTCAAACCTCTTAGCCAGGATATGGAATGGCTCCAAGGGGGCCTTTGTGTGCCTGTGCACCTTGGATCATTGGCACGCTATGCAGGCTGCACCCCACTCTTTCACCTGTTTGCGCAGGCTCGGCCAGACGAACTTTGCCCTCACCATTTTGACTGACACGCGCACTCCTGGGTGCGCCAGGGAGTGAACCGACTCAAAAACGTGGCGGCGCCAAGCATGTGGGACCACCGGCCGCTAGCGGCCTGTGGAGACGTCACAGACTAGGGGGGGTCCCCTGTCTTGCAGCACCCTGGTCTCCAGCCTTAACCTTGTTGGTCCAGACCGGAGCGCGCAAACGTCCACATCGCCGATCTGCACAGCGGCCATGGCCAAGTAATCTATCCCCACGTAGACTGGGGCAACTATTGTGCGCAAGAGGCAGTCCGCCACCACGTTGAGTTTACCCTCCACATGGCAAATGTCGGTCGTAAACTCCGAGGTCACAGCCAGCTGTCTCTGCTGCCGGGCTGACCATGGCTCCGAAACCTTGGCCATCACGTACGTTAGCGGCTTGTGGTCCACGAACGCAGTGAAGGGCGCCCTTCCAGCCAGAACTGGAAGTGACATATGGCCAGGTGGAGAGCCAGTAACTCTCTGTCGAACGCGTTGTATTTACACTCACTGTCACGCAAAGGCCTGCTAAAAAAGGCGAGCCGCTGCCAAGAACCGGTGACGTGCTGCTCCACGACGGCCCCTATGGCCACGTCCGAGGCATCAGTAGTGAGCGCTATCCGAGCCGCCACGTCCAGGTGCGCCAGCAGTGCGGCGTTCGCCAGGGCTGATTTAACCTCGGAAAACGCCTGCTCTTGCTCAGGAGTCCAGTCAACTCTGTCCGCCGGTTTCCATTTCTTAAGCGCAGCGTACAACAGTTGCATGAGCTGGGCTGTGCGGGGGAGGAAATGGTTATAAAAGTTAACCATCCCCAAAAACTCCTGCGGCGCCCTGACCGTCAGAGGCCGGGGAAAATCTACCACCGCACGCATTTTGTCCAGTAAGGGTATTGCGCCCTCTGGTGAGATGCGATGGCCCAAAAAATTGATTCCCGTCACACCAAACTGGCACTTTGCCAGATTGATTATTAATACATGCTCCTCCAACCTCTGGAAAACTGTCCTGAGGTAAGCTACCTGTTCGTCCTCGGATGCGCTGGCCACCAGGATGTTGTCCAGGTAGACGAACACAAATGGCAGATCGCGCAACACCGCATCTATCATGCGTTAGAATGTCTGCGCCATGCCTTTTAACCCGAAAGGCATGCGTAAAAACTCAAAAAGACCAAACGGGGTTATTACTGCCGTTTTAGGTATGTCCTCAGCTCGCACCAGGACCTGGTGGTAAAAATCCTGAATATGGGGGATTGGGTAGCGGTCGTGCACTGTGGCGTTGTTCAATCTGCATAAATCTCCGCACGGTCGCCACGATCCCTCGGCTTTAGGAACCATATGTAGCGGGGATGCCCATGGGCTGTTTGAGCGTCTGATGATGCCCAACTTTTCCAAGTTGGCAAACTCCTTGCGCACTATGGCCAGTTTAGCTGTGTCCAAGCGCCGAGGTCGTGCGAAAACGGGCGGCCCCGTGATGGTAATGAAGTGCTCCACCCCGTGTTTAGTGACGGCCGCTGAAAACGTTGG
The DNA here is from genome assembly GCA_020510985.1 of Pholidichthys leucotaenia. Lineage (NCBI taxonomy): Eukaryota > Metazoa > Chordata > Actinopteri > Cichliformes > Pholidichthyidae > Pholidichthys > Pholidichthys leucotaenia. Next base: position 423,570,382 of record CM035841.1, on the reverse strand, counting down.
GACTGTGAGTGCTGGGAACTGGGTGAGTAGTGTGTGGAACTTACCTCCTGGCGCTGTGACGTTGGCTAGTGTTGTGGGCCCGGCTCCTCGAGCTGTACAGGGGAGAGAATCAAAAGACATTGCGTTAATCAGGCGTCTATTAGCAACATCGACTAGTAGTCCTTGAGCACACAAAAAATCAGCGCCTAAAATGGGGAAGCAGCATGCCACTATGACGAATGTCCATTGGTATGTACAGCTGTGCAAGGATACAGTCAGTGTCCTCTCACCAAAAGTCTTAATGTCTGAGTCGTTTGCGGCTGTCAGTTCGGGGTTGCTAGTTCCCGCCAGCCGGTCAGCGTAGGACGGCAGGATGAGGCTCTTTTGGGAGCCGGAGTCCACGAGGAACCGTCTCCCCGAGCGTGAGTCTGTCACATAGAGCAGCTTGCTTGCTTCACTGGCGGTCGCAGCTGCTACCGACTGCTGGCCCTGGCGTTTCCCGAGTGCTTGAATTGGCACGGCGGCACGCATCGGCGTGCGTCCTCTCCAAAACAGCGGTGGTAGAAACAGAGCGTGTCTCTCTGGTGCTTCTTGGCCTCCGCTGCAGCCACCGTTGCTGGCTTCTCACCTCCGTTGGTCATCTCGCTGGGTTCCGACGCTGCTGTGTTCACTGTGAGGGCTCTGGTGGTGAGGATGATCCGATCTGCCTCTTGGGCTAGTGCCCGGTAGTTGCGCGCGGCCAGCAGCGGCTAATTGGCAAGGACCGCCCTGGCCACTGTCAGGAGGTTCCTTAGGAAAAGGTGGGCAAAAAGGAAATGCCCGTCATCTGTGCCCATCAACGCCAACATCTTCTCCATCAATTTGACCGCCGACCCGTCTCCCAAGTCGGAGTGCGTCAGGAGCCTCTCTGCTCTCTCACAGTCCGAGAGCGTGTAGCGCCGGGTCAGCGTGGTTTTGAGAACACCGTATTTGTCGCGGGCTGGGGGCTGTTGGAGCAGGCTCACCATCTGCTGAGTTGTGCGTGCGTCCAGTGCTGCAACCACGTAGGAGTATCTGGTGTCATCTGCCGTTATTCCCTGGAGTGCGAACTAGGCCGCGTGTGAAGGAACCAAACTTCGGGTCGTGTAGCCAAAAGTCTGGGAGTTTGACCGAAACGGCGCATGCGTTGCTGGCACTTCCCATCCGGGTCGTCTCCGGGGTGTTTGGCTCGTGTTCCATTGTACGTCAAGGGTCACCAGTGTGGAGGGAAGGATAACCAGGCTGAGCGTTCAGAGCAGAGGGAACTTTATTCTTCACTGCTTCACATCCACCAGAATCAAAAGCCATAAGCACTGAGGTTGCAGGTACTCTTTTATATCACAACACTAACACTCCTCTGCTACTTGAGGTGCTGCATTAACATATCAACCCCCATGACAATTCCCCTTGTCCCGCAGCACCTTTGATCTGCCCTGCCTTTCAGTCTGAGGGAAAACTACTGAGTGGGTTCCCCACAATGTAACGTTATTTCCATATTCTGTATTGAAAGATCTTCAAAATAATATTTCATTTGTAGGAAGTGCACAAAAACTGACCCAGAAAAAAGATGATTTGTTTATATTTTGGCTAGGTTGAAAACTCGCGTTCAATCGGTTGGGCGTTATGTCTTCCGCAAAAACATAGGTATTTTTATAAAGTACCATTTCTAAGCTTTCCAATGATACCAAGCACTCATGGGAGTTTTCCTGGGACTTAGCCGCTACCAAACAAAGAAAGTCATGATTTATGACTTCTCGTTGCCTGTACTCATAATGACGTGGAGCGCATTCAGACCAGCACGTCTCCATTGCAATAAAGTCGGCTGCATTTTGTTAAAATATGCTGGACATAATCAAATTTACCTTAGAGCAGATGTACGCCACAACACTGTGCTTAGATGTCCTCTGTCACCGTGTAGTGAGAAGCCTCCATTTATACAGTCTGGCACAACCATGAACACCAGCAAGCACCAGAACTACGCAAAAACATTCAAAAAATACAAAAACTAGAAGAGCTGAAATTAGCTGCCACTTGAGTGGAAAACACGTATGTGGACTATACATTAAAATGAATTTGAAAAACTTTAAAAACGCTATTTTAAAATGCTCCTGCTACTCCACTCTTACTGATTTAACACTACGTCAACCGAAACCGGAAGCTCCGCCCATAATCATTCCTACAGCGGCACCCCGAGGAATAAGGTGGATAGCTTAGCAAAAATGTTGAGATCAATTTGAAAGAAGAAAGCAGGGGTGTAGCCGGGGTGGGAGGGGTGGCCTGTGGGGGCTACAGCCCCCCCCCCCTGCCAAAAAAAGAAGAAAAAAGGGAGAAAAAAGAAAAACAAAAATGTAAATAAAGAGCAGGTTTTGAGTAGTTTGCATTGTAAATGTTAAGAAATCTGTAGTTGACAGGGGGCTGAAGCTAAAACTTCACCCCGGGCGAATGCCCCAGGCATTCAGAATGGTGGTGGTAGTTGGGGTTCAGCCCCCCCTTCACAAATTCCTGGCTACGCCACTGGAAAGCCCCATGGAAGAGGAGGAAATCTCAGGAGAATTGCCCCAATGTATCACTGGATATTTATTCCCAGCTTTGTTACAATAATTTTTTTCAATTTCTAGTGTATTTTTTTCTTATTAGCTTTGTTTCAAATTGCTTTGTCATCGTTATATTTATTACTTATTTGTATACTGTTACTAACTAACTAACTAACCTGTAGCGCTTTTCTAGTCACAAAGACCACTCAAAGCGCTTTCATTAATACTAACCCTCTATTCTAAGGGCCTATGGGAAACAGACATCTAGGGACAATTTAGAACAGCCAATTAACCTAACATGCATGTTTTTGGCATGTGGGAGGAAACCGGAGAAATCCCGGAGTAAACCCACACAACACGGGGAGAACATGCAAACTGTTGCACATTTGTTCTTGAAACACAAGTTTCTTTTTGATAAATCTTATCTAATTTTATGCTATATATTTATATTTTTAGAGATTGTTCAGATGAAGAGAAATCCACCAGGACCAGCAGTGGAACAAGAACAGCTGGAGAGGAACTGACCCTGGACTACCACAAAGCTAAGAAAACGCCTCGACATGGACACATAAAACAGCCTGTAAACTGGACACTGTAAGTTCTGGGCAAACACAAATATTTGAGAACATGTATAAGGGGTTCAGTTTAATGTTTGCTATTGCAAAACTTTTGTTCATGTACATTTGAAATATTTATAAAGCGAAAACCGGTGAAATCTGGGTTTTTTTGTTGTTATTACACAGTGTTTTAAGCATTTAAAACATATAATATTGACACATACTTGCCAGATTTTGAAATGTACACTTCTCCTGAAAAACGGCAAAACATTTTACACAAAGGACATTTTATTACATTTATTTAAAAAAAAAAAAGATAAAAAGCACTAGGCGAACTATTAAAATTATAGCACTAAAAGGCTTTAAAGCATTCCAGCCAGTTTCCAGCCAATGTGAAATGTTCCACGAGTGGAACACCGGAATTTTAAGAGGCTAAAGACTAAAATATTCAACATTTCAAACAGGGGTAGCTCATTTTTCTAAATTAGCTTTAACATTTTTATTCGTGTTATAATCGCCACAAAATCACCAACAAACAATAAATAAGTGAAGTACAACAAGAAAACTCATTGCAACACACCACACCCAAAAGTACATACAGAACACACCACATGTGTGTCTATGTGACCTAGTCAGAAATGTTCTCACAGTCAAAGCAATGATGCACGTCAGTGCATGGAAGCTTGTTCTGTCTGCACGTGCATCTCCCTTTCACAGCGTTGTGGTTTTTTACAGGAGCAGTATAGAAGCTCCACAATGCTGAGAGGTGCAGGGGGAAGAGTCATCCAGTCGATCTCAAAGGAGTCTCCCTCAATGTTCCATCCATGGGCCATTGGTGGAGGTATGTCTGGCTGACTCTGCAGGCATCTTCTATAGATGGCTACCTGCTAGTTTGTTCACTGAATGTGTTTATATGGTGAGTCTCTGTTTGGTGGTAGACTTCTGTCCGTGCACTTGCCATGCTTAAACAGTTGACATCTTGTGTAATTCACATCCTTGGAGCCTTTGAGATCATACAGAACACAAGTTATTTTTTTCAATGGCCTCATACTGTTCTGGGAGTAGTTGAAAAGCTTTTCCCAGTGTCTTTAATGACACGCAGTGTTCTTTGTTGGACAGTAGTATTTTCATTGCTGAAGTTTCTCTCTTAGCCTCTTTCGATTATATTTTCGAGTTATATACTTTTCCCTTCTGCATATGATGCATTGCCTTGGGAGCAGATGTGGTGCGCTTCTTAGGTGAACTGGAACCTCTGCTTTTGTTGACCGGAGAACCCGGTTTTGTTGGGGATTTGTAGCAGAAGTATGTGGTTCTTCATCTAAAATATTGTAAAGGAGACAAAATTGGGTGGGATGCTTAATTTGGGACAACTATACATTTACTGCATAAGTGTTCATTCTGAAGATAACTACATTGTGTTAACATTGTCTCTTCTGTTCTGCAAGAAACTCCAGCTGCTCAGACACTCTGGCTCTGACTATTAATGTTTACACTCATTAGTATACATGATCAGTTCAGATGGAGTTCATCAGATTAAAAATGAATACTCACCATCACTTGTGTGTACTGATTTCTGTGTCCTTTCTTGGGCTCTTTCAATATTTCTTGTATTAGCATACTGCATGTAGCATTGTCTATGATAGTCTATGTTAACTGACACATCTGAAGGGTGCCTATCATGTAAATTATATTTTTCTATTGCTTTTTCAGCTATTCTGCTTTCCTTTGTCTCAAGATTTACCTACTCTATTGAGCACTGCACAAATTTTTTTTCCAACTCCTCTCTGAAAATTGAATGATATTTTCTAAAGAGCTTGTAACATGTGTACAGCACTGCATACCTGTCCCTGATATTCATGCTAGCTAATGAAAGCACGTGTCTGACTTGACATAATTGACATATTGTGGTGACACTAAACACAGCAGGGAGATATTCCTCTGGGACATTCTTCTGGAGCTTTCCTCACACCCAGCAGTGAGCTTGGAGGAAGCAGAGGACAATTGACACACGACCAAAAGAAACACAGGAGACAGTCAGACGGGACTGAATGCATACATCTTTGTGCCAACCAATGTCATGCTAATCATGTGTGCTGACCAATGGTATTAGATGACAATTGATATGCTAATGTGCCATGCATTCTCTCTGTCTGTATGACGGTATAAAAGAGTGGCTCTTCCTCACCTCTCTCGCTTAACTCTTACACTCTCAACCCATCATGACTAACCGGGCCCCACCCTGGAGCCAGGCCTGGGGGAGGGGCTCAATGGCTAGCACCTGGTGGCCGGGTTTCTGCCCATGGAACTCGGCCGGACTCAGCTTGAAGGAGTTACATAGGTCCGCCCTCCAGTGGGTTCACCACCTGCACGAGGGATCATGGGGGTCTGGTGCTATATGGATCAGGTGGCGTTCTAAGGCAGAGACCTTAGCGGTCAGATCCCAAGCTTCCTTAACTGGCTTTTGGGACATGGAATGTCACCTCTCTGGTGGGGAAGGAACCTGAGCTGGTGCATGAGGTTGAGCGATACCGGCTAGATATAGTCGGCCTCACCTCAACACGCAGCTCCGGTTCCGGAACCAGTCTCCTGGAGAGGGCTGGAGCTTAGCCTACTGTGGAGTTGCCCCAGGCGAGAGGCGATGAACAGGGGTGGGTATTCTTGTATCCCCCCACCTTGCTGCCTCTATATTGACGTTTTCCCTGGTGGATGAAAGGGTTGTTTCCCTGCGCCTTCGGGTTGGGAAATGGGTCCTGACCATCATTTGTGCCTATGCACCAAATGATGGTTCAGAGTACCTACCCACCCTTTTTGGAGTCTCTGAGTGGGGTGCTGGAGAGTGCTCCTCTAGGAGACTCCATTGTCCTACTGGGGGACTTTTCAATGCACATGTGGGCAACGACAGTGAAACCTGGAAGGGGGTGATTGGAAGGAACAGCCTGCCCAGTCTGAACCCGAGTGGTGTTCAGTTATTGGACTTCTGTGCTAACCACAGTTTGTCCATAACAAACACCATGTTCAAGCATAAGGGTGCACCTGGCACCAGGACACCCTAGGTCGCAGGTCGATTTTGTTATTGTGTCATCAGACCTGCAACCGCATGTCTTGGACACTCGGGTAGAGGTGCAGAGCTGTCAACTGATCACCACCTGGTGGTGAGTGGGATCCAGTGGCAGGGGAGGATGCCATTCAGACCTGGCAGACCCAAACGTATAGTGAGGGTGTGCTGGGAACATCTGGCTGAGGCCCCTGTCCTGGAGGTCTTCAACTCCCACCTCCGGAAGAACTTCGACCACATTCCAAGGGAGTCTGGAGACATGGAGTCTGAATGGGCCATGTTCTCCACCTCCATTGTTGAAGCGGCGGCCCAGAGCTGTGGCCGCAAGGTTGTCAGGGCATCTTGTGGTGGCAACCCCCGAACCAAGTGGTGGACGCCAGTGGTGAGGGGGGCCTTTAAGCTGAAGAAGGATTCCTATCAAGCGTGGTTGGCTTGTGGGACTCCCGAAGCAGCTGAGGTGTGCAGGCCAAGTGGAGTGCAGCTCGGATGGTTGCTGAAGCAAAAACTCGGGTATGAGAGGAGTTCGGTGAGGCCAAGGAACAAGACTTTCAGTAAGAGATTCTGGCAAACTGTCCGGTGGCTCAGGAGGGGGAAGCAGCTCCCTGTCCACACTGTGTATGGTGCAGATGGGGTGCTGTTGACTTCGACTGGGGATATCGTCGGGCGGTGGATGGAATACTTTGAGGATCTCCTCAATCCCACTGATACGCCTTCCACAGAGGAAGCAGGGCTTGATGACGAGGGGGACAACTCACCTATTACAGGAGCTGAGGTCACCAAGGTGGTTAAAAATCTCTTTGGTGGCTGGGCCCCTGGGGTGGACGAGATTCGCTCTGAGTACCTCAAGGCCCTGGATGTTGTAGGGCTGTCATGGTTGACACACCTCTGCAACATTGTGTGGAGGTTGGGGGCAGTGCCTTTGGCATGGCAAACCGGGGTGGTGGTTCCTCTCTTCAAAAAAGGGGACCAGAGGGTGTGCTCCAACTTTAGAGGGATCACACTCCTCAGCCTCCCTGGGAAGGTATATGCCAAGGTGCTGGAGAGGAGAGTCTGGCCGCTGGTCGAACCTCGGTTTCAGATGATTCGGATCAGCAGATGACATGATTCCTCAAATCATCACTGACTGTGGAAACTTCACACTAAATCTCAAGCAACTTAGATTCTGTGCCTCTGCACTCTTTCTCCAGATTCTGGGACTTTGATTTCCAAATCAAATGCAGAATTTACTTTTATTTTAACAGAGGTCATCTGCTGGTGTTTGTCTACTGTGTTTTATCAAGACCAAAGTCACCGCAGTCGTCTACCAGGAAATTTTAGAGCATTTCATGCTTCCCTCTGCTGACAAGCTTTATGGAGAGGCTGATTTTATTTTTCAGCAGGACTTGGCACCCCGCCCCCCCCCCCCCCACACACACACACTGACAAAAGTACCAAAACTTGGTTTAATGACCGTGGCATCACTGTGTTTGATTGGCCAGCAACCTCTCCTGACCTAAACCCCATAGAGAATCTATGGAGTATTGTCCAGAGGAAGATGGGAGACACCAGACTCAACAATGCAGACGAGCTGAAGGTCACTATCAAAGCAACCTGGACCTCCATAACACCTCAGCCGTGCCACCTCCATGCCACACCACATTGATACAGTAATTAATCCAAAAGGAGCCCCGACCAAGTATTGAGTGTGTACATGGACATACGTTTCAGTCAGCCAACATTTCCATTAAAAAAACTATTTTCTAAAATTAATGTTATGTAATATTGTAATTTTTTTGAGAAACTGAATTTGGGGTTTTCATGGGCTGTAAGCCATAATCATCAAAATTAAAATAAATAAAACCCTTGAAATATTTCACTCTCTGTGTAATGAATCTATATACTATATGGGTTTCACTTTCTGAAATGAGTGACAAGAAATATTGAACTTCTTCATGATATTCTAATTTTTTGAGATGTACCTGTGTATGTATATATATATACACTCACCGGCCACTTTATTAGGTACACCTGTCCAACTGCTCGTTAACACTTAATTTCTAATCAGCCAATCACATGGCGGCAACTCAGTGCATTTAGGCATGTAGACATGGTCAAGACAATCTCCTGCAGTTCAAACCGAGCATCAGTATGGGGAAGAAAGGTGATTTGAGTGACTTTGAACGTGGCATGGTTGTTGGTGCCAGAAGGGCTGGTCTGAGTATTTCAGAAACTGCTGATCTACTGGGATTTTCACGCACAACCATCTCTAGGGTTTACAGAGAATGGTCCGAAAAAGAAAAAATATCCAGTGAGCGGCAGTTCTGTGGGCGGAAATGCCTTGTTGATGCCAGAGGTCAGAGGAGAATGGCCAGACTGGTTCGAGCTGATAGAAAGGCAACAGTGACTCAAATAACCACCCGTTACAACCAAGGTAGGCAGAAGAGCATCTCTGAACGCACAGTACGTCGAACTTTGAGGCAGATGGGCTACAGCAGCAGAAGACCACGCCGGGTGCCACTCCTTTCAGCTAAGAACAGGAAACTGAGGCTACAATTTGCACAAGCTCATCGAAATTGGACAATAGAAGATTGGAAAAACGTTGCCTGGTCTGATGAGTCTCGATTTCTGCTGCGACATTCGGATGGTAGGGTCAGAATTTGGCGTCAACAACATGAAAGCATGGATCCATCTTGCCTTGTATCAATGGTTCAGGCTGGTGGTGGTGGTGTAATGGTGTGGGGAATATTTTCTTGGCACTCTTTGGGCCCCTTGGTACCAATTGAGCATCGTTGCAACGTTACAGCCTACCTGAGTATTGTTGCTGACCATGTCCATCCCTTTATGACCACAATGTACCCAACTTCTGATGGCTACTTTCAGCAGGATAATGCGCCATGTCATAAAGCTGGAATCATCTCAGACTGGTTTCTTGAACATGACAATGAGTTCACTGTACCCAAATGGCCTCCAAAGTCACCAGATCTCAATCCAATAGAGCATCTTTGGGATGTGGTGGAACGGGAGATTCGCATCATGGATGTGCAGCCGACAAATCTGCGCCAACTGTGTGATGCCATCATGTCAATATGGACCAAACTGTCTGAGGAATGCTTCCAGCACCTTGTTGAATCTATGCCACGAAGAATTGAGGCAGTTCTGAAGGCAAAAGGGGGTCCAACCCGTTACTAGCATGGTGTACCTAATAAAGTGGCTGGTGAGTGTATATACGTATATATACAGTATATACAGTATATATATATATATATATATATATATATATATATATATATATATATATATATATATATATATATACACATATATAGTGACGTAGGCGAAGTTCACACAAAGAAGAGGAGCAGATGGTTGCGACACAACAGGCTTTATTAAAACACCCACACTCTGAGCACAGACAGGAGGGGAGGTCATCCTCCCAGACCTCCGTTTCAATCATGGTTACACACACATGATACATCTTGCCCTAATCCTGCCTATAAACACTGCTGGGTTGTTATAATGCAGTTATAATGACACAGCAGTATAATAACTCAGTAATCACATTAAATACACACACAAAGTAACGTTCTCTGCTGGCAAAGCATGCTGGGGAAATCCCTACCCCCCTTAACATGGCCCCGACGTTACACTGCCCCCCCCCGCCCCGACTTGTTTCTGTCTCCAGAAAAATCAAAAGTCCAACCCAGAAGTCCAACGCGAATTAGTCCAGGTGTCGGGGCAGCCTTCGATGCCGATGACCAGCACATCCAACAGCCTCAGTAGGACCACGCACAGTCCCTTCCCTGGCAGCGGGAGTCATATGCCCGCTCCTGTCACGCCGCGCCGCTCATCAGCAGCGCCACCTGCACGCACACCTGCACATCATCAGCGGCGAGGGATTTAAGCCGCCTCGCCCTGAGCTTCGGCCTGAAGCCGTCAGACTTCCCTACGCATCGCTGTGAGTTCCTTTCATCCTCAGCTGATCATTCTGGTAAGAAGACCTTACCTCCTTTCCCTTCCAAGTCTGCTCCCCTGTGCACAGGTGGATTTCCCGGCGGCGGACAACGCCTCTCCATCGCCTGTTCCTCGCTGCTGCACCGGGCTCTCCAGGTGGCTGTCTACTGGACCTCGTCCCTTGCTGTGCCAGTCATCTGTCCCATCCAAGTAAGCTCCTCTCTCGCTCATATATCTCCTGTGTTGGTGTGTGCCCGTCACCCTTCTCCTTGTGCTTTTCCCATAGGGTTGTCCGGCTGTACGGCCTCCTGCCTCTGTGCCCGAAGCAGATGCCGCCACCAACACATTTACATCTCGCAGACACACATTCATACACTCCTGTTGTTAATAAACTATTTGAACTACTCTGAGCCTGTGTGTGTGCGTCTCCTGAGCCGTGCGTTATGTCAGTACGGCTTCAGCAGAGCGGCTTGGCAGACGGCGGGCTCGCACACCGGCTTACCACTCTCGAGGCTCGAGTGGATCAGATAGCTTATCAGCAACAGGTGATTTTCAATCAGTTGTTAAATATAACTAACCGATTGGGCCGCTTGGACCCCCAACGGCCGTTCCCCCCGGCTCGTCAGGGTGGCGTGGCTCCTGCTGCTCCAGCGGCCGTCCAGCAGGCTCCGGCGGCACCGACTCGGCTCACGCCCATTCCGACCCCCGCCCGCTTTAGCGGAAAGCTCGGCGGAGCGCGGGGGTTCATAATGCAATGTGAGTCCGTGTTCCATCGTGTGCCCGGAGACTTTCCCTCGGATCATAGCCGAATTGGTTATATCGGGAATCTCCTGGAGGGGCAAGCATTAACCTGGACCTACGCCGTAATGGCGAGGCCCAGTTATGCCACCCTCACATATGACCAGTTCGTGAGACGCTTCCTGGAAGTCTTTGACCATTCTCGTACCGAGACGGTCCAGGTCGATCGGCTTCTCGCCCTCCAGCAGGGAAGCCGGTTGGCAGCGGACTACGCGGTTGACTTCCGGGTAGCGGCGGAGGAATTAGGCTGGGAGGAACGCTCCCTCTGTGGCCTCTTCCTCCGCAGTCTCAATGATGATCTGAGGGATGAACTGGCTGGGCGGGATATCCCTGAGACGCTAGCGGAGCTAACATCCCTAGCGATCAGTTTGGACAACAGGCTGCGCGAGCGCTCCTCGGGACGGAAGTCGTCTTCTTCTCGCCCTCGTGGAGTCTCGCCGCGCCTGTTCCAAGCTCGCCCCCTGGCAACGCCGCCACCATCGTGCCCCGAGGAGTCGGAGCCGATGGTGACGGGTTGGACAAAGCTTTCCCCTGCGGAGAGACAACGCCGCCGTGAGTTGGATCTCTGCATGTATTGCGGAGATGACCAACACACGGTGAAGCTTTGCCCACGGAAAGCCAGTCGGCGGGGTCCGCGAGTCACTGTAGGGGGCCTCGCGGACGTCAATCGGTTAAGTTCTCTCACACAATTGAAACTGCCCATCCGTTTCTGCCACAACTCTACTGGGCATCTCACCCACGCACTGGTGGATTTGGGCGCGGAGGGCAGCTTTATTTCTCAAAGCCTGGCAACCCGATTGGGCATCCGCTGTCAGGCACTAAGGAACCCTATCTCCTTGGTCAACCTCTCTCGTGCCTCCCTTGGGAGAGTTACACACCAGACCATCCCCGTCCCGGTTATTATCTCTGGAAACCACCGGGAGGAGATAACCTTTTACGTCCTGCCCAACTCTGTGTCGCCCGTCATCCTGGGGTATCCCTGGCTACGCCTCCACAACCCCGTTTTGGATTGGAAGTCCGCCGGGGTGTCGGCATGGAGTACGTTCTGCATGAGCACCTGTCTACAGTCCGCTGCCTGCTCTCCGTCCGCTTCTCCCTCACCTACGGACGCTGCGCCCCCGGACCTGTCCCTGGTGCCATTGGAATTTCACGACCTGGGTATGGTATTCAGCAAATCCAAGGCAATGTCTCTCCCTCCTCATAGGCCCTACGACTGTGCAATCAACCTCCGCCAGGGGGCACCCTTACCCTCTGGACGACTCTACAGTCTATCGGCGCCGGAGAAGGAGACCATGAACTCCTACCTCAAGGAGTCGCTGAGTGCTGGGATAATCCGCCCATTGTCATCACCTGTGGGGGCAGGATTCTTCTTCGTCGGTAAGAAGGACGGATCCCTCCGTCCTTGCATTGACTATCGTGCCCTTAACGACATTACGGAGAAGGATCGCTACACCCTGCCCCTCATGGACACCGCTTTCCACTCCCTCCAGGGGGCGACTTGGTTCACCAAGCTAGATCTACGCAGCGCATACCACCTCGTCCGGATCCGGGAGGGAGATGAGTGGAAGACAGCCTTCCGTACCCCGAACGGCCACTTCGAATACCTGGTGACGCCGTTCGGGTTGACCAACGCTCCAGCCGTCTTTCAGCGCCTCATCAATGACGTCCTCCGGGATTTCATCGGCCTTTTTGTGTTCGTCTACCTGGATGACATTCTCATCTTCTCCAAGTCCAGGGAAGAGCACCAGGTCCACGTGAGGCGGGTCCTCCAAAGGCTGCTGGAGAACCGGTTGTGCGTGAAGGCCGAGAAATGCGAGTTTTACGCGAAGACAACATCCTTCCTCGGGTTCATCATCTCCCATGACCAGGTGCTTCCGGACCCAGAGAAGGTGAAGGCGGTGGTGGAATGGCCCACACCTGCGTCAAGGAAGCAGGTGCAGCAGTTCGTTGGGTTTGCGAACTTCTACCGCCGCTTCATCCCAAATTTTGGTACCATCGTCAGCCCGCTGACCCGCCTCACGTCCTCTAGGGTCCCGTTCCGGTGGACCGAAGAGGCCACGGCTGCCTTTCAGGCGCTGAAGGCGGAGTTCTCCTCCTCCCAGGTCCTTAGCCAAGTCAACCCTGCGCTGCAGTGCATCGTGGAAGTGGACGCTTCGGACACAGGAGTGGGGGCGGTGCTATCCCAGCGGTCGCCAGATGACGGAATCAAACGGCCCTGCGCATTCTTCTCCCGGCGCTTGTCCCCGGCGGAGAGGAATTACGATGTGGGTAACAGAGAGCTCCTCGCCATCAAGCTCGCGCTACAGGAGTGGCGTCACTGGCTAGAGGGGGCGGACCTGCCGTTCGTGGTCCTGACGGACCACAAGAACTTGCAGTACCTAAGATCTGCCAAGCGCCTGAACGCCCGCCAGGCGCACTGGTCCTTGTTCTTCGCCAGGTTCCAATTTACCATCACCTTCAGGCCTGGCTCCAAGAACGGCCTGCCCGACGCCCTCTCTAGGCAATTCGCCCCTGAGGAGTCGGAGGACACGGTCCACACCATCCTACCCAGGTCGTGCATCGTGGGAGCCGTCACCTGGGACATTGAGAGCAAGATCCGGAAGGTGCAGGAAGTGGAACCTGACCCTGGCGGCGGACCGGAGGGGAGGCTGTTCGTGCCATCCACGGTTTGGGGGGAGGTCATCCACTGGTTACACACATCCAAGCTCACCTGTCACCCTGGCTCCTCCCGGATGATTGACCTCCTCCAGCGGTCCTTCTGGTGGCCGGGCCTGCGGAGGGACGCTGCCCGCTACGCCCGGGCCTGTCCAGTGTGTGCCACCAACAAGTCGGGAAATGCCCCTCCAGCGGGTTTGCTCCAGCCTCTGCCCATCCCTGGCAGGCCCTGGTCGCATATCGCCCTGGATTTCGTCACCGGACTCCCAGTCTCGAACACCTACGACACCGTCCTGACCATCGTGGACCGCTTCTCCAAGGCGGAGCACTTCGTCCCCCTACGAGGTCTCCCAACTGCCCTGGAGACGGCGGACCTCCTAATCCAGCACGTGGTCAGGCTGCATGGGATTCCGGTGGACGTGGTCTCGGACCGAGGGCCCCAATTTTCCTCAGAAGTTTGGAGGTCGTTTTGCAACGCCTTAGGAGCCAAGGTGAGCCTCTCCTCCGGCCATCACCCCCAATCCAACGGGCAGTGTGAGCGGACCAACCAGGAGCTGGAGGCTGTGCTCCGCTGCGTCACGGCGTCCAAACCAACGTCCTGGAGTAACCACCTCGCCTGGGTTGAATACGCCCACAACACCGCTCGCTCTTCTGCTACAGGGATGTCCCCCTTTAAGGCGTCCCTGGGTTACGACCCCCCGCTGTTCCCGGCGCAGGAGAGTGAGGTAACTGTCCCCTCAGTACAGGCGCATCTCAGGCGGTTCCGCTCCATCTGGGCGTCAGCGCGCAATGCGCTTTTACGCACGGCGGAGCGCAACAGAGCCGTGGCGGACCGGCACAGAAGACCTGCCCCGGCGTACAGAGTTGGTCAGCAAGTCCACGTGTCGACCCAGGACGTGATTTTAAAGGGCGAGAGGAGGAAGCTGGCACAGCGCTTTATGGGCCCATACCCCCTCACCAGGATCATCAACCCGGTGGCTGTGCGTGTAGCTATTCCCCCCTCCCTCCGCATCCATCCCACCTTCCACGTGTCCAAGGTGAAGCTGGCAGTCTCCGACCCCCTTTGCCCTCCTCCTGCTGCGCAACCCACGCCCCGGATGATTGATGGCCATCCGGCCTGGCCTGTCTCCTCCATCCTGGACTCCCGGCGCCGGGGTCGTGGGTTGCAGTACTTGGTGGACTGGGAGGGCTATGGGCCTGAACATCGGCAGTGAGTTCCCTCGTCGTTTGTGTTGGACCCATCGCTCATCGCTGATTTCCACCGAGCGCACCCAGAGAAGCCATCGCCAGGAGGCGCTGCTAGAGGGGGGAGTACTGTCACGCCGCGCCGCTCATCAGCGGCGCCACCTGCACACACGCCTGCACATCATCAGCGGTGAGGGATTTAAGCCGCCTCGCCCTGAGCTTCGGCCTGAAGCCGTCAAGACTTCCCTACGCATCGCTGTGAGTTCCTTTCATCCTCACCTGATCATTCTGGTAAGAAGACCTTACCTCCTTTCCCTTCCAAGTCTGCTCCCCTGTGCACAGGTGGATTTCCCGGCGGCGGACAACGCCTCTCCATCGCCTGTTCCTCGCTGCTGCACCGGGCTCTCCAGGTGGCTGTCTACTGGACCTCGTCCCTTGCTGTGCCAGTCATCTGTCCCATCCAAGTAAGCTCCTCTCTCGCTCATATATCTCCTGTGTTGGTGTGTGCCCGTCACCCTTCTCCTTGTGCTTTTCCCATAGGGTTGTCCGGCTGTACGGCCTCCTGCCTCTGTGCCTGAAGCAGACGCCGCCACCAACACATTTACATCTCGCAGACACACATTCATACACTCCTGTTGTTAATAAACTATGAACTACTCTGAGCCTGTGTGTGTGCGTCTCCTGAGCCGTGCGTTATGTCAGCTCCGGCCAACTCCCACCGCTGCCAGGGCCTCCCAGGCGGCCGCTGGCCCGCGTCCAGCCCCTGCCGAACCCGGGAAATGACCGGATCTCTGTCCTGCTCGCTCCGCTGCTGCTGCGCGCCGAGGGCCTCTGTGACATCACCGCCGGGGGAAGCATCTGCGGGAGGCGGCCTGTCCCCGTCCATGCCACCTTGCTCTAGTTTAACGTCAGCGAGGGGCCAGTTTGTCATGGGGTGGGTGCAGGGCAGTACTGTGCGATGTACCCTGGCTCTCCGCAGCGGAAGCCCCCTTCCTCGCATCGCCACGGCCGTCTTCTCCGTGGACGCGCTGCCGTGGTCTGCCGTAACTCCTCCTCCTCCCCCTCGCTCTCAGCTGTGGAATCGCCAGCCCGTCCTGCCCTGAAAAGGGCGGGAAGCGGGGCTGGTTTGTTCTGCTTGGCCCGCTCTGCCTTGAAAAAGGCAGAAGACGGGGTACGCTGGTCCCGTCGGGTCTGCTGCTCCATTCATCCCGGCGAGCCACTCCAGGGGTCGGTGTCTCAGCTCTGCCGTCTGTTCCCAGCTGAGCGATGAACCGCTCCAGCTGCTGGATCTCCGCCCGGATCCTGGCTTCCATCTGCTTCCATATCCCACTTCTGACACCAGTGTGACGTAGGCGAAGTTCACACAAAGAAGAGGAGCAGATGGCCTTAACACGGCCCCGACGTTACACTAATATATATATATATATATATATATATATATATATATATATATATATATATATATATATAGACACATTTAAGAGAAGTGAGGGTTTTGACCATTTTTTTTTTCAAAAAACATGTGAGCAGAACCTACAAAAACACAAATTTTCAGTGAATGAAGCCTGTAAAAAATCAGCATCAGATATTTAGTCTGAAGATTTTTTAAATATTTTTTATTATTTTTTAAAGACGTCTCAATTATCTCCAACAAGTGAACCAGCATCCCTTTCTCTTTTTCTTCTCTTGCTTGTTCTGCTCTTTCTCCATCTCTTTTTGCTCCTTCTGCGTCTGCTCTTTCTTCTTCTGGTTTGATTTCTTCCTCCAGAAAAAACTCCAGAAACTTTTCTTCTTATTTTGACAGCTCTCTTCTGAAGTTTTCTCCTCCTCCTTCAGCTTTAAATTGTCTTCCTCCAAATTCTTGTTTTGTTCAAGGATAATCATCTTGTCCTTTGTCAGTTCCTCTGTCTGCTCCTCCACCTTTGTAGATTCCTCCTCCGTGTTCGGACACTTCAAACAGGCTTCAGACCTGTTTGGCGCTGTGAGGTCACTGGATAAAACACTGTGAACCTTGGTACCGCTCCCATTTTGCTGTTGGTTCTCAGAGTTTTTGGAGGGCACCTGTGCGGGGACTTTGAGGTCTTTTGTGTCTCCATCCTCGTCCATTTTCAAGGAGAAGAAGTAGGGGTGTTTCAGAGCATCTGCGGGAGCTACTCTCTTTCTGGCATCCAAGTGGATCATTTTCTTTATCAAATCAACCAGTAACTGCTTGTCCTCGCAGTGTGACTGATTATCAGCCATCAGACCATTAATGTCATCCAGACAGTTGAGTTTTATGAACCGTCCGTCCACAGATACATGTCCTGTCTCAAATTCATACTCTTCTGTTGTTTTCAGAGTCCATTTCTGGTCTGTTTCAAGAGTCCAACATGTTTTGTCTGTTGTGAAATATTTCTCTGTAGACAAACCACGGTCAAGTACGTCATCGGCTGGTAGACCCTGAGTCAGCACGATGAACCGTAAGACATCATACTCTGTCTCTCCAGGGTACAGTGAAGATCCAGTGGCCAGCTCGGCTGCAATAAGGCCAAGAGCCCACATGTCTATGGCCTCGTTATAGGGAATGTCAAGCATCATTTCTGGAGCCATGTACCATGGTGTTCCCACACAGCCGTCAGGTTCAATATCAGAGCCTGGGGTCTTCAGATGCATGGCGAGGCCAAAATCAATCATTTTAACGGTCAGCGGTCTCTGGTGTCTGTCAACAACCATGACATTATGGGGGCTCAGGTCAGCATGGATGATTCCCAGTGAACTCAGATGGTACAGGGCTGTTGTCAGCTGGTTGATCACTGGTTTTATGTCCCGTAGAGGAACTGGTTTGTAATCCATGTCTGCGAGGAATTCATTCAGTGTTTGATCCAACAATTCAAAACTAAGACAGATTTGATCCGCGTGGAAGAAGGATCCATCATACCTGGTGATATGGGAGGTGTTTGGGTCCAAATGCCTCAGCTGTTCCAGGATGGAAATCTCCTCTTTGGTGTCACTCACAGTATCCAAGTCATTTTTGATGACTTTGATGGCATTCCGTGTGCCATTTTCAATATTTTCACATTTGGCGACGAGCCCAAACGATCCTTCTCCCAAAAACTTCAGAACTTTAAATTTCCCTCCCAAAATGGTGCCGGTGTCGATCTTCAGATCCATGGCAGATTCAGATGGACTGCTGGCCATTTTGTTACTGATATGTAACAGACAAGCAGTGAAGCAGAAGTGTCTGTGACAAATGGTCCTGGTGATTTCCAGGAAAAAGTTGGGTCATCAGAAGAGTGCTGATGGATGAAACTCTGATTCTCTCTGCTAGACGTGAACTCTCCATGGAACAGCTGACAACTGACTTAAGCCAGCCTTCTATGACAACCTTGAAATTCCTGTATGACGTCATGGATATTTACATACCTAGAAGCTTGTTGAGCTGTGTGTGTGTGCGAGCGCGTTCGTCCGTTTTATGTTCATTTACTGATTTTTTTTCCATTTCTGGGATCTACTGTTTGATATAGAAGTGTAGCATAATGTTTCATTTTCCTTGTAAATATACTGTTTTTTCATGTAAATTTGCAACGCTTTCCCACCGTATATTTGCTTTTTGCAAATCCGAGTTCCTATGAAGGAAGCTCATTTCTGCCGCTTGCATCTGTTACAGTTTGAGGATGGAAATTACTGTGAGCACGTAATTTAAAATATAAGACTGTCGGGCCACAGCAACGCAAACACAGAGGCAGAAGATCAGTTAAATTACTGTACAAATCTTGAAATCATTTACAACACAGACAAGTAACAAGTTGAATAAAAACACAGAGAGGTGAAAAATTTGTAACAGCCTAAAAAGAGTAATATCACTTTGGGTTCTAAAAATGTGCAAGAATTAATCCAGGGGGAAAAAATATTAGTCCAACTATAATATGAAAGCAGGAGTTACTCTTTCCACTGCACGGCAGAAAAAACCTTCAGCGCGCCTTACAGCGGGAGGGGGCGTGTCCTCTGTCTGTCAGAGCAGGATCAAACGCTGCCGTCCTCACCTGCCCACAAAGACGTGCTGTTTGTCAGGGCTCGTCCAAATCCCTTTGTCCTCGTTCCTGGTGGGGAATCCTGGCATCATGGAGGGGAAGCAGGCAGGAGAAGAGGAGAGGGGCAGACTCCTGCAAATCGGTCGCCTGGGATTACCTGCAGCACGCAGCAGCACAAACTCAGCACCCCACAGACACACCGGGCGGCTGGTAGTCATTCACATGCACACACACAATAAACACGTTCCCTCCACTTACCTGTGCACGAGCCTTTTCTCCACACAACAGCGTCTCCTTCTTCTGGACCCTCTGGCGTCCTCGCGGCGTCCTCAGTCCCAAGTCGCTGCTGCTGATCCCAGCACCTGCTGCATTCATAAAATCCCACTCACGTGAGCCTCCCCCTCAACCGTCCTCCTCTCCTTTCACCATGCCTGTACCAACAATCAATCTCAATCCTGTTACGACCCGAGCGCTGGGTTCTGATCGCACTCGGGCTAAGTTCAGCTCGCTGCCGGCCTTGACAGCTGTGGGTTGTATTCTGGTCTCACCGGGCTCTTATTATGAAGGTGCTCGATGGGGCTTCCGCCTGTCAAGGCTGGTCAGCTGTGTGTCATTACTGCTCGTTAGTGTTCGCCTTCATAAAGTGGGCACTAGCGACAGTAATGTTGCAGGAGTATTGTCAACACTTTGTCAAGCCTTGTCAGAGCGTCGTTTTGACCTTCATGTCAGGTTCGTGTCTTTGCCGTGTCACAGTTTGGCTCGTAGTGGCTGGGGTTAGCCCTGCGAGCCCATGTATTGATTTATGTGTGTTTTTGCCGAGAGCGGCTCACAGTCTCGTCCTGTCTCGTCTTGTGTGTTAATAAACCATCATCGCAAAACTCACTGGTGGACTCTTGGCGTCTTATGGTGATCCACGAGGACCACCGCATGACAGTATACTCCTGCCAGGACGTCTGGACGGAGACGCCACACCAAGACGCCTTTTACCGTGAGTTTTTGCAGTAATTGGACAATTGTTCTTCCCTGTTTGGGTGTCAACGTCTGGAAGAATGCCGTCATCCAGGGACTGTGGTCGGCGCCTGGGCAAAGAGCTAGCGAGCACGCTGGAGTATGTCGACAGGACGCTCCTCGCCGCTACCTTCGACGTCAACTCCCGCTATATGCGCTGGCACCTAGACTGCGCTGAGGATCTCCTGGACAATCTTCCCCTCCATTATGACGATCACCCGGAGGTGATTATGAGGAGGGAAGAACTCGCTACGCAGCGCGAGATACTTCGTGGGCTGGAGGAGGAAGAGAGCAGGAGGCAGAGGAGGAGGCATCCTCACTCCCCGCGTTGGAGTCCCGTTCCCGTCCCGGAGCTAGTCCAGGAGTGCGCGCCGTCTGGGAGCCAACAACGACGTTGGCGCAACGGCCCAGGTCACCCTCAGCAGAATCCCCTGCTGGACCTGCTGCCGGCGAAGTCCGTCAGCGAACCGCCGAGAGCGGCCCCACCTCGTCCATCCAGGGGGCCCTCTGTCGCCATCCAGCGGGGAGAAGGAGGAACAACGTCCCCTACAGCAGGAACCATCTCTTCCCTGGGAGAAAGGCAAGTGCATGATAATTTATTACAACTTGATTATAATCTGCCTTGTCTGACTCCTGGGGGCGGAGTTCGGGGCTCGCAGCCCTCTGAGCTTCCTCCACCTGCTGTAGAGAATGGAACTAAACCTGCTGCCTCTGTGTCCCCCCCTGTCGAGCGGTCCGCGATGCCAGGCCAACGTCGTCGGATGAAGAGGGGGCCTGCAGTGCTGGAAAGCCTGGATCCGGCCCTGCAGCCACGTCATGGATGGAGGAGAAGAGCAGACTGCGGTCCAGAGCCTGAGCTGACGAAGAAGCGTCCCCGGGTCTCCTCGCTGGAGTGGTCCGAGCCAGTGGGTCGAGGGTCCCCTGCCCCCACGCCATACGGGTCATCGGTGTGGACAGCAGCGTGGGAGGAACCTCAGGCTGCAAATGACATCCTGCCAGCTACAGAGCCCAACGCAGCTGAGTTTGAGCCTGCTGACGAGAGTCGCCGCCCTGAACCTGGATCGTCGGAGTCCTGGGTGGCAACAGAACCCGAGTGCAGGCAAGTGCTCCCTCTGGTGTCTCTGTCCCCTGTGTTGGAGCATTTTTGCCTGCCTCTCGGGGAGGCGAGTGAGGAGCAGCCGCCTGCTGCGCCTGAGCTCATCTCGCTAGGTTCTGTTGCTACCGGTGATTCTGATCCCGGTTTTCTTGTTTCTGATCCCTGTTGCAGTGTCGCCGGCGTGGAACAGGTCGGAGTCACTGGGTTGGAGGTCCCAGGTTCGGGGGTGGAGATTGTCAGCGGAGCTGCACCGACCCAGTTGGGGTCCGTCGTGGAGGCTGCTGTGGCCCAGTCGGGGTCCGACGTGGGTGCACCAGAGGCCCAATCGGGGTCCACCGCGGGTGTGGGTCTGGCCCAATCGGGGTCCGACGTGGGTGCACCAGAGGCTCGATCGGGGTCCACCGCGGGTGCGTTTCCAGCCCAATCGGGGCCCGACGTGGGTCCAGCTGGGACCCAATCGGGGTCCAGCGGGAGTGCAGCGCCAGCGTGGTCCGCGGATGGGGGCGGAGCTGCAGACCTTTCACCGTCGAACGGATTGCAGGCTCATCCTGGTCATCTGTCCACTCTACTGAGTCACCGCCCCTGTGCATCATCGTCGGGGGCCGTGGGGGCTCCTGTTTGCTCGTCCCGGCTCTCCCGAGTTTTGTCCTCGTCAGGGAGGCCGCTGCGGGCTGTTTTTCCCCAGGACTGGTGGCTGAGGGACACGGGTCGGCCGCCTGAGGAACAGTTTTGCCGGTTCGGCGCCTCGGGTCAGCCACCCGATGTGTTGTGTGTGTCTTCGGGCGACCTGGTTTGACCACCGGAGGAGCGGACGTGCTGGGCGTTGGACTCTGGTGAGCCGCCTGGTCATGTTCCGCTTCTTGTGACCACCCGCCGGCTGTTGGACGCGGGGAGACCACCTGAACTGTTCCTGTGGCGCTTGGTCTCCGCCGGTCAGCATAAACTGTCGGGGGGGTAGTGGTTTTTCTGGGTTAATCCGTCACGGTGATTGTTCTGTCTTTTTTTTCTTGTCCTTGCTGTTCTGTGTATTTTGTGTTTTGGTTATGTCTTGCAGTTGCCCTAGTATGTGTTTTGTTCTACTGTTGCCTTGTTTTTTTTCTCCGTGTATTTTGTCTGATTTTTGAATATTTGGTTTTTTGTCATAGTCTTGTGTTTAATATTTCTGACCCAGTAGTTCTGGTTTTTTGTTTCCTCCATGTGCATTTTTTTGATTTTATTCTGAGTAGTTATTCTTGTCATTGTCCTGTATGTAGTTGTTCTTGTCGTTGTTTTGTTTCTGGGTTTGGTCTCTCTCCCTCCGCTCCTACCCCCAGCCACCCACCCTGGGAGGTGGGGGGGGACAGGGTGGTCCTTGGGGCGTTCTGAGCCCGCCCTCGGAGGGAGGGTACTGTTACGACCCGAACGCTGGGTTCTGATCGCGCTCGGGCTAAGTTCAACTTGCTGCCGGCCTTGACAGCTGTGGGCTGTATTCTGGTCTCACCGGGCTCTTATTGTGAAGGTGTTCGGTGGGGCTTCCGCCTGTCAAGGCTGGTCAGTTGTGTGTCATTACTGCTCGTTAGTGTTCGCCTTCATAAAGCGGGCACTGACATAACGTTCGGCTCAGGAGACGCACACACACAGGCTCAGAGTAGTTCAAACTGTTTATTAACAACAGGGATGTTTGGGTGCGTGTCTGCAGAATGTTAATGTGTTGGTGGGGGCGTCTGCTTCGGACCCAGAGGCAGGAGACCGTTCAGCCGGCAACCCTATGGGAGAAATCAGACACAGGGTGATGAGCACACACCAACACGGGAGGAGAATAGGCGAGGGAGAGAAGCTTACTTGTTTGGGCAGATGACTGGCGCTTCAAGGATGGAAGCCCGGGAGACAGCCACCTGCAGGGCTCGGTGCAGCAGCGAGGAGAGACGAGGGACGGGATTGTCCGCCGCCGAGGAATCCACCTGTGCACAGGGGAGCAGACTGGAGAGATGAGGTAAGTGAACTTCTTACCGGTAAAGAGGATGCTGAAGAGAATGTGGTAGAAGTCCATGCAAAGGAAACGAAGTCTACGGCTTCAGGCCGACGCTCAGGGCGAGGCGGCTTTTATCCTTCGCCGCTGACGAGTAGCAGGTGCGTGAGCAGGTGGCGCCGCTGATGAATGGCGCGGCGTGACAGTACTCCCCCCTCTAGCAGCGCCTCCTGGCGATGGCTTATCCGGGTGCGCTCGGTGGAAGTCCGCGATGAGCGATGGGTCCAACACAAACGACGGGGGCACCCACTGTCGATGCTCGGGCCCATAGCCCTCCCAGTCCACCAAGTATTGCAACCCACGACCCCGGCGCCGGGAGTCCAGGATGGAGGAAGCGGACCAGGCCGGATGGCCACCAATCATCCGGGGCGCGGGTTGCGCTGCAGGAGGAGGGCAAAGGGGGTCAGAAACCGCCAGTTTCACCTTCGACACGTGGAAAGTAGGATGAATGCGGAGGGAGGGGGGAATAGCCACGCGCACAGCCACCGGGTTGATGATCCGGGTGATGGGGTAGGGACCCATGAAGCGCTGTGCCAGCTTTCTCCTCTCGCCTTTTAGAGTGACGTCCTGGGTGGAAATGTAAACAAGCTGCCCAACTCTGTACGCCGGGGCAGGTCTCCTACGCCGGTCCGCCACAGTCCTGTTGCGCTCCGCTGTGCGTAATAGCGCATGGCGCGCGGCAGCCCAGGTGGAGCGGAACTGCCTGAGATGGGCCCTAACTGACGGGACAGTTACCTCACTCTCCTGCTCCGGAAACAGCGGGGGGTCGTAACCCAGGGACGCTTTGAAGGGGGACATCCCTGTAGCAGAAGAGCGAGCGGTGTTGTGGGCATATTCAACCCAGGCAAGATGGTTGCTCCAGGACGCGGGTTTGGATCTGGACACACAGCGGAGCGCAGCCTCCAGCTCCTGGTTGGTCCTCTCACACTGCCCGTTGGATTGGGGGTGATGGCCGGAGGAGAGGCTCACCTTGGCTCCGATGGCGTTGCAGAATGACCTCCAAACCTCAGATGAAAACTGGGGGCCCCGGTCCGAGACCACGTCCACCGGAATCCCATGCAGCCTGACCACGTGTTGGACGAGGAGGTCCGCCGTCTCCAGGGCAGTAGGGAGGCCTCGCAGGGGGATGAAGTGCACGGCCTTGGAGAAGCGGTCCACGATGGTCAGGATGGTGTCATAGGAGTTGGAGATGGGGAGTCCGGTGACGAAATCCAGAGCGATGTGCGACCAGGGCCTGCCAGGGACGGGCAGGGGCTGGAGCAGACCCGCTGGAGGGGCATTTCCCGATTTGCAGGTGGCACAGATTGGGCAAGCCCGGGCGTAGCGGGCTGCATCCCTCCGCAGGCCTGGCCACCAAAAGGACCGTTGGAGGAGATCTATCATCCGGGAGGTGCCAGGGTGACAGGTGAGCTTGGAGGTGTGGAGCCAGTGGATGACCTCTCCTCGGACCGCGGATGGCACGAACAGCCTCCCCTCCGGTCCGCCGCCAGGGTCAGGTTCCACCTGCTGTGCCTTCCGGATCTTGCTCTCAATGTCCCACGAGATGGCTCCCACGACGCACGACCTGGGCAGGATGGAGTGGGGCGCCTCCTCCGACTCCACGGGGGCGAACTGCCTGGAGAGGGCGTCAGGCAGGACGTTCTTAGAGCCAGGCCTGAAGGTGATGGAAAATTGGAACCTGGCGAAGAACAGGGACCAGCGCGCCTGGCGGGCGTTCAGGCGCTTGGCAGATCGTAAGTATTCCAAGTTCTTGTGGTCCGTGAGGACCACAAACGGCAGGCTTGCCCCCTCCAACCAGTGGCGCCACTCCTGCAGGGCGAGCTTGATGGCCAAGAGCTCTCTGTCCCCCACATCGTAGTTTCTCTCCGCCGGGGACAAGCGCCGGGAGAAGAAGGCGCACGGTCGCTTGGCGCCATCGTCCGGTGACCGCTGGGACAGCACTGCTCCCACTCCCGTGTCCGAGGCGTCTACCTCTACAATGCACTGCAGCGCGGGGTCGACCTGGCGAAGGACCCGGGAGGAGGAGAATTCCGCCTTCAGCGCCTCAAAGGCGGCAGCGACCTCTTCGGTCCACCGGAACGGGACCTTCGGGGACGTGAGGCGGGTCAGTGGTCCCACGATGGCACTGAAGTTGGGGACAAAGCGGCGGTAGAAATTGGCGAAGCCAACAAATTGCTGCACCTGTTTCCGGGATGCAGGTGTGGGCCATTCCACCACCGCCTTTACCTTCTCTGGGTCGGGGAGCACCCTATCGTGGGCGATGATGAACCCCAGGAAGGACGTGCTCCTGGCGTAAAATTCACACTTTTCTGCCTTAACGTACAGACGGTTCTCCAGCAGCCTTTGGAGGACCCGCCTCACGTGGACCTGGTGCTCATCCCTGGACTTGGAGAAGATGAGAATATCGTCCAGGTAGACGAACACAAAAAGGCCAATGAAGTCCCGGAGGACGTCATTTATGAGGCGCTGGAAGACTGCAGGAGCGTTGGTCAACCCGAACGGCATCACCAGATATTCAAAGTGGCCGTTCGGGGTACGGAAGGCCGTTTTCCACTCATCTCCCTCCCGGATCCGGACGAGGTGGTAAGCGCTGCGTAGGTCCAGCTTGGTGAACCAGGTCGCCCCCTGGAGGGAGTGGAAAGCAGTGTCCATGAGAGGCAGGGTGTAACGGTCCTTCTCCGTGATATTATTGAGGGCCCGGTAGTCGATACAAGGGCGGAGGGACCCATCCTTTTTCCCCACGAAGAAGAACCCTGCCCCCACGGGTGACGATGATGGGCGGATAATCCCAGCACTTAAAGATTCCTTCAGGTAGGCGTTCATCGTCTCCTTCTCCGGCGCAGACAGGCTATAAAGGCGACCAGAAGGTAAGGGAGCCCCCTGGCGGAGGTTGATGGCGCAGTCATAGGGCCGATGAGGGGGAAGAGACATAGCTTTCGCTTTGCTGAACACCATACCCAGGTCGTGAAATTCTGGGGGCACCAGAGACAGGTCCGGGGGTGCAGCGTCCGTCGCAGGGGGAGGAGCGGACGGAGAGCAGGCAGCGGACTGAAGGCAGGTGCCCATACAGAACGTACTCCATGCCGAGATCCCAGCTGATTTCCAATCCAGGACCGGATTGTGAAGGCGGAGCCAGGGATACCCCAGGATGACGGGCGACACAGAGTTGGGAAGGACGTAAAAGGTCATTTCCTCCCGGTGGTTTCCCGAGATGATGACCGGTAGGGGAACAGTTTGATGTGTCACTCTCCCGAGGGTGGCACGGGAGAGGTGGATTAGGGAGATGGGAGTATTGAGTGCCTGGCAGCGGATGCCCAATCGGGTTGCCAGGCTTTGTGAAATGAAGCTGCCTTCTGCGCCCGAATCCACCAGTGCGTGGGTGAGGTGCCCAGTAGGGTTATGGCAGAAACGGATGGGCAGCTTCAATTGAGTCAGTGATCCTAACCGATTGACATCCGCGAGGCTTCCAACAGTGACTCGCGGACCCCACCGACTGGCTTTCCGTGGGCAACACTCCACGGTGTGTTGGTCGCCTCCGCAATACATGCAGAGGCCCAACTCACGGCGGCGTTGTTTCTCCACAGGGGAAAGTTTAGTCCAGCCCGTCACCATCGGCTCCGACTCCTCGGGGCGCGATGCTGGCGGCGCCGCCAGGGGGCGAGCTTGGAACAGGTGCGGCGAGGCTCCACGAGGGCGAGAAGAAGAAGACCTCCGCCCCGAGGAGCGCTCGCGCAGCCTGTTATCCAAACTTATCGCTAAGGACGTCAGCTCCGCTAGCGTCCCAGGGATATCCCGACCAGCCAGTTCATCCCTCAGATCACTATTGAGGCTGCGGAGGAACAGGCCACAGAGGGAGCGTTCCTCCCAGCCCAATTCCTCCGCCGCTACCCGGAAGTCGACCGCGTAGTCCGCTGCCGACCGGCTTCCCTGCTGGAGAGCGAGAAGCCGATCGACCTGGACCGTTTCGGTTTGTGAGTGGTCAAAGACCTCCAGAAAGCGCCTCACGAATTGGTCATAGGTGAGGGTGGCATAACTGGGCCTCGCCATTACGGCGTAGGTCCAAGTTAACGCACGCCCCTCCAGAAGATTCCCTATGTAACCAATTCGGCTGTGATCCGAGGGAAAATCTCCGGGCACACGGTGGAACACGGACTCACACTGCATAATAAACCCCCGCGCTCCGCCGAGCTTACCGCTAAAGCGGGCGGGGGTCGGAATCGGCGTGAGCCGAACCGGTGCCACTGGAGCCGGCTGGACGGCCGCTGGAACAGCAGGAGCCGCGCCACCCTGGCGAGTCGGGAGGAACGGCTGTTGGGGGTCCAAGCGGTTCAATCGGTTAGTCAGTTCTAATAATTGGTTAAGAACCACCTGTTGCTGATAAACAATCTGATCCACCCGAGCCTCGAGGATGGTAAACCGGTGTGCGAGCCCGCCGTCCGCCGAGCCGCTCTGCTGAAGCCGTACTGACATAACGTTCGGCTCAGGAGACGCACACACACAGGCTCAGAGTAGTTCAAACTGTTTATTAACAACAGGGATGTTTGGGTGCGTGTCTGCAGAATGTTAATGTGTTGGTGGGGGCGTCTGCTTCGGACCCAGAGGCAGGAGACCGTTCAGCCGGCAACCCTATGGGAGAAATCAGACACAGGGTGATGAGCACACACCAACACGGGAGGAGAATAGGCGAGGGAGAGAAGCTTACTTGTTTGGGCAGATGACTGGCGCTTCAAGGATGGAAGCCCGGGAGACAGCCACCTGCAGGGCTCGGTGCAGCAGCGAGGAGAGACGAGGGACGGGATTGTCCGCCGCCGAGGAATCCACCCTGTGCACAGGGGAGCAGACTGGAGAGATGAGGTAAGTGAACTTCTTACCGGTAAAGAGGATGCTGAAGAGAATGTGGTAGAAGTCCATGCAAAGGAAACGAAAGTCTACGGCTTCAGGCCGACGCTCAGGGCGAGGCGGCTTTTATCCTTCGCCGCTGACGAGTAGCAGGTGCGTGAGCAGGTGGCGCCGCTGATGAATGGCGCGGCGTGACAAATACATTCAATTTCAAGTTAGGCCATTCAGATTCAGATCTTAAAAGCAATTATTCAAACTGATCAATTCAGATTAAAATTGAGTGATTGTAAAAGAGTTCAAATTTGATTCCTACTGGCATGAGATTTATTCCATAGCCACCTGTAGTACACACCACTCCATCCAGTCAGGATCAGTTCAACATTTGCATAGCTGAAGGAGGGTGCAGAGGGGATAGGAAAGCTGTCAAATACAGTTAACCGACCAAGATGCAATATTCCAAAACACCAAGATCCCATCCATTAGAAAGGCGGTATTAGACACCTATCCCGAGGTTATGACATGTAAAGGGAGGGAATGAGCTGCAGTTCACTTATTGGCCAAGAAGTGTTTTTTTTTTTTCTGTTAATTTATTGGAAACTGTACAGGAAGTTATCATGCATGAATTCTCACCCTGTCATGAATCGCCCCTTGGGGCAGAGAGAAACAGACCCATGCACGCGCCAACTGCAGTTTGTGGTTTTATTCGCAAAGCACGCAAAGTGCCAGAATACAGTAAGCAAAATCCAAATACAGAAAAATAAGGAAAACTTACATGCTGGAATAGCTTCAGGAAAAAACCCACCAGAGCAGAATCAGGGCTCTGATGGTGAAGAAAGGATAATTATCTTTGAGACTGCCGCAGACAGAAAGCAGTCTGACAGTCCTTAAATAGTATGGGAAACAAGGTGAACAATGGAGCTGGAAAAATACAGAAAATATTCAGAAAAAAATTGAGAGCCTGAGCTTGTTGATAACCACGCTCAGTCTCATGACAGAGCCCTGTGGGAATCCCTCTCAGTATATTTACACTCAGACTTAAAAGACAAAAAGGAATCATCATGGGGGGTTTGGTTTGTGTGTGGATGCGGGAGTGGTGTGAACAGTGACAAAGAGAATGGGAATTACAAAGGCTTTGATGTTAATGCAGCACACAGAGAAGGCTGACCGAGTGGTATGATTTAAGAGCAGAGGTGCCTGAGATCTGTTACGCTTTTGTTGCTTGTATTTCTGGAGAAATGTTAGAGAGAGTTGAATAAAGCCTGATATGATCTGGACCTCTCTGTCTGGTTATTCCTCTCTCCACACTGGTGACCCTTGACGCACAATGCAACGCGAGGCAAACACCCCAGAGACGACCCGGATGGGAAGTGCCAGCAGCGCGTGCGCCGTTTCGGTCAAACTCCCAGACTTTTGGCTACACGACACGAAGTCTTGGTTCCTCCACACCGAGGCCCAGTTCGCGCTCCGGGGAGTAACGCAGATGACACCAGATATTACTATGTGGTCGCAGCGCTGGATGCATGCACACCTCAGCAGGTGGCGAGCCTGCTCCAACAGCCCCCAGCCCGTGACAAATACAGCGCTCTCAAAACCGCGCTGACCCGGCACTACACGCTCTCGGACTGTGAGAGAGCGGAGAGGCTCCTGACGTGCTCCGAGTTAGGAGACGGGTTGGCGGTCGAATTGATGGAGAAGATGTTGGCGTTAATGGGCACAGATGACGGGCATTTCCTCTTTGCTCACCTTTTCCTCCGGAACCTCCCAACGGTGGCCAGAGTGGTCCTTGGCAATTCGCCGCTGCTGGCTGCGCACAACTACTGGGCACTAGCCCAGGAGGCAGATCGGATTATCCTCTCTACCAGAGCCCTCACAGTGAATGCAGCGGCGTCGGAACCCAGCGAGACAGCCAGCGGAGGTGAGGAGCCAGCGATGGTGACTGCAGTGGGGGTTAAGAAGCACCGGAGAGACACGCTCTGTTTCTACCACCGCCGTTTTGGAGAGGACGCACGCCGACGCCAATTCAAGTGTTCGGTAAACACCAGGACCGGCAGTCTGTAGCAGCTGCGACCGCCGGTGAAGCAAGCAAGCTGCTCTATGTGACAGACTCGCGCTCGGGGAGACGGTTCCTCATGGACTCTGGCTCCCAAAAGAGCCTCATCCTGCCGTCCTACGCAGACCGGCTGGCGGGAATTAGTGGCCCCGAACTGATGGCCGCAAACAGCTCAGACATTAAGACTTTTGGTGAGAGGACGCTGACTGTATCCTTGGAAGGCCGTACATACCAATGGACATTCATCATAGCGGCATGCAACTTCCCCATCTTAGGTGCTGATTTTTTGTGTGCACATGAACTACTAGTCGATGTTGCTAACAGACGCCTGATTAACGCAATGTCTTTTGATCTCCCCTGTACAGCTCGAGGAATCGGGCCAACAACACTAGCCAACATCACAGCTCCAGGGGGTAAGTTCCACACACTACTCACCCAGTTTCCAACACTCATGGTCCCGACGTTTTCAGTGACCGTCACTAAACACGGGGTGGAGCACTTCATTATCACTACGGGGCCGCCCGTTTTTGCACGATCTTGGCACCTGGACGCAGCTAAGCTGGCAATAGTGCGTGAGGAATTTGCCAACTTGGAAAAGTTGGGCATCATCAGGCACTCAAACAGCCCATGGGCATCCCCGCTACATATGGTTCCTAAGGCTGAGGGATCGTGGCGACCGTGCAGAGGTTTCCGCAGATTAAACAACGCCACAGCACATGACTGCTACCCCATCCCTCATATTCAGGATTTTTCCATTCACCTCACCGGGGCATGCATTTTTTCCAAGATAGACCTGGTCTGCGGTTACCACCAGGTCCCGGAGTGCGCTGAGGACATACCTAAGATGGCAGTAATAACACCATTTGGCCTGTTTGAGTTTTTACGCATGCCTTTCAGGTTAAAAGGCATGGCGCAGACATTCCAACGCATGATGGATGCGGTGTTGCGCGATCTGCCGTTTGTGTTTGTGTACCTGGATGACATCCTTGTGGCCATCGCGTCCGAGGACAAACACATAACCCACCTCAGGACAGTTTTCCAGAGATTGGAAGAGCACGGGCTAATAATCAACCCGGCGAAGTGCCAGTTCGGGGTGGTGGGGATCAATTTTTTGGGCCACCGCATCTCACCGGAGGACGCGATACCCTTGCCAGACAAGATGCATGCCGTGGTGAATTTTCTCCGGCCTCAGATGGTCAGGGCACTGCAGGAGTTTTTGGGGATGGTTAACTTCTACAATCATTTCCTACCCCACGCAGCCCAGCTCATGCAGCCATTGTACGCCGCGGTTAAGAAAAGGAAGCCGGCGGACAGAGTCGACTGGACTCATGAGCGGGAGCAGGCGTTTTCCGAGGTTAAAACAGCTCTGGCGAACGCTGCACTGCTGGCACACCTGGACCCAGCGGGCCCGGGTGTGGGTCGGTACCACTACCGACGCCTCGGACGTGGCCATAGGGGCCGTTGTGGAGCACCACGTCACCGGTTCTTGGCAACTGCTCGCCTTTTTTAGCAGGTCTTTGCACAACAGTGAGCGTAAATATGGCGCGTTTGACAGGGAGTTACTGGCTCTTCACCTGGCCATATGCCACTTCCAGTTCTGGCTGGAAGGGCGCGCCTTCACTGCGTTCGTAGACCACAAGCCGCTAACGTATGCGATGGCCAAGGTTTCGGAACCATGGTCGGGCTGGCAGCAGAGACAGCTGACCGCGATCTCAGAGTTTACAACCGACATTCAGCATGTGGCCGGTAAACTCAACGTGGTAGCGGACTGCCTCTCACGCACATTAGTGGCCCCAGTCTACGTGGGGATAAATTGCACGGCCATGGCCGCAGAGCAGATTGTCGATGCGGACGTTTGCGCGCTCCAGTCTGGACCAACAGGGTTAAGGCTGGAGAGCAGAGTATTGCAAGACGGGGGGCCCCCCCAATCTGTGACGTCTCCATGGGCCGCCTGCGCCCGGTGGTCCCACGCGCTTGGCACCGTCGCGTTTTTGAGTCGGTTCACTCCCTGGCGCACCCAAGAGTGCGTGCGTCAGTCAAAATGGTGGGAGCGAAGTTCGTCTGGCCGAGCCTGCGCAAACAGGTGAAAGAGTGGGCTGCAGCCTGCATAGCGTGCCAGAGGGCCAAAGTGCACAGGCACACAAAGGCCCCCTTGGAGCCGTTCCATATCCCAGCTAAACGGTTCAACCACGTTCACGTGGACCTCGTGGGCCCCCTCCCACCAGCGCAGGGGTTCACGCACCTCCTGACAGTGGTGGACTGCATCACACGCTGGCCCGAAGCAGTCCCACTAGCTTCCACCGCGTCCGCAGAAGTTGCACGCGCTTTTTTGACGACATGGGTGGCATGTTTCGGCGCCCCTTTGGATATCATGTCCGATCGGGGCCCGCAATTTGTTGGGGCCCGCAATTTGTTTCCGACCTCTGGTCAACCATGGCCCGGAGCCTGGGCGTCTCACTTCATTACACGACCGCATACAACCCACAGGCCAATGGGTTATGTGAGCGTTTCCATAGATCACTTAAAGCAGCGCTCAGGACTTTGCTTACGGATGCAAATTGGGTGGACCGGTTGCCGTGGGTTCTATTAGGGTTGTGTTCAGCACCGAAGGAGGATTTAGCAGCCTCCCCAGCAGAGCTGGTTTTTTTCCCAGCCACTGCGGCCCCCAGGGGAATTTTTGCCAGACAGCCCCGCGCCGAACACTGATCCATCCCCGCTTTCACCGTGTAGCGCAGTGGCAGGGACGGTACCCGGTCCGGTCCACCACTGTTTTCCACACGCTTTTGTGCCAAAGGCCTTGAAGGACGCTGCGTTCGTATTTGTCAGGCACGATGCCCACCGGACCCTCTTGCGCCCACCCTACAATGGCCCGTTCAGAGTGCTGGAACCCGGGGAGAAACATTTTGTGTTAGACTTGGGGGGACGCAGAGAAACAGTCTGTATAGACAGGCTTAAGCCCGCTTTCGTGTCATCAGACGAGCAAGTGGTGTTGGCCCGAACTCCTCGGCGCGGACGACCCCCACTGAGAACTCCCCAGGTAAATGACTCGTCAGATCAGTCACAAGGGCATGCTAATGATGTTTTCCCCCCTCCCAATGTCCCCCCACAGACGGATGCACCTCCAACCTCGAAGCCGCAGACCCCACGTTACAGCCACTACGGACGTAAGCTGAAGCCCAAAGGACATGAGGGTAAAGGCTCTGTCTGAGTCTTGGGGGGGGGGGGAGGGGGGGGGGAATCCCTCTCAGTATATTTACACTCAGACTTAAAAGACAAAAAGGAATCGTCATGGGGGGTTTGTGTGTGGATGTGGGGTGGTGTGTTGATATGAACAGTGACAAAGAGAATGGGAATTACAAAGGCTTTGATGCTAATGCAGCACACAGAGAAGGCTCACCGAGTGGTATGATTTAAGAGCAGAGGTGCCTGAGATCTGTTACTCTTTTGTTGCTTGTGTTTCTGGAGAAATGTTAGAGAGAGTTGAATAAAGCCTGATATGATCTGGACCTCTCTGCCTGGTTATTCCTCTCTCCACAGCCCCCCCTTTAAGGGATGAGTAACACCACGGTAACACCTCCTTGCTTTAGGTGTAGTACCCTTTGGGTGTAAAATCTTGTACCCTTGTGGTAGTGTTGTGTTATGGCAGTATAGTTACCTTAATTTTACTACCTGGACAGAAGGGATAATTGGGCCAGATCAGACAGATTTCAGGTTCGTAGGAGCCCGGAGCGTACAACAATAGAAGACTCACACACACGGTGTATGGAACTTGCAACTATATATATTTTTTCAAGTTGTGTACACATAAACAGATGTAGAGCGCTGATCACAATAATGATTCAATAATAAAAGAAAATACAATCCATATACTCCAAATATATTTACAATATATACAGTCCTTCTAGTATCAATTCCAAGTGACCAGTGGGGTCACTTTTACCAGATGATTAGGTTCGGGCAATTCAGCTCGCCATCCAGGTCTGGAGAGTCACGGTTTCTTGATCCAGGAAACCAATAAAAAAAAACCTGACCTAGAAAATAGGTCAGAACACAAAAACTTAAGCTATTATCCATAGCTATTACATAGGTTTCAAATAGTTCTAAGTTATACGATAATAAGTCAATTTCTTTTAATCAATAAATGTGCATAAAATAACGCATTTATTATTCAAACTTATCAACATGGTGCCATAACAATGAGTAAGTGCATTTGGAAGGCACTTGACATCAACAGGACATTTGTGCAGTGTGCTGCACCAAGCTAACATCACATCTAGCACAACACTATATCAATTTGACACATTAAACACATATAGACTACAGGTTCAACATTCCCCATTAAGTAGCAATCAATGGCAAGGGGATTGGGACCTTTGCTAACCGTTACAGCTTTGGAAAATAGCTTTTTCTCATGAAAAACCTAGCCGAAATTAGCATTGGCGGTTACCATTTCAAGCTAGCGATTAGCATTTCCCATACACACTAAATGGATAGCACTCACCATGCTAATCGACACGTGCATCATGGGGTTCCCGCGCTCAACGGCGTTAACAGCCTTTGGATCCAAATCTTAAAATTTAACAAACGGGGCATTAGAATTTGATAGTACAGCAATGTCTCATTGCGGGTATTAGTTTAGGCTTACCAATCTCAAGTTTTATCCGAGACAAAGACTGCTATTTGTCACAACTCACCGCTCCCAGTCATCTACCTCAGCTGCGCGCACACCTGCGCCTCGTCAGTAACGGGCTATTTAGCCCACTCAGCCCAGAACTTCGGTCTGGAGCCATCTGTGTATCTACGCTCTCATCTCTCTGCAGGATCGTTCCTTCCCGACCTGCAGTTCCTCTCATCAGCACGTAAGCTGTATCTCAACTCACCTGTCTTCCAGTCTCTCCCCTGTGCACAGGTGGATTCCCTGGCGGCGGATTCCTCCCGTCTTCGCCATCTCCTCTCCCCTCTCCTCCACTCCTCGTTGTGTGCGCAGCAGGGCGCTGTCTCCCAGGCAAGAAATCCTTCGCCAACGCCAGCCACCGTTCCACCTGCAAGTAAGCAGCTTTCAGTATATCGCTCCCGCATGGTGAAGGTGATCTCATACCTCTGCCTCTGCTCTTCCCATAGGGTTGCCTGGCTGCACAGCGTGCCATTCTGCCCCCGACGCTCCTCGTTCACCCACAGACCATCTACATTCCGCACACACGCACTCATACACTCCTTTGTTGTTGAATAAAGCTTTTGAATCTCACCTGAGCCTGCATGCGTGTTCCCTGGGCCAGTAATTATGTCACTATTAGCATGTTAGCGTCGCCATATCATCAAGGACCGTCTCTCTCTCGATTGGTGTCTTTCGGCGTCTGGCGTGACTGAGCCAAAAAATGCAAGTCATACCCAGACCCGGAGAGAGAGCGCTTAACCCATTGGCTGACGCTGCCAAACAACGGCGCAACCATTGGTTGCTCAAAATACCAAATAAAAACATTTGGAACTTTATCAAAACTCCCCAGAAAATGTTCCCTACTGTTTTATGAATATATATTTATTTAAATATTCATCTTTAAATTATTTACTCACATTGTGAAATGGGTGTTTTTCTTTTTAAAAGCGGTATCAATATTAATATTTTTATTCACGTTTTTAACACTGGGTTACACTATCCCCCCTTAGAATCATGCAAGTCCCTTTGCATGGGATGAGCTAGATAATAATGACAGAATGACCAGTGTTCATGGGAATAATCTTATATCTGCTCTGTTAAGGCTCTGGTAAAAGCCAGGTTTGAATAATCTTAGGATCTATCTCTGTTAAGGCTCTGGTAAAAGCCAGGTTTAGTCCTTGAAACAGGGACTGGGCAACAGTTATGAGAGGGTTTCCCAACTGACTATACTGTAGTCTTTCTGGCTGGGAGGCTTGTCCTCTCGGAACGTCTCACAGTTTTTGGGATCTCTTTTTCAGATTCTTTTTCTTCCACAGGTTCATCACAGGAACTTTTATCAGGTAAGTTGGTTTCACTTTCAGTTCCATTCTCATTGTTTGATTGTTCCACATTTGTTTCAGTTTCCTCCAGGTTTCCATCATTTGGTAAGTTGTCACACCCAGGTGAATTGTCATTTCCAGGCAAGTTGTCACATCTGGGTGGATTGTCATTTCCAGGCAAGGTTTTTTTTTTTCCACAATATTTTTTATTGAACCTTTTTTTTTACAAACATGGCACAAACAGTCAAACACTAACACTAAAGTAATTTAAAAATAAAAAAAAACACTAACAACAACAACAAAAAAAATGTACTAAAAACAACAACAACCATTAACAAAAACAAGTCAACAACAATGCTCCTCTGTTTAGTCTATTACATAAGAATACATAACATACATTCACCAGTTTGGAATTTGCAAGGTCCACACACTTCATTCACCTTCTTCTTCAGAAGTTATGTTTAATTTCTTTACATAATCAATGAAAGGTCTCCATATATTCTCAAACACATTTTCCTTTAATTTCAGCATACATGTTATTCTTTCTAGTGGAAGGTTTGTTAACATCTGTCTTAACCACTGAGTCACATCTGGTCTATGAGTCATTTTCCACAGTAGTGCAATACATTTTTTGGCATTAAGCAAACTGAGGTCTATGAATGCTCTTTCACTCTTATTAAAGTTGTGTTTTTCTGGATACAGACCCAACAAAAACAGTTTAGGGTTTAATGTGAATTGTTTTGAAATTATTTTTTCAATTGTTACCCTCACCTCTTCCCAAAACATTCTGATTTTTCTACATTCCCATAAACAGTGAAATAGGATTCCTTTACTTTCCATACGTTTTGTGCATGTATCTGGTATGTTTTTGTTATATCTATTTAACTCCACTGGTGTAACATACATCCGCATTAACCATTTAAAATGTATCAGTTTAAGACATACATTTATTGATTTGGTTTGAGCTTCTGCACAAGCCATTTCCCATTGTTCCTCTGAAATTTCAATTTGCAGGTCTTCTTTCCAATAATTCAGTCTTTTCTGTGAGTTTTCACTTGAGAATAGTGTCAATGAGTTATAAAACTCTGAAATAATACCCTTTCTCTTACTATCTTTCGTCAAAATTTTTTCCAAGGATGAATAAGTAGGTCGGGTGAGAGCATTATTTTGATTTGATCGAATAAAATTTCTAAGCTGAAGATATTTTAAAAAATGTGTTCTATTATTATTTGCAGCACGGTGGCGCAGTGGTTAGCACAGTGGCAGCACAGCAAGAAGGTCATGGGATCGATTCCACCCTTGACCATCGTGGGTTCGATCCCACCCCCAGACCATCGGTGACCCTTCTGTGTGGAGTTTGCATGTTCTCCCGTGTCTGCGTGGGTTTACTCCGGGCACTCCGGTTTCCTCCCACATGCCAAAAACATGCAAGTTAGGTTAATTGGCATCAAAAACTGGGGATTCTAAATTGTCCTTAGGTATGGATGTGAGAGTGAATGGTTGTCTGTCTCTCTGTGTTGGCCCTGCGATGGACTGGCGATCTGTGCAGGGTGTACCCTGCCTCTCGCCCAAAGATGCTGGGATAGGCTCCAGCCCCCCCGCGACCCGAAAGGATTAAGCGGTAGAAGATGGATGGATGGATGGGTGTTCTATTAAGATTGAATTTAATCCTCAGTTCTTCAAAAGACATTATGTTATCTGAACGTGACAAATATAAGTCTTGAATCTTTTGAATCCCTTTTAAATTCCATACTTTAAATACAGCATCCACTCTCCCTGGTGTAAAATATTGATTACCCCATATTGGGCTAAATTGTGACAGTAAGTGTGGTTCTTTTAAATTTTTTGGTTTCACACTATATTTTGATCATGTCCTTTACAATTGGATTTTTAACTTGTTTCTGTAATTTTTTAGCCGAGTCTGAGTATATGAATAAGGGAAGAGGTAAAGGTAAATTGTATGATTCCATTTCAGTCCAGTGAGGAGGATCATCTGATGAAAAATAATACGTCATAGACCTCAGTTGTACTGACCAGCAATACAACATAAAGTTTGGACATTTCAGACCTCCACGATCAAATGGTAAATATAGTAAGGACAAATGTAATCTAGCCTTCCTATTGTTCCATATAAATTCCACTAACTTTTTTTAATCCTTGAGAATAGATCTGAAGGTGGTGGTAAAGGAATGTTTTGAAATAAAGTATTTTTGGTAAGATATTACTTTTAAGTATATTAATTCTCCCGATCATTGACATTGGTAGTGGCATCCATCTCTGAAGTAACTCATTAATATCTGTCATTAAGGCTTCATAGTTGGCACTGGCGACTGATTCTAGCTTAGTCAAAATTTGAATTCCTAAATATTTAAAATGATTTACAACATTGAATTGATTTACCTCAGGAGCTGGGTGATTTCTCTGGGTCTCATTTAGCATTAATATTGAAGATTTTGTTTTATTTTTTTATATCATGATATTTCCCCAAAGTTCTTTATTAAATTTAACAAGGTCGGAATTGATTTTTTAAAATTCGACATAAACAAAATTATGTCATCGGCATACAGGGAGATTTTATGTTCTGTTGGTCCTACTTTAATTCCATATATTTGTGGATGTAAACGTACTGCCATCGCTAAAGGTTCAATTGCCATAGTAAACAGTAAAGGTGAAAGTGGACAGCCTTGTCGACATCCTCTATTGATTTTTATTGATTTTGAGATATTGCTGTTTGTTAAGATTTCTGCTGTAGCATTATTGTATATTATCTGGACCCATTTGATGAAATTATTTCCAAGTCCAAACCTTTGTAGGACTTCAAAAAGATAGGGTCATTCGACCCAATCAAAGGCCTTTTCGGCGTCCAATGATAGGAGATCTGTATCCGGTGCTTCTTTATTGGAATAAATAATATTAAATAGTCTTCTTACATTATGGAAGCCTTGTCTTCCCATTATAAAGCCATTCTGATCTCAGCTAATAATATTTGGTAATATTTCTTGTAGTCGTTTTGCTAAAATTTTACAGATTATTTTAAGATCAGCATTTAATAGGCTTATTGGTCTCATATTTTCACATTTATTAGGGGGTTTACCTGGTTTTGGCAACAGTATAATTAAGGCATTATTCATGTATGGTGGTAAATTACTATTTTGAAATGCTTCTAAAACCATTTCCAAAAGTGGTTTTATTAATTTATTTTCAAATTTTTTATAGAGGTCAACTGGAAGACCATCTGGTCCTGCTCTTTTTCCTGATTTCATATTATCAATGGCTTGCCCAACTTCTTCTTGACTAATTTTAGACTCCAGTATCTCCCTGTTTTCATTTGGAATACACGGTGTAGATAATCCACCCAAAAACTCATTTAGTTTTGTTAAGTCAGTTTCATTTTTTATATCATATAGTTTTTCATAATAATCTCTAAAGGCACTATTAATTTCTAAAGGATCTATAACTACCTGTCCGTTACTTATAATACTGGTAATTGGCGTTTTAAATTCTAATTGTTTAATCTGCCATGCCAATAATTTTCCTGATTTTTCACCTTGTTCATAAAAAGTTTGCTTCAATCTTAGAAGACTCGAGGCAGCTCTATTCACTGATTTTTTTTTTTTTTTTATCATATTCAGCTCTCAGAATCAGTAATTCATTCTCTAACTGTGGGTCACTTCCTGCATACACCTTTTCTTGAAGAATTTTTATTTTACGTTCCAATTGGACTCTCTCCTCTCGAGTCTTCTTAGATAATGAACCTGTATAACTAATAATATGCCCCCTAATAAAAGCTTTGAAAGCCTCCCACTTTATACATGCCGTTGTTTGTGTAGTATTAATATCAAAGAACTCATCTATCTGTTTTTCTATGTACTTAACAAATTCCTCATCCTGAAGCCATTTATGCTGAAAATACCACCTACCTGGATCCTTTGTCAATTTCTTATCTACATATATTAGACAGCAGGGTGCATGATCAGAGATCACAATGTTATCATATAAACAGTTTTGAATCTTGGACCTTAATTCTGTAGAGATCAAAAGTAGTCAATACGTGAGAATGTCTTATAGGTATTAGAATAACAAGAATAGGCTTTGACTTGTGGTTTCATTTCTCTCCATATATCTAGCAATCTCAATTCTTTCATAAAATGATTAATAGTCATCGTACATCCATTGTGCGTACAGTCCAGTCCTGTTGGTCTGTCTATACTGGGATTCAATGAACAATTAAAATCCCTGCAATTATATGTTGCCCTGTAAGTGATGATAAAGTGAGGAATAAATTAACAAAGAAGTTTTGATCATCAATATTGGGGCCGTGTAAGTTCACCAGATTTATATTTTCTAATAACAAAGATCCTTGTATGGCGCATATTTAGAGCGCATATATGGCATTCATATTCACCCACATATACCTAGTAGGCATGATGGTGCATATTCTGGAAGCTTCACGTCTCAATGGCCAAAGAAGACCTGACCCTGCAGAGACCTACAGGAGGTGTGAAGTTGGTTGCTTAGGAGACGAGAAGTGGGAGAGAATGTCCCAGCAGGAGCCCCGGAGGCTAGAAGGATGAGAGAGACAATGGAGACACCAAGGAGCCTCGGGGGCTGTATGTTTGCTCAAGGACTGTGGGTTGGGGGTGTGTTATTTGATGTTGGGGGTTTTGTGTCTTTGGAGGGTATAAGAACTGTGAAGGATGATTGTTCTACCTCTTTTCTGAGATTCTGTTCTTGTTGGAGGATGTGACCTCTCAATAAACCAACCCTGAGAAATAAACTCAGTCTCGTTTGTGAAAGGCATCCTCTACACTGGTGACCTACGACAAACTATGGCCGGTGGCGACGATCTTCCCGCACCGGACTCTTCAGGAGCCAACCGGGTTAACGCAGCTACTACACTACAGCTGCCCGATTTCTGGCAACATAACCCGCGCTCCTGGTTTACCACTGTGGAGGCGCAGTTCCACCTTCGGGGAATCTCAGCGGACGCAACGAGGTTCTACCATGTCGTCGCGAAGCTGGACAGCCTCACAGTGCAGTGGGTGGAGAGCCTGACCAACCACCCGTCCCAGGACAACAAGTATGGCGCACTGAAAGCCGCCCTCATTCGAGCTTTCACTCCCTCGCAGGGAGAGTGAGCAGAGAGACTTCTGGCGCTGACAGAAGGGGAAGCAGACAGGCCGGCAGATCTGATGGCGAGGATGATGAACCTGAGAGGCGAAGATGATGACAGTTTTATCTTCGCCCACCTCTTTCTCAGAACACTACCGCCAGCAGTGAGAGTCACCCTGGCCAGCTCACAGCTGCTCAACGACTGCGACTACCACGGGCTGGGCCAGGAGGTGCAGCGGCTCGTCGACGCCCATAGACAACACGCAGCCACGACGGCGGCAACGGAGCTGAATGCACCCCCGCGAGACAAGGGGAGACCAGAGGCCGCAGCACCGGACCCACTGACGTCAGCAGCGGCAGAGACCAGGAGAAGCGGAGCGGACGGCACCCTCTGCTTTTACCATCGACGTTTCGCGAGAGGGCGCGCAGAGGCATCCCACCGTGCCGATACAAGCGCCAGGGAAACGCCAAGACCGAGAGTCGGTAGCAGCTGCTGCTCTCGGCGCGAAGAACAAGCTGCTTTTCGTGACGGACGCGAATTCAGGGAAGGATTTCCTGGTGGACACAGGCTCTCAGCTGAGTTTTGTCAAACCTTCCTACGCAGACCTGCTGGCGCCTTCCAGCGGACCCCTGGTGCTAGCGGCAAATGGCTCGACGATCAAAACCTATGGGGAGAAGACGCTCCTTCTATCCTTCCACGGGCACACCTTCGAGTGGACTTTCATCGTAGCAGCAGTTAGCAACAACATGTTAGGTGCTGATTTTTTATGCTCAAACAGTTTTTTAGTTGATCTTACTAATAGACGTATGGTAAATGCACTGTCTTTCCACTCTATCTCCTGTACAGCTCGGGTGGCCCCGCCTTCTGCACATCCTAATGTCACAGCTGCGGGTGGTAAGTTTCATGCACTACTCAATCAGTTCCCAGCACTCACGGTCCCACATTTTCAGCGTCAATAGCTAAACACGGGGTCGAGCATTTCATAACTACCTCCGGACCCCTGTTTTTGCAAAAGCTCGGCGCTTGGACCCAGCTAAACTGGCCATCGCGCGCGAGGAATTCGCCAACTTGGAAAAACTGGGCATTGTTAGACGCTCTAACAGCCCTTGGTCGTCACCCCTGCATATGGTCCCCAAGGCTGACGGCTCGTGGCGGCCTTGCGGTGATTTCCGCAGGTTAAATAATGCTTCAGCACACGACCGCTACCCGATCCCGCACATCCAGGATTTTTCGGCGCATTTGGCGGGGGCGCGCATCTTTTCCAAAATAGATTTGGTGCGCGGTTATCACCAAGTTCCAGTCCGCACTCAAGACATACCCAAAACGGCAGTAATAACCCCCTTTGGGCTTTTCGAGTTTTTGCACATGCCTTTTGGCCTCAAAGGCGCCGCACAGACGTTCCAACGCATGATGGATGTGGTGTTGTGTGGCCTCCCTTTCGTGTTCGCCTATTTGGATGATATTTTGGTAGCCAGTGCATCCGAGGTCGAACACGAACGCCCCTCACAACGGTTTTTTCAGAGGCTGACAGAGCATGGGCTGATAATTAACCCAGTAGCGCAAATCAATTTTTTGGGCCACCGCGTTTCTCCAGAAGGAGCGGTCCCGCTGCCCGATAAAGTACGCCCGATAACGGAGTTTCCCCAGCCGCAGACAGTTAAAGCATTGCAAGAATTTTTGGGGATGGTCAATTTTTATAACCGTTTCCTTCCCAGCGCAGCACAGCTCATGCACCCACTGTACGTGGCACTAAAGAAACAAAAACCTGCAAATAAGGTCGAGTGGTCCCCGGAACGGGAGCACGCTTTCTCCCAGGTCAAGTCGGCCCTGGCGAACGCTGTGCTGTTGGCACACCCCGTGCCAGCAGCTCGCATGGCACTAACCACGGACGCTTCCGACGTAGCAGTGGGGGCGGTTGTCGAGCAACTGGTAGCAGGGAGCTGGCAACCGCTTGCGTTTTTCAGCAAAACATTGCGCGATAACGAGCGGAAATACAGCGCATTCGATAGGGAGCTTTTAGCCCTGCATCTGGCCATCTGCCACTTCCAGTTCTGGCTGGAAGGGCGCCGTTTCACCACGTTTGTAGACCACAAACCATTAACATTTGCAATGGCCAAGATTTCAGAGCCGTGGTCGGGCCGACAGCAGAGACAGCTGGCCGCGAGTTCAGAGTTTACCACCGACATTCAACATGTGGCGGGCAAACACAATGTGGTGGCAGATTGCCTCTCGCGCGCAG
This sequence comes from Pholidichthys leucotaenia, assembly GCA_020510985.1. Lineage (NCBI taxonomy): Eukaryota > Metazoa > Chordata > Actinopteri > Cichliformes > Pholidichthyidae > Pholidichthys > Pholidichthys leucotaenia. Next base: position 423,527,335 of record CM035841.1, on the reverse strand, counting down.
TTGAAACGCCAGGCCCCCAGGGGGCAGATGCGGTGGCCATGGACGTGGGCCAGGCTTGCGGCGCGGAAGCACTCGCAGCCCCGGTCTGCGTAGGCTTAGATTATGCAGCCATGGCCGCCGAGCAGGTTAACGATGCGGATGTGCGCGCACTCCAGTCTGGGCCAACAGGGCTAAGGCTGGAGCACAGGGTCCATCAGACAGGTATGCCTCCTCTAATCTGCGATAGTCCCAGCTGCGTGGCGCCGCCGCGTTTTTGATTTAATCCATTTGCTGGCATATCCGGGAGTTCGCGCATCGATCAAAATGGTGGGAGAAAAATTTGTTTGGCCGGGGCTGCGTAAACAGGTCAAAGAGTGGGCCGCAGCCTGCGCAGCGTGTCAAAGAGCAAAGATACACAAGCACACGCGGGCCCCCTTAGAACCTTTTCACATCCCGGCCAAACGCTTCGACCACGTGCATATCGACTTGATGGGACCCCTCCCTCTGTCGCAGGGTTTCACACACCTTCTAACCACGGTGGACCGCACAACGCGCTGGCCAGAAGCGGTCCCCCTGGCGTCAACTACAGCAGCAGACGTGGCGCGCGCGTTTTTAACGGCTTGGGTCGCCCGTTTTGGAGTCCCGTCAGACATAACGTCTGACAGGGGTCCCCAATTCGTTTCCGAGCTCTGGTCATCCATGGCCCTCAGTCTGGGGGTGAAAATTCACCGCACTACCGCTTATAACCCTCAGGCCAACGGTTTGTGCGAACGCTTTCACCGGTCATTGAAAGCAGCCCTCAGAGCGGCTCTCACGGACACAAATTGGGTTGATAAACTTCCATGGGTTTTATTAGGGTTGCATTCAGCACCTAAGGAAGATTTACAAGCCTCTCCGGCTGAGCTAGTTTTTGCCCAACCCCTCCGGTTACCGGGCGAATTCCTTCCAGAGAACCCCGCACCAAATAGCCCACCCGCTCAGCTGCTGCAGAGCGACACGGGATCAAACACCCTCCCCGGCCCAGTTCATCACAGTTTCCCACGCGTTTTTGTGCCTAAAGCCTTAAAGAACGCAGAATTGTCTTTGTCAGACATGACGCTCAGAGGCCAGGTTTAAGACCGCCTTATGATGGACCGTTCAGAGTGTTAGAAACTGGGGAAAAGCATTTTTTGCTCGATTTGGGTGACAGGAGAGAATTAATCTGCATTAACAGACTCAAACCCGCTTTTGTGTTGGGTGATGAACAAGTGCAATTAGCCAGGGCCTCCCGCTGCAGCAGGCCACCGGGGAGACACTCTTCTAAGCTTTCACAAGAATGTGCTAATGACTCTGATCCACAGATGCAAGAAACAGCTACAGGCAGATCGAAGCCTGCTTACAGCAGTTATGGCAGGAGGTTGAAGCCCAAGCAGTTGGAAGTGTAATATGTTGTGCCATTTTGCTGTTCTGTGTGATATGATATGTTTCTATGCATTTTGGGGTGTACTTTGTCCTTATTTAGACGTTTGGGGAGGGTTATATGGCGCATATTTAGAGCGCATATATGGCATTCATATTCACCCACATATACCTAGTAGGCATGATGGTGCATATTCTGGAAGCTTCACGTCTCAATGGCCAAAGAAGACCTGACCCTGCAGAGACCTACGGGAGGTGTGAAGTTGGTTGCTTAGGAGACGAGAAGTGGGAGAGAACGTCCCAGCAGGAGCCCCGGAGGCTAGAAGGATGAGAGAGACAATGGAGACGCCAAGGAGCCTCGGGGGCTGTATGTTTGCTCAAGGACTGTGGGTTGGGGGTGTGTTATTTGATGTTGGGGGTTTTGTGTCTTTGGAGGGTATAAGAACTGTGAAGGATGATTGTTCTACCTCTTTTCTGAGATTCTGTTCTTGTTGGAGGATGTGACCTCTCAATAAACCAACCCTGAGAAATAAACTCAGTCTCGTTTGTGAAAGGCATCCTCTACACTTGGATGATTAGATATCTTCCAAATTTGTCTCCAATTACATTTTTCACTTGAAATATGACTGTTTTGTGTATGAGAATCATAACTCCCCTGGCTCGGGATGAAAATGATGAGGTGAACACATTTCCTTGCCATCTTCTCCTAATTCTTTTACATCCTCCTCTATTAGATGAGTTTCTTGTAAAAATACAATTTTTGAATCTATGTCTTTTATTTTATTCATAACTTGTTTAAGTTTTTTCAGATTTTGTAGACCTCTGCAATTCCATGAAGTTAAATTAAGATTAACGCTTTGATCTATGATCAATAAGGAGTTTGAGATTACCTTGCAATATGAACATGCTCATACAGAGAAGCAAAAACATGGATGATAGAACATTCATCCTACAAACCAAACAAAAACAAAAACAAATTCCCTTCCCCACATTCGTGGTAATCCCCCCAAAATCAAAAAAATTCCATCTCCCATTATAGCTAGTGACCGTTCCACACCTGCGAGGATCAGTCAAACCACTCTCTCTTTCTCCTCTCAATCACCCTAACTCTACTACTATTTTTATGACATTAACTCTCTTCTGTAGTTTTTTCAACATAACTTCAAAGTTTTATAGCAACTTTGTACATCATAGCTTTTTTTTTTTTTTAATACAGTCTGTATTTTGTAGATATGTTATATGTTTCAGATCAATCAGATGCCTGTACAAATGCTTAAATGTTCTACCTTTGTCATGTTCATGCTTAGCTCCCACCAGTCTCCTCTTGGATCTGCTTAATGAGCTCCTGCGCCTCTTGAGGGGTCTTAAAGATGTGGGTTCTCCCCTTATATGTGACCAGCAGTCTTGCCGGATGAATCACTCCGTGACGAATCCCGAGGTTGCGCAGCTCTTTGCGGGCGGGGTCGAACTGCCTCCTTAATTGTTGAATTCTTGTGGCCAAATCTGGGTAGAACCGCACCTGTTGATCCTGGTATGTGATTTCCCCTTTAGCTCGCGCCGCGTTGGTGACCGTCATCTTGTCTCTGTAGTTGAGGAACTTCATAATCAGCGTCCTCGGTGGTGTCTTATTATCTCTCGGTGGGCCGATTCGGTGAGCGCTCTCTAAGACGACCGATGACTGCAGGTCCACGTTGTTCAGCGCTTCTGGAATCCACTTTTCCAAAAAGGAACATGAGTCCCGTCCCTCCGGTCGGCCCACCAGCCTCAAATTATTCCGTCGCGAGCGGGATTCCAAGTCCAGGACGTTATCTTCCAGACGTTTCCATTTTAATTCCAGTGTTTGCAACTTTGATTGTAGGCTGGTGACGTCATCTTCAGCGCTTGAAATTCGGAGCTCTGCCTACGATACTCGTTCCATACAGTCGCTTATTTCCTTTCTCATTCCTTCTATGGCTGCTATAATCCTGTCAAATTTAGACGAAAACTCTGTTCTCATGGAGTTGATGGCAGTGAGCACTGCGTTTGTCCCCTCTTCAGCAGTTCCCGCTCCGCCGCTGGCTCCATCCTCTGCCATCGTCTCTGGATTTTTTTCTGTTTCGCCTCGAACGTGGAAGTCTATTAGCTTGGGTTGTTTTGTCGAATTGCTTTTTCCTCCACCTAATTTTCCAGCCTTGGTCTTTACCATATCCGCGCCTAAACACTGGGATGGGTTTTTGTTCCAATTAAGAGAGTTTTAGTAAACTTCTTATTTTTAGGAGCAGAGCAGTGTGAAACACGTCTTCCTACGTGGCCGCCATAACCGGAAGTCCTCGGCAAGTGAGTTTTAGCAGGAATGTCTTTTTTAAAGAATGTCTTTGGATGGGGAATTTCATAGACTTGAGTGAGCTTTATGGACGTTTGGATTGATTCTTTTCTGTACCAATAGACATCCTCATTTTCCGGTTCTGAATTCTCACATTCCTCACCTTGTTCAGGTGACTGTCTTGTCTTAGGTTTGCAGACACGTTTTGGTTGGACAGGTTCTTCTGCAACAGGGGCAAGAAAACCACAGGGAAGCAAGAGGTCACGGTGAACGGTGCAAACAGGACCATCTTTTGTCTCAGGTCTTATAGTGTAAACAGGCAAGTCACCTGCATGGTTCACCACAATGTGGATTTCCGCTTCCCACTTGTCTGTTAGTTTGTGCTTTCCTCTGCGGCGGACTGCACGTACCAAAACTCTGTCGCCTGGTTCTAGTTTTGAGGGTTTCACTTGCATATCAGATCTTGTTTTGTTTCTTTCAGCCATCGTGTTAGCATTTTCTGTTGCTAGTATGTAGCTTTCTTGTAGAGTTGTCTTCAGTTTTTCAATGTACTGGGAATGTGACTTGAAACTTTTGTTGTGAAACGGAAGCCCAAATGCAAGGTCGATGGGCAATCTCAGCTGACGACCGAACATTAACTCATAAGGGGCAAAACCAGTAGTGTCATTTTTTTGTACAATTGTATGCATGTACAAGTGGTTTCACATAGTTGTGCCAATGAGTTTTGTTCTTTTCCTCCAGAGTACCCAGCATGCTCAAAAACGTTCTATTGAAACGTTCTACCGGGTTACCTCTGGGGTGATAGGGTGTCATCCGGATTTTGCGAATGCCCATGATTTTGCAAAGTTCTTTCATAATATGGGACTCAAAATCGGGACCCTGATCACTATGTAACCATTCGAGTATCCGTAGTGGACTATAAAGTTGTCCCAAAGTGCCTTTGCAACGGTCTGAGCTTTCTGATTGCTGGTAGGGATGGCTATAGCGTATTTCGTGAAATGATCAGCTAGCACTAGCACATCCTTAGTGTTACTTTGATCGGGCTGAATGGACAGGAAATCCATACAGACAAGCTCGAGTGGTCGGGTGGACTTAATACTGACAAGTGGAGCAGCTCGCTCTGGAGCGGTTTTATGTCTTACGCAGTGATTACATGTCTTGATCTTCTTTTCAATATCCACCGCCATGCAAGGCCAATAGAACCTTGTTCTGGTGAGATCCAAAGTACGCTCTGTGCCTAAATGGCCCATGTCACAGTGGAGGCTTTGAAAGACTGAATGGCGGAGCTGTTCAGGTGAGACGAGCTGGTAAGTAACATTTCCTCCATCTTGGCGAGTGCGGTAGAAGATATTATTGCACATTTCAAGTCGACTGAACTCTCGGAGTAACAAGTTGATGCCAGGAAGTTCAGTTCGTACAGTTGGTGGAACTTTTAGCCCAGTTTCAATTTGTGCAATCACTTCTCTTAAACAGGGGTCAGTTCTTTGTTCGTTTTTGATCTGTTCAGGAGTCATGTGGGGTACAACTGGAAGACCACCACAGTCATCTTCATCGGCATAGCCATCTGGAATGGCGGCTGCAGAGAGGGCTAATGAGTGAACCAAAGGGAAGGTGTTGTCTGGAGAGCTACAGACAAGGTGTTTTTCACATATAGCAGACACTACCTCAGAACTTAAACTGCTTTCAGGAAGAGACAAGTGAGTTTGAGTGAACTGCTGTATGCGGTCAAGCTCCTTTTGGGACACTGCGTCATTAAGTAACTCGCCATGTGGCCGTCTAGAGAGGCCGTCTGCATCTGAGTTAAGCTTGCCTGCTCTGTATTGGAGCTTAAAGTTAAACGTCGACAGAGCAGCTAGCCACCTATAACTCATGGCATCCATCTTAGCAGTAGTCAAAATGTACGTCAGGGGGTTACTGTCTGTCCCGACAGTAAAATGATTGCCATATAAATAGTCTGCAAACTTCTCCGTTACTGCCCACTTTAGGGCTAAAAATTCTAATTTATGGGCGGGGTAACGGGACTCACTTCTAGACAACCCCAGCTTGCATAAGCTATGACCCTAGTCTGGCCCTCCTGCTCTTGATAGAGGGCGGCGCCAAGCCCTGTAGTGCTGGCGTCAGTATGGAGTGTATATGGCAACTGAGGGTCAGCGAAACCCAGGACAGGCGCAGTACTGAGTTTTTCAATGATGGTTTTGAATGCTGGATCACAGGAAGAAGTCCATCGCTTGCCAAACGGTGTCTTTGGGCCGTGGTACTGAGCAGGCTTAACTTTGGGCTTTGGGCTTTTTCGCAAAGGAGGGTAGCCTGGTGTTAAGTCAGTGAGGGGCTTAACGATGCTGGAATAGTTCTTAATGAACCGCCTATAGTACCCTGAAAAGCCTAAGAACGAGCTGAGCTGTTTGAGATCACGGGGCACAGGCCAGGTACTTAGGGCTTTCACTTTTTCGGGGTTGGTCTCAACTCCTTTACTGGGCACAATGTGACCGAGGTATCTGACAGAAGTTTGAAAAAATCTGCATTTCTCAGGGGAGAGCTTAAGCCCATACTCTTTTAAGCGATTAAGAACTTTCATTAAGCAAGCCTCATGTTCTTCGGGCGTCTTGGAGAATACAATGATGTCATCGAGGAACACAATCACCTCATGCAGATTCATGTCACCCATGCATTTCTCCATGAAGCGCTGGAACGTGCTGGGGCATTTGTAATGCCTTGGGGCATTCTATTGAATTCCCAAAAGCCCATGGGACATATGAAGGCCGTCTTTGGTTTGTCCAGCTCCTCTACCTCAATTTGGTAGTACCCCGACTTTAAATCAAGGATGGAGAACCACTGTGAACCAGTCAAGGTGGAAAACGTTTCCTCCAAGTTGGGGAGGGCGTAAGCATCTTCTACAGTCTGCATGTTAAGCTTCCTGTAATCAATACAAAAGCGGACATCGCCATTTTTCTTTCGCACCACTACAATAGGCGAAGAAAATGGGGAAGTGGACTCTCTTATCACGCCTGCTTGTTGGAGTTCTTTGAGATGCTTACGGACCGCTTCCAGGTCATTTGGATGTATGGGACGTGCTCTGTGTTTGAACAGTGTTTCATCTGATAATTTGATTGGGTGTTTCACTTGATCTGTTTTGCCAAAGTCAAGATCGTTTTGTGCAAATACTTCAGGCATTTGACTGAGTCTTTCTGTTAGGTGCTCTTTCCATTCAGCGCTAATGGGGGAAGAGTCAAAGTTGAACTTCAGAGTGGACTTTTGTTCAGTTTTGGACTTTGTAACTTTCACGGAGTGTTCTTGCGATAGGACTCGTTGATATGCACAAATTTCTCCAATGACACATTTCTGAGGGATTGTCACGTCATGTTCTGATTCATTGGTAAGTATAACTGGAACAAGGTAAGGTGCTCTTTCAGGTAAGTCTATGAGACATGGTTTTACCAGGATACCACCAGGTAAGGCTGACATTAACGGTTGTTCTAGCAAGACAGATTTTTCACTGTTGCCGGCTGACACAGCTACAGCGCCATCTAGAACAACTGTTTGGCCAGCAGGAACTAACTGTGGCTCTTTGTTGCGCATGGTCACTAAACCAATGCTAGTGTCTTTGGACTGTCTGTGCCGTAGCTCAAGGAATTTTAACACTGCCTTATAACCAAGTGACATGGTTGGCTGCAGTTCAGAAAATGCATCAGAGTACAGCTCGTAAAGTACATCTAATGTGTTTGTCCCTATTAACACTAAGGACTGATCAGCTGCACGTACATCAGGAACCACTAAGGCAAGTGTTGGCACTTCGGCTTCAATACCGAAAAAGTCTTTTGGGAAAGTGACATGCATTTCAATGTAGCCTAAGTAAGGTACACTCTGACCGTTAGCTCCCTCCAATTCTAACAGCTCAAAAAGTGGCTTAATCTCATGGTTGGATAAGTACTGTCTGTAATAGGACTCAGGGACAGTAGTCACCTGGGAGCCTGTATCTAACAAACAGCTCACAGTACAGCCATTCACTTTCATTTGTGCTGTACTTTTTGTACCAGTTAGACCATTAGGAAAGTTAAAGGGGTCTGTTTTGTAGTGTGACTTCAGTTTAGCACGTGTCTTGAATGGAGCTTTTGGTTTGGGACGGGTCATCTCTGAACTAGCCTCTGTTTGTCCCACAAAAGGGGTAGACTTCAGTTTTAAAGAAGATTGGGGGTTCTGACTGTCCCAAATCTATCTTTTTACTCTTAGTTCTTTGCGTTTTGCAGCCACAAGCGCAGGGTTTGGCTCGGACTCACAAGTGGCTACAATATGCCCATCTTCACCACAGCGGAAGCAATACCATGGGTTGGGCCTAGTATTGGGATGGCTAGACGAAGGTAAGTTTTCAGGTTTGGCATGGTCAGGTTTTTTTATTTCCAGATTTCTTAGTTGGGTCTTTCTTCGGTGGTGCTTGTTTCTTTTGTTTAACGACAGCAGCTAATTGGCTTTTTAGATCAGCGACTTGCTTTTTCAGTTCTTTCAGACTGTCAGACTCTACTTCACTATTTGTACTTGTTTCGGTGACTGTTCGTAGGAGGCTGCTTTTGGTTTTGTGGTGCCCAAGTGTTTTTTCATGCAGGTGTTTTTAACTTCTCGTCTGTTTTCAGCAGTGCGAAGGTGAAGCAATAACTCTGCATACGCAGGTGGATGTTTATCTTTTAGTTCCAGCTGTAGCTGTTTTAGCAGATTGTCATCCCAACAGCCTCTGTTCAACTGCTTGAGAAGCAGTTTGTCCACTTCCTGTGGCTCTAGACTGCCTCTACGCACTGTGAGATTGAGTGCCACCTGCAAACGATGCAGATATGCAGAGGGTTTTTCTCCATAATCTTGGAAAGTGCTCAGGAATCGCACAAGCAGTTCCTCACCGTCTTCAACAGTCCCAAAAGCTGAGTCCAAAAGCTTAAGATAGTCGGCAGAGGTGGCTTCAGGCCCAAGAGGGCGAATAACATCAGACGCAGGAGCAAGAAGACTTTCAAGGATCCTGCGAGATTTTTCCAAGTCAGACAAAGAAGTATCTTCCATCATCAGGTCAACATGTGAATGCCATGTTTCATAATCAGCTTCAGTATACGGTCTTGGCGTTTTGCCAGAGAAAGCTCTGATTCTCCAGAAGGAATGGGCGTTTGACGGCTTCTCTGCATTTTTAATGACATGCTCGACTACGATTTTCTGAACCTCGGGTGGGTTAAAATCGGCTGGACTCAACATTTGAGGTGTCAAGTTTGGTCTAAGAGGGCTTTGGAAGAGTGCTTGAGTGGTTTTAGGGGTGTGAAGCACTTCAACTTGGAGTGGAGGAGAGACTCCACTTTGTGTGGGTTCTACAGTAGGGAAAGCAGGATCAACGTCAGCAGCGACCATTTCAGCTGTCTCAGCAGCTTCAATAGACTTCCCTATTGTGGACATAACCTCCCGCAACACCTCTTCAAAACCTTTTCCACTTAACTTAGCTAAACCCCTCAGGTTGCTAAGATAAGCCTCAGTAACACTGCCCCCTACAGTTTTAGTGTACACATCAGTTAAGGCTTGAATGCAGTACTTAACATAAGGATTGTCAGTGGATGGAAAGAAGTACGGCAATGCAGGTGCTGATGTTTCAATAGCTAATCCAGACTCGAACTCTACAATGTGACTTTTGTCAAAATCAGATGAGTTATCATCAATGCTAAGCACCCTACGAATAGTGCCATGTTGCTCTAGGAACTCAAAAAAGTCTTGGTCTTTTTCTTTGGCAACAACACCACTGACAATGACTGCATTTAGAACTTTGACACCATATTTTTCGACAAATTCCATTTTGACAGTATATGAACTGTTTGGTCAGGGGTCAAAACAGAGTCCACTACTGTTGTGCAACGCTCCAGGCTCCTGGCTGGCTCACCAGAGATGGATACCAGACACCCTAAGGTAACACCAAAAAGGAAAAAGAAAAAAGCCCCCCCTCAAAAAAAAGGTATAACAATGGACCACTCCAGATGGGAGGTAGGGGGGAACAGGCTAGGAAGGAAAAGAAACACACACCCTGCTCAGGACCCGCACCTACGCAAAACCAGGCCCCTAGGCCCCCAGGCCAAAGAACTAAACCGTTTGGGTGGTTGGCCAAAGCCCCAGACCTGACCGACAGCAAGGTGGGCCGAGTCAGGTGGCCTGCGGAGAATAAGGACCACCAACTCAATGGCTCAGTCCGTCAGGTGACTGA